>OZ022500.1:21206459-22456459 GCA_963989385.1 Ctena decussata | reverse complement strand
ATTTTATAAGCATAATGCAATTTATATGATTTGAGACTATGAACTTGTATGCAGAAAATAAAAGGTGCTTAACAAGTTAAGCAAACAGCAAAAACACAGACCAGTGTACACTTCCATGCACAGCTACAACTTGTACAGACCTTGAGGAGTTTTAATACTTGTGTAGTATTGTTGATGAATCTACATATAGATGGCATAGAAGCATATACATCTACATATAGATGGCATAGAAGTACAGACTGGTTTGAGTTTTACTATTTGTAGATGTGTGTGGCACCTTTCATTTTCAAATGTTATAATTAACAAATCTCCCATTGTTCCGGGTAGCTCAGTGGGTTAAGCCCTGGCCTACTGATCTAGCAGACTGGGTTCGAGCCCCGCTTGAGCCGAGAACCATTCCTACCGTAAATGGGGTTCCATTGCCCACAGCCATTCATTATCAACCTCCCATCAGCCTGATATGACTGAAATACTGTTGAAAAGGAGGTGAAGTCACGTCATCAATCCTCCATCATCCCACTGAAAGGTGCCATTATGGACAGAAATAGAAATGCTCCCATAACATATATATGTAGTGAAAGGAAATATTTTCCAAGGTAGGCAATTCAAACAGTGCAGAGCGAGAGCAGCCTGCTCCTAATCTCCTAATGGAGCAGGCTGATCTTGGTCTGCACTGTTTGAATTGCCTCCCATCACAGAGCATTTAATTTCATTAACTTTTTAGTTTAAGGATACAACCTACCTATGTTTCCTATGAAAGAGGTGGCCATCATTGAAAATTTACCATTCTTGGAGCTCTCCCAATCTTACTGCTCTGCTATAACATCTGGGTTTTTTTCTGAATTGTTGAAGATAGGTGCATACATGATAAGCTGCATGCTTGATATGCATTCTTAAATTTTTAATATATTTTTCAGGCTATTCAGACCTACAGAAAATAGACACTCCAGGAACAAATCTGCATGCTTATGAAAAGTAAGTTAAATTTTCCATGTTGTATAATCACACCGGGTAATAAGGAGGCAATCGAAAATGCTCTTAACAATCGATTAACGCAGATCAAAAACCGTTAGAAGCAGCGTTTTCAATTGCAAATTGTCACCAATTTGCAATTGAAAATGCTGTTTCTAACGGCAAGTGAAAATGCTGTTTCTAACAGTTTTTGATTCGCATTTGTCGACTGCACGAGCGTTTTCGATTGTCGCCTACCCAGTGTGATAATATGCCAAAAAATGAATTTTTAGACAGAGCAAACATTTTGTAACTATCATAGAAAGTGAGAAAGTGAAATGTATAAATACACAGTAAACAGTATAAAATTGCCAAATTTAATAAAGCAGAGCAGTCATTAAAAATCTTGGTTTAGACTGCCTTAATGTTAAGCCTGGTATGCTAGAAATAAAAGGAGCTTTTCCTAATAAACAGACAGAAAAGTTAATGATCATCGTAATGCATTCAGGACTGAGGAGCAACAGAAGTCTGTTTTTGCATGGCTATGTTATATGTCTCATGTCGAAAGCTTGGGTAAGTTTCTCCTCAATGCAGTTTAAGATCCTGTGTGAGTTTAAGCACATAGAATACATTTTGTGTGAATCTACAGCTTAAAAAGTGCTTGTAATGTTCCTTGAATTCACCAATTTCACCAAATATGTTTTGGATGTATTATCAAATACTGTACAGTGTCACAGTTCATAAAACCAGAACTACCATACGGATAATTAGCCAACAGTTATTTTGCCCTTATTTCTTCATAAAAAGGTATTTTGTAGGGTCTCATTCAGGTCATTAGGTGATTCTGTTGATATCTGGAGATGTAAGAAAAGAAAAAGATAACATTTGATACAGTTAGAGTTTCTGCTTGTTGAAAGACTAATCAGATACAGCCAGCCAAATAGGGCTTTGCAATTATGGTAGTACTGTGGGAGTACTGTGGGTCCATGAAACTAAGTGTACTATACAGTATTATTGTATCACTTTCACAGAACTTACAAAAATAATGAAGGACAAACAAAGTTCTAGGGTATAGATTATTGTCTTTGTGCTTGTTTTGTGATGGTCAACTCTCTGTCATGTCTTTGTTATTGTCATACATGACTATTTTCTTAGAGAATGCCTCAACTTTATAACGAAATGCATGCTGTATCAGTCAACTTGTGAAGGACAGTTAAGACTCATAATCTGAGCTTCAGATGGCCAGGATTTACAAGGAAAAAAAGTTTATTCTCCATGAATACAAATGAGCTGCGATACAACAAAACCAATAAAGTGGCATGTGCGCCCAGCAAAGACTCTGATCAGACTGGACATCTGCCCAGTCAGATCAGAGTCTTTGCTGCATGCTTAAAGGGTAGCTTAGCATCTAAGCTGTCTCCTTTTTGACAGCTTGACAGCAAAGACTTTGATCAGACTTTGCAGATGCCCTGGCTGATCTGAGTTTTTGCTGAACACACATGCCACTATGTTGGTTTTGTCATGTTGGGGCTCAAATATGTTATGGGATCTCATTGTGAAATCCCATGAAATATTTGTGGAGCTGATTAAGATGAGTGGGCAACAGCCATGTTTTCCTACCATTTTTACAAAGGGAAACAACTTTTATGACCTCCTGTTTACTTCCCTCCAAAGCAGGGGTTTACTCTCAAAGGAAAGAGTTGCTCAAGTGAGAGCAATTTTTTTCCTTTAAGAGCTTACCTGTAATGGAAAGGAGGCAAAAATGAAAATGACTGACTTGCTTCCCCTTAATGCCTTTTTGCTCAAAGGAAAAGGTTAAAAAAATCTCTGTTTATGTGAAGCTCTTTATAATGCATGATTAATATTAAAAATTATAACGCTTTCTATTATGTTCCCACTTGCATGTTACGCCATTTATAATGTTGGTAAATTTGTAAAAGGGCCATCGCTAAATAAAAGGGCCATATAATTTAAATCTTAGAAATTTTCGAGAATAAAAAAAATCTGAGTAGAAAGTTTAATTGAGGCTGTTGGATGTTTTAAAGAAATATGTTGTCAAGTTACATAAGACTCTGAGAAAACAAAACTAGATTTCATTCCAGAGTACAAAAAATGTACAGGCATGCCCAAAACAAAATTTTCAGCCATTTTGTAATTTATTGTGCAAGTTCTGAGTGATGATTAGTTATACATGACTAGCATAGTCCTAGGGAACTGGGCAAAAAAAAATTCTCATGTTGTTTGTATATTGTTGCACTTTGTAGTTGAAATTAAATAAAAAAAAATCTTTTAGCAGACTAGATTGTTTAAATAAAACTGTGTAAATATGTTCACATAAATTAGCTAAATAGTCTTATGGATCAACACAGGTTTTCTCAATCATTTAAAGAAAACAACTTTCAATCATGTCTTGATTTTGTAATTTGAATTGATACATGTTCTTTTGTATCAATTTCTCAAATGAAAAAATTGTCACAGTTTTAGATTTTACTGCCATATTTGTATAGCCGGACTACTTTTATTGAATTATCAGCATGTCTTGTTTCTGTTTCAGCACTAATCCAATTTATCTTGAAAAGATTAAGCTTGAAGAATCAAATGATGATTTGTAAGTACCATTTTTGTGCCCGCATTAAAACTTAAATTGCCAAAAATGAAGCTGGTTGAATTTGCAAACAGTGTAGATCCAGATGATGCGGCTCATAGTGAGCCGCCTCATCTGGATCTACACTGTTTGCCCTCTAGTCTATGAGTTCTCATTATGGTACAGCTTGAATACAACATTTTTTCGAAATTTTGCAGAGATAAATTTTGTTGTCTGCTTTTAAACCATACTTGAAGAATTGTAAGTACCATTTTGATGCCTGCATTGACACTTAAATTGCCAGAAATGAAACTGGTTGAATTTGCAAACAGTGTAGATCCAGATGATGTGGCCCATAATGAGCCACCTCATGTGGATCTACACTGTTTGCTGTCTGTTCTTTGTATTCGCATTGTGATACAGTTTGGACAAGACATTTTTTGAAATTTTTGAAGAACAGACTTTGTCGTCTGCCTCTTTTATGCACTTAAAGGGTTATGGGTATGCAAAGTTCCTGTAGGGGGGAGATAATGTTGGGGTATATAGTTGCAGTATACCTGTAGTTATATCAGCCTTTCAGAACTATATGCCACAAACACTTAGCATAACTTTTCTCCTTAAAAGGCTGAAAATAAAAATATTTAGTATGAAGAATATGTATGAATGATAAATGTGTTTGTAGATCTGTGAATAACTTGCAGTTCTTCTTTCTCCAAAGAAATCTGTGCAATTCAGAAGTATGATACCAAATGGTGAGGAGGCAAGAAATGATTTATTTGCATGAAATGGATGTACCTATTTTTATTTTTTGTCAGGTTTTGGGAAAGTTTGATTCACTGAAGAACGATGTTGTCTTTTAGATACTTAAAGATTTTGCTGTATATTTTTTGTCCCTCAATGTAGTCAGAAGGGACTATAGGAATTGGTTCTGTCCATCTGTTCGTCCATCCATCTGTTTTTAGCTCGCCTGAGCACGAAGTGCTCAGGGTGAGCTTTTAGGATACCGTGATGTCCGTCGTCCGTCGTACGTGTGTCCGTCCGGACGTCCGGACGGACGTCCGTCAACTTTTGCTTGTGTACACTCTAGCGGGCACAGTTTCGATCCAATCTTTATGAAACTTTGTCAGAATGTTAATCTTCATAAAATCTAGGCCAAGTTTGAAACTGGGTCATGTCGGGTCAAAAACTAGGTCACTAGGTCAAATCTTAGAAAAACCTTGTGTACGCTCTAGAGGGCACAGTTTTTATCCAAAGTTCATGAAACTTTGTCAGAATGTTTATCCTCATAGTATCTAGTACAAGTTCGAAACTGGGTCACGTCGGGTCTAAAACTAGGTCACTAGGTCAAATCATAGAAAAACCTTGTGTACGCTCTAGAGGACACAGTTTTGATCCAATCTTTATGAAACTTTGTCAGAATGTTTATCTTCATAAAATCTAGGCCAAGTTCGAAACTGGGTCATGTCCTGTCAAAAACTAGGTCACTAGGTCAAATCTTAGAAAAACCTTGTGTACGCTCTAGAGGGCACAGTTTTTATCCAAAGTTCATGAAACTTTGTCAGAGTGTTTATCCTCATAGTATATAGGACAAGTTTGAAACTGGGTCACATCGGGTCAAAAACTAGGTCACTAGGTCAAATCATAGAAAAACCTTGTGTACGCTCTAGAGGACACAGTTTTGATCCAAGCTTTATGAAACTTTGTCAGAATGTTTATCTCTATAAACTCTAGGCCAAGTTTGAAACTGGGTCATGTCGGGTCAAAAACTAGGTCACTAGGTCAAATCTTAGAAAAACCTTGTGTACGGTCTAGAAGGCACAGTTTTGATCCAAAGTTCATGAGACTTTGTCAGAATGTTTATCCTCATAATATGTAGGACAAGTTTGAAACTGGGTCATGTCGGGTCAAGAACTAGGTCACTAGGTCAAATCATAGAAAAACCTTGTGTACGCTCTAGAGGACACAGTTTTGATCTAATCTTTATGAAACTTTGTCAGAATGTTTACTTCTATATACTCTCGGCCATGTTTGAAAGTAGGTCATGTCGGGTCAAAAACAAGGTCACTAGGTCAAATCATAGAAAAAGCTTGTGTACGCTCTAGAGGACACAGTTTTGATCCAAAGTTCATGAAACTTTGTCAGAATGTTTATCCTCATAATATGTAGGACAAGTTCGAAACTGGGTCACGTCGGATCAAAAACTAGGTCACTAGGTCAAATCATAGAAAAACCTTGTGTACGCTCTAGAGGACACAGTTTTGATCCAATCTTTATGAAACATTGTCAGAATGTTTATCTCCATAAACTCTAGGCCAAGTTCGAAACTGGGTCATGTCGAGTTATAAACTAGGTCACTAGGTCAAATCTTAGAAAAACCTTGTGTGCGCTCTAGAAGGCACAGTTTTGATCCAAAGTTCATGAAACTTTGTCAGAATGTTTATCCTCATAATACGTAGGACAAGTTTGAAACTGGGTCATGTCGGGTCAAAAACTAGGTCACTAGGTCTAATCATAGAAAAACCTTGTGTACGCTCTAGAGGACACAGTTTTGATCTAATCTTTATGAAACTTTGTCAGAATGTTTATCTTCATAAACTCTCGGCCAAGTTTGAAAGTAGGTCATGTCGGGTAAAAAAACTAGGTCACTAGGTCAAATCTTAGAAAAACGTTGTGTAAGCACTAGAAGGCATAGTTTTGATCCAATCTTCTTGAAACTATGTCAAAATGTTTATTGTCCGTATATCTAAGCCCCCTATGAAACTGAGTCACGTCGGCTCAAGGTCAAATCTTAGAAAAACTTTGTGTACACCCTAGAGGGCACAGTTTTGATCCAATCTTCATGAAACTCTGTCAGAATGTTTATCTTAATGAAATCTAGGTAAAGTTTGAAACTGGGTCGTGTCGGGTCAAAAACTTGGTCACTAGGTCAAATATAAGAACGACCTTGTATACCCTCCAGAGGGCACAGTTTTGATCCAATCTCAATGAAACTGTGTCAGAATGTTTATTCTTACAATATCCAGGCCAAGTTTGAAACTGGGTCATGCCGGGTCAAAAACTAGGTCAAATGTTAGTATGGTAAAAACTCTGATAAATCTTCACCAGAGCCAGTGAACTGATTAATGCTCAGGTGAGCGATTCAGGGCCACCATGGCCCTCTTGTTTTCATCAGATTTTATGAAACTCAGAATATTGTTGACATTACATGATGTGAACCATGCTATATTTGGGGTCATGATCGGACCCTTTCTGTCAGAGTATGGCCCTTTATATTGTGGCTAAATCTTGTGGCCACAACTCCTCCTTCAGTTTTCAACCCATTTTCATCAAACTTTCAGGATATTGCTACCGGACGTGGATATTATATTTTATTGAGTTCATGATTGAACTCCTCCTGTTTTCAACCGATTTTCATCAAACTTTCAGGGTATTGTTAACACTGTTTGGCGTAGATCATATTTTACTTGGGTCATGAATGGACCCTTTCTGCCAGAATTATGACCTTGTATAAGTCTCGTCAAATCTTATGGCTGCAACTACTGCTTCAGTTTTCAACCAATTTCCATCTAACTTTCAGGAGGATATTGTTTGGATCGTATTTGATCAGGAACATGATCAAACCCTTCTGCCAGAATTATGACCCTTTGTAAGTCTGGTTAAATCTTGTGGCCACAACTCCTCTTTCAGTTTTCAACTGATTTTCATCAAACTTTCAGGCCATTGTTATTACCATTTGACATTGGTCATATTTTATTGGGAACCTGATAGGGCCCCTACTACCAGAGTTATTGCCCTTTGTAGGTCTGGTCAAATCTTGGAGCTGCAACAGATGATGCAGCTTGTAGCCATGACTCCTTTCAAAATCAAATATCCTGATTACTGAACTGTCCATATGTCAAGGGAAATTTGGCCTTTGGCCATTTATTAACCTAAGATTGCCCTTTTAATACATTTTTATTTCACATTTGCAGTCAAAGAAACACAATAACTAATTTATCAACAGAAGTGTGATGTAAGGCTTTGATGTATCCCGTTCCATAATGTAATTTCCATGCATAATTCCATCATGCTTTTAAACCTCTCACAAATGTTTTCTTACACATTTGCACATTCATGTACATAATTGTACTCACATTTACACACACTCAAAAAGATGTCAACAGTTTCAGTCACTTTGCATGATGTATAAATTCAGCAAAAACTTGTTTTAATTAGAACTCAAAATATATTTATTCATTAGAAATTACATGGCAATTTATTCATGCAATTAAACTTTCATGACAACATGCCAGCACGTTGTCATGAAAGTTTCTAATAAATAAATAGTTTTGTAAAAGAGATCAAACTTCAAGTAGTTCTGTTTATTTTATTCCCGACTAGTTTCGGTTATTACAACCTTTTTCAAGGGACATATTTGTAAACAATGAAACATAAATGAGTAAATCTGTGGCTTCTTACAATGTAACCAAATGTGATAGACGCCGTTGTTCACACTGTTCAACTATTCATGAGTCTGACTGCTTTACGAGTACTACTACATCATGTGTGCATAAAATAAAGCAAAACCTTTCATGCATTTCCACTGATGTAATATATATGATAACATGTAAGAAATGTAAAGCTCAGTATGTTGGACAGACCCACCAGAAATGTGCTAATCGCATGAATAGTCATAAATTTGACATTATGCATTTTCCAGATATGTTTACCAATGTTTCAGAACATTTCAATTCTCCAGGACATACCATTCACGATTTTTCTTTTATGCCTATTGAAAAAGTTTCAAATAATTGGAAAAGACTGTTAAAGGAAACGTCTTGGATGCACATTCTTGGTACGGTTGCTCCAAAAGGCATGAATTCCAAAGTGTTATTTTAATAACTTATGCCTATTTGACCCCGGGACAGTGTTTTCTATAATCTTTACCTGTGTGCCAATTTATAACTCTGATCAGCCTGCGCATCTGTACTGTCTGATTTCCCTTTAATATGCACTCTGTTGCAGCTACTTGGGAAGCCTAAATCCTTCTTACAACCTATGGGAGCTCTAGTCAGAATGCATGGTTGCGCAGGTTGATCTGGGTTTCCTCTGGTTTATTTGAGTTTGTAGACATTGCTGTCCTGCGGCTCAGTTTTCATTTAACATGACAGTTATTACAGGCATCTTAATATTTAGATAATAAATAAATAGAAATTCAAATCACCCTCACCTTAAGAGCATGCATTGTAAAAATGTTTCACATTTGTCAAAATGGTCACTTTTATAGTTATTTTCTCTTTAATAAAACTAACAATAAGGAACAGAATAAATGGAACAGAAAAAGCTAAAATTTTTGTACAAATTACTACGCATCAATTATCTACTGCAACAAACATCCTTCTAAAGGCAATGAAACTCTGTTACGGTCAACTGTCAGATCAAATATTCCGTTGAAAAACTGATTTCTTTGATTCAATTATAACTGTATTTAAAACCGCTCAGTTAAGGTCGCGGTAACTAGATTTGTGACGTCACTCTATACCAGAGCCCCGCTATACCCTGTAAACCGCTAGCTAGCAGAGTGACCGCCGCGGAAGTCGTTTATAATGTAGATGACAGGTACCTTTATAAACACATTTTGTGACATTGATCAACTGAGCCGCCGTCTGTGAAGAAATGACTTTGATCCTTTGTCTTTTTATTATTTTGAGATAACGGAACGTTTCTGAATCTCCTCCAACAACGAAATGTTGCAGTAGTAGATTGACCCGTAGTAATAAGCAAATAGATTTGAAAAAAAAAAAAAAAAAAGTATTTCATGACAATATATATATCAGTACAGTTATTATATAAATATGTATTGATTTGGGGGTGGTCGGGTGGTGCGATGGTGCTGTGTATAACTTCCAGTGTCGGGGCGTCCTACTGATTTGGACATAGTAGGGCAAGGGCCAACTGTGCGTGCAGTAGGTGTGGGTGGGGGTTGTTTGGACATTTTTTCTCTCATCTATCATTTCTCTTCTTTCTCCCTCTCTCTGGGGAGACGACCCGATATAGACTGAAATACTGTCTCAAAGGGCCGTTAAACCCATAACAATCAATTAGTCAATGTACTGATTTTTACAACTGCATGTTTCATGGTGATCAGAGCTCTAGATAAGAGGGCGTATTTGATGATAATTAGGGATAATTTTTCTTATTTCTCATTCAAACCATATGTTGTGACCCCTCATCTGAACCGTCTCGTCGAGACGGTTCAGATGAGGGGTCACAATATATGTTTTTATGCCGATTTCGCGAAAATTATCCCTAATTGTCACCAAATACTCCCTCTTATCTAGAGCTCTGGTGATTCATGCATCATGAGGGGACAGTAAAGAGTGTATACTTCTCCAGATAAAAGTAACTGTATAGCAGTACTCAGTTAGTAAAAATTTTCAGGTTTGAATTCTCTGAGCTGTTTTAGCAACAAACGTTTTATTATAAGTCAGCTGCAAAGTGGAATTATGGTAATGGAAATTGTTTTGAATATTTGCACACACACACACACACACACACACACACACACACACACACACACACACACACACACACACACACACACACACACACACACAGATTCTGTATTTAAGTTTTTGGAAATCAGTTTGCAGTGAAAGTTTTAGGGGTTATCAAACTTGCTGCTGAGTGAGTAGATTATCAACCCCTCCTGTTATATTTCAGAGATAATGATTCTATAGATGACAACGCTGTCGACCAATCAAAACCTGGCCAGTATAGTGAACATCAAGCTACGATGAATTTCTACACAGAAGATAACAATCTCAACAGAATTCCACAGTCTAAAATTGGCTCTGGGGATGCCATCTTAACCCAGGCCATCAAACAACACGAAGCAACAAAAGTCAAGAACGGCAGTCTTCAAAACGGAAGTGTGGACCATAGAACAGGCAATTTTGATGGCTTGCCGACAACAGAAATTTAAAAAATATTTTCAGGAAAGAAGTTTTAAACTTCAACAAGAATTGGCTGTGATAAAGAAAGGAAAAGTGTTTCTATAGTTTCCATATATTGTATAGGCAGAAGCCTGATTTCTATATTGAACCTTTGCATTTCAACAAGACAATGGGGTTTTGAGGATAATTTTTTTATAATCTTATTATTTCTCAACAAAAGCATATGTTGTGACCCCTCATTACAACCATCTTGCCAAGTCATGTCTAACGAGGGGTCAATACATACGTTTTTAATGAGAAATAAGAAACATTATCTTGGAATTATCCTTAAAAACCACCAAGACAGTTTTTGAGAGGCAGGTTATTAAGCTGTTGACAAACAGTGTTTACCATGATCAGAATGCTCCCTTGGAACAATTTGATCATGGTCTATGTTGACCTTGATCAGACTGCTCCTAAACGAGCAGTCTGCTCCTAAAGGAGCAGTCTGATCAGGGTCTATACTGTTTGTTCAGGGATTATGGTAAATATAAGACAAAACCAGCAAAGTGGCTAGTGCCCCCAGCCAAGACTCAGATCAACCTGAGCATTCCTCAGTCTGTTCAGAGTCTTTGCTGTGTGCCTAAAGGGAAGCTACCCTTTAGGTACACAGCAGACTCCGATCAGACTGGGTGGATGCCCAGGCTGATCTGAGTTTTTGCTTGGTGCGCATTCCTCTTTGTTGGTTTTGTGTTGCGGCTGTGGTATTGATGGCCATGAAAACTCTTATGCAAGGAAACAGACTGTTTGCAGAAATTGTCTTTCAAACCAATTCCGAAATATTCATAGTTCCAAGACTGTGACAATTTATGATGGTACTGCCTAGATGTAAAAGTGATCAAGGTCGACAATTGTTGCCATTTACAGAAACATTTGGTTGTGTTCTGTCTTCTGAAAGGTGCTAAGCTTTAATCTATCATTCCCCATTTCTTCACTTTCTATTATTTCTCCTCTTACGATATCCTTATATTGGAATTAAGATTGAGTCTAATAATTTAAAAGTACACATTATTAAAATGTTCATGAGGGATGTTATATATGTAAGTCGCAACATTTACAACTGGTGTAAAGGAGGATTTTATGAGTTCCTTCATATGCAAAGTTTCATTCTTGTGTGAATACATGTATTTACTTTCTATGGTAAATGATTAGATTAAGATGTGTGAATCTGTCAAAGCTGTTGGTTTTCGGATTCATCAATTTACAGCGGAGTCAGTTTCTGATAATAGGTATGAAAAGGCTAGCCTAATATTTAATCCATGAATACCTAATGGATTTTCCTACCTCACATTTGTACACGTTCAGTTCCAATATAAGGGAAGTCTTAATTATTTCAAATTAAAATTTTCATTTTGAAAAATTCTTGTATTTAATGCAGACGGTGTAGACTTTGATAATCTGTTCCTGGTCTGCACTGTTTGCCAAGACCCTTTTATGAGATGCTAGGCTTAACATGCATTGAGTTAAGGTGAATATAGGTACACTTTCAGGGGAAGCAATTCTCATTTGAGCCGCTACACGAGAAAACCAACAAAGTGGTTCTGCACCCAGCGCATTCTCAGATCAGCCTGGGCATCTGCCCAGTCTGACCAGAGTCTTCGCTGTCCGCATGGAGGTAGTTTAGACCCTTAGCTACCCTATAAGCGCTTAGCGAAGACTCTAATCAGACTGAGTGGATGTCCAGGCTGATTTGAGTATGCCCTGGGTGCACAACCACTTTGTTGGTTTTCTTGTGTCGCGGCTCATTTACATATTTGCCTCCCTTCTCAGTAGGGGTTTACTCTTATAGGAAAGAATTTGCTCCCAGGGAACAATTTTTTTTCCTGTAAGAGTAGACCCCATGTTAGAAGGGCTATATCATCCAGGGAAGCAAACAGGAAGTCTCAAACTTTGTTCTCCCTTGCAAAAATGGCAGAAAAAACATGAAGGGGTACCCACAAGTTTTTCGATTTTGTAGCCACGACAGAGATTACATATCAAGAGAGCATCGAATTTTCCCAGTGTTTATGTTCTGTATATAAACGGTGTCAATGTAAATCAGAATTATAAAAGAAAATCATGTGTTCTAAAAAATCAGGTTAAAGAAATCCTTCAATCATATATGTTTGCAAAACATCATTATTCATTTGATCTGATGTCTTGCCTTTATGATGTCTTTGTGAGCCAAAACATGTGAAAATGAACTTCTGGCACAGTAGACTAACTCTGACTTATAAGATTTAATTTGGAACATCTCAGCTTCAAAATCATGCTAAGCTCATGCTTCATGAAGAATTATGGAAAATTTCTTTATGAGGTTAAAAATGAGAATCTCACTATTTTTTCTTCAGAATCTCACCTACTTTTATTTGCAGCTTATTTAAAAGGTATGTGTACCATAGTGTGCTAAAGTATTGGGACACCTAAAATAATTTTCCATTTGTCTCAAATGGAAAATTAATTATTTCAGTTGTCCCAAAATTTAGGCACATTACAGTAATTAAAAGCTAAACATGCTTTTAATCTAAACACCTGGTGATGTTGGTCTGTACTGGTCAGGAGGTTGTTTCCTGCATAATTTGGTCATATCTTGTCCAAGTTTGGTACTTTAATTCCACATGTTTCTTGTGCTCAATACCTGTTCCGTATGACACAAAGTGGCCTTCATAATGTTTTCTAGTTTTATAGACAATCAAAATGATATTTATGAAGCTTTATGTGATTGCATGTATATAATGCTTTATTTATTGTTGAAGTATGTTTTAGGGGCATCAGGTTATCTTATTTTATCATTGCAGAAATGTTTCAAAGGGAGACGATTTTGCATAATTTGACTATTGCTTCCCTTGCCCATTATCAGGGCCTCAATTAAGCCAGAAATGTTTGGCTTGAAATTCAATGTTTTTGTTTCTTTCAGAAATAAATATTTGATGTGTATTTCATTAGAAAATTGTTTTACAAGGCAATTTCTCATCAGATCGCTCAACATACCCTATTAATCCTATTTAATGCTCTGGGGAGTTGCATTTTATGAAAAGGAGTGGAGGGGCAGGGAGGGGGTGGGGGTAGTTGGGGGGGGGACTATTTCTGTAAAAAGAGGGAAGGAATGTTAATCAGAGCTTGAACATTTGTTTGGATTAATATGGTATGTTTCAGTGGAGAAATAAGAGAGGAAGAAAAGACTAAAACTCAATTTTGGTCAATGTGAAGCTCAGCTGCAATGGTAAAGGGAGATAACTTATATCTTCCTGTTAGGATGTGAAATGTATAAAAGTGCTGTTTTTTGAAAGTTTAGTTGATAACTGATGCTGAGTGCATCTTAGATTTCTGCATGTGTCAAACCAGTAGCTTGCCTCTAAATCAAGGTTGCTTTAACCATTCACACTCAGAACAGCCAAAACTCCATAGAGTTTTGGCCATTCTGAGTGCAACAAGGTGAAAATACTTAGCTAGCTTTGCCAAGAGAAAAACAGCTATGCAGGATAATCTGTATCTTTGCAGCTTGCACATGCCACAAGGTAACTTTTCTCATGGACTAGCTTAATTATTGTTTTGTCATAAAAATGTTGAGGTGAAATGGGTACACCTTCAGGGGAGGCAACTCTTCCATTTTCTTTTTGCCTCCCTTCTCAAGGGGGTCAACTCTTAAAGGAAAGAATTTGCTCCTAGAGGAGCAAATTCTTTCCTTTAGGAGTTGACCCCATTTTGAAAGCCAGGGAAGCAAACAGGAAGTAACAAGTCACAAAAGTTGTTTCCCTTGGGAAAATGGCAGAAAAAGATGAAGTTGTACCTATTCACCTTAAATGTCAATGAAATCAAAACATGATGAGGATATTCTCCATTGTATGCTTACAAAGTTCTTATCAAGATACCATACCAGTAGAATGTTCCTTAAAGACCAGGTGATCCAGTGACTGTATATACCATCCCAGCAGGCACATGACGTGGAAATGACATCATATTGACGTCCATGCAATGTTATGACGTCACATGGATGTCAGTACGACGTGGTTTTGACATCATGTGCCCGCTGGGATGACTGTGATGTGGTTTCTTTAAACTGTCTCAAAATAAATCAAATCATGAATAATTAATGTATAGACGAGACTTTCTAAATGAAATCCTTCTTATATCTGAACCAACAGCTAGTTCATCGAAAAAGATTAAATGAGATTTTTGAAGTCTCAAATAATTCGAAAACGAGTTATTAGCCGACAGTCAGGGATATGGCATATTAGCTGTCTTTAAAACTACGCAATATGTTAAGTTCTTCAGGAGATACCTTTTGTTATATCTGTTTTAAACAAAAGAACCCAATGTATACAAATAGATTTGTCTTGGAAAAAGACAACAAATGTTGGTGTATGTTAACTTTGAAGGTTGAATAGTATAGTCTAATTGGGCACTACTGTTCAGTTTACTGTATATTCTACCCTGACGTGCACATATCGTAATCATGTAACAGAACCTTGATCTGGTCCACAAATTAATAGGTAGGGATATGCCCAATCACATTTCTCATTTTGCATATGCCAGCCTGTTTTATTCCTATGCTAAGTCTCATTTTCTTTGTGAAAGACTGAAGTGGTGCTATAATCTTGTGTTCTACAGAGCTCGGGTTAAGTCCAAATTTCGGGTTGAAAGTTTTTATTTTTTTCTCCATAAAAATTATGTTGTAAGATCTCATTATAATGGCCTCGTGGAGGCCATGAGAGTAAGATCCCACAACATACTTTACTAAATTTACTAAATTTTTGCAGTTTTATGGAGAAATTAAAAGAAACACAGTCAACTTTTTCATTGTCAGAATTTGGGCTAAGTTGGAGCACTGGTTCTGTCATTCAACATCTTGCCTTAGAAACTACGATACTAATTCGGCTATAAGATGGAGATTTCCTCCTCTAGAACAACCTCAGCTGTACAAGCACATCTTGCATAATTCTATTATAAGATGGGGTTTCTCTGCCAAAAAGAATCCAAAAAAGGTAGGTCCATCTTATAAGGGGGATTTAGAGTTTTGGGATTAATAGTTTTGGAGGATAATCCCAGAACTCTAGAATCATCTTATAAGAGGGATCTAGATTTTTGGGGCTATTGTTATTTTGGAGGAGAAAGTAAATGTCTTATAACCAAATAAATATGGTAATAGCTAAATACGAGTCCTGGCCCGGAGGTTATAAAACCTTTTTCGTGCTCAACTCAGCTGAGCATAAAATTTTCTCTGCTTATCTGATAAATATGAAAACGCCAACTAATGTTGGCAGTTTCATATTCATGAGCGGAGAAAATTTCATATTTCAGCTAAACTGAGCAAGAAAACAACTGTATTTATCAGTAGTTTGCTATTTATTAGCAGGTAAAATTTCATGCTCAGCTGAGTTGAGCATGAAAAAAGTTTTATGACCTTGGAGCTAGACTTAGATTGAATGTTCAAGCATGTTCATTAGAAACTTTAGTGTGAAATGATTAAAATTCAGTCTAATGGTTTTCTCTGTATGGTAATAGCAAAATATGAGTCCTGGACTTAGGTTTTATGTTCAAGTATGTTCATTACAAACTTTAGTGTGAAATGATGAAAATTTCAGTCTTATGAAATTATGGCTTTCTCTGTATTAGTGGATATTGTTCTTTTCTTTTTCTTTTATGACAATATATGTCTCAGTTTTTCATAGATTTTTAGTGTTCTAAATAGTTAACTGCCTTTTACTGTTGGCTAGATTTTGTTAGCGATAAAAAATATTTTGATTTCGTTGTCATTGAATTATGTTTTAACCCATTCCATGCGGGATACCCCTTTAGGGGTATCTGGGCAAACAGTTTGGATCCAGATCAGGCCCCACAAACGTGGGGCCTGATCTGAGATCCAAACTTTTTGCTGCCTAGACATTATTTCTACAAGAGTTGGTTATATCAATATTGTCAAGATTTTTGATGCAGACGACAAGTTCAGCAGACGACAAAAAATACCCAGAATGCAGTGGGTTAATATCTGTGTACATGAACTGTCTCATTTGTAAATATGTCAAGTGTCTTTAAGGCTTAAAGTGCCAAAAATGAAAACAGTTGAATTCGCAAAAAGTATAGATCCAGAAGATGGTTCATAATGAACTGCTTCATCTGGATCTACAATGTTTGCTTGCTAGTCTTCGAATTCTCAATATGAAATATGGAAGATTGGATTACTTTTTGTTTTTAATTTTGTTGTCTGTTTTTTATTGGCACTTTAAGTTTTAAAATGCTGCATACTGAACATTATGCTAACATTCCCATATGATAAAATGTTTCTTACTGGGGCTCTAGAAAATGGTCTTTATCAGCTGATAATTTGTGATATTTTACTTATATCTGCTCAAAACATAGATTGTAGGTACTCGTCAGGACCACCTCATTGAGGCAGTTCTGTCGTGTACCAGCGATTTATGTTTTTGAGCAGAAATAAGAAAAATAAATTTAGTTATCCCTGTGAATTTGAGTAGAAATGAGAAAAATAAAGTTAGTTACCCCTATGAACACTGGTTTCTCTATATAATAAGGAGATACCAGCAGTTGTTTACTGCATGGGTCTGTTTGCATCATAAGGGGCCCAGTTCAGTGTCAATAGTAGGTGCAGTGTATGTTCTCTTATTTTTTGCACTTTGATCAAAATATATGTCTTTAAGTGGTCCTTATTCAGTGACTGCTTTCAAAGAAATGGTCCAATACTAACATATCAGTAACTTTTAACATTCCAGCTGACGGTCCATATTACTTGTAACTGAGAAAGCTTGTTTATTGCAAAAATGTGGAAGTGGAGGTCAGGACAGGGGAACGAAAAAAAAAAAAAAAAAAAACTGCTCTACTCACTCAGAGGTCAAATGTTAATTCCAAGTTCAGTTAAAAATTGTTTGGGGACTGCATCAACAGGTTTTCATTATTACATTTTGTCAAAGTGCTTTCTATAAAAATTCAAACAATTTGGACTCCTAGAATAGTTACTGTGTGTCCTAAAATTGAACAGTTTGGTTTTACAATGAAATAATGTGTCGAAAAAATGCAGATGGAATAGCAAATAGAGTAGACCCTGAACAGACTGCTCCTCTAGGAGTTAGAGGAGCAGCTGATCAGGATCTGCCCTGTTTGCGCAGGCCTGTTACTCCCACTGCCATCTCAGGAAGTGATCATTTTGTCCACTGAATGTCTGTATCATAAAAATGCATTCATTATTTGCTAAGTCTAGATATGGAAAGAATTTTCTATCACTCGTATCCATAAAGGCTTGCTTCAGAACTAGTGTTCCTGTTGAATGCATTTATCTAGCAAATGGATACTATTTGCTATTTCCAGTTTCTTTTGCAAATGTTAATGTAATATTTTAGTTGCTTCTAGTCAGATTTCATCACAGCATACTTAAGTCATGTGTGATTTCTTTTTTCTTTTGTACAGTAGTCGCTTTATAAGTGAAATCAAATGACCTGTATTTTTTCTCTTTTAATCTTGTAGATCTAGCTGTAATTCTATCTAGCTGTAATTCTATGTTTTAGAAAGAATTGTCTTTCATGCTTGTCTGTAACTGTCTTACTGTATACTTGGGGTGGGGGATTTTATGGAGCAAACATAGTTTACTCAGATCAGGTTACTCCTGGCAGGGCAGTCTGATCAGCGTCTGCTGTAATTGCCATGTAATGTTTTTTTTTCACATATGAGCCACAACACGAGAAAACCAACAAAGTGGTTGTGCGCCCAGCCCAGAGTCAGATCAGCCTTGGCATCCGCCCAGTCTGATCAGAGTCTTCGCTGTCCGCATGGAGGTAGCTTAGACGCTTAGCTACCCTTAAAGATCTTAGCGAATAGTCCGATTAGACTGGGCAGATGTTCAGGTTGAGTCTGCGCTGGGGGCTCTGCCACTTTGTTGGTTTTCTTGTGTCGCGGCTCAATTATCATGCAGGTATCCCAGCTTGCACATAACATTGAAACAACATTGTATCAGTGTGAATGGAAGGGTCATACATACAATATTCCCAGCAGGCATATGATGTTGATGCCAGGTTATGACATCGCATTGGCGTCAGTACAATGTCATGTGCCTGCTGGGTTGGATTGGTGTCATGTGAAAAGGTACCTTACAGCTTGTGCAAACACAGAAGTCTCAGATCAGCCTGCATATCTGTGCAATCTGAACAGAGTCTTCCCATTTTGCAAATAAAATATACGAGTCCTAATGTATCTAAAAGTGGAAAATGAAGACTCTGATCAGAGCATATGTGCAGGCTGATCTGAGTATTTACAGCATGCAGATGGCTTAAGATCCCTTTTCATGCAATATCAATTATTAAAACAGTTGAATTAGTGTGGATGTAATCACAGGGTATAATCGATTCTGCTAATTTTCGCTTCCTGCAGAGACTGTACATCATATTTGGCTTCCATCGAGACTGTCCACGATCTCTTGCTTCCTGCCGAGACTTCTGTACATGATAAATGGCTTCCTGCAGAGACTGTCCACATGATTCTGCTTCTTGCCGAGTCTCTCGGCAGGAAGCAGAGTCATGCGGACAGTCTCAGCAGGAAGCCATTTTTCGAGGACAGTAGTCCCTGCAGGAAGCAAGAGTTTGAGGACAGTCTCGGTGGAAGCCAAATATGATGTACAGTCTCTGCAGGAAGTGAAAATTAGCGGAATTGATTATACCCTGTGGTAATGTCTTGCTGGAAATAGTCTTTCTAATCATGTCTCAAAGAAATCCTCTAATGGTGACATGAATGTGTGGTTGATAAAATGACATTTAACAGAGAATTAAATTCTTTGAGAATAAATTCTAGGTTTGAGAAAATCACATTTTTCCACTTTAAGAATTTCAGGTAGCATCTCACAGTTCACGAGGAGCATGGCATACATTGTATGCCATGCTCCCCTCCAATTATAAGTGAGATGATGCTATAGATCTGTTACAATAGCAACTATGGAATTACCAACTGCTGTGCTTAGTATCTTGGCAGAATATCATTTTGATGACGTCACTTAGACATCAATATGAATTCTTAGTTGCTATGGTAACAGCTATATGACATCATCGGTTCCGGAGCATGGTAAACAATGTATGCTATGCTTTGCCAATTTTTCGATGGCATTATAAACTGAAATTCTTTTAACAGAAATTTCAGATTTTCTCAAACAAATAATAATTATTCCGTGTTATAAGTTGATTTTTTTCATGAACTGTGTTTATTTGATGCACATCACAAGTAAAGATATGCATATCATGTTTAACATTGCAGGTTGTTTTTGTACTTGTCTTTGTGCACTGATTCAATTGTTGAGTGGTGTCATGAGAAAGAGCCTTGTAGCATGTGCAGACAGGGCAGACTCTGATCATACTTTGCATTTGCCCAGTCTGATCAAAGTCTTCCCTTTTTGCATCAACAGTCTAGAGATTCAGAGAAATTTATATAGCAAACCCAGCAGACACATGACGTTGAAATGACATCGTATTCATCGACGTCTGTATGACGTCATTTTAAGGTCACGTGCCTCCTGGGAAGAGTGATCTGTGATTATTCTTGGCCCGGAGATAGCTTGTTTAACCAGGCAACAGATTCTGCAGCATGGCAGCAGGATTCCTGGTTTGTTGTCTTGCTGCAGAATCTGTTGCCTGTCTGCACAGGCTGATCTGAGTCTTATGTAATGTGAAGGCTACAAGGCACATTTCCTTATGACATGACTCACATTTTCTTACAATTCTTGAGAGTGTTATGTTGTTGAACAAAGTTAATGTTTGTAGAAAAAGTATTAAATTATCAGATGCAAGATCAATTTTGTTGTGTCTTTATAAAGATATCCTTTTCATTTCATCAGTCCATTTGGCAATGTCAAACTAGCAAGCCAAGTGGCACTGATTACATGTCCCACAGATTGTGAGGGACATATTGTTTTATGTCCTTCTTGGTCCCCCCTGTCCCCCCCCCTCCCCTCCCCACAAACCTCAGTAGTATTGGGCATGCTGCTGTTAGTGTGGATTGTGTCAATGTTGGTTATTACTGCACTATATCTCCTGAAGGGAATGATGGGTTGTGATGAAACTTGCAGAGATGATCATTAAGAGTTAGGCTTGAGTTGGTTAGGTTTTGGTGACTTGATCCCATTTTCAATATCACAAAAGGACTTAACAAATATCTTAAAAAAAGCTTGTCTGCTCTCCTGAAGAGATTGTGCTGGATTTTAACCAGAATTTTCACCAAAAAATGGCAGTATTGGGAGATAGTGCAGAGCTGTTAAGATTTAAGTAACCTTGAATACAGGGTATAATCGATTCCGCTAATTTTTGCTTCCTGCAGAGACTGTACATCATATTTGGCTTCTGCCGAGACTGTCCGCGATCTCTTGCTTCCTGCCAAGACTTCTGTACATGATAAATGGCTTCCTGCAGAGACTGTCCGCTTGATTCTGCTTCCTGCCGAGAGCCTCGGCAGGAAGCAGAATCACGCGGACAGTCTCGGCAGGAAGCCATTTTCCGAGGACGGTAGTCTCTGCAGGAACCAATAGTTCGCGGATAGTCTTGGCGGAAGCCAAATATGACAGACAGTCTCTGCAGGAAGCGAAAATTGGCGGAATCGATTATACCCTGTGTGGAACTCATTTTCCAGGTCACAGGATGCCTAATGTTTAAAATGGCTTGTCTGCACCCTGTGTCCTGAACAAAATGTTCTATTCGGACCAATTTATACTAACCTGGAATCATCAACATTATAATGTGCAGAGTTGATTATATTTTGGTGATCTGGGCCCAGTTGTTAAAAATAAACAACTTTGTTATGTTTAGTTAAAATTTCAAACGTTAATACCTATAATACTGCAATATGTTTTGTTGAAAATATATGAGAAGTTTTGCAGTGCAAAAAGCATCTCACATTTTTAGCTCACCTGAGCCGAAGGCTCAGAGTTGAGCTTATAGGATGGGAGTCGAGCCGTTGTCCGTCCGTGCGTCCGTGCGTGGGTCAACACTTTCAAACATGAATATCTCAGAAAGCAGTGGGCCGATCGCAATCAAATTTTATCTGAAGCGTCATTTGGGTAGGGGAAAGGCTGCATTAGGTTTTGGTGCCGATCAGCTCAGAACTCTGGTTTCCATGGCAACAGATAGCCCCCATAGGGTTATAATGGGGAAAACGGCGTCATCACGTTTTCTCAACTGTTTTTGCTTAGATCCTTATCATACTTGCAGGTAATGATGACATACATAAGAGCTTGGATGAGTTCGAAATTTGGCCGGATTCAAGCACAGACTACGGAGTTAGCTGCCCTTGAGCGTTTGAAAAAAATCCCATAGTGTTATAATGGAGAAAACAACGTCATCACATATTTTTAGAAAAACTTTGTCATCGCTCTATTGCCTACATTTCTCACGGATTTTGAAATAACTTCACACAAATGTAGGGCATGACAATATCTCGAGCAAGTTCGACTTTCAGGATGCTGCGTCCAAGGTCAAGGTCACTGTGGCTATTTTTAGAAAAACTTTGTCAGCGCTCTAGCACCTACATTTCTCAATGGATTTTAAAATAACTTCACACAAATGTAGGGCATGACAATATCTCGAGCAAGTTTAACTTTCAGGGTGCTGTGCCCAAGGTCAAGGTCACTGTGGCTATTTTTTAGAAAATCTTTGTCATCGCTCTAGCCCCTACATTTCTCCATGGATTTTAAAATAACTTCATACAAATGTAGGGCATGACAATATCTCGAGCAAGTTTGACTTTCAGGGTGCTGCGCCCAAGGTCAAGGTCACTGTGGCTATTTTTAGAAAATCTTTGTCATCACTCTAGCACCTACATTTTTCAACCGATTTTAAATTAAATTCACACAAATGTAGGGCATGACAATATCTCGAGCAAGTTCGACTTTCAGGGTGCTGCACCCAAGGTCAAGGTCACTGTGGCTAATTTTAGAAAAACTTAGTCATGGCTCTAGCACCTACATTTCTCCATGGATTTTGAAATAACTTCACACAAATGTAGGGTATGACAATATCTCGAGCAAGTTCGACTTTCAGGGTGCTGCGCCCAAGGTCAAGGTCACTGTGGCATTTTTTAGCTCACCTGAGCACGTAGTGCTCAAGGTGAGGTATTGTGATCGGTCTTTGTCCGTCGTCCGTCGTGCGTCCGTCGTCAACTTTTGCTTTAAACGACTTCTTCTCCAAAACTGCTTGGCAGATTTTGAAATAATTTCACAGATAAGTTCCTTGGGGGACTCTTTACCAAAATTGCTCAAACGGTTCCGCTCCACTGAACAATATGGCCACCAGAGCTAAAAATAGTAAAACATTTAAACGACTTCTCCTTCAAAACTGCTGGGTAGATTTTGAAATAATTTCACAGAAATGTTCCTTAGGAGGCTCTTTACCAAAATTGCTCAAACGGTTCCGCTCCACTGAACAATATGGCCGCCAGAGCTAAAAATAGAAAAACATTTAAATGACTTCTCCTCCCAAACTGCTGGGCAGATTTTGAAATAATTTCACAGAGATGTTTCTTAGGAGACCCTCTACCAAAATTGCTAAAACGGTTCCGCTCCGCTGAACAAAATGGCCGCCAGAGCTTAAAATAGATAAACCTTTAAACGACTTCGCCTCCCAAACTGCTGGGCAGATTTTGAAATAATTTCACAGAAATGTTCCTTAGGAGGCCCTTTACCAAAATTGCTCAAACGGTTTGGCTCCGCAGAACAATATGGCCACCAGAGCTATAAATAGAAAAACCTTTAAACGACTTCTCCTCCAAAACTGCTGAGCAGATTTTGAAATAATTTCACAGAAATGTTTCTTAGGAGACCCTCTACCAAAATTGCTAAAACGTTTCCGCTCCGCTGAACAAAATGGCCGCTAGAGCTAAAAATAGAAAAACCTTTAAACGACTTCGCCTCCCAAACTGCTGGGCACTCTTGAGGGCACAGTGATGATATAATCTACGTGAAACTTTGTCAGAATGTTTATTTTTATAAAATCTGGACCTGATTTGAAACTGGGCAATGTCAGGTCAAAAACTAGGTCACTAGGTCAGTTCTTAGAAAAACCTTCATACGTTTCAGTACGCTATGTGTGCGTTCCAAAACCGGCTGCTGTTTGATGTTTTAATTTATCTCCAGCGTATGCCAGCGTATTGGATAAATTTTTCATACGTTGGCATACGTTATCTGAAACGTTGTAGTGTGACAGGGCCTTTACAGGCAAGTCATGAGCATGGTTAGTCAGCCTGTACGGAAATATAATCCACGCCTGTATGGAAAGATAATCTTTAGCGGGTGGATTATCGTCCGTACGGGCAGACGAACCATGCTCCATCGATGCCCAGTGTGGACCTTACACGTTATGGGAATCTGGTTCTAAAGATTCGGGTATTTGGGGACTGTGCTGTAAGCGGCAAATTATAAAGAGAAAAATAATGGTAATAAAAAGGAAACGAAAATGTGTCACTGACTGAATTATAATCTGATACACTTTATGTTCCTTTTTCTATTATCAAGCGATTGGGAAGATATATGTTATCTTCTGTAAACAACCCAAACTCCGACAGATACATTAAGCCGAGACAAAGGCTAAAGTGTTTCGTGACACAAGTGAATAGTACATAATCAAGACAGTCTGCGTATCCTTGCGCTCGTCTGGTCAGGATCCTTGCTGTTGACCAGGTCCAATAATAACAGGGAATACCGCACAATTTACATGAGCATTGCGATTTAGGTGTTAATTGTGTTTATTATACTGGTTAATGGCAAAGGACACAGTCTATCAGAACACAGTAAATTTGATTTCAGTGTCACATAACCTCCTGTGCACAGCCACAACAAAACAACCATGTTTAAAACGCTGGCATACTCCGTGCTTCTTCTAGGATGCCTTACCCTTGGAGGGGCCACTCCCCTGGATGATTATGTCAACAGACCCGACCCGACATATGGATATACGATTCTCAGTAAAGTTCGTGGAGCTACTCATACGCTGTATACTCTCAATATGACCTCTCAGACTTGGAAACCAAGTAAGCTCTGTTATATACGTTACTTTTCTTTCTGGTCAATGTAAAATCAGATCGAACAAATTCTAATCAGGGGCCGTATTTATAAAACGACTTAAGTGGTTGCTATGCTGTTGCTAGGGCTGGATTTCTATGAAGGAGATTCGCTACAACTATGAAATGTTCTCTGGAGGAACAGTCTGAAAGAGACTGTTCCTCCAGAGAAAATTTCATAGTTGTAGGAAATCTCCTTCATAGAAAATTCGCCTTAGCAACACCATAGCAACGACTTAAGTCGTTTTATAAATATGGGCCCAGGCGTTTTAATGTTTGCCGTTTAAGTTAAGAAGTTTATACAACATCTCCTGATATTGCAAGTATATGCCCAAAATCAAATGAAAAACTTTATGGTTTACTATGGGCGTATCTCCTTATTTAAATATAAGTTAAAACAAATAGCAAAATGGTCAATTAATTTTTAAGGAACAGTGTTTCCACTTTTCTCATTGTTTCTTTACCTCGATTGGTTGCTGCTTGCTTTCAACAAGTAGAATGATGTAGCTGGACGCTGAACATGTAATTGAATTAACACTGATTTTCACCCTGGAAATTCACGGAACAGTCGCACTTCTGCATATAGTTTGTCAAATTCATATATATGTAAGATAATTAGTACAAAAGTTTGAAGGTCGCAATAAAATTGACGGAGTTGTAACAACAGTCCTGAAAGCGGTTTCAGAAGTTTGGTAATAACTTTTCTTAAACTTCAAATCAAAACTTGTGCGCAAATATGCCTTACATTGATATGAGACAAGCAGCATTGTTATATTTTAACTAGCTATTTGCAGAAACATGGGTTGTTTTATTTCCAGGTTTGAATGGAATGCTCGTTTACTAGGTTTGTTGATGTGGCAGTATTTGAATAACGTTTTTTTACAAGGCTGAGGCTATTTACAGATAACTGTCAATAGCTGCCCCCCCCCCCCTCCCCCCCAAAAAAACACAAAAATAAACCGGTAAAATGGTTATATACAGTTGACTGTAAACAGCCAAAAACGTTAAAACGGCTATTTACATTTAACTGTCAATACCCCAAAAAACGTTAAAATGGCTATTTACAGTTGACTGTAAATAGCCATTTTAACGTTTTTTTTCTATTTACAGTTAACTGTAAAAAGCCACTCCGTTTTTACAAATTCTGTAATCAGACAGACTAATAGACTGTTGTCTACTAGACTGTGTCGGCATTTTTCGTATTTACAGATGTCCAGAGTCAACCTATCTGGTGGCACTATCTCTCTATCACAGTTCCTGACAAAATTGACAAAGATTCTGCCTTCATGCTCATCGATGGTGGATCAAATCATAATACGCAAGTTTCATTTGTTAAATGGAGCCGCGACACGACAAAATCAACAAAGTGGCATGTGCACCCAGCGCAGACTCAGTTTAGCCTAGGCAGCCCCCCAGTCTGACCAGAGTCTACGCTGTGTGCTTAAAGAGTAGCTAAAAGTATACATGCAGACAGCGAAGGCTCTGATTAGACTGGGCGGATGCCCGGGCCGCCAAGGTTGATCTGAGTCTTCGCTGGGCGCACCTGTCACTGTTGGTTTTGTCATGTCGCTGCTCAGCTATGCTTCACTTTTCACTTGTAACAAGTGGTGTAGCAAGTAGCAACGACAAAGGATCACTTACCGCTATCCTCGTAGTCATTTTTTTTGTTGACGTAGTCGTCGTCGTCATAGTACAAAATGTTTAGCACTGCGTTTATAGGAGATTTTGCTGTTAAAATTTATCGGTACTGGACAACAGAACTCAAAATGAGTAAACGGCAGACATAACGTAGTCTTTACAGAATTGACAATATTAATCAAAAATCATTTATTATTTAAATTTTCGGCCTCCTGGCCCACTGACAATCAATCAAAATCACTATTTCAAATTTTCGGCCTCCTGGCCTAATTGACAATAGTAACCAAACTCACTCTTTATTTCAAATTTTCGGCCACCTGGCTAGGAGGCCTAAGATTTGAAGTAAAAAGTGATTTTGATTAATATTCCATAAATAATTGTTTTTGTCTTGCTAGTTTGACTTGTCCATGTGTTATGGAGGAAAAGAATATCTGAAGCCCTCAATATGTCTTACACTGTAACTGTGAGAAGCAACATTTTCAGTATTGGGTAAAATTTAAAGTTACAAAAATGCAAGCAATCTTTCAGAGTTTATATTCTCAACTGCTGAATTTTGTGAATCACGATTTACCTGCCATTGTAAATTCCATTATCAGAAGAACATTTTGCCATAAATAAATTTAAACATAGCGTTTTCCACTGAACTTTCTTACTCTGATATGTTCAAACAGGAAAGGAAAATCTTTGTATCAGTAGTGATACTGTAGTGAAATGCAACACATAAAAATATTTGTAAAAGAAACTGCAGCGCGAAGCCATAAACAGTGGCGTTATGGATCTTCAAAACTTACTCTTTGTTAAATGCAAAGGGAGGTAATTTGAAAATTGACAGATTTCATAGCGCTGTCCTTTAATAAATAACCACTAACTTTCTCATTTCTGACAGTTGCATGTCTGAGACCATTTCTGGATGCAAAATGCTTTATTGGAAAAGGAAAGATAACTCTTGCAATGGAATTAAATGTTTTTCGAGAAAGTGAGATAACTCTTTTACGAAGGAATGAAATCATGATAGTTTCATCGTGTGCTGTGGTCAGATGAAAATTATAATCTGTGCAATGATCGATTTGGACTTGCCTGGTGATAGTGCCTAGAAAAAAAGAATATAAACTTGTAGGCGTTTCTTTTGGCCTCCAGTATATTTGAGCACCGTAGGATGCCTCTGGCAAGACGGTGTAAACTAGGTGATGTAAAGCTTCTATAGCGTTGCTGAATCTTAACAGTGAAGTCTTATTTCAACTTAGCCATTTTCATCTTAATCTTTAGCTAAGAATTAGGTTATCAACACTTTCGAATATCAGCTTATTCGTTGATGTGATAAGATATTTTATATCAATCCATCTATATTGATCCATCTTCTAATCTTCTCTTTATCTTTCATGCATAGTCCTCCACCTCAGACTGACAATTTTGTAGAATTGACGACGATAGTTGCTGTCACCACAAACTCAATAGGAGCCTGCCTCAAACAAATTCCCAATGAGCCTATTGTATTCAAGGTACGTTTAAAAGTTGCAATAATTGACAAATACGTCCAATTGGTTTAAACTTTATTTCTTTCGTATAACAAACAAACTTTCAATGGACATTATGACATAAATACAAAAATATTATACAAAAGGGATCCAGAAGGAAGTCAAAAGACTTATTTGAATCTGTATCCCTCAATAATACAATAACACAGAATATACTACTATCTATCGTGTTTGTCAACTGCATTTTATCTATTTTATCATATTATCTTAGTATCTTCTGTTTATATGTGCATACGCACATGCGGGGGCATCATAAAATGTATCGATGCTCCCACATGTGTGTACACACATTTTGATTTTTGATAAGATAGATGAAAAAGAAAGAAACGAAGATAAAGTGTTACCAGGGTTTTACAAAGAGTCCAAATAGAGCTCCACGGGGAATGGAGTTCAGCATATCTCTTTGGCTTTGTATGCAGTAAGGAGTTTTAAGTATTCTATTCAGGTTGCCCTATATAAATATGTAGCTGTAAGAAGGTCACTCTTATTTTCAACAATCTCAGCCAGGTTTTCTGACTGACTACGAATATGTCCAATTAAACTGACAAGAGAATAGCACCTCCTTTTTTCCTCCCACATCCTCCCTGTCCCTGTAGCATGCACAAACATGTCAGATTCAAATCAGAGTGCACACCCGCTTAGTCTAACTGCAGTCCGTCCAACGAATAGCGTAACAGAACCAACAGCAGAAAATTCTGACGGTTTGGTCCATCCGCCTACATCCTTGAGACTTTCTAATCTCTGCTAAGTTCCCTGACGATTTCTGTGAAAGAGGTGGTGGTGGTTGGTTGGTTGGTTGGTTTGGTGGGAGGACGGGGGAGTGGGGGTGCTGACAAATTATCTGATTTGTTTTCAAAGATGTAATGACCTGGAGAGCAGCTAAATCTAAAATAAAGAAATTACACCGTAAAGAAATTAAAAAATTGGGACAAATAAAATAATTACCGTAATTCCCTTAGAAATGGAACAGTTTGCTTATGCAGTGCTGAAATGAGTCCAAAAGATGCAGGTAAAATGGCAAACAGTGTAGATCCTAATCAGACTGCTCCTTAAAAGGAGCAGTCTGATCTAGGACTGCACTGTTTGGCTTCGACTTATCGGAGAACATTTACGTTACATGTATATCGTGACTGTCGGCTTTATTTATATTTTACAGGACGATCCAACACAGAAAAGTCGTGGTGAAGACTCCATCATAGCATGGACCTGGAAAGCTTTTGTTGACAGTAATGGTACGGACCCAGAAATACTTCTACGTATGCCCATGACAAAGGTTCGTGTTTCTCGAGCGAGACATATTTCTTGCTTTCCTACAATATATGAGTATGCTCATGTAAGTAACTTCTTGCTTTCCTACTGTATATGAGTATGCTCATGTAAGGAACTTCTTGGTTCAGCGAAAATGTTGCTGCTCAACAATGAAACCGTTATGAGAACCATTATCTTTATTCAGACAAGACTCATATACGGGCCTGCGAAACCATTACCCTCCTTATTTTTTATAATGAAATCTTTGGCCTTTAAATTTAAGCAAGTCCGGTCATCAGTCTAGTGAAAGGCTACACTTCCAGGGGAAGAAACTCTTATCATTTTTAATTTGCCTCTCGAATCAATTGGTTCAACTCATAAACTTGATCGTTTGCTTCCTTAGAGCAAAGTCTTTCCATAATGAGTAGATCCTCTTTGCAGTGCTTCGTCGTGCACGGAAGCTAATCGGAAGTCACATAAAGGTCTCCCTTTGAAAAAATATCGGTATACCCATACGCTTTAAATGAGTACAGTGAGACACTGTTAGAATCAGGCCCCGAGGTTATAAAACTTTTTTCGTGCTCAACTCAGCTGAGCATAGAATTTTCTCTGCTGATAAATATGAAAATGCCAACTAATGTTGGCATTTTCATATTGATAAGCAGAGAAAATTTCATACTCAGCTAAACTGAGCAAAAAAAAAAACAACAACTGTACTAATCAGTAATTTGCTATTTATTAGCAGGTGAAATTTCATGCTCAACTCAGCTGAGCATGAAAAAAGTTTTATAACCTCGGGGCCTGGTTGCCTGGGACTGCACAGTTGGTAAAAACACACCTTTCAACTCTAATGATTCTTTCACGAGGTGTTTGGATGATGAATGCATGGTATTTTTGCTTACTTTCAGTAGTTTCATGCCGAAATGAATAGGCAATGAGAAAGATGAAGTATAATGACATTGTTAGAGATGGATCACGACCTCAGCCGAACTTAAACTTTTGAGCCGCAACACGAGAAAACCAACAAAGTGGTTGTTCGCCCAGCGCAGACTCAGATCAGCCTGGGCATTCGCCCAGTCTGATCAGAGTCTTCGCTGTCCGCCTGGAGCTAGCTTAGACCCTAAGCTACCCTTAAAGCGCACAGCAAAGACTCTGATCAGACTACAGGCTGATGCCCTGACATATCTGAGTCTGCGCTGGGCGCACAACCACTTTGTTGGTTTTCTCGTGTTGCTGTTCAAATGAACAATCCCTGGAGCTTTGTGGAATGTTAAGCCCTCGCATTCAAGCTTACAATCCCTGGAACGCTACAGAGTGTTAAGCCAAACACATACGGTGTGAATCTAAATTAGCTATCATGATTTCTTGACTATGCTTGCTTTGAAATTTGTTTCTGTGTTTGCAGGCATCAGTTAGGGGCATGGACGCCATTGAAGATCTTGCTCTCAAAGTTGCTAATAAGAAAATTAATAGATTCTTGATTTCTGGGGCATCCAAGGTAAGAGAATCAATAAAGTTGAGCGATTATCAACGCGTGTATTTTCCCTGAAATTGTGGAAAATAATTGTTGTAATTTGATCATTTCCCCTTGTTAAAAATCGAATATTTTTTATTAAGTATAGTATTTATATCAATGTTTTCAAGTGAGAAGACAACATCAGCCTGTGTCTCGGGTTTTACTTCAAAAACATGAAATTTGTCAACCTGTTTTTGTGTTCAATCCTGAATCATGGGGCTCGTTGCGGTGCTGTGGCTACATTCCAACCCCACCCCTCAAAATAAACAAATAGACTTGTTATTCCCTTATTTCACGAAGTATGGCTAAACGGTTGCAGCTTTTTGGCCCTTGGAAAGCTGCGCTAGCTGTTGTATGACCCAAACACGATGTGGGTCAATAGGCAGGGTCTGTAAGCGCAAGACAATACAAAAGGTGTTCGACTCAAGGGCGAACTACCCTATAATCAACATTTTCTTTATTTGTGCTTTAACATGTTTAACGATTTTGGATCGTGGTTTTGGTTTAAACGGGAGTATTTTGATTTAGTTTAAAAGTAATACGCTCGCATTGTGTTATCTTTCTAAGCGTGGATGGGCCACCTGGACGACAGCAGCTGTAGACAAGAGAGTTGTTGCTCTAGCTCCCATGGTGATGGATCTCCTCAATCTGGTTAAGGTAAAACATTAAATCTTGTTAAGATAGCAGATGCTCTTTAAATAATGTATGCTACTATGAAAATTCTGACGCAGATTCTGTATTGCAGTTCAAGCATTATAGTGATAGATCTTTTGATGTCTAATATGCTTTTTTCATTCTTTTTTATAATTTTTTTTCGGATGAACTTTGTCGTTATCAAAAATGCGCTGTCAGGTTTTGTCATTTATGTTTTTCCTTCCTTCTTTATGTTATTTGTGTTCCTCGCTTCTTTTTCCTTGGATTCTGCTCTTTCCTGGGTATCTTTGGCTGTATGTTTTGAGTGTCAAACATAAATTTAGTCGAGTTTAATATAGTTTCGGTAACTGAGACCGAGGTGTTCATTAACCCATTTATGCCCAGTGGAATTGTCTATCCTTATCAAATGGATGAGTCCATTTGTCAATAAAGGGTATTCAGGTTTAATTTATTGCTTATCTTTTTATGTCATTTTTAAAAAATATGCCCGGATGTGTTTTTCAAATAGTGCAGCCCCTGATCAGACGCCGCGTGTTGCGGCGTCTTAGCTAGGTCTGCACTGTTTGCCTATGTCGAGTTTATGGGTTAAAGTTCTTAAATTGAATTACATGTATCAGCTGTACAAATCCATTGTACGGCCACATTTGGAATATATAGTATGGATTCTGTTCTTTTAGAAAGATCAAGTAACAATTGAAAATATGCAGGTGAGAGAAACTAAACTTGTCCATTCCATCTCTAATTTGTCATACCTAGACTGCTTAAAATCCTTAGGATTTCCAACATTGGAATATAGGCAAGTTAGAACAGATGTTTTCCAAGTAAAAAAATCATAAATGATATTGACAAAGTGGAAAAGGATAAATTAATTCAACTACATATCGGAACTCAGACAAGAGAACACGCTATAAAACTATTTAAGCCAAGAAACAGAACAAATACCAGAGCAAATAGCTTAAGCAATATGGATTCAGTGGTAACGGAACCCCAAAAACCAATTGAATAAATATTGGAATATCCCTACAAATTCCATGATGCATGCTATGAAACCGGACTCGATTAAAGACTGGGAAAACAATATTTAACAGCATCTGAAGAGGCAGAATCGACACATTGAGTTCACAGTGAATTCAGTGATAAAGTTTGATACCTCTTACACCGTAGCAGTTTGAAGCTTTGTTGATTCTTTTCATGCTCTACGAACTAATTTATAAAGCATTATTGAAGGTCAAAATGCTTTTTTTCACAACAGAATGTTCATCACTACTACCGATCTCTCGGAGGCTGGACATTTGCTTTTGACGATTATTACAAACTCAACTTCACACAGCAGCTTGATAATCCTGCAACACAGATGATGGCTGATATCATAGACCCTTTATGTATATTTATTTTTATTTTAATATAAATGAGTCCCGCCACGACAAAACCAACAGTGTGGCATGTGCGCCCAGCGAAGACTCAGATCAGCCTGGGCGAATGATCAGAGTCTTCGCTGTCTGCATGGAGATAGTTTAGACCCTTAGCTATCCCGTAAGCGCACAGCAAAGATTCTGGTGAGACTGGGCGGATGCCCAGGCTGATCTGAATCTTTGCTGGGCGCACGTGCCACTTTGTTGGTTTTCTCGTGTCGTGGCTCAAATGTATTTTTACAAAATTTAGTGCGACAGATGCGCATTTCTGTACTTTACTTCTTCAGTGTCGTTGTACAGTACGCCAAAAGTTTGAAGCAAAATGATGATGGAAAAGTTAAACAGTATGGCTAAAAAGTCTTTTACCAAAATTTTATAACCACTAACTTGCATTATTATAATTAGAATAAGATTAGAGATCTCAGAGGCTCAGGGGACCATCTTCGGTTAACAAAAATTGCCTTTATGGGATCTGAATAATATTTAAATGACAAAGTATCGGATTTGTAACATTGTTTGAACGTAATATCACAGTTCATAAATATTCAAAAGAAACACTTCTATTTAGCGCTCATTGGTTTTTACAAACGTGTTTATATTTTCTTGTCTAAACGTTCAAGAAATAAAATATGCTCACTCTGAGATCCGTTCTTTGTTTCAGCCTACAAAGACAGGTATAAAGACAAACCCATATTAATAATAAGTACAGGTGGAGACGAGTTCTTCATGGTTGATGACTCAAAATTTTACTACGATCAGTTGCCTGGAGAAACATATCTCAGGTATATTCCTGAAATAACCAATTCTTTAAGCCTGAAAGCGCCCAAAAAAAACTAGAATAGCAGAATTTGCAAACAGCGTACATGCAGATGAGGACCTTTAGTCTTTGAAGTCTTATTTTGATATAGGCCGAACATAACATTTTTAAAATTTTGCAAAAATAAATTTTGTCGTCTGTTTTTCTGGCACTTAAATGGGTTAATATCGATATACTGTAATGTGCATAAGTATTGGGACACCTAAAATAATTAATTTTCCATTTGTTCCAAATAGAAAATTAATTATTCTAGGTGTCCCAAAATTTAGGCACATTACAGTATATTGATACATATTTTTTCATGCTTTATCAATATACGGCAAGTGCTAATGGTCTTACTTCTGTTACTGGACTATCCTTGCCAATTTAAGAAAACTATATGCTTTGGAAGAAGAAAAAAAACCAACAATATTTTTCTCTATTATGATGATTCGGGTATTTTCCTTTGGGATACATTGTTAATGCTCATTGGTGTCACAACGTTCACACATCGTCATTAGTCTTTTGACTTTAGTCTTTAACTTATGTCTGTGTAGAGCCGATTTGCGTACTTTATTCGCATTTCTTTAGATCTATAAAATACCGTTAACACCAACTGTAATTTCTCTTCTGTATATAGGATGGTACCAAACGCTGAACACAGCCTAGCACTGCATGAAACAAGCGTAATGTTTGCCATTAGAGCATTTTATCTCTCAGTTGTCACGGTGAGTTTCTGTTCATTTGCATATAGCGTATATTTTTTTCAAAATATCTGCTAAAATACAATAAAACGTGAGTCAGAACTATCTTACGAAATAGTTTTCATCGTTAAATTTCAGCCATATTCTCTTAAATGCTTTAAGATAGGCAAACTGTAGCTGAAGTGCCTATGTAAAGAACTGACATACCCACTTCAGTGCAGAAGACAAACTCTGTTTTAGAAACGATATCAGTTTCGTCCATAAATCATATAGCGTCTATTACATTGAGTTGTCCCAAACAGTAAACACTTATATTTGTCCGTTTAGAAATAATGTAGGACCATCATGTCCCAACAAAAAAGGCGTTTAAATAGGAATAAGTATTAATTTCTAACTCATTATCTGCCAATAGTCGCTAGTTAGAAAACATTTTCAAGTAGAAGATGTAGAAGATTATGCTTTGAAAAATGCCAAATGATTTAGTCAGAATATTTAAATAGGATTGCGATACTATTTCAGTCTCTGAAGGCTACAGGATATGGGCATTTCTTGCAAAAACAACCTGTTAACCAAAAAAAAAATGAAATTAATAATTCAGATCACTTATACCCCTAATATATCTGATTTTTTGCAGTAGAACAATGTCAGAGTTCAATTGCAATCAAAAGGGGCAGCAGACTAACTGATGTACTTTTTTCGGGGTCTAACTGGTGGTTTTATTTTGCTCCGGTATTTCAGTGGTGTTGTTTGACTTCCCAAGGGTCTCCTGGTGTTGCAATAAGTTATTTCCGTCGATTCCTCATCTCTGATTCATCATAGGTCATCATCCACTGAGTTCTCATCTCTGATTCATCATACATTAGGTACTTTTGTTGTGGTTCCTTGATGTTACATTGTGCTATGTCCGCTTGTCTATGTTCTTTGTCGGTTTGGTGTACTGTTTTGCTACCCAATCTGCCTTTTGTTTTGCTTTGTTTTGTAAGTTAAAAGTAAAATAGATAAAAAAGGATGTTAATACTGTTTTTTGTTTAGGGTAGCTGAATGACCACCTGAATGACCACCTGTTTGGGAAAGAGCTGCTCATTCGGTTTACCGTGCGTGTCCTTCGTGAACTTGTGTCAATTTTTCTGTGTGTGTGTGCTTCTTTCCCTAACTGGTTCTGAGAGCGGGATGTAGGATTTGATTGTATTAATTCCTGATCATTGCCTATCTTTTTACTTTACTTATATGTGATTTGTTTGTTTCCGATGATGTTTCATTGATGGGTTAGGAAACCTTCATGCGGACCAAACAGCTAACTAAATGTTTCGAACCACTGCAGAAGCAGAGGGCGAGGTTTGGTACCAGTAAAACATGTTTAAGCTCCCCCCAGTAATCTTTTGCTGAATGTTCCAAGGCAGTACTTCTGTTGTGGTTCCTTATTGTTACATTGTGCCATGTCCGCATGTCTGTGTTCTTTGGCGGTTTGGTCTGGTCTTTGGCGGTTTGGTCTGGTTTGCTACCCAATCTGCCTTTTGTTTTGTTTTGTTTTGTAAGTTATAAGTAGAATAAATAAAAATAGATGTTGATACTGTTTTTGTTTAGGGTAGCTGAATAACCACCTGTTTGGGAAGGAGCTGCTCATTCGGTTTACCGTGCGTGTCTTTCGTGAAATTGTGTCAATTTTTCCGTGTGTGCATGCTTCTTTACCTATTGGTTTTGAGCGTGGGATGTTGGATTTGATTGTATTAATTCCTGATCATTGCCTGTCTTTTTACTTTGTTATGTTAAGAAAAACTGAAACTGGCTACATCTGTCTGTAAACTTATCAAGCCAAAAAAGCCTCCTGAAAAGCAATGTCTCTCTTCGTTAATCATAAGAAATTCAGAACCAAGATTTCATGGAGTACTGAAAGATGTATAGTAATTAACACTATTGAGTAGTACTAGATGACTATGATACTTATGGTAAAATGTACGTTTCAACGAGATCGTAAGTAATGGTACATTTTGAAGTGAGATATATTACCACAAGGGATTTATAATATACTTTTGCAGAAATACAAAGCCGTAAAAAATTTCAGTTTTTGAAAATCACATGTCAGTGGTCTTTTCCATTGCAGGGAACTCCTCTACCGAAAATGACATGGAAACTTGAATACGTGAGTAGCAAATAAATATACACATAAGTATAAAATAAATAGATAGTATTAAGATGATAATTATGAAACAACAGAATCGTTTTATAAAAGAGGGTCTGTATTAGCCGATTCAAGTCTTGTAAATATTTGTTTGTCATGTCGTTTTTATATTTAGTTGTCATATATGTGTAATTGAAATGTTACATGAACCCTTTGATTGTTATATTTAGTAAGTGCTATTTTGATAAAAACACAATATTTGTAAAGTTTATCTGACCTTTCCAAGGTTGTGGTTCCTTAATATTTCATGTTCTTATGACCGCTTGTCTGTGGTCACTTGTGTTGCTGCCCACATTGCTTTATGTTTTGTTTTGTAATTTAAAATTATAGAAAAACGTAAAATTGATGTTACTGATGTTTTTGATCGGGGAACCTGAATGACCACCTGCAGTTCATTCGGTTTACCGTTCGTGTCTGTCGTGAACTTTTATCGATTTATGTATACACTTCTTTCCATTTCTTCTTTGAGGGCAAGATGTAGGATCTGATTGTATTAGCTCCAGCTCATTGCCTGCCTTTAATGTATAGAGCTTACATATCAGAGTTGTCTGTATGACAATTTATGCGAAGTGTCTCATAACAAATAAAATTACTGAAAAAAATCGTGGACATTCTGAACGGCCAGCGTGAATCCGATATTTACCAAAATCCTCAGATTGGTTGTGAACAGCAAAATCTCTAATCACGCAGGGTGACTTGAACAAATTATTACATACCTTGCACACCAGGGATTGGGTGAACTGCAGTGCGGGGCAGACGTATAGTATGAGGTGTTAAATGACACCTTGAGGATAGCTGATAAATTTAAAAAGTAAATACACTTCAGGAATTGACTGAAACAGATCCCAAACCCTATCCCCAACATCAAAGGGAAAGATTGACAAAGACATCCCAACAAACAATAAATTACAAGTGATAAGCCGAGTCAGCAGCTCTTTCCCAAATAGGTGGCAACTCAGCTATCTTTACTGAATTAAATAATTTAACTAAAGGCACCTGTATTCACACTGTAAAGCTGGCGCCCTTGCTGAAAGGTGCTTATTAGTTGATTTATGGCAACGGAATGTAATTGCTTTAGTAAACGGGTATGGCATTGGGCAGTATACCAAACAGCATGTGAAACTGCGGCAGTGGGAACCGAGTATGGTATTGTGGAAATGCGCTAAGTAGGGGAAACATGGGGTGCATGGGGTCAGTATTGATATTCGTTAAATATTAATGTAACTGTTTTTCAGACGTCTAAAGGAGGCAAAATTACGGTACAGACAGATAGAGCACCACAGACTGTTCATGTTTATCATGCGACAACACTAGATGGCAAAAGGTAATTTATGCTAGAATATACTAGGATACCAGAGAGGCAAAATAAAATAACAACAAAAAAGGAGTTTTCAAATTTTGTTATTAGATTAATATTTTTATTGCTTGAAGCAAAAAGGCATTGCCATAAGTTCAACGGTCATTACACAGAACGCTTCAGAAAGAGCTAACAGTCACAAAGGTTTAAATCCTAGGATTCCGTTAATGCGTATAGATAGACAACTTGTTTGTCGAAAAATGTCCTATCAATGTCTGCGAATTCCTGACGTTGCGATCATCGTTGAGCTGGCGCTCTTTGATCGTTGTGTGCGCAATGGGAATTGTTTCAGGGTACAAGCATAGCTGATGTTGATACATAGATGCGGCGGGTGCAAAATATTAGGCAGGTGATGCTTACATCTTACGAGCACCTGATCAAACCTCTATTTTGGGGTCCATAACTGTGTATCTAAAATATTTTGGGTGTGTCAATGTTTGTATGATTTACAAGTTCGGACTTATGATTTGGGTACTTTGACTTCTTTAATATGGTATGATCTTCATGCTCTCTTACTTTGGTTTTACAGAAAAGATTTTCGTCTGCTAAGAGGAACACCTGGAGACCCTAGCAAACCGGAAGTTCATCCTGTAATATGGTTGTCCAAATACGCTACTCCTCTGGTAATGCGTTACTCGTTATTGTTCACATGCAGCAACTCCGTGGTTCTTCTGCAACATAAAATCGATACTCACTAATATTTATAATTTGCTCGAAAGTGTTATTTTTTCTTTTAAATGTGATTGTGTTGTATGGACATCGGATTGATGGCAATTACTGCAAACATATGCACATCCTTGCATTTCTTTAGGCGATACAGTAAAATTATTTTAAACTTTCTCGTGGTTTTAAACAGTCCTAAAAAACTGAAAGATACGTGAGTAACGAAATTAGGCCTATTACCAGACATAGCCGTGTTTTTAATAAAAGAAACGGTTTCATTTCTTTTGTGAAATGTGATTTTGTCAAGAAAAAGACATTAAAATGATCTCTATTCTCAAGTAATGTGATTTAAAGCAATATCAAATTTGGATGACCGTTAATTTCCTGTGGGTTGTCCTGTGAACTTAGCTAATTTTGTGCAGCAGATTTGGATACATATTTCGTTACGATTGTTTTATTGCAAACATGAAGTAACCTAATGGTAAAGCATTGTCTAACCATGTTTGAGATCGAAAAACCCGTTAGTGGCCCTCGATCTCCTTTAGGATTTGTTGGTATGACAACAGATCATTAAATTTTGATATGTTAATTGTACGCTATGTTCTAGTACATTAATTAGTACAGCGAAATGACATCTAAGAAAATTTGTATTGATGTTATTTATTTTCAGGGAAACAATACATTTACAGCAGAATGTGACAATCCTGCAGAAGGCTGGACGGCATTTTTCATTCAGGTAATACATGTATAGCTTTGTCTTAATAATGTATTAGGAACTGGGTGGTTGATTCAGTGTTTTAGTTATATCATTCATATGTAAACCCTGAAATGACTGATCCCTTAGACGAAAGGAATTCGAAAAGTATGGAGAACAAGACCCTTTGCGGCCCACCTCTAGCGTTTAACATAAGGTTTGGAGCGCTGTAAGCTACTACCAATATCTGCATCGTAGGGAGGCTCCGAGCGACAACGAAATTAAATTAGACTGGACTTTTTACTACTGGACCTTGTGCATCATACCTTGTGTATGAAATCACACTCGAGACAAGCGTCTCATGTAATCCCGTGATGTGGGCAGAGGCTCAGATCAAGTTACTGTAGTAACAATAATGAAATAGTAGTAATGTGTATATGAAATCACTTTCGAGACAAGTGTCTTATGTAATTCCGTGATCTGGGCTGAGGGTTCAGTTCAATATACTGCAGTAACAATAATGAAACAGTAAAAATGTGTATATATTTTCAGGTAACCTTCCAAGGGGTAGACGATTCTGTACTGGAGTTTACCACCCAGACCCTTATTACACCAGACACATATCCCTTCCCAGACTGCCATGGTAGTTCTTGTCAGGGTGTTCTAGTATGATATTCTAGTCAGATCGGATCGGTATTTCACTGTGCCATATTTTACTTGTATACCGTAAAAGTAATAAGAAGCCCATTGTGCAATATTTAACATTAAAACATTTGAGTATTAGAACAGTAAGACAAATCTATCGGAACAGTCAGTGTTGAAATGTTAAGACCGCTCTTAAGGAGCAGTCTGATCCGGATTGACACAGTTTGCGATCTCTAAGACAGCCCAGGTAAAGTGTGCAATCTTTTACATAGAGGATCTTACATGAGTGCTCATGTATTATTGAATTTAGTAAACGAGTTGGGAGAAAAGATAAAATGCGAGGCTTGGCCGAGCATCTTATCGGTTTTCCCCAACGAGTTTAATAAATTCAATAATACAGGAGCACGAATGCAAGATTCTATTTATCATATGACACTAAAATCGCATTTTATAAGCAAACTTTGCACTAAAAGGTCACGATTTCGCCATCAGATAACGCGACGTTTTAATGGACGTCAACGTATAACGTTACGATGTAATTTGCATATTTAATCCACTAGTGTATTATCGTTTTTAATGCATGGCTTTATTACACTCTCAGATGCGACGTCATATGATAATATATATTTATTTGAGACATTGCATGGGAATTAAAGGCAAAAATGGCTCCAAACTCCAGTAATGACTATTTAAACCAGTTAAAAAAATCCATCAGATTTTTGTTTAAGAAATAGATCAGCTCTAGCAGTGAATTGTTGAGTAATAATTCACTGCTTGGAGGTCAGTTTTAAAGTAGATCATATCACGAGCGCGGAGTAGATATATCTACTTACAACTGTCCGCTTCTTTGGTGGTCTGTTCTGTTTCCTAAAAAGGATGTTCCGGATCTTGATCCAGACAGTGGCATTGCTTTTAGAAATTACTGACAGAATTTATAAGGTCAATGAAACTGAACAGTCACTGAACCAGGTCTTCCAGTGATATATATACTTCTCTGAAAAGGAAAAGTGCTGGAAATAAAATAAAGAGAAGCAGCAGAAAACATTCACGAAGATGATTGCATCATTTGTATAATGTATCTCCGCTCTAACGAATTCAGCTTTTCTTATTCAGTAATGAACTTTAAATTGTGTCTTATTTCGTAATTCTGGTTCACTATTATATTATTGAATTTTTGTTCACAAATTAATTTAAATAAAGTATGTAAATCCAATATATTTGTTCACTTAATTGTACACACCGATGCATGTCAACAATGTTCTGCATGTGAAAATATATTTGTGGTCATCTGCAAAAAAACAAAGTTTCTGAGCAGCTAACATATCTAAGAAGAAATTCATTATAGCTCTCCTCTGAGAGCGATAAACACGCCAAAGAAACGAAAATAACATACTCAATTGTATTGAGACCGTTCTTGGGCACAGGGGAGGAAAAAGTCGCGGCCCAACGGCCTCTCACACACAGAGCAAGCAATCTGCCACCTGAGCTATAGAGCCGGATGATCGACCTCTGACATTTTCCCTGCTTAATTAAGTTCATACCCCAAATTTGCTCGGAACTCAGTACGGCGAAAGCAACGAGATACACACTTTGTGATGCCCGCTGCCCTAGTTGTGGACTCACACTGGCGGCCACAAGTTCGCAAACGAGGAAACTGAGCCACCTGTCATCGGTTTGAACAGTATAACTCTAAATGAGCCAAAGAAGTCTCATTCAGAATTCTGATATGAAAACGAGTGTCTTGTGAGATCGATGTTGTTTTTGTCGGTCCATGGTAACGCGTTCACCTTTCTTTTTTGACTTACAAGTATGAAGGTTGCTGCAAGATGCAGCAATAGATAATGAACGGCGCAAGCTGCTTTTCAATTTTTGACGATGGAGTTTATTTGATCAATGGTCCTACATCGAATTTCCATAGTTCAGTTAGACATGTTTATTAACAACAACAACAACAACAACAATGATGATGATAATAATAAATGCCATGTAAGGGAACAGAAACAATACTGTGAAACTTTGGACCAATATCTATCATTGCCCAAATGTGATGTAAATCCGTTTAGGCTTTGGAAGTAATACGGTCCTAAAATCTATGACATAAACTTCTAAGTATATATGTGACCTTGACGTTAAAGCCATCTAAGGGTTCGGGATGGTAGTGTTGGGAATCAGTCAAAAAATTATGGTCGTCGTTCGAAAACTCTTGTCAGTTTTTCTCTTTAGGTTTCTATGGTGAGGCATGGTATCTGAATGTATATATTTGTTCCTGATCATTGACTTTTACTTTGTAAAACCGACTGATGAATCGACATATATTGATCCTTATTTCAGCCTTCTTTCTGGAGTTATTGCAGGAGTTTTTTTTATCAATTTCTAAACATTTCTATTGCTAACATAAGTTTTACATTGTAACTGCTAAAAAACAGCCTGCTCTTTACTTTACATTATTTTAATTATACTTTAGGAAAATGAAAAATATGTTAATTTAAATAGAATTTCCAGATTAGTCGACTATAAAAATCGGCCATGACAGGTAAGAGCGAACAGTTTCGATATACTGTGCCCAAGATACAGTTGGTTTCTGAAAAAATGTACGAATAATTCAGAGATGAGACAGAAAGTATTTTTTTTAGAATATCTTAAGCTTTGTACTCAGTACCTGCATACACAACGATATCTGAAAGCTACGGATCTGAATACAGTGGTTACTTGTACAAAGTACCATGTAAAAGTTATTCTAAGAATAGTAAAGATTTCAACATAAAATAAATGTTCATTCGAATACATTAAAATGCCTAAAAAGGTAAACGTTTACTACAAATAAAATAAAGCTACAGTCAACCCTCTTTACAACGGAACTCATTACAACAGCAAAATTCTTTATAATGTCATTTTGATTTGCACAAAAGGGCTAAATTGCTCTAAATATGCATTCTTTACAACAGCAAATTCAGTTTAACGTCAAAGTTTTGGGAAAAAATGTCGTCGATCGTTGTAAAGAGGGTCCACTGTATTTCAATTTAAACTGTACATTTTATGTATTTTCTGTAGTTCTTTAGCTCAATGTACAAATTATACTAAACAAAGAGTCAGGCTATGAGCCGAAAGGAATATACAGCCATTTCCGAAAACCAGCAACATTACCAAAGTAACCTTCATAGGCACGGCGCTAATGGGCCGTGCAATATTGAAACAACAATGCGAGTTGTATGTAGCTACAACTTATTTTTTCGGTATTTTGGCTGGTTTAAAGACAATTTTCTTGATTCATGGTTGTCATAATCCTATTATGCAGCATATTTCTTCAGCATTTCTTCACGAGGTAAGTTATTTTTGACGATATTAATCAAAATCACTTTAATTTTCAAATTGTCGGCCTTCTGGCCTTTATCAAGAAGAATATTAAAATACTAAAATTAAACTACATGTTTCAGAGTTGCACAGCCATTAATCTTTGAAAACAATGTTGTCCCATGTTATTGTTTTTAGTTCAATAATATTAATGATTCTTCTTGATAAAGGCCTGGATGCCGAAAATTGAAATGAAGAGTGATTTTGATTCATATTATGCAACAGTCCAATGAGACTGTCAGTAGCTGTCAGTAGGTGAGCCTTGCTGATTGGTCTACATGGTAAAGAATAAATGTCTTAAGTTTGAAGACGACAATCAACTCGTTTTTCTTTTTAATATTTGTTGAAACGAGGAAGTATTTAAAAATAAAAACTTGCAATTATATTATATATACTGAACGCCAAAAGAAACGCATACAAGTCTAGGTTCAGTTTTCTTCTGTCAGCTGATTTATGGCTTTAAACCATATATAGCAGAAACAAGCTAGTTCTGACGAAATGCCGTCAGAGAAGTCAAGCCACATTGTGACAGTCCATCTCTGGGACGACATTTATGTATCAGCAATGTAAAACATTGCACTGCTTGGGCTGTTCTTAGAGATGAAGTCGTTAGTTTTCAGAGAGCTAATACTTGTTACAGTCGAGACAAATACTTCAGTCCTTTATTATTAATATTTATTTTGGTCTATTGATGGGGATTTTATGGCCAAAATTTTCAGAGTTTGGCTACATTCTAAAAACTATAATGCAGTGAACTGAATAGTTACAAATATATTAACTGTAGCAAAGTAGCAAAAAATGCGAAATCAGTGGACATTGAAATATGGGTCAAAATAACCTGGTAATATCGGTAATTGCACATTGCTGATGTACTAAAGTATCAAGTTGCTACCGTAACAGGCAATCTATTCATCAATCTCTTACAAAAATCTATACCCGAGTCTTACAAGATTGGGGACATACATACGCACACCATCAAGTACACATACGCAGACAATCTAAATACAGTATACAGTGACTGACTAGAATTTTAGGGTAATCGGGCACTGGAGGCACGTAGCGATTAGCTTATTAGATAATGGACGTTAATCATTCTTTTGCAGTACCACTCTGTCTATAGACAAAAAATGCAGAATTTCCGGGAATTTCCATGTGCACCTGGGTGGCACGTAATATGCCTAATATGTTTTAAGCATTTGATCATAACACAGGAATTTGACTTTTTAGTTTGAGTTTCATATGAAAATTTCATCAAAATGACGTACAACAGAAAATGATCGTCTAAACACTTTTTAAAAGTTGCGTACAGAGGAAAGGGTATTTATATTATAAAACTTCACCGCAAAGGGTGGGGTATGATACCCTGATCAAATCAGATTTCCTGTACAGCACAGGCACTTGTTTCTCAAGAGAGTAAGGGCATTTTGTGTTGCAAGAGAGGCAATAATAGTGGGGATGTGTTTATATGAAACAAGTGCTGTACTGGTAAAACTATGAAAAAAAAAATAATCAGTTGACTAGAATTCCCGAACATGCATTTTCTTTTAGCCATTCATAAAATTCCAAAGCGGTTTACGTGGATGCGGGTGCGGGTTACACTTCTTATCTATTCTCCATTCTCGTTCCGGTATTTCTACGGACCGAATCCAAAGTACTCATTTCCTTTAATACTTGCGCATCTAGATCTAGTCCCACGTTTCAATTAATAATTGTCATCTACATGAGACTGTTAACAGACAGGTTTTAAGTTTTCTTTCTCGTATAATCGATTCTTTATTCATCAGTAAGCAATTAAAACACCAAACGCATCACATAAAAAACTTGGACTCATATTAATATATAGTCAAGCCGCCTTGCGGCTTGACTAAATACTACTGACGTCTGCCAACAATATAAACTTATCTTCGTGCAAATTTGATCATGGATTAAAGAGTTATCTCAATTTATCGTGAGACATTGAAAGTTGTTGTAAGAGTTGCCTTTCCTTTGGCTGTATAACAAATTGTTTCCAAAACACGACCCTGATGTGTGGTTATGATAAAAACGTCGGTTTTATTACTATGGTATTCTTCTTAGGAACATGACAGCAGTTTGAAGTTGAACACTTGTCAAATTATCTCCCTTGCAATGAAACAAATAGCAAAATGGGACGTCCAATAGCATCAAAAGTTCTGCAGTGTTACGAAAAATTTCTTTGCAAAGCTGTTTATTTTACTCTTGTTAATTCGTTTAACCTCTTCGTATGAATGGTTTCTGTTCTTGTCAAGAAAAACAGGGTGTTAAAAGGTCTATGGAAATCCAATGGTAAGCCAGTGTTACTGTTTCAAATGCCAACTTTCACCTGATTGTTTCTCTAAAGAGCAAGGCTCGACTGCTTTGATTTTTTCGCTGTTTCTAACCCTTGCCGCGGACATTATGTCTGGAGAAAATAATAAGCTGAGCATTATATGGAATTTAAAATTCAGCTTCTGAAAGTATGGTGACTTTAAGTTTAACCCCATCACAAAAGCAAGCGTTCTGGTCTCTAAAGTTTATTGAATATCGATGCGTCAAGGTGCTAATTCTGTCGGAAGATCAGAAACAAAGTAACTTAAAATGTCTAAATAAGAGCATATACCTATACCTTTAAATAAATTGGGCGTATACATTGTATGCGTTTCTTTTGACGTTCAGTATCTTCCTCGACAAGTAATTTTTGATATAGAGATCGTGAAAAAATATCTTAAGACATATGCGACATACGCATACTCAAACCAGCTTGCTTTTTATCGTACTCTGTCCATTCTGACATTATCTTGACCTTGAATGTTTCAAAATGCAAAATGTACATTTCACAAGACTTTGCAGTCCATAGTGTTGAGTATTCATGCGCACTTCCACGTACCTAAAGCCCGGAAGGACTCCCCGAGACGCGATTAAAATAGCAATTTAATAATTCATATTGTATATAAATGAAACGTGAAAATGATTAAAAGGGCATTTTGCCTGCAAAAATAGGTATTTTGACTGTAATAGTAAAACATTTAAATTCTTAACAAAACTAGCTTTATTATAATTATATACCCATGGTTTTTGTGTCTGGCTAGCTGATAATTTACATAAAAAAATCGGGTATGTAAGTTAGGGCTTCGAAAGTACACGTTATTGTATAACACAGTCGGCATAAGATGAAATCGATCCCTGTCGTCTATTTTACATAAAATTTATATATTCGTATTGTATTTCTATGCATGCCAGCTCATATATTACTCTAAATCCTCATGTATAAAATGTTGCAAAATCGTATTTTAGGGGACATTGAGAGTGCGGCGGAATAGAGCTTACTTAAAAGGATATGAACTTGAAGAACAGTATTTACAGGGTAAGCAGTTTAGTGGAAACATTAATACATTTGTATAAACTGACAATTTATGTTCAATAATCATGACAAGAATATACAAAAAGAATCCAGTAGAAAATCAACGACTTACATAAATCTGTATCCCGTATGACGATACTGTTACAGCATAAAATGAGTGATTTGGTATGACAGCTTTTAATGGAGCAATATATATGATGATGAAAGGTGAAATAATAAATAAGCATATTCAAGGAAACAGTTTTAAAGAAATGGGGAAAACAGAGATTATTTTGGAATTGATTTGAAAGAGTCCCCAAGATATTGCAAGTAAGATAAAATCCAATCAAGAGCCACAGACAACGGCAGGAAGTTTCCATGTCCAATTTCTTACCGTGTTTAGAAGGAGACGCGCAGTGCCAGTGGCCCTCAGTAGAAACGCCTCGCTGAAGCGGTAAAAAAGGACCACGACACACATTGCAGAGATAAGAAATTGAGTAAGTAAATAAGATATAAGTCGCAGTCACGTACGTCATCCAAGCCCATCCCTGTGTGCAGCTCTGAAGAAGACAGTACAGAATAGAAAAGTAAGATTCCACGAGGACCACTTCCCTGCGGCTCCCCAAGTACGGGACTTACGGTACAACCAAAAAATCTAAACTGGATGGTTCTGTTGCTTTGTATTACAGTATTGCACTCAAAACCAAAGGCTAGAGTTTGTCACTTGGACCAATTTTGTACTACTTTAACTTATCCATCAGTGTATCTATAAACGCTAATATTTTCGAAATGAAAGACAAATGGACTCGTTCTCTTCATTTGTTAGATCTGGATTCCCAAAGAGTAGAGTATTCAAGATAGGGTCGGCTGTTTCAGAAACAGTAGCTATCATCTCTTGTCCAGATTTGAAATAAATTGCTTTCCAAGAAAAAAATGACTAGTGTCTTCGATAGCCCTACAGATACAATTCGGATGCGCGATGATATTCTTTGAAAACAGACGCTGGTTTAAAGTACTGCAATTTGTTCTATGGAGTGAGACACTTGATCAGTTATTTAACCGATTTGAGATAGCAAACTTTAACAATTATCCTCACAATGAAATGAAACAGCTGAGCTGCTGATCGCAATTTGACTACGCAGTGATCAATTTATAAGGCACATTCTTGTCACTAATTCGCCAAATTGTATATCATCATAGATGTGACGGGAAATACTGTACCTAAATCGTACGCTATTTATCACATGGGTTTTCTTCCTCCGATGATCGTCCTCTTCCTACTTTGCAAATACACACTTCCTTCACGTTTCGGCTTAATTGGCCGCCAACATGTTTGGGGAGAAAGGAAGCGAGGGAGGAGAGAGTCTCTCGTAAACGTGGTCATATTTGCATATCTTTTCAGATTTAATCTGCTTCTTGCATTTAAAAGACACTAAGCACCGAGAATGAGATCGATCCTGACAGTTGTTCTTGCTACACTACTTTTGGTTGGAGGAAGAGGAACTCCGCTAGATGATTATATAAACAAACCAGATCCTTCCTACAAGTATGATGTCCTCCATACAGAAAGGGGCGCAAATTACACAGCATATTACCTTAACATGACGTCACAGACGTGGAAACCAAGTAGGTCAAATTCTTAATATTCTTAAGAGGTCTAACGCGGGCAGTTTAGTTGCATAGTAATGAAAAACTAATAAGTTATGGAGATAGACCTTTCACCCTAGGTATAACACACATGCTTTCATATTACCTGATAATTCCATGTGTAGTATTACTCTTAGGTGATAGCCATAAAGGGAAGCACCGGCAAGGCGATTATAAGGTTGAAAAGTCTAAAGTCTACATATGTTGTATAGGGAATGGATAGGCTATGTTGATTTGCTCATGAAACTGGTAAAATATACTTTCGATATACACCCTGACCAAAATTTCCCTTGAAATTCCCTCAACTCTCCATAATTGGCAATGAATGTATTTTACTGATTCTTTAGCTCTCAGACTTCTAGTTTTGTGATGGTCAAGACAGCTTTTTTAATGAGATAAATACAAAAAAGCTAAAGATGTTTAAAGATATGTCCCCCGTGCTTCAACAAGGGACTGATCTTTCTTTTCTTTCTATCGATACTGCTCTCGGTCAACTATGACCATGATGGCACGTTAGATAGTTGACTCACGTTATCTCAAATGCTGATATCTGACAGTACCCGCTTAAAACAAAGAACATAGTTTGGACGAAATGCATTTTTATCTTTACATTTTAACTCCGACTTGAAGGGGGGGGGGGGGGGGCGGGACCATTGTTTACCTCGGAAAAACTGAAGAGTGGGTATGATAATTATACCCTCTATAGGCTGAAGTCCATTCTGATTTTGAAACGTTGCACAGACATAGATGGCAGCACAGGAGAATGGTTTAGAACAACAGTTGGAGTAAGACAAGGATGTCTTCTGTCACCCACCCTCTTCAACATTTTTCTCGAACGGATCATGTCTGATGCTCTGGAAGAACATGACGGAAAGGTTAGCATAGGCGGCAGAAATATTACCAATCTGCGGTTTGCCGATGACATAGACGCTCTAGCTGAGGAAGAGCAGGAACTAGAAGCTCTAGTTGAAAGTCTCGACCGAGATCAGTGCTGAGAAGACCAAAGTGATGACAAACAGCGCAGATGGCATCCAGAGGGAGATCAAGGTAAAGGGGCAGACCCTGGGTACTGTAAGCAGCTTCAAATATCTTGGAGCAGTTGTCTCAGATGATGGCTCAAACCGGAGGTTCTCTCAAGGATTGCACAAGCCACTTCAGCTCTTGCCAAGCTGAAACCCATTTGGAGAGATAACAACATATCTCTTGGATCAAAGGTGAAACTTATGCGCTGCCTTGTCATTTCCATATTTCTGTATGCCTGTGAATCGTGGACCTTGACAGCAGAGTTAGAGAAAAGAACGCAGGCCTTTGAGATGAGATGCTACCGAAGGTTGCTGAACATTTCGTACAAGGACCATATAACCAATGAGGAGGTTCGCAGGAAGATCCAAGCAGCCATTGGAGAATATGATAAACTCCTGACGCTGGTCAAGAAACGGAAACTAAGGTGGTTTGGCCACGTTTCAAGGTCTTCTGGTTTAGCAAAGACAATTCTTCAGGGCACAGTGAAAGGAAAAAGAAGACGAGGTAGACAGAAGAAGAGGTGGGAAGACAATATCAAGGAGTGGACAGGAATGGATTTTGCCAGCTCAACTAGGGCAGCTGAAGACAGGACAATGTGGAAAGGGATTGTTTTGAAGTCATCTGTGGTGCCCCAACGACCTAGTAAGGTTATGGGATGGAATAGAATAGAATAGCATAGACTGTTTACCTCAGCTTTAACATTTGAACGATGCACAAAGAAAACCTAAAATGAGCATATTCTGGATGACCCACAATTTCACTTACCCGGTCTTTGGAAATCAAATATAATTCTATAGCCAATACATTTTTTTGATATATCCTTTAAAATGCCTTTCTAATACATAGCTCCAGTCATTGATATCAAAAACATTAAAAGTGGCCTCTCTAGAAACCTGTCACACTCACTCCCTCAAAGAAAATCGTAAATTTGCATTAAAATTATCAGGAGACCTTACACGTATCTCAGAATTACTATCCTTTGTATTGAAGCTGTGATTTTTTTATCTGTTAGGGTCAAGTCAGGTAAATTCGGACAGCAGGTGAATTCGGGCAGTGACATTGTTTCCTTTATATGTCAATTGTTTGGAGTGAGTGAGTGAACTCGGGTTTAACGTCCCACCAACAACGAGGTCATATGGAGACGGGACATCGGTTTAAAGTCTCATCCGAAAGACCAGAGAAGCGGGGGATCGAACTTGCGACCCCTGGGGTGGTAGTCTGGAGTGTTATCCACTACGCTACAGCCGCTCCTCAGTTGTTTGGAATTAAAACAAAAATAACTGAGCAAATAGTAAAAATCCTGATGAGACGGCTCATTATGATCCGGATTTTCACTGTTTGCAATGGTATGTCCGAATAAACCCGCTGTCCGAAGTTACCAGACTCGATCCTAATGCTTTTATGCCTAGTCTTTCATCATGCAAGTATTCAAAGGCAATAAGATTATTTCCTAGGACTACTTTCCGTATCTTCATTGGAAATATAGAACTGTTACAAAACTGTAAATTGAGTCTTAAGCTCATTTATGATTTTCAACGAATGAAGATATAATGCAGTGAGTATAGCATCGAGTTTCAATGTCAGTATAATCTGTTGTTTTTTTAACCTATTCAGAACTACAAAGTCAGCCGGTCTGGTGGCATGAGATGACCATTTTCATTCCCGATAAGATAGATATGGACGCTGCACTTCTACTTATTGAGGGAGGATCAAATGATAACAGGTACACATACATTAATACTACTCTACTCAAAATTTGCTAAGAATCACTCCTGTATTAATCCCATACAGGAAAAAAAAAAAAAAAAAAAACATGTTTCTCATTTTAGACTATTCAAATTTGAAATCGGGTTTCAGCCTTCAACTTCAAAATGATTGAAGAACATTTTGACTTTTTAAGGTGAAAAACAAATTTTCGAATTTTATGGTGAAAACGCGTTTTTGAACAAAAATCACAACCTTCTGGAATTTTAAAACCTCTGTACTTACCCTTACATATAAACATCTAAAGGAAAAAACTCGTTACTTAAAAACTGATTCTTAGAAACAGGGTAAAGGTAGGACAGACCGGGGATAGTTGATGCACTTTTTAGACATTTTGATATATCTCGTGACCGGCCTTGCCAATTTTGATCATCTCTGCATATACTAAAAGATCTACCTTTTCTGCATTTAAAATCAAATAGTAATCCTTGAATTTTGGTATATTTTCCCTCCGTTTAGAGAGATTTCTTTGGCAAGTCGAATGCATCAACTTGCCCCAGTAGTGGGGCATGTTGATGCAATGCTTGGGGCAAGTTGATACAGATTTTTTTCTTGCCTTTACAAGTCCATGCAACGGATATTACAGTAAATTGACCGTTTCTATGGACAAATGGGGATAATCCTGCTTTCTAGTTAGATGCCGCGGTTTATCAAAAATATTTCAGCAACTGAAGTTGTCTCAAGCGAAAGATCTCTAGAAGGGATGTTCGTATATGAATAATTGAACTATAAAATGATCAAAATATTCTATACTTTTATTTCTGAAACTGAAGAACATTTTAAACAGGATAATATCATTTCATTGTCATAGATGCCATATTAAATGAGTCGGGCTCCCAGCATTTCGTACAATTTACATGTGCGTCCAGCGAAGACTCAGACCAGCCTGTGCATCAGCATAGTCGGTTCAGAGTCTTTGCTTGCCACGCGAAAAGGTATGGGACTTTAGATATCCATAGGGCACACAGCAAAGACTCTGATCAGACTGCGCGGATGCGCAGGCTGTATTGAGTGTTCACTGTACGCACATGTATATTGTTGGCATTGCTGTGACATGGCTGGAATGCTATTGTATGTTGTTTTTTTTTTTTGTTTTTTTTTTGTTTTTTTGTTTTGATATAATAAAATAGATACTACAAATCTGAAATGCTTAATAGTCCTACATCAGTTAGAGATCAAGTCATCTAAATATTGTGAACAGCTCATGCAGTCCAATCGGACTTTATGGTGTATCAACTTGCCCCATGCTCATTGCATCAACTTGCCCCAACCATGCCCCACGTGACATTCAGCGAGGTAGACAACTATTACACCATGTTTTCCTCCAGAAGAGTGTATGATATTGAAAATTAAAGATTTGTCTACCTGTGTGCATAAATGAATTATGAACAATCAGAAACAAATGCGCGCTAAACGAAAAATTGCGAAATACCTGTAAATTTACTTAGATGTGTCAAAAATGAACTTTTCTTCCCCAAATTTTCATTTTTTTGTCCAAATTCCGCAAAACTTCAGGAAAAGATAGCGGAAGTCAATTACTACTTTAATTCGTCATTTCTGACGTCCATAATGACGTCATTGTCTTTTTATTCCCATGCATCAACTTGCCCCGTGCATCAACTATCCCCGGTCTCCCCTAAACGCGCACCTAATAGGACCACCCATAAATTAGAAGTACCCATACGCCGATGCATGTCGGTGCGTTTAAGACTGAAATACTGTCTCAAAGGGCCGTTAAACCCCAAAACAACCAACCAACAACCGATGCATGTTTTGCAAAAGTGGAGAAAAGAAAAACAAAGAACATTTTAGACAGTGTTTCTGAATTAATTTCCAACACTGATGTACCAGACATTTGAAAATACAAGTTTTGGGGAAGTGCTCACGACCTGGTAAAAGTGATCCTTAGCAAATTTTGAGTAGTATAGTTTACCATATTCCTTCTTATGAATGGATAAGACCTCATTTTGTCTCCACTGCAGCTAGTGTTGTGCCGCGTGGCGGCCGTAAAACGTCTCTCCATACATCATAGTGCAGATTTTATTTCGTTTTCTTTGGAATCATTGAGTATTGAGAAGTTGCTTGTTTAGAATCATATAACTGTACCGATGTTTCTGTATTTAGACCCATTTTTGATATATAGCAGTCTTTTGAACGATTCCCCTTTGAAATAATTGCCTTTTACTCATGGCTTTTGCCGCCAATTACTACGCAGGATCACTGATAAGGCTTTACTAGCCGAAACCGTGTGGTCTGGCCCATATCAAACATACCATATTCCTTCTTATAAACGAGCTGATTGCCACTCATTGTGAATTTTAATACATAGTAGATACATACACTCGTATTTCAGTGCTTCAAGTTCCAATGACAAATTTTCTGACCTCATGAGATGGATTGCTACAAGCACAAACACAGTTACAGCAATTCTGAAACAGGTTCCCAACCAGCCTATCTCTTTCAATGTAAGTTCCATTATTTTGCTATTTTCCTCTCGATTTGAAAAGACTCCAGATTTCAGCAGTAAAAGTAATTTGAGAGAATCACAGGAGAGAGATTTTAGTACCAATGCATTAAGAGGTAATTACAGATAAGCAACAACAACAACGTTTACAGCTGTCTTTGCTTCCCATTTTCTGTAACACATTGCAGGACTGTTGATCAGCTTGTTCCCCAGAAAAAGTTTTCTCTGATTATTTACTGTTTGCAAAATCGTCACTTAATGTTTAATGTAAAAATGACTGAATGCACCTCCTATTTTTCTATCATATGTACAAAAATAGACAACTTATGTGACTCCTTGTTTGCCTCCTTAGATGGCGGAACACTTTTTCTATGGAGCGAATCATTTTCTTTAAGTGTTAAAACGGGTCCACTGTTAAATGAACGAATTTGCCCCTCAGGGAGCAAATTCTTTCCTATAAGAGTTGACGCTCTTTGAGACGGGAGGCTAAAATGATAGTAAGAGAGTTGCTGCTGCTGAAAATGTACCCGTTTAGCTTAATCACAGCTGATTCCTGCGAAGTCCCGAGTACTGCAGCAGACATGCCTGAACAAACTGTGTCGACCCATTACGCTTTTGCCATTTAGCCGGCAGTTTTAGATATAATACATTGACGGGCTCTGCAGACCTGAACTCCATGTAAACGCGCATTTTAACTAGGAAAAGATAAAGTATGCTTCGCGAATCAAGCGTATGTGTGCAGAATTTTTACTTTGAAGTACAATAAGTGGTTCAGTTATCACAAAACTCATGAAAGTAGCTGCTTTCAGGAGTTTTTGAGAACTTCACAAGTTTATGTTTTACAAAGCTGGAAATTTTTGTACTGATAACAACGTACATATGAGTCGAACAACTTTATTACATTCTGGCTATCCATTTGAAGAAGCTTGACTTTTTTATTTCCAGGTGGAAATTGAAGTGTGCGTTTAGCAGCCATGCTTGTATATATTCAAAGTTAGATACTATTTATTACAGAAATTTGAAAGTTAATAGTTAGGTGTGCCAGTACGTAAACTCTTTGAGTTGACAATTCTTGAAATAGAATGGCATATGGCTGCGACTGCTGTATATCTGCTTAATCGTACTCAACTTCACTATTCTTTATCAATACTACAGAATGACCCGTCATACCAAAAGCGTAAAGAGGACGACATTATTGCCTGGACATGGAGAACGTTCATCAAAGATAACGTTTCTGACCCAGAGATACTCCTACGTATGCCTATGACAAAGGTGAGTGAATTTGTAATTGCATGTATTTCAAAATAATAATAACAATGATAATAATAACAATGACATAATTAAAATTAATTAAACTGCAGCTCCGAAATTAGAATACCCAATGGCTAGAGCTTAAAGTATGTGTTTTTGTTTTGCTCGTTTTGTCAAACGGTACCCACGGCACGCTTGCCAGTGAAGGCTCAGATCCGTTTATTCATAGTCTTTCCTATTCGCCTATATAATCTGTGAATCCTGGCGAATCTACAGAGTGAAGCTTCTGGTCGGTTTGCCCAGCTGCGCTTGCTGATTTGAGTGTTAACTGTACGCGCATGACTTAATTTGTCGTTTTACGCGACACCAATTACGTTTTCATCCTTGCTTTACGTTACTGAATCCACCAACAAGGTCGATCTCAAGATAAAACCTAATGAAACCATAACTCTGTCTGGAATGGTAAATAACAGTAGGCAGTTTGAAATTGCTGAACGGAAACCACTCAAGAGGCATCCAACAAAATAGACGTTTGTCCCCGGGTTGTCAAACTCCAGTCAGTAGGAAAGAATCGAAGGAGTGAAAGGAGAGAAAGTACAAAGCTGTGAACAAGTGGTAGAAGACATATATCCAGAAGAGCAAACGTCACCAGAAGATGTCGATTTATCTGGCTCTGCTGTAACTGAGTAACAGAAAGCTCATATGGAAACCTTTCTTTCAAACTTATTGAACAGTATAACAGACTTAGGTAACTGTGACTTGGTACGGCACAAAATTTAACTTCGAGATAATAAGGCATTCAAAGACCCTCACCGCCGCATCCTCTAGCGTTATTCCAAGAACTACGGGAACACCATGTACAGAAGCTTTAAGCTGGGGCTATGAGACAAACCGAGATCAAAAGTGGTGATAGTATGAAAGAAAGACGGCATATAAAGATTTTTACGTATACTTCAGAAAGCTCTATAATAAGAACATCAAAGATGCCCAGCCGCCCCAAAACCAGAAGAAACTTTATATCTGTTGGCCGAAGCAAATTATTTGAAGAAGTTAGGCCTCAGGAGTAGCTACTGGCAAGTTGACACAGAAGACGACGAGCCTAAACTGCCTTCCAGGTGGGGACTCTCGGCTTTTATTAATTCCACAGAATGTCCTTCGGTTTGTGCAATGCCCCTGCCACATCCCAGCGATTAATTGGGGGATATGAATCTGCGAGACTGTATGATATACCCGAATGATGTTGTAATTTTCTCGGAAATACTCGAGAACCACCTAGAACGTATTCTCTAGATTTCACGAGCATAACTTGAAAATGAAGGCATCTATGTCTGAGTTCCGAAGTAACCTATCTGGCTCATATAATATCCCAAAAAGGCATCCGAACGGTTCCAGAAAAATAACTGAGGCAGCTAAAAATGGCATATACCTTTGACAGTGAAGGATATGTGTGCTTGTCTTGTATGATAGCAGACCAATGGATGGCCTTCTTGTTGGACACAGCACCGCCAAGAAAGACTAAGTAAAGAGGCAAAAAGCAAAGAAGACTCCATTTGAATGGACCGTGACCAGCAGAAGGCGTTTGAAACTTTGAAACGAAGCTAACAAACCCACCTGTTCCGGCCTATGCCGACTACTTTAAAAAAAGGTTAACAAACCCACCTGGTCTGGCCTATGCCGACTACTTTCAAACCCATCTGTTCTGGCCTATGCCGACTACTTTAAAAAAGACGTAAACAAACCCTTTTGTTCCGGCTTATGCCGACAATCGATGCCAGTTTAAACTCCACATGGAGCCAAGAAAACCCATAACAGAAAGGCCTCCTTGGGACGGCCAGTAATGAAATAACTTTGGAAGGGGAGGGGGGGGGGGGGGGGGTAACCGGATTGTGGTCGCGACCAAACCTCGCCCTTGGTTATGCTTTGGTTCGTCAGACACTTAGATGTTCGGAGTGCGAGGAAGATTCCTAGCTCAGAAAGGTAATGTCTCAGAAACAGAAATCAAAAATTATGACTAAGATAAAACAAACATGGGAACTCACAGAAATAGCAATACTAAAATTCCGAAGCAGATGAAACCAACCAGTTAAACTACGGTGGACTCGACCCTAGACGTCCCAAGACGCTGTCTCCGGAAGTAGTCGGCAAACGCTCCAACGAGCAAAATCCGTAATACACAAAATACGAATCTGAATGAGACAATTACTCCATTTAATATGGCATTTTACACAAAGCAGAAGTAATCGACGGGGAAACAGTCAGGCTGGTTCTGCAAAATGCCCTGAGAAATCTTTTTTTTACATCATATCACGATGACTTTGGACACCAAGAGCGCGACAGGACCGCATTGCACATTTAACAAAGGTTCTTCTTGCCATGCATGAGCCATTTCATTAAAGAGCAGGTACAGTCATGTGGACGCTGAATACGCCGGAAGACTAAAAGTAAAAAGTATGCAAAGACCAGGAACTGAAACAATCAAAATCCAAATCCAGCCCTCAAACCATAGTTGGAAACAACTAAGATTAAAACGCCCATCTTATCAACACAACATCAGCTGCATCAATCGAACTAGTCTACATAGACTAGTTTTCCTTGAAGATCGAATGGTGACCTTGTAATCATCCTGGTGATCACGGACAACACTCATATTGAACAGGCTATTCCCACAAGGATTCAGGCGGCACTAACAACGGCTAAAGCCTTGTTTTGGTTCTTTGTAAATTTCAGCATTCTAACCTTGTCAGCAAGATATCTCAAAAAGTATTAAAGCTAGGAACTTGGAACTCGGTCTGCTGATTAGAGAGTGTGAGTAAATTAAGTGACTGACTTTTGAACGAATTCTGTCAACTTTTTAAGTAATGGCCCTTTGAAAGTTTTCGGCATTTTTAACTTGTCAGTAAAATATCTCGAAAAGTATTTGAGCTAGGGACTTGGAACTTAGTCAGCTGATTGGTGATGATGGGTGGGTAAACTAAATAACCTGTGAATGAATTCCATCATTTGTTTTCCTCTGAGTTATGGTCCTTTGAACTTTTCAGCGTTTAAGCTATCAGCGAGATATCTCAAAAAGTATTTGAGCTAGGCTACAGAATTGAAACTTGGTCGGCTGAATGGAGATGATGAGTGGACTGACTGATTTACTTTTGAATGACTTCCATTAATAATTTTAGTATAAACCATTCCTTGTTAGGGTCAGGCATATGGTTGGGGGCATAGTGTTTTACAAACACATTTTCTAGTATTTCTTTGCTACGAATGTAATATAATAGCATAATCTGTTGACTGTCAATTACCTGTCGAGTGCACTTGCCTAATAGACAGCAACCAGTAAGGTTGGAATGTTTGTACTGTGTAATATATTTTGTATATATTATATTTGCAGTTGCAGACTACAGATGTAAGAAGCCCTCATGTCCTACCATTAAATCATCATCATAATCATCACCCTGCGTTTAATGTGTGTTCTAATATTTCAAAGGCGGAACCAATCCGGTGACATATACATATTGCAGTTACTTTAGGAAGGGTGTCATTACTTTTTGCAGGCAGGAGTGCGAGGTCTAGATACAGTCCAGGACTTGGTACGGAAGGTCGCAAATCATACTGTGAACAGATTTATGGTGACTGGGGCTTCAAAGGTAATACATTACAGAATGCTAAGAATGCGCAGACTGATAAGAGTGAGTTTTTGCTTTGCTATGGTGCAATTTTTTATGCAGAGAATAAATTAAGACTGACCAGACTACACTGAAATCATATTTATCAAGTAGTCTTACTTACAAACGCGATGATTTTGATTTCGACATTGTTAATTTTCCGTTTTTGGATGGTGATGTTCCCCGCACCACTTCTTATGGTGTTTACATTTCTCAGCTTATTCGCTTCGCTAGGGTGTCTAGTCATCTGGCTGATTTCAATGCTCGTAATAAAAGTCTGCCAAGCTTTTACAGCAGGGGTATCGGTATCATAAACTTCGGAAAGCTTTTTCTAAATTTTATCGTAGACACTTTGAATTGGTGTCTAAATATAATACAGGGTTAAGGTCACTTTTGCAACAAGGCCTATCGGAATTTGAATTTTACGGTGACTTAGTATATAAATTACGCAAAATCGTAGGGAAAACAGAATTTCCTGATCAATTTAAGAAAATTATCATACGATTTAAACGCATTGGCTATAACATAGATGTAATGCGACAGTCTGCATGCTTAGTGGTTAACCCAATCACGGTTGACAACTTTGCTGTCCTCTTTAATTGCACGCCGGTGGGTCGGGGTTCAGACTCTATGATAGCCCCTACATAAAGCTATATATTAAACTCCGTTCATTAATTCTGAAACTGGGGTTTTCGCTGCTCATGCTTTTATAATCTCATCAATCCAGATAAGATTGTGCATAGTGATTGTGCTATACTTCCGCCGATTTCTCATCAATGTGTCCCATGACTCTGTTCTTCGTAGGATGCTGGGCTAACCTGCACAAAACTGCAAATAACAGGTCGGAGACTAAGTCCATCGGACAGGTTGGAAACGCCTTTTAATACCATATAAAGTGGTCGCTATAAATTGTTTTGTGTACGGGCGAGGTTAGTATTCTAACACATGCTCTGCACGTGCGAAGTCAGTCAGCAAGACAACAAGCTTGTCATCCAGATAATTTTGTCTCAATTTGACTTTGCTTACACCGCATAAATACACACTGGACAAGGTTTTCAGAGTTTCATCATATTATCGCCACCGGCAAACACCGTCTAAACGACGTCATATCAACGTCAGTGCGACGTAATGATGTTCACTGGCGTTATTTTAAAGGTAGGTTCCTGGGCCAGCGATGTCAATTATGTCCACAAAATAATTTCGTCTTTTTCTGAGCAGTATTGAATTCTCTTATTTTTCTGAATTTTTTGCTACTGAGAAACTCGTCAGATGTTGAAAAAAATAGTCGTTTTCCCTTTTGCTCTATTTTCTTTCGTTGGAATTCCAGTTCTAAAAATAACTTTGTTTATTATGTCTATAAGTGCGCGATTTCTGATGCCATTCTCCAAAGGTCAATTTTCCCTTGACGTGAGCTCTCCTAGGGGTCCTGGCAGGGCGGATGGGTTAAAACTATCCCAAAAAACAATGCAGCATGACATCAGCTGCGTTATCTATTTTTGGCGCGAACTAAAAATAGCGCTAACTGGTGTGCGAAGCAGAGTTAGGAAATCCCTTGCAAAACAACTTTTCTAATATTTTTTTTGATTTACACTTTTTAGTGAAACTTATTAATTCCCTTTTATAAGTGCTTTCCAACAACTTGAATGAAAGTTCATCAAGATTATTGATGCATTCCAAAGTACAGGAACCTACCTTTAATGCAAATATTACAGCTGTCCGCAGTATATAACAAAGCTGTGAAGTGCCAAAACATGTATTTCCAATGTTGCGTTAAAACTGCAAAGTTGAATACGAGGACAAAAGGACCAATCCGTGCGCCTCTCAAACTTATTACAGCCCCCCTTAATCAGGCTACTCCTCCTCCTTACCCCCACCACTCCCCCACCCCTACTCTAAAAAATAAAAAAAAAATCTCCCCCACACTACCTACAGCCCCCTCCCCTTAATTAGTCTGCCATCTAAACTTCCATCCCTCAACAGGATCACTTTCTAAACACACACCTCATTCAATCTACCACCCAAACCGCAACCCTAGTCTCCAGACACACACCCTACAGCCCCGCCCCGCCGCCCCTACTTCTTTTCAACAAACTATCCCCTCGATTAGTCTACCACTCCGACCTCTCCCCGCAACACGAACATATATATACGCAAGGAAGACCTTAATGGAAATACATGTACTAAATCGTCGAATCTTACGGCTTGCGCAAACAGGATGCAGTCTAATCAGAGTCAACCGGAAGTCGAAGTCAACCTCACGGTACCGAGTTTTAGTGAAAGCTAAAGCACATGCAAGAGGTTACTGTTTCGCGATTCACATGGTATATTTGATTTGTGTCATGTGAAAAGGATATTGGGTCATGTGCATCCTTTTAATACTCAACTGTACAGGTGTTCATTTTTTTATATAATTATCATACGAGAATGTTTATGCAATAATGTAGACTCTGATATTACTGCACGATCTGAATCTTTCCTGTAAGTACAATACAAGGGTAACTTTTCACAAGCGTGCAAATCTACTTCCAAGAAACTCTATTCATAGACATAGGCGTACACAGGTGAACCCACACGCATGCATGCATGCGGTATTTCCTTCCGTATATACGCGAAAGCTAATTTGAGCTTTTGCTTTTCGCAAAACTGATGTGTGGTTGTGTGGGCACAGAGGCACATAACAAAGTCTCTAGCTGACTGGTTTGAGTTTTTCCTGTTCGCAGATACTTAATGCCACATTTTACGTGAATGTCACCATGAGAAAAAATGATAGAAAGGAAGAAAAAGATAAATGCAGGGACGTTTGTGGGCCTGAAGTTCGCTTCTTAGTCGGATGACACATTTGTCCCGTTGTTAATACTGCTTATGATGTTTTCCTGAGAAAAATTGACATAAACTAATGCAAGTGTCCAAAATATGGTGAAGAAATGAGGTCTTAATTTCAATCCTAAAATCCGGAGAAGCTCGTGTAGTAACTTGGTATTTTTTCTGTAAAAAAGTAGCCGAACTTCAAAACGCTTTTTTTCTTATTCCCGTGACTTTGTTGGAGGGACAACAGTTATTACTCAAATGACCAGCGTGATACCCACGTGGAATGTATCTGCATATGTATGACTTTAGGCTGTCAATTTTCATCAAATGATCTTAGTTTGCGGACAAGTTTCTGAAATTTGCTGTTTCGTGCATGTAACTCCAGCATTAGACACCAGGCTAAGATACATGAGACCTTTATGAGAAATAGGCGGAAGTCGAACTTTATCACTAGGCACTGTCATACGTGGATTGATTAGATTATAAAAGTATGAGCAGCGAAAACCCAAGTTTCAGAATTAATGAACGGAGTTTAGTTGGTTGGGACCGGATGTGTGTCTGTTTCTTGGCCCACCGGGGTTCAACTGGTGGTCTTCTTTTGCTCCAGTGCACGGTGGTGTTGCTGACGCCCCAGGGATCCCCAGGTGTCTCAACACGTTTTGGCTGTCGAGTCCTCATCCTTGCTTTATCACAATTTTTCTTGATCTTAACCAACTAATTGTGTGCACCGCGGCGGAGGGTGAGGGTGAAGGTTTGGGCCCAATAAAACCGGTTTAACCCCCCCCCCCCCAGTAGTTATTACTGACCGTCTCAATGCGGTACTTTCGTTGCGGTTGCATTTGTTTTATGTTCGGTGCTGTTTAATTTATTGTGTTCTCATTTTAACCCTTCTATAATAAAAATAGAAAATAGGTAAAAATAATTGTTAAATGTTTTTCGTATAATTTTCTTAGTCTGTTGTAACCCTTCTGTTGGTCTAAATTATTTAGTTCAATAAAGATAGCTGAGTTGCCACCTATTTGGGAAAGAGCTGCTGACTCGACTTATCACTTGTAATTTATTGTTTGTTGGGATGTCTTTGTCAATCTTTCCCTTTGATGTTGGGGATAGGGTTTGGGGTCTGATTCAGTCAGTTCCTGAAGTGTAGTTACTCTTAAAATTTACCTGTTCGCACACGCAATACAAGTCTGACAGTTACGTCATAGCAGTGATATCGGAACCATTCAGTCAGCAGTTATGTTAACTGAAGTATATATATTTTACTTAATTTAAGTGTTATAGCGCCGCAATAGGGTCGAGTCGGGTACCTTCGGACAGAGTGTAAATTCGGACATACCATTCCAAACAGTGAAAATCCAGATGAGCCGGCTCATCAGGATTTTCTCTGTTTGTCCAGTTATTTTTGTTTTAATTCCAAACAACTGACATATAAAGGAAACAATGTCACTGTCCGAATTTTCCTGCTGTCCGAATTTACCTGACTTGACCATCCCGGGAGGTGTTTTGGACCATTACTACTGGAATTTACCATTTAGAAACACTTCACTTCAGCAGTGCGTGTTATGAATAGCACAGGTGTCCACGTCAAAATCACAGCCCTATCAATTTTTACGAATTATCTCCAGTACAACTGGATTTCCGGTGCTTGTAGTCACGACATCGGCTCTCTTTTTGTATTACAACCCCATCTTTTAATTCTTGCTCTGGTTCTTTCAAAATCACCATTGTACGGAAGAGTATTAGGGCCAGGCATACTTTTGTTTGTTAGATATCTTGAAATTTCGACTTAATAACTCAAAATTTCGATTTATTATCTCGAAATTTCGACTTATTATCTCGAAATTTCGACTTATTATCTCAAAATTTCGACCTATTATCTCGAAATGTCGACATGTTGTCTCGAAATTTCGACTTATTATCCCGAAACTTCGAGTTACAAAGTCGAAATTTCGACTTATTATCTCGAAATTTCGATTTTAGATACTAAGTCGAAATTTCGAGTTAATAAGTCGAAATTTCGAGATACTAAGTCGAAATTTCGAGTTAATATCTCGAAATTTCGAGATACGAAACACAAAATATAAAAGCATGCCTGGCCCTAATACTCTTTTGTACCATTGAGTAATCGGATTGGATGTTTGTGCTATGTTGTATTACCCATGTGCAAAAAGAATGTCACAAGTGTATACATGCAAACTGTTAAGAGTAGAAGCACTAAATAAATGATTTGCTTTCCGGTTATAGTTGTTTTTTTTATGTTGTTATTATGTACATTGTATATACAAATGTATAATGAAAAAATGTGAAATAAAATATTTCTGAATTTTATATTATATATAGCAATATCACTTGATAGTCCAGTCGTGTCACACTTGCAAAGAAGTGGTTATACTTACAATCACCTTGTATCACAGGTAACAGTTTTAGGGATGAAGAAAATTTTAAATGACCATTCCGAGATTCAGAGGAACGTAATCTCTATAGAGTTTATTAGCAATGGAACATGTTTAAAACTAGATTTTAACTGCAACAGTTTGGGGTGTTAAAAACTTTGGAATCATTATAAAGGTATTATGTAGCCATATCAAACTATGAAACTTTCCAATCTCTATGTAGCGTGGTTGGGCAACGTGGACAACGGCTGCAGTTGATACGAGAGTGGTGGCATTTGTCCCTGTAGTCATGGATCTGCTTAACTTGGTGAAGGTAAATCATTGAATTCAAATCGGAAGACATGAACCTTCTATGACTATGTTGAAGCGAACTGTTCATCTAAACTACATGCAATCCTCAGAACTTAAAAGGCATGCCTAAAGCTTCGTAGGTATGGATGAACCGGCTATAGAAGCATCGTGTAAGTTAATTTGTTGTCGAAAACGAGTGTCATGGAATTGCAACATTTTAGACAAATCGTTTATTTAAATGCTCTGTAGTCAAGAGATTGACCGTATAAGTATTTTATACACATCTGTCGTCAGATCGTCAGAAATTAAATCACGCTTGTGTTACTTTCAATGTTTTAGTTGTTATTTAAAAGAGACGATAAAAATGATGCAAAGAGAAATAATTTTTAGGATTTGAATAATTCAGCTTCAGTTTCATGAGTAATTACATATTTTTATATCACTCTTCTTCAGATCAGCCAAGCACATAGTTCGCGTATGGAAGTACATGGTAAAGGATAAATATGTTATAAAAGAGATACAGATTCATAATTTTACAGATATTCTTTTGTTTTGAATGTCCGGCACGCCCAAAATCCGTATACCCAGGGAACCTTTGAAACGATTCATTGTGTTGGTTTTAAACTGTTATCTAAATGTAGCTTTTTCACTTTTGCTCGGTACATATTCGTTAAAGCGTGGTTGGCGATTAAGGTATAAGTTGCGCATGTTAGACAAAGACAATCACCCTCAAACATCATATTATGCGATGCCAACTTCAGCTGATTTTAAAATATTTTATCATATGACGTCGCATTTGAGAGTGTAATAAAGCCATGCAATAAAAAGGATAATCGACTAGTGGATTAAATATGCAAATCACGTCGTAACATTACAGTAGGCCTGTAGTATGCGTTGACGTCAGTAAAACGTTGCGTTTTCTAATGGCGAAATCGTGACGTTATATAGTGCAAAACTTGCTAATAAAATGTGAGTTTAGTGACATATGATAAATAGAATCCTATATTATTGAATTTATTTAACTCGTTGAAGAAAACCTATATCTTTCCCCCAACTCGTTTAATAAATTCAATAATACATGAGCACTCATGTAAGATCCTCTATGGCAACGGCAGAATATGATAGGTCGATTGTTCAGATCGAGTTTAAAGTTTTGGTGAGCCATTCAACTGACTGAGGTTATCTTAAACTAGCTCTGAGCATTCAGCCAAATGTGACTAAAATACTCACTTGCTTTCTTTTACTGTTTTATCCACAGAACCTCCACCATTACTATCGTTCTCTGGGCGGGTGGACATATGCTTTTTTGTCCTACTATCTAGTAGATTTCACAAGTATGATTGACCGCCCTGCAACACAGATGATTGTAGACTTTGTAGATCCTATATGTAAGTTCATCTATGAATACAACTCCTTGCAAAATTATGTCGGTGTAATACAGTTTGTTCATGCACTGATCTATTCTCTGCCCAAGGTGCTTGGCGAGATAACCTAGAGGGATTCGACGGAAGTTAATAAAAATATAAACAACAACAACAGTAACAAAATGATTTAAAATCCTCTGAGTTTGTTCTACGACACCTTCCAGCTGCCGTGACTTTTTCCCCAATCTGACTTAACGGTCTGTCTTGTTGCCCCTCTTTCTTGGAGTCTTGGAGGTGCATAATCTGCAGGTCGTCCGTTCATGTCGATTGGCTGTAAAATTTCCAAGCATCCATATATCATCAAAATGCGACACTTTGTTAATTTTCAAAAACTTTCATGTAACCTTTACAAATCTAGTGAACATTTTCCGCTTTATGTTTCAGTAATGTTTCCTGAGAAACTCGTTAAAATATGTTTGTTTTTCATTGAGCAGGCTTACTTTTTGTGTATTGAGGTAAATGAGTAGGCATTTGTAGGGGTAGCAACTCTGACATTTGCATTTTTGCCGCCGTTTCCGATAGGGTCAGCTATATTAAAAGTGAAGAACTTGCAGATTCTGTCAATTAATAATTAAACCCATTTACAAGGGAGACAATATGAAAATGGCTGAGTTGCTTACCCTGAAAATCTATCCACTGATCTTATTTAGCATTGCCTGTATCATTTCAGCGTATATGGAAAGATACAGACACAAGCCTAAGCTAATAGTGAGTGCTGGTGGGGACGAGTTCTTTATGATTGATGATACCAAGTTCTATTATGACAAGCTGGTGGGAGAAAAATATCTACGGTAAGTACCAGTATACTGTATCAGTACCTAAGCATGCAAACAACTTTTAAATATCTATGCGAACCCCAACGTTGCCCGTCAAGAGTTATAAGTATTCCCTTTTGTCTTTTGCAAGTTTTTTTTTCTATCAGACTGTATACGAAAGCTGTTTTAACTTTCGAAGCTTTTGCGCATTTAAAGAGTGCTAAATTTCTTTCTGGCCAGCACCCTCCGCACCCTACCTTTTTCAGACTGAGAAAAATCTTGACTAGGCCTATATATCGATGTTGAGACAACTGCGTTTGTTGTAGGGCTACTATAAAACATTTTAGCGGAGAGAAAAAAAAATAGCGTTTTGACATGTCAGCCCGCATGTGTAAACAGCTCAGCTTGCTCATTTGTGCTGGCTGATTAAAGCCTTTGCTCGCTTTGTCATGTCAGAATGCAAAGAAACATTATATTTCGAACAGATGCAATATGTTACAATGCATTCATGTATGAAATTCAAACACGCCAATGCCTTGTTCCTTTATGAGAAGAAGCCCGTTCAGTTAGAAACAAATTCTCTCAAGAGTCGACCCCCTTGAGAAGGGAGGTAAAATTAAAAGACGCAATTTGTCGAAAAAGTGTACTCATACACATTATTGCTGACTTTATTGTTTCACAGAATGATTCCCAATGCTGACCATAAGCTGAAGGACCAAGCCGACAGCGTGTTTCACGAACTTCGAGCATTTTATCTGTCAGTGATGAATGTAAGTAGGGTAAAGTCAGGTAAAGTCGGACAGCGGGTAAATTCGGACAGTGACATTGTTTCCTTTATATGTCAGCTGCTTGGAATGAAAACGAAATTAACTGGGCAAACAGTGAAAATCCTGATAAGACGGCTCATGATGAGCCGTCTCATCTGGTTTTTAACTGTTTGCAATGGCATGTCCGAATTTACCCGACTTAACCGTATTAGGCTAGAGTAGGCCTAATCGGAGATAAAATGGCCAACCGGGGTCAAAGGCTTATCCTTCATTTATCATTTTTGGCGTGAGGTGCAACATTTGCTGACTTGGGATTAAGCATAGACAGCGGCATGGGCCCCTAATGGGTTATCATTCATTTAAACTTCAATGACAAATAACATGACCAAAATATAGCATAAAACATTAACTCACCATTACGTGTGTGTGTTTCAATTCTCGTAACGCTGTTCACTCCCAATTACCTGGAATTCATGTTGTTTAGAAAGTGTTTTATTTTAGTAATGCACAAGAGTGTGATGCTGAAAGTTCAAATACGATTACTGTATCTGTCTATACAGTCCATGGAACAAATGCTTCAGCCTACACCACTGATGTAGCCATAAAATCAGTTAATCTCTCAGCTGTCATTTCTCTGGGTAACAGGCTATTATTTTTCAGAGATGCTTAACAGGTGTTCTCAACAGTACACTCACTGCATGCTGAAAATCCTAGGTAAACACATGTCCAGCAGATAAATGAAATTCATACCAGAATTTGTTCAGTGTTCCCAAATTTTTTAGGAGTTTGAAACTGTGATTGAAGATGTAATTTTGTGTGCAAAAACTCATAATTGTTGGAAAGATTATATGCATGTACTTTTTCATAATCTCAGCTCCACAAATTTCGTTCTGGTGTTTATCAGAAGCCATACCACAATCCTGCAAAATGTGACATGGATTAATCCCAAACCAAGGACAGAATGGCAAGTGTTTGCATGCACTCATTACAAGTGTTGATTATTTATTCTTTCCAATGTGTTTTGATTTCTCGTAGTAAGCAAACAGCAATTAACCCATTTCAGCTTCCCCTTTCGACAGAAGACCCTGATCAGACAGCACCTGTTCCGGTCTGCACTGTTTTAGCAAATACAATCCAAATGAAATACAAAACAGGTGTAAAACCATTAAAGTGGGGATTTCTGGTTAATACAACAATCTGAATAAAATATAAAAAAATAACCTATCTCCCTTCCCTGAAAATAATTTGGGTTGTCGAGTGAGTGAGTGAGTGAGCTCGGGTTTAATGTCCCACCTACAACTTGGTCATATGGAGACGGGACCTCGGTTTAAAGTCTAATCCGAAAGACTGGAGAAATGAGGGATCGATCTTGCAATCCCTGGATTGGTTGTTGGTTGGTTGGTTGATTTGATGCTTAACGTCCACGGTAAACAACTAAGGTCATGTCGGGACGGTCAGTTAACCTAACCACACTATTCCTGGGCAGGCTTAGACCTCCTAAGCGGTTAACCAGTACTAAGTGCACATACTTTCTCCAGTAACTGACAACTGCCCTTCTTGAATCAGCGGAAGGAGAAACAAAAGTTTGTGGCCAGACCGGGATTCAAACCCAGGACCTCTGACTTATGAGTCAGGTGCCCTACCGATTGCGCTACCCGGCCCGGCCCCCTGGATTGGTAGTCCAGCGTGTTATCCACTACACTACCGCCGCTCCTATTTTTCTTGTTCTCTACGAGAGACATGCTGTTTCAAAAAAAAGTTTTTATATGGAAATATCAAGGGTAATTTTCTGCACAGAAAACTACAAAAATAGCCTCATTACTGACATGAACTTAGCTCTGAAGGTACTTTAATGCATTAAAAAGACTGTCCTTGCAATTATTTGTTCCAACTTTTTCTCAAATTGTAAGAGAGACCAGATGAAAACAGTAGCTTTTTCTCAAATGTCTGACCATGTATATGGTGTATATATACTGGATACATTCATTAAATACAGGGTGGGCCGTTATACTTTTATCATACTTACAGTATAAATACTACATTACTTAGACCAAGAAAGGTATGTAAGTGAAATTGTTCAACCTTAAAATAGCCTCTACAGCGTGTTTGACAAATATTTGGGCACAGGCAACATTTTGTATCTGCGCAGCCTGATAATGTGCGAATAAACTGGAAAAAATAATTGCTTGGACGCTCTTATTAATGCATTAAAGAACCTTCAGAACTTATGATATTTTTAATAACGATGATTATTTTTTCGATTTCTGCGCACAAAATTACCCTGTGATCTTTGATTGTGATTATCACCACCATTAATATGAAATCACCAGGCAAATATATATACTGTGAGTATGATATAGGTATAACTGACCTACCTGTATTAATGAATGCAATCACCATACATGCACTTATATACATAGTCAGACATTTTAGAAAAAGCTACTGTTTTTATCTGGTCTACCTTACAATTTGAGAAAGAGTTGGAACAAATAATTGCTAGGACGCTCTTTTTAATGGATCAAAGTATCTTCAGAGCTAAGTACATTTTCAAGAAGGGATTTAATTTTTCAGATTTCTGCGCAGAAAATTACCCTTTAATCTTTTCATATAAAAACACTTTTTAAACAGCATGTCCCTCTATTTTGTATTCTAAACTGTAAAGAACAACACAAATAAGAAATCTGCTAGCTTGCAGGGAGATACAATAACTTTTTTATGGTTTTATTGAGATTTTTGAAAATATACCACAAATCACCACCTTAAGTCAAGTTTATTAGTGTATTTCAGTCTCATTATGGTACATAAATGTATATACATATAGATTAAATAATGATACATGATAATGAACAGCACCATGCCAGTCTTAGATAGAATTATAAGAGACTATTTCAGCTGTACAACATACAGTAATTAAAATAACTTTCCAGAAATTAAACATATACAGTATATCGTTAGTCTAGACAGGAGAGAGTAATTGACAACAATTAAGAATAATCTTCCCCATTTCCCACAGAAAACACAGGTTGTGACCCCTGGTCTGAACCGTCTTGTCGATGAGGGGCCACAATATATGCATCCCCACAGATCTAACACAAACTGTCCCTGACTATCACCTAACACTTCCTCCCGTCTAGAGCTCCGATACATACAAGGGAACAGTGGAACAGTCATTCTTTGTCAGCTGGAGGTGTTAAAGGAATTTGGTGGTGGTGATGTGTGTGTGGGGGAGGTGCAATTTGACACACTGCTCTGCTGGTGGGGATGTATATGCTTTCTTGTAAATGTACATTTGATTTTTCAGTATAGTTTGGCTTCTGGGGGTGGGGGGTGGGGGCGGAGGGGGGGGGGGAGTGCACAGCCAAGACCCCACTGTCTTCACAATTATTGATTTTTCAGTATCGTTTGGCTTGGGGGGGGGAGGGGGAAAGCACAGCCAAGACCCCACTGTCTTCATGTCCCTTGTACGGTATGGTGGCAAAGTACAGAAATTCACATACAGGTCTGCCCCCTACCCCCTTGCACTGACTCACATTGCACATCGCATTTTGCTCAAGGTCCCACCCCCGACCCATCCTTATATTGACAAAATTTTATTTTCCATGAAGGTAATGAAAGTGGTTGGGAGGGAGGGGGGCGTCGAACGAGAAAAACCTATCGGCGTCGGAGGGTGGGTCATGAAAAAGTATGTGGATATCCTGAAAGTTCCTCACCTCCCTCTCTCCCCTCCCCACTATCGGCATCTGTGGATATCCTGAAAGTTCTTCACCTCCCCCTCTCTCTTTCTCTCCCCCTCCCCTACCCCCCTCCCCCCAAATACCACCCCATCTGATAATGATCGGTCCCCAAATATGCATTTTTTTCACAATTATTAATGTATCTTGAAATGACCAGTCATCCTATTGTAAAATTCCTAAGCTTGAAGTAAGGTCTGGTCAAACAGTGCAGACCCTAGAGGAGCAGTCTGATCTGGATCTACACTGTTTGTCTTTCTGACTGCACTTTTTGATTGCATTACTATATGGTAAAACCACTTTGTTCAAATAAGTGGAACAAAACCTACAGTCCCAATTAACCTTTACATAACAAACATAGGAGGTGTCAGCAGGGCGTAGAATATACCTGCCTAGTCTGATCAGATTCTTTGCTGTCTGCATGAGATAGCATTCTCAGGTCCTAGGTTATTCAGAGAGCACACAATACAGACTCTGATCGGACTGGGTGGACAAGACATTATTTTTGTCTTGTCGTGGCTCAAATGCTTTGGAAGGGGACCATCTTTAAATTCTATGAATAAAAATACACAGGTCATTATTCCTGCAGGGTGAATACACAGTAATACACAACTGGTTGTTCTCTCAGCTCTTTAAATAATCTCCTGCTGTGGCAAATGTAATAAATACTGACATGTTTACAGATTAAGCGCTGATAGCTATTCCAGTGCTGCAGCCAGGTTGTAGGCTGAAGCATTTGTTCCATGGACTGTATAGATGAATGAGTCGTGTCGACAGAAAGGGCAGAGATATAAGAAGCATGACACCCAACTTAAAAGAGTTTTATATACAAATATCTAAGAAGCTTTTATATGTACCTATAAAACTAAGAAGTTTTTCCAGTTAATGTTCTTTCAGAAATCTTTTTTTTTCCTGGAGGACACACAGCATAACCTTGAAAAAACATCTTGTCAGCTGACGTCAGCGACATTATACAGTAATATTGCATCATCATGGGGGGGGGGGGGGGGGAGGGGCTTGAATCATGTTGATTTGGGTAAAAGAATACGGACTGTATATACAATCAGTATTCTTTTACCCAAATCAGCATGATTCTAGCCCCTGTCGTTGCATCAAAGTTGGGATGACTTTGGTTCAACGTTATGTGCCTACTGGATACTTAGTTTGTCTTATTTTCTTTAAACAGAAGAAGTCACTGCCAGTACTGACGTGGAAGCTTGAGCACGTACGTACCTTTTCTTGACATGGTCAAAATGATTATCGACCATACAAGCAGACAAACCTTAACCTTGTGTCACCCTCATTTTAAGATATTTCATGCTAAAGTTTGTGTTTTATGAGAAGTGTGGAAGGGTAACTCGCCCCTAAGTCTACTGAACACCTTTGCACTAGGTTAGATCCGATATAGATCTCTTGTTTTCGATATTTGGTGTATATTAGGGATTTTCAGCGACAGATTAACGGTATTCAAATGGTCATACTTTGTGATATAATGTCAAAACAAGGAGTTTCAGCCACCACTCAAATTCGCAGTCACGCCCTTCACTCGAACACATGCTGAAATCCCTTCTTTGCAACACCATATGGAGTATCAGGTACTTTGGCGAAAAGCTTTTTAAATTGGTTAATTCTGCAAAAAAAAATATTTATTTCAATTTAAATTGGCCAAGCTGCACACTGAGAAAATGAGCCTGGTGTCAGAACAGGCAAAAAAGTTATCATATGGCTATTTATTTACTATTTGTGACAGTGAAAATGAAGTCTATGTTCGTCTGTAGGGCAAAGTGAGAAACTTTTCTTCCAAAGCAATCAGTTTTACAAAGATTTATAATGCACTGTCAGGCGATATTCTTTACGTTGTATGAAGCATTTTACCATATATTCGGAAATCCAGAATGTAAAATCGCGAGTTATTGCATACAAAACTGCAAAAAATAGAAGAAAACTTCCCATTTACATTAATTACTTATTACTCTAGTCCCCTTGAAGTGTTCCTATCCATCTCCGCCCCGTCTTATCAGGCTTCGCTGTGCACTTAAAGGGTAGCTAAGGGACTGTGCTACGTCCATGCTGACAGCAAAGACTGATCAGAGTGGGCGGATGCCCAGGCTGATCTGAGTCTTCGCTGGGCGCATATGCCATAAAGTTGGTATTGTCGTGTCGCGGCTCAGTTGTTTTTAAACCCTAAAGATTCCGATTGTTCAGGGTCGTATTATGTTTTGCTGGAGAAACAAATACATGAGCCACGACACGAAAAAACAAACAATGTTGTTGTGCGCTTAGCGTACTCAGATCAGCCTGGGCATCCGCCCAGTCTTATCAGAGGTTTCGCTGTTCGCACGGAGCTAGCTTAGACTCTTAGCTACCCTTTAAGCGCAAAGCGAAGACTCTGCTCGGACTGGACGGATGGTCATGCTGATCCAAGTCTGCACTGGGCGCACAGCCACTTTGTTTGTTTTCTCGTGTCGGCGGGCCAGACTGCTCAAGGTGGATCTGATCTGACCTAAACTGTTGACTACAATGCCTGCTCACCTTCTGAAAATTATTGTGTTTTTGTTTTCTCTCTCTCTCTCCTTAAGACACCCCGAGGGGGTAGGATCATTCTGCAGACTGACACGGTCCCCCAATCTGTGCAAGTCTACCACGCCACAACACTCAGTAATAAAAGGTTTGTAGGCCTATTGGTTAATAGCATTGTTAAACAGTTTGCGACGATTGAAAAAAGGCACGTTACTGATGCCACAAGTGACATGTGAACACATACATACGCGCAAACATTTATGCATCACCATTTAGATAAAGCCTTAAATGTCTTTTTATTCAAAATAAGTTATTCATTTTGACTGCAATGCCTTGCTCATTATAATGTGTCTCAATGCATAATTTGCTGTACTATATAAATTCAAAAAAGGTATCTGGATTCCGTTCAATCTGGAAATTTAGTACAGACTATATTTCTATTTCTGTAAGTTTGTATTTGATGCACGTAAACAGGGGCGTAACTAGAGGCAATTTCATAATACGCACAACCATGTTTCATTCTCTACTTCTTGAAGGGAAAGCTAGTATTTCAGCCACTTTGGTAATTGGTATTGAAATCTTGTCTAATTTATAAATTTTCAGCATGCAAATATGCAGGTGCGTTTTGAAATTTTGTCAAATTTGACAAAATTTCAATACGCACTTGCGTATTTGCCGTATACGTAGCTACGCCCTTGGCAAAGTGATCCATGCAATCATAACGACCGGGTGGTTTGGGTTTTGTCCGTCTTTCCAAGAGTACATCAGTTCTGTTGTTGGGCCCATGAAGAAATGGATTAAATGATGAAGGGGACAAAATGATACAAAAAGCAACAGAAGGGTTACGACTGGAGCCATGATAGTCTCGGACCACGACCTCTGGATTATAATTCTATCTTGCCTTTTCTCAACCAACCGTGACAATGGCCATAAAAATGTTATAATAAGGTGAATGTGTTTCTCCCCTAGGAAAAATTCCTTCAAGACGATATACATATTTTGGAGAGCTATGTTGTCAAGGGAAGAAAACAGGGTCATAAAACTTGTTTCCGTTTGCAGAAAACGGCGGAAAGTATGGAGGTTTACCATTCATCTGAAGAATATGTTTGACCTTTTAGGATTTTTGTTTTGTTAACAATGAAGGTATAAGTAGGGCATGGTCTGAACATGACTTACAAAATGGGGTTCCAATCTCTAAGACAACGCATTGAGACGGACGACGAATGAAATCACGGGCTAAATTTATTTCGTGTCATTTTGTATAATTTCAGGAAAGATTTTAGAATGTATGTTTTAACCCCAGAACATCCATTTCATCCTACATACAACCCGGTTATATGGTTCCAAACGAGTGCCACCCAACTGGTTAGTATACAACAAAAAGTAGCGTATTCAAAATCAGCTTTAAAGCTGGTAGTTTGTTTTTCTGTGTAGCTGTTACGTCTCATCTATGATGCGGCTTTTGTAAAATCCATTCCAAAGAGAAAACTAGATCATACAAGATCATACAATACTACTTGAATATTTTCAACTGTTCCATCAAAATATTTGGGGACTAATCCTTTGCTAGGGGATATGAAAATTCTGTTAAAGCGGTGAAGTTGTTGCTTTGACAATTTTCATATCCCGTAGGAAGGAGGTTTGTCCCAGAAAAAATTATAAAATTGTTGAAAATATTCATATTTGCTTGTAAACAGTTTCCGTTTCAGTATGTGCACGTTCTTGTTGGCCGAAAAATACCCAGCGGGTCGGATTGGCGTCAATGCAACGTCATCACGTTGCACTTATGTCGGTGCGACGTCATTACGATGTCATGTGCCTGCTGGGTAAATGCTCTGGACATGCATGACTGATGCAAGACAGGACCATATTCTGCATGTGGAGCCTCGCGTTACAAGGTCATGTCTCTCACAACGCATGCATATAGGCCTACATGAGCCAAGAACATTTATTCTCCGACCAACAACCTCACTCTGCTTCATAACTTGAGTAGAGTATCGCAGGTATGAATATCGCGTCCGACGACGAACAGACTCGCGGACTCCAGGTGGAGCCTGAATGGATTCTTTCCCGGGAATCTACCAGGATGATTCGTAACTAACACGAGCCTCTTATAAGACGGATCTAGAGTTTGGGATTGTTTTAGAAGGGAAAACTGTCCGTCTTATAACCAAACTAATACGGTGTCAGTTTCAAATTTAAGTAAAAATATTTTTAAACCAATGAAAAGAGGGAGAAGACCTCTAGTCTAGAAGCATATAGCTTCCGTTCTAATCCCAAAGCTTGTACTATCATCTTACATGTTCATGTATGTGTATATGTATGTCAACTGAAAAAGCTAAATAAAATGTGCGTAAACCAAATTCAAGTATGGCATTTACACGTTTCTTGTTTACTATTTCTTGTTGCTGTTGTGTTGTTCGCTTTTAATTTTGTCCTCTTTATTATTTTGGTACTGTAAGTAAATGCTAATTCTCATGTTTTCTTTTTGTTAGGGCAAGAAAAGGTTTGTTGCAGAATTCGATAATCCAAAGAAAGGCTGGACCGCATTTTTCATTGAGGTACAGAATAATTGAAACATTCTTTTAAATTTTAAATTCATAGCATCTGGTTATAAATACTTTCCAGAGCTCTGAAAAGACTGATCCTTAGGATTAGTTAAAGTGGTCAAAGTACCTAAATCAGAGTGAGTGAGTGAACTCGGGTTTAACGTCCCACCAACAACGAGGTCATTTGAAGACGGGACCTCGGTTTAAAGTCTCATCCGAAAGACCGGAGAAGCGGGGGATCGATCTTGCGATCCCTGGATTGGTAGCCCGGAGTGTTATCCACTACACTACAGCCGCTCCCCTAAATCAGAAGTCCGAATTCGTCATTCATACAAACATTGACAGTTCCGCAAAGAAAAAAAAAGATAGATGAAGAAGCTTTTTTTAACGTAGCATATTAGAAACAGAGAACATAGGCTATTGCGACAAACAAGGTATCCACTAACAAATTATACCTACCTGATCTTCCTAGGACGACTCTTTAAAGGCGAGCATCGGCCAAAGGAGCTTTCAGTACCATTTTTACGCCTTTGATATGGCGCGGCCGGGATTCGAGCCCGAAACCTTCTGTTCCCAAAGCGCACACTCCACTACTGACCTATCGGGGCCGGTATTGTTTTTTTCCGTAATATTAGATACACAGACATGGTCCCCAAAACAGAGGTGTGATCAGGTGCTAGCGAGTAGTAAGCATCACTTAACTTGCCTACTAATATAATACACCCACCATATCTACGTATGTGTGGAATAAGTCAGTGAAAAGTAATGTCCGGTAACTGAAAGCCTTACTATGCAACGACTAGAGCCATCAAGTTGGAAATAAGTTTAGAAACGGCCACATTGTAATGATCAATGAGGTCGTGGTGCCTCCCAAGGAATACACAAACGAAACAAAACTTGATTGAATCTGTTCTTTCAAAAGCAGTAATGTTTATACAATATTGTTCACGCCATCTACCACCTAAATGAGCTGCAAAGGTGCGAATGATCCAAAAGGACCAGAATATATATACTACAGTATAATGAAATATGGGAAGACATATTTACAGCTGCCACACGCCAAGTCCATCATCTCCCCCTTTCAAATAAAGGAGCGTAACGGGCCTACTCTCCAGTTGACCTACTCCAGCAGTTGGTTTTTAGTGGAACTTTTTTTCTTAAAAGATGCTTAAATATGAAAATTCTAAGTTTTACATACCCAAAACCATATCTCGTAAATCTAAAAACTGACTTGCAGCATATTTCATGACCTCTCTTTTCTATTATTTTCATTTATTGTTTGGAGGAGGGTTTTCAAATAATAAAAATAATTCCTTTGGTTTTAAGCCTTTGATGAGGTACATTTTAATTTTTATTAAGCCGGAGTCCATCTATCAGGACATCACAACTGAAATGATGACATCACTTATCATATGATCTTTGTCCGGAATATGGTCTTTTAAAGCCCCAGTCACACATTCACGGATCAGGCTACGGTTCATCACGATTCACCACGGTTTGACCTAGACGGCAAAACCGGGATGAACCGTAGAAAATCAAGCATCACTACGGTTTGCCAGGGTTACATTAGGGTTTCTCACGGTGTTTGTACAGTGTCTGTACGGATCATCTACGAATTCACGACGGTGCAAGGCGGCAGCACTACGGACAACAAGGGTATTCCACGGTCGTGTTACGGACACTTACGATGCCGCTACGGTTCGATACGGTGCTTGTACGACTCAAGCCGGTAGCGCCACGGCTCCTACGATTGTCTACGGTTTAACGATGGTCATGATAATGATTTTTGTTGATGATGTTTAATTTATTTGTAGGCAAGAAAAGTATTTTATGACATTATATAGTACTGAATTTTTCGAAAAATGTGCAGCAAAAATTTTGAAAATCGGTTAACAAATAAAAATTTTATATTAAAAATTAATTTTGATTAGGCATTTTGCATTGACATGGAAAGTAATCCAAGATCATAAACTTTCGAGTCTGAGAACTTTTATTTGCAGTGTCAATTTTACCTATGCATCTTTTAGTTTTCCCACAAGGTATTTCCTATGAAAATAACTGCTATAGAATATTAGAGTAGATTATTCTGAACTGATTTCAAGTTAATTTTATATAAAATGATAATTTTCAAGAATGGGCTTGAAACATGCCACCCCTACAGCAATAGTGATCTGTTCTGTGTACGTTCTGACAACAGCTTGAGGCAGCTATTTTGAAACTGAAAAAAATGCAAAATATTACTTTCCAAGGTTGAGCGCATGCCAGTGAATGTTAAAAACTCTCCTGGACAAATCTGACTATGAGAAATGGTAGTTAACTGAACCAGGTAAGTTAAATTAGCAGCTGTCTTATCATTTAAGCATAAATTTTGAAAAACCAGCTGCTAGAATTGCTCAACAACAGAGTAACATCTCTGCCTTGCACGTTCAACTTTTTGAATATACAGTAGATGTGTCTTATTGAATATATGCCAACTAACCAAATTACTAACGATTGTACTTTGCTATTTAACAATGTTTTTCTTTCAGCATTTTGTAAACGTCCGAGATGAAGATGACATTTCAATGATATTCCTTGCTAAGAAAGATAAACATTTTATCCGTAGTTGCAAACAATGTGTAAATACTAATAAGGCTGTAGAGGAAGCATTGTCTAATTTGATCTATTTTTGTACAGTTTATGGCAAATGTGATTCATCTTTCTCTTGCAACAACAACTGACACTAACGTGCAATTAGTAGTTTTTCATTTGATGAAAAAAGAATTTTCTAAACAATACTTAGTTTTGACTGTAAAATACATTTTTAGTCTGTTACCATTGCTGGAATAATTTTTATTATCATTACTTAGGGCATTTGCCAATAAGTAATATAGAAATGTATAATTAAGTCTGTTATTTGAACAGGTCGTATCTCTTTCAGGTTACATACCCAGGATTAAACGACTCGACACTGAAGTTCACAACTGAGACACTTATCACACCAAATACATATCCCTCCCCAGACTGCCATGCAGAAGCCTGTCGCGGATATTTAGTCTAGACTTTGGCACATTGGATTTGATCGGCATAGCATGATAAGGGACCTTCCGGCATGTGCGAGCAGTGAAGACTCAGATCAGCCTGCGCATTCGCACAGGCTAATCAGACTCTTCCTTTTCGCATAAACTCTATATAAGCCGCGACTAGACAAAACCAACAAAGTGGCATGTGCGCCCAACGAAGACTCAGATCAGCCTGGGCATCCGCCCAGCCTGATCAGAATTTTCGCTGTCCGCATGGAGCTAGCTTAGACACTTAGCTACTCTTTAAGCGCAAAGCATAAACTCTGATCAGACTGGGCGGATGCCTAGGCTGATATGAATCTTCGCAGGGCGCACATGTCACTTTGTTGGTGTTGTATTGCAGCTCAGTTGTGTTTTTGTTTTTCTTTTGGTTGGGGCTTTGGGGGGATACTTGAGCTGTAAAATAAGAAAAGGTAAAACATAGCACGTTTGACAACAAAGACTCACACCATCACGCACTTTCACACAATCTGTCAAACTTATGTTCTTCCTGAGCATTTTGAACGACATTAATTTATGGCATGACTTTCTGTGATTGAATCCTTATCAAAATGTATATAATGTCTATTTAGTTAGAATAGAAATGTATCAAAGAATCAACTGCATGTGATGACAAAAGCCGCGGCATCCAAACTATACACCTCGACCGTCAAAATTTAACATATTTCAGTTTCAAGGTGGTTCTTGTACACATTCTGCAGAATAATTGCAAAATATTAAACAATATAATTTACTGACTTGGGAAAACAGTGCGCCTGGTGACATATTGGTCCAAACATATCAGTTTTAAAAATTTTGGCGTGTATAATTGTAATGTATTTTTCTAATTACATGAAAACGCTTTTTCAATTCTGATTATCTGTATACAAAAACGTCGTGCATGAAAAAAACCATGCTACGGAAGATAAGAGCCCGTGTAACTCAGTGATGTGTTTCAAAAGAAGTCAGAAGTTCCACTCTCAAAGACTACCAATTTTCCATATGTCAAAAATGATAAGAATTTATTTGAAAATTGCACTGTCGGTCATTTTGGAAACAAATTTTGATAAGCTTGCCTCTAATGTCCGAACTAAAATAACATGACCACAATGAATGTAGCACATTTCAATTTAACATTTTTCTGTAGACTATGCTGGTTTGGTGAAGATGAAATTAAATTTGGTGAGGTTTCGGACACAGGTTTTAAAGGGTCAAAAATTGTCGTTGAAATACAATGTTCTTAAGTTTTGGCACTTTTGGCGTTTCAAAATTCCAAAAGTCCTATGTATCTTTTACATCTGTTGCTTAGTCCACCATTAATTATGCTAAACTTTTGGCAAGTAGTATGTTAAAAATAGCACAATCGCTGATGTTGTTAACAGTTTAAAGTAAATAATAGGCAAAGAAAAGGGCTGAAGTACACTATGAGACTATTTACATGGATAAAACTGAAAAAGTGAAACGTGTAAACCCATTAGAAAAGAATGTCTTCTCCTTCTCCCCTTTATTAGTTCTTCAGTCATTTTATCAAGAATTCAGCCACTCAAACGTCCGTAGAACTACTGAAGCAACCAGGAAGGTACCGTATGTAAACAGTGGAGAGCCAGCAGACGTTAACTGGTTGTTGCATCCGTTTCCTTTGCAGCAGACGACTTGCTGAGAGGCAGAGTTTGACGTTTTTGGACACTGCGTTACGCCATATCTGTCTCCTATACAACCAGCTATGATAGAGGATGTGTTTGTCCTCATAGCCTGTCCAAAAAAAAAAAAATAAATAAACAATAAAATACCGGTAAATAGTGGGTGCGCCAGACAGACCTACTGACAACATTTAGGTAATCAAAGAAACACTTATAACATAGGAAACCTAACACGCGGTAATAAATCAATAAAATACATGTCGTGGGTGCGGTATACAATACACAGTTCCGAGAATAGCTGCTAAGCTCCGCCTGCTTAGTTACTGTTACTACGTCTCACAAGCTTCCACAAAGATGGCGGAAAAAACAAATGACAAATGCAAGTGCCTGCTAAATGTTGGCGATCTATGGCGAAGAATCAGCCTCCTCATGGCCTACACATGGCAGTTGGCGCATCATGCATTTCCGATGCGTTCTGTTCTTGCAAAGCAGGGTAAATTTATCAAAAGTGGTGTTAGTCTGTTTTCTTTAAACAGGTATACATCCCTTCATTATCTGAAAGGTAAAATCACGGACTTATGTTGGTATTGACCACGTGCGATTTGTTTGTGAGACTATGTCACGTGCTAAGTTGTCGTCGCATTGGCCAGGTATACGATATCATGTGATTTTGTGTGACATTCTGGGTGTGGCTCGGAACTGTGTATTCAGTTGAAGACATTGGCCTTTCCAATCGGAACACCGCTCGGCTAGTTCCGTGAATCAACCTCGGATGTATGACGCGGGACTACTTACGTCACACGACTGTTGTTAGGGAAGAACGACATAAACAAAGATGGCCGCACTGTCGCACCCAGAAAATAATAAAATGAAAAAAAAAGTATTTTCTGTCTCTGCATCAATAACTGACTATTTTGTTTTGACAACAGCAAAGCATTAAATGAATGTCCGTGCAACAGCTGAAGAAAAAGGTCGCAGGTCGAGAATTAATTATCATCCGTAGACATAGAGAGCTACGCCTTCGGCGTATATTGTTCCGACGAACAAAATGTTGGATTTTGCTGCATATTTCACCGCCGTACATACGCCCGAGGTCTGATTCATGGAATTGGCCGAGCGTGCTCCGATTGTGGCTTCTCGTGGGCAATCAATGGGTCCGTAGTAACCTATAATCTTTAGAAACCTGACACTTCAAAATAAAACGATATTGAAAACTGGTACGTTAGACACTCCAACAGACAATCAAGTAATTTTACCTTTTGCAGCACATTGGCAAAGGAATCAGAGGAGTCTGTAAGAACGAGGCCAAGAGAAATGGTCGCGTAGGTATCGATCTTCCACAAAAGGTTCGCTTTGTTACTGTTAATTTATATGCAATAAATAAATATTTTCACTGGCCGCGAATGATAATGATTTGAGGGTTAAGCATTTACTAGATTTGCGATTTCTCCTATTTTATTGCTTGTCCCCCGCATTGCATCCGTAAGTAAACAGCTGAACAGGGATTAAAACAAATACAGCCACTTAAAAATAAGAACAGAAAAAATAAATATACTTACAAAACAACCTTCATCCAGCTTTTCACATTTCGTCGTTTGACCTTTCCTAACCGCCTCTGACAGAGAAATACACGGCGATGATCCCGGTACACATTTGTATACGTAACAATATTCCTAATGCGAGAAAAACATAAGGTTATGATGACCCTAAAGTGCTCAACTAAGTTGTTATGTGGTCGTTTCATTATCTGCATGGCAAAACATAAGTATATAGAATTTTTTTAAAATGCGTCACGTGTATAGTTCGGCATAGGAGCACACAACCCCAACAGCACAAAATTTTGATCCTAATGCAATGTTTTGCTAACTTTGCATGGTGAAAAAGAAAGTCCGGTATTTGAAAGCTTACCTAAGCTTCGGCTGAGAACATCAAATCGGAAATAAGTTTAGAAACGGCCACATTTTAGGGATCAACGAGGTCATGGTGCCTCCCATAAAACTCTTTAACTTTTCAACTGTCGACACAAGCTTTACTTTATGATAACCCTGTGTCAACAGTTTACGGATGAGTAGCTTCCATCTTTCAACAAAGTCTTGATATTTGAAACAGGCACTAGCATAGCGGACTAGCTGAGAAAATAAACTCTGTATGCAGGTACCGAAGAAATATTACTACTCAAAAATGGAAAGTTAACTATGGGAAAATTGAAGTCGTCCCTCTTGTCATAAAGCCAAGTAACAAGCTTTCCATTGTCAATATAGAGGTAACAATCTAAGTATAAGGCAGATGAATTGGACTCTGTGGTGACTTTGATTTCAAGTTCACATGGATAGATGAGGTCAATAAACTCCGAAATCTTTGGATTATTCGGAGACAGAACATCATCTATGTACCTGTAAGTGTAGTTGAATTTCTGTGCAATGTGTTTATTACCCTCTTTTAAGAGCCCTTGTATAAACTCCGCCTCATACCCGTAAAGAAACGAGTCGGCAAGTAAAGGGGTGCAGTTAGTGTCCATAGGTATGCCAACTGTATGTTGAAAAATCTGTCCGCTAAACTCCACGTAAATATTGTCAATAAGAAATTCCAGCATTTTAATGACATCATCCTCAGAACATTTTGTTTGAACATCAGAGTGATCTTTAACAATAAATGTGTCCAGATACCCCAAAACAACGTATTTGTACCTGCGATTTCCGTTTTTGTGAAAGCAACTATTGTTTACAATTTCTTTTAATATAGATTTTAATTTGTCATGTGGTATTGCAGTATAAGGCGTATTGAAATCGAAGGTTTAAATGCTATCTAATTCAAAAAGTGCTTGGGTTTTTAAACTTTCCGAAAGTTCTTTAGATATTTTAGGATCCACATCTGATTTACGCCACTTCTCCCGTAAGATAGATCACAATATTTCTGTAGACCACCCTTAACTGTCGTAAGGATTCTTATAAGAATTGAGAGAGACACTTAATATACTTGAGCCGCGACACGAGAAAACCAACAAAGTGGCTGTGCGCCCAGCAAAGACTCAGATCAGCATGGACATCCGCCCAGTGTGATCAGACTCTTCGGTAAGCACTTGAATGGGAGCTAAGTGTCGTAGCTACCTCCATGCGGACAGCAAAGAGTCTGATTAGACTGGGCGGATGACCAGTCTAATCTGAGTCATCGCTGGGCGCCCAACCACTTTGTGGTTTTTGTCGTGTCGCGGCCCAAAATTTTGTCGACGATCGGGATAGTTGACATTATTGATAGATTTTAACGAATCTTACCTTCTCAGGAATCCCAGTTACAGCACCTGTAAAAATATCACGTCATCACAATGGTTTGACTGACGGACACTGCCTTAAAGCGTATCGTTTCGCCTTCAAAAGGAAATTAATCTGACATGGCAATTTTTTTCAGTCGTATGGGTTATTTCGCTGGTATAATAATTTGAATATCCCATCAATATATCTATATTTAATTACTAGATTTTACAATTGGCTGTATGAGCAAACAGTGTTAGAATGTCAAACATGGGGATAACATATATATTTTGATTAATATATTTATTAGTCGTCATGTTCTTCCATACCAACGGTTTAGATTTATATAGCCTGCTAAATCGTGCGGTAGATTTTTTGGGCATTGTTTTGGAGGGTGAACTCTCCTCTTTTAGCAGATTTTCATTAGAGATTTAGATAATTAAGATAACTGCATTTTGACCAGTTTGTTTCAATTATCCTATATAGTATATTGCATGATTTGCAGAAGTGGAAGTGCACGTATATGCTGGAGATGTGAATTTAAGTGTATGTAAAATACTGTATGTAGAAAGAAAATAAAGCGGTGATTTTTCTGATCCAAATTTTTTTAGCTTTAAAGTGTCATCCTAGCCTATCAATTTGAGACGATCTATACAACATTTGACACCTGCTGAGAAAACTATGATACAAGATCAGTTTTCTTGAAACAACCCAGCAGGCACATGTCGTTGAAATGACGTCGTTTTCACGACGATGTCACATCGACGTCAATACAATGTCGTTTTGACGTCATGTGCCAGCTGAGAAAGCCGGAAAAGTATAGAAATAAATGGAACACCATAACAAAAGGACAAAGACAGGGAAGTGCTGGACCTCAGTTCTCTATCTAGCTCTAGGTACCGGGTTTAAAACAGGGAAAGGAAAGGGCTGGATTGGAACGGATGAGATAATAAATCTTAACTACAATTTGCTCCCACAGTCTTGGATGGTACTTTCACAGGAAAGAATTTGCTCCTCAGAGAGGCAAATTCTTTTCTGCGGTAAGAATAAAGTCTCCAAAATTCACCCCGCCGGTCCATTCCATTTCACTCTTCCGTGTTTAAAAATATGCCCCATCTCTGATAAACATTGAATCCATTGTATGCTGAGTCTACTGGGACAATTCTTTTCAAGCAACGCACAGTAAGGAATATAGCATGTCCTGAGGAAAAAAGAAACGATATCATGAGAAATTGTTTCATTTTTTGCTTTTCCGCATCACATCAAATTTTATTGATTGCATAATTCGAAACTCAGACGAAATCTCATAATTTTCAATACTATTTTGTAAGAACTATTCCCAACGATAAATGCGTTGCGTAGAAACATAAACTATAAATAAATCCGAAAAATATTCAATGTAAGAATCGAAATGAATTTTCCTTAAAGGTAAATTATCGCTGATTGATACATGTGTTGTCTTGCAGAAACGAATATTAAACCACTCCGGCTTCGCCGTCGTGAATGCCTATTTCGTGAAGTATATAATTAAAGATTTTGTTTGCGTTTATCGAAAAATTATTTTTCATCAGGCAAATTTTCAACTATCTGCATTTTGGATGCATTGCTGGATTACATACATCGAAACTTTTCCATTTTAGGACAATTATGATGAATGTTTTAGGTGTTCCAATTTTTAGAATATTTACGGGACCTTGTGCAATTCGGATATAAGTAGTTACATTGGGATGCCGTATTGTCTAGTTTCTACCCAGCCTACCAGCAAAATCCATAAAAATAGCGTACCTGAATTCACGGTGCCAGTATTACACAGGTTAGAGCTGCAACATGTTGTTTTAACCTGAACACCAGCTATTTTGACAGACCCTGATATGCACTTATCCGTTTCATTTCCAACACACCCACTTGATACGACAGCGAGGTTTCTGCCTCTGGTATCCTGGGTCTGGAATAAAATATCGTAAAATTCTAAATATTAAATATCTCTCCGACAGGTATTTTTTCTCACAAAGCATCTTTTAAATACTACATGAAAGTGGAAATATAACTAAGAGTTAAATATTTAATTGTCTACGCCCATTGGCGTAGACTACCTAGTAATTGCTTTCGACACGGAAGTACAGCCATTAGTTACCCACAGTGCAGCTTGACCTTTCATGTATAGCGTGAGCGCTATTCGCATAGATGTGTGAGTGTCATAAACTATTTTTTGTCGTGAGTGCTGTTCGCATAGATGTCGTCAACGGTCATATTCACATATGGTACCACGAGGTAGCAGAATGTATCGCAGGGTACAGATGAATGAATGACTTGTTATAATACTACAATCGTATGAACCCCACAATAAGATTTTAGTGTCGGCTTTTGAGATATAAACGAAAGCTTTATTTTAGATTTTTGTGGTTGAAATGGTTTATTTGATAAGCATTGACTATTAGTGGTTGCTAAGCGTAGACCAAGCTTTTTATGAAAGCTAAACTTGTATTATCATAAATGACGTCGCTGTTATTAAGTGGATAACCGAGATAACGTCGTGTCATAAAAATCGTAAAAATCATGGCTTTACTAAAAGCTCACCTGTGAGCCTTCGGCACAGATGATCTAAAAATGTTCATCAGAAACTAAAGATTAGTGACTATTAAGTTTAGTTTGTGTCATCCGGCACTGACAAGGTACCATCAAGTTTGTTCGAATGATGACCCTGTATTGACATTGACATATTGCACGACAAGGTTGTCTTTGTTCCCTTATGTTTTTGTATGGAAAAAACTTCATTAACAAGCCATGCATAAATACCTTTCAATAAAACAAAAAACAGCAACAACCAAAGTCCATTTTGGCAATGCTTTTCCGTATAAAAAGGGAAAAAGCGCTTGAATTCTTAATCTAAAAAGCGGTAATATTAAATTAATCATGTGAAACAAGTCGTTTTACACTTCGTCGTATTTTTTTTTTTTTTTCAAAATATTATTTTTTATTGATAACACTTGGTGTATTTAGTGAGATACTCCCGTTTTGTTATGTTTTAATTATAATTTATGTTCTCTGTCTATTCAACATAATTTACTTGCGATCAGGAATTATCACTTTGCCCATTAACAAAATCGCTTAATTCACATAACAACTTCGACTTGAAAAATTACATCATCATTCACTACAGTCATCAGAGCTAAGTTTTGATGAACAGCAACCCTTTAAGCAATAAAAACAAAAATAGTTTTATCATACGACGTCGCCGTTATTCAGTGGATAACGTCGTGTCATAAAAATAGTATGACCACATGTCTAATAATACTTTGGCACCTGCACGTAACGTCATTGACGACAACGTCCATGTCAACAGTGTATTTTCTTATTGAAATAATCCTCATTTTGAAGGCGTTAAAATCCCATATGATAAACAGGATCTTACACTCGTGGTCATTACATATGAAATTTATAAAACTCGCCGAAGGCTCGTTTCATACATTTCATATGAAATGACCACTCGTGTAAGATCCTCTATAAATGCAAACAGCGTGGATCAAGATGAGGCAGCTAAAAATAAGCCGCATCTGGATCTTCACTGTTTGTTCTAGTCTCTAGTCTTTTAACTCTGAAGATTATATAGCTTGGATAAAACTTATTTTTTTTTAAGTTTGCAGACGTAAATTTTGTCTCGTCAGCTTTTTGGTGCTTTTTGGTTTATGGAGGAAACTTACATAGCATCCTTTGTCAGACTGTACACAAACATTCGTCTGTCCTTCGGTTATTGCTTCTGACACTGATAGACATGGTGGAGACGTACAGTTGTAGACATAGCAGTAACTCTTGAAAATATAAATAGAGAACAAAGATAGTAGAGCACTAGATAAGAGGGAGATTTTTTGGTTCTAACGTCTTCGAAATTAAGGCAACTGTCCGTTTACTTGTCTGCAACAATTTATGTCAGCAGTGAAACTCAACAACCGTTTATGCTTGGATCTTTGAATTTTAATATGGAAATGAGCATGAAAATAAGGGGCCCATATTTTCTTACATCCACCGATGTTATCACTGAAACAATATGGCCGTATTCAAAATAGATATAAAACTAAATATCAACCTTCTGAACAAAATATACTTTAGCATATTTTGAAAGCAGAATAGGATTTTCACTGTTTGGCCAGTTAATTTTTCTTTTCATTCCAAACAACTCACATTCAAAGGACAAAATGCCACTGTCCGAATTTACCTGCTGTCCGAATTTACCTGACTTGATCCTATACGATAAGCAAACTATCCGGGTCATAATGACCACAGTATCCGAACGCACTGTACCATCTCTTCCGGTTTTCATAGCGTTGAATCGAGAGTACAAAATTCGCTTATAACCGGAAGAGATGGTACAGTTAGTTCGGATACTGTGATGACTGAGGGTCATGAAGATAAAAAGATACGTACCAAACTTGAGGCATGAATTACTACTGAAATGAAAAAAAATAAATAATGATAATAAATAAAAAAGGGCTGGGAATGATTTGGGCAATTTTATGATCATATTTTTATTCTCTGTCAATGTTATACGAGTGTTGAAAACCTTTAACCATCTATTGTGATTCCAATTTTCTACATTTCTGCGATTTTAAAGTTTTAAATGCACTTCTAGTTGTTCACTACTCGGCTGATTTTTTGGCATTTTAACTTGTGTGACCATTTTTCGTTTGCATTTAGGCTTGAAAATTCGTCAGCGCATGAATGTACACAGCTCATTTTTTTAATAATAATACATTTATACAATATATGAAAATTTCAGCTGTGTACATTCATTAGCTGATTCTAAATTTATACTTTTTTTTTTCAAAAATCCTAGCAGTTTCTTGGACATTATTCCAGTTATCTCAACCTATTTTCCCATTCTCCGCTCACAGACAAAATAAACATATTTTGTGGGCACTTATTTCTTAGCAGTTTTGTGATAACTCCATTAGTACATCTTCTGCAAAGCAGAAATTATATTCATTTGAGCCGCGACACGAGATAGTAGACAAAGTGGTTGAGCGCCCAGCACAAACTCAGATCAGCCTGGGCATCCGCCCAGTCCGATCAGACTCTTCGCTAAGCGCTTAAATGGTAGCTTAGGGTCTATGCTACCTCCATGTGGACAGCGAACACGGATCAGACTGGGCGAATGCCCAGGCTGATCTCAGTCTGTCCTGGGCGCACAACCACTTTGTTGATTTTCTCGTGTGGCGGCTCAATTACGGTATGTCTTACATACATATGTGTTGAATAGTATTATGTTATATTTTGGCATTCCATTTGAAGAAATGAAACAGCCAGTTTACTAGGCGTGCTTAAGTCCATGAAACAACATATCACACACCTCATGGACCGGCTGCTAGTGGTTGACTGTCATGAAAGCGGTTCGATTCGAGCCCAGCCATGGCTGACCTTGCGATTTCACAGCAGGCATATGACGCCTTTATGAAGCTGTATTGATTTCCATGCGACGTAATGGCGTAACATCAACGTCAGTGCGACGTAATTCCGACCTCATGTGCCCGTTGGGTTATTACGAGCTTATGCTGTCTAGATTAGCTGCTGAGAAAATTGTGGAAAATTTAAAACATGGAATGAAAAGAAAGCGGATAAATATGCGTGTCAGAACAAGTGACAGTAGCCAGATTCTCAATCCCACAAAACAACTCATTGTCTATTTGTACTTCCCGTTTAAAGGTTCTAGCTCCTGTAAGTGACACAAATTTTGATGTTCAAAAGATAGAATAATGAAAAATGGAAAAATGCAATAAAAAGTGAGCCTTCATTGAGTCTAGTTCTACCTTCAAAGGTCTATACAACATTTGACACCTGCTGAGAAAACTATGATACAAAATCAGTTTTCTTGAAAACGAGAAATTGTTTCATTTTTTGCTTTTCCGCATCACATCAAATTTTATTGATTGCATAATTCGAAACTCAGACGAAATCTCATAATTTTCAATACTATTTTGTAAGAACTATTCCCAACGATAAATGCGTTGCGAAGAAACATAAACTATAAATAAATCCGAAACATATTCAATGTAAGAATCGAAATGAATTTTCCTTAACGGTAAATTATCTCTGATTGATACATGTGTTGTCTTGCAGAAACGAATATTAAACCACTCCGGCTTCGCCGTCGTGAATGAATATTTCGTGAAGTATATAATTAAAGATGTGTGTTTGTGTTTAACGAAAAATTATTTTTCATCAGGCAAAAATTCAACTATCTGCATTTTGGATGCATTGCAGCATTATATACATCGAAACTTTTCCATTTTAGGACAATTATGATAAATGTTTTAGGTGTTTCAATTTTTAGAATATTTACGGGACCTTGTGCAATTCGGATATAAGTAGTTACATTGGGATGCCGCATTGTCTAGTTTCTACCCAGCCTACCAGCAAAACCCATAAAACAGCGTACCTGAATTCACGGTGCCAGTATTACACAGGTTTGAGCTGCAACATGTTGTTTTAACCTGAACACCAGCTATTTTGACAGACCCTGATATGCACTTATCCGTTTCATTTCCAACACACCCACTTGATACGACAGCGAGGTTTCTGCCTCTGGTATCCTGGGTCTGGAATAAAATATCGTAAAATTCTAAATATTAAATATCTCTCCGACAGGTATTTTTTCTCACAAAGCATCTTTTAAAAACTACATGAAAGTGGAAATATTACTAAGACTTAAATATTTAATTGTCTACGCCCATTGGCGTAGACTACCTAGTAATTGCTTTCGACACGGAAGTACAGCCATTATGTACCCACAATGCAGCTTGACCTTTCATGTATAGCGTGAGCGCTATTCGCATAGATGTGTGAGTGTCATAAACTAGTTTTTGTCGTGAGTACTGTTCGCATAGATGTCGTGAGCGGTCATATTCACATATGGTACCACGAGGTAGCAGAATGTATCGCAGGGTACAGATGAATGAATGACTTGTTATAATGCTACAATCGTATGAGCCCCACAATGTAGATTTTAGTGTCGGCTTTTGAGATATAAACGAAAGCTTTATACTAGATTTTTGTGGTTGAAATGGTTTATTTGATAAGCATTGACTATTAATGGTTGCTAAGCGTAGACCAAGCTTTTTATGAAAGCTAAACTTGTATTATCATAAATGACGTCGCTGTTATTAAGTGGATAACCGAGATAAAGTCGTGTCATAAAAATCGTAAAAATCATGGTTTTACTAAAAGCTCACCTGTGAGCCTTCGGCACAGATGATCTAAAAATGTTCATCAGAAACTAAAGATTAGTGACTATTAAGTTTAGTTTGTGTCATCCGGCACTGACAAGGTATCATCAAGTTTGTTCGAATGATGACCCTGTATTGATATTGACATATTACACGACAAGGTTGTCTTTGTTCCCTTATGTTTTTGTATGGAAAAAACTTCATTAACAAGCCATGCATAAATGCCTTTCAATAAAACAAAAAACAGCAACAACCAAAATCCATTTTGGCAATGCTTTTCCGTATAAAAAGGGAAAAGGCGCTTGAAATTTTAATCTTAAAGGCGGATATATTAAATTAATCATGTGAAACAAGTCGTTTTTGCACTTCGTCGTATATCTTTTTTTTCAAAGTATTATTTCTTATTGATAACACTTGGTGTGTTTAGTGAGATACTCCCGTTTCGTTATGTTTTAATTATAATTTATGTTCTCTGTCTAGTCAACATAGTTTACTTGCGATCAGGAATTATCACTCTTTGCCCATTAACAAAATCGCTTAATTCACATAACAACTTCGACTTGAAAAATTACATTATCATTCACTACAGTCATCATAGCTAAGTTTTGCTGAACAGCAACCCTGTAAGCAATAAAAACAAAAATAGTTTTATCATATGACGTCGCCGTTATTCAGTGGATAACGTCGTGTCATACAAATAGTATGACCACATGTCTAATAATACTTTGGCATCTGCACGTAACGTCATTTACAATGTCCATGTCAACAGAGCATTTTCTTATTGAAATAATCCTCATTTTGAAGGCGTTAAAATCCCATATGATAAACAGAATCTTACACTCGTGGTCATTACATATGAAATTTATAAAACTCGCCGAAGGCTCGTTTCATACATTTCATATGAAATGACCATTCGTGTAATATCCTCTATAAATGCAAACAGCGTGGATCAAGATGAGGCAGCTAAAAATAAGCCGCATCTGGATCTTCACTGTTTGTTCTAGTCTCTAGTCTTTTAATTCTGAAGATTATATAGCTTGGATAAAACTTTTTTCTTTAAAGTTTGCAGACGTAAATTTTGTCACGTCAGCTTTTTGGTGCTTTTTGGTTTATGGAGGAAACTTACGTAGCATCCTTTGTCAGACTGTACACAAACATTCGTCTGTCCTTCGGTTATTGCTTCTGGCACTGATAGACATGGTGGAGACGTACAGTTGTAGACATAGCAGTAACTCTTGAAAATATAAATAGAGAACAAAGATAGTAGAGCACTAGATAAGAGGGAGATTTTTTGGTTCCAACGTCTTCGAAATTGAGGCAACTGTCCGTTTACTTGTCTGCAAAAATTTATGTCAGCAGTGAAACTCAACAACCGTTTATGCTTGGATCTTTGAATTGTAATATGGAAATAAACATGAAAATATGGGGGTCCATATTTTCTTACATCCACCGGTTTTATCACTGAAACAATATTGCCCTTTTCAAAATAGATATAAAACTAAATATCAACCTTCTGAACAAAATATACTTTAGCATATTTTGAAAGCAGAATAGGATTTTCACTGTTTGGCCAGTTAATTTTTCTTTTCATTCCAAACAACTCACATTCAAAGGACAAAATGCCACTGTCTCAATTTACCTGCTGTCCGAATTTACCTGCTGTCCGAATTACCTGACTTGATCCTATACCATAAGCAAACTATCCGGGTCATAACGACCACAGTTTCCGAACGCAGTGTACCATCTCTTCCGGTTTTCATAGCGTTGAATCGAGAGTACAAAATTCGCTTATAACCGGAAGAGATGGTACAGTTAGTTCGGATAATATGGTGACTGAGGGTCATGAAGATAAAAAGATACGTACCAAACTTGAGGCATGCTTTACTACTGAAAGGCAAAAAATATAATGATTATAAATAACAAAGGGCTGGGAATGATTTGGGCAATTTAATGAATTTTTCAAAATCATATTTTTATTCTCTGTTAATGTTATACGAGTGTTGAAAACCTTTAACCATCTATTGTGATTCCAATTTTCTACATTTCTGCGATTTTAAAGTTTTAAATGCACTTCTAGTTGTACACTACTCGGCTGATTTTTTGGCATTTTAACTTGTGTGACCATTTTTCGTTTGCATTTAGGCTTGAAAATTCGTCAGCGCATGAATGTACACAGCTCATTTTTGGCATAATAATACATTTATACAATATATGAAAATTTCAGCTGTGTACATTCATTAGCTGACTCTTTTAAAAAAAAACTTAGCAGTTTCTTGGACATTTCTCCAGTTATCTCAACCTATATTCCCATTCTCTGCTCATAGACAAAATAAACATATTTTGTGGGCATTTATTTCTTAGCAGTTTTGTGATAACTCCATTAGTACATCTTCTGCAAAGCAGAAATTATATTCTAATTATAAGTAAATTTGAGCCGCGACACGAGAAAGTAGACAAAGTGGTTATGCGCCAAGCGCAGACTCAGATCAGCCTGGGCATTCGCCCAGTCCGATCATACTCTACTCTTCGCTAAGCGCTTAAATGGTAGCTTAGGGTCTGTGCTACCTCCATGTGGACAGCGAAGACTCGGATCAGACTGGGCGAATGCCCAGGCTGATCTCAGTCTGTCCTGGGCGCACAACCACTTTGCTGGTTTTCTTGTGTTGCGGCTCAATGACTGTATGTTTTACAAACATATGTATTGAATAGTATTGTATTATATTTTGGCATTCCATTTGGAGGAATGAAAAAGCCAGTCTTCTAGGCGTGCTTAAGTCCATGATACAACATATCACACATCTCATGGACCGGCTGCTAGTATTTGACTGTCATGCAAGCGGTTCGATTCGAGCCCAGCCATGGCTGACCTTGCGATTTCACAGCAGGCATATGACGTCTTTATGAAGCTGTATTGATTTCCATGATTTCCATGCGACGTAATGGCGTAACATCAATGTTGAATGTACACAGCTCATTTTTGGCACAATAATACATTTGACTGTCATGCTAGCGTTTCGATTCGAGTCCAGCCACGGCTGGCCTTGACACTTCCCAGCACAGGCATATGACGTCTTTATGAAAGCGTGTATTGATATCGACGTCAGTACGACACAAATCTGACCTCATGTGCCCGTTGGGTTATTACGAGCTTATGCTGTCTAGATTAGCTGCTGAGAAAATTGTGGAAAATTAAAAAACATGGAATGAAAAGAAAGCGGATAAATATGCGTGTAAGAACAAGTGACAGTAGCCAGATTCTCAATCCCACAAAACAACTCATTGTCTATTTGTACTTCCCGTTTAAAGATTCTAGCTCCTATGACACAAACTTTAATGTTCAAAAGATAGAATAATGAAAAATGGAAAAAATGCAATAAAAAAAATGAGCCTTCATTGAGGCTAGTTCTACCTCAAAGGTCTATACAACATTTGACACCTGCTGAGAAAACTGATACAAAATCAGTTTTCTTGGAACAACCCAGCAGGCACATGACGTTGAAATGACGTCGTTTTGACCTCATATGACGTCATCATGTCACATCGACGTCAATACGACGTCGTTTTGACGTCATGTGCCAGCTGGGAAAGCCAGAAAAGTATATAAATAAATGGAACACCATAACAAATGGACAAAGACAGGGAAGTGCTGGACCTCAGTTCTCTATCTACCTCTAGGTACCGGGTTTAAAACAGGGAAAGGAAAGGGCTGGAATGGAACGGATGACATAATCTAGCCTACATAAAATTAGCTACAATTTGCCCCCACAGTCTGGGATGGTACTTTCACAGGAAAGAATTTGCTCCTCTGAGGGGCAAATTCTTTTTTGTAAGAATAAAGTCCCCAAAATTCACCCGCCAGTCCATACCATTCCATTTCACTCTTCCGTGTTTTAAAATTTGCCCTATCTCTGACAAACGTACGATCCACAGATTTGCTGAGTAGAGACTGTTTCAAGGCCGCGTGTCTGCTGGAACAATTCTTTTTTTATGCAACGCATAGTAAGAAATATAGACTAACCTGTGGTTAAAAGAAACGATATCACGAGAAATTGTTTCATTTTTTGCTTTTCGCCTCACACCAAATTTTATTGATTGCATAAATCGGTACTCAGACGAAATCTCATATTCCCTACGATAAATGCGTTGCATAGAAACAAAAACTATAAATAAACCCGAAAAATATTCAATGTAAGAATCGAAATGAATTTTCCTTAAAGGTAAATTATCGCTGATTGATAAATGTGTTGTCTTGCAGATACGAATATTAAACCACTCCGGCTTCGCCGTCGTCAATGAATATTTCGTGAAGTATATAATTAAAGATATGTGTTTGTGTTTAACGAAAAATTATTTTTCATCAGGCAAAAATTCAACTACCTGCATTTTGGATGCATTGCTGCATTACATACATCGAAACTTTTCCATTTTAGGACAATTATGATGAATGTTTTAGGTGTTCCAAATTTTAGAATATTTACGGGACCTTGTGCAATTCGGATATAAGTAGTTACATTGGGATGCCGCATTGCCTAGTTTCTACCCAGCCTACCAGCAAAACCCATAAAAACAGCGTACCTGAATTCACGGTGCCAGTATTACACAGGTTTGAGCTGCAACATGTTGTTTTAACCTGAACACCAAATACTTTGACAGACCCTGATATGCACTTATCCGTTTCATTTCCAACACACCCACTTGATACGACAGCGAGGTTTCTGCCTCTGGTATCCTGGGTCTGGAATAAAATATCGTAAAATTCTAATTATTAAATATCTCTCCGACAGGTATTTTTCTCACAAAGCATCTTTTAAATACTACATGTAAGTGGAAATATTACGTAGAGTTAAATATCTAATTGTCTACGCCCATTGGCGTAGACTAACTAGTAACTGCTTTCGACACGGAAGTACAGCCATTACTTACCCACAATGCAGCTTGACCTTTCACGTATAGCGTGAGCGCTAATCGCATAGATGTGTGAGTGTCATAAACTATTTTTTATATATGTCGTGAGTGCTGTTCGCATAGATGTCGTGAGCGGTCATATTCACATATGGTACCACGAGGTAGCAGAATGTATCGCAGGGTACAGATGAAGGAATGACTTGTGCTATTACTGCAATCGTATGAACCCCACAATGTAGATTTAAGTGTCGGCTTTTGAGATATAAACGAAAGTTTTATTTTAGATTTTTGTGGTTGAGATGGTTTATTTAATAAACATTGACTATTAATGGTTGCTAAGCGTAGACCAAGCTTTTTGTGAAAGCTAAACTTGTATTATTATAAATGACGTCGCTGTTATTAAGTGGATAACTGAGATAACGTCGTGTCATAATAATCGTAAAAATCATGGTTTTTACTAAAAGTTCACCTGTGAGCCTTCGGCTCAGATGATCTAAAAATGTTCTCCAGAAACTAAAGATTGGTGACAATTAAGTTTAGTTTGTGTCATTCGGCACTGATAAGGCACCATCAAGTTTGTTCGAATGATGACCCTGTATTGACATTGACCTATTGCACGACAAGGTTGTCTTTGTTCCCTTATGTTTTTGTATGGAATAAACTTCATTAACAAGCCATGCATAAATACCTTTTAATAAAACAAAAAACAGCAACAACCAAAGTCCATTTTGGCAATGCTTTTCCGTATAAAAAGGGAAAAAGCGCTTGAATTCTTAATCTAAAAAGCGGTAATATTAAATTAATCATGTGAAACAAGTCGTTTTACACTTCGTCGTATATCTTTTTTTTCAAAGTATTATTTCTTATTGATAACACTTGGTATATTTAGTTAGATACTCCCGTTTTGTTCTGTTTTTATTATAATTTATGTTCTGTCTATTCAACATAATTTACTTGCGATCAGGAATTATCACTCTTTGCCCATTAACAAAATCGCTTAATTCACAGAACAACTTCGACTGGAAAATTACATCATCATTCACTACAGTCATCATAGCTAAGTTTTTCCTGAACAGCAACTCTGTAAGCAATAAAAACAAAAATAGTTTTATCATATGACGTCGCTGTTATTCTGTGGATAACGTCGTGTCATAAAAATCGTATGACCACACGTGTAATAATACTTTGGTACGTGCACGTAACGTCATTGACAACGTCCATGTCAACAGTGCATTTTCTTATTGAAATAATGCTCATTTTGAAGGCGTTAAAATCCCATATGATAAACAGAATCTTACTCTCGTGGTCATTACTTATGAGATTTATAAAACTCGCCAAAGGCTCGTTTCATAAATTTCATATGAAATGACCACTCGTGTAAGATCCTCTATAAATGCAAACAGCGTGGATCAAGATGAGGCAGCTAAAAATAAGCCGCATCTGGATCTTCACTGTTTGTTCTAGTCTCTAGTCTTTTAATTCTGAATATAATATAGCTTGGATAAAACATTTTTTTTTAAAGTTTGCAGACGTAAATTTTGTCACGTCAGCTTTTTGTGCTTTTTGGTTTATGGAGGAAACTTACATAGCATCCTTTGTCAGACTGTACACAAACATTCGTCTGTCCTTCGGTTATTGCTTCTGACACTGATAGACATGGTGGAGACGTACAGTTGTAGACATAGCAATAACTCTTGAAAATATAAATAGAGAACAAAGATAGTAGAGTACTAGATAAGAGGGAGTATTTTTGGTCCATCGTCTTAGAAATTGAGGCAACTGTCCGTTTACTTGTCTGCAACAATTTTTGTCGGCAGTGAAACTCAACAACCGTTTATGCTTGGATCTTTGAATTGTAATATGGAAATGAACATGAAAATATGGGGGGCCATATTTTCTTTCATCCACCGGTGTTATCACTGAAACAATATGGCCCTTTTCAAAATAGATATAAAATAAAATATCAACCTTCTGAACAAAATACACTTTAGCATATTTTCAAAGCAGAATAGTATTTTCACTGTTTGGCCAGTTAATTTTACTCTTCATTCCAAACAACTCGCATCCAAAGGACAAAATGCTACTGTCCGAATTTACCTGTTGTCCGAATTTACCTGACTTGATCCTATACGATAAGCAAACTATCCGGGTCATAATGGCCACAGTATCCAAACGCACTGTACCATCTCTTCCGGTTTTCACAGTGTTGAATCGAGAGTACAAAAATCGCTTATAACCGGAAGAGATGGTACAGTTAGTTCGGATACTGTGATGACTGAGGGTCATGAGAAGATAAAAAGATACGTACCAAACTTGAGGCATGCTTGCCTACTGAAATGGAAAAAAAAATATAATGGTAATAAATAACAAAGGGCTGGGAATGATTTGATGTTGGGAATAGGATTTGGGATCTGATTCAGTCAGTTCCTGAAGTGTAGTTACTTTTTAAATTTGGGCAATTCTATGATTTTTTCAAAATGATATTTTTATTCTCTGTTAATGTTATACGAGTGTTGAAAACCTTTAACCATCTATTGTGATTCCAATTTTCTACATTTTTTACCGATTTTAAAGTTTTAAATGAACTTCTAGTTGTACACTTCTTGGCTGATTTTTTGGCATTTTAACTTGTGTGACCATTTTTCGTTTGCATTTAGGCTTGAAAATTCGTCAGCGCATGAATGTACACAGCTCATTTTTTTTGGCATAATAATACATTTATACAATATATGAAAATTTCAGCTGTGTACATTCATTTGCTGACTCTAAATTTTTTTTTTTTTTCAAAAAACCTAGCAGTTTCTTGGACATTACTCCAGTTATCTCAACCTATTTTCCCATTCTCCGCTCATAGACAAAATAAACATATTTTGTGGGCATTTATTTCTTAGCAGTTTTGTGATAACTCCATTAGTACATCTTCTGCAAAGCAGAAATTATATTCTAATTATAAATAAATTTGAGCCGCGACACGAAAAAGCAGACAAAGTGGTTGAGCGCCCAGCACAAACTCAGATCAGCCTGGGCATCCGCCCAGTCCGATCAGACTCTTCATTAAGCGCTTAAATGGTAGCTTAGGGTCTGTGCTACCTCCATGTGGACAGCGAAGACTCGGATCAGACTGGGCGAATGCCCAGGCTGATCTCAGTCTGTCCTGGGCGCACAACCACTTTGTTGGATTTCTCGTGTGGCGGCTCAATTACGGTATGTTTTACATACATATGTGTTGAGTAGTATTGTGTAATATTTTGGCATTCCATTTGTAGGAATGAAATAGCCAGTCTACTCGACGTGCTTAAGTCCATAATACAACATATCACACATCTTATGGACCGGCTGCTAGTGTTAGACTGTCATGCAAGCGGTTCGATTCGAGCCTAGCCATGGCTGACCTTGCGATTTCATAGCAGGCATATGACGTCTTTATGAAGCCGAATTGATTTCGATGCGACGTCATGGCGTAACATCAACGTCAGTGCGACGTAATTCCGACTTCATGTGCCCGTTGTGTTATTACGAGCTTATGCTGTCTCGATTAGCTGCTGTGAAGATTGTGGAAAATTTAAAACATGAAAAGAAAAGAAAGCGGATAAATATGCGTGTAAGAACAAGTGACAGTAGCCAGATTCTCAATCCCACAAAACAACCCATTGTCTATTTGTACTTCCCGTTTAAAGATTCTAGCTCCTTCCTGTAAGTGACAAAAATTTTAATGTTCAAAAGATAGAAAAATGAAAAATGGAAAAATGCAACGAAATAAATGAGCCTTCATTGAGGCCAGTTCTAGCTCAAAGGTCTACACAACATTTGACACCTGCTGAGAAAACTATGATACAAAATCAGTTTTTTTTTAAACAACCCAGCAGGCACATGACGTTGAAATGTCGTCGTTTTGACGTCGATCCGACGTCATCACGTCACATCGACGTCAATACAACGTCGCTTTGACGGCATTTGCCAGCTAGGAAAGCCGGAAAAGTATATAAATAAATGGAACACCATAACAAATGGACAAAGACAAGGAAGTGCTGGACCTCAGTTCTCTACCTAGCTCTAGGTACCGGGTTTAAAACAGGGAAAGGAAATAGTCGGGGAAATGAAACGCAAAAAGGCGTCTAGAAAGTGAAAAAAATTGGCCCATCGTTCGAAAGGACAAATTTGGTATCATTTGAAAGCTTATTGTCTCTGCTTTAATCTCCAAGGTGTTGTCGCCTTTGCAAGTGGTGCCGTAAGTCAGAAAGTGGAGAGATAACTCTGTACCCAAGCGTTCAAACAAAAAGATTTTTAAACCACCACTGTCGTCTAGAAACTGCATAAGAAAGCTTGCATCATAATTAAACACTTTATGTTTACATTGTATGAACTCTTAATACTGTGCAATTAAAACAATTAACGTTTGCTTTTTTAAATATGATCTCTTCGAGCAAAAATTGAGGGTGTTCAGACACAAATACATTACGTGACCAAAAGAAAACCTTTATAATGTCCCAATTACTTATTTTTTGGCAAATTTTGAAGAGGAAAGCCCTTCAAATATGTAAGTTTGATAACCGTCGTAAGTACAATGCAGATTATTAAAAAAGACTAATCGTTCAAGTAATTATAGATATAAATTTCAGCAATATACGTTATATTTGCTTACAACAAAATTTACTTAATCGAATATATGGAAGAAAAGAATGCATTAGAACTATTTAGTTACAGATGTATAAAAAGCATTATTCCGTTCCAAACATAATTAAGTATTGTTTACAGCTTGTTCCTATTACAGATATGATAAGGAAGCGCCACTAATACATATCAACGCGCCTGGGCGTAGACAGTCTAAAGTTAGGTTTTCGATCATACTTTAGCCTGGTGTGTGTGCTTCTATTCCTTTCGGTTTTAAGAGGGGATGTAGGATTTGATTGTATTAATTCCTGATAATTGCCTATCTTTTTACTGTTCAGTCTGATCAGGTTTTATTGTCAAAATAACTGATGAAATCATAAACTTAAAATTATCCTATTACACGAAGCAACTTGTCAAACGTTTCACAATGGTAACGTATATAAAATATTAAGTGTTACTTAAATTCATTTAAGTGATGCAGAATTGTTTCATTTCATGAAGATCATCTTATAATTTTGAGTCTGTCAGTGCAGACGCACAGTTACTGTTATACTAAATTACTAAACCATGGGCCAAAGTCCCATTTAGTCTAGAACTGAAGCAATATTTGCATTAATTTATACGTTACCTTATATTGTTTCTTATTCTCGGTTATTGTAGTCATGAGTCAATGGTCTAACCTTTGCAGTATTATTTTCCATCACCTTTCACGTTGTTAAATGTAGAGTTTCTGTATAATTTTTGTTAGCATGAAGTCTTCCCGGTATAACTCCAGAGCTCTCTCTCTCTCTCTCTCTGTTCTCTGTGTGTCTCTCTCTAATATTTTGCATTTTAAATTGCCACTTATTTAGAAGATGTAGGTAGATGTAAAGAACACTGGGTAAAAATGTCAGTTAAAATTGGCGTACATGCGTATATTTATAGGCCAAAGATAGAATGTGGTTACAAATGCGCATATTTACAGGCCCAAGATATGATTTTGTCTGCAACGATACAATAGGGTTATAAGCATGTATCTTTCTAAAAGTTACATACGTTATCTACCATATCTGGAGTGTTTTATCAGTTCACACACAAATGTCTCTTCCGTAGGCAGAGAAATTACATACATTGGCTGGAAACTCATAGGTGAGTCTGCATTGTACTGTCAGTTATCAGATTTTATCAGTTTTCCCAGTTGCGTCTGTAATAAGGAGACACTTAACTAGTTCTGATTAGAAAAAAAAAATAAAATAAGACAATGGAATAGAATTAGAGATATTAAGACTTTTTAGGGTTCATGTCTTAGTCGTCGTTTCTAATGACATACAAAATTTCAGTCCTATTACTTAACACTTATTGTTATTACTAGAATTTTACCTTATATTATATAAAGTCATCATGTTTGGACAAGTGTGTAATTTTAAAAGTTGCCATGTCAATTACAGAATAATTAACCGAAAAAAAAATAAAAGAATCCCCCCACCCCACCCTTCAATACTCAGTATCAAACACCGCAGCAATCCTGTAGATTAAAAATAATGTAACTGTTGGACAGAGTTAAGCCGCTTCACAATTATTGAATGGTTCTTTCAAATGAAATTGTTACAGCAATGCTTCCATAATGCAACATCAGATATTTACCATAGTATTGTAAATAACCAAAACAGTGACTTGCGTGGAGGTATATTGAGATTTGACATTTCTGAAGCATCCTGATATTATAAGCCGTTTGCTTGCATATCAATATGTAACAAAACGCTTATTTTTATCGATAATAACAATTTTGTTATTATGCTTCGACTGATGACAGTTTTGTATTATAGTTTCTCGTAAGCATTACCTTTTTGGAAGAGTCCCGATATTGAAAATGTGATTTAATTTACTATTTTAAGAGTATCTTTCGTCACTTAAGAGGAAGTTTGTTTGTTTTTGTTTTTTTTTTGTTTTTTTGTTTTTTTTAAAAAAAGCGGCTAAAATTAAAAGAAAGTTTCAATCTTTCGTCAAACAAGAGAACAACTTCTTATTTGACAAAAACAAAATCAATATGTAACTGTTACAGTTACATCCTAGAGTGTTAAAGTAAAAAGAGGAAATTGAGGATGGTTTATTGTTTTTTCTAAATCCTTTTAAATAATTGTTACAAAAAAGATATTTCTTAGTTTACTTTTTTCTCTACAGTTATTTGTGATACAAACAACATGTAGAGTAATTACATAGGCGTTTCTTATGAAAATGGTAGCGTAGACAACACAGAAAACGCACAACAATCCATAGGTCTGATAGAAAAAGAAGACGCCGTGTATAAATAGTCAGTACTTGTTTGCATAATTCTCAATGATAGACAAAGAGTTCGTTTTGTAAAAAAAAAAAAGAAAAAAAAGAGTACTCCAAATATCAAGCTGTGCTGCAAGAAGAAAGGATTGTATCTGTTGGTAGGTTTCACACACGGTTTTTCAAGTACCGTATGTAATATATATTCCAATTAAAATCCTTTAAAAATTAAGAATAAAAGTACGTAAGATAGAAGTCCAGAAAAAGAATACATTTCAGAAACATGTCACTGCCTAAAAGAAGGCAAAAGTTTCTCACAGCCTAATGGCCATAGGGGCTGTGGGTGTAAGAGGCACAACTCATCTAGCTCATCCCTCTCTTTTCGCTGCATTTTCCTTCAAAAGAAGGTACCTATCCATTTACTGTTGGGTTTATAGATTTTTCAGTTGCTGACCGGCCAGGCCGTGGATCAAACCCGCGATCTCCTGCACCATAGCCGAGCGTCTCTAACCACTCGACCGAGCATGTCACTGATGTAAAATACTAAAATATAGATTTTACGTTACTTTTTTTCTCCCTTTGCAGGCTGCATTTGCCTGTTGTAAAAGCCTTTATATCCTTTGGAAACGACGTTACAAGTTACATTTTTGTACAGTAATATATGCTCAGACAAAATAATAACGTCAAACTCACGTGTAGTCTTCTGATAAATGTCCCGGTCTTCTGTCATTTGTTCATGATTGAAACAATGGGTTCTCTGCCCTTGACGGAACTTTTTAAGATTTTATTTTGATTTGTCGAGCGTTTTAAATTCTTCCATTTGACTCGGTTTCTTCTGTAACATTCCCGATTTTATAAAATATTTTAATTGCTTATTTCGTAAAGGATGGATACCCTTTACTATGGTTCTGTTAAGCAAATAAAAATTTGTAGCAGCTCAGTTAAAAGATATAATTCTTATTTCTGTTGATTGTTAACAAACAGCAATGTAATCCAAATAATTATATGATTGTAAGACAAGTAGCTTCCTGAATAGCCCGTTAATTCAGTTTAACATTGCTTTAATATTTTTAAGATTTTTCCAAACTTGAAATTCTTCTTCCGACTTGTTATTTCGATGTTTTACGTCTGATGCTGTTAAATACGTTATGGTACCGTCACTGAGCCAGTCATTTGAGCTCAACAAGAAAACCCCTTTGCAAATATTAAAGTTTAGATTATCCGTTTGATAATCCAAGTAGAAAGAATCATTACAGATGCAATCTTGCACATTAATTGTAGAGTGCAACGGTTTTAGATAAAAATCTAAAGACAACAAACAGTGTTAAATGCTAATTCTTTAAAACAAAAGGTTTCACGTGAAGCTGTAAATGTTTAAAATTTTGTTGGAGATAAACATGCATTGTTAAATATTAGAAGTTATGGCATACAAAAATAAATTCACGCGTTTAAGCACATTTCCACTCTTCTTTCAGCTTATAGACAATTTCTTTCGCATGTTTCCGTTAAGTAACGTATTTGACTACAAATCAAGAAGAATGACTACAGAAATAAACATGCTAAATGCTTTTAAACTGGAATAGATATTAAATTAAGACACAAGAAGTATTTCTATGTAAACTTTGCATTTTTGTTCCCTTTTTATTATGGCAAAAATGATACGAGCAGTATTTAATAGTTCGGTTTTTTTCTAAGTCAAATTGTTTCGACATTAATCATAAAGTACTTGTGATATCTCTGTTAAAATATTATAAAACAACCTATTTTTAACAAAAAAGATATTTTTGACATGCGTACAACGTATGTACACATCAGTCATACCATGCATATGACTTTCTTAATTTAAGACAGATTTAACAGCAATCAGCCATTTTGTTTAACTTGTAAATCTTATACCCCCACCCCATCCCCGGCCCCACACGCCCTTCTCCCCCCCCCCCCTCGCGCCACCCCTACCCTCCGCCCTTTTTTTCACCGAAAAATTGACTTTGGTACTGTTCTTCATCCTTAAGCATAACCTTCCATTTGTCCTGTTAGAAATCAGATTTATTTTTAGCGATGGGTTCTCCATTAAACCCAAACAGCCGACAATCGACTTAAAATACTACTTTAGGTACGTATATACGGTACAAATAATTTTTCGATAAAACAAGCATTTTTAATTATAACTTTCGTAAGCGTACTTTTTCAGTTTAAAAGATCATAATAAACACTACAAATGATATACTATGACAAAATTATCTGTTTTAAATAAAATACTTGTGAAGAAATGACCCCCTTTCATAAAAAAAGCCCCCAAAAATGCATTTTAGCCACATAAATTCTTATTCTGTAACCATAGTAACAGCAAATTTCTATATTTTTTCGCGTATAAACTTATATCAAAGGTTTTGCTATGTTACGCAAAAGTATCATTTACATGTCGAAGAGTTTTAATAAATTTTATGGAGTTTCCATAGAAATCCCAGAAATCCACGATTTTATTCATAAATTAAATATTTTGCCCCAAAAATTCACTTTGGCACCACTTTGGAGAGCGACAACACCCGGAATCATAAACTTCAGTATTTCCTGCTTACAAATCAGTCAACAAATTTCTTTCGAACGATGGGCCAATTTTTCGCCTCAAAATCGGGATAATTTCCCCGACTAAAAGGCTGGAATGGAACGGATGAGATAATCTAGCCTACATAAAATTAGCTACAATTTGCTTCCAAGTCTTGCATGGTACTTTTACAGGAAAGAATTTGCTCCTCAGAGGGGCAAATTCTTTTCTGTTAGAATAAAGTCCCCAAAATTCACCCCGCCGGTCCATTCCATTTCACTCTTCCATGTTTTAAAATATGCCCTATCTCTGACAAACATAGAATCCACAGATTTGCTGAGTACAGTCAGCTGTCATCACTGAGATCCAGCAGCAGCTGAGTCTGAGACAGCAGTCAACCTAACAGGGGACAAAGAGGCCAGGACCTATGGGGTGCCGTTCTACTATGTATTCCCTATTTATAGATATGGATAAAACTTACGGACATCCATTATTCGAGAAAGTGATATCCATTTTCCGAATGAGTGATATTCATACATGTAATTATCTATGAGTTTCCCGAATTATTTATGGATATCAATGGGTCGAACTATGGATGTCCATAATTCGAATTATAGATACCCAATCATCTGAAAGATTGATGGATATCACTAATTCGAATTATGGATATCACTTTTCGAGTAATGGATCGAATCATGGATATCCATGACTCTGTCAGTTTATGGATATCATTTGTTCGAGTTATGGATTTCAATAAGTCGAGTTAGTGATATTCTTTATTCAAATTAGTGATATCTACTTATCATTTAGATTTCTGGATATTATCCATAATAAGAATAATGACGTTCACGAATCGGATTGTCGATGTCAATAGTTTGGCCTATTAATGGATATCACTTATTAGAAATATGGGTATCAATATTTCGTCTTTGCAAATAATAAGTTTAAATAACAAGCCTCTACGGTGATTTATGGCTGTATTGATTTCATTAATTCAGTTTGGTTTATTGATATTACTGATTCAAATTATGGATATCCATCGTTCAAATTATGGATATCCGTAATTCAGTCCATTCAAGTAAAGATATCATGATTCGAATTATGGATATTCATTAATTGAATTTGTGATATTACTGGATAGGCTGAGTTATGGATATAACTTATTCGAATAATGGACATCCATTAATCAAATTAATGATACATGTGTATTTATAAGGTGAAACTGCACCTCATAAACCCGAGTTAAAAGCTCCCTTCTTCAGTACTGGAGAAAGTGGATCCTCCAGGTCCATGACTTTGAAAGGAATGAAAACAAACAAGAAAATGTGTCCTCTGCCTATGATCGTCGTGTTGACGTAGTAGGTACTCATGCAACGCCGAAACAAAATTGACGACGTAACACCTACGCAGCGGCAACGCCACAACAGCGCAAGGTGCGCAGTCCGTACGCAGTTCGTACGCAGCTCATACGCCACGATACTCCATAGAAGCATAATATACGTCACTAATTCGCACCCGATACTCTATAGATAAGAAAAGAACGCCGTAAGTACGCAGTGAAAACGATTTATATGCCATACGTAGGCCACAGTTACACCGCACACGTTTCCATGGCGTACCAAGCGATCACGCTACGTACCCGCTGATTGATACATGTGTTGTCTTGCAGATACGAATATTAAACCACTCCGGCTTCGCCGTCGTGAATGAATATTTCGTGAAGTATATAATTAAAGATGTGTGTTTGTGTTTAACGAAAAATTATTTTTCATCAGGCAAAAATTCAACTATCTGCATTTTGGATGCATTGCTGCATTATATGCATCGAAACTTTTCCATTTTAGGACAATTATGATAAATGTTTTAGGTGTTTCAATTTTTAGAATATTTACGGGACCTTTTGCAATTCGGATGTAAGTAGTTACATTGGGATGCCGCATTGTCTAGTTTCTACCAAGCGTACCAGCAAAACCCATAAAAACAGAGTACCTGAATTCACGGTGCCAGTATTACACAGGTTTGAGCTGCAACATGTTGTTTTAACCTGAACACCAGCTACTTTGATAGACCCTGATATGCACTTATCCGTTTCATTTCCAACACACCCACTTGATTCGACAGCGAGGTTTCTGCCTCTGGTATCCTGGGTCTGGAATAAAATATCGTAAAATTCTAAATATTAAATATCTCTCCGTCAGGTATTTTTTCTCTAAAAGCATCTTTTAAATACTACATGTAAGTGGAAATATTACTTAGATTTAGATATTTAATTGTCTACGCCCATTGGCGTAGACTACCTAGTAATTGCTTTCGACACGGAAGTACAGCCATTAGTTACCCACAATGCAGCTTGACCTTTCACGTATAGCGCGAGCGTTATTCGCATAGACGTCGTGAGTGTCATAAACTATTTTTTATAGGTCGTGAGTGCTGTTCGCATAGATGTCGTGAGCGGTCATATTCACATATGGTACCACGAGGTAGCAGAATGTATCGCAGGGTACAGATGAATGAATGACTTGTGATTTTACAGCAATCGTATGAAACCCCCAATGGAGATGTTAATGTCAGCTTTTGAGATATAAACGAAAGTTTTATTTTAGATTTTTGTGGTTGTAGTGGTTTATTTGATAAGCATTGACTATCAATGGTTGCTAAGCGTAGAACAATCTTTTTGTGAAAGCTAAACTTGTATTTTCATATATGACGTCGCTGTTATTAAGTGGATAACCGAGATAACGTCGTGTCATAAAAATCGTAAAAATCATGTCTTTACTAAAAGCTCACCTGTGAGCCTTCGGCTCAGATGATCTAAAAATGTTCTCCAGAAACTAATGATTGGTGACAATTAGGTTTAGTTTGTGTCATCCGGTACTGATAAGGTACCATCAAGTGTGTTCGAATGGAGACCCTGTATTGACATTGACCTATTGCACGACAAAGTTGTCTTTGTTCCCTTATATTTTTGTATGAAAAAAAAAACTTCATTAACAAGCCATGCATAAATACCTTTCAATAAAACAACAAAAAAAAACCCCAAAAAATCCATTTTGCAATGCTTTTCAGTATAAAAATAGAACACGAAATGTTACAGTGTGTAACAAATGCCCCCGAAGGCCCTTACACCTAGTAATTGACCCTTGATAATGACAACTTTAGATTTTTAATCAATTACATGTACATGTACATGTACAACACTGTAGTTTTTTAATAACTGGTGGCATGGTTTGGCCTTTGATGCCGATCGTGTCGGTGACCTAGGTCATATGAATTTAAATATTGCATGTTTCACACCATCTGTAACCTCTAGTTTCACTTTAGTAATTTCTGATCAATGGTGAAGTCATAATTTCACCTCGGTCCTTGCTACATGTCCTTGACCTTGGATATAGGAACATAAATCTTGCATAATTCATATCTTCACATCATGCTTTACCTTTCTGTGAAGTTTGGTCCAATTGGCTTCTGTAGCTTTTGATTTATTGCAGATACACAATTTGACTCCTTTGATTCCTGACTGTGACCTTGACCTTGGCACAGGGACCAATTATAGTTTACTTTTAGAAAATGTTTGATTAAATTTGCTTCATTAGTTTTCGAGTAATCCCAGAGGCATAAGTTTGGTGTCTGACCCTTGAAATGTGACCTTGACCTTGAGTATCCTCAATCTTGTGCGGGACATATCTTTTATCATTATTCTGTATCTTTGAGCAAAGTTTCATATAATTTACTTAAGTAGCCTTTAAGTAATTGCAAAAACAAGATTTGACCTATGACACTTGATTGTGACCTTGACCATTCTAATCAAAATTTTGTGCATGACTCAACTTCTTATTTTGGTTTACCTTTCTGTGATTGTGAAATTTTATTAAATTCACTTCAGCAGTTTTTGAGCTATACCTTCTCATTGGGAAATTTGAATGAATGAATGTTAGATTATTTATAGACGCTCAACCCTGGTAAGGGCATACAGCGTCTAAACGTCAACAATATAAAACGTTTCTATATATAAGACAATTTCAAAAGCGACCAAATGTTAAAAGTATTGTGTATACGTCCAAATGATAAAAACATTATGTACAGTAAAAGACTATATCTTGTTAAAAAGCCCAGCTTCCTTTAAAAAAATTAATAATGTGGACAAAAGAAACTTTGCTGAAAAGCTCGGTAATGGTATTAATTTTATAATGTTTTGAACGGATAAGGTTAAAGTCAATGCATGATACAAGAAGGTGTTTATTAGTAATCACTTAGTTGCATGGTATGCAAAATGGTGCAACCTCATTATTTAATAAAAACGAATGTGTAATTATGGTATGCCCTATTCGGCATCTGCTAATAACGGTCTGTTCTTTTCTATTTGATAATATATTGTCTTTGCTGTGAAAATCTGGTTTAATTTGTCGAAGTTTGTTATGAATTTGATTATCCCAATTAGTTTGACATTTTGATTTGGTATATTTATTCATTTGAGATTTAAAATCTGGATGTGTAATTCGAAAAGTACTTTCTGGTAAATTCAATGCCGTTTTGGCCTCTTTATCGGCTATGTCATTTCCACGAATGTTGACATGACTAGGGATCCAACAAAACACTATTTCCTTTGATGGTAACAAAGTATTTACGAAATATTTGTTGTATTAAAGGGTTGGGGTGACTAACATTTTTAAGTGATGATAAAACAGGAAGTGAGTCCGAAAATATTATAAACTGATTGTTTTCTTGAACTGAGATTTGATTGAGAGCAAGATCTATGGCTTTAGCTTCTGCTGTAAAAATTGTGCTGCCGTTTGGTAATCGTATGGTTTCTGTGAATAGGGCGCTCACAACTGAACATGCAACTTTAGCTTCTTGTTTTGAACCATCCGTATAAATTGTGGTATGGTTCGGAAAATTAGATTTTACTTGTAAGAATTCTGATTGAATAAGATCAGGGTTTGTCTGTGATTTTTTTTATTGTAATGTAATGATAGAATGACGTTTAGAGGTTTTAAGGTCAATGGCTCATGAACAGGTAAAGAAAATTTCTGAATGTTTTTAATGTCAATATGTGAGTCAACTAGCAAAGGTTTGATACGCAAACCCAAGGGTTTGATAGATCTCGGCCTGCTAGTAAATATTTCATAACGAGGATTAAAAACACAATCGTATGCAGGATTCTGTGGGTTCGCAGCTAACTTCGTTACATACTGTAGAGACAATTTCTCTCTTCTGATATTTAAAGACGGTTCATTTGATTCAGCATATAGACTTTCTACAGGAGATGTTCTAAATGCTCCGAGAGCAAGACGCAAACCCTGATGATGAATGGTGTCTAGACATTAAAGGTACGACTGAACCATAATCGAGTTTAGATCTTACTAGAGATCTATACAGATTAAAAAGAACAGTACGATTACCACCCCAATTTGCATTGGAGAGCACTTTTAAAACATCTAAAGCTTTTAATCATTTAGCTTTCAAAGCTTTTATGTGAGGAATAAAAGTGAGTTTCTTATCAAACAGAAAGCCTAAAAAATTGGCCTCATTTACAGCTGGAATAGGCGATCCATAAATATTAAGAACTGGGTCAGGGTGTAAACCCCTCGACTGACAAAAATGAACACACTGGGTTTTAGTTTTAGAGAATTTAAAACCGTTTTCTGTGGCCCAGGTTTCTACTTTATTCAGGCGTCTTTGAAGTCTGAATTCTATGTTTTCCATATTTTTCGATTTGTAAAAGATGCCAAAGTCATCAACATATAAAGAAGAATCGGTATCTATACACATTAAACAATGTTGTTGATATTTATATTAAATGAAGTGGGGGATAAAATACTTTCTTGTGGAACGCCCTGTTCTTGTTTAAAAGTGTCAGATAACGTAGACCCCATTTTAACATTAAAGGATCTGTCTGATAAGAAACTCGATATAAAATTTGGAAGACAGCCTCTAAGGCCAATATCATGTAAATCTTTCATGATGCTATATTTTCACGTCGTGTCGTACGCTTTTTCAAGATCGAAAAATATTGCGACGACATATTCTTTTTTAACAAATGCATCACGTATAAAAGTTTCTAATCGTACTAAATGATCGTTAATACTGTGATTTTATGAAAGCCCGCTTGATTTCTGGAAATCAAATTATTTGACTCCAGGAACCAAACGAGCCTGTCGTTAATCATTCTCTCCATTGTTTTACATATGCAACTTGTTAACGCTATCGGTCTATAGTTTGTTGCTTCCGTCTTATCCTTTCCTGGTTTGCGTATAGGAATAATGACTGCTTTATGCCAGTCTTCCGGAAACTTTCCAGTATGCCAAATATCATTTAAAATATTTAATTAGGTTTCCAATGCGTCAGGTGGTAAATGTTTTAGTACTTGATAATGGATATCGTCCGGTCTTGCAGCTTTGTCGTTACATTTATGAAGTGAATCATTTAATTCTGATATGCTGAAGGGAAGGTTGTATTTTTCGTTATTAAGTGACTGAAAGTTTAAACTTTCTGATTCTTTTTCAATTTTTAGTTCTTGAAATCGTTGACTGTAATTTGAACTTGAGAAATTTTTCTGAAAGTTTTCACCTAACGCATTGGAATTATCTTTAGTGGAAAAACATTTGTTACCGTTGGAAGGTTTTATATGGACACATTCAGATTTCTTATTTTTTCCACTTATCTTTCGTATCATATCCCAGATCTTTTTAATTGGTATTTTAGGATTTAATTTGTTGACATATTGTTGCCACGATGTGCGTTTAGCTTCTTTAATAGTTCTTCGTGCTTTAACACGTGTTAATTTTGAATGAATATGATTTTCACGAGACAGATTTTTATTAAATTTTCGTAACGCCGATTTGCGCTTGTTTATTGCAGTTTTACATTTATTGTTATACCACGGATTACGTCTTTTTGTACTTGTCGAGGACCTCGGAATACATTCTTCCGAAATATCATGTAATGCTGAAGTAAAAGCAGACATATCTTCTGGAGTTTTGAATTTTTCAGAATTGAGCCGTTCTTGACATGATGTAACGCACATCTCCCAATTTGCGTTTTTCAAATTCCATCGTGCTTGTTGTTGCTCATCAGATGAGTTGATTTCTTTAATTATAATTGGGAAGTGATCGCTTCCATGCAGGTCATCACAAACTGACCACTCAAAATCTAAATATATATTAGGATGACAAATAGATAAATCGATGGCAAAATAATTTCCCGTTGGAGGATGAAGATCTGTGGGCTGTTTTTCATTAAGTATACACAAAACGTTTTCAGCAATTACATCCTCAATAATTTCTCCTCTGTCATTTGTATTCAAACAACCCCAAGTTTTACTGTGACCATTGAAGTCACCAACAAGAATGAATGGTTGCGGCAATTGGTCTATTAGATTGACCAGGGAATTTTTGGAAAGTGTATCATTAGGCGGAATATAAATAGAACATATTGTTACTTTTTTGGATAAAGTAACATTGACAGCAACTGCTTGTTAAGTTTGTTTTTAAATTAAACGGACTATGATGAATGTTAGATTTTACCAGAATTGAAGTTCCTCCTGATGCTCTTTGACAGATATAGTTAAACATACTAAAATCTCTAACATTTACATTATCTGATTGCTTTAAAAAGGTTTCCTGAAGACAAATGACACTCGGAGAAAAAACAGACATCAAAAGTAATATTTCGTTATAATTTGCTTTAAGACAAAGACAGTTCCACTGTATTATTGACTTTTTATCCATGATTAAATGAATGGGAGAGATAAAAAAAAAACCGTGTCATGAGACTAATCAGGAGAAGTATAAACTTCACCTAGGCAGTATTCATATCAGCATCCAGGACGCCGTATTTATTAGCCATTTTTACAGGATCTGGTGATCCTTTGCCATGTTTATTGGAGGACGAGCCTCCGCCAGAATGAGATCGTCGGCCAGAACTGTGCCCAGAGGGAGAACGATGTTTATCCTTCTTCCTCGGCGGTTTGGCCTGTGTCTTAGGCTGCGTACTAGGCTGTGACCCAGATGAGCTAGACTGTGAACTAGGTTGTGAATCAGACGAACGAACAGTTGGTTTTGTGTTAGGGACGAGTCATTTATTGTCAGGTGGGGGGGTCGGGTACATTTAGGGGGGGGTCGGAATTTTTTTTTGGTGATGTACTGGGGGGTCGGAAATAAAAAAGCCATGGAGCAGGGGGGGTCATATATTTTATTCAGCATATTGGGGGGGTCAGAATTCTTCCATCAGTCTTCTTTTTTTAAAAATGCCTCAGCTTCTGGGGGGCTTCGCCCCCCAGACCCCCTTACTTATATTCTTGTTAACTTAAACTCAAGCTGAGAGACATTTATAGAATTGACACACAAAACTTGACCACTTCATGTAAAAAAAAAAGATATTTTTCATAAATTTGCTAGTAAGACAGTATGCAATTGTCTATAAAATCATGTAGACCAGATGATTTTGTTCTGGATTATTTAATGCCTGCATTTGTGATATTGAACAGCTTTCCAGTTGCCTTGTCATCAGCAAAGCTATTGTGGCTTCTGGGGGCTGCGCCCCCAGACCCCCCTCCATTACTATTATTAACAGTTTTATTGGACATTCAACAACAGATAGTGTATGGCCATATGCAGGAAAGAAAAAGTGAGAAATATCAAAATATGCTGACAAAAGTTAAAGACCATTAATTTGCATGATTTATCAACCTGTCAAAGAAAGAAAATGTTGTGTTTCATACAGGTTGGATTAAGGTCATTCGGACTTAAAAAAAAGGTAATGCAGTATGTGGGTGAAGGGTAGCTGGGGAGTTGGATTTGTGGGGGGTCATAAACTTTTTTGTCACCTATCTGGGGGGGGGGGGGGGGGGGGGGTCGGAAAAAAAATTCTGGTGAGACTGGGGGGGTCGGAAAAATTTTGGGGACTCGTATGAAAATGTACCCGACCCCCCCCCACCCCCCCCCCCCCCCCCCCCCCCCCCCCCCACCTGATAATAAATGACTCGTCCCTTAGACGAATGAGCTACCGAGTTTGATCATGGAGGTTTTGTACCTTTTTTTTTTTTTTTTTTTTTTTTTTGTCGGCTCCTCCTCCCCTACACCTGGAGGTTTGATGAATGAATGAATGAATGAATGAATGTTAGGTTATTTATAGACGCTCAACCCTGGTAAGGGCATGCAGCGTCTAAGAGACGTTCTCAGTTAAGCTGGGCCATTAGCTATTAATTTTTTCCTTCGTATTACCTTTCTGTAAATTACAAAATAACGGTCCTGTTTACCCTCTGACAAGTAGCCCTCTGTCTAAAGAAGTAGATAAAAGTACCAAGACATGCATGCGTTTTGTTAGACATTTTTAACACTGGTTCGAATAATGATGCCCTGGCTTAAAGGTTTAAATGTCGCAATATTGCCGTTGCATAGATATGAACGCCGCACCGCAAGAAAAGATAAATCACTGCTTAAAATCGAGTTTCATAGTTAAATTCAGATGATTTCTTACATATTTCCCCGCTTAAACAATATCTAAAGGGTAGTTTTTGCTATGAAATGAGACTGGGAACTAATGTCGCAAATTTTATGTAACCTACGTCACAGCGGTAATTTCATGTTACATGTATTAACTAAAATGGCCCGGTATCATAAAACTTACAAGATCACATGAAGAAATATGTGTTCCTCAATATTTTATATCATTTGTGCAAATTTGCTGCATTTTGTATATTTTACTCGACTTCAAAATACCTTACCCCAGCATTTTTCTCTAAGAATGTAACCTTACGTCAAGGGCTTTTCTTAAAACTGAGCAAAGCAATCGCTCTGAAACTCTTGTGCAAAAGCATGCGTAGTAACAGCTACAAGATGGTGTGCTTAGATTTCATGCACTGAAACATTAGATGGTATAAAAGCGTTAAAAAGAGTGCACTGTAACCTACGTCACACGTAACCTACGTCACAACGTCACTAAGACCACGTTTTGAAAGCGTTGACGTCATTTGATTAAGCAGCGCTTCATAGAAAACCCCTTTCTTCCAAAACGCATAGAAAAACATTTTATATTGAAACCAGCCAAAATAATAAAATGATAGTAGATTAGTAAATGTGCAATGTTACGCATGTCAAAAAATCGTATGCGATATCGTACTTTAACGTATATAAATAACGTCATAAAATACGCCATTTCTAATTGTTAGGGTATGTCTCTGGTTGGTATTCCATAATCTAAAACTATTATCTAAAAAATATTTTCAAGCTTTAAAGCAGATATAATGAGCATTATGGTCGTTATTTTTTCTTTAATTCTGGCATGGTTGTATATATGGCCATTTTTGTCCGCGAATGGCCCAACTTAACTGAGAACGTCTCCTAAACGTCAACAATATAAAACGCTTCTATATATAAGACAAGTAAAAAACGACCAAATGTTAAAAGTATTGTGTATACGTTCAAATGACAAAACTGTTATGTACAATAAAAGGCTATATATTGTTAAAAAGTCCAGATTCCTTTAAAAAATTATTGATATGGACAGAAGAAACTTTGCTAAAAACCTCGGTAATGGTTTTAATTTTATGGTGTTTTGAACGGATATGATAAAAGTCAATGCATGATACAAGAAGGTGTTTAATAGTAATCACTTCGTTGCATGGTATGCAAATGGTGCAACCTCATTATTTAATAAAAACGAATGTGTAATTCTGGTATGCCCTATTCGGCATCTGCTAATAACGGTCTGTTCTTTTCTATTTGATAATATATTGTCTTTGCTGTGAAAATCTGGTTAATTTGTCGAAGTTTGTTATGAATTTGATTATCCCAATTAGTTTGACATTTTGATTTGATGTATTTAATAATTTGAGATTTAAAATCTGAATGTGGAATTCGAAAAGTACTTTCTGGTAAATCTAAAGCCGTTTTGGCCTCTATATCGGCCAGGTTATTTCCACAAATATTGACGTGACTGGGGATCCAACAAAATACTATTTCCTTTGATGGTAATTGAAAAATTTTACGAAATATCTGTTGTACTAAAGGGTTAGGGTGATTAACATCTTTTAGTGATGATAAAACAGAGAGAATCCGAGAATATTATAAACTGATTGTTTTCATAAACTGAGATTTGATTGAGAGAAAGATCTTTGGCTTTAGCTTCTGCTGTAAAAAAGTGAGCTGCCATTTAGTAATCGTATGGTTTCTGTGAATAGGGAACTTACTACTGAACATGCAACTTTATCTGTTGTTTTGAACCATCCGTATAGATTGTGTTATGGTTCGGATAGTTAGATTTTATTTGTAAGAATTCCGATTGAATAAGATCAGGGTTTGTCTGTGATTTTTTATTGTGATGTAATGCTAGAATGACGTTTGGAGGTTTTAAGGTCCATGGCTCATGAACAGGTAAAGAAAAATTCTGAATGTATTTAATGTCAGTATGTGAGTCGACAAGCAAAGGTTTGATTCGCAATTCCAAAGGCTTAATAGATCTCTGTTTGTTGTTATAAAATATTTCATAACGAGGATTAAAAGCGCAATCGTAAGCAGGATTCTGTTGGTTCGCAGCTAACTTTGTAACATACTGCAGAGACAATTTCTCTCTTCTGATATATAAAGACGGTTCATTTGACCCAGTATAAAGACTTTCTACAGGTGATGTTCTAAATGCTCCAAGAGCAAGGCATAAACCCTGATGATGAATGGTGTCGAGACATTTAAGGTATGATTTACGTGCCGAACCATATACGACTGAACCATAATCGAGTTTAGATCTTACTAGAGATCTATACAGATTAAGAAGAACAGTACGATCTCCTCCCCAATTTGTATTGCAGAGCACTTTTAAAACATCTAAAGCTTTTAAACATTGAGCTTTCAAAGCTTTTATGTGAGGAATAAAAGTGAGTTTCTAATCAAACAGAAAGCCAAAAAAATTGGCCTCATTTACAACTGGAATAGGCGATCCATAAATATTAAGAACTGGGTCAGGGTGTAAACCCCTCGACTGACAAAAATGAACACACTGGGTTTTAGTTTTAGAGAATTTAAAACCGTTTTCTGTGGCCAGGTTTCTATTTTATTCAGGCATCTTTGAAGTCTGAATTCTATGTTTTCCATATTTTTCGATTTGTAAAAGATGCCAAAGTCATCAACATATAAAGAAGAATCGGTATCTTTACACATTTAACTATGTTGTTGATTTTTATATTAAATAAAGTGGGGGATAAAATACTTCCTTGTGGAACACCCTGTTCCTGTTTAAAAGTGTCAGACAATGTAGACCCTATTCTAACATTAAAGGATCTGTCTGATAAGAAACTCGATATAAAATCGGAAGACGGCCTCTAAGACCAATATCATGTAAATCTTTCATGAATCCATATTTCCACGTCGTATCATATGCTTTTTCGAGATCAAAAAATATTGCAACGACATGTTCTTTTTTAACAAATGCATCACGAATAAAAGATTCTAATCGTACTAAATGATACTTTATAGTACTGTGATTTTTACGAAAGCCCGCTTGATTTCTGGAAATCAAGTTATTTGATTCCAGGAACCGAACGAGCCTGTCGTTAATCATTCTCTCCATTGTTTTACATATGCAACTTGTTAACACTGTCGGTCTGTAATCTGTTGCTTCCTTTCCTGGTTTGGGAATAGGAATAACGACTGCTTTATGCCAGTCTTCCGGAAACTTTCCAGTATGCCAAATATCATTCAAGATATTTAATAAGGTTTCCAATGCGTAAGGTGGTAAATGTTTTAATATTTGATGATGGATATCGTCCGGTCCTGCAGCTGTGTCGTTACATTTATGAAGTGAATCATTTAATTCTGATATGCTGAAGGGAAGGTTGTATTTTTCGATATTAAGTGACAGAAAGTTTAAATTTTCTGATTCTTTTTCAATTTTTAGTTCTTGAAATCGTTGGCTGTAATTTGAACTTGAGGAATTTTTCTAAAAGTTTTCACCTAACGCATTGGAATTATCTTAAGTGGAAAAACATTCGTTACCGTTGGAAGGTTTTATATGGACACATTCAGATTTCTTATTTTTTCCACGTATCTTTCGTATCATATCCCAGATCTTTTTAACTGGTGTTTTAGGATTTAATTTGTTGACATATTGTTGCCACGATGTGCGTTTGGCTTCTTTAATAGTTCTTCGTGCTTTAGCACGTGTTAATTTTGAATGAATATGATTTTCACGTGACGGATTTTTATTAAATTTTTGTAACGCCGATTTGCGTTTGTTTATTGCAGTTTTACCTTATTGCAGTAGTGGCCACCTTTCGGGAACAAGCTGCTCACTCGGTTGGCCATATGTTCTCTGTATCTTGATTATTTGTAATCTCAGTTGTTTCCAACTATGGTTTGAGGGCTGGATTCGGATATTGATTGTTTCAGTTCCTGGTCTTTGCATACTTTTTACTTTTACATTCATTGTTATACCATGGATTACGTCTTTTTGTACTTGTCGAGGACTTCGGAATACATTCTTCCGAAATATCATGTAATGCTGAAGTAAAAGCAGATATATCTTCTGCAGTTTTGAACTTTTCTGAATTGAGCCGTTCTTGACATGATGTAACGAACATTTCCCAATTAGCTTTTTCCAAATTCCATCGAGTATGTTGTTCCTCGTCAGACGATTCCATTTCTTTAATTATAATTGGGAAGTGATCGCTTCCAGGTCATCACAAACTGACCACTCAAAATCTAGATATATATTAGGTTGACAAATAGATAAATTTATGGCAAAATAATTTCTTGTTGGAGGATGAAGATCTGTGGGCTGTTTTTCATTAAGTATACACAAAACGTTTTCAGCAATTACATCCTCAATAATTTCTCCTCTGTCATTTGTATTCAAACAACCCCAAGTTTTACTGTGACCATTGAAGTCACCAACAAGAATGAATGGTTGCGGCAATTGGTCTATTAGATTGACCAGGGAATTTTTGGAAAGTTTATCATTAGGCGGAATATAAATAGAACATATTGTTACTTTTTTGGATAAAGTAACATTGACAGCAACTGCTTGTAAGTTTGTATTTAAATTAAAAGGACTATGTGCAATGTTAGATTTTACCAGAATGGAAGTTCCTCCTGATGCTCTTTGACCATCAGGACAGTCATTGTTAAACATACTTAAATCTCTAAAATTAACATGATCTGATCGCTTTAAAAAGGTTTCTTGAAGACAAATGACACTCGGAGAAAAAATAGACATCAAAAGTAATATTTCGTTATAATTTGCTTTAAGGCCAGGACAGTTCCGCTTTATTATTGACTTTTTATCCATGATTAAATGAATGGGAGAGATAAAAAAAAAAACACGTTTGATGAGACTAATCAGGAGAAGTATAAACTTCACCTAGGCAGTATCCATATCAGCATCCACGACGCCGTATTTATTAGCCATTTTTACAGGATCTGGTTATCCTTTGCCATGTTTATTGGAGGACGAGCCTCCGCCAGAATGAGATCGTCGGCCAGAGCCGTGTCCAGAGCGAGAACGATGTTTATCCTTCTCCCTCGGCGGTTTGGCCTGTGTCTTAGGCTGCGTACTAGGCTGTGACCCAGACGAGCTAGACTGTGAACTAGGTTGTGAATTAGACGAACGAACAGTTGGTTTTGAGTTAGACGAACGAGCTACTGAGTTTGATCGAGGAGGGTTTGTACCTGTGTTAGACTGTGAGTTTGCCTGCAACGAAGAGCTTGGTTCCGAAATTTTAGTAGACGGAGACATGACTTTTGATGAAGGTAGGACGTTGAAATCTGTATCGAAAAATATAGTTCCGGTGGTTTTATTTCCGGCTTTGATTGAAGTGATTGGACAACTTTTGAAAAGTCTAGATTAGCTGACTGAGAGTCGTATACTTTTTTGGCCTCTAAATAGGTTATGTTTTTGGTAGCATTGATTTTCATGATTTCTTTTTCTTTCTTCCAGATTTCGCATTGATTAGATCTGGAGATATGGTCTTTTCCACAATTTACACATTTTGGCTGATTTTTGCAGTTAGAGGTATGGTGGTCATGACCTCCAGTGCAGCACTTTTCACAAACAGATCCAGGATCCACCGGGCAGTTATTTTCATGATGGCCAAACCTCTGGCAGTTAAAACATCTCAGAGGGTTTGGCACATATATGTCCACAGGAACAATTCTGTAAAAGATTTTCAATGATTTTGGTACATTTACGGTGTTGAATGTCAGGAGGAGGGTATTTGTCTCGATCGTATCGTAATCTTTCTTTATCTTGAACCGCTTACATGCGGCCACGCCCTGTTTCTTTAAATATTCAACAATGTCTTCTTCTTTTTCTCCCTTCAGCACTCTGTCTCTAATTATTCCTTTTGACGTATTCAAACTGGGATGCTCAGAGACAGAAACTCTGAGGCCAAAGAACGTTGTAACTGTAAGTAAATTTTCCGTTTGTGACTTTCTACACGTTTCGACTAGAAGTGTTTTGTTTTTCAATTTTTTAACCGATTTTGCTGTTCCTATAATACTTTCTGTCTGTTTTTCTATGATGAAAGGAGAAGGGGACGTGACCGCTTTCTCCTCTATTGATTTTATGACAAGAAATCGAGCAAATCCCTCGTTTCCTTTAAATACAAAGTGAGGCGTCTGTTCCAAGTCGTCGTCCGATTCAGGTTGAAGCGCTATTTTTTTTTATTTTTTTATTTTTTTTGGACTTATTGGATTCCATGATTTATGTATTTTGATTTCGATGGCTATGGGCTTGGAAAATTTGATTAAATTCCTTTCAGCGTTTTTTTTTTTTAGTTATTGCAGACACACAGTTTGTAAGGGTCAAACCTTTGACTGTGACCTTGATCTTGGTCGTGAGAACCTAAATTTTGTGCTCCACCCACCTTCTCCTATTGGTTTAACTTTCTGTGAAGTTTGATTAAATTCGCTTCAGCAGTTTTTGAGTTATCGCAGACACACGATTTGTAAGGGACAGACCCTTGACCTTTGATTGTGACCGTGACCTTGGTCGTGGGAACCTAAATTTTGTACGCGACACATTTCGCACTGTGGTTTACCTTTCTGTAAAATTTGATTAAATTTGTTTCGAACAGCGATTTTTGAGTTATCCTGGACACACGATTTGTAAGTACAAACCTTTGACCTTTGGTTGTGACCTTGACCATGGTCGTGGGAACCTAAATTTTGTGCGCGGCACGCCTTCTCGCTGTGGTTTACCTTTCTGTGAAGTTTGATTCAATTCGCTTCAGTGGTCTATGAGTTATCGCGGACACATGATCTGCAAGGAACAAACCTTTGACCTGTGATTGTGACCTTGACATTGGTCATGGGAATCTAAATTTTGTGCGCGACACACCTTCTCATTGTGGTTTACCTTTCTGTGAGATTTGATGAAATTCGCTTCAGTGGTTTATGAGTTATCGTGGACACACGTTTTGTAACGGACGGACGGTGCGGTTTTAATATGCACCCGAAGTTCCTTCGGCGGCATAAAAAGTGCTTGATTTCTTAACCTAAAAAGCGGTAATATTAAATTAATTATGTTAAACAAGTCGTTTTACACTTCGTCGTATATCTTTCTTTTTTTTTAAGTATAATTTCTTATTTATAATATTTGGTATATTTAGTTAGATAATCCCGTTTTGTTATGTTTTTATTATGTCTCCCCCCTTTAGGGTCGGGAGACATATTGTTTTTCCCCGGGCGTCTGTCTGTCTGTCTGTCTGCCACAAATCGTGTCCGTTCTATAACTTGAAAACCGCTCAAGCTATATTCGCGAAACTTCATATAAATATCAATCAACATGAGACGACGTGCAGAGTGCAAGAATGGTAACTCTGGCATTTATACTTTTTGAGTTATTTCCCTTGGAACTTAGTCCATCACAAAATTGTGTTTCAATTGTGTCCGCTCTATAACTTGAAAACTGCTCAAGCTTTATTCACGAAACTTCATACAAATATCAATCAACATGAGGCGATGTGCAGAGTGCACAAATGGTAACTCTGACATTTATACTTTTTTAGTTATTTCCCTTGGAACTTTGTCCATCACAAAATTGCGTCTCAGTCGAGTCCGTCTATAACTTTAAAACCATTCAAGCTATATTCATGAAAGTTCATACAAATATCAATCAACATCAGGCGACGTGCAGAATGCACTCTGGCGTTTATACTTTTTGAGTTATTTCCCTTGGAACTTTGTCCATCACAAAATTGCGTCTCAGTCGAGTCCGTCTATAACTTTAAGCCATTTAAGCTATATTCATGAAAGTTCATACAAATATCAATCAACGTCAGACGACATGCAGAATGCAAGAACCATAAGTTGAGCATTTATACTATTTGAGTTATTTCCCTTAGAACTTTGTCAGTCACAAAATCGTGTCTCAGTCGTGTCTGCTCTATAACTTGAAAACCATTCAAGCTATATTCACGAAACTTCATACAAATATCAATCAACATTAGAAGAATTGCATAGTGCAAGAACCATTACTCTTGCATTTATACGTCTTGAGGAATTTCCCTTGGACCTTTGTCAGTCACAAAATCGTGTCTCAATCGCTTTATTACTTGAAAACCGGACAAGCTATATTCACGAAACTTCATACAAATGTCAGTCAACACTAGACAACCTGCAGAGCACAGCATTTATACTATTTGAGTTATTTCCCTTGGAACTTTGTCATTCACAAAATCGTGTCTCAGTCGTCTAAGCTCTATAACTTGAAAACCGTTTAAGCTATATTCATGAAACTTCATACAAATATCAGTCAACATATAAATAGACGACGTGCAGAGCACTGTAACTCTTGCATTTATATTTTTTGACAAAAACTAAATTTGAATATCAGTCAACATTACATGACATGCAGAGCATAACAACTATAACTCTTGCATTTATACTTTTTACTTATTATGAATCCCTGCTTCAGGGTAGGGAAACATATTGTTTTTCCCTTGGCGTCTTAATGACTGATCCTTTTGACATCAAAAAGGGGGGAGACATCTGTTTTTTCGTAGAAAAACAATTCTAGTTATAATTTGTGTTCTCTGTCTATTCAACATAATTTACTTGCGATCAGGAATTATCACTCTTTGTCCATTAACAAAATCGCTAAATTCACATAACTTCGATTAGAAAAGCTACATCACCATTCACTACAGTCATCATAGGTAATGTTGAACAGTTACCCTTTAAGCAATTAAAACAAAAATAGCTTAATGTAAACAGCGTGGATGCAGACGAGGCAGCTCAAAATAAGCCGCCTTATCTGAATCTTCACTGTTTGTTCTAGTCTCTAGTTTTTTAATTCTGAAATGATATAGCTTGGATAAAACTTTTTTTTTGAAAGTTTGCAGACGTAAATTTTTGTGCTTTTAGGGTTAAGGGGGAAACTTACATAACATCCTTTGTCAGACTGTACACAAAGAGTTGTCTGTCCTTGGGCTATTGCTTCTGACACTGATAGACATGGTGGAGACATACAGTTGTAGACGTAGCAATAACTCTTGAAAATATAAATAGATAACAAAGATAGTAGAGCACTAGATAAGAGGGAGTATTTTTGCTTTCAACGTCTTAGAAATTGAGGCAACTGTCCGTTAACTTGTCTGCAACAGTTTTTGGCAGCTGTGAAACTCAACAACCGTTTATGCTTGGATCTTTAGATTTTAATATGGAAATGAACTTGAAAACAAGGGGGCCCATATTTTCTTACATTCACCGGTGTTATCACTAAAACAATATGGCCCTTTTCAACACAGATATAAAGTAAAAGATCAAGTTTCTGAACAAAATATACTCCTCGCCAAAAGTTTAGCATATTTTCAAAGTAAAATAGGATTCCCGCTGTTTGGCCAATTAATTTTCGTTTTAATTCCAAACAACTGACATTTAAAGGACAAAATGCCACTGTCCGAATTTACCTGCTGAATGAAGATAAAAATATACGTACCAAACTTGAGGCATGCTTTACTACTGAAATGAAAAATAATAATAATAATAATATATAACAAAGGGCTTGGAATGATTTAGGCAATATTTGGCTCCCAAATTTATGAATTTTTCAAATTCATATTTTTAGCCTCTGTTAATGTTATACGAGTGTTGAAACCTTTATCCATCTATTGTGATTCCAATTTTCTACATTTTTGCGAGTTTTAAGTTTTTATGCACTTCTAGTTGTACACTACTCGGCCGATTTGGGTCATTTTAAACCATTCTTCGTTTGAATTTAGGCTTGAAATTCGTCAGCGCATGAATGTACACAGCTCATTTTTGGCACAATACTACATTTGACTGTCATGCTAGCGTTTCGATTCGAGTTCAGCCACGGCTGGCCTTGACACTTCCCAGCACAGGCATATGACGTCTTTATGAAAGCGTGTATTGATATCGACGTCAGTACGACACAAATCTGACCTCATGTGCCCTTTGGCTTATTACGAGCTTATGCTGTCTCGATTAGCTGCTGTGAAGATTGTGGAAAATTTAAAACATTGAAAGAAAGGAAAGCGGGTAAATATGCGTGTAAGAACAAGTGACAGTAGCCAGATTCTCAATCCCACAACACAACTCTTTGGCTATTTATACTTCCTGTTTAAAAATTCTAGCTCCTGTATAGTGACACAAATTTTAATGTTCAAAAGATAGAATAATGAAAAATGGAAAAATGCAATAAAAATAGTTCTACCTTATAGGTCTATTCAACATTTGACGCCTGCTGAGAAAACTATGATACAAAATCAGTTTTCTTGAAACAAAGAAAAGTACATGAATAAATGGAACACCATAACAAATGGACAAAGACAGGTAAGTGCTGGACCGCAGTTCTCTATCTAGCTCTATGTATGGTTTAAAACAGGGAAAGGAATGGGCTGAAATGGAATGGATGAATTAATCTACATAACATTAGCTATAATTTGCTCCCACAGTCTGGGATGGTACTCTTACAGGAAAGAACTTGCTCATCAGAAGGGGGCAAATTCTTTTCTGTAAGACTAAACATGTATATAGGTATTTATGTTTATATATACCATTCTCTGTTTTCTGTTTACACTTCATAACACTACATGCTTCAGAATCAGAGAAAATATGCCTAATATGTATGGGATACCTGCATGCATGCGTGCATGTGACTGTCTGTACGGACGGGTGCGTGCGTGCGTGGCTTGGCATATTTATGGGGGTGTATGCTCAAAACTGTAAGTATAGGGGGAACCCCGGTAGCTCAGGGGGTTAAATGCTGGCCTGCCGAACTAGTGGCTCGGCTTTTACTTTCGGCTGTAAGAGGAAACCTTTTCAGCTGTAAATTTGGTTCCGCTTCATACATACTTTCGCTACCACCCCACATCGTTCTGATACGACTGAAATACCGTCAAAAAGGACGTAAAGTCATCCACCCGTCCGTCCATCCATTTACGTAGGTACGTATGCATGCAAAATTACGGAAATTATTGTATGGCTAGCTCAACCCAAAACTATAGTTAAAACACAATATGCTTTTCACATTTATACTGATATCTCTTATGATGATTTGTTCCCTTTTCTCTCTTTGTTTGCTGCCTTCCAAATGTCTAACCGCATGTACAATATTTTTCAAAACCTACAATGCCCCCAAAAATATGCTCTTATAATGTTAGGGGTTTGGGCAATAAGAACAAACGAGAACAGGTATTCGCATGGATAAAAGATAAGAACTTTTCAATATGTTTATTACAAGAAACTCATTCGGGAGAGGGGACTCATAATCTGTGGCAAAGGGAATGGGGAAACGAAGCTTTCTTTAGCGGCAAAATAACTAACAATGAAGGTATAGGTATCCTGATAAATTCGAATTTTAGTTGTACTGTTCAAAACTATCATGAAATAATAATTGGGAGGATTCAAGCACTTGAATTAATAATAGAGGGAAAAGAAATAACTATTTTAAATATTTATGGTCCAAATACAGATGACGCGGCATTCTTTGAAACTCTCGAGGACTATTTAAGCGAAAACGAGGAAAAAAGTTTTATTTTAGGTGGTGATTTTAACACAGTTTTAGACGTAAACTTAGACAAGAAAAATGGTAAACTTGATGCTCATAAAGCCTGTAGAATTAAGATAAATAGTCTAATGGAAAAACTAGCCCTTGTAGACATATGGAGACATAAACACCCAGATTTGAAGCAGTATACATGGTATTCTTCCCAAAGACCACCGATTTTCTGTAGACTTGATTATTTTCTTTTGTCCGATAATCTTTTAAACATTACCGTGCGTAGCGAACATATAAGCAGCTGTAAATCAGATCATAGTATTGTATCTTTAGAACTAGACTTTGTTAATATTGACAGAGGTCCGGGTTATTTCAAACTTAACAATAGTTTAATTCTTGACACTGAATATCAGCAAATTATTAAGACAAATATACAATATTTAGTAGAGTTAAATAATACGGCGAACCCAAACACTTTATGGGAACTTATTAAAGGCACGATTCGTAATGAAACAATTCGATATGCATCAATTAAAAAGAAGGAACAGAATAAATGCGAGCAGAATATCTTAACTGATATAAAGAATATAGAAGAACAATTAAGCAGCACTGATAACATACAATTAGCTGAAACATTAAAAACAAGGCTAGGTGAAAAGAAAAAATCGTTAGATATATTAAACGAACAGAAAGTAAAAGGCATAATATTAAGATCTAAAGCACAAATAGTTGAACAAAGCGAAAAAAATAGTAAATATTTTGCAAGTTTAGAAAAGAAAAGAGCAGAAGCAAAACTTATAATACGACTAAATATAAACGGAAATATTATCACAGATCAATCAGATATTCTGAAAGAAGAAAAATCTTTTTATGAAAAACTGTATTCAAAAACAGATCAAGGCACTTCTTCATACAACTTCTTTGACAATTCCATTGGTAAATTAAACGAAAATGATAAATTAAAGAGTGAAGGATTAATCACAATAGATGAATGCGCTAAAGCTCTACAGGAAATGAAAAATAAAAAAAGTCCAGGATCTGATGGTATAACCACAGAATTTTACAAAATCTTTTGGAATGATATAAAGCAGTTTTACATAAACTCTATTAATTATTCATATGAAAATGGACAATTAACTGAGCTTCAAAAGCAAAGTATTATTACCCTTATTCCTAAATCAGGCAAAGATACGACTGATCGAAAAACCTGGCGACCAATAAGTTTACTAAATGTAGACTATAAAATAGCAACCAAGGTTATTGCAAACAGAATAAAAGAAGTACTGGTTAGCATAATTGGTGGTACTCAAACTGGTTTTATGAAAGGAAGATATATCGGCGAAAATATAAGAATTCTCTTTGAATTATTGGATTATACAGACGAACATGATATACCTGGGATGATTTTCTTTTCCGACTTTGAAAAGGCTTTCGACAGCGTAGACCACAATTACTTATTCCAATGCTTAAAACATTTTAATTTTAGTGATAGTTGTATAAATTGGATAAAACTATTCTATAATGGTGCAAATAGCTGTCTTTCAAATAATGGTAATCTTTCCGATTTCTTTCCTATACAACGTGGTGTAAGACAAGGCTGTCCCCTCTCCCCATATCTGTTCATAATATGTATCGAACTTTTGTCATACCAGGTCACTAACAACAAAGATATAAAAGGCATCCATTTAGCAGGGCATGAAATAAAAGATTTACTATTTGCAGACGATGCATCATTCATTTTAGACGGATCAAAAAAGTCCTTTGAAACGTTAATAGATATTATGGATAATTTTAGCAATATCTCGGGTTTAAAGCTTAATGCAAAAAAATGTCAAATACTTCGAATTGGTTCATTAAAAATGACAAACATAATATACCAAAAACATAGGAAGTTTCTTTGGAGTTCAACGGAAGCAAATTCTCTGGGAATGGTCTTTAAGACTAATAAAGATAATATCTTTGCTGCAAGTTTAGAACCGAAAATAAAAGAATTCGAAACTTGTTTAAAACAGTGGCAGCACAGAAAACTAACATTAATGGGTAAAATAGTAGTCGTTAAAAATCTAGCACTCCCAAAGCTTATATACCCCCTTACTACACTTCGAAACCCTTCGGATGATACAATAAAACGAATCGAAAAGCTAACGTTTAATTTCGTTTGGGACGGTAAACCCGAAAAAATAAAACGCAACACTTTAAAACAAAATTATGAAAATGGAGGTTTGAAAATGATTGACTTAGAAAAATTTATTTGGTCACTCAAAGTAAGTTGGATAAAACGTATAACAGATCCAAAACATGATACTTTATTTAAGCAAATTTATATTAATCAATTAAAGGATTTTTGTGGTAAACTTTACTTTGAATGCAATTTTTCAGAGGAAGACATACTGAAAACTTTTAAAGAAAATAGCTTCTTCAGAGATGTTTTGATTGCGTGGTGTAAGCTTAATAAAAAAGACGTAATTTTGAGTTATTGTAATGAAATAATATGGAACAATTCACACATAAGAGCTGGTGGATGTACACTTCTGTTTAAAAAATGGTATCAGCTTGGAAAAAAATTTTTAAAAGATATATACGATCGTGAGAAGAAAACATTTTACTCATTCCAGAATTTGAAGGAAAAGTATAAACTACCTGAAAATGACTTTTTAAAATATATTACGTTAATTAGTAGCATACCAATCGATTGGAAGGCCAATATGAAATTTGAAAATATGAACATTCCACGTACACCAACAATCTTTGGCCAAATGTTAACAGTCAAACAAACAAACAAATTCATCTATAATATGTTCCTCCACAAGATAAACATAGAAGACAAGAAATCTGAAACAAAGTGGAATAATTATTTTTCAAGTGATAATTTAAACTGGAAAATTATTTACGTTACGCCAATAAAATCACTTATGGATATAAAAATTCGAAACTTCCAATATAAATTTCTACACAAAATTATACCGACAAACCAGTTTTTAGCTAAATGTAACATAGTAAGTTCATCGCTCTGCGATTTTTGCACTATGGAAATAGAAACGACAGATCATCTTTTTTGGGAGTGCATACATGTACAAAGCTTTTGGATGCAGTTATCTTCTCTCTTACAGGACAATAATGTAAATATTGAACTAAACTTGAAAAAGATAGCTTTCGGTGAATGCCGGTTAATAACTAAACTAGATACACAAGTTAAGAATTTCATTATATTTGTAGCAAAATATTTTGTTTTCGCAAATAAGTATTCAAAAACGCTACCGTCTTTGCAAGCTTTTAAATCATATATATACCAGAAAATCCAAATAGAGAAGGAAACAGCCTTTAAAAACGACAAAATTGCCCACTTCGAAAATAAATGGAAAAACACTCAGTATATATTTATTTAATACTACACCAATCTTACAATCTTATCAATTGGAAGGCGGCAGACAACTCACGATTTTTCTTAAAAGGCAAACTCTCTCATTCTTTTTTTTCTCTCTCTCTTTCTCTTTCTCTCTCTCTCTCTCTCTCTCTCTCTCTCTGGTACCTGGACTCACTTTTCTGCTTCTTTGCCTCTTCTTCTCTCTCTCTCTCATACATTTAGTGTTACTGTATCACACTGTATAGCAAAATGCCTTGATAGCACATACCATACTTGTAAAACTTAGAAAAGATTAGTATTGTACATATACTGAATTCTGATGCTGCTTGCTTGTTCAACATAAATTTATGTATAATCTTGTGTGTGTATATATATATGTACTGTGTATTTGTTGTGCTATGTGATTCAGTAATAAAATTATATAACAAAAGACTAAAGTCCCCAAAAGTGGAATAAAATAGGAAGATTCACCCCGCCGGTCCATTCCATTCCATTTCACTCTTCCGTGTTTTAAAATATGCCTTATCTCTGACAACTACAGAATCCATAGACTGTTTCAAGGCCGCGTGTCTGCTGGTACAATTCTTTTTAGTAAGGAATATAGACTAACCTGTGGTAAAAAGAAACGATATCACGAGAAATTGTTTCATTTTTTTGCTTTTCCGCCTCACACCAAACTTTATTGATTGCATAATTCGGTAGACAACATCATGTACTCAGACGAAGTCTCATAGTTTGTAAAAACTATATTCTTCCAACGATAAATGCGTTGCGTAGAAACATAAACTATAAATAAAACCGAAACATAAAGTATACTGAGGTAACAATAATTGTAAAAGCTAACAGTAAGAAAAAATAACTCAGTTTATTTCCTCTATATCTCTTTCCCTGCTCCCTCGCTCCCTACGCCCTCGCTCATGGTGCGCGCTTGATCAAGCGCGCGGTAAGAAACTAGTGGGAACGTGTTAGGCGTAGTGAGAACCTGTCAGGAAACAGTGGAACGTAGAAAAGACGTAGAGTCAACGAAAACTGCATCTTTTTCAAGTTTTTACTCCATTCCCGCTGCGCTCATTAAACTTTTCAGTGCGCAGTGCGATCTTTGTGGTCTTTAGATCTTTTGATATACTCGCCATGGAGGGTATACGGGGAAATGATGGGTTGTTTCGATTTGCTAATACACTCAATCGAATTAAAAACGCAACACCTAAATTTTCCATTATTTCATAGCTCATGTTATATGCAGATCATTTTCAGTTTAATTTCTTAACCTCAGCAGGGATTAACGTTTACTGTCTCAGAAATTCAGTTCTGTCGATGAAATGGTTCTCGCTTGAGAGAGCATTACCGATAGCTATCCGATTTTCAAAAGTCTCAATTAGGGATATATCAGCCAAGGCGCTTGAAATGTTGCATGCTTATGTAAGCCTGCAGTTGGAAGCCAAATATTTCCATTACCACCCATCAATGATTTTTAGACTTGTAGAAAGTGTTCGACGCACTTGGGTGACCACAGATTATCTTAGACCCGGCATTCGATGCGACGTATACATCCTGTCTAGCGATAGTTCCGCCTCTTTTTGAGACTTTTGAAAATTGGGTAGCTATTGATAATAATCTCTCAAGCGCGAACCCTTTCATCAACAAAACTGAATTCCTGGAACAGTTACCATTAGTCCCTGATGACTAAAGAATTTAAACTGAAAATAAAATGCATATGACAGGAGCTATGGGATATTGGATAAATTAAGTGTTGCGTTTTTAATTCGGTTGAGTATATGTACCACCTGGCATTTACTTTGGTTATATTCCATATCGCATAGGTTCGTTTCCATTGTTGTTAGGTATGGATTATATGGAGAGTGTTGCTGTCATTTGGGTTAGCTACTGTGGGGTACACCGCAGTATCATCTGCAAATAATCTTACCTGGGACTGAATGTTGTCTTGTAGGCCATTTATGTAGAGCGGAGTGGGGCAAGAACTGAGCCCTGGGGTAGTCCAGATGTCACGGGTACTTCTGTCAATGACTTTCTTTCAAGCACTACCGCCTGGGTTCGACCCCGAGAAAGGATTTTATTCCGTTTAGAGTTTCACCATTCACAAAGCTATACAGGATATTACAAAAGTTTAAAAAGGAGTTTCAGGTGGCTAACTTTGACAAATGCCTTGCTAAAGTCGAGCAAGACTGAATCTGTTTGGTTTCTTTTTGTTTGCAGACCATAAGAACAAAAATCTGCCCGCCAAGATCCTCAACAAACTGTATGAGTTGTTTTTCGCATGAAAGTTTCGCACGACTAGAAATGTGTTTGTAAAACACTATGCCCCCAACTATATGCCTGACCCTTACAAGGTCAATGAAAAGAAACAAAAATACAGGTCTGCTATTTTTTTATTTTCTACCTACCTATAAAATATCAAGGCCAAAGCAGTTACAATTTTTGAGTGATAGATCAACTCTAAAATATTATGTACAGACAAGAAAAAGGACATAGCTCTGTCAATAATGAATGCAAGATAACGTAACCATCATTAGATTGATCGGCATATCAAATACTATTAATATACCAAAAACATAATGGCTAGGTCAAACAGTTCAAAAGTTGAAAAGCTGCCTAAGTCAATCAAGGGGCATCATTCAGTCACTGAATATTTACGAAATTAGCTCAAAAGTTAATCTGGTGATCTACACCATAGGCCCTACCAGAATGCCAAATATGAACAACCTAGCTCAAATACTGTTTCTGAAATTTTGCTGACAAACTTACACTTATTTTTCGAAAAGGGGCAGAACTCTTTCAATAACGAACTCAACATAGCTTGATTATCATCAAAATGATCAACACATCAAATACTGTAAGTATACCAAAACTCACCAGCTGGAGCTTAAGCCTTCAAGGCGCGCCAAGTAGGATATTCGATTACCTGTTACCTGGAGCGAGTATTAACGTGAATGCAGTTATTTCCCTTAGACCCGCGGAGCGTTAGGCATTAATCGATATTAGAAAGGTAATATCGATTCCACATCTCAGGTGTTGTACAGGTTTATCAGCATAAGAGCGGAATGGAGACGTGATAGATTGGTTGTCGGCTGGCGCTTCTGCGGCAGAGCTGTTAAACCTGAGTGTCATTTATCTCAGGTCCTACAAATTCAGAGGAAACATCAGCAAAGACTGGGTGGCTGCTTAGGCTGATCTGTGTCTTCGCTGGGTGCACATTCCACTTTGCTGGTTTATCTTGTCGCGGCTCGTATGAGGAAAATTATGAAAAATGACCAGTAAAAAGTGGCCCGGCCTTGACCGCTGACTAGTGCCTTGTGTCTTCCTATTTCTAACTGTTTTTAATTCTAACTAAATTAAATTACAACATGAGAACAGCTTGCCAATGGTTTGCGCACAGGCACAGCCTGATTTGATCACACATGTTTGAAATATTTTGATCAGAAATTCGGATCAGTTAAACGGGTTAGGTTATACAAACTAATACTAAAATTGACAAAAACAAAAATTATTAACTGATCATAGTCTCAGACCAGTGTTTCGCAAGTGCATAAGCTGGAATTAAAATATATATTGTAAGTCATGCCCCAAACTGTGAATAACTAATTCCATAAATTGAATGTTGGATATTTATATTTTTAGCATTTATCTTTGGTTATTTCATAATGAGTTCATTTCAAACTTTAATGAGATGACAATTACTATAACTGATAGGAGGTAATATCGGATTGTATGATCGATAATCGATTAATGCATGCGTAATAAACATGCTACTTATACTGTGTACATAGCGTATTATCAACGTATTCCGATCAGCTTGCGCAAACTGTTCAGACACTGTTTGGTCTTATCATTTCGCACATATCAGAGGCTGATAACATTGCGCAGATGCACAGGCTTATTATCGTAAGTACTCATTTTAGCAGAAATACCAAAAATAGCACCAAAATTTTATCTTCAAATAATCCTTTGTAGCTTCACTTAAAACAGTCATATATTAAAGGGACAAAGTTTCATTATGAACAGAAATATTACTAATAAAGTGAAACATAAAAAAAAAATATTTCTATAGCCTTGCAAGAAAAATGTTTCATAGCATTTTTCCTTAGCTATGCGGACTATGTTATATAGTAAGCGTTCCTTACACAACATTACGAGGAAATCTTCATCATGATTTAGTTTCTTACAGTCAACAGTTTTTCGACAATACTGTTACCTTAAGATTGCAATATAGTGTATGTCTGTCCATGTCTCCTAATTATAAATGAGCTAATCTGCCTGTTAGCTAGTCAATAAAAATACGATTCTGTGGCTTCTAAGATCCTACCCTGTGATAGACAAAACATATTTCGGTTTCTTTGATAAATAACCACCACCACATTCGAATGAATTTCAATCAAAACTGTTAGCACAAACACTAGAAATTATATAATAACTAATAGATTAAATTAATATTACCATAAAATATGTAATTATTTGTTTTCATGGTTGATTTTTTAGCTTATTAAGAATTAAAAAAAACTACAATTAGGATCTTTCTTTCTTTCTTAATCAGACTATATAAATATTGTTCCTTTCTTAATTACATGTAGATCATAAAAAGCACACATAATATATATAAACAAAACACGAATACCAAGAAAGGATGTGGTGTTAGCCTTTACGCAATATAGGCGGATTTGGACTTAGATTATTTGAGCCATAATTATGAGCGACGTTTTATCGAAACACGACTTTTTATATGTTTAGAGATCAATGGAAGATACTTATAGTGTACTTATTTTATAATGAATTACATCAATGTAAACTTTATAAAAATCTCTCGATGGTGATAACTTATAAAAGTTTTATAGAAAATTCGATCATTTTCAAATTTTAGGCTGAACATAGCTTCTTGGGCATTTTCGACATGATTCGTATATAATTTCAAGTGATTGAAGCTTCAATTTTCAAAAGCCGATGGAAGAATCAAAACATGAAGTTATTTTATACATTTTTACACCATATTAACGGACAAAGACTGAAGTTTATGTTCATAACTTATAAAAAATTGTCGTACTATCATTTATGTATTTAATTTAACATTTTACATTATATTCAAATGTAATTGCATATAGCACTGGACAGGATTTCAACAGGTAAGCTCTCGGATAAACCCGTAAGTCGCTTTCGGTAATTTCCGCCGTATTGAAGCATAAAGTTCCCTATGGCTTTCTTACTTTTTGAGTTATTTCTCCTTGATGGTTTTAGGTGTCCGCTCCATAACTTTAATAATCTTTAAAATATTTTCATGATACTTCACAGATATTCAGAACAGGTCATGACAATTTGTCTCATACATGAATGACAACTCTTGCATTCATACTTTCCGAGTAATTACCCTTGGAAGTTTGAGCTGCAGTTTGTTTCTCTGCTCCATACTCTGTATAACCCTGGCCTGCTTCACAATTTTAATACCCTTATCCCTTTTAGAGCCGTGATATCCTATAGGAGATAACGCGGTGACGTCATCGATAGAGATTGCAAGGGGATTTCCCGCTCTGGTTGGCAAGAAGTCGATAGTCAATCACGCTATATTGAACGTCAAGGGGTCGCTGTTAAAATATAAAATTAATCATGTCTTGTATTTTGCGCATTATGATACATATATTTTATATATAATGACGAGGCTGAGAAGTATAGGTATCTGAGTGTGAAATATTGTTTTATTGTCACTCATAATGCATTTAAAATGATTCCACATGAAGTGCTTTAAGATGTACGTTTTATCATGGATACTTTAAAAAATTATTTGTGTCTGTATCTGTTGTACATTTTCTGATCTTAAACCGGTTGTTTATTGTTTGTAGGTGCATGTATCCGGTATTCGGCGGCTGTATTGATAAGGGATGTCTTTAATTATATTTCAAAGAACACCGCTGCTGTCCTGTAGTGACAGTCATTCAGATTTAATAAACAAACTGTTTTGGCGGTGCGGTTAATTAACACATCAAATAGAACTCGATTACTACAATCAATGATATTATAATATTGATATGTTTGTCTCTTCATATAATATCACGGGCAAACAATTAGAGAGAGAGAGACAGAGAGAGACAGAGAGAGAGATTGCTGTTTAGATGTCATGAGCTCGGACTAAATGATGTGGTAATTACTGAGAGCCATTTCAAAACATGGAAGGTTCTCTGTTTGATATTACCGTTTTATAACATCCTCTTTTGAATCGCATTCATGAACTTTAATTTATTTACTCATTTATTTATTAAATGTACTTGTCCCTAGACCAGATCATATTTTTTGTTAATTTTGCATTAGTTCTCATCACATACTAGTTTCCATATTTTATTGTGTCTTTCATTTCCTATAACCCCTGTTGTATTTACAAATCTCCTTGATCATCGAAAAGGTTAAATACTGATGTTCAATACTTCCGATTTATTTTTATTTTATTTAATTATTTCTTTTTTAGTCGAAGTTCATAATAGAAACAGTCCGGTTCCGGAGCGAGTCCATGTATGTTCACACCGAGTAATTAAATAAATTTAAGTAATTAAGCATGTTTAATAACTCTCTTTTTTCGCGTGACAAGCGATTATAACAATATTCGCAAAGGTTTCATCGATTGCTATTTATTCGAAGCCTTCCAAAGTACATTTCACGCACTTTCATCGCTTAATTTTCAGCAAAATCCCATATTAGACCACTGTCTGTTGCTATCTTTTTGCCAACCAATCTACCCACGTGATCATCCGATGACGTCACTGCGGGGATTCCCGTTATCTCCTATTAGTGTTCCTAACTCTCTGTGACACCTCCACATATTCGCCCCGTCCACCCCCCCCCCCCCCTCCTTCTATTTTTTTTTTCAGATTTGGATTCTTTGTCAAAATTCACTTACTAGTGTAGCGTTTGCCGGGTCGTCCACCAAGTCAAGCAACCGGTCACCCATCCAGGTACTAACCGCGATCTCCTTGGCTTAACTTCGTGATAGAGCCACCCACTCTACCCACGTCATAAAAGCCAGGTTCAACAGCAAGGCTGTAGAAGTGTTTATATGCCTAAACCCGTTACATTTCTCCCCCTCTTCTCTTGACTTCATCCCGAAGTCACCAACTGCTCACATAGCAGATCCGAGGGCGGAGCCTCTGCAACACAACCATGGACACCTTTCCCTGCATACCTGGGTCCGGAGATGATAGTCATGTCATCTCCCTTCCCCCACACTGGCCACCAAATGTAGCGTTTGCCGGGTCGTCCACCAACTCAAGCAACCGGTCACCCATCCATGTACTAACCGCGATCTCCGTTGCTTAACTTCGTGAAAGAGCCACCCTCTATACCCGCGTCGCCATAAAAGTCGGCTTCTATAACAAGGTTGTAGAAGTGTTTATATACCTAAACCCGTTACACTAGGGAGCTCACTATTAGGTTTGTAAGTCTTGTACTTTAGAAGTTATTTGCACATTTTGAAATGTTGAGTGTATCATATGCTATACATCCGTATACATGGTGGCTTTTACCTCTTTTAGCAGTCAGTACACTGTTTAAGTGTGAGTGTTAGATAATCATGCATCTGTTAAACAGATTATGTCAATCAGAAGCATAAAAGAATTACAATATATTACTTATATGTGTTTTGAAGTGTGCCCTTTTTACTGAGGCCCATGGGGTCTTCGGTCGGGGGATTTGCTATCCCCTCTGATGTTTATTCAAGAAATATGCAATAGACCATTTGGTCCATGTGTACAGATAACATACATGGTCAACATATAGTAAACAATGGCAGCATAATTCATAACAACCTTTGAAAAATACATGCTTCCGAAAAGACTGGTCCGAGTCCTTGTCCCTCATCATATTAAGGCCCCGATCAACTTACGCATGTGCACAGTCTGATCTGGGTCTTTCCCGTTTGCATGAGCATTCTTCCGTTTGCTATTGCCACCTGGTTTTCCCTTTTGCGACAAGGACAATATGTCACAGAATCTTTACCAATGTGTTCATACACACACGCGCGCACACGCACAATTCTAACTTCCTTATCAGGTAAATTTAACAAAAAATACGGGAGAGAACTGTGTTAGTTATAAATTGAATTGTTCTGGTAATATCATAATAAGAAAAAAGCACAGTATTACGAAGGGTCTCTTGAATCATAAAAACGATAAGACGGCATATTTATTTACCATATCTAATTTCAAAACTTTCGAATATAAATTTAGCCAGATTCTGAATTGTAGTTCTATTAGAAGAGGTCAATAATTCGACGAATTTGAGAATATTTGGTCTTTTCCAAAATATTTTAATGTACTTCTTTCTTAAATCGTTATATAAAACACATTTTAAAATAAAATGAAATTCGTCTTCCAGATCATTGCAGAGATAACATTTCCTATAACACAAAGGAACTTTTTGAGGTTTATGCGATCGGCCGGCTTCTATTTCTATATGTGTGACGACATCCTGATTTTTTACATACATGTAGCTATACGATATTTATCTGATGGCTATTTTTAAATATTAGGCTTACCCTTGTTGATATCCAATATTTTGGTAACCTGCCAGTTTCCAGAGACTTTGCAAATATTTTAATTACAGGGGCGATCTCATTTCGAAGCTCTTTCAGGAGGACTAGTTAGATATCGTTCGGGCCAGCTGCTTTACCGGATTTAAAATTCGCAAGGAGTTTCAAAATTCCATTTAGATAAATTTTAATTTCTGGCGTTTCAATAACAAGTGGTAATTGTTGTTTGTACGGCTATAAACATCGTTCAATATATATTTTATGCTAAACTTCTAACTTGTTTGTATTCGTATTCGCTTAAGTGGTTTTGGGTGTTTTGATATGAGGTGTCGTTTTACAATAAATGCCCTTTTCGTGATACCACAAAATCGTGTTTGTGATATCACTATATCGATTTTGTGATATCACTTACTATTATGTGATACCACTATATATATCGATTTAATGATATCACAATATCGATTCAGTGATATCCCTAAATGAAATTTATGATATAATAAGGTCGATTTAGTGATATGAGTAAATAGATTCTGTGATATCAACGAGTAAATATGATTTTGTCATATCACTAATTCCATTTTAGTAATATCACAAAAAAGCTGTTATTAAAGACCTGGATTTTTGTCATTAGTAAGTTATGTAATCTTTATCTAATTCAATAGACAGTCTTCTCTGCCTAAGCTGTCTCCTCTAGGCAAATCTTTGGGGCTCAAAATGGGAGAAATCGGTAACACTGATACCTTGGTTTAATCACTGGCTTTAGTATTCATCAAACTTTGATGTAGAAAAAATATTTTGGATACATTTATTCTGGTAATGTTTACAAAACCGTACGTTCACATTTATCCCTTTTCTTAATCCAAATTCATTATTATGAAGCCAAAACAAAATAATATACTCTGTGGAAAGAAAATATTGATAACGATATATTCCTGTTTGACAAAAAAAAAAACTGTGTAAAACAAACAGTATGCCAGTTCTTGTAAAAACAGAGGAACTTTGACAAATTTACTGTTTTCAGAAGGTGTCAAAAAATCTTTAATGTCACCAAACTGCTCAAAACACAGGTTTGACTATCTAAGGTGTTTTGAGATTTTAATCTCTGCAGAGATCCTAGAAACAAAGTTTCATCTTCTAATATTGCAGCATTTTTTCTTTTCTTTTTTCTCTTTATTTTATTGTATTTATTTATTTTATTTTATTATTATTTTTTTTGGGGGGGCTTCTTGAGATTATTATAATGACAAATTTATTATACTACAGAGCATTACGTCTACTACAATGTACACAAAAATAACTAAATAGAAAAGCATTAGACTGATTAGTTTAATAAAATCTAACAAAGTAAAATTAAAACAATAAAATAAAAATATATAAAAAGTAAATATAGTAAATGATAATACGGGAAATCATTTTGTAATTAGTTCATTTATTTATTTATTTTTGTTTATTTTGCTTTGCTTCTTCTTATTCTTCTTCTTTTTTTTTTTTTTTTTTTCTTTTTTTTTTTCCTTTTCCTTTCTTTTTTTTAATTATTTAATATTTGATTATTCTTGGACTGCTTACATTATACTTTACAGATTATAAAATACATTGTTCTGATCTCTTACATTTTCAAGGTTTTACTTGGGAGATTCGAGAAATAACGTTATCCATCTTGGGCCTCAGATGCAGGCAGTGGTTTCAGCACTCCATCGTTTCATGACTCTAAAAATGAGGCTTTGATTTTCTTATCAGTTGTTTATAAGAGGGGTTAATTTAGAAGAGCTAAACCAAGTTAAGTGATATCAAAAACTCGTTTGTTTTTTTGTGATATCACTGAATGGCGCATACTTTGGATTCCGGGACATCTCGGCCCATAACAAACTCGGCCCAAAACACTGTCGGCCCATAACAAACTCGGCCCATGGCAAACTCGGCCCATAAGAATAAAATAGTTCTGTTATGCAGCGTATACAAAGTGTTTTCTTCACAGAAGAAACATGTCAGCCAATGCCTATTTATAATTACTTATTTGTATAATAACTGCACACAGAAGATAGTGTTAAAATAAAAGAAATTGTCAAGATAAGTAGGCCAAGGAACTCGGCACATAACAAAGTCGGCCCATAACAAAGTCGGCCCATATATGAATTCATTAACACTCCCATGCTGAGGGTTATGTTTAATATACTTGTAAACAAATACTGATGTGATTAGACAAGATAGATCTACATATGTACTTGTTGAAAAAGGGCAATTGTCGAAAATTCAGTCTACTTTCTCGGCATATGACGTAGCGCATTTATGGAAGAGACTAAATTCTATCTATCTATCTATCTATCTATCTATCTATCTATGTCTGTCTGTCTGTCTGTAACATTTTGTGCATTAAGATACATTGAAATCTAGAAAATAGTTTATGGAACAGTGTTACATAGTGGCACCCTGACATGTTTACATGTACTTCTTAATTAATTAAAATAATCAGCTTAATTGCCTCTTTAATTGCCCTTCATCATAGTGCAGATTTTATTTTCTAGTCCTTTGGGATCATTGATTCCATTGTAGAACTTTGAAAATATTTCAGGGTCACTGATGAGGCCTAATTGGCCGAAACTAGCTAGTCTGGCCCAGAAAACTTGTACACTCGACAGTTTTCAGTTCTTTGGTGTGATCCTTGCTTCCAAAGGATAACCCTTTTATAGAACATTTAGTTTAAACATATTTATTGTATCATAAACTGTACATGATCACAATATAAACATGATACAAACAATTGGATCAGAACGAAAGCATAAATGCTTATTTAGTTCTTCTGCTGAGAAGTTCTCCTATAGAACATTTGATTGATAGTATGAAAGTGTACTGATATACTGGTGGAGTTAACATAGTTAACATAGAATTTCTGTTTGGGAACACTGAGGACTTTTATTTACTTCAATGCCAATATTGTGCACAAACATGAATAGCGTTGTTGTATTTTGGTTTACTGTTTACTAAAGCCTGAATCTTCAGTTGCCAGGTGGAAATGGAATTGCGCGCTTATAAGCACCCTGTAAGGACACCGTACATATAAACATTGTCGTGTCGAATTTGGAACAATATGTTCTGTCTATACTGTCATTTTTTACAGACAAGTGTTTACTTGTTCAACATTTAGGATAATTACAGTGACCAAGTTGTTCCAAGCAAAGCATTTCGTGAGCGATGACCCCACCCCTGACCCCTCTACAATTCATTCTGTCAATGTCTTACATGTAGTGCAACTTGTGATAAAGCACAGGCGCTTGAAGTTCTATGCTCAAAAAAAAAGAAGGAAAAACGAAAAACCCTGTAAACCTTTAAACTTTTCGAAGTCTATAGGCCATTTCTTCAAAATGGCTCATAGTCTGGATGTTTAGCACCATCATTAACATATATTTAATAGCATAAAACTTCAAGCTTCTGTGGATAAAGTTAGTGTGAAAGTCCGAGCGGATGCTGGGTGTACTCTTTAGATCTATATCAAATATGGTTGACGTTTAAAAAAAAAGACAAAAAAAATGTTTCCTAGTTAAATTATGAATCATAGGGTTTAGACTACGTTCAGTTCATACGACAATTTTATTTTCAGAGCGATAATTAGCAAATAATAAAGGTAGGTCTTGTGTGAAGCAGCGATATAACATCAACCATACTTGAAAATATACAACTACTGAGTACATGATGCAAAAATCATAATTATAAAGACAAAAACAGTTACCCAGTAAATGTTTCAAAAGCATATACCAAACCGTTACAATTTTATAGGTATGGGCCGAGTTTGTTATGGGCCGAGTTTTTGTGGGACGACTTGGTAATGGGCCGAGTTTGCAATGGGCCGAGTTTGTTATGGGCCGAGATGTCCAGTTACCCTTTGTGATATCATTAATTCGATTTTGTGATTTCAATAAGTGATATCACAAAACAGGGATTTATAGTAAAACGGCACCTCAAATTTTAAGATATCTCTGTATCTAAGCCTTTAGGCTGCAGATCCTGTCTGGTATTTTCTTAACTTGATATGATCTTCAATGGTATTAGGCACTTTTTGTGGCCAAGTGCGTTCTTGCGATGCATTATCGGACTTTCCTATCAATTTAACCGGTTCGGCTCGAATCAAACACAGGAAGTTCGGTTGCGCATGCGCGAATAGTTGTGACTGTTTACATTTCCTGTAGCGAAAAATACATTGAAAGTGAAAAATTTCGCTGTCATCATGTCTTACAGAGATTTGAGAAGTATATATTTTCTCCATTGCTCATTTTCATTACAGAAGTAGACATGGGGCACAAGAGGCATCTGCCTAACCCCATCATCCTAACGGTATTGGGGGAAGATTTTCTCGGAGAAATTCACTGTTTGAAACACCCAGTTGGTGTTTTCATCTCACGATAACTCGCATCGTTCAATCAAGAGATGTCTAGCCCATATAAGTTATATTACCTATAAGCCAATGCACGTTTGTACGGCTGATCTAACTATCAAAGTCAATTTTCATCTTTATAGAACAGCAAAATAAATTTTCAACACGTTTTCAAACAGCCAGGGAATTCCATGGTACCAAGGGGGTACGTGTACTCACCGGATCGGACCGGATCGGACTGAATCACCGGATCGGACCGGATCGGACCCGAATTTTACCATTTATAACTGTTTTATCATACTTTCTATGACTGTTTATGCTTATATTTTGTAGAAGATAGTATGCCCAATGGATATATTGCAGTAATATTTGGGTTTAAAGGGGGTCTGCATTGCATTTAGCATGATGTATCCAGCACATATTATCTCTGCTCAGTGACCTATATGTATGTATAGGTCACTGCTCTACTCTAAATCACCTCTATATAACGTGTACCCACGCTCTATACTTCGAACAAAAATGAAAAAAAAAAAATCACATTATTTCATCTGACCTTTTCATATCTTAGCCATTTCAATCACATTATATTGCATATGCATGTTTACGTATCTGTCTCAGTGAAATTTCCACGAAATACCAACAAACTGTAAATTCATTAAATTCAAATATTATTGTAATATATCTTTTGTATACACAATCTTATGCAAAATATACACATTAACAGTCAAAGAAAGTATTATAAAACAGCTATAGATGCTGAAATTCGGGTCCGATCCGGTCCGATCCGGTGATTAGGCCCGATCCGGTCCGATCCGGTGACTTTACGTACCGGTACCAAGGTACTTAATGTTTTAAGTGAGACAACACATGCTGTGTACAACAATGCATTGACTGGTGCACAATAGTATTTTCAACAAACCATGTTCTAACTTATAATAAAGTTAAATGCTCAAATAAATCCTGTTATTATTTACAAGCAGGCCTCGAACAAAGTCATGCTAACTATTTTCCTGTCAGAATACAGTCTCATGATACCCAGGCAACCAGACAGCTATCAAATTTGCAGAGCTTACAAGATAAATAATAATATGAAAATAGCCCTAATGAAGGGCCGTATATTCTATTCTGTTCTATGTCGATGCAGGATTTTTTTTACGATAACCCGTCAACGTCGCAGCAAACGGACATCCTCGCCTATTATTGACCGAAGTGTTACGATTGCATCGCGGCTTATTTTTCAACTTCCGGTCGAACGTTAAAATTATTTACATACACATATCAGGTTTTGTGAATAAGAATGTGTTTATCTTTGTGTCTACGGAGAATAGCAACCATGAAATCGACCAAACTTCCTGTTTATTCATAATGGCAGCCCCCATATGGAGGTAAATTCCGGTCGAGAAATCGAACGATGGTTTTCTGAAGCAGCATATGCAACATCATCTACATTTTCTTTTGACTAATGTCCTACCATAAGAGCTCGCCCTTCGGGCCCGCTCGCTATTAATATCTCACACTGTTACAGGCAAGATATAAATGGTTATCATCAGCTTAATTGGAACTCATAAAAACTTTTGATAAAAGTGTTTTGACCATTTGAAATCTGGAAATGGCATATTTAAAATTTCCTCCATTATGACATTAGGTGTGTAACATTTACTCGGACTGTGTGAATATCTTTTAATGTAGTTTCACCAAGCAAGAATTATTTGTAAGAGTAACTTTAAAGGTATATGGATGAGAAAGGAATGTTGGAACTGTTGCAGCCAGTTTGCTGATTTCCTATCAAAATGATTTGTGTAAATTTGTGCTATTTTCAGTTTAAAAGCTTAATTGCAGCCCATATATCAATCACTCAAAAAATAAATAAGCATACATTCAAGTTGTAATTACTAATTGCATTTTTAAGGGAAGGGTATGTTGAACCATTCAATAGCAAAAGTTGAATTAAGAATTATTGCTGACATTAAATATCAACAAGTGTATAGTACTGGTGGTGGCTGGAAAAGTTGAGAAACCACATTTTCCAATTTTTTACTTTATTCTATATTTATTCAGATATTTATCCTAATTATCTTATAAATTATTTTGTAGTTCAAAGTAGTAACCCCCCCTACTTTATCAATATAGTAATATACAGGCCCAGCAAATAGTTTAAGTTTCATAATAAAGCCAGATCCAATTTACCTTGGTACCATGGAACCCTTGGTACCATGAGACCGGACTATACGTCAAGGGCTTACCAAGTCACGCGCCTTTCCTGTCAATCAATCGATTTTTAGCCCTGACTGGTTGAGGTATAATTTGTGAAATGAATTCGGGTATGTTGCAAAGCTGATGGGGAATTTGATGCGGTACAGTTCCCTTTCGTAACACATCTCTCTTGTACAGCGGAATCTGGATTCGGCTAATTTGACAAATCTTTAAACCAAGATGGAAGAGTCCATTTAAGATGTGTCTGAGCAATAAGAGACTGTATGCCATGTGCGTATAGACCATATACATCAAGCCTGCGCAAATATGCTTGCCAAACAGCGTCATCAATTTTTACTAGGTAGAGTCCCCAGGGTTCATCACATGCGAACAAGGAAGTCTAAGTCCAGACAGAGAACATGCGCAGGCTTATCTTTGTTTTTCCAATAGTTACTTTATCTTGCGACCCCAATCACACGATGTAAGTTCTTAAACTACTCAATTAACGCTTAATTATTACCACTGATTGTGCAATTGTCAAAGTCTTTAAGCTAATCAAATTTTATTGATCTTTTCATGCCGTACGGTCAAACGCTATATATTTTTTCCAGTGACTGGTTTAAACCGGTCAATCAAAGTACCGCCATTAGGTCAGGTGCGTCAGGTGTGAAATATAAATTATGTGTTTGATTTTGTAAACGATCTTTTCAGTAGCTTTAAGGAATTAGAAAAATGAAAAAAATAATTGTTGATACTGCCATTAGCTACGTTGCGGCTTTTATATCATGTACTTTGAATGTACTGGTATATATGACGGCGCGTGCAAGACCGTGGGCGGGCGCGCACAGGGGGAAAACGTACCGGTACCAAGGACAAAAAACACTGCTGTTCAGACAAAAACGTATAGTTTTGCAACTTTTTTAGTGTTTTTCAAACCTTGGTAAAATCGGGCTTTTAAGATGCGGTTAGTACACCAGAAATACTTTTTTCCCCAAAAATTTCCTATAAAATCTAGCTGCGTGTTATACGCAAATGCGGGTTGTACACGCCTTTCTACGGTATGTTTTGAATCTTCTTTAAATTCAAACATAAAAAATCTTATCTCTTAAATTCCATAAAAAAAAACATATACCTACTGATCAACCCAATCCTAAATCTGGGGGTCGGGTGACAGCAAACAAATCTTTTATTAAAGTGATTGTTCACATCTTTTTCTAAACCTTTATAACATAGGTTAAAAATATGATGAGAATCATACCTCTAAATTTTTTGTGAAAACCATTTCAATTAGTGTGTAATTTGATGATTATCACTTGCCCCAGGAGTCTGCCATTTATAAGTTGAATGACCTCAAATATTTTCTGTTGGAATCACTTAGCAGCTGCAGCAAGGTAAAATGAGTTACAGAGCAGCTGGAGATATTAGTTTAGAGTAGTGTTCCAATGCAAAGCCAGATCAGTCTGTTCATTGAAATGCACACCGTTAAACATTGACAGGGAACAAATGCCTTTGCAACACCTGATTCAAAACAGTTTAGACCATGATCAGACTGTTTCTTTAGGAGCAGTCTGATCTGGGTTAGCACTGTTCTGTCCCAATACTTAGAATTTTAAGGTGATTCTGGCAATAAAAATCTAGCAGTAGCAGGTCAGCTTTCAACACATTAAAATAGTACTAGTACTTATATAAATAATAATAATGAATACATTAAATAATGCATGAAAATGAGAATAATGTTAATAGCTGTTGGTTATACAAACATGCTTTTCTGAAGTCTGTGCATAGGCATACAAAAACTGCACTTGCACCATAGAAAATTGACACCACAAGTATGTCAAGCTATCATCTGCATTTGAAAGTCTGTATTTCAAGTCATCTTCTGTATATTGAGGTGACCATAGGTGCCTTTTTAATGTTTACCTCCTCAATCACATCCAAAGACATTATAAGCTCAGAAACTAATTGCAATCTTTCCATATGGAATCACGGTCAACTCCTCTAGAAAGTGGTTCCACTGCGTAAAAGGTTAGGTAAACAAACGCTTGCTATCCAGCTGTTTCAAGCAGTTAGACTGATGTGATCGAAAACATGTCTGCTGCCTGATGTTTAAGATAAGAGCAATAAACATGATTTTAATTACCTTAGCAGACGAAGAAATGATCTGTAGAAATTTAATTAGGACATACTGACTTATTTATTTTTGATATAGAGAATCAGTTAAGAGATCTGAACAATCACTTTAAGGATGGCCTGACAATAAAATGGAATGAGTTGTTAGAAATATGGAGCAGTGTTTCCCCTAAAGCGGAATGGCGGGGCGCCGCCCCCTGCCCCTTTTTGGTCCCGCCCTTCTGCCCAAAAAACGTGTCATAAGCGCCCTGCTGCCCGAAAAATATCAGTAACCAGTCCCTTTTCCCGTGCTGCTATTACGATTCGTTTCCATTATGTCACATACCTGTAAAAACTGACAACTCAAGTCGATCGATAATCTATACACATGCTCATCAATAAACACCAATCACGGTGATTAATCTGTGGCAATTATCACCTTGCTATACCCCGTGTTAATTGGAGCGGAGAATTACTTCGCCAACTGAAAAGCATGCTGGTTACCGGCTTTTAAGATGTCAAATGCAGTGCGGACATGGCGATAGTAACCAGGGCAATTAAAGAAACTCTCGTTAAAGTGACCAGCCTGTTCCGACTGTGAAATTAACGGGTAGCACTTAAACTCGTTTGCCTCGCTCCGATAATGACACGGGCCTAGTTGAGGGTGTGGCAGGTGGGGATTCAATCGGTATAACGGTGCCGCTTGTCGCATCAATACCGATAACTATTTTTTTCACCGTATCACGTTTCGCTACTACAGAATTCGAGGCCTATTAGACGCTTACGACAATGCAATGATTCAATATCTATTTTCCCGGTAAACATGTCAGATACGTAATGTACGGTCATCACAAATACGGATCATTCTAAATTTGCGCAGGCTGATCAGATCATACATGTTTTCATGAAATCGTCACAGGTGCCGACGATTTCTGTTGATGAAAGTTTGTTCGTTCACTTTAAGATAAGTTTCCCGCGTTTTTCTATCTAGTTCCCGCCGATTCAGGTGTACTATCTGTGGAACGAGAACCAGTCAATATTTATTAATATTACCTCGGGAAATCCGCGATCTTTAGCATCTCAGCAGCTCAGCTGTCACCATGCAGTAATTTGCGATTTTACAAATTTACCGGCCCAGATATGCAACAATCCTTATTTGATATTTAACTATTCTAGAGAAGTCTTACGGTAGGTATGTTCATCTAAGTGTAGAATTAAACTCGGTTTTGAGATAGACAGATTTTGAGTGTAAACAAGTATCAGCTTTGATCAAAATCACTAGAACAAATCAGACCCATCAGCAGAGGTGCAATTTTGGATGTATATATAGAGGGCGAGGGAAAGGTGGGGAGGTAGTGGTGGTTTGAGAATGCCGGATTGTCTTCTTTTTTTTTTTAGCAGTTCAATTTTTTTATATTTTTTTTTGAGTAATTCAACAATGGACTGGTCACACTAACACTATGAACAGTACTGCTAAATTACACTACATATTAACACATAACGGTAGTGTTACTGCACTGAAATGTCATACTTTTGAGGTTAATTATTAGAATCTAAGGCCGAACAACGTAAGTAACATTGCCCCTCCAGATGCCTTTCGCCGCGCTAAAAGTGCCCTTTTTTCAGCAGCACCCTGCCCCTTTTTCAGTCTGGGGGAAACACTGTGGAGTGAGTTGTCTTATAATATGGGGCAACTTGTAGTACAGTATGGGGCATGTTGTCTCCGTCCAAGTTTTTACTGGGACAAGTTGTCTTTGGTTGAAGTTGTTCGTAATTCAAATAGGAGCTATGTAGTGTGGCTGAGTGTGTGTTACTCAAGGTTGGGTGGTAAATTCCACCCCTGGTATTTACCGGTGGAATTTACTGGTCTGGAATATACTACCAAAGTGGAAAATACTGGCAAATACTGGTCGATTGAACTTATTCACCTTTAAATCTTGCTAAAACCAAAACAAAGTTAACTTAAAATAATATATATTCAAACTAAATGACTTTATGATGGTTTAGTTCATTTTTAGCTCACCTGAGCCTTTTGGCTCATAGGTGAGCTTATAGTATAGCCAGGCAAACCGTTCTATTCTATTCAATTGTCCATTTTCCGTTGTCAACATTTTCAAACATCTTCTCCTCTGAAACCACTGAGCCGATCAAAGCCATATTTCATATGGAGCCTAGCTAGGTTGGGAGAACAAAAGTTTGTTTGGGGGATCTGGGTCACATGACCAAGATGGCCGCCACGCCCATATATGGTAAAAACCCTTCAGAAATCTTCTTCTCCAGTACCAAAAGGCCGATGACCTTGAAACTTGGTATGTAACATCGGGCATGCGGGCCCATCATAATTAGCTCACCTGAGCCGAAGGCTCATAGGTGAGTTTATAGTATAGGCAGGCATCTGTCATCTGTTGTCCTTCTGTCGTCCTTCCGTCGTCCGTCAATATTTTCAAATGACATCTCCTCTGAAACTACAAGGCCCATTGTTACCAAATTTCGTATATGGCATCTATAGGCAGGGGGAACCAATAATACTGTTTTTTATCCAAATCACTTCAGAACTTTGGTTGCTATGGCAACTTAAAGTTTCCATTGACTTGTATGGGAAAAATTGAACATTTGCATTTTTTGCTATGTCACTGCAGATATTTTGACAAATCTTTTACAGAAATGTTCCTTGAGTAGTTCTCTATCAACCACATGAAATTTATGTAGATTGCGCAATTTGGCTGGTTGCCATGGCAAAGGAAAGGTTGAAAATAGAAAATATATTCAAAAATCATCTCCTCAGAAACTTTGCAACCAATAAAGCTCAAACTTCACAGAAAGGATCTTAGTACTAGCTTCTACAAAAGTACTGTTTTTCTTGGCAATTGCTCTAGCAGTTTGGTTGCTATGGGAACTTAAAGTTACCATTGACTTAAAATGGCAAAATAGAAAATTTGCATTTATTTCTGTCGGTGCAGATATTTTGACAAAACTTTCATAGAAATGTTCCTTGGGTAGTCTTTAACCAGCCTTGTTAAATTTATGCAAGTTGCGCAATTTTGCTGGTTGCCTTTGCAACCGAATAGTTAAAAATTGACTAATATTAAAAAATCATCTCCGCAGAAACTGTGTGGCCAATAAAGCTCAAACTTAATAGAAAGAACCTTAGTACTAGCCTCTATGGAATTACAGTTTTTCATGGCAATTACTCCAGCAGTTTGGTTGCTATGGCAACTAAGAGTTTCCATTGACTTATAATTGGGAAAATGGAAATTGGCAATTTTTGCTGTCTCACTGCTTTTATTTAGATTTTCTTTCTACAGAAATGTTTCTTGAATAGTCCTCGATGTTTCATATGAATTTTCTCCAAATCGCTGAATTTGATTGGTTGCCATGGCAAAATATAGGGTAAATTTTCGAAAAAAGAAAAGAAAAAATCTTCTGCTCAGAAGCCATATGGGGGATGAAGCTGATATTGTGCAAACATGTTGATGACAGAAGCCTCTACACAAATTTTGTTTTTTCTTCCAACCCCATAAGAACTTTGGTTGCTATGGCAACTTATAGTTTCCACTGACTTATAATGGGAAAAGTGAAGCCATGAGGAGGATGAAGCTGATACTTTGCATACATATTAATAACGTTAGCCTCTACCTAAAGTACGTTTCATATTATCATTGCCCATGTGGACTGGGTAGCTATGGAAACTTAAAGTTACATAGACTTACAATGGGAAAAGTGGACATTTGGTATTTATTTCTGTGTTACTGCAGATATTTTGACAAAAGCTTTACAGAAATGTTCCTAGAGTAGCCCTCTATCAGCCATATGAATTTTGCCCAAAGACCTGATTTTGATTGGTTGCCATTGCAACTGAAAGGCCAAATTTTCAATTTTTTCAATTTTTTTTTTTTGGCCAAAGATCTTCTTCTCAGAAGCCATTAAGGGGGGGATAAAGCTTATTTTTTCCATAAATGTTTGTGATATTATCCTCTACATAAATGGTGTGTTGTATTGCTGTTGTGCATGTTGTTTTGTTGCTGTGGCAATTTAGTTTTTCCAACATAGCCTCAGTGCTCAGGTGAGCGATATAGGGCCATTGGCCCTCTGGTTATATTTAATATATATAAGTTTATCATCATAAAGAATAAAATGTTTCACAAATTAAGCAAGTTGAAACAGCCAAAATGAGGATTTAAGACAAAAAATTTGACAAATTCACAAGTATGAATAGTATCTTGATTCCACTCATTATCAACAGCATAAAAATACAGTTACAGGTAAATTCACCTGTGCACCTGGCTAGTCACCTGTGACAGCCAATTTGCAAGACAATGTCCAAATTATTAAAACAACAAGTTTCAAGACAATGTATATTTAGGGGGGCAGAGTGTTGCTTGAGGTAATTATGGAAACAATGTGTTGTCAGAATGGTTATCCGTTTTTATACAAAAGTTAGACATTTAATCAAGGTGAAGTACATAGGTATGACTTGAGCTATAGTATGGCTTCAACTCTTGAATACATTTATCATGTTTATAGCAGTCAGATAATAATGTACTGTGACTGAGTTGTCACAAGGTACTCCAGGGTCTTTCAAGAAAAGGGACAGAGTAGTATGGTGAAATGTTGCTTTAATTAACTTGCAACAACAGTCCACCCACTCTATAGACTAACCACCTTGCCATAAAAGCATGGCTCTACAGCGAGGCCACTACTAGCGCCTCGTTGTAGAACCATGTTTTTATGGTGACATGGTTAGAGTGGTGGACTGTTGTTGCAAGTTAACCAACATTTCGATCAGTTAGTACTTCGATGGTTGACCAAATAGGCTTGGGACCATCAAATGTTTGGATTTTGATGAATAAGTTATAACTGTTCAAAAATAAAGCATCAAGATTAAAAAAAATCTCCTCAAAATCAGTGACCCTCAGGCATGTTGTGTAACTGTAAGGGACTTCTTCTGAGGTCTGTAGATCAAATAGAAATTGTAGCTTGGGAGGTCAAAATGTGGGTAATACTTGCAAACTAAAGTGCAATTCAGAGAAGTGGATATGTTAGTTCGCATGAGTAACAATCTCATGGTTCGGTGAAAAATTTTCAGATATCATTTTGAACTCAGGCCCTACATATACTGTGCCCAAGACGTGGTGGGCAGTTAACACCCACTGCGCCTGTGGTCACTAAGCTACAGGAAACCAAACCTTTACTTCTTGTTCTGTCAGCCTCCTTTTCTTTTTTCCTTCAATGGGACAGATTCCTTTTCTTAGAAGTATCATTTGATGGAAAAGCTCAGTGGTGATGTCCAGCTGACTCATGATCAGTTACTTAGTTCTCCAGTATTAAAGAAAAAAAACATGAATTTTTCACCAGTATAACTATATAGTTTTAATATAAACTGTACCCATTTGCATTTTAATTGAAGCCTTAAGTTGTGGTGCCCCAGCAACCTTGCAAGGCAGTGGTATAGACTAGACTAGACAGTCTTGCAAACTGAGCTACAGGTTTGTTTTTCTTAACCCTTAGATCGCCAAAAAGCAGGTGATAAAATCCATGTTTGCAAAATTATAAAACTATTTCATCCAAGCGTTAACATATTGAGATTTCATAGAGTATAGGGTAAACAGTTTAGTTCCAGATAAGGTGGCTCATTATAGCCTAATGTGCTTAAATATTGGGTCATCAACTACCGTTAATTTTCCATAAATTAATGGTTTTAGGTGTCCCAGTACTTAAGAACATTACGGTAGCCTGCCTCTTCTGACTCTAGACTGTTTGCGAATTTAACTGTTTTTGTTATGGGAGGCTTTAAGTGTTAACAGCAAACATTGTTTTTATATGGTGCCTATTATTTATTTTAGATTTTACTGAAATGATGAGGGGGCTTGGTTATGTGCGCCTCATTTCTATGGAAAATTTCCGAAATCCTAACTTCCCCCTTGTAGCAGAGGTTCTCAAATGGCTTGTCAAAAGGTAAATTTTCCTTTACTTACAAATATTTTAATTCTGACTCAGAAATGATTGAGCAGACAGTGTAGGTTCAGATCAGGAGCAGTCTGATCAGGGTCTGCACTATTTACTCTGTCTCCAAAGGGAGACATTATAAAATCTCACTGTCTGTCTCATGAGTACTCAAAACGACTGAAGTGAATTTGATCAAACTTTACTGAAAAGTAAAGCTTGATGAGAAAGTATATCAGACACAAGAGTTAAGTTTTATGATTAAAGTGAAGGCCACAAATCAGCATAGGGTCCTGTAGGGACATTTATTAATAGAGGAGAATATATGGACTTGCAAATATCTCACTTGGATGATGGAGGAATGACTTGGTGGTTTAAACATCCTTTTCAACAGTATTTCAGTGATATCAGGATAATAGCAGTGATTATATAGGGCTGTGTGCACTTAAGCGCTGTTTTAGGTTCGAACAGAATCTGGCCTGAAACCGGTGACCCTGTGGTCCAAAGCTAGGAGTGCTAACCACTTGGCTACACAGACATTTTATCTCATGAAGAAATGAAAGTCATTAAATGGAGACATTAACATTTATCAATGCAAATGATAGTATTACTTCAACTCTAACCCATGAGCATTACTGTTTGCTCAGATTTAGCAAGCACATTATTACACTGAAATTTGAGCAGTGACACAACAACAAAACTACAGAGTGGCATGTGCACCCAGTGAAAACTCAGATCAGCCTGGGCAGTCACCCAGTCTGATCAGAGTTTTTGCTGTGCACTTAAAGGGTAGCTAAGGGTCCAAGCCTCCTCCATGCTGACTCTGATTAGACTGGGTGGATGTCCAGGCTGATCTTAGTCTTCGCTGGGCACACATACCACATTGTTGGTTTTCTCATGACATGGCTCATTTGTACATATAAGCGCACAGTAATTGTTCTTTGTTTCCAGATATGATCCAAGTGCTGACATACATGGGGATACAGATACGGAACAGGATAGGATCATTTTTATTAAATCTGTGGCTGAGTTTATGGTAAGGCTAAGGTTAAATCTGTCTGAAACTTTTATTTTGGCATAAACCCTCTGCTTATGATTATTAAATGCCATGCATTAATGAAGCTCATTCCATGCACTAACATTGGAATTCACACACCATTCAAACATCATTTTAGGCTTGCTTATCATTAAAACTCCGTATCTTGAGCTCTAATCAGAGCAAGCTTACAGAGGCAATGGAAAATTACATGGATTTATTCTGCAACCAATCAATGTTTTGTTATGTGTACGGTCAATTGCTGATGTTGTCCCCTAAATTTCTCTGATGTAAATAATATTTTAATGGTTAATGATGTTGGGGTGTCTGTCAGTGATATAAGCGTTGCTGAAAGTCAGTGGTTTCATCTGCCTTATCAAACCAACAAAACTGTACATGTACAAGAAAAACACAACACAATAAAGTACTGTCAGACAGAATCACTCTGACTCAGCCTATGAGCTACTTAACAACTGACCTTCAAACAGCGGTTTATTAGGCAACAAGTCAATGTTGGAGCTGATGTATTTCTTAAATGAAACTCAGATTACTTTTAGGCATGATTATTTTTCTGTCTTTTATCCAGGCTACCAAAGCACACATCAAACTAAACACCAAGAAATTGTATCAGGCAGATGGGTATGCTGTGAAAGAGCTGCTGAAAGTTACCTCGGTGTTGTACAATGCCATGAAAACTAATGTCATGAACCAGGCAGAAAATGCTGATGACGATGACGGTACTCCTGTGTCTTTTGACATTTCATCTAGGGTAAGTGAGCTTGAAGTTGAAAAACTTTGAGGCACAAATTCTAGCTGAAAAAGTGATGACCCTGAATCAGACCAGGGTCTACACTGTTTTGCAAAATCCACTGATAGGAAATTTGAACTTGTCTGAATAAAAAGTTGGAGCAGTCCATCACAGAAATTGTTAAATTGGCTGACTATATAAGGTGGATACAGTAATATATCAAAGGTTTAAAGTGCACTACAATAAACCAAGAATAGAATTTCTTTTAAAGCAAATAGACTTTGAGCCCAAGAGCTCTCTGTTATGGATTCATTCCAGTTGGCATTTTGGGGAACATCATAAGAATGAACAAACTGTTTTCAAGCTATAAATATGTGATTTAAAAAATGGCCTTTCCTTTTTGTTGAGGCTGCCGTATATAAGTTCTATACTAGCTAGCAAAGCAATTAAAGAATTATAATATAGTTGTACACCGATAGAAATGACTGATTATGCATGCTGAATCTTGAGAGCCCCAAACTTAAATCAGCAATATACCATTCTCATGACTCTGCTAAATTTCAGCTAGGAAGACATTCAGTATTTCACAGTAATCAAACATTATAAACCATTTAATAAAAGAAAACTCTGAAACTATAATAACCTTAGTATGCTTTGTTTGCCAGGTGTCCATAGGAATGAAAAGAAATTGCATTTTATTGACTCAGCTACAAAGAAACATAAGGCAAATGAGCATTAAATGCTCATTTGCCTTATGTTTCTTTGCAGTTCAGAGTGAGCTTTTGCATGGCAGCACTTCATCCAAAATAATAATTGAGCCGCGACACGACAAAACCAACAATGTGGTTGTGCACCCAGCGCAGACTCTGATCAGCCTCATCATCAGCCAAGTTCGACCAGACTCTTTATTAAGTGCTCAAATGGTAGCTAAGGGTCTGAGCTAGCTCAATGCGGACAGCGAAGACTCTGATCAGACTGGGCGGATGCCCAGGCTGATCTGAGTCTGTGCTGGGTGCACAACCACATTGTTGGTTTTGTCGTGTCGTGGCTCATATTATAATGAGTAGTGTTATAATCATGCTCCGCTGTTATTTTATGTCATTTATGTGGGTGGAACTATTTCAGATCAATGAACTTAAAGAAGCAAGGAGACTGGCATCAGAGATTACAGTGAAAGGAGCAGGCTTGTATGACTTGTTGGGCAAAGAAGTAGACCTCAGGGTAGGTTGGAGCCCTAGATAAGAGGGAGTATGTGATGATAATTATGTGATATTTGTTTCTTATTATTTCTTTAAAACATACGTTCTGAGTGGTTGAGACACTTCATATGAGGTTGGCAACATAGCTGTTTATGCACATTTCAAAAATTATCCCAAGTTATCACCAAAAACCTTGTCTGATCTAGACCTTTGGTATGTGACTTAATATATGGAAAAAAGTTTGATAAAATTATGCGAAATTGTCCACATGGTTAAAAACTGTTAAGAGATATTGATCCATTTTAAGCCACTTTTTATCCGCCAGTCTCCGAGTGAGTGTTCTCTGTTTGCATATGTTACCAGTACGTGACCATTATGCATGTTGTGGCTCTTATCATGTTATCATGCGAACCGAACAACCAACTAAATGTTTTGTACCACTTCAGAAACTGAGGGTGAGGTTGGGCCTGTAAAATCGATTTAAGCCCCCCAGTAATTCATTACTGACCGTTCCAAGGCGGTAGTTCTGTTGTGGTTCTCTGTTGCCTGTTTTTGGTGTCAGAGTTTCTGTGATGTTTTAACTTATGTATGTTCTTATCATTTTTGGTTCGGTTTGGGTTGCTGAGTGGCCACCTTTTGGGAACAAGCTGCTCACTCGGTTGGCCATATGTTCTCTGTATCTTGATTATTTGTAATCTTAGTTGTTTCCAACTATGGTTTGAGGGCTGGATTTGGATTTTGATTGTTTCAGTTCCTGGTCTTTGCATACTTTTTACTTATACAGTACACGCAACGTGAAGACTTGATCTGACACGCTCTTGCGAGAAATTTTAATCTTTTCCATGAAAGTTTAGTGGGGTTTTTGCGTGTGAAATGTGTGGGAGATGCAAGAGACTCGCGAGATGCGTGACGTTAAACTCGCGAGAAAACAATTCCTTTTCACGCAAGACACGCAACTTTCGAGAGAAAGGATTAACTCCATGTATGCTCAGGTGAGTCATCGGCGCCAAACTTAATCACGCGTGACGCGTGTTTTCGAGTGGAAAGGATTAACGATTCCTGTCAATTTCACAGGTCATTATATGTTGTACAGGTAATTCGTTTATATTTTTACATTGGGCCTAAAAAAAAAGTTGTGTGATTCCGGTTTCCAACCGACTGGTCTTTTTGGGCGCCAACTCAAAAAATTTTTGCGGCAAAAATTACGATCGGCAATTTCCGACATTCCGGAATTAACCATAAAGTGCCGAACAAATAGACAGCGTAAACCGCTCACGCTATGACGCGTAAAGCATACCAGTTTGTCGCATTGTATTTAATACTGCGCAGGCTGATCCTAATATTTACTATCAGCGTATGGAATAAGATTCCTTTCACCATTTTGTGCTCTTAGCGGCGTCCTTTGATGTCAAGGCACAAGACTGACCTATAAACGTGCTGTGTTTACGTATTTCAACAAATGCTGCCGTCTTCACATTTTATTATGGCGAAGGCCCTGAATGCATTCAGTCACCTCTAAATATGAATATAGATATTATGTTTATTTGTCCGAATACTTTGAGAATTTTTCCGCGCAGCACAATCAGTTTCGTTTTTCCTATAGATAATGTGATTTTGCCACGCGGAGATCGGAATAAAAAAGCAAACTTCTCACCTCTTATTTTTCCTTCATTTTGATGCATTTTTAAAATCCAAACACTTTGACTATTGATCCACGACGCAAAATCATATTTTCCATATTTCATGAATGAACTGATTATGAGGATGCATCTGTGACGTATTTTTTTAGCCGTCAAACCAACAGGTTTACAAATTTGCATATTTCAGAGAGTGGATAAGTGGACGTCAATCACCGCTGAGACAGCCCATTTGCTAATCAAGTCATTGTTGTCGCGTGCGCTATTAATGGAAACTTGAGAGCTCTTACATCAGAAAGTTCGGCACGTGCCACTAGCGGCTATATCTTGAGTTCAAAAGCTGATCGAAACGCTTTGATCTTTGTGACTGTTTTGACATGGATTGGGCTATTATCGGCTGAGCGAAATTTTTTGTCTGTGTCATCATTCTAGAATTTGAAAGAACTCCGTTTACTAACTAACCTATTAACAATATTCTTTCAAACATAGGCCTCTCTAATTAACTCGCCGCGTATAACTGCAACAAAATTACGCTGATCATGATTGTTTATCAACCCATCCTTAATTCGTAAATGTAGATACCGTACGGTCAAACAATACTTGCGTTGAGGATGCGATCAATTAGTTTTTTCACGCACGCTTACAATGTATTAATTGAACCGTTATCAGCGCCGAAAAAAAATGCATTGCGAATCATGTGCCTTGTCTGTAAAGGTATATGCTTGCATTTACTGTACATGTACATACCTGGACTAAATTCCACGCGTGATGCGAGAAAGTTTCTCGCATACACCACTCTATGAATTTCACGCGAGATGCGAGGAATTTTCTTGCGTGGAACGTGGCGATTTCCAAACATGCGAGGAAGTTTAGTGTGAAATGCGTGAGAGTTGCGAGAGAATCTCGTGGATTTTAATCCCTTCCACGCGATTTTAAGTGTCACGCGAGAGCGTGTCAGATCAAGTCTTCACGTTGCGTGTACTGTATTTGAGTATTTCTATTATTTTATTGGAAAATACAGAGAGTAAAGTAAATAGCATCCCAACACACATGCACAAAACAAGTAACAACTCTTTGCCAATTTCTTGTATTATACATAAATACAGATTCAGCAATAGTGCGTTCAGAAAAGCTACATGCTGTGTAACTGAGACTAAGGTCTAGGTAGGACCTTTAGTTTCCATCACCTGTTTTTTTCTTCAGGATCTGTACATGTTATGTTTGAATAGCACAGGCTGCTATTAGACTGCATGGATGTGCAGGCTGGTCTTAGCCATTGCTGTTGCTGTTTGAAAATTCATTAAGCACCCTAGTTTCTTTATGTCAGCACTCACAAAAAACTATATTGTACAGTGTTTCCCCCAGACTGAAAAAGGGGCAGGGTGCTGCTGAAAAAAGGGCACTTTTTAGCGCGGCGAAAGGCATCTGGAGGGGCAATGTTACTTACGTTGTTCAGCCTAAATCTAATAATTAACCTCAAAAGTATGACATTTCAGTGCAGTAACATTACCATTATGTGTTTATATGTAGTGTATTTTAGCAGTACTGTTCATAGTGTTAGTGTGACCAGTCCATTGTTGAATTACTAAAAAAAAATGAACTGCTAAAACAAACAAAAAACAATCCGGCATTCTCAAACCACCACTACCTCCCCACCTTTCCCTCACCCTCCATATACACATCCAAAATTGCACCTCGGATGATGGGTCTGATTTGTTCTAGTGATTTTGATCAAAGCTGATACTTGTTTACACTCAAAATCTGTCTATCTCAAAACCGAGTTTAATTCTACACTTAAATGAACATACCTACCGTAAGACCTCTCTAGAATAGTTAAATATCAAATAAGGATGGCGTATTGTTGCATATCTGGGCCGGTAAATTTGTAAAATCGCAAATTACTGCATGGTGACAGCTGAGCTGTTGAGATTGCTAAAGATCGCGGATTTCCCGAGGTAATATTAATAAATATTGACTGGTTCTCGTTCCACAGATAGTACACCTGAATCGGCGGGAACTAGATAGAAAAACGCGGGAAACTAATCTTAAAGTGAACGAACCGACATTCATGAACAGAAATCGTCGGCACCTGTGACGATTTCATGAAAACATGAAAAATCTGATCAGCCTGCGCAAATTTAGCATGATCCGTGTTTGTGATGACCGTACATTACGTATCTGACATGTTTACTGGGAAAATAGATATTGAATCATTGCATTGTCGTACGCGTTTAATAGGCCTCGAATTCTGTAGTATGGCGGAACGTGATACGGTGAAGAAAATAGTTATCGGTATTGATGCGGCAAGCGGCACCGTTATGCCGATTGAATCCCCACCTGCCACACCCTCAACTAGGCCCGTGTCATTATCGGAGCGAGGCAAACGAGTTTAACGGTGCTACCCGTTAATTTCAGAGTCGGAACAGGCTGGTCACTTTAACGAGTTTCTTTAATTGTCCTGGTTACTATCGCCATGTCCGCAATGCATTTGACATCTTAAAAGCCGGTAACCAGCATGTGTTTTCAGCTGGCGAAGTAATTTTCCGCTCCAATTAACACATGACGGTCAGGGTATAGCAAGGTGATAATATTGCCACAGATTAATCACCGTGATTGGTGTTTATTGATGAGCATGTGTACATATTAGCGAACGACTTGAGTTGTCAGTTTTTACAGGTATGGGACACAATGGAGCCGAATCGTAATAGCAGCGCGGGAAAAGGGACCGGTTACTGATATTTTTTGGGCAGGAGGGCACTTATGACACGTTTTTGGGGCAGAAGGGCGGGACCAAAAAGGGGCAGGGCGCGGCGCCCCGCCATTCCGCTTTAGGGGAAACACTGTTGTAATTAGCAGCATATATTTCTGTTTTAATAGGAACAGAGAACGGTAGTAATAGCAAAACAACTAGAAATCAATGAGGTGGAGATGAGCCTTGGTGCTTCTATCAAAGCTGTAGAGGTAAGTACTCATTGCTATCATGTTATGGTGACAGAAGGGTGAACACCTAGACTCATAATTCAGATGTAATGGGTTGGATCCCGGCCACTTCAGGATTTTTCAGTAGTCTCTGTCCATCATCATTCATCCATTCCACCATTATCTGCATATGACTGACAAAGTATTGAAGGGGCGGTAAAATGCCATATCATTAATCTGTAGACTTAAGCAATTTGTAAACATTTTGTTGTATGGAAGATTAAGTTTTATAGGTGCATCTCCATGCTGTTCGTCAATTTTACCAAGGGAAATCCATTTAGCTTCCCTAGACAATGAAGCCCTTTCAAAAGGAGATCTGCTCTTAAAGAAATTGTCTCTTTTTGAGAAGTCAAGCCCATTGGAAAGGCAAGAAGAAATGAAAATTTCCATCAAATGCGTATCCATACACCTTTATATGTAGAATTATACTTTGGAGGTGGAAGTTTGAGTCTAGCTTAGATTGTGATCATTCTGTAGCCTTTGCAATAATATCTTGTACCCCTCAACATCTCACACACTTTTCTAATGATCTAGTGTACCTGAAATGCTGTTGGAAGGACAGTAAAATCTCTCATTGCATCAGTCCATTTATAGAACTAGAGAAATGGTAAAGTTTTGATAGTGATTCTGAAATCACTCATGAATCTTCAATTAAAACATAAGTTTAAGATTAACCCATCCGGTAGAGTGTCCTCACTTTGGTGGTCCTAATTAGTGCCCACAACCTTTGTTGTTATGCACAAGTAAAAAAAAAAAGTTATCAAAATGCCACCTTATCTGAGTTCTGCATTTTCCATGTTTTCACAGAACTCTAGATACAAGGAGTGTTTGATGATAATTCTTAGATGGTTTGTGAGGGGCAACAGATTAGCTTCAGATTATCAAGACCTCATCATAGTCGAGTTGTTTTTCATTTCGCAAAATGTGTCATTTTTTGACTGTTTACTTTCAGCATGAGATCAAGAAAACTTTACATATGTTAGACAATGTGGCATCTGATGAGGCCAATTTAGAGGCTAAGATAGAGAAAAAGAAAAATGAATTGGAAAGAAATCAAAAACGTCTCCAAACATTACAAAGTGTCAGGTAATTTCAAAATTTAACCTATTTACCAGGGATACAGACTAGCGGTCGCCCACTTGCCCACTGCAAGTAAAAAATCAGCTGGGTGCCTAAAATTAAAATGACAGTTGCCCAGCTGACGATCGTCAGCTGTCAGCTGTTTTTGGCTTGGAGTAAAGTCCGCCACCTCATAGGGCATTGCTAACTTTCACGCCGATATCTGCTTTGAATATTCGGTGTTCCGTCATACTTGTGTGTTGGATTTTACTCACTATCGAGAACCAACATGGCCGCCTCCTCGTAATGGAAGATAGATGGATAGATAGATTAGACAGCTAAAATTCTTAACCGTTTATAAATTTTTCACGCATAACGTGGCGATACATCGCCAGTGTTTCACACCCGGTTGCTAAAAGGAAGCAAAACTCTGAAGAAAGGAGGGTTTACTACAAAGCCTACGGAAATGGTGCAATTCTCCCGCAGATCCTGAATAAAAGATTCTCTCGTTTTAAATGTGGGCCCCTAAAATTCTGGCTGGGCGACTAATTTTCAGTTTTTAGGGGCCCAGCTTGCTCCTATGAAAAATGACTTAGTCTGTATCCCTGTTTACCCCTATATGTCTGAAGAAGACTGCTTGATCTCTGAAATTAGACAAGTCCAACCTTATATGCCCCAAAAGTAGACAAGATCAAAGGTGTGCGGCTTTCTAAAAAGAAGTTCCATTAAAGTAAAGTCATTTAAAATTTATACTTGCAATAGCCAAAATGCTGTTTGAAACAATTCAGAATTGAGTTATTAGTTAACCCTTAATGGACCAAAACTGAAAATAGCTGAATTTGCAGTGTTGTAAATCCAGAGGAGGTGGCTCATAATGAGCCATAATGAGCCACCTCTTTTTGCCCTTAATTCTTTGAACCTCAGTATGATATACCTTTGGAAGAAACTATTTTTTTAATTTCACAGACATAAATTTTGTGGTCTGTTTTTTGGTGCTTTAAGGGTTGTGTGATGTGACAAGGTGTCTTAGAGTATGTATAAACCATGGTGTTGACTGAGTGTGAGTACTTTTTTTCAGACCTGCATATATGGACGAGTATGAAAAATTGGAGGAAGATCTACAGAAACTATATGACAGTTATATGATACGATTTAGAAACTTAACATACCTGGAGGGACAGCTGGAGGAATACAACAGGGTAGAGCAAGATAAATTTGAGGTACATTGTGTAACTGTGGTCATCTCCAAGAAAAACAGTGTCATGTCAGTTTTAATGATGTTGCATTGGCACTGATTTGACAGTGTCATAATGTTGTGTTCTATCTGGGATTAGGAGCCCTGGTAGCTCAGTAGGTTAAGCGCTAGCCTGCTGATCTAGCGGTCCTGGGTTCGAGCCCCACCGTAGGCATGAATCTTTTCAATCGTAAACAGGGTTCTATTGCACACAGCCTTTCATTATCACCCAACCATTGTCCTGATATGACTGAAATACTGTTGAAATGGACCTAAAATCGCAAGTCATCCATTCATCCATTCTATCTGGGATTGAGGTGAATGGGTACTCATCCATGTGTTTCCGCCATCTTTATCTTGTATGAAACTAGCGAAGTGACACATGGGTATTGCTTTTCAGCAGCCACCACAGCATAAACTTTCTTTAAGGTTCGAGGTTATAAAACTTGAGAATAATCTCAAACTCAAAATAAAGCACACTGATTGGCTGCTTCCGAGCATGTGCTCGGAAGCAGCCAATCAGTGTACTTTATTTTGAGTTTGAGAATGTACTCAAGTTTTATAACCTGTGGGCCAAGTTGTCTGGTTTAGCTCTTAAGTTGTTTAGGCACCTCTGTGACAGGCATCTTGCGTGTCAGGCAAGACACAGCATTCCAGGAAATTCTTGTTACAGAGAGAATCACTTTTATGACTTTCTATCCGCTTCCATAGATGACAAAGGTCTTCTTAAATTGGGGTCTACTCTTAAAGAAAAGAATTTGCTCCAAGAGGAGCAAATTCTTTCCTTCAAGAGTTGACCAACATTGAGAAGGGAGGCAGATATGAAAATGACAAAATTGCCTCCCTAAAAGTGTACCCTTTCACATTATACCTTAATGACTGCTGATTTTCCAGAATGAAATTTTCTTCCATGTCTATTCCTTCTATTATATGGGAAAAGAAAAAGGGAAAACATTATAACTGCCGATTGGATTTATCCTCGAGAACAGCCTAGTTTGGGTCTACACTGTATGTGGTAACATGTATTTCACCTTGAGGTCAAGGTGTGACAGGTATATTTGCTCAGCTAATTAGGGGATGGTTGGATGGTGTGAAGGTGCTGCGTGCAACTTCTAGTGCCAGGGCGTCCTACTTATTTGAATAGTAGTAGGGCAAGGGCTTACTGTGCTTGCAGCAGGTGCGATAGGGGATTGTTTGGACATTTTTTTCTCTCGTCTCTCATTTCTCTTCTTTCTCCCTCTGTTTGGGAGACGGCCCGATGTAGACTGAAATACTGTCTCAAAGGGCCGTTCAACTCAAAACAATCAACCAACTCAGCTAATTTCCAGCCATTTCATTATTATGTGCTCTCCTTACCCAGTATCATGCCTCCTAAACACTGATCTTGTAATACACCAAGTCACATATTAATGACACTAGGACATACACAAACTGTGTTAGGTTATTCAGTGTTGACAGATTTATTTGGTTCTCTTAAGTCTTATTAGGGGCATTGTGATCTGGTACATTGTTGGTATAAATTATATGTTAGCCTGTAGAATAGGCCTAAATATAATTTTTACACTACCAGCATACACACTGGATCACTATGGGTTATTGGGGCTGTTTTGATCTTTTACCTATCGTCTATCTTAGGAAACTGAAGCAGCTTTAAAACAGATGGCAGATCGACTGAAGAGCGCAGAAAAAGAAACACTGATGCCAGATAAGGATGAAAGTAAGTTATAAAGAATGTATTTACATGCAGCCTATTCACGGAAAAACACTTTATGTTTTCCTATGATTCCTGTGTAAAATCATTACGTTTGCGAATAATCAGTTGGCAAATTCATGTTCAACATAAAAAATTGTGAACCATAATACACCACTAACATTTATACAGGAAAAAATTTCCCCAAAATTCTTTCCTTGAAGAGTTAACCCCATAGAGAAGGGATGCAAATGCATGTGAGCCGTGACACGAGAAAACCAACAAAGTGGTTGTGCACACAGCGCAGACTCAGATCAGTCTGGGCATCCACCCAATCTGACCAGAGTCCTCACTGTCCGCATGGAGGTAGCTTAGACCCTTAGCTACCTTTAAGCATCAAGTGAAGAGTCTGATCAGACTAGGCAGATGCCCAGGCTGATCTGAGTTTTTGCTGTGCGCACAACCACATTGGTTTTTTCTTGCCCCGGCTCATATATGTAAATGACAGAGTTGTTTCCTGCAAAAGTGTATCCAGTCTTGTTTAGCAGCATACAATTTCACTGAGTTCCAGATAAAGTATAGGTTTTGTAATAATTTGGAAGTAATTATGGAATTGCATGTTTACCAAGAATGTACTACAACTATGAAATTGCTCTGGGGGAACAGTCTTTTTGAGACTGTTCCTGCAGAGCAAATTTCGTGATTGTAGGGAATCTCCTTCAAAGAAATTTAGCCTTAGCAACAGCATAGCAACAACTTAAGTCGTTTTATTAACACGGCCCGAGGAATATTTGCAAGACTTATTTTTGCCAAACTAGGACCAGCATGAAATTCAAGAGATACATGTTAGTCTTTCCTATGTGAATAAGCTATGATTATATAACCAGAGTTTTCTGGTCTCTTGATGCACTGTTATGAAATTTGTTGTTTACCTTAGTTATTTAAACATGTCTGATAGAGTTCTGCATAGGGAGCATGGACAGCATTGCGCATTTCGTTACTAGTCCTAAATAGTCTCGACCAAAGTGAGTTTACTAGTTTACTATTTTTGTTTCTTTTGGTAAATTCCCTGGTTGCAAAGGATCTTCTTTTCTTAGTGTTATCTCACCCAGGACCGGATAAAAATCACAAGCTGTCAATACATTGGTTGTATAGGAGCTCACATACCTGCGTCCTCAAGTGACGTTGGAATTTTAGATGATGACGGTCACGAAGATGGCAAAAATGATGTCAGTTTATGCACGCCAGTCGTTGACGTAAAGAGCTGAATGGCGGTTGTTGAAAGCGGCACCTTCTTTCAAATCAAATTGAAACCTCACAAGCACTAGAATTACGCGCTTTAACAAGTTCTGAAGTTAGAACAAAATGTGGTGTGCAAGAAAAAGTATCTATCATGGGTGTGAGGTGTGGATAGAAAAATCAGTCACTCTGAATCACTGTTCGGCGTCAATCGGCAAGCCTCATGATGCCAAACAGTGACTCTCGTGACAGATTTTTCTATCCACACCTCACACCCATGATAGATACATGTACTTATATTCTAAACTTATTTCTGATTGTTTTAGATTCAGATGAAGACAGTTCTGAAGAGGATGATGATGATGACGAAGGTTTAGAGGAAGAGGGACGACCGGCAGGGCGCAGAAATAGACCCGATGGTAAATATACTCAATATTTATTTTGTGGTCAAGGTCACAGACTTCAATGTTTAGGGTGTTGAAAGTTTTGATTAAAGTAAGATAACACTCATAATTATGCTGTGTGTATGAGTTTATGAGTTAAGTTGATTTTTGTACAGCTGTTAGATATTCCTCCAAAGTTTTATTCAGTAGAAACTCCCACCGCATAGTGGTTAAGGTCACATAGTTAGAAATTTTATGTGAAATGTTTTGTTTAAAGTATATTTTTCAACTGGTTTGTAGTCTCACAGTGCCTGTATTCTTTTAATCAAATAGCTGATACTCTGACAACACATTCCTTTCCAAAATAGTCTGTCCAAAATTATATCTAGTGGAAGCTTCTCTCTCCCTTTCTCTCACGCATATACACACACACGCATGCATGCACACACACACACACACACTGTTAGGTTAAAGACACAGACTTTAAATACTGCATGACATCAGTTCAGGCACATTATACTGTCCGGTTACATATCTTGTTTTGATTATTTTGACCCAATTATGCCCCCTATTCAGAAGAAAAATATAAATTTTGGTTACTACCATAAAACTTATAAATATTGGGACAGATAGGTATGCACAAACAGTGCAGACTCAGATCAGACCACTCCTGGTCTGATCAAGATCTACACTGTTTGTCATTCCATCTGTACCTTTTAGATGTTTGACTGCATTGAAAACTTGACTGTTCAATTTTTAGGACAGTTATGGTAATTATTTTGGGTGTCCCCATTTTTAGAACTTTTACTGTATTTGAAATTTGCTTTTATCTTATCTCTAGCTGCTGCAGGTGAAAGAAGAGTCACAGGAAACATGATGGGAGATATTAGTGAGGCAAGTACTGAATTATGTTAACCCTTAAAGTGCCAAAAATGAAAAATTGTTGAATTTACAAACAGTGTAGATCCAGATCAGGTGGCTCATCATGAGCCACCTCATCTGGATCTACACTGTTTGCCCTATAGTCTTTGAATTCTCACTATGATATAGCTTGGACAAAACATTTTCATAAATTTCTGCAGACGTAAATTTTGTCGTCTGCTTTTTGGCACATTAAGGGTTAAAAATCATACTCAAGGTGGGGAATCATGTGACTTACCTCGGTTATTTTGTCCCTATATGCTGACAGAATGGGTGAGAAAATTTATCATATCATTAATACTCAATAAATGTTCATGTAGTAAAGTGTAGATACCTCACTTTTGCAGCAAGACAGTTTCTAAGAGCCGCTGTTTTTTTTCCTCAGATCCTCGAGAAAAGTCAGAAAGTCTTTGCTCGAGCTAGTGTTGAAAACTGCACTGCATAGCATAAAAACACTTAAACCTGCAAAGCCTGTGACTTTTAATCTTTTATTTTGTAAATTACTGTTTCTAATTTTCAAGAATACCAACATTTAGCTAAGATTGGGATATAAATTTCACCAGACTCATAAACCTGAAGAAACAAACACTATCAAAACAGTAACATTTAGGTAAACAGGCAGCTGTCTGGAATTTCTGGAGGGATGTAAATAATTACCAGCAAGCCAAAACCACCTGTTTTCATAAAGATCATTCACTTTTCTGTGCAGTTTTCAGCTCCTGTGAACAGATTTATGATAGTAGCATAATTTTATGCTACTTTTACAAATGATTTAAAGACCAAATAAAAGTTTCCAAAAATTGGTCTGAATTGCAGATTTAGTCTATTTAAATAGTCGTTAGCTGGGAATGAAGATAAGGTATCTGCACTTTACCGCATAAAACTTCATTGGCTATAAAGGAAATAATGATCAATTTCCAAATATAGGTATAAAATAAGCAGGGTGGGTCACTTTGATACAGTAAAATGGGAAATATTTGTGAAAATTTTTAAGGTGTATGAGTAGCTTATAATATGTCTTTCTGCCATTTTACAAAGGTTGATAACTGTTGAAACTTCCTGTTCGCTTCCTTAGACAAGGAAGCCCTTTCAGAAAAAGATCTACTCCCAAAGAAATGCAAAAGCGAAAAAGAAAATGCAAAAGCTCCTCATTTTTTCAGCAAAAAATACAGTGTTTTTAATTATGACACATTTGCAAAACGTTACATCTTGTTAACTAATGACATTGTTAGTTTTGAACAAGGCTTGGGTGCTGGATGATAATGTTCCTGGTACTGTTGTGACAGTTCAAATAATTAGGGCCCCGCCAGAGGAAGTCTGCTTAGGCCCTTTAGTAACCACCTTGTCTGTCCATCTGTCTGTCTGTCCATCATGATTTCGTGTCCCCTCAGTAACTCTATGAAATTATGCCCCTTCGTAATTTTCAGTACGGAAATTGTGTCTGCTCTGTAACTTTACAACTATCAAAGCTATTTTCATGAATATTTGTACAAATTTAAACCATCATCAGATGATGTGCAGAGAATAAGAACCATAACTCCCATCTACATATTAAATATGAAGGAACAACATGATAATAGAAAGCTGTTATTGTTGTTTCTGGTTGGGGACATATGACTTAAATGCCGTCAACAGTCCCATAAAGGGGGGGCCCTATTAGTTACCATGTTTTTAGTATACAGAGTGTAAATGAAAACGCACCTGTTTAAAACTTATGACATATTCTGTTTATTTCATATTTAGTTAATGCAACAGGAAATTCAATAAAACTTTATATTCTGGCACTGAGATAATATGTTTACTAATTAAACTGTTTTTCACCAGTAGGCGCTGTCAGGCGTTATGTCAGCTGTGATGCTCTTGAAAACAGTCAATATCAAACAAGATATTTGAAGTGGAATAAATCCAAATTCCGCACCCTGCTAGAAACTTGATTGCCAGTATATGGTTCTTTGAAACGTCTGTTAATATACAACCAATTATACTTTATCTAATAATGACATAATAAGGCAAATAAGGGTGACATTATACATGTAACGTTGTACTGAGGCTAGATTAATGGTTAATGTTTTATTCATTACAGGAAACTGATGATGATGATGATGATGATGACTCGGACATTGACCTCGACGAGGATGATCAGGATGATGACGACGACGATGATGAAATTGAGATGTCGACAAAGAATCCAAGAGCGAGACAAGCTAGACAGAATGTTCTCGATGATAGTGACAACGACTTTTAACAATTTACCACAATTTTCATTTACGATGACAAGATTGAGATGTCGACAAAAAATCCAAAAGCAAGACAGGCCAGGCAGAATGTTCTCGATGATAGTGACAATGACTTTTAAAGAATTTCGTACAATTTTCTTTTACCAGTAGTTATAAAACTTTGTCCAGAGCGATAGACAGAGCTCCAGATAAGAGGGGGTATTGAGGATAATTCAAAGATATTTTTTTTTATTTCTCATTGAAAACATATATTGTGACCCCTCATTAGCACCGTCTCGATGAGACGGTTCTAATGATGGGCCACAAAATATGTTTTTATGGAGATATTTGGATAATTATCCCTAAATTATCTCTGTTACCCCTTCTTATCTGGAGCACTGATAGAAAATTAAGCATTTGGCAAGCTTCATGATGCAGATGCAAAAACAGTGGCCGTCGACAGACTTTTCTGTCTGTACCTCTCGCCCATAAAATATCCTTATTGTTTTTACTTATTAAAGCATACCTTGTAACCCCTCATTAGACTCTCCTTGTCAAGGCAGTTCTATTGAGGAGTCAGAACAGAAACATCCCAGAATTATCCTTACCTGGAATTGCACTGGAAATACTCAGAAGTGGCTATATATACAGCAACATGAATCGGACAGTTTGTATCACACTACTGATGAGTCATTTGAGCCGCGACAGAACAAAACCAACAAAGTGGCATGTGTGCCACATGAAGACTTGGGTCAGCCTGGGCATCCCCCCAGTCTGATCAGTCTAAAAGTAGACTGCTAAGGGTCTAGGCTCCCTCCATGCTGACAGTGAAGACACTGTTTAGACTGGGCAGATGCCCAGGCTGATCTGAGTCTTCCCTGGGTGCACATGCCACTTTGTTGGTTTTGTTGTGTTGCGTCACATTTATGGACCAAACAGGACTAGCACATCATGTGAAATGTATTGCTGTCAACTTATTTATTGAAACACCAGATTTTGAAGAACCTTTATGTGTATTGTGAATAGTGAAGACTACGGTCAGTCTGCATTGTTTATTGTTTAAGTTTTGTGAATAACTAGTTTATTTATTACAACAACATTCCGTCCAATATGTTAAATTATAGTATCATGTATAGTATTTGTGATAGAAAAAGAAGTAGCAAATGTCTACATTGTTTTCTTATCATTAAAAACTGTTTCTTTGGAATTAAAAATTGTCTTTTTCCTTCTAACAGTTGGTTTGTGGTTATACAAAGGTAGTTGGGTATAATCTTTATCAGTTGTCTTTTCATTTTTTTATAGATACGTTGGTCAGTCTGTCCCCAAAAACCAAGTCAAATAAACTTCTACAGCCTGTTTAAGCTCTGCGTGTAAGAATTTCACTTAATAAAAAAACATAGCCTTTTGTCTTTTGAGTAACCGTGTAATATTTATTCAGTTATTAGACTGGTTATTCTTCTCAGAAACAACCCCAAAAATCTAGAGCCATCTTATGAGATTAATCTAGATTTTGGGATTGTTTTGGAAGGAAAAGACCAGTCTTGTAGCAGAACTATTCAAGAATTTGGATCATTCATGAGTGAGAAAAATCCTTTTTTTTTTTTTAGCCAATTTATTACAGTACTAATAAAAACAACCATGGCCAAGTTGTTCAAAACTAATGGGTTTGTTAGTTAACGAAACTCTTATATTTCAAACATATTATACCCAGATAAACCATTTTTTGCCAAAAAATGTGAGGAGCTTTTGCAGCTCTCATTTTTCCAGCAAAAAATATTAGCACAGCTGATTTTTCATGTACTAGAAGACTTCTGCTTTGAACAACCGTGCCCAAATGTTCTTAAATATTGGTTCAGAAATATGTGAGCAAACAGATCAGGCCCAGATCAGACTTTGGGCTTAGCATACTTAGGAAATAGTTCCGCTGTCTTAGTATTTAGGCTAACTGTGTTATTTCAGTCTATTCATGACAGTTTATGATGACTTTCATAGCCTTGCTGCCCCTATCTATAGCAGTTTCAAAAGCCTTCAGAGTGTCATTCAGTTTAAACCTGTGAGTGATGAGTGGTCTTACATCCAGGGCTCCTGAGGCAATTAAGTCGAGGGCAACTGGATAGCTGCAAAAGAACAAAAAGCACTAATTGCTTTGGTAATTGCAACAGAGGTAGCTGAGTTGGTTGGTTGGTTATTTTGAGTTTAACGGCTCTTTGAGACAGTATTTCAGTCAATATATGGCCAGGGATAGCTGACCAAAAAAGCATAGACCCAGACCCAGATCAGCTCTAAAGAAATGCATGGCCCAGATAAGAAGAGTATTTAATGATAATTTTAGGATAACATTTCTTATTTTTCATCAAAACCATATGTTGTGCCCCCCCCCCCCCCCCCCCCCCCTAATGAGGGGTCACAATGTATGTTTTTATGACTGTTTGATGGAAACTATCTTTAATTTTTACCAAATACTCCTGCTTATCTGGACCTTTGAATTTCTGAGCAGTCTGATATGGGTCTGCTTGTTTTGCCATTCTGCCTGGATGTATAATGGATGAATAACAGGATAGTAAATTCAACTTTTAAAATAGTTTTTTAGCTTGTGGTCCAAAGTAAATCATCAGAATAGATTGATTTAAATGGATACACTTTCAGAGGAAGCAACTCTGCCATTTTCCTTTTTGCCTCCCTTCTCCATAGGGTCTATTCTGAAAGGAAAGAATTTGCTCCCGAGGAGCAAATTCTTTCCTTTCAGAATAGACCCCATGTTGGAAAGGCTACAGTGTCCAGGGAAGCAAACAGGAAATCACTTAAGTTGTTTCCTTTGTAAAAATGGCAAAAAACAACAACATCGAAATGTATAGTCTGTTTGTTCCCAAGTGCAAACGGGGTTTTGCTTATTTTCTCGAAAACGATGAAAGTTCCATTAAATGTTCTAATGTCCTAATGATTCGTATAACTATACATAACAGAATACGAAAAATCCAAATGTTTTTATGTTTTTGTACAATATTTTACAGTACCACTAATGCAGAATTAGAGCAGTTTCACTGAAGGGCGTCATGTGCTTGTTAGAACAGCCAAAATGTTGTTGATAGACAATAGCGTAAACTCGTTGTTTACTACAGTTGTGGGCGTATATGAAAGAAATAGTAAACTGTATTCACGTGTCCGCACGCACTACGCATGGTGTCACTGGTCAGGTGACACTATGTTGTAAATAAACATTTAATTTATTATATGGTTTTGCAAATAAAAAGTGTATGTATCAAAATTTGATAATACCTGGGGGAAACAAAAAGTAGAAAGAAATAGATTCAGAATAAAATTTCAATTATTATGCAAATTTTGTTCCAAGGATAGCATACTATGGTCACATGCTCTAATACGTAAGACTATACGGGAATTCCAACAGCCAAGTTTTACTCCCTTGTAATTAAGAGGCGAAAATTGCATATTTTAGGTCCCTTTTTGTACAGAAACTTTTTTATGCAAAGCCTCACATTTCTACAAAATTATGATTTTGTTATGTAAAGGATAAAAATTAAGAATGAGCAGTTCGAAAATTTTCTACCTCTCACCAATTTTGAGAAAATATTGGGGATGCCGTTTACATTTGGGAGCAAACGGACTATACCTGTAAATTTTAATTTAGGGTCTCAGCTTGAAAGACTGAAAGTGAGTGATGCAGTGCATAAATGTCCCATAGAACAACGCAAACTGAAGACAGACCAGCCTGTGTATTTGTGTGCAAATGCTCAGGCTGGCCAGTCTTAGCTGTGCATATATATGCTAAGGACCCAGCTCGAGCTATGGTATTAAGCTATAATTATGAATAAAAACACACCAAATTCTGTAAGGTCTGCTTCATATTTAGAAATCATGATGTAACTATAACTTAATATTTATGAGTGAGATTCATTTTACAAGTTCTGCACTAAAACTGTAATTTACTGATATATATATTGGGGGTGCACATGGGGCCAGATTTGTCAGAATGGTACCACTTACCAGTTTGCATATCTAAAAATTCCTTTAATATCAACCTCTTTAGTTGCTGCTATGGTGTAAGGTATTGTGACATCCATGGATCCTCGACCAACCATTACTACTGCCCCACCAGGGTGTGTGGCCTGTCAATATAAATGATTTTAGAATACATCCAAATTACACTGGGAAATAACTATTTTCAGAAGAGATTAAATTACAGACTATATTTATTTGTGTTAAACAAAATTAAAAGTAGAAAATCATTTTTGTCTTAGATTTAAATGATTTCATTTTTATCAAACACAGTCTGTTACTGTAAGTTTCACAAAATCACATCAAACAGAGACCTTGAATTTGGAAAAAAAGACAAGTATATAATGTATAGGTTGTCCAGATGAACTTGCCAAAGATTACATAGCACTTACATGCAATGCAGTAGAAAAGCTGAAATCTACAGCACTGCATTCTATGGAGACATCTGGTTGGTTACCCATTGTAGCTTCAATTTGATTGGCTAATTCCTTCGGGTCAGTGGTGGTGACCTTGATCACATGATCAGCTCCCATTGATTTGGCAACTTTCAACCTGTGTTCATCAATGTCTGAAGAAAAGTATATGACACAAGATTATTATTAATAACATAAAGTTTCTAAGTATTGGGACATATAGGTCTGAGTAAACAGTGTAGACCCAGACAGACTGCTTTGGAGCATTTGTATCAGGATCTACACTGTTTTTCATTCCACTGCTTCTTATGGACGTATTTCTGCTTTGTATAAACAGACATTTTGTTAGGACAGTTATGATTATTATTATCTCAGGTGTCTCAATTTTTAGATATTTAAAAGTAGAATTTAAACTTTTGGACAGCTCTTTCTGTATTAATCCTTAATGCGCCAAAAAGCAGACGACAAAATTTACGTCTGGAGAATTTCAAAAAAAGGTTTCATCCAAGCGATATTATATTGAAAATTCGAACACTAGAGGGCAAACAGTGTAGATTCAGATGAGGTGGCTCATTATGACTGTTTGCAAATTTAACTATTTAAATTTTTGGCGCTTTAAAGGTTAAAACTGAAAGAGAAATTCATGGATGCCTTTTATGATTAAAAAGAAGACAAGTCTCCTTTGAAATCACTGAGCCCATGTACTTCTATCTATGTGTTTTAATTGCACCGAGATCCTTTAAATATAGTTACCCATCCACTCAAGGTAGGGTCTGTTAGAGAGCAAAGACATGTTATGTTGGCACTGGCACCAAATTGATATTTCAGCTCTAAGAAAACCCATATGCACTCCTTTGTTCACAGATAAAAGAGTTATAGGTAATTAAAAGTTTGTATTGACTTTTGTTCATATCAAATTTTTAGAGCACACTCGCTGATCCACAGAAGAGTATTTAGGGGGTTACCATGTAACCATCCAGATTTTGTGAATTTAGTTGCATGGTTTTTGGCTTCATACATAGCTTCAGATAGCTGTAGGCCTACATATGAAAAAAAATGAGAATTAGACAGAATTTCAGAAACCAGTGTCTAGTTAACAGACATTCATGTATTTGATTAAGTACCTCCATTTGGAGGTCCCCCTTTTTGTGGCAGCTACATTTCATCATTTAAACAAAAAGATGTGTATTAAAAAACAAAGATGTTAATCTGTCTTTTGCTGGATAAAACAGCGTTTGAGGTGATGAATGGTGTACATATATCAAATTATTCAATATCAGTGCATTATCATGACTTTGAATCTACACTAGATACAGTCAACTCTCGATATATCAAAGTCAAAATTCAACCCAAACTACTGATAACTCAAAGTAAATTTTCTGGTCCCAGAAAATTTTACTTTGAGATATCAGATGTTTGAGATAAAATGAGGTTAAAAGTGAATAAAATAGGAAATGTGTTAAAACTGTATGTTTTAATATAAGAGGTTACTTTGAGATATCAGTGTTCAATATATCTAGAGTTGACTGTAGTTGGATACAATAGTGTTGTTGCTTTGTGCCTACAATGCAAATGTTTAAAACTTCACCTGTAATAAGTGTACAGTTGGCTCCCATCTGCTTTGCCACCATCATAGTCAGAATGCCAACAGGACCTAAATCAAAACAGAAAAATACCATTATTTTCTGCTTATATTTTGGCATATTTTAAATTGGTTTAAACATATTTTATTTCAAGAAATCTATCATTCATGACAGTAACAATATTGTTCTACACATGATAATAGGATTAGAACCAAAGCATTTGCTTATTTAGCTCTTCTCCTAAATATATATTTAAAATTGTACATTATACTAAGTCACATACATACAGACAATACACAAAATAGTACTCCCAAGGTATATATATTGTTTTCAAGGTATTTTATTTTCAGAGATGAAAACTGAAGATTTATGATTCACATTTTAGGAAGTTCTACACATTTGACAGTGTTTTAAACATCTTCCCTTAAACTGCATCATCTTAGTCTCATCAAAAAATAGCTATTTTCCACGTCAGAAAATAGATACGACGTACCAGCCCCAAGCACAAGCACATTACTACCAGGGGCTACCTCACCCCTTTGACAACTGTATACTGCTACTGCCAGGGGCTCCATCATAGCCCCTTCCTCCAGGCTCATGTGGTCAGGTAATCTACAAAACCATAAGAAAATGTGCCTTTTAACATTGGCAAACAGTGAAGACCCATATTAGACTTTATGTGTGCAGTCTGATTTGAGTTTGCTTTTTTTGCATCAGCAATCAATTGAATTTGAAGAATTTGTGTTCTGAAAAATGGAGGATCCGAACAGATTCTGCTGACATGAATACATTCTGTATAGTTAGATCCTTTGGAAGCAAAGAATATATTAAAGAAAGGAAAATTGCAGACATGGTTTAATTTAGTCTTTTCATTATCTGTAATGAAATGTACAACACTGGCATAGGCTTTAAGCTTATGTTTTGCAAGAGCATCAAGACACATTAACTCTTAAAGCACAAAAAAGCAGACGACAAAATTTACGTCTGCAAAGATTAAAGAAATACCTTGTCCAAGACATTCAAAGACTAAAGGGCAAACAATGTAAATCTAGATGAGGCGGCTCATTATGAGCTGCCTCATCAGGATCTATGCTTTTCGCAAATTATGCTTTTTTCATCACTGGTGCTTAAAGTGTTAAGCAGAACTCTATTTTTGACACTAGATAAGCTCAGTGATCTCACAGGACATGAAAAATAGGCACCATGTTCACTATTCGCACATGCTTTTCACTTTTGCACATGCTTATTGATATGGATTTGAACAGGGTACAACCAGTTGCGCTAGTGCTGATAAGTGCACCACTGACAACTGACTGAATATGGCAAAGTCTTCAAACCAAGAATGTGCTTAAGTATTGGGACATCTAAAACCTATTAATTTTCCATTTGGAACAAATGGAAAATTTATAGGTTTTGAGTGTCTCAATACTAAGCACATTAGGATAGGTCAAGATTATCGAGATCCTCATGTTGCTGTGGCTAAATGTAGAGTGTTGGCGCAAACATAATTCTTCACCAGATGTGGAACGGGTCATATATTTCATGGAACTGACGTCTTGTTGCAGATGAAGCGCAATTATATCAAATAACTGAAATCTTAATGACAAGCAAGAAAAAGAAGTTATTGGTAGACTAAAACAACTAGCAACAGTCCACAGCCCTCGTTATTGTCCTATCGCAAGCCCATGTAATGTGTTCTGATAACCTTACCATAGTCTAATCGGGCAGTTATGAAGTGTGCTAAAACTGCGCAATTGGACTCTGGGCTTATTTTTCCACCTGTACAGGCACACTTGTAATTATCTGAGTCAGTAATACCCTATACAAGATCATTTTCACTGCATTCCATTTTCATTTTTTGCCATATTTCGCGGTCACTTAGACACAGCAAATATTAAAATCGCAAAATAATTTCCTGTTTCTTACAAAGTATCTTCTGTAGACACAGTGTCCATATAATCTGTTTCTGTTTGCTTCGGTAATTGCTGGTACTTTTCACTTTCATTAACCTGCGGCGGACCTGTCCCAGGTTAATGAAAGAACTGGCTCAAGTGAAAAAGAAGCAATTTTACTGCTAACCGCGAAAATTAAAAATCGCGAAAGTTAAAGTTTATGTCCTTGACCCTAAACCCCAAAAATTTGAACCCGCGAAAATTACGTGTATGGTAATTATATAATGCAAAAAATACTTGTAACAGAAGTCTGCAGCGTGTTTGTAGAACTGACATAAATTTCCATCATCAGGGGGCGTGGCACAGAAGAAGACCTCTCTACACAGGTTATATCGTCCAGACTTACATAGGCGGCACTGACGACATGGCACTCCAGGCTCAATAGCCACACGATCTCCTAGAATATGTAGTGAAAAACTTAAGACTATGTGGGGTAAAGGGTAAACAATACAAATTGCAATTTGTCCAATCATAGCATTCACTGCTCACAAAGTGCTCATTATAGGGCCAAAAACAATTCTTCACCTTTCCCATCAAATAGGTACTAGGGTCAAGTCAGCTAAAGTCGGACAGCAGGTAAATTCGGACAGTGACATTGTTTCCTGTATATGTCAGTTGTTTGGAATTTAAACAAAAATAACTGGGTAAACAGCGAAAATCCTGATGAGACAGCTCATTATGAGCCATCTCATCTGGATTTTCACTGTTTGCAATGGTATGTCCGAATTAACCTGCTGTCCAAATGTACCTGACTTGACCCTAAAACTGATAAGATAAACCACAAATACACTAGCTCGCCAGAAAGAAGTTCAGGAAGAGCTATTGCACTACCCCCAGCATCGGCGTCAGCGGCGGCGTTGGCGGCATTAGTAAAATGTTAAAGTTTTACGTTAAAGATTTTTATGTGATGGGCAAGGCGCTGTCAGGCAAGCTATCCTGTCCCTGTGACAGGTCTTGTTATTATGTAATTTTCTTTTCTGTATGTTCTGATTTTGACATGTAAACATCAACTGAACTCATTAAAATTTTTCACAAAATGTGACATCACTCACTCAGTCCGGTTATTCTAAAGCTTGTTTTGAATAGCGTATATCATATTAAAGCATCGCTGCACTTGCCTACTTTCAAATGTTTGACATCTTCTCCAAGCTGCACCACTGTCCCTGCAGCTTCATGCCCCATTACCATAGGAGATAGCACAAGATGTTTGCCACACTGGCCGTACAGCCAATACTTAATGTCAGATCCACAGATACCCACAGACCCCATTGACAGCAGCACCTCTGGTAGAAAATCATATTTACCCATATTTTAATGTCCAACAACCTCAAGATATATTATAGGTACACCTCAATGTTTTTTCCCGCCATTTTACAAAGGGAAGTAGCTTTTGTGACTTTTTGTTTGCTACCCTTTCCATCTTAAAAGGAAAAAAAGGTGGAGCGAGTTGTGGATTTTCAGAGACGTATGTTCTCTTGACCTTTTGCCAGTTATACATGTAACTATATACACTACTCAAAATATTTAAAAGCTGCTGATATTACTACAACATATACCCAATTCAACAGCCATGAATTCGACCACTACTTGTCGAAAATTTCCCATTCTTTTGCAGCATCTTCAAGAAGGATCAAAGTTTAAGCCAATGTCCTGCTCATTTCCATGGAACAAATTTAGTTTTCTGAAATTGAGGCATGTTTCTGTAAGTCTATAAAATTTTATAAACTTGAGTTTAAAGTGATCATTTCAAACGAATTACCTTGTAAGACATATAGTGCCATAGACAAAATGGCTGTTTTGTTTTCATTTGAAATTTTTATGGTTTTCACGTGTTCGCATTTTTTTTTACCAAAATTCCATTTTTTACAAAAATCCGTCCATAGACGGGCAGAATAGATACTGGATCAAAACTTCTGCTGTCAAAAACCTCTACTTTCATTACAAAAAAAGGCAAAATAATTGGAAATTCCATGTCTTTGTTGATCGAAAGTAAATGACTCTCAAAGTGGGGATGTGTTGCACTGTTGTCTATGGAAATAATATTAGATTCTCCTTTGAGTAGAGCCGGGCCGGGTAGCGCAATCGGTAGGGCACCTGACTCGTAAGTCAGAGGTCCTGGGTTCGAATCCCGGTCTGGCCACATACTTTCGTTTCTCCTTCCGCTGATTCAAGAAGGGCAGTTGTCAGTTACTGGCGAAAGTATGTGCACTTAGTACTGGTTAACCGCTTAGAAGGTCTAAGCCTGCCCAGGAATAGTGTGGTTAGGTTAACTGACCGTCCCGACATGACCTTAGTTGTATACCGTGGACGTTAAGCATCAAATCAACCAAAACCAAATCCTTTGAGTAGTGTATCCAAACACATTTTATCACCAAACATGATGGTTGAATTGAACCGATTTTTATAATGGTTTGTGTTTATAGACGTTTTTACCCGTAGGGGTTCTATGGAGACTTTAAGGCTTTGTGCCTGCCTGGCTTGCACCCAAATATACTATACACATTGTCAAAAGTTAATCACCGTTTCCATGTAAATTCAGTGCATCTTCGAATGTAGCGTTATCATCTGATGGCATATTCCTTATATCAGTCAAAAGTATGTAGATTATACACAAACTTTCATTGACATTATTCTGAGAGTGAAAAGATCAGGAAAGGAAAAATTGTCATGGTCATTGGGATATATTGTTTAATTAATTTTATCTATGCAATAAGTTGTAATGGCCTACCATTTTTGCCTGGTGGTGAACATGGGATCTTCTCCTGAAAATGTCATGTAACAAGAAACTAAGCCAGTTTGTAAACTCATTTGAGACAAAAGTAATATGCCTAGTGGACAGTTCTATCCTTATCAAATGGATGAGTCAATTTGACAGGCCTATGCATGGATAATGGCAACCTGCGATCATGGAAAGAAGTGTATTAAATTTACCAAAAACTTGTCGGTCAAGAATATGGCTTTCACTTTTGTTTAAATCAAATGCTTTTATCTTTTTGTTTTGCTTATGCATAGGCACATACACTAGATTATTTAATGTGGCGGAATAATTAATTAAACACATAACACAAGACACTGAAAATAGCAGCACAAGCAGAAATGAATACCTGTCTTACCACACGCAAATCTTTAGGTCCGTGTAGCACCGCTCCATAGTTTATTGTGGATGACATACTCCTAATTCTGTATTTATGAGAGCAAACCTATGATTCAAATATTACACCAAGACTTTTACTCTTATCTCAAAGGCTGTGACCTTTCAATGATTACCATAATGATCCTAAAAATTTTGGACGCCTGAAAGTCGGACAATTATTGTTCAAAAATTCTTAGAAGTGGATTTTACGCATATTAATACATCCAAATGATGCTTAGTGAATTGCAAATGTTGTAGACTCTGATCAAGCTGCTCCTTCAGGAGCAGTTTGATCTGGGTCTACACCTTTTGCTCGGACCTCTCTGTCCGAATATTTAAGGTCATTATGGTATACTGTCCAGAACTATTGGAGGATATCTAATAATTTGATAGGAGGGAATGGCCCGTGTATCAGTTGTTCCAATTCTTAAGGTACTTCTATATGTCAATATGACAAGGTAGCTAAAATATACAATGCTTTGTATTTTTAGGTGCAACAAGAAAAATATGCATTCTTGTTCTGAATTACAGAAATAATGTTAAGATATGCATATTATATTTTATATTTTTATTGTTGAATGAAAAATAAACATTTATTAAATAAGTTATATACAAACTTGAACTCAGCCAAATTTTTGGAAATGTAGAATTCCATTTTCCTTCATCGAAATACAACTTTCTTGCAATATATAGCATAATCCATGAACCAAAGCGGCCAAGATGTATTTTTTTCAACAAAGGTCATTAAAAACTAATTTTCATGGTTTAAAGAACCCCACCCAATTTGTTTATATAACACACAGTGACAAGTTTGGTGGGGCAAAGTGTTTCACAAATACAGTTTCCAGTTTGAATTTATCATGATGGGTACTTTCTGCACTGCAAGATGTGAAGCCTTCTAAACAGCCAATATTCAACATGATGGTTTCCTCTCATTTATTTTGACCTCTTGTACTCATAAATCTTCACATACTCATTCAGACAACTGTATACACCAATTTTTTCTACCGAAATCTTCAAAAAGTTCCATGAAATCTTATGTTCTAGCAATTTCCCATATTTGACCTTGTCGTAAAAATAGGTCAGGGTCAACACAAGGTCATCATTTGAACAAGGTTTTTAGTACTCGATGCTGCATACAAAGTTTCAAGGCCAGTAGTAAAGTGGTTCTGGAGGACATTTTTTAAGCTTTTTACCATATATGGTTGTGGCTGCCATATTGGTCGTGACTATGATGGTTTGAATAAATTTTCATTCCCTCAGCCCTTTGAGGCTCTATATAAAATTTGGTTACAATTGGGTCAGCCACTTTTGAGATGTTTGAAATTGTCAAAATGTCATTGAGAGCCCTGGGTCAAAGAATTACCATGGCCTCTTGTACTCACTTACCTTCATGTACTTATTACGATGACTATATATACAAAGTTTTAGGCCCGAATCATTAAAATTTTCCATGAAATCTTATATTCTAACATTTTCTCATATCTGACCTTGCTGTAAAAAAAGGTCAAGGTCAACCCAAGGTCATCATTTCAACAAGCATGGTAGTACTTGAAAACCTGAAGCTACATACCAAGTTTCATAGCCATAAGTCAAGTGGTTCACGAGAAGATTTTTGAAAGCTTTTACCATATACACATGTATGGATGTGGTGGCCATGCTGGTCATATGGTCCAGACCGTTAAATTTTCATTGCCTAAACACCTGGAGACTCTATATGAAATTTGGTTACAAATGGCCCTGTGGCTTTTTAGGAGATGTTTAAAATTGTCAAAATATGAGAGATCTAGGTCAAAGAATGACCTTGACCTCTTGTACTCATAAATCTTCTTGCACTCGTTAAGATGACTGTATATACCATTAATTAGGCCCAAATCTTCAAAAGTTTCGAAGAAATCTTTATGTTCTAGCATTTTCCCATATAAAAGCACCAGAAACCAAACTTGACCTTACCATAAATTAAAAGGTCATGGTCAACCAAAGGTCATAATTTGAACAATCTTGGTAGTACTCGTGTACCCGATGCTACAAACCAAGTTTCAAGGCCATTGGCCTATTGGTTCTGGAGAAGATTTTTATAGGTTTTTAGCTCACCTGGCCCGAAGGGCCATAGTGAGCTATTGTCATACCAATGCGTAAGGCGTGCGTCGTGCGTCGTCCGTCAACACCTAAAAACAAATATTCAAACATCTTCTTCTGTAAAACTACTGGTCCCATGGTTCTCAAATTTCACATGGAGCATGACCTGACTCCAGGGTCTCAGAATTGTAAAATTGGGTCAGGTTGAAAATCCAAGATGGCCGCCGTTACTAAAAATAGCAAAAACAACAAAATAAACTTCTTCTCCAGAACCACTGGGTATATTTGTCTGAATTTTGGCATGGAACATCAGTGAAACGTTGGGATTCAAAATTGTAATAAAAGCACCGCAGGCACTGCATGATACCCCGCCACTGCTGTGCATCCTAACTTATTTTTTGAGATATATAATAGCTAAAGAGCCACAGAACTGAGATAGACAGAGATATGATGTCCTTACTGTAAATAAATATTAATATAAACCACCCAACAACGTGGAGCATTCTGACCAGTGTAGATTTAGATCAGGCTGTAAAGCATTTCTTTGAGCTGAGAGACTCTGTTTCCTATTCTATGGTGTTAAACATATCAGTGAAGTTTCATTCAGATATTCCATATAGTATAGGAACTACAAGTCAAAAAACATTTTTCAGATCTATCAAGGGGGAATACTCATTAACTGGAAAGGTAAGAGTGATGGTTCTTTGTCACAATATGTAACCTTTGATGTGAAACATACCTATGAAGTTTCGTTCAGATATTCCATATAGTAAAGGAACTACAGATAAAAAAACGTTTTTCAGATCAATCAAGGGCGGATAACTCACAAACCGGAAAGATCAGAGTGACAGTTCCTAGTCACTATATGAAGCCTTTGATGTGAAACGTATCTGTGAAGTTTTATTCAGATATTCCATATAGAAAGGGAACTACAGGTCAAAAACCATTTTTCAGACCTATCAAGGGCAGATAACTCATGAACTGGAAAGGTAAGAGTGATGGTTCTTTGTCACAGTATGTAACCTTTGATATGAAACATATCTGTAAAGTTTCATTTAAATATTCCACATAGTAAAGGAACTACGGGTAAAAAACATTTTTTAATTCAATCAAGGGCAGATAACTCACAAACGGGAAAGGTAAGAGTGACGGTTCTTAGTCACAATATGTTACCTTTGATGTGAAACATATCTGTGAAGTTATATTCAGATATTCCATATAGTAAAGGAACAATAGGTCAAAAACCTTTTTTCAGACCTATCAAGGGCGGATAACTCACAAACTGGGAAGGTCAGAGTGACGTTCCTTAGTCACAACATGTAACCTTTGATGTGCAACATATCTGTGAAGTTTCATTCAGATATCATGAACAGTAAAGGAATAACAGGCCAGAAACCATTTTTCCAATACGAAAAAGGGCAGTAACTCCGTTAAAAATGGACGGATTTTGCCCATTAACAATCCCATACCACTCATCGCCGATAACAATATGTATGCAAAATTTGAAAAAATTCCGTGAATAAATACTCAAGTTATCGATCGGAAATGGTGAGCACGGACGGACGGACGGACGGACGGACGGACGGACGGACACCGAAAGGTATAACATAATACCCCGCCACTAAAGTGTGGCGGGGTATAAAAATGAAAAAAATCTGTAGCGGGGTTTTGTCACAGTGACCTACTTTCCGTTTACGAGTGTAATTTTGCTCAAATGCCAATGTCAAAAAACGACTTATTCAGACGACTTTAAACAACTTCTTCTCTAAAACCACTGAACTCATGGGTCTCAAATTTCACATGGAGCATGACCAGACTGCAGGGTTTCAAAATTGTAAAATTGGGTCAGGTCAAGAATCCAAGATGGCCGCCGTTACTAAAAATAGCAAAAACAACAAAATCAACTTCTTCTCCAGAACCATTTGGTATATTTGGTTGAAAGTTTGCATGGAACATTTATGGGACCTTGGGATTAAAAATTGTAAAAATGAAAAAAATCTAGAGCGGAATTAGGTCACAGTGACCTACTTAGCGTTTAGAAGACCGATTTTGCTCAAATGTCAGTATCTCAAGAAAACTCAATCAATTGTGGTCAGATTTGGTCAGAAATGGTCCTTGAAAGGAATTATTAGCTCACCTGAGCCGAAGGCTCAGAGGTGAGCTTATAGGATGGGAGTCGAGCCGTCGTCCGTCCGTGGGTGGGTGCGTGCGTCAACACTTTCAAACATAAATATCTCAGAGACCAGTGGGCCGATCGCAATCAAATTTTATCTGAAGCATCATTTGGGTGGGGGAAAGGCTGCCTTAGGTTTTGGTGCCGATCAGCTCAGAACTCTGGTTTCCATGGCAACAGATAGCCCCCATAGGGTTATAATGGGGAAAATGGCGTCATCACGTTTTCTCAACTGTTTTTGATTAGATCCTTATCATACTTTCAGGTAATGATGACATACACAAGAGCTTGGATGAGTTCGAAATTTGGTCCGATTCGAGCACAGACTACGGAGTTAGCTGCCCTTGAGCGTTTGAAAAAAATCCCATAGGGTTATAATGGGGAAAATGGCGTCATCACGTTTTCTCAACTGTTTTTGCTTAGATCCTTATCATACCTGCAGGTAATGATGACATACATAAGAGCTTGGATGAGTTCGAAATTTGGCCGGATTCGAGCACAGACTACGGAGTTAGCTGCCCCTGAGCGTTTGAAAAAAATCCCATAGTGTTATAATGGAGAAAACAACGTCATCACATATTTTTAGAAAAACTTTGTCATCGCTCTTTTGCCTACATTTCTCAACGGATTTTAAAAAAACTTCACACAAATGTAGGGTGTGACAATATCTCGAGCAAGATCGACTTTCAGGATGCTGCGGCCAAGGTCAAGGTCACTGTGGCTATTTTTAGAAAAACTTTGTCAGCGCTCTAGCACCTACATTTCTCAATGGATTTTAAAATAACTTCACACAAATGTAGGGTATGACAATATCTCGAGCAAGTTCGACTTCCAGGGTGCTGTGCCCAAGGTCAAGGTCACTGTGGCTATTTTTAGAAAATCTTTGTCATCACTCTAGCACCTACATTTCTCCATGGATTTTAAAATAACTTCACACAAATGTAGGGCATGACAATATCTCAAGCAAGTTTGACTTTCAGGGTGCTGCACCCAAGGTCAAGGTCACTGTGGCTATTTTTAGTAAAATGTTGTCATCACTCTAGCGCCTACATTTCTCAACCGATTTTAAATCAAATTCACACAAATGTAGGGCATGACAATATCTCGAACAAGTTTGACTTTCAGGGTGCTGTGCCCAAGGTCAAGGTCACTGTGGCTATTTTTAGAAAAACTCTGTCAGCGCTCTAGCACCTACATTTCTCAATGGATTTTAAAATAACTGCACACAAATGTAGGGCATGACAATATCTCGAACAAGTTCGACTTTCAGGATGCTGCAATCAAGGTTTTTAATTAGATCCTTATCATACTTGCAGGTAATGATGACATACATAAGAGCTTGGATGAGTTCGAAATTTGGCCTGGATTCGAGCACAGACTACGGAGTTAGCTGCCCTTGAGCATTTGAAAAAAATCCCATAGTCTTATAATGGTCACTGTGGTTATTTTTAGAAAAACTTTGTCAGCGCTCTAGCACCTACATTTCTCAGCAGATTTTAAAATAACTTCACACAAATGTAGGGCATGACAATATCTTGAGCAAGTTTGACTTTCAGGGTGCTGCACCCAAGGTCAAGGTCACTGTGGCTATTTTTAGAAAAACTTGGTCATCCCTCTAGCGCCTACATTTCTCAACGGATTTTAAATCAACTTCACACAAATGTAGGGCATGACAATATCTCAAACAAATTTGACTTCTAGGGTGCTGCGCCCAAGGTCAAGGTCACTGTGGCTATTTTTAGAAAAACTTTGTCAGCGCTCTAGCACCTACATTTCTCAATGGATTTAAAAATAAATTCACACAAATGTAGGGCATGACAATATCTCGAGCAAGTTCGACTTTCAGGGTGCTGTGCCCAAGGTCAAGGTCACTGTAGCTATTTTTAGAAAAACTTTATCATTGCTCTAGCACCTTCATTTCTCCATGGATTTTAAATCAAATTCACACAAATGTAGGGCATGACAATATCTCGAACAAGTTTGACTTTCAGGGTGCTGTGCCCAAGGTCAAGGTCACTGTGGCTATTTTTAGAAAAACTTTGTCATCGCTGTAGCACCTACATTTCTCAACGGATTTTGAAATAAATTCACACAAATGTAGGGCATGTCAATATCTCGAGCAAGTTTGACTTTCAGGGTGCTGCAATCAAGGTTTTTAATTAGATCCTTTTCATACTTGCAGGTAATGATGACATACATAAGAGCTTGGATGAGTTCGAAATTTGGCCGGATTCGAGCACAGACTACGGAGTTAGCTGCCCTTGAGCATTTGAAAAAAGTCCCATAGTCTTATAATGGAGAAAACAATGTCATCACATTTTCATTTTTCATCGGATCCTCTTCATACTTGCAGGTAATGAGGATATGCATAAAAGCTTGGATTAGTTAGCATTTCGGCTAGATCCCACCACTGACTATGGTGTACCTGCCCTGAGCATCCAAAAAATCAGTGTCGCCACTTTTTCTTGGTTTTTACTGATCTGATCCTTTTCAAACTTGCAGGTAATGGGGAAATGCATAATATCTTAAACAAGTTCAAATTTTGGCCAGATCAGTCCAACCACTATGAAGTTAGCTGCCCTTGGCAGCTCTCTCTATTGTGCTCTTGATCGGATACTTTTTAAACTTGCATATATCAAATGAGGGCATACATAATGTTTTGGATGAGTTTAATTTTCAGCCTGATTGGACCACTGACTGTGGAGTTAGCTGCCCTTGAGCATCTTAAATATCCCTATAGGTTTACAGTGTCTCTCAGGTGAGCAATTGTTGCCCTTTGGGCTACTTGTTTCAATTTTGTGCCAGTTGACTATTCCAGATGGCCACCATGGGGGCCGTTACTAAAAATAGCACGAACATAAAAATGACAATTACTCAAGAACCCTTTAATGGAATTCGACCAATTTTGTGTCAGAATGTTCCTTGCATGAAGCCTTTTCCATAAATTGCAATTTGACTTTCCAAGATGGCCGACATCTGCCGTTACTAAAAATAGCACAAACATAAAAATGACAATTACTCAAGAACTCTTGTATGGAATTCAACCAATTTTGTGTCAGAATGTTCCTTGCATGAAGCCATTTTGATTAATTGCAATTTGGCTGTCCAAGATGGCCGACATCTGCCATTACTAAAAATAGCACAAACATAAAATGACAATTACTCAAGAGCCCTTGAATGGAATTGGACCAATTTTGTGTCAGAATGTTCCTTACATGAAGCCATTTCGATTAATTGCAATTTGGCATTCCAAGATGGCCACCATCTGCCGTTACTAAAAATAGCACAAAACATGAAAGTGACAATATCTCAGCAACCGCTGAATAGATTTTGACGAAATTTGTGTCAAAATGATTTTTGCATTGAGATGTTTCAAAAGTAACTAAATATAGACAAGTCATAATGGCCTTTGTTACCAAAAATAGAAAAATGTGAAAATAAGAAAATCTCAGTGGAATTGGACTAATTTTCTGTCAGAATGGTCCTTTCATTAAGCTTTTTCGATTTTCTGCATTTTGGCATTCCAAGATGGCCGCCATTTGCCGTTACTAAAAATAGCACAAAACATGAAAATGACAACATCTCATTAACCGCTGAAGCGATTGAGATGAAATTTGTGGCAAAATGATTCTTGCTTTGACGTGTTTCAAAAATTAACAAATATTGACCTGTCAAGTTGGCCTCTCTGTTACTTAAAATAGCAAAATATGAAAATTAGAAAATTACAATAGAACTGGGCCGATTGTGTGTCAAAATGGTCCTTGCATAAAAGCTTTTCAATTTTTTGCATTTTGGCATTCTAAGATGGCCGCCATCTGCCGTTACTACAAATAGCACAAAACATGAAACTGACAATATCTCAGTAACCCCTGAATGGATTTTGATGAAATTTGTGGCAAAATGATTCTTGCATTGAGGTGTTTCAAAAGTAAATTATATAAAGACCAGACAAGTTGGCCTCTGTTACTAAAAGTAGCAAAATGTGAAACTGAGAAAATCTCTGGAATTGGACCAATTTTGTATCAGAATGGTCCCGTTGCACAAAAGCCAGGTGAGCGATATCAGGCCCATTTGGGCCTCTTGTTACCATACATGGGCGTTGTGGCCATGTTGGTCATTTGAACAACTTTTCGTTCCAATGACCCCTAGAGGCTACATATGGAATTTGGTTACAATCGGCCCAGTAGTTTCAGAGGAGAAGTTGTTTGAAATTGTGGACGGACGACGACGACGGAGCCTGTCTATCCTATAAGCTCCCCAGGAGCCTTCTGCTCAGGTGAGCTAAAATACTGATGTATCCAGTGAGCAGTATCTCGTCAAAACTGATGTGCAAGTATTAATACAGATGAATCCAGTTAGCAGTGCCTCATCAAGATTGATGTGGACTTATTAAATAACACAAGCTGGTATACTCCAGGTAAGTTTTAGAACTCCCCCAGAATGTATCAGTTGGGTGTAAATATTGTTTGGCAGTTTTATTCTCCATTTTTAAAGTGTAATGATATGCCTTCATGGTCTGGCCATCATTTTCATACGGAACACAACTTTTTATGACAGTATTTACTCCCCTTGTTAAGTATATCCCTACTTCAATGAGGGCTACTCTTGAAGGAAAGAATTTGCTCTACAGAGCAAATTCTCTCATTCAAGAGTAGCCCAACAACAGAAGGAAGACAACTTCCAGGACAGCGAGATCTTGCTTTCATCCTTTACACACATATATATGCCTGTTCTGAGCAGAGTTCACTGAGCTTACTGTAATGACACTTAAGGTGGTGATTTATGGTAAATGTAAAAATCTGCATAAAACCATAAAAAAGTAACGTATCTCCCTGAAAGTTAGCAGACTTCTTATTTTCGTTGTTCTTTACAGTTTAGAATACAAAATAGACGTACATGCTGCTTAAAAAGTGTTTTTATTAGGAAAGATCAAAGGGTAATTTTCTGCGAATAAATCTGAAAAAATATCGTTATTGAAAATTTACGTAGTGCTGAAGGTGCATTATTGCATAATGAAGAGCGTCCTAGCAATTATTTATTCCAACTCTTTCTCAAATTGTAATGTAGACCAGATGAAAACGATAGCTTTTTCTCAATGTTCAACCATGTACAAAGTAAATGTACACTGGACGCATTTATTAAATATAGGGTAGGCAAGCATACCTATGTTAACACCTACAATATAAATAATACATTACTGACTTGATCAGTGGTGTGTAGATGAAATTGTTCAACCTTGTTAAAATAGTATCACCTGTCTCACCTGTGTGTTTTGACAAAAAAATTTGGACACAGACTGCATCTTTTTTCATCTGCTCAGCCTGATAATGTGTGAGCTTGAAAAAATAATTGCTAGGACGCTCTCCATTATGCAACAACGTACTCTAAGCACTGAGTATATTTTCAATAACGATATTATTTTTTCAGATTTATTCGCAGAAAATTGCCCTTTGATCTTCTCTTATAAAAACACTTTTTAACATTAACAAATGCTGCATTTTGGGATTCTAAATTGTGAGAAACAACATAAAGAAGGCATCTGCTAAGTTTTGGAAAGATCAGTGTTGAGTATTTTATGCAGATTTTTGTCTTTGTCCCAAATCAGTAATTATCACCACCTTAATATTGGGACAGACATATCTGAGCAAACACTGTAGACCAAGATCAAACTGCTCTAAAGGAGCAGTTTGATCAGTGTCTACAATATTTGCCATTCACTAAGCATCATCTGGATACATTAACGTTTGTAAAATCCACTTTCTAGGAATTTTTTAACAATAATTGTCTGACTTTCTGAAATTTTAGGTTCATTGCGGTATATCATACTTTGTCAAATTGTGTGGACCCCATTTTGTGGTGTACAAAATTTTTCCAATTTTTACTACAGAAAATAATTTTTTCAACTTGGGTAACAAACTTCTTTAAGAGTTCTTGCTTTTCGGAGTGGATTCCTATGGGAAAGGGAGACAAAAATGAAAATAGCTGTGTTGCTTCCCCTAAAAGTGTACCCATCCACCTTAAGAGCAGACATGCAGAAAATCCCCTCTGCAGTTTAATTTTTCAGTTCAGTGACAATATTGACTAGCCAGGGCAGAATGTACTCTGATGGGCACTAATATGTTGATTATGAAAGCCTTTCTTACAGAATCTGCATATTCTGTATAGGAGAAACTCAAGCAGTATTAACATTTATTTCATCAACATGCATTTAAATGTTAATTTTTCTTGAAAGGAAAAACAAAACAACATATGAGTTTGTTATCTTTATAAATGGTTCAAACATACAATAATAGTATCAGTAATATAAATGAAAATTCTGAAGGAAAGAAAATTAAAAATATCATAAACTTTGCTTTAACCTGCTTTAAGACGTGAAACGCTGGTTTATTTGCACAAGTTGCAACTAATTTGCTATTAGCACTGATTTTCGACCCAATCCAAGGCCACCTTCCCGACTACAACACTTTATAAACATGATATGCAAGAAACATTTAACTTGCTTGATGAATATAAACTACATCAAATATTTTTTGCAAACGCAATTTTCCCAATGTGTCAGTGGTTGCACCCCTTCAAAAAATATATATGGCAACAACATGCCTATTTTCTTAACGAGTTTAGACAAGCATAGCAATCTGAATATGCCAACAACTTAAAATATATTTTTTTTTGGTAAATGTGGTAAATGAAAAGGTTATATATGAGCCAATGCTCAAAAAATTGGGCCTTACGTCCATTTGATAGCACTGATATCTGAAGTGAACTGTAAAGTGCTTAAATATAAGGAAACTTAAACAAATTCATTCTCAATTTAAGATATATGGAAAATCAATTTTTGGTGTCCCAATACTTTGGCACATTACAGTACTTCTTCACTTCCTCAGCATCCAGAGTTTGTGTGAACAGGAGAAGCTGGTAAGACTGCACAAAGCACATTCTGATCAGATCAGCTTGTGCTTAGTGCAGTCTTACCAGTTTCCTGTTCTTCCTCTTCCCTATTTCACACATCACTGGCTCATATGATACTACCGTAATGACCCTAAATGATCGGACAGACAGGTCTACGCAAACATTGTAGACCCAGATCAAACTGCTCCTCAAGGAGCAGTTTAATCAGGGTCTACAATAATTGCCATTCATTAAGCATCATTTAGATGCATTAATGTATGTAATATCCACTTTCTAACAATAATTGTCCAACTTGGGCGTGTCCAAAATTTTAGGGTCATTACAATATACACTATACATTTCATATCTGACACTTGGTTTCTATGGAGAAAATGTTATTCTCAGTTGGTATTGCAGTTGTCTGTTGTGTATGACAAGCAATAAAATAAATAAAATAAAATAAATAGACACAGAAATCGAATGATGCAGTTTCAATAAGGTCTCATAACGGTCTCAGACCTTTAGATATCAGACCTTTAGAAAGGTCTCATAATGATAAGTCTCATAAAGGTCTCAGACCTTTAGACAGATGACAAAACAAGAACAATTTATGGCATAGAGTTATATTTGTTTTCTAGATTTGCTTTAAATAAAAACATGAACTAACTAATTTCTACTAAAGTGTTTCCCGTCCACCTCAAACAAAGTATAGATATTAAAATTAGTATGATTCAAGATCTGAAAAGAAATCAGCTGCATCACAAACAAAAAACACCTGGTAGTATGTGCACAGAAAAAACTCAGACCAATCTGTGCACCTGTTCAGACTTTGCTCTGGGTCCATCAGCATGAGAGGCAGGATTTTGTGACAATAAGGGATACTATTTCTTAATTCTACACAGAAACACTCCGGGTAGGCGGCAATCGAAAACGCTCTTAACAATCGATTAACGTGGATCAAAAACTTTAGAAACAGCATTTTCGATTGCAAATTGTTGCCAATTGCAATCAAAAACGCTGTTTGTAACGTTTTTTTATCGTTCATCAATTGCATGAGCGTTTTTGATTGCCGCCTACCCAGTGTGAGAAACAAATGTTGTGATCCCTCATCTGAACCACCACAACAAGGTGTGGATCAAAAAAATTTGTGGAAAACTAAAAGAAACATTCTATAATTACCATTTAACTATGATGGTCTGGAGCTCTGCATCAAGTCTACCATATACATTACTTTAAGTCCATGAAACACTTACAATGCATAGATCAAGTCTTTACTTACTTCTCAGCAAGCACATGACATCATGATGACCTCATTGTAACATAAAGCCATCAGTATGACATCGTGTGCCCACTGAGAATCTTAGGTATTCAGAATGTTTCTATTTTATGTTGTTTACAATACTGCAAGGTGCCTTTTAATGTGGTGCAGCTTTAATGAGTAATCTTATCAACCAGCCAACCAAGCCACGTAGATCCCAGCAAGCCAAACTACATACTAGCCCCTGCAAAGTGGGTAAGTAGCAAACAACAACTGCCATGACAAGCCCTATATATATCTGGCTATATGACAGGGGGTATTCGCTCTCTCCAAACTGGCCCAAATATGTAAAGCAACTGTTTTATTTCCCTTCCAAATCAATCTAAGAATTACCATCAGAATTGATTACGGGTTATATGTCCAAGGACAATAATTCATCAGGACCTGTGATAAGGGAAGCTAGTCCCTAGCCCTTACAAGAGAAGAAAACTAGGTAACTGAACCCTCTGCACACATAGCAGCAGAAATAATCTATTAAAGTAATCTGGAGTCCTCTGGTTAGATGTATTTCAATTTGTTTTGGATGGAAAAATCCTGTCTTAAAGGCCCAATAAATACATCAAATCTGATCAGGGATGTTACTGGTTAGTTCAGGTGCCAAACGCACCGCCTGATCAGTCTTGAGACATAGATTGTCTGGGTAACAGTTGTTTGCCATTATGTCCACCAGTCAGCTTTCCTATACACAATCTCATTAGAAACCATTAATCCTTTCCACTGTTATCAACATGCTAAGAATATTTACTATAATACTGAAGTAACTAAATTTCTCATTTATGGAGAAATCTGGCTAACCTCATGTTGTTTTGTATGATATGAAATAACAAGTCACTATGTGAGGACGGCTAAATGAACACACCTCAATACCTCACCATACCTAACTGTGAACCATCTTCATTTCGATTTTGGTACAAAACACCACACCCACTATCTTAAGTCTGAAGAACTCAAGCATACAAATGACCCAAGAAACAAACATATATATGGGGAACATTTATTCATTAACTCTACAGCATCTCTTTCACACAATTGTTAGCAAGTGTTCTTACTATATATTAAGGTCCACTTAAGCCTGTATCACAGAGCTCCAAACAAATCCCAAATTTTTGGATTATTAATGACCCTTATTTTCTCCAAAGCACCATGTCTCAGTGATACAACTGTTTCAAGATCAATGAAGATGTTATTTTTTTATAGAGAAACATAAGATTACCAAAATGGTTATACTCTAGAGCTCCAAAAAAAATATTTTTTTCTACAGATAATTCTGAGATAATTTTAAATTTCTGACAATGAAAATACACTGTGACCCCTCATTAGAACTATCTTGAACAGATTTTTCTAATAAGGGATCACAATGTAATTTTTCATGGAGAAAAAGGGAAAATTATCCCTGAATTATCTGTTACGCTTTCTAATCTGGAACACTGATTATCCAAAAATTTTGTGCTCATGTGAAACTCTGCATTGGTTTTTATTGCTATAAATCACATTCATTTACCATGTGTACATTCACAATTACATGCTGTTTTCAATAACAGCAGACTGAAATCTATCAAAAGCACATCTTTTAGAAACAAACTTTGCAATCTGATAAGTTCCTCTCCCATCCTAAGAGAAAATTAAAAAAATCAATTTATGAGTGACACAAAAGTAATTTATTATACTTTGTTCATTTTCCAAACCCACTAAAAATTAAATTTATATTTGGAATGCAGAGCTCCACATAAGAGGGGAGAGAGACCTCAGCCACAGCTCTATATGGAACTCTGTTGTATATTAGAAGCTGCTCCAATTTGTTGATTTATGAAAATCAATTGCGTTTTACAAAATAAGCAAATACAGAAACCAAAGTTACTTCATGAGGAAGGTAGCTTGTTGCAAGTGCAGCCAATAAAGACTTAGGTAAGCCTACACATTTACAGTCTGACAGAGCCCTAGATAAGAGGGAGTATTTGGTGATAATTAGGGATAATTTTTGTTAATTCTGGATAAAAACATATGTTGTGACCCCTCATCTGAACCGTCTCGACGAGACGGTTCAGATGAGGGGTCACAACATATGGTTTCAATGAGAAATAAAGAAAATTATCCCTCAATTATCATCAAATACCCCTCTTATCTAGAGCTCTGAGTCTGATCAATCTTCTGAAGAGTCAATAGATGATAGAACTTGGTCAATGAGAGCCCCTTTCCTCATGATTGCATTTGAGCACAAGTATAAAGTAAAATAAATGGAATGACTCCAGAACGATCCTCTCTAGAACAAGAGATCATTCAAGTTGTTGAACAAATAAAGTGAGTATTGTGTTACTTGGGGAGTGAGCTAATCAAGTTCAGTGAGTTTAAACTGAAGGCCTCTGTGTAATGGCACTGCACTTTTTATCTTGGAAACATTAAAGCTCTGAATAAATGTAAGTGTGACATCCGATTTGGTTGGTCTAGATTATGGCCAGTACAAAATTACTGTTTTATCATACATCAACATATAAATCAGAGCTCCATTTAAGCCAATTTTTTGGGGACAATTTGAGTTCTTATGACCAGAGCTCCAGATACGGTGGGATTTTCGGAATAATTATGAGATTTTTTTTTTATTTCTCCACAAAAACAGATTGTGATCCCTCCTGAGAACCATCTTGGTGAGACAATTCTAACAAGGGGTCACATCGTGTTTTTATGGTGAAATCTGACAAATTGTCCCTGATAAGAGCTGTTAACCCTTCTTATCTGTAGCACTGTATAATAACACCATGTTTATGGGGCCTCATCAGTATCACTTTGTAGTGATGAATCAAATGATAGCCCATAACATTTTATAAACATCCTCCAAATTTTGCCTAAATGCAGCTCTGTAAAATATCCAACAATGAACACTGTTCAAGTAGATTTTGGCATTTCTCAACTATTTCAAAGTGTTTCTACTCTATTGCTCCAACAATATTAACCAAAGGCCCTCAACTACTAATATGCTGAATGAACTTAAACACAGCACCAAGTTAGCCATGGTAACCATGTTAATACTATGTGGACAATCGTGTAACATGAACCTTGTCCTGCCAAACCAGCCTTCAGGAATAAGAACTAAAAGAAAATGGAAGAGCTGCACTCTTGAATGTGTATCCATTCCATTTGCCAGATTGCCAAAAAAAGAAAACAGTCAACTCGCGATATCTCGATCATTGGTATCTCAAATTATCTTCTTGTATCAAAGAATATATTTTCTATTTTCATTTACATTTGAACTCCTGTTATCTCAAACTACTGATATCTCAAAGTAAACTTTCTGGTACCAGAAAATTTACTTCGAGATATCAGTAGTTTGGGCTGAAATTTGACTTCCAGATATCGAAGTTGACTGTAACTGGAACACATCAACTTATAAAGCAATCCACACAACACGACCAGGCCACTTCAGTAAAGGCTGATCTTGGGCAGCATTCCCCTTAATTTCCCGTAAGTCCAAGTTTCTCAGAACCTGGCTCATATATCTTTAGTAGGCAAGATTAGGAAGTTAGCAAAGCTCTCAGAAAGTCAAATTCTTTAGGGATGAAAATTTCTTCTAGCTCCACAAAAACTTGTTGAGTAGTTCTAGGGTTCTATTAAAATTTTCAAACGAAAAATTTGGCTTACCTAAAGCTCTCAAAGTTGGAAGAAAATTGATAAAAACTTTAGCACTACAAGTATCTCTTTGCTTTTTCATCCGTCAGAGCTCTAGATAAAAGGGCGTTTTTGATGATAATTAAGGATAACTTTTCTTATTTCTCATTGAAACCATATGTTGTGACCCCTCATCTGAACCGTCTTATTGAGACAGTTCTGATGAGGGGTCACATCATGTTTTTATGCAGATTTAACAAACATTTTCCCTAATTATCACCAATACTCCCTTTTATCTTGAGCTCGAATCCACAACAGTTGATTCCATATGGTGGAATCTGTATGCTACAGAAGTTGCCTTGTGTTCCTGTTCATTTCTTACACAATTTAATATCATCTGGAAGAGTTTTTGGATAGGGTGGAGTTTTAATGATCAAATGCTGATAGTTTGTGCTGTTTTTCTACATTAAAATCTATGCTGTTACCCCTTATTAGAACTGTCTCATGTAGGGCCAAAACATACATTTTAATGCAGAAATAAAAACAGATATCCCCAACTTTCATCAAAACCTCACCTTTATCTATACCTCATCACCAGCAATGGCATATGCCATATATACTACATATGGTATTTGGCAGCTTATACTTGAACTAAATTGAGTATGCACTGGGATATTGATGATAATTCTAAGATAATTTCATTTTTATCTCGCCATAAAATTAATGTAGTGACCCCTCACCTGAACTGCCTCGCCAAGGCCAGGTGGTTCTAATGAGAGGTCAAAACCTGTTTTTTTATGAAGAAATAACAAAATATGAACTCACAATTATCCTCAACACCCACCTTTATCTTGTAAATTTATCCATGACAAGAACAGAATCCAACAGACCTAATTCACCCTGCCCTTCAGATAAACCAAAATATTGAGGATGAAATTGTCTTCTTTCATTTCTACATCACTACAAGCTAAAAACCACACAAGTGAGATTCCAACCACTGTACTCTGATGATGAATTAAAGCATGCAAAATCTTATATCCCAAAATTTTTGGCTTATCTGGTAGGCTTAAATCTACATATAAAGACTAGAATCTTCACTAGCAACGTTTGTCATGCAATATATCTGTCAGTGCCTTTTTCCTCGTCAAAAGTGTTTCCATCTTCTATTCACGGTGTCAAATTTGATGTAGAGATGATATAGTAGAAGAATGAAGGCTCCAGAAAAAAACAGGTTTTGATGATGATCCTGAGATTATTTTTCTTATTATAAGAAGTTATCTCATCTCATTAGAATCGACTCATGGAGAATTTCTATTGAAATCATTTCTCAACATAAACATTCTAGTCCCTCATTAGAATCAACTTAATGAGAGGACGGTTCTTATGAGGGGATTCAACATGTTTTTGAGTAGTTGTAAGAAAGTTCCAGGAAATCATCATCAACAACCCCCTAATCTGGAGTTTTAGATCATAATTATTGTTTTTAAGTATTTTATTATATCTAGAACTCGTCGTGCATGTGTTCTTCTGGTTCTTCCCCTTCTTCTTCCTCCTCTTCTTCTTCCTCCTATAAATAGAATCAAAGGTCAAGGTCATCTTTTACATATATGCTAAATTAGGTCAGCCATGAATGCAAAGAAAAATATACATGCATAATAGGCAAAGTATCCCAGTTTTTTTTTTTTTTTGTTTTTAACAAAAGCTCTATTTCACTTCCGAAGAAAACATCTCACAGTATCTAGTGCCAAGTTACCTTAGGACATATGCAAACAGGAGTCTCAGATCAGACACTGCATATGTGCCATCTGACCAGTCTTGCTCTCAACTGTCAATTCTTTTATAATAATTACTTTCCTTGTGCATATACTGTAACTTTAAAATTGGGACACCTAAAGACAAGACCTGTCCACGTACAGGATAGCTCGCCTGCAGCGCATTGCCCATCATATAAAAAAACTTTAACCAAAACATCCATTTCGGACGCCGACGCTGACGCCGACGCGGACGCAGACGCGGACGCCGACGCGGACGCAGACGCCAGGGTGACAACAATAGCTCTTCCTGAACTTTCGTTCAGGCGAGCTAAAAATTGCCCTAACTGTCGTATAAATGGGACATTTTGGTTTGACAATGCAGTCTAAAAGATGCAGATGAAATGGCACACAGTGTGGGCCTTGATCTGACTGCGTCAGGTCTGCACTGTTTGCTCAGACCTGTCTGTTCCAATATTTGTAATTTTTATATTATTTCCCTTTGTGCACATACTATCTATGAACCCTGGGGTATACACAGGTGTCTAGTGAAGACTGTGATCAGTTTGCCCAGAAATGATCTGATTTGAGTATTCCTGTATGCATGTCTTAAACAGGATGGACAGATGATTTGCAGTTTTATGCTTTCAATAATATTTCAGTTATATTAGGATGATTGATGATGATGAAAAGCTGTCAGCAATGGAACCCTGTTTACAAATGAAAGGATTTCTCCCTCCAGCGTAAATCAAACCCGAAACTGCCAGATCATTAGGCTAGCAGTTAACCCATTGAGCGGGGCTCCTATGCACATCTTAAAATCCTTTTCAATGAAGCTGCTAAAAATGACTGATTAATCTGGAACCAGTTTTTATAGTTATATACTATATTAATCCTAGTAACGCCCCTGCTCTAATAAATGCCCCCTGCCTCTTTTGCGTAAAGTATCTTATATAAACTTGCATGAATTCCTGTTTGCTTCTCTGGATAAGGTATCTCTCTCAAATGGCGTCTACTATTAAAGGACAGAATTTGCTTCTGAAGAAGCAAATTCTTTCCTTTAAGAGTTGACCCCTACTGAGGAGGAGGAAAAATGGTAGAGTTACTTCCTTTGAAAATACCCATCACCTTAATATTGCTTATCATAGGTATTTTGGAAGCTACTTGATTGATTTGTTGCTTTACGTCCACAGTAAACAGCTATGGGCATGTCGGGACGGTCAGTTAACCTAACCACACTATTCCTGGGCTGGCTTAGACCTCCTAAGCGGTTAACCAGTACTATGTGCAAATACTTTTGCCAGTAACTGACGACTGCCCTTCTTGAATCAGCAGAAGGCGAAAGTATGTGGCCCGACCAGGTATAGAACCAGGACCTCTGACTAGTCAGGTGCCCTACCGACTGTGCTACGCTGCAGCGACAGATTTACTACACTTCAGACTCTAAATGATGCCCCCCTTTCACAAAATGCAATGCCCCGGGGGCATTTTATAGGATTAATACGGTCCGGGGGGGCATTTAATAGGATTAATACAGTAAGTTTTACACACCTCATCCATTGGAGTACCAGCTTCAGCAGCACTACAACCACTGTCTAAAAATTTGCAAAACCCATCTAACGTTCTCTCTCCATTATAGTCTATAGCCTGTAAAATACAACAAGCAAATTTGGTGAATTTATATCCCCCGCCGAAGTGGCCCTGATTCGTTTATTACCATTTATTTAAAGTTTCATATAATTTCATTCATTGGGCTGAACTTGTGGACTGTAAATCAAATCATGGACTATTACTCTGGCATAAGTGAGGCATAAGCCGAAGTTGTTCTTAAACACTTGCCTCAGCATCACTGCATTATGATGATACATTTTTAATTCAGTTTCAAGAAATTTTGTACAGTCAAGTACCTTATTTATGGTTAATTTATGGATTTTAAATCAATTCAAGGGCATTAAATCATGCACTACTAATGTGATTATGACAAAACTTAATGTGCACTGCTATGTCAAGACAATACATACTTGTTTTAAGTTTCATGAAATTCCATTCATTGGTTACTTAGTTAATCTGTTGATTTGAAACCAAGTCAAGGGCAATAACTCATTGCTTACTGAAGCAATTTCGACAAAAAGTAAGATGCACCAATGGGTTGTGGTAATGGGTATTTAGTAAAGGTTTCATAGAATTCTAGTCATTGATTACTTAGTTTTGGCTAAATGTGTCAATTTTAAAGTGATTCAAGGGCAATAACTCATGACCTTCTGATGCCATTCTAAAGAAACTTTATGTGCATAACTGCCTTATGTTGATACATATTTAGTATAAGTTTCATGAAGTTTCGGTAACTGGTTACTTAGTTATGGCTCATTTTATTGATTTTAAGTCAATTCAAGGGCAATAACTCGTGCACTCCTGAACTGATGAAACATGACATGCATCAGCAGATTATAGTGATATATATTTGTTCTCTAAGTTTATGAAATTCTGTCCAGTGGTTACTTAGGTATGGCTCATCTAACTGATTTTAAAACAATTCAAGGGCAATAACTCATGCATTACTGAAGCCAGTCTGGTGAAACTTGACGTGCATCAGCGGGTTATAGTGATATATATTCATATTAAGTTTCATGAAATTCTGTCCAGTGGTTACTTAGATATGGCTCCAGACAGACAGATGGACAGAAGGACGGACAGAATGACGGACGGACAGACATTAGAGAAAACTATATCCTTACGCCTTCGGTGGGGGGATAAAAAAATATCATCTATAGACACGGACACTCACTGAATTTCACAGTCAATGGACACTTTCAAGGGAGACAACTCAGCCATTTTAATTTTTGCCGAAGTTAAAATCCAACTTCATGCAAATCTGACAGAATAAGGTAGGGATTAAATAAAAAGTGGTTTAAAAATAACAGAAACAGCACTCGAGGGTGTTTCTATGTCCAGTAAAACCTGAATGTGGAGCATAAAATTTCATCTGAACTAAGTCTTTGAGTATTTTAAAACTACTGAGACTATATAAAATGCAGCTTCTGTTATTCGCAGATTTACATGTCATGCATTTCAGACATGTATTTTATCATATGACGTTGCATCTGAGAGTGTAATAAAGCCATGCATTAACAAGAGCTGTCGCCTGACAGCATAGCTCGCCTGAATCAGTGTTTGCCCATCGCACAGTCCCTATGGTGGTGTGGACTGCTATGCATAAAGCTTCAGGCAAGCATGTCCATAAAACAACACATTTAAGCCATAGCTTAGAAATAAGTGTTAGAATAAAATCAAAATTTAAAATTTCAAAATCCAAGAACTGAAGGGGTATGAGGGGTTGGGAGTGGGAGGGGGGGGGGGGGGGGGGGGGGGAAAGAACGTATCAAAATCCTGAACCATTATCTAACATCAGTCCAAGTATACGTATCAACTGAGTCCATCATGGCACTGGGAAAATTATGTCTTCATAAATATAAAACTTTAACCAAAATATTTAAGGTAGACGAATGGTGAATAAAGATATTGGTGGGGCATTCATTTCATTATACCAGCTGAATAACCCAAAGGGCTATAAAACATTTGGATAAGAAAAGAAAATTTTTCACCGTTTTGTTTTCCTAAAAAAACAAACTTTTGTATTTATACATACTTTTTTTACATATTTTCCATTAAAATTCATGTCTCTAGCACAAGGATGCACTTTCATTTCTGCAAAGCATATAATCTTTAATATAGGGTATTTGAAACAGACTGGTAAGAAAAATTGCAATTATCTTGATTATAAGTATATTTTTACATTTTTTTTTAAAAAATGCAAGAAAATTGAATTTCATGAAAAAGGTCATGAAAAATATATTCAGTCGATGGGGCATGCTTATGCATATTGTTCTAGTAAAACTTACATTGTATGATACAGAATAAAACAAAAAAACAAACATTTCACCGTTTTGTTTCCTAGAAAAACAATGTTTAAGTTCTAAAATATCCCCAAAAAAGACTGTCCAAGTACTGCAACTGCTGCAAACACAGCCGGTCTTTGCCCTGTTATTTATTTTCCTGTTGTTCCGGGTCTACCATAGAGTAATGCCTCAAAAATGCGCAGATGGAATTGAAATTGTAAAGACCTTGATCATTCTGGTTCCTAAGGAACAGTCTGATCACGGTTTCCACTGTTTATACAGATGTAACTGCCCGAAAACTTAGGATCTTTATGGTAGGCATTGTAAGTGTGTATATATTCCATAGTTGATTGATTCACCATGAACAATAACTCTGTTATGTGTTTTAATAAGTCGATACAGAGTTATTGTGTATCTAAATACCTTAAGACAAAATTCTAAGTTGATCACCTTGACTTCAAGGTCATCCAGTGGGTTAAGTATATATTGTTTTGTAAAAACTCAAAAAATGTTTAACATCAGTTCAAGTGTAAAATAAATCTCAGCCAAGCATAATGAATCGGTATGCTATTAGAAAGTTTTAAGAAAGACCAAAATTTCCTGAGTCCCTGACCTTGACATCAAGGTCACTGAGCAGGGTTGGGATAGTACTCTGTAAAACTTTAGACTTATATCTAACTACAGTGCAAATATCAAAAGAATTCATTCATGGGTTCAGGAGATAAGGGTCTTTAAAAAACTTTAACCAAAACATCCAATCAATAAAAAGACAATTTTCTAGGTCCATGACCTTGATATCAAGGTCACTGAGGGGAGTGGGGGTAGCGCCCTGGAAAACTTCGGACCAATATCTAACTACAGTGCAAGTATCAAAGATATCCATCCATGGGTTGAGGAGATATTGGGCTTTAAAAAACTTTAACCAAAACATCCAGTCCAAAAAAAAACAATTTTCTAAGTCCATGACCTTGACATCAAGGTCACTGAGTGGGATAGGGGTGGTATCCTGTTAAACTATGGACCAATATCTAACTACAGTGCAAGTATTAAAAGAATCCATCAATGGGTTAAGGAGATATAGGTCTTTAAAAAACTTTAACCAAAACATCCAATCTGGACGCCGACGCAGATGCCGGGGTGACAACAATAGCTCTTCCTGAACTTTCGTTCAGGCGAGCTAAAAACGATAATCAACTAGTGGATTACATATGCAAATATGTAACGTTTTGCATTGAGGTCCATAAAAACTAGAGCTGCAACGATACGCCAGAAGCGTATTGAGATATATTGCAATATAGGGTAAGTGTATTGCAACAATGTCACAATATATTGCTTCAAAAGTAAACATATAATATGTAAGGAATCTGAGATTACTCTGCTGTTTTTATTTTTCAACTTTAAAAAACTACAAGTAGAAAAGAAAGAACATCTAGATTGAAAGCAGTTTTCAACTAAAAACTGAAAAGAAAGTACTACATTGAAAACTTGAAATCAGTTTTCCACAGGCAAAAGTGGTCCCAGGTGCTATTCTTCGCCTTTTTATTTGGCACATTAAGGAACTCTTTGCCTTTTCGACCCAATGTAAATGTTTTACAGTATGCATTATGTTACCAGAAGTATCTTTTATAAACACACTCTGCTTACCTGATCACTTCCTTTAGGGAAACACTTTATAGTTGGGAAGCTCTGAACTTTAACATCTTCTAGCTCATTGGCAGTAGCGTCCATCTTGGCCACTACAATCTTGTCAGAGTCTGCATATTTGTCTCCTAATTGGTCCCAGATTGGGGCTAGTTGTTTACAATGACCACACCATGGTGCATCTGTGTATCAAAAGAATTGAATAAACTATAACAATTTAATGGTAATTTCCCTGCAGATTTTTCTTTTCTTTTTTTTTTGCAATAAAATCATGTGGTATCCTGTCATTTCAACAACCTGGGTAACTGCAGAGCCCGAGATAAGGCAGCGTTTTGAGGATAATTCTGAGATACTTTTTCTGATTTCTCTATGCAAATGTATGTTACTGCTAAATTACTTACTCTTGCTACCCCTTCTTATCTAGAACACTGTGAGTGCCTCATCAAGGCAGTTCTGATGAAAGGCCAACTCAAAGAAATATACATTTACAGAGATTGAAACTTGGCGCGAGTGTATATCTAGAAACAATTTTGCAAATCAAATTTGTTACACATCTGTAACTCTAAGATTTGGTTGACTGTAAAAATAAAATAGTGTTGGTTTATCCACATCACCATCTATCTAATTCACAATGTAGAATCATCGGTCTTAACCTATCTATGCTTGCAGCCGATACAAAGGATCTTGGCAAGAAAGTTCGCCCCCATATAAGATCCTGCATGATGTCATGGTCATACGGGTATCTCCCCTGTCAGCTCATTGTCACAAAACCGGGCACTGTCCACACCGTTTGTTAACAAGACTTTATATTTCAAACCTATTGTACATAAAAATGCTGCCATTTTCTGCCCCAAAAATGTGAGGAACTTTTGCATACCAAAGGACTCAACAAATCCTTGATTAAAGATATTGTTAAACTAACGAAGCTTTGAACAACTGGGTCCAGTGCTATACCAGAAACTCAACAGAAGTGGTCACAGCAGCGACAAAAAAGGTATCATAGAGTTGCAGTTCTTCCTTGAAAGGCAGCATATGAAATGTTTGATGGCCAATTGGCAAATTGTTAACCATAAATGGAGCTATATGCACAGGCAGCTGTAGATGTTGACCTGTGGACCAATACACAAACTGACAGAAAACTGATATTACTGCATGACATCTGCTTGCCAACGACAAATTTGTCAATATAAAGATTTGGAAAGTGAAAAGAAACTTACAAAATTCTACTAAAACATCTTTATCTTTATTTTTGGCAACTTCAGCAAAATTTTTGCCCACAAGTACTTTTACAGGTTTGGCATCCCAGTCATCTGGTATCTCTTCTGTCATCAGGTGAGGCTGAAAAATAGATGCTACATTTTTATACATGATGGAGACTAGCTACAAAGCTCTCAGGTCCTGCCATATCTATGACCTGGGATCTTGTTTGTATTGACAGGGATAGACCACACTTGCATAATTTTCAAGGCTGTCTAGTTTTCTTACAAGAGACCCAGATAAAGCTTATGAAGATAGTCTTAGCCTTTTTTTTTTTATCTCTATTGAAACAAAAGTTGTGTGGGGTTATGGACACATGTTTTACACAGACTCTACAAAAACAGACAAGATAACAATTAACTTAGTCAGAAATTCGACCTTATCTGAGTCTCTGCCTACAAGAATTATGTGGCACAATATGAAGGATAGTAATACCTACAACAAACTTAATGACAATCACAGTCAAAGCAGTGTACAAAGACCACATAAATAAGCCAGTACTAGATTTTTTTGTAGACAGTTGGTGGCTGTTCAGCCGTTCTGAGAGGATGGTGTGTGTGTGTGTGTGTGTGTGTGTGTGTGTGGGGGGGGGGGGGGGGGGGGGGGGGGGGGGAGGGTGATATCTCAATTTACCTTTGGGAGCTTACTGTCAAGTGGTTAGAGATATTCATAGTGCAGAAGATTGCAGATTTGAATCATTTTTCAGCCAGCTGGCCAATGAAAAGCTCAGTTGCTTTCTTTAAATCAGGGAATAATAGAGGAATAGGCTCTACCTTCCATATGCTTTGCCCAAGATACAGTGAGCCTCTAACCCCACTGCCCCTACAGCCACTAGCCTACAGGAAACCTTAACCTTAACATCTGGTCTTTGAACTGGTCCCTACAGACAGGTGGATGTTAGCACGTGCAAGTGTGCACAATGAAAACTCAGATCAGCCTGGGCAGCCCCCAGTCTGATCAGAGTCTTCACTGTGCACTTAAAAGGTAGCTAAGGGTCTAAACTAGCTCCATGGGGACAGTGAAGACTCTGATCAGACTGGGCAAATGCCCAGGCTGACCTGAGTCTTCCCTGTGCACACATGCCATTTTGTTGACTTTGTCCTGCCATGTCTCAGTTATTGGATGGGGTTTCTCAATACTTATGGTGACAAAGGTATTGACACCTACCTTAACTTTGCCCTCCAGAACACCACTGACAAAGGCTTCCAAAGCTTCAGCAGTCAAGTCGTTAGTTTCTGGTTTAAACTTGGTCATATCTTCTTCAAGCTGAATGAGACGGACTGCGGGACATTCATCTTTCTTGAGACCAAAGAACTCGAGAATTCTCTCATTCTCCTCATCACCAACATTGATGTAGATGAATAAAACCTGCAAATTATCAATAAGATGCATCATGTGACTGCCAAGAATGTGGCAATTTTTCATGTGATCTTCAGACCATCTTTCTCATTTATACAGAGTATTCCGAAACCTTACTGTTGGCTCTATGGCTTGGGTCACTTCCACAGATGGCTGATGTAACAAGTGAAGGGTCAGATCAGACTGCACTGATGAGAGTGCAGTCTGATCAGATCCTTTGCATGTCACATTGTTGGAAGTCACGACATCGCTCATTAACATTTTTAATAGCGTAAAATTTTGAAAACTAGAGAGACACCCAAAATAATTATCATGATTTTCCCTAAAATTGGACCAGTTTGGTTTTACAATGCAGTAATGCTTCCTAATGATGCAGATGAAAAGGAAACTGTGTAACACGTCATAAAACTACTCCTTTAGCAGAGCTCTAGATAAGAGGGGTATTTGATGATAATTGATGGATAATTTTTTTTATTTCTCATTGAAACCATATGTTGTGACCCCTCATCTGAACCGTCTCGTCGAGACGGTTCAGATGAGGGGTCACAACATATGTTTTTATGTAGAATTAGCAAACATTATCCCTAATTATCACCCAATACTCCCTCTTATCTAGAGCTCTGCTTTAGGATAAATTTTTCAAGTTCTCAATATGACATACTTTAGTCGAATCATTTTTGAAGTTTTGCTAACAAAATTTCGTTGTTTGTTATTTGGGGCTATGAGGGTTAATAGTACTGTAAATCAGTTCTAATTTTTCCTGACTGCATTTTCTATAATACCATAATGTGCTTAAAGGTAGGTTCCTGGGCTAGCGATGTCAATTATGTCCACAAAATAATTTCGTCTTTTTCTGAGCAGTATTGAATTCTCTTATTTTTCTGAATTTGTTGCTACTGAGAAACTCGCCAGATGTTGAAGAAAATAGTTGTTTTCCCTTTTGGTTTATCTTCTTTCGTTGGAATTCCAGTTCTAAAAATAACTATGTTTATTATGTCTATAAGTGCGGGATTTCTGATGCCATTCTCCAAAGGTCATATTTCCCTTGACGTGAGCTCTCCTAGAGGTCCTGGCATGGCGGATGGGTTAAAACTATCCCAAAATGCAATGCAGCATGACATCAGCTGCGTTATCTATTTTTGGCGCGAACTAAAAATAGCGCTAACTGGTGTGCGAAGCAGAGTTAGGAAATCCCTTGCAAAACAACTTTTCTAATATTTTTTTGATATACACTTTTTAGTGAAACTTATTAATTCCCTTTTATAACTGCTTTCCAACAACTTGGATGAAAGTTCATCAAAATTATGATGCTTTCCAAAGTACAGGAACCTACCTTTAAGTATTGGGACACCTAAAATCATTAATTTTCCATTTGTCCCAAATAAAAATTTAATGGATCTTAAGTGTCCTAATATTTAAGCACATTCTGGTATTCACAAATTTAGTAGCTCACCAATTCAGATATCTTGCTACTATCTAAGCAAGTGACCACCAGATCAGTGTCACTGACAAAATATGTTTGCAAATTCACCAATGATCCATGTGAAAATAAAGCATAAGTCATACACACTGAAAGAATTATAGCCTGGATACAATGTTGGACAAACACGCTGATGGAGGACATCGGTAACATTAAACACCCTTCAACTATTCCTCAAATAGTAGTGGGGGATGGAGGGGTGGGGGGTAGGGTTATAAAATCTCATAAAACTACTTACTTTTCCTTTAAAAAGTTTAGCTGTCTGATTGTAAGCTTTCATGTTATCACTTTCCTTGTTCACATCATCTGTGAATAGTAACAAGTGGGTCTTAACTTCACCACCAAATATCTTCTGAGCACTCTGCAAGTAGGAAAAAAGTCATCATGTTAATAAAGTCTTGGCTAATTCATTTTCTCATTAATGCTAAATTGTGTCAATACACTTGGCAGTATGTATTTGTACTAAATATGCTTTTGAAACGAATATAAACCAAACCACTCTGGCAGTTGCTGAGAAACTGATTCAGATTTCTAGTTTGAAAAGCATAACACAATCATTCTATTGCCCCATCACCTAAGTGCCTCACATGAAAATGGTCCCAACTAAGTGAGCTATTTCAAAGGCAATAACATCTGGAGGCATTAATGTGTTTGCTTAACATTTATCAGATATCTACGATACAATTTAACTCTTCAATGGTCTGATATAGCTACATTTCTAACTGATGCGAAGCAGAAAGCAAAGTTTCACTAGATTTTTGAGGTTGCTTTGAAGGGGAAAACCCACATATCTTACAACTTAATAAATAGCATGTACACATTAATAGCCCTTGTAAAGAAAGTATTTCTGGACAATTTCTTCCAAGCATTGCCATTTTTTTTAAGCTTTGATAGTAACCAAGAGCTACGAAGGAGGTGGGTTTTTGAGGATAATTTTGAAATATTTTCTTGTCTCACAGAAAACATGTTGTGGACCCTCATTAGAAGTGTCACAGCATAACTGTTTTACTTAGGCAGAGCCTGACAAGCTCACTGTCCAGCTGCCTTGGACAAGTTAAAATTTTTGCAGATCATGTAAAAAAATTTCTTCCTTACCCAAAATAATGGTGGAAGTAATACAGTGCAAACCAATGTACTATGCCTTTTTCTTGTAGAGTGTTTCATAACTGGACAACTATTTTAAATTCTGATTTGTCAGGCCTTGCTGAGGGGGTCACACAATTTCTAAGGAGAAATGTGGAAAAGAGTCTCAATATTACCTCTGTTGCCTAGTCATATATGAAGCAACTATAATCCAAAATTTCTCTTGACTTATCTTCATACCATTTTTTTTTTCAGTTATAAGATAGTGGTCTTTCCTTCCAAAACAATCCAAAAATCTAGATCCATCTTATAAGAAGGGATAAAACATCTTATAGCAAAATTTCTCAAGACTGTATTAGATATGTGAAAGTACTCTAAAAATCCTCCTTATAGCTAAAAAAACTGGGTAATACTCGACTAATCTTTAGCATTGCACTTACCTCCTGTGTGAACTCAATAACCAGTGGGAGGCTGTTTTCGGCGATGAACTTCTTCAAGTTGTCGGCAGTGATGTCCTCTTCCAGTCGGTTCTTCCCTTCATCAAACTAAAATTCAAACAAGTTTGTAGTGCATGCATTTCTGCTGCCACCACCATACTGTAAACTGAAAGCAAAACCTTTTCTTAAGGTGTATGGGTACACCCCCATGATCTTTTAACCATTTTTGCAAAGGGGGACTACTAAGGTGACTTCCTGTTTGGTTCCCTGTATGATGATACCTTCCATACAAGGGTCTACTCTTAAAGAAAAGAATTTGCTCCTAAAGGAGCAAATTCTTTTCCTTAAAAGTTGACCCACATTAAGAAGGGAGGCAAAATTCAAAATTGACAGAGTTGCAGCCCCTATTAAAGTAGCCATTGACCTTAATGTGTATAGATACACTTCTATGGTTTGGCTGTCCCTTTTACAAAATATCCTTCCAGCCAGGATTTTAGAGCTTGCTGGGTAGGGCACTTTTGCACCAACCAAGGTAGGGGCATCAATTTGGGCAAGAATAACGGCATCAATCTTTGTATAATTTAGTGCATAAATGGTGTTTTGAAGTTGCTGATACATTATTTGCTCAAGACTTCAACAGGTAAACCTCTTCATATTTCCAAGAAATGTAAACAAAAAGGTATTACAGATAGCGTTTTTTCATTTGTTCATACCCCATTCAAAGGACTACGTGCGTTAAGGCCAATTTTTTGCCCCCATCTGAGGCCAAAATATGAAAGTCGAGATAAAAGTATTTCGTTGCACGATTTCGTTAGACCAATATTTCTAGTGTTCAATTTCAGTTTCAATTTGAATCTTGCTGTGCGTTAAGTATGGAAAAATGGCTGCTGAAACAGGCTAAAACCATGGAATTCGTCGGTTTTGCTCAATTTTTAGTCATTCAGTTTAGAAATTGGAATAGAGCACAACCTTTAACAAAAAAATCCTTTTAACATATGATGTATATTGCTATAGATCACATCATATTAAAAGATTTTGTTGGTTAATGATTGTGCTCATATTTAATTTTTTAAAAATCTGAATTCTGCAGACAGCCGTTTACCTATAGTTTGCCTGTAATAAACAAGGTGAAATGTATACCTGGCTGTAACTGTTGATTCAAAGGCATAAGAACTAAGATTTAAATGTGATTTTAAGTAAACCTTCACAAACTGGATTACCCTAAAATGTTACCACCTTTCAACAAATTACAGTAAATATCCTAAAAATGTTCCACTGATTGAATTATCCTAAAATCACACTGGTCTGGCATTCAACACAGGTAACGAAGCCAACGTACATGAAACTTGCTTGTTCCGCTCATCAGGATAAGTTTGTTTCAGAAGTATAGTCTCACGGACCATCCGACCCCCGACTCTTGAAATAGGAATCAAAAGTTTTACTCAATTGATATGCGTAGTGAAGAAATGCTTGAAAACAATTTTTGGGCTACAACGACTAGACAACGAATTGGCGTAGAAACTTATTCAAGCACTGTATTTATACTACACGGAATTTCTTCGTAAATCTGATCTGACTAAGAGGTATAACAAACTGCCGGGTCCGTAAGAATAATAGTTTGAAATTAATCTAAGACGTATGCGAAAACAATCGAGTTTTATAGTACGTTGCCTCGTTGCCTGTGTTGAATGCCAGACCAGTGTGAAAATTGGATCTTTCACAGTTCAGCAGCTATCCAAAAGCAGCATTTTTGTCAAAAAAATAGTCTAGCCTCTGAGCAAACTGTTCCAAATAAAAAGAAGTCTTATCAGGGTTTGTACTTGCTGCTTAGGAATTCTTATCTCAATATCAATTAAAATTACGTTACCTTGCTTAAGTTAGACTTACTTTACTGATCATGGCGCCACTATTTCAGAGATTGTTGTTTGAAGTTTTAACATTTTGTTGGATATACCCACATGTTTATAAAGTAGGAAGATATCTATTTTATTCATTAACCTGAATAAACCTAAGATTCTGCATATAAAATCAATAAAATGATTTGTTTTGGTGCATACTGACAGATGTCAAGCAGAAATTGACTGATTTTGAAGTCAGCTAACAAATACCTTAAAATGTTGCCATTTTGGCTCTCAAAACTGAGTGACACATTTCAGCACAGATATAGGCCGAAATGGACAGCAAAACATTTTTATTATCATTTGACACTATATTTATGAAAGTAATCATATCTCTAATAAAAATCATAAATAAGTTCCTTCAAAAGCAAGGGCTGAAGGTGGATCAGAGAACAAGTGAGCAAGGGATTATGTATACCCCACCACTACATCTGTCTAATCAAAACAATTATTTACAGAAAACTTTAACGCAAACCCAATATAAGTTTTGATGTCTGTGACCTTGACCTTAGAGCAGCAGAAAAAATGGTGTCAACTAATCAATTTTAATTTTGCTCTACATGTAGATCAAGAGACCCTATTCTTGTATACAGACACTATTAATAGCAATCATTTACAACGAATGCCAAAGTCCTAATTATTGATCACTGGCCCCATCCAGGGGCCCAACCCCGGGGCTTTTATATCCCTTGTCAAAAGAACCCCTACAGAGATATCATGAACCAAATATGAAAAGAAGCTGACATGCAGTATACGAGATAAGAGCAAACAAAAAACGTTTAACGCAAAGCTTTGAAGGAAAATGACAGACGAACAGACGGATGAACAAATATACCAACAAATTGCCAAACGAACGAAAAGACAAAATTTATATATCCCGCAGATAGTTTGTATGCAGGATATTTAATTTAACTTATTCAAAAAGAAAAGTATAATTACATGCTACAAACATATACATGACAATGTAATTTTCCTTGTACAGAAAATGGCATAAGGGTTATAACCTTTGACCCCATTTTGTCCCCCATATATGATGTCTGTCACCAATTTCCTTATCAGTTTTATATAGGGGAATAACACAGCTATTATTCATACCAATATGAGTCATTTTGGTTGGGGGCCATTTTGGGGCCTTAATGCACGTAGTCCTTTTCCAGCTTTTGTGAGAAATTTGGGATTTGCATTTAAAGGTTGTAGTAAGCCCACTCTGAAAGCATTCAATGCAATATTTGGAATTTCATTTTGACTTTAAAACAGGCGACTTTCTTAGACTACCCACCTTTAACAAAAATCTGAGAAGAACTACAATAAATTTGTGCCCTGATAGTTATGGTTACGATTTCGTCAGAAACTAGCAGAGCTCTAGACAAGAAGGAGTATTTGAAGATAATTAGGGATGATTTTCGTTATTTCTCATTCAAACCATAAGTTGTGACCCCTCATTTGAACCGTCTCGTCGAGACGGTTCAGATGAGGGGTCACAACATATGTTTTAATGGAGAATTAACAAAAATTATCCCTAATTATCACCAAATACTCCCTCTTATCCAGAGCTCTGCACTAGGTTATATTTTAGCTAAACAAATGGGCTTACCTTTTTGAAAAGCAAAACACCATCTTTTTCCATCTCGTGTTCCTTGAAGAGGTCTGGGTGCGATGTGATACCAAATGGTATTTCGTCAATACCGTCAGCTACTTTCAAAAACTCCTTGGCTGCATCTGAATCCTGGTCCTTTAAAAAAGCAAAAGAAAGGTGTCATTTCATGACTAATCTAAAATTTCTCAGACTCAGTGTGCCAGATAAGAAGGGGTAAAGGGAACAATTTAGATTTATTTTCAACATTTCTCCATAAAAACATACGTTGTGATTGCTCATTAGACCCATTCTACTACCAGACGGTTCTAATGTGGGGTCAACACACATGGTTTTCTTGAACTATAAGAAATTTTTTCTCACAATTATCCTCCCCAAAAAACACCTTATCTGGAGCTCTTGCTACAAGTATGAGAAAACAGTCAAGCACAGGGGTTTTATTAACCATAAGTCTGTTGGTCCTGGACCAGTGATTTTTGGGAATGACCAGTTGATGCCTTTGGTAACTGGTCCTGCTTTGAAATTAAATGAAAACACACGATAACAAAGAATAGCCGAAACATCTGCAGGACCACTTAAATTGTGGATAAGTTGGTCCTGTGGACCACCAGTCATTCAGTCCTTAGCAAAATCCCTGCAAGCACATGTGCAAACACAGTCTGATAAACTGCATTATCTCCTCAGGATCTACAAATTCAGAGCTCTAGAGAGAGGTGACTATCTTTCAGTTTCTAGCCAGAAACCTAGGCTGTGACCCCTCATGAAATTATGGGGCTGAAACTATTTTTGAAATGAAGTTAACCTTTTTCAGAACCTTAAATAAAGGGAGTATTAGTTGACGATTGTAGGCATTGTTGTTGTTTTTTTTCAAATCTACTGACTGCCTGGCATGATAACTGGGGGTCACCATGTCCTCTAATAAAGGCCCCTCTCTTATAAATGTTCCCCCTCTTATTTTCTATGGGAAAAATTGCCAAATTTGAGCAAAATTGTCTTTAGACCACCAGACATTGTTATGTATTGTCTAAATTCTGTCTCAAGAATGCCGTTTATAGGATTTCTGAGCTGCAAAGCTACCCGGGGCTTCATTAGAAGTATAAGAATTCATCATAAGTGTTCATGTAAGATAGGTAAATCTCACCCCAGGGGTCGGAATTTCTACCAGGGACAAGGCTTGTAAGATAGGGAAATCTAAATCTCTTTATATTGCTTATCATAGGTATTCTGGCAGTGGCTGATTACTACACTTTAGGTTCTAAATAGCGTCCCCAAGGCATTTAATAGAATTAAATAGAATATGAAGAGGAAAAAACACGGCATTCTGTATGAGCAAAAACTATCACTGACCTTGAAATATCCAATGATGACGACATCATCTTTCTCTATCATTTTACTAGCTACAGATACATCATCAAGTTTCGTGGCTGCTGGTCCTGTCTTTTTCCTCAGCCAGTTAACAATGTCAGCACTTTGTCTTCCAGCTGAAGAACATACATGTACATGTATCATGATAAAGATAACAAGTGAATATCAAAATTCCACTACCATAAAAATTCTTCAGAGCTCCAAATACCAGGGGTATTGAGGATAATTCAGAGATAATTTTTCTTGTTTCTCAATAAAGACATATGTTGTGACCCCTCTTTAGAACCGTCTTGATGAGACGGTTCTAATGAGGGGTCACAACATATCCTTTTATTGAAAAATGTAGAAAATCATTCCTATTATCCCTGTAACCCCTTCTTATCTGAAGCACTGATTCTCTAAGTAATAGGACAGATAGTCTAAGCAAACAGTGCAGACCCAGATCAGACTGCTCCTTTCATTTTTTGGATACATTACTGCACTGTAAAACCACACTGTTTCATTTTTATTACAGATACTGTAATTTAGTTAATGTGACCCAAGTTTTAGAACTTTTATGGTAAGTTTTTGGCACAGTTTATCTGGGATTAAAATGAAATTTAATAACTCATTTTAAAAGCATATGCTGTAAGCTTATATAAAAATATTGATGATATCTGATTATGTGTTTCTTACAGATGATATCAAAGGCAGTTACATGTACTACTATTTTTATTGAGCTATAAAACAAGATTTTTCTTCTCTAAAATGACCCCCCAATATATCATAATCTATGAAGATGCATTGTCTTTTAAAACAACCCTGAAAAGCTATATCTAACATATAAGATGAATCTAGATTTTTTTGGATTGATTGATTTGTTGTTTAACGTCCACGGTAATGTCGGGACGGTCAGTTAACCTTACCACACTATATTCCTGGGCAGGCTTAGACCTCCTAAGAGGTTAACCAGTACTAAAGTGTACATACTTTCGCCAGTAGCTGACAACTGCCCTTCTTGAATCAGCGGACGGAGAAACGAAAATATGTGGCCAGACCGGGTTTCGAACCCAGGACCTCTGACTTATGAGTCAGGTGCCCTACTGATTGTGCTACGCGGCCCAGCTTTTTTGGATTGTGTTGGAAGGAAAAACACCTGTCTTATATTAAAGACAGTTAAGTAAAACTCTGGGTCAACTAATATTAGTCTAAGTACCAACATTGTGAAACTACCGGTGCCTTTTTTATTCTGTAACAAGATGGAGGTTTTCCCTCAAAGATCTAGATCCCTATTGTAAGATGGATTTATATCTTTGAGATTGTTTTGTAAGATAGATCTAGATCTTTGAGACTGTTTTTGAACAGAAAAACCAATTTTCCCTGAATTACAGATTCACTGATTTACATATTTACAGCAATTTTGGACGTATAAACTCCCATCTTAAAATCAAATAAATACAACCTAATGACACCTTTATTTGCAGCTATAAGACATTTCTATTTAATATCAACAGAGCTCTAGATAAGAGGGAGTATTTGGTGATAAACTGATAATTAGGGATAATTTTTGTTAATACTGTATAAAAACATACGTTGTGACCCCTCATCTGAACTGTCTCAACGAGACGGTTCAGATGAGGGGTCACAACATATGATTTCAATGAGAAATAAAACTAGAAAATGTGTTTGTAAAACACTATGCCCCCAACTATATGCCTGACCCTAACAAGGTCAATGAAAAGGAGCATAAATACATGTCTGCTAATTTTTATGTTCTACCCGTCTATGAAATATCAAGGCCATAGCAGTTGGGGTTCTTGACTAATGATCAACCCTTGACTATTAAGTACAGAGAAGAAAAGGGACATAACTCAGTTAATAATGAATGCAACATAACATAACCATCATTAGATTTATCGACTCATCAAATACTATAAGTACATGTATACCAAAAATCAGGTCTCTAGGTTGAACGGTTCAAAAGTTGGAAAAATGTCAAAGTCAACAAAGGGGCATAATTCAAATATTTACCAAATCAGCTCAAAAGTTGATCAGGTGATTTACACCTTAGGCTCTTCCAGTAAGCCAAATATGAATAACTTACCTCAAACACTTTTCCCAAAATTTTGCTAACAAACTTACATTTTATTTTTCGAAAAAGGGGCATAACTCTTAATTTACATGACTGACAGAAAAGAAAAAAAAATATGGGTTTGCTTATTTTCTATGATCTATGCACCTATGATTTATCAAGGCTCCAGCGGTTAGTCTTTGAGTAATAGATCATATCTACAATTTTTTGTACAAATAAGGGGAAGAACTCTGTCAATAATGAACTCAACAAACTGAAATTATAATCAAAATGATTGACTCATCATATACTATTAGTATACCAAAAATCAGGTCTCTAGGTTGAACAGTTCCGAAGTTGGAAAAATGTCAAAGTCAACAAAGGGGCATAATTCATTCAAATATTTACCAAATCAGCTCAAAAGTTGATCAGGTGATTTACACCTTAGGCTCTTCCAGTATGCCAAATATGAACAACCTATCTCAAATACTTTTTCCAAAATTTTGCTAACAAACTTATTTTCAATTTTTCTAAAAAGGGACATAACTCTAAAAGTACACGGCCCGCGGAAAAGAAAAAAAATATGGGTCTGCTTATTTTTTATGGTCTATCCACCTATGAATTATCAAGGCTCCAGCAGTTACAGTTCTTGAGTAATAGATCATACCTACAATGTTTTGTACAAATAAGAAAAGGGGAATAACTCTGTCAATAATGAACTCAACATAATGTAATTATCATCAAAATGATTGACACATCAAATACTATTAGTGCACCAAAAATCAGGTCTCTGGGTTGAAAGGTTCAAAAGTTGGAAAAATGCCAAAGTTAACAAAGGGGCATAATTCAGTCAATTTTTTATAAAATTATCCCAAAAGTTAATCAGGTGATCTACACCTTAAGCTCCACCAGTATGCAAAATATGAACAACCTAGCTCAAATACTTTTTCCAAAATTTTGCTAACAAATTTACATTTAATTTTTCGAAAAAGGGACATAACTCTAAAAGTCCATGGCCGACGGAAAAGAAAAAAAATACGGGTTCACTGTTTTTTTATAATCTATCCATCTATGAAATATCAAGACCCCAGCATTTACAGTTCCTAAGATACAGAGCATACTCAAAGTGTTACGGACGGACGGACGGACGGAATTCCGGACGGACAAGCCCAAAGCAATATGCCCCCTCAACTTGTTCGAAGTTGGGGGCATAAAAAAACATCCCTCAATTATCATCAAATACCCCTCTTACCTAGAATTATCAAACTTTGTTGTAAAAATACTCACCAGCATATTCAACTGCGTTTCCATTTTTGAAGAACTTTATTGTTGGATAGCCCTGAACCTTGTATTTTTCTGCGCATTTGGTCTCCACTGTGGCATCAACCTTGGCCAGACGGATGGGCGAGCCTTCATCAAGGAGAGCTTGGGCAGCCTTCTCATATTCTGGAGCCAAGGCTTTGCAATGGCCACACCATGGTGCATCTGTAATGATTAAAGAGTCCAGTGCTCCAGATAAGGTGGAGTAACAGGGATAATTTTCCATATTTCTGCATACAAACATATGTTGTGACCCCTCATTAGAACTGTCTCATGAAGACAGTTCTAATGAGGACTCACAACGTATGTTTTTGTTGAGAAATAAGAACAAGAGGGCCATGAGGCCCTAAATCGCTCACCCGAGTAAAAAGGTCAAAGATTATCATTTGAACAAACCTGACAGTTTTAAACTGTTAAAATATGAGACATTGCTTTATAGTTAAAGGTCAAAGAACGACCTTGACCTCTATTGCTGCAAGTGTTCATGTACTCATTTATTTGACTGTATTTATTAACTTATGCATCAAAATTGTCTAGAAGTTCCATCAATTAACTCTTATATTAAACCATTTTCCCACATAAAAGCCCCAGAAGGCAAAATTCACCTGGCAATAAAATATGTCCAAGTCAACCCAAGGTCATCATTTGAACAATCTTGGGCAAAAATCTTCAAAACTTTCCATAAAATCTTGTGTTCTCATATTTGACTGTGCCATAAAAAAAGGCCAAGGTCAACAAAAGGTTAACATTTGAACAATCTTGGAATTTATAAAGTTGCAATTGTTGCTTTTCTTAACGAGGGGCCTCGTGGGCTCTTCAATTACAAATAGAAGACTACCAAATGTGCCACTGCACTCCACAATGTTTTTATTGATTAATCAAGCCCATCAGTCACTTTCATTTTCAATGTAACAGATGTCCCTATTATCAAATGGTCTGCTTGCAAACCAATGTTAACACAGAAATCAACTAACGATGTCTAAAATCAGGTTGCCCACTCTTCGCTTGAAACAATATTCCCTGACCAAATTCCATTTTTCCCTGATAAAAATGTTTTTATTTAACTGTCACGACCTTCTACTTCAGCCCTTTGCCCATGCAGTGCCTATTTTGGGACGCATCAAAATATGCAAAGCAGCTGATATATTCGAAGGTTTGAAAAACTCACAATACATACTGGGCCAAACTACTTGTACCAGAAAAGCAGTTATTAACAAGAGCTGTCGCCTGACAGCATAGCTCGCCTGAATAGGTGCTTGCCCATCACACAGTCGCTATGGTGGTGTGGACTGCTAGGTATAAAACTTCAGGCAAGCATGTCCATAATGACAACACATTTATAAACAAAAGCTATCTCAGAAATGTCTTAAAAAAAAAATCCACATGAAATTTCAAAGTCCATGAGCTTGAGGTCAAAGAACTAAGGGGTAGGGGGGAGGAGGGCAGGGCTAGGATGTATCAAAGCCTTTAACCGTTATCTAACATCAGTCCAAGTATTAGTATCAACTGAGTCCATTGTGGCACTGTGAAATTATGTCTTCATTAATATAAAACTAATCAAAATCTTTAAGACAAAACTCAAAGTCCATGACCTTGACATCAAGGTCATCCAGTCGAGTAAGTATATAGTGTTTTGTAAAAACTCAAAAAAGTGTCTAACATCAGTTCAAGTGTAAACTAAATCTCTGCCAAGCATTATGAATCAGTACGCAATTAGAAAACTTTAATAAAGACCAAATTTCCTAAGTCCCTGACCTTGACATCAAGGTCACCGAGCAGGGCTGGGGTAGTACTCTGTAAAACTTTGGACTAATATCTAACTACAGTGCAACTATAAAAAGAATTCATCTATGGTTTCAGGAGATATGTGTCATTAAAAAACTTTAACCAAAACATCCAATCAATAAAAAGACAATTTTCTAAGTCCATGACCTTGACATCAAGGTCACTGAGGGGGGTGGGGGTAGTACCCTGGAAAACTTTAGACCAATATCTAACTACAGTGCAAGTATCAAAAGAATCCATCAATGGGTTAAGGAGATACTGGGCTTTAGAAAACTTTAACCAAAACATCCAGTCCAAAAAAACTCCCAATTTTCTAAGTCCATGACCTTGCCATCAAGGCCATGACCTTGCCATCAAGGTCAAGGAGTGGGGTGGGGGTGGTACCATGTTAAACTTTGGACCAATATCTAACTACAGTGCAAGTATCAAAAGAATCCATCCATGGGTTAGGGAGATATAGGTCTTTAAAAAACTTTAACCAAAACATCCATCCGGACGCCGACGCCGACGCCGACGCGGACGCAGACGCCGTGGTGACAACAATAGCTCTTCCTGAACTTTCGTTCAGGCGAGCTAAAAAGCACAATGCAGAATTATCAACAGACACTTTAACCATCAAAAATTCATATATTTTGTCAAGAAAGTATAAAATTCCCTGACTTTCCCGACTTTTTAGCATTTTCTTTACCATTTTTCAAAATTCCCTGACTTTTCCCTGACCTTGAAGAAAATTCAAATTTCCCTGACTTTTTCCTGACCAGTGGGCACCCTGAAAATACCAGTAGCAGGGTCCACAGAAATACCTGAACACACCAAAACACCGGAACGCGTCTGAAATTACTAGAACACACTAAATAAATAGGAATTTCCTTTACTTGTGTGTGGTTTACAGACTTAAATGTTATTGTTTGTCAGTATTTACTTGATACAATTTGATACAAATTCAGTTTTATTTGCAATTAGTATACTGGTTTTAAATCTGATACACTAAGTTATATTGTGTAACAGAATAACATACATGAAAACTAATGAGTATACCAAGTATGTCATTCTGCTACAAAATAACAGAATAGGGCTGAAATAATGCTTTTCACCAAATAAGCCTTATATAAGGCTTGTAAGCAGTTCATATTAACCCTTAATGATTATTGTATGGGAAAACTCTGTATTTTATAGTCATTAGTGCAGTCCGGTAATTAAAGGTGTGTCCCAGTGTTCTGATGCGTTCCGGTAATTTCTATGGACCTCCAGTAGCAACTTTTCAGATATGTTACTTTCTCAAACAAACAAATGAGACTGCTTTACATGATAACTTCAAAAGCATATAGTTTTTCAAATATCGCTCAGAATATGGTCACAGTGTTACAATTATACTGAACAGCTGTCAGGATGATTTACCCTGATTTTAGACATCGGTAGTTGTTTAATCATACTTTCTTTCGTTGTTAATGTTTATATTTTGCATATATGATAGTGTATCCAACATATATACAACAGTAAGATTTGAACTTAATGAGCATACTGTTGCTATTGGGTTAGCATGTTTTTCGTCATTTCACAGAGGCAGGTATGTCAACATGCATATATGCAATATGATGTGATTTTAATGGCTATGAAAATAAAAATTGTCAGATGAAATTGTGATTTTTTTTTTCTATTTTTCTTCAAAACATAGATTGTGGGTACAGGTTATTGAGGCAGTTAGAGCAGAAATAATCCTGCTAAATACACCACGTTAGCAAGTCATAAATGCGATGAGGAAACCTTCAAACCCGCATATTAAAGTGATGCATCTGTTGGATACACTATATTATGCAAAATATAAACATAGTCAAAGAAAGTATGATAAAATAGCGGTAAATGGTAAAAATCAGGTCCGATCAGGAGATTATGCCCGATCCGGTGAGTACACACAGGGTATATACCCCGATGTTTATACCAGAATAGTGTTTATCTTTCAACAGAGTGAAAATGATGTTCAAGACCGCCCATAATTGTTCAAACAAACACATGTATCACGATGCATTACTCTAAAAATTCAGTGTTTCAGTTTGAATCATTAGTCTTACACATATCTGGAAAATCTGTCAACCCCACTAATGATGACTAACCTCTTAACCATATGGTCTGAACTTTCAATGCTCCTGCAATTATGGCATTATTAAATTTCTTGATGAACCTGAAATATTTGCCTATATAATTCGTCAGAGATATTTGTGCTTCTTTAACTCACATTATAAATAATTCATTAACATTGCATACGTGCAGAAATGATAAAAGCTTAACACAGTCACCCCACCCACAAGTCTAAACTTACAGAATTCGACCAGGAGGTGTTCGTGCGTTTTCACAGCTTCGTCCAGATCGGCATCGCCCAAAACAAGTACATTTTTATCTTCTTTGAATTCTGCTGCTGAAGATAAAACCAAACCAACAAGGAACAAAGCTATTACAGCCCTCATATTTCTTCGCTTCTTTCTGCAAGTTTTTGTTGTAGCTGACTGCTGACGTTTCAACGTGGCAAGGGACACTTCCGTTTGCGCAAGCGTAGTTTGAATAGCTAGAACGCGGATTTTCGCGTGTTCTGTCTTGATTGGTTTAGCGTTGGTTGAGTCGCTAATAATTCACTCAAAATACACACGTTTAACAATAAATAATACGTAAACAGCTTTCGGCGAGTTGTTAAAATAGTAAATCGAACAAAAATTGTCTAAACATCTGCTAAGCAAATTTTGTCGAGAAAAGAGGCCTACTGGCTTAAACAGTGGAGAACGGTCACTATTTATCAGCTTTGGGAGGCGGGGTGGAGGACTTTAGAGGGGGGGGGGGGGGGGGGGGGGGGGGGCAATTTGAAATCCTGCTATGCTGGGGGGGGGGGGGGGGGGCAGAATTTTGACTGATGCTGGGGGGTGGCATGAAATGATATGCTCTCTTGTACTTTTGAGTTTCCAATATCGTAAACTGGCCCTTTCCACATAATCATTGCGCTGTCCCTCCTCCAGTATAGCTTACAAAAAACAAAACTTCACACGCACACGCGCGAAAACACTGCTGCGTGATATGCTAAAGGTCACAGTACTTAACCTGGTGGGATTCAATCTTGGGATCCTTTGATCATGAGTCTGCTGCACTACCACTTTGCTAACTCCACCGCACAGAATGGTCTCTGGAAAATCATGGGGATGCATACTTTGACAGTAATTACTGTCTGCATGTTCATATTGAAACAGCGAGTGATGCTACAATGTCTTAGCTGTTTTTCTGTATGTTTGAGTGTTTCTGTTGAAAGGTTCTTTTCTCCTTTGCTCTGTGTGTGTGTTTGGGGTTTGGGTGTTGGGCATATATATTATATTACTGCTGAATATTTTTTTTGGTGTGTGTGTTTGGGGGGGGGGGGGGGGGGGGGGTCAGAATTTCATTTTCCATGTTGGTGGCGGGGGGGGGGGGGGTCGGACAAAGAAAACCAAAGTCATTGGGTGGGTCATGAAAAAATATGTGGATCTCCTGAAAATCCCCCCCCCCCACCGCCCCAGCTGATAAATAATGAACGTTCCCTTAATCAGCTCCGTCCGTGACACAGTGCTGACATGAGACGGCATAACAAAATGCAACAACAAACATAAGCACTGAAAGGCTTTTGGCCGTCTATAGCATGATACATTAAAACAACAAGATAAAAACTAGAGATATAGGATAATTTGAGAGACGAAAATTGTGGCAGCTTCCTTCAACTGCAAGGACTTTAGTTTCTTTTCTCCTTCGTGTGTGTTTGGGTGTGGGGCATATATATTTCTGCTGAAAATTTTTTTGGGTGTGTGTGTGGGGGGGGGGGGGTCAGAATTTCATTTTCCATGTTGGGGGGAGGGGTCTGACAAAGAAAACCAGTCATTGGGTGGGTCATGAAAAAAATATGTGGATCTCCTGAAAATTCCTCCCCACCCCCCACCCCAGCTGATAAATAATGAACGTTCCCTTAATCAGCAGCCCCGTCACACAGTGCTGACATGAGACGGCATAACAAAATGCAACAACAAACATAAGCATTGAAAGGCGTTTGGCCGTCTATAGCATGATGCATTAAAACAACAAGATAAAAACTAGAGATATAGGATAATTTGAGGGACGAATACCAACACGGAAATTGTGGCAGCTTCCTTCAACTCACTGCTTCAACTGCAAGGACTTAAAGAAGCCCATAATGGTTGGTAGATTATACAGACCCACTGATAACAACCTGGCCTATTCCCAAGAACTGTGTACAGCCTCAAATGACCTGCACTCAAGATCAGGGACCATATCCTCTTGATTGGTGGAGATGATAGTACTTGGACCTCTCCTAGTTCCTGGTATACGTGAATGACCCGCCCTCAAGAGTTTCCTCTTCAGTACGACTCTTCGCAGATGATTGTCTACTGTGCAGAGTTATATAAGACCAGAAAGATGCAGAGTCACTACAGAGAGATCTTAATCATCTACAGGAATGGGAAAGAGATTGGCAGATGGTATTTAACCCAGACAAGTGTGAATACATCCAGATCACCAACAAGCGAAATGTCATACCAACTTCCTATAGCATTCATGGACAGATGCTTCGACGGTATGGGACCCAGTGACAAAATCCAACATAGCCAAATTGGAGTCTGTACAGAGGCGTGCCACCAGGTTTTGCTGCAATGACTACCACCGGACCAGCAATGTCACTTCAATGTTGGAAGAACTTGGTTGGGAGGACCTTCAATCAAGGCGAGACCAGAACAAAGTCACAGTGATGTACAGGATCGTGGAAATCCGTTCAGGCCAGTACCTGGCAGCCACAGCAGTAGCAACTAGAGGACACCATTAACGATTCCTGGGAATATGTTTTTCCATCAACGCCTACAAGGGATCCCTCTTACTTCAAGAATTTTGGAACACAGTAAATGAATTGATGGAGAAACAGAAATCAGACCCCTCTGCTGATATTTCCCCTGAAAAATGGGTAGAATATTTCAAATCCTTAATGAACATTGATTACTCAGACAATTTTACAAGTTCTTCAAATGAAGAATATTTTGGAGAAAATTTGGATAATACAATTCTTAATGGGGATATTTCATCCGAGGAGGTCTTTAAAGCTGTCAAGGGGTTGAAAAATGGTAAGTCGTGTGGAATTGATGAAATATCTAACGAAATGCTTCAACTATCAGTCCCTGTCTTAGCTGATGCATATGCATACCTATTTTCACATATACTTAGAAATGGGACATACCCTTCTATGTGGAGGGAAAATTTGATAAAACCCATCTATAAAGGGGGTGGTACCTCAGATACGAATAATTATAGAGGTATAGCAATTTCTAGTTGCTTTAGCAAATTGTTTAGCAAAGTCTTATTTAACAGACTGGACAAATATTTAGAAGATAATGACATAATAGGGTCTGAACAGATTGGATTTCGGAAACACTGTCGCACGACTGACCACATCTTAACCCTAAAAACACTTATAGACAAGGCTTTCAAATCAACTTCTCATTTATTTGCTTGCTTTGTAGACCTAAGTAAAGCATTTGATACTATCAATAGGCAGGCTCTCTTTCATAAAATGAGTAAATACAATATCAGAGGCCCATTTCTGAACATAATTCAAGATATGTATCAAAACTTATTATATTCTGTTAAGACAGAAAATGTTTTAAGTAGCTCTTTTGAAACTAAGATTGGGGTTAAGCAAGGTTGTGTACTAAGCCCCACACTTTTTTCCTTATATCTAAATGATTTGACAAAATGTTTCGATGAAGAATGTGTCCCAGTAGCGCTAGGCAACAGTGGAGTTAACATTTCTTGTCTGATGTATGCGGATGATATTGTACTTTTATCTAAAACTGCTAATGGATTACAAACTCTTCTACATAAATTAGAAGAATTTTGTAATAAGTGGAATTTAAGAGTAAATATAGATAAAAACAAAAATCATAAAAGTAAAAAGTATGCAAAGACCAGGAACTGAAACAATCAAAATCCAAATCCAGCCCTCAAACCATAGTTGGAAACAACTAAGATTACAAATAATCAAGATACAGAGAACATATGGTCAACCGAGTGAGCAGCTTGTTCCCAAAAGGTGGCCACTCAGCAACCCAAACCGAACCAAAAATAATAAGAACATACATAAGGTAAAACATCACAGAAACTCTGACACCAAAAACAGGCAACAGAGAACCACAACAGAACTACCGCCTTGGAACGGTCAGTAATGAATTACTGGGGGGCTTAAATATTCATAATATTCAATAAAGCAGGGAGAGTCTTGAAGGGTTACAATTTTTTATATGGAAATAATTTGCTGGAACATGTAAATGAATATAAATATTTAGGCATATATTTTAGGTCTTCTGGTGTTTTTACACAAGGTATAAGGTATCTTTGCAATAAGGCGCTTAAAGCCATTTTCTGTATTAGAAAGGCTCTTATGTCAGACAACATGAATACAGGGTTATATGTTACTTTATATAATCAGTGTGTGAAGCCAATTCTTTTATACGGAAGTGAAGTATGGTCTTTTGATTCTCTTATTAATAAACCTGGAATGACTCAGATGGAAAACAGATATGACTTATTTATTCCTGAAAAAACTCAACTAAAGTTCTTTAAAAATGTTATGGGGGTTCATAAATACTCAGTAAATGATGCTGTTATAGCAGACTTAGGAGTCTTGCCAATAGCAATTTATGGTTTACAAGCATCTACAAACTTTTGGGTGCACCTTGTCAATTTGAAAGAAAGTTCTTTGGCTTATCAGGCATATAAAGATAGCATGAATTTTTCCAAAGGCTTTGCCCAAAAATTTAAGATATTTTTAAATAATATTAACTTTTCTCATCTCTGGAATAATCAGAACACATTTTCTAAACAACGGTTAGTACATGCAGTAATGAATAAACTGAAAGACTCCTATATTCAATTCTGGAAAGATAAAATTCATGATGACAGTAAAAATCAGCCCAATGGTAATAAGTTGAGAACTTACAGAACATTCAAAACGCGTTATGAAAGGGAAACTTATCTGTTTGTTAACGAGTTATCAAGAAATGAAATCTCAATTTTTGCCAAGCTTAGAATAAGCTCTCACGACCTTCATATTAAAAAAGGTAGGCATAGAAAGACTATACTGAGCGAAAGGAAATGTTTTTTATGTAACATGTCTGTTGAAGATGAAAAACATTTTGTTATGGAATGTGGTTCACTTTCAGCATATAGAAATACATTTTTTGATGATAATTAGTACAAATTGTTCCATCTTTTTTCAGTAAAAATGTAGATGAGAAATTTGCTTTTATAATGGAATGTGAAGATTATGACATTGCTTATATATGCATAACAAATATTTGCAAAATGTTTAGAGCTAGAGACACACTGATAAATAGTAATAGTATTAATGCCTTGAATAGAACAAATGCTGATAATGCATGATGTGATGGATATTGACACTCTTTTTGATGTTGACACTCTTCTCTTTGGCAGTCAAATGGTTGTGTATATTTCTTCAAATATGCAGGAGTATTTTACTTGCGACTGGGAATTGTCTTGACTTTGAAAATTGTCAATTTTAATAGTTGGATCTATTAAACACAAACATGCAAATTATAGTATCTAGGTCGATCTGACAATCATATTTATTACAGTCAGTAGCAGACAAGAAGTTAAACAAGCTGCTGTGGATGGTAGAAGGGCAAAGTTGCGGTTCATACTGCACAGTGGTGTAGGATGCTCTGCAGGTTTGCCCTTCTCACATCTTATGAACATCCTTTCCAGCTTAAATGATTGATTTGATGGCTATAGGTTATTTGATGATTATAGGTTAAGAACTTGATAACATATTTGTATAAGGGTCTGTTTGCAAGTGTAATTGTATTTTGTGTTACTGTATACATGTGACTGGTGACAGTCCTTTGACTGGACTTTATACCAATAAAATTGATTTGATTTGATTTGATTCAATACCTACGACACAGAGTTCGTTCTATTTTTAGCGGTGCTGAAAAATTCTGTCTTGCCTATGGACTGGGACAGTTTACACGAGCTTGAATTCTGTGTATCATTACGCGCTCAATGAAATCCGGTGCGCCCGGATTGGCGATTCTATAGGCCTACTTCATGCATTACATGTATTTGTTCGGAATGAATTTCCACATCATTAGAATCCCAAGAAAGTTTATTCATTCCTTATACTTCCATTATAATCTGTTTCTATATCTTAAAGTCGGAAAAAGATCCGAAATAGTCAATGTTTCACCATGACAAACACTGTCGAGGGTGCCGCCATTTTGAAGACGTTACCAACTGACCTTTGAAATGACGTTCACTTTACATCACAATTAACGTCGTTTCAATATAAATTTTGTTCTTTAATATGAATTTCAATTAGACAATCAAAATGTGGATTTGTCAAGGACCTAGTTTTTACTTGTGCACTACAGAAGCCATAAAGCTGACACGGTTGTACTACTTACACTTGTACACATTCGCATGAAATAGGCCCAATGTTTTAAATAACAATTATCGTAAATAAGAAAAATAATCAATCATTGGTCTCCGATGCGGACGTGGAAATCCCAACCCTCGGGCACACGGGGTGTGTCGGAAACTCGGCAAGCCTAGTTTCCGACACACCACGTGTGCCCTCGGGTTGGGATTTCGTTGTCCGCATCGGAGACCAATGATAGATTCTATTTTTCTATCAACGGTCTCTGGAATGGTCTGCCTGCCAATATCATATCAGCACCGACTTTGGATGACTTAAAGCTCCTTGTCAGTGCAGGTATCCTAAGACCGTGATTGGGAACAACATGTTTTTATCTGATTTTAACTGTACATAAGATCCTCCCAGCACGAACGTTTTAAGGTTGTACACAGTGCGACTATGCCAATATTGGCCATGAACTTAATTGGTAGATATAGACAGATGTAGATGTAAAGTAAGCCAAAAAGTGGTACCACTCTTATAATGATTTTATGACCCTGTTATATCATTACCTATATGTGAGATGGGACATTTTCTTTGATGAAATAGCAGTGTCACTGGGCGGTTGCAGAATAGGATTATGACACCCAATAAACAAAAATTATTTCTTTAAAAGCACTGGCTTAAACCCGCGGGGTGTGGTAGGTGTGTGTGTGTGTGGGACTTTCTATTGTAAGTATGGTACAGGCGTGCCGCTGGAATAGGCCCCATTTTTCGATTGTAAGTATGGTACAGGCGTGCCACTGGAATAGGCTTCATTTTTCGAATTCCACTCTATCTATCTATCTATCTATCTATCTATCTATATATCTGCCTGTCTGTCTGTCTGTCTGTCTGTCTATCTATCTCTCTATCTATCTATCTATCTATCTATCTATCTATCCATCCATCCATCCATCCATCCACCCACCCACCCACCCACCCACCCACCCATCGATCTATCTATCTATCTATCTATCTATCTATCTATCTATCTATCTATCTATCTATCTATCTATCTATCTATCTATCTATCTATCTATCTACTGCAACACCCTCATATGAGTATTACGTTCCAGGTTCCCCGCAACATGCTAAAAGGTTAGAATAAAAGCACACATGGTCACTAGACATTGATTGTGCTACGAAATTCAAATAGTTTACAAAATTAGCCCCCCCCCCCTCCCCTCACTCTATGTTATCAGTATACATCATATTTTTCTGCTTTTCTTGTGCAATTGGAGCCCCGGTAGCTCAATAGGTTACGCGCTAGCTTGCTGATCTAGTAGTCCCGGGTTCGAGATCCGCTGGAGGTGGGAATCTTTTCAATTGTAAACGGGGTTCCACTGCACACAGTCTTTCATTATCACCCACCCATCGTCCTGATATGACTGAAATTTTGTTGGAAAGGACGTAAAATCGAAAATCATCCATCCATCTTATGGATTCAGTTGATCTTTATGGCCATTCAAATAACAATAATAAACCAGAGGACCATTGGTCCTGTAGCTCACCTGAGTCCATTCATCCTTAGCACTCAAGAGTAAGAAACACTGAAGTAAGTTGTACAATTCGGCCTAATTTCAACTTTGACTGAGTTGTTATGCTTGTCCTAGTAAATATTAGCAAGTTTGATGAAGTTACAATAAAAAAAAACATGTTTGTAAAACTTTTTGCCTAAATATTGCAGTAACACAGAAATAAATGCCAATTTGCACTTTTCCCAATACAAGTCTATGGAAACTTTAAAATGCCATAGTAATGAAACCATGTGGGCAACAATAATAAAAACAATATTTACGTGGTGGCTAATGTCATGAACATGCATGCAAAGAATCAGCTTTATCCCCCTATATGGTTTTTGAGGAAAAGATTTTTGAATATTTTTTTCAAAAATATTTCCTTAATATTGCCATGGCAACAAATCAAATTCGTCAATTTGGACAAAATTAATACGAATCATTGAGGACTACTCAAGCAACATTTCTGTAGATAAAAAATCCAAAAATAACTGCAGGGAGATAGCAAAAACTGCAGCTTTCCATTTTTCCCATTATATTTCAATGGAAACTATAAGTTGTCATACCAACCTATCCGCTAAAGCAATTGCCATAAAAACATGTAATTCTATAGAGGCCTGTACAAAGATCCGTTCTGTAAAGTTTGAGCTTTATCGGCCACATAGTTTCTGCAAAAATGATTTTTTTTCTATTTTTAACCATTCGGTTGCCATGGCAACCAACCTAATTGTGCAATTTACATAAATTTCATGTGGTTGATAGAGGACTACTCAAGGAACATTTCTGTAAAAGTTTTGTCAAAATATCTGCAGTCACATAGCAATAAATGCAAATTTTCAATTTTCCCATTATAAGTCAATGGCAACTTTAAGTTGCCATAGCAATCAAACTGCTGGAGCAATTGTCAAGAAAAACAGTATTTTTATAGACGGTTGTACCTATATCCTTTCTGTGAAGTTTGAGCTTTATTGGTTGTATAGTTTCTGAGGAGATGATTTTTGAATATATTTTCTATTTTTAACCATTCGGTTGCCATGGCAACCAACCTAATTGTGCAATTTACATAAATTTCATGTGGTTGATAGAGGACTACTCAAGGAATATTTCTGTAAAAGTTTTGTCAAAATATCTGCAGTCACATAGCAATAAATGCAAATTTTCAATTTTCCCATTATAAGTCAATGGCAACTTTAAGTTGCCATAGCAATCAAACTGCTGGAGCAATTGTCAAGAAAAACAGTATTTTTATAGACGGTTGTACCTATATCCTTTCTGTGAAGTTTGAGCTTTATTGGTTGTATAGTTTCTGAGGAGATGATTTTTGAATATCTTTTCTATTTTTAACCTTTCGGTTGCCAGAGCAACCAGACTAATTGTGCAATTTACATAAATTTCATGTGGTTGATAGAGGACTACTCAAGGAACATTTCTGAAAAAGTTTTGTCAAAATATCTGCAGTGACATAGCAATAAATGCAAATTTTCAATTTTTCCCATACAAGTCAATGGAAACTTTAAGTTGCCATAGCAACCAAAGTTCTGAAGCGATTTGGATAAAAAACAGTATTATTGGTTCCCCCTGCCTATAGATGCTATATATGAAATTTGGTAACAATGGGCCTTGTAGTTTCAGAGGAGATGTCGTTTGAAAATATTGACGGACGACGGACGGACGACGGACGACGGATGCCTGCCTATACTATAAGCTCACCTGTGAGCCTTCGGCTCAGGTGAGCTAAAAACTAGACAATCACTAAAGGTGATGAATGCCCCCGCCATATGCCTCACTAGATGAGTAATGTATTAAGAGGTATTTGTGTGAACTTATATCAAAATCTGTCAATAATAAAGGTGCTCGAGGGATGATAAATTTTTTTCTAAAAAAAAAAGCATCTGTGACTTTGACATTGGCTCTACAACCCTGAAAGGTGAACTTGTCTAAGATATTGTCATACTTGATAGCTGTATGAAGTTATATCTAAATCAGTTAACAAATAAAGGTATTAGACCTTGACAAAGTTTTACATGTCCTATAATAGCATCTGTGACCTTGACCTTGGACCGACAATGCTGAAACGTAAATTTGTCCCAGATATTGCCATGCTAAATATTTGTGTAAGGCTATGTCAAAATCATTCTAGAGGGATGACAACATATTTTCTAAAAATAGCAACCGTGACTTGACCTTGACTCTAAAACTCTGGATTGCTAAATTTTCCAAGATATTGTCACACTAAACATTTGGGTGACGTTACATCAAAATCTGTCAATGAATAAAGGGGCTAGAGGGATGAAAAAGATTTTTCTAAAAATGGCAACTGTGACCTTGACCTTGAACCTGCAGTGCTGAAATGGTAATTTATTCAAGATATTGTCATACTTAACATTTATGTGAAGTTATATCAAAATCGATCCATAAATAAAAGCGCTAGAGCGATGCCCAAGTTTTTCGGAAAATAGCCCCTGTGACATTGACCTTGATTTTTCCAACCTGAAACGCAAATTTGTTCGAGGTATTGTCATACTCAATAAAGCTGTAGCCTTATATCAAAATCAGTTCATAAATGAGGCCGCTAGAGCCACAACAAAAGGTGAGCTTGTATATAAGCTATTGAAATATGGTCAAAATATATATGTCATTCAAGGGGATATAATTCTGCACTAAAGACCTAAATCAAAGTTCTATTTCCTTTATGCACATGTTCCATGCATGTCAGAACTGTGCTGCAAGTTTCAACTCCCTGCATCTAATACTGTAGGAGGAGTTGCGGAGACAAGAACAGTACTACAAGTGTAAAATATGGTCAAAATATGTATGTTATTCAAGGGGACATAATTCTGCAATTAAGACTCGATTCAATGTTCTGTTTCCTTTATGCACATGCTCAATGCATGTCTGAAACTCCCTGCATCAAATACTGTAGAAGGAGTTGCAGAGACACAAACAGTACTACAAGTGTAAAATATGGTCAAAATATGTATGTTATTTAAGGGGACATAATTCTGCAATAAAGACCTGAATCAAAGTTCTGTTTCCTTTATGCACATGTTCAATGCATGTCTGAACTGTGTTGCAAGTTTCAACTCCCTGCATCAAATATTGTAGGAGGAGTTGCGGAGACAAGAACAGTACTACAGTGTGACGGACGGACGGATGTATGCACGGACGGACAAGGGCAAAACTATATGCCCCTCCCCACTTCGTGGCGGGGGAATACAAAAACAAGTCCCATAAAACCCATAACACGATAAGGCTTATAAGCTATAAGCTAAAGCATACATTTATAGATAGTAAAATTAAAGAATTTATACATGAATAGGTGCTCTTTTCTGACAGCCGGTATACATTTATAGGGTGGGTTTTTAATATCTCAGCTGCACGCATGTACCATTGGAAAGACAAGTCATGGGGTGTGGTGAGATGGGGGGCGGGCTTTAAAGGCACCTTTTCCCTAGTACTCAAAAAAAAGATTGCTCAGATTAAGCCAGTGGTAAAACCCCAAGAGGAAGACCTAATATGGGGAAACTGCTATTATTCTGTTTACGCATCTACTAGATTAAGTAAATAAAATAAAGATGACTGATTAATAGACCCATTTCACATTGTTCCTGCGCATGAAGGTTTCCTAACTCATCAATGAATCATCACCGGAAACAAACAAATTACGGATAAGGCCTATAATGGATCAGAGATGAGGACTCAACAGAAAGAACGTATTGCGAGACCACGGGACCCCTGGGAAGTCAGACAACATCACTGAAATACCGGAGCAAAAGAACACTATCAGTTGAATTAAAATCTTAAAGAGTTCCTTCAAGAGCACAGAATACATTCACAAGAAGGAACATGGGCCAGACTTCGTAGTTTCGGCTAATTAAGCCTCTTCAGTGACCCTTTCATAACAATTAAAAGGAAGCACCATTATCTCTCGAAAACGTGAATTTCGGGGGCATTCTTTTCTCTGCTATCTTTGTGCAGTGCTAGCGCAAATCAATTTAAAATTGGTGTTTTTGCAATGCTTAAGCATTGGTGTTGATGAAAGAATGCATTTATCTCAATACTGAAAATTAGAACTAAAGCATTATGATTTCTAATGAACTTGGTACAGTTATCTTAAAAATATGCTTAACTTTTGGCGAGGAGTATATATTATTAACAATCGTTAGCCCACTAGTACATTTATCTGTTCTAGTGACACTAATTACTTATTTGCATGCATCAACAGACTCCTTGCATAATTTGACTAAAACAGGACCTCAATATCCACTCCAAACATATTCTCTGTTTTGAATATTGGTTTGCAAGAAAGACATGTGCAACATATGTTGTGCCTACTTAGAAAGATAGGGACCCTCTTAATATTTTCTGTTTGCAGAATATTCATTCATTCATTCATTCATTCATTCATTCATTCATTTATCTCATTCATTCAATCATTCATTCCATGCAGATCCTATACATCAGCAAAATAAAGTTTCCCTTGCTCACACTGTTTGTACTTCACTCCTTTAAGAATCAGATACGTACTAAATGACTTGGTAAGTCTAATTTAGAATTAGAATTTATGTTTGTAAATCATGTTGCAATCAGGTCTGCGTTTTCATGGGCATAAAAGCTCCACTTATAGTCAGTAGAGGCTTCAAGTTCCCAAAGCAAGCAAAGTTTTGGACAAAGTTGCACTAGCAAAGTTCTGGGCCAAGTTGCACAAGCAAAGTTCTGGACTAAGTTGCACAAGCAAAGGAAGCAAAGTTCTAGACCAAGTTGCACTAGTAAAAGTATTTTTGCAGAGGCTGATGCTATACAACTTGACATGTCTGTGCATGCTTTGCTTTTCCAGCTTCATGGCAGCTGAAATATCTGCAATACAAGGCTGTAAGAGCAAAAAAAAAAAAAAAAAAAACATTTTTAGCATTCCCGTTCAAGTCAATGACAACTTCAAATTACCATAGCGAACGAAGTACTACAGCAATTGATATAAAACAGAACTTATTGCTCCCTCATCCTACAGATGTTACATTTGGATTGCAAAGGGGCAATATTTCATTTAAAAATATTTAAAAAGAACAGACGGCTGACAGACAATGGACCACAGCCTTTTGCTGTGAGTTTGGCTCAATATAGCAACAATTGGCTTAATATTTGTCCCAGAACAGTTTCAGATAACCTGTGCTGCGGAGAGATCGTTTTATAAATTTCCTATAAAACAAGGCCAATATGGGCATATAATAGGTGTATACTTGCTTTCACCTCTGAGTATTTGATTTCTGTCTGCCTCAGATAGCCCTTTCATTATATAAATAAAGCGTAAATGTTGTGGTTTGATTAGGAAAACATCCGGAATTTCAAATAAAGATTGACAGCAAAATCGTTTTTCTTTTCAGTTTACTGTATGTGACAAACGTGCAAAATTGACATGTATGTATAGTGCAACTAGTGAATCATTTCGTACAGTAATTTTATTGTTCCGCATCAGTTAACCTTGTCTACTCTACTCTAGTCTGTCCCATGCTCTTGTGAGGTCGTAGGGGCACAAAAGATGACTTTTGAAAAAATCCCTTTCCACCTAGTCCTGTTTTAGCTGCCCTAGTTGAGTTAGAAGCTAACGTTGACAAAAACGAAATCCTGCAGAATTTGCATGAGCAGTAAAAGATAGTTAAAATATGGGCATTTTGAAAGAGATGCTTTCTTTGGCCTCTGAGTATATAGTTATTTCACTACCTAATATCTGACAGAAATTTCATGCACGGTAACTCTGATCAACCGATGAAAAGTGTCCAACATTTTAGGGAGCACGCTTAAATATTTTTGGGGAGCTGGGGAGAAGCTGCATTATTTTAAGGGATATGGGGAGCAGAGGCAAAATAATTTTAGGGAGCACGGGGAAATATTTTAAGGGAGCTTGGTAGATTTAAGCATTATTTTAAGGGAACTAGGGAGCACTGACCCCTCCCCCCCCCTTCCCCTCCCGGTAGGGCCTCTGTGTACCTGCCCACCTTGCTTCCCGTTATGTTTTATAATAAAAAAGGTAAAAATAGTAGTAAAATGTTTTCCGTATAGTTTGTTTTAGACCTTGAGCTGACCATAGGCCCCCCTCCCCCCTAGGGGGAGTTTTGTACCCTATGATTTTCTGAAACTACACTATATAAGAAACAAAATGACACATGTTAGCTCTCTGTATGTTGGGGCGTTAACATGTAACGTCAACGTCAATTACACTACCCAAATTTACATATTCACGTTATAATAGAAAATACACATTGGTATACACATGGTAGTATTCGCCCTAAATAATGTTGAGTTTTGTCTGCTAGTACAAAAATCGCTGTTTCAAGGTAATTGACATTGTCAAGGATAAGTTGACTAACTCATGAATCCCTAAAAGTAATAACTGAGAGAAGTGTTGCTAGGTCCAAGTACACAATATGTCATATAAACACCCAGACTTATATGTGTTATTGTTTTTTATGTGACTATGGGAAAAAACCTGATTAAATGTATTATAATGAAATATTTTAAATGTTAATGTTATTTACGTTACTACTAGTGATAGCTTATCATAGAAAATAAACCAGAATGCATTTTTATGCCCCCGCCACGAAGTGGGGAGGGGCATATAGTTTTGCCCTTGTCCGTCCGTGGATACGTACGTACGTACATACGTCCGTACGTCACACTTTGTAGTACTGTTCTTGTCTCCGCAACTCCTCCTACAGTATTCAATGCAGGGAGCTGAAACTTGGAACACAGTTCAGACATGCATTGAACATGTGCATAAAGGAAAGATAACTTTGATTAAGGTCTTGGTTGCAGAATTATGTCCCCTTGAATAATAAACATATTTTGACCATATTTCACAATTGAGTACTGTTCTTGTCTCCGCAACTCCTCCTACAGTATTTGATATAGGGAGTTGAAACTTGCAACACAGTTCAGACATGCATTGAACATGTGCATAAAGGAAACAGAACTTTGATTAAGGTCTTGGTTGCAGAATTATGTCCCCTTGAATAATATACATATTATAACCATATTTCACATCTGAGTACTGTTCTTGTCTCCGCAACTCCTCCTACAGTATTAGATGCAGGGAGTTGACACTTGCAACACAGTTCAGACATGCATTGAACATGTGCATAAAGGAAACAGAACTTTGATTAAGGTCTTTATTGCAGAATTATGTCCCCTTGAATAACATAAATATTTTGACCATATTTCACATTTGTAGTACTGTTCTTGTCTCTGCAACTCCTCCAATTGTATTTGATGAAGGGATTTGAAACTTGTAACACAGTTCTGACATGCATTGAACATGTGCATTAAGAAAACCAAACTTTGATCCAGGTCATTATGGCAGAATTACACTCCCTTGAATGACATGCATATTTTGACGATATTTCACACTTTGTAGTACTGTTCTTGTCTCTGTAACTCCCCCAATAGTATTTGATGTAGGGATTTGAAACTTGCAACACAGTTCAGACATGCATTGAACATGTGCATAAAGAAAACAGAACTTTCAGTCAGGTCTTTATTGCAGAATTATGTCCCCTTGAATAACATACATATTTTGACCATATTTCCATAGCTTCAATACAATCTCACCTTTTATCGTCGCTCTAGCGGCCTCATTTATTAACAGATTTTGGTATTACATCACAGCTTTATTGGGTATGACAGTACCTCGAACAACTTTGCGTTTCAGGTTTGTAGGATGAAGGTCAAGGTCACAGTTGCTATTTTCAGAAAAACTAGGGCATTGCTCCAGCGCTTTCATTTATTAACAGATTTTAATGTAACTTCACATAAATGTTAAGTGTAACAATATCTTGAATAAATTACTGTTTCAGCACCGCAGGTCCAAGGTCAAGGTCACAGTTGCTATTTTTAGAAAAAAACTTTATCATTCCTCTACTCCTCTATTCATTGACAATTTTGATGTAACTTCACTCAAATGTTTAGTGTGACAATATCTTGGACAAGTTCGTGATCCAGAGCTTCAGGGTAAAGGTCAAGGTCATATTTGCTATTTTAGAAAATATGCTGTCATCCCTCTGGAATGATTTTGGCATAACTTGACACAAATATTTAACTTGACAATATCTGGGACAAATTTACGTTTCATTGTAGGTCCAAGGTCAAGGTCACAGATGCTATTATAGGTACATGTAAATCTTTGTCATGGTTCTAGCGTCTTTATTTATTAACTGATTTTGATATAACTTCACACATATATTAAGTATGACAATATCTTGGACAAGTAAACCTTCCAGGGTTGTAGTTCCAAGGTCAAGGTCACAGTTGCTATTTTTAAGAAAAACTCAGTCATCCCTCTAGCACCTTTATTTATTGACAGATTTTGATGTAACTTCACACAAATATGTTTTAACACATTACTTTTCTAGTAAGGCATATGGCGGGGGCATTCATCACCTTTAGTGATTGTCTAGTTTCTTTTATATTAAAAGATTCTAGTATGAAGAAACTGCTACCAACGAAAATAAAATGATTCTATCTTCAAAGTGTATGAGCTTAACAAAAATAGCCCTCGGTAACGTATATAATCGAACATTATGGCCGACAAAAATGCGTTCGAAATATTGTGGAACTGTTCCTTGCTGTTTAGAAAGGCTGGCATATTCAATATTACCTTTTACTGTTGTTTATTAATTCATACAGTGTAGTTCAAGCACTTGAATTATCCAGAAAGTGATAATTGTAATGTGGAACATTTATAAGGGGGTACTGTGTTCAACATTCTATTTCTCCCAAAGTATACAAGATAGGATAATATTTTTTGCAGATCTGAAAAGACCAATAAATTGTCTTTAATATAGTAACAAACATATGTCTAATATTAAAGAAACAACTTACATAAAGAAAGTATTTGGGTGGAAATAGCAATTTTAATGGAGTGTAAAGGCAAATGTCAAGTATATTACACCATGTAGGCTAAAGTGACCTTTCAAACATCCTAACTTTTAGCTACTGGATTGTTCTATTAGACTCTACTATAATTTTAAACATGGGAAAGTGACTTCTATTTTTTTAAAATTTTTGATAATTTTTATTTTATGTTTATTTTTTTAATGGGTAACGTTTGTAACAGGCTGTTACAGCTTAAAGACCTGGATTTTTGTCATTAGTAAGTTTTGTAATCCTTATCTAATCCAATAAACAGTCTTCTCTGGCTAGCCTGTCTTCTCTAACCCAGTGCCCCAGCAGTCTCTTTAGGAGGCCCAAAATGGGGGACACCAATAACAGAGATGTCTTGATTTAATTACGGTCATTAGTAGTATTCATCAAAGTTTGATGTAGAAAAACAGTTAAGATACGTATATTCTGGTAATGTTTACAAAATCCTAAGTTCTCATTCTATCCCTTTTCACAATCAAAATTCATTATTAGAGAAGCCAAAATAAAATAATATACCCTGTGAAAACAAAATATTGATTATGATAAATCCATAATTGACAAATCACAGTCTAAAACCAACAAATCTACAGTGTCAGTTCTTGTAAAAACAAATAAACTTTGACCAAAAGGTGTCAAAAACATGTTTAATGTCACCAAACCGCTCAAAACACAGGTCTTTCAGCCTTATTAAATTGAAGTATTTTGGGTCTCTGAAGTGATCTTTGAATCAAAATTTCATCTTCAAATCTTGCATATTTTTTTTCTTCACGAGATTATTATTATTATGGCTAATGTATTAAATTACAGAGCATTTGACTTACCACACAAAAAATAAGTAGATAAATAAATAATTTGAAATTATAAAAATAAATGAATAAAATTTAAGAAAGTAAAATTAAAAATAAAATATTAAAATATATAAAAAATGTTATAGTAATGAGTGATATTAATACAAGAAAATATTTGTAAAAAATATTCAATTTTCTTTTTTTTTTTCTTTCTTAAGTTCTTTTTTTCTGTTTTTCTTTTTTTTCTTTTCTTGCTTTCTTCATTTTTTTTCTAAATTAATATTTGAGTAGTCTTTGAATGCTAATCAGCAAATTATATTTTACAAATTATAGAATATATTGTTCTGATCTCTTACATTTTGACTGATGCGTGAATTTATCCCACTGGAGCCCCACAGACAGGCAGTGGTTTCAGCACTGCATTCTTTTATGACCCTAATAATGAGGTGATTAGAAGGTGCCTTTGATTTTCTTATCACTTGTTTATTGGAGGGGATTAGAATTGAGGGGGTCAAAATGATAGAACAAAACCCAGGCCTTTAACGCCCCACTCGCCGGAGGGCTAACATGCTGCAAAATACTTCTAAGATGCTGGGCTTTAAGAAAAGTATGGTCTACAAAACTCCCCCATGGGGGGAGGTAAACCATATTTGGCTCATGGCAGAAACTAAGTGCGAGGTTTGGGTCCAGTAAAACTAGTTTAAGCCCCCCAGTAATCTTTTGCTGGCCGTTCCAAGGCGGTACTTCTGTTGCGGTACCTTAATATTATATTGTGCTGTGTCCGCTTGCCGATGGTCTCTGGCGGTTTGGTCACCTGTATAACTGCCCAATCTGCCTTCTGTTTTGTTTTGTCATGGAAATAAAAAATAAATAAAAATAGATGTTGATGCTGTTATTAATAACCATCTGTTTGGGAAAGAGTTGCTCATTTGGTCTACTGTGCGTGCCTTTCGTAAACTTGTGTCAATTTCTGTGTGTATGTGGTTCTTTCCCTATTGGTTTTGAGAGCGGAATGTGGGATTTGATTGTATTAATTCCTGATCATTGCCTATCTTTTACTTTTCAACTGCACCAGCCCTGACACTCATATTTCAAGCTTCCTACGAACAAGGCCAGACTGGAAAAAGAGCCTTTGTGACACCTCTGATCAAGAAGGGAGACAAGAGCGAGGCTGCTAGCTATCGGCCAGTTTCAATGACATCCTGTTGTTGCAAAGTCATGGAACATATAGTACATAATCATCTCATGAAATTTCTGGAAAATAACAAGATTCTGAGTGATTACCAGCACGGCTTCAGGAAGAAGGGATCCTGTGAAACACAGCTCATCAACACCATACATGACCTCGCAGTTGGACTAGACAGACGACAGCAAATTGATGATATTTTGTTGGAGTTTAGCAAGGCTTTTGATAAGGTTCCACATCATCGCCTGGCAGTCAAGCTCCATCACTACGGCATCAGAGACAAGAACTTATCCTGGATCCAAAGTTTCCCCACAGATAGGAATCAGCAAGTTGTCCTTGATGGGAAGACATCTTCTCCTGTTGCTGTCACATCTGGAGTTCCACGGGGTACAGTACTTGGACCTCTCTTGTTCCTGGTTTACATTAATGACCTGCCCTCAAGAGTTTCCTCTTCAGTACGACTCTTTGCAGATGATTGTCGACTGTACAGAGTTATACGAGACTAGCAAGATGCAGAGTCACCACAGAAAGATCTTAATCATCTACAGGAATGGGAAAGAGATTGGCAGACGGTATAAAACCCAGATAAGTGTGAACACATCCAGATCACCAACAAGCAAAATGTCATACCAAGTTCCTATAGCATTCATGGACAGACCGTGAAAGAAACGTCAAAAGGCAAGTACCTTGGAGTCACCATAGACAGTAAACTGTCCTTGAACAGCCACATTGATGCAGAAACGAAAAGGGCAAACCAGACTACAGCTTTCCTTCGCAGAAATTTTTCAAGCTGCCCAAAGGATGTTAAGGCCAAATGCTACAAGTCCGTAGTTCGTCCACAGCTCGAGTATGCTTCGACGGTATGGGACCCAGTGACTAAATACAAGATAGCCAAATTGGAGTCTGTACAGAGGCGTGCCGCCAGGTTTTGCTGCAATGACTACCGCCGAACCAGCAGTGTCACTTCAATGTTGCAAGAACTTGGTTGGGAGGACCTGCAATCAATGCGAGACCAGAACAAACAGGATCGTCAATCATCTCGTTGAAATCCCTTCATGCCAGCACCTGACAGCCACAGGAGTAGCAACTAGAGGACACCATCAACGATTCCTGCCAATATTTTGTTCCATCAACGCCTACAAGGGACCCTTCTTTCCATCAACGGTCCGTCTCTGGAATGGTCTGCCTGCCAATGTCATATCAGCACCGACTTTGGATGACTTCAAGCTCCTTGTCAGTGCAGGTATCCTTAGACCGTGATTTTGAACAACATGTTTTTGTTTTTATCTGATTTTAACTGTACATAAGAACCTCCCAGCACGAATGTTTTAAGGTTGTTCACAGTGCGACAAAATAAATACAAATAATTTTTTTATTTATAATCGGACATGTTTTAACAGTGAAAACATTAACTATGTATAGCTATTTACCGACTCACAAATATGACAAATATAATTATGTGTAATACATGCTAAAGAAACATTAAGAAATATGTAATATATTAAATAGCACATTATTATCTAAGAAATATTAAAATGTCTGTTGCAAGGAACATTATCGAAACTGGGAAAAAGATATATGTAAGGAAGCAATTAAGAATTTTAAAGGAATTAGGATCTGCAGATATATACACTTGGGTTTAATTTAAGATATAGGAGAAAGCGCATGAGTGCCTGCCTACCATCACGCATGCCCTTATCTAACAAAATAAATTCATACTTAAAACTGCATGATCCTAAGACCCCTAAAACTCAAGCAAAATCATAAGGATAAAGCACAACAGTAGCAAACTGAAACTAAAAGGTCAACGGCTAAAAGCATAAGATATGAAATAGCACACAAAAGCACATATAGTATTAAACATAAACAAAGACACATATGCAAGATGCAATAAAACATAATAAGAGATAAACATACAAACATTCACTATAATTACTTGAGACATCATATGTCCATATTGGCCATGCACTTAATAGACCTTTTTCACATTGTTTCTGCGCATGTGCATACCGCTCAGGTAACGCGTTATGTCCCGATAATCGGCGAGGCTTTATACAAATGGGGCACAAGATTTTCCGCCTATGAGACTTTACATGTAATGAATGATAATTTCCTTGTTTTAATCATTTATATTCATATTAATTATTTAATAAAATTCATATCTTTATTTTCTGCAGTCTTATTGTTGTTTCCAACTATGGTTTGAGGGCTGGATTTGGATTTTGATTGTTTCAGTTCGGGAAAGAGAAAACGACAACAGGCCGCGCATGATTTTTAATTGCGCATGCGTCGGTCAGTTACTTTTAATAGACATTGGTAAATCCATTTTTAGTTATAAATAGCGCTCGGAAAATCCAATAATAATTGTATAGCGCTGCACTTAAAACAATGGCTTATCTAGCATGTTAAAGCTCTCTGTAAATTACTATTTCTGTAGATTTATTTATTTATCATTTATTTATTTATTTATCTATTTATTTTTAATTCTTTCTTTTCCCCTAATTAGATTAAAATGAGCAAAACTCATTGGGCATGACGATATAATGTTCTACTATCGTAAGGGTTTGCTGTACGGGCAATGGAATTTAGAGACCCTTCGTATCAACAAAAATGTTGGCCAGTTTGATATATTTACATGTAGATCTAAAACAATTGATATTGTTTAATATGTTTCATTGACCCTTTTACTGTATGCAAGTGTTAGGGACGAGTCATTTATTATCAGGTCGGGCGCCGGGTACATTCAGAAGGCTATGTGTTTGTGTGTTTGAGGGGGGGGGGGGGGATTTTATTAGTGATCTACAGGGAGTGTGTGGAGGGATAGGGAGAGCCTTGCATAATTTCTTTTTTTAATAAAGACAAATGGGAAAAAATCCATTTGTCTTAATGTAAAAAAAATGTTCAAGACTCCCTATTACACATACACTTTCAAATTAATTCTATTCTTTCAAATTTAAGATTTAAAAACCTTTACAAAGAAGAAAATACTAGGGTCGCTCTATCCCCCCCCCCCCCCTCCCCAAAAAAAAATCATTGGTGTATTAGTAGGAAAATATACAATGAATGGTCTTAAAAACATGTCGACCAGAGGATATATTCTCAAGTAAATTTAACGCCTGCGTTTGTGACGGTTCCTTGTCATCAGTAAAAAAACTGCTTTGGACTCTGGGCACTGGGCCCAACACCCTTGTTGTTACTATCAGCTTTATAGAGCATTCAGTATCAGTTTCTTGGTGGACATGTATGTGCAGAAAAAAAATAACGAACTATTAATCGGTATATATAATCAACCTGTCACAGGGAGAGAAATTTCTTTGTATTTTGTGCCCATAAGTTTGATTGAGGTCTATCTATTATAAAGGTTCTTGAGGTCTGTCTTACATTAGGGTTGTGGGGGTTTGGGGCGGGAGGGGGGTGGATGGGTCATAAATGTTTTTGTCACTTATCTGGAGTGGGGGGGGGGGGCGGGGGAGTTGAAAACAAAATATAATGAAACTGGTAGGTAGCATGATTTCCTATATGACAAATAGGGACCGAGATGCAGCTGTTGTTATAATTTCATGATTACAGCTGGAGCACGATCTTCTTTAGCCTGATAACAGCTACAGCTTGGTCTCTGTTAGTGTAAATTACAGCACAGCTTCAGTAAGCTTTCTATTTGTCATATAGGAAACCATAACAACAGCTGGAGCATGGTCTCTGTTAAGTATATAGGAATCATGCTCCACCTGTTGTCATGAGAGTATAACAACATCTGCAGCAGGGTCTCTGTTAAGTATATAGGAAATCATGCTCCACCTGTTGTCATGAGAGTATAACAACAGCTGGAGCATGGTCTTTGTTAAGAATATAGGAAATCATGCTCCACCTGTTGTCATGAGAGTATAACAACAGCTGGAGCATGGTCTCTGTTAAGTGAATAGGAAATCATGCGCCACTTCTTGTCATCAGAGTATAAAAACAGCTGGAGAATGGTCTTTGTGAAGTATATATAAAATCCTGCTCCACCTGTTGTCATGAGAGTATAGCAACAGCTGGAGCATGGTCTCTCTTATGTATATAGGAAATCATGCTTCACCTATTGTCATGAGAGTATAACAACAGCTTGAGCATGGTCTCTGTTAAGTGAATAGGAAATCATTCGCCACATGTTGTCATGAGAGTATAACAACATCTGGAGCATGGTCTCTGATAAGTATATAGGTAATCATGCTCCACCTGTTGTTATGAGAATATAGCAACAGCTGGAGCATGGTCTCTGTTAAGTATATAGGAAATCCAACTCTACCTGTTGTCATGAGAGTATAACAACAGCTGGAGCATGTTCCCTGTTTAGTATATACGAAATCATGCTCCTCCTGTTGTCATGAGAGAATAAGAACAGCTGGAGCATGGTCTCTGTTAAGTATATAGGAAATCATGCTCCACCTGTTGTCATGAGAGTATAATAACATCTGGAGCATGTTATATGTTAAGTATATAGGGAATCCTGCTCCACCTATGTCATGAGGATATAACAACAGCTAGAGCATGGTCTCTGTTAAGTATATAGGAAATCATGCTCCACCTGTTGTCATGAGAGTATATCAACAACTGGACCAGGTTCTCTGTTAAGTATATAGGAAACCATGCTCCACCTGTTGTCATGAGCGTATTACAACATCTGGAGCATGGTCTCTGTTATTATATAGGAAATCCTGCTCCACCTGTTGTCATGAGAATATAACAACAGCTGGAGCATGGTCTCTGTTAAGTATATTATAGGAAATCTTGCTCCACCTATTGTCAGGAGAGCATAACACCGGCTAGAGCATGGTCTCTGTTAAGTATATTGGAAATCATGCTCCACCTGTTGTAATGAGAGTATAACAATAGCTGGAGCTTGCTCTCTGTTAAGTATATATAGGACGTCTTGCGCCACCTGTTGTCATAATTGCATACAACAGCTGGAGCACGGTCTCTGTTGAGTTAATATGATATCATGCTCCTCCTGTTAGCAGGAGAGTATAACAACGGCTGGAGAATGGTCTTTGTTAAGTATAGAGGAAATCCTGCTCCATCAGTTGTCATGAGATTATAACAACAACTGGAGCATGGTCTCTGTTTAGTATATAGGAAATCCTGCTCCACTTGTTGTCATGAGAGTATAGCAACAGCAGAAGCATGATCTCTGTTAAGTATATAGGAAATCCTACTCTACCTGTTGTTATGAGAGTATAACAACAGCTGGAGCATGGTCTCTGTTAAGTATATTAGAAATCATGCTCTACCTGTTGTCATGAGAGTAAAACAACAGCTAAAGCATGTTCTCTGTTTAGTATATACGCTATCATGCTCCTCCAGTTGTCATGAGAGTATAATAACAGCTTGGGCATGGTCTCTGTTAAGTATATTGGAAATCATGCTCCACCTGTTGTCACGAGAGTATATCAACAGTTGGAGCATGGTCTCTGTTTAGTATAAAGGAAACCTGCTCCATCTGTTGTCATGAGAATATAACAACAACTGCAGCATGCTCTCTGTTAAGTATATTGGTAACCATGCCCCACCTGTTGTTATGGGAGTATAACAACAGCTGGAGCATGGTTTCTGTTAAGTAGATAGGAAATCATTCTCCACTTGTTGTTATGGGAGTATAACAACAGCTGGAGCATGGTTTCTGTTAAGTATATAGGAAATCATGCTCCACCTGTTCTCCATGAGAAAATAAGAACAGCTGGAGCATGGTATTTGTTTAGTATATAGGAAATCCTGCTCCACCTGTTGTCATAATAGCATAGCAACAGCTGGAGCATGACCTCAGTTAAGTATATAGGAAATCCTACTCTACCTGTTGTCATGAGAGTATAACAACAGCTGGAGCATGTTCTCTGTTTAGTATATACGAAATTATGCTCCTCCTGTTGTCATGATAGCATAGCAACAGCTATGGCCTCTGTTAAGTATATAGGAAATCCTACTCTACCTGTTGTCACGAGAGTAAAATATCAGCTTGAGTATGGTGTCTTTCAAGTATATATAAAATCATGCTCCACCTGTTGTCATGAGAGTATAAAAACATCTGGAGCATGGTCTCTGTTAAGTATATAGGAAATCCTGCTCCACCTGTTCTCATGAGAATACAACAACAGCTAGAGCATGGTCTCTGTTAAGTATATAGGAAATCTTGTTCCACCTGTTGTCATGAAAGCAAAACAACTGCTGGAGCATGTTCTCTGTTAAGTGTATTGGAAATCCTGCTCCACTTGTTGTCATGATAGCATAGCAACTGCTGGAGCATGGCTTCTGTTAAGTATATAGGAATCCTACTCTACCTGTTGTCATGTGAGTATAACAACAGCTGGGGCATGTTCTCTGTTTAGTATATACGAAATCATGCTCTCCTGTTGTCACGAGTGTAAAATACCAGTTTGAGCATGGTCTCTGTTAAGTATATATGAAATCATGCTCCACCTGTTGTCATGAAAGTATAACAACATCTGGAGCATGGTCTCTGTTAAGTATATAGGAATTCCTGCTCCTCCTGTTTTCAGGAGAGTATAACAAGAGCTGGAGCATGGTCTCTGTTAAGTATATAGGAAATCATGCTCCACCTGTTGTCATGGGGAAAATAAGTACAGCTGGAGCATGTTCTCTGTTTAGTATATAGGAAATCCTGCTCCATCTGTTGTCATGATAACATAGCAACAGCTGGAGCATGGTCTCTGTTAGGTATATAGGAAATCCTACTCTACCTATTGCCATGAGTGTATAACAACAGCTGGAGGCCATCCTCCAGCTGTTCCTATAATCTCATGACAACATGTGGAGCATGATTTCCTATTAACAGAGACCATGCTCAAGCTGTTGTTATACTCTCATGACAATCGGTGGCGCATGATTTCCCTTTCACTTAACAGAGACCATGCTCCAGCTGTTGTTATACTCTCATGACACGAGGTGGCGCATGATTTCCTATATCGTAAGAGAGACCACGCTCAAGCTGTTGCTATACTCTCATGACAACAGGTGGAGCAGGATTTTCTATATACTTAACAAAGACCATGTTCCAGCTGTCGTTATACTTTCATGACAAAAGGTGGCGCATGATTTCCTATTCCCTTAACAGAGACCATGCACAGGTGGAGCATAAGTTCATATATACATAAGACAGACCATGCCCCAGCTGTTGTTATACTCTCATGACAACAGGTTGACCATGATTACCTTAATACATACCGGGGACCATGCTCCAGATTGTTGTTATACTCTCATGACAACAGGAGGCGCATGATTTCCTATTCACTTAACAGAGACCATGCTCCAGCTGTTGTTATACTCTCATGACAACAGGTGGAGCATAATTTCCAATATACATAAGCGAGACCATGCTCCAGCTGTTGCTATACTCTCATGACAACAGGTGGAGCATGATTTCCTGAATACTTAACAGAGACCATGCTCAAGCTGTTGTTATACTCTCATGACAACAGGAGGAGTATGATTTCGTATATACTAAACAGAGAACATGCTCCACCTGTTGTTATAATCTCATGACAACAGTAGGCTTATGATTTCCTATTCACTTAACAGAGACCATACTCCAGCTGTTGTTATACTCTCATGACAACAGGTGGAGCATAATTTCCAATATACATAAGAGAGACCATGCTCCACCTGTTGTTATAATCTCATGACAACAGTAGGCTTATGATTTCCTATTCACTTAACAGAGACCATACTCCAGCTGTTGTTATACTCTCATGACAACAGGTGGAGCATAATTTCCAATATACATAAGAGAGACCATGCTCCAGATGTTGTTATACTCTCATGACAACATATGGAGCATAATTACCTATATACTTAACAGAGACCATGCTCAAGCTGATGTTATAGTCTCGTGACAACAGGAGGAGCATGATTTCGTATACACTAAACAGAGAACATGCTCCAGCTGTTGTTATAATCTCATGACAACAGGTAGAGTAGAATTTCCTATATACTTAACAGAGACCATGCTCTAGCAGTTGTTTTACTCTCATGACAACAGGTGGAGCAGGATTTCCTATAAACTTAACAGAGACTATGCTCCAGCTGTTGTTATATTCTCTCCATGACAACAGGTGGAGCAGGATTTCCTATATACTTAACAGAGACCATGTTCCAGCTGTTGTTATACACTCATGAAAACAGGAGGAGCAGGATTTCCTATATACTTAAGAGAGACCATGCTCCAGCTGTTGTTATACTCTCATGACACGAGGTGGCGCATGATTTCCTATATCGTAAGAGAGACCACGCTCAAGCTGTTGCTATACTCTCATGACAACAGGTGGAGCAGGATTTTCTATATACTTAACAAAGACCATGTTCCAGCTGTTGTTATACTTTCATGACAAAAGGTGGCGCATGATTTCCTATTCCCTTAACAGAGACCATGCACAGGTGGAGCATAAGTTCATATATACATAAGACAGACCATGCCCCAGCTGTTGTTATACTCTCATGACAACAGGTTGACCATGATTACCTTAATACATACCGGGGACCATGCTCCAGATTGTTGTTATACTCTCATGACAACAGGAGGCGCATGATTTCCTATTCACTTAACAGAGACCATGCTCCAGCTGTTGTTATACTCTCATGACAACAGGTGGAGCATAATTTCCAATATACATAAGCGAGACCATGCTCCAGCTGTTGCTATACTCTCATGACAACAGGTGGAGCATGATTTCCTGAATACTTAACAGAGACCATGCTCAAGCTGTTGTTATACTCTCATGACAACAGGAGGAGTATGATTTCGTATATACTAAACAGAGAACATGCTCCACCTGTTGTTATAATCTCATGACAACAGTAGGCTTATGATTTCCTATTCACTTAACAGAGACCATACTCCAGCTGTTGTTATACTCTCATGACAACAGGTGGAGCATAATTTCCAATATACATAAGAGAGACCATGCTCCACCTGTTGTTATAATCTCATGACAACAGTAGGCTTATGATTTCCTATTCACTTAACAGAGACCATACTCCAGCTGTTGTTATACTCTCATGACAACAGGTGGAGCATAATTTCCAATATACATAAGAGAGACCATGCTCCAGCTGTTGTTATACTCTCATGACAACATATGGAGCATGATTACCTATATACTTAACAGAGACCATGCTCAAGCTGATGTTATAGTCTCGTGACAACAGGAGGAGCATGATTTCTTATACACTAAACAGAGAACATGCTCCAGCTGTTGTTATAATCTCATGACAACAGGTAGAGTAGAATTTCCTATATACTTAACAGAGACCATGCTCTAGCAGTTGTTTTACTCTCATGACAACAGGTGGAGCAGGATTTCCAATAAACTTAACAGAGACTATGCTCCAGCTGTTGTTATATTCTCTCCATGACAACAGGTGGAGCAGGATTTCCTATATACTTAACAGAGACCATGTTCCAGCTGTTGTTATACACTCATGAAAACAGGAGGAGCAGGATTTCCTATATACTTAACAGAGACCATGCTCCAGCTGTTGTTATACTCTCATGACAACAGGTGGAGCATGATTTCCTATATACTTAACAGAGACCATGCTCCAGCTGTTATTATACTCCCATAACAACAGGTGGAGCATGATTTACTAATTACTTAACAGAGACCATGCTCCAGCTGTTGTTATACTCTCATGACAACAGGTGGCGCATGATTTCCTATTCACTTAACAGAGACTATGCTCCAGCTGTGTTATACTCTCACGACAACAGGTGAAGCAGGATTTTCTATATACTTAACAGAGACCATGCTCCAGATGTTGTTATACTCCCATAACAACAGGTGGAGCATGATTTACTATTCCCTTAACAGAGAGAATGCTCCAGCTGTGTTATACTCTCATGACAACAGATGGAGCATGATTTCCTATATACATAAGAGAGACCATGCTCCAACTGTCGTTATACTCTCATGACAACAGGTGAAGCAGGATTTTCTATTCACTTAACAGAGACCATGCCCCAGATGTTGTTATACTCCCATAACAACAGGTGGAGCATGATTTACTATTCCCTTAACAGAGAGAATGCTCCAGATGTTGTTATACTCCCATAACAACAGGTGGAGCATGATTACCTATATACTTAAGAGAGACCATGCTCCAGATGTTGTTTTACTCTCATGACAACAGGTGGCGCTTGATTTCCTATTTACTTAACAGCGACCATTTCTAGTTGTTGTTATACTCTCATGACAACAGGTGGAGCAGGATTTCCTATATACAAAAGAGAGACCATGCTCCAGCTGTTACTATACTCTCATAACAACAGGTGGAGCATGATTACCTATATACTTAACAGAGACCATGCTCCAGATGTTGTTATACTCTCATGACAACAGGTGGCGCATGATTTCCAATTCACTGAACAGAGACCATGCTCCAGCTGTTGTTATACTCTCATGACAACAGTTCGAGCAGGGTTTTCTATATACTTAACAAAGACCATGCTCCAGCTGTTGTTATACTCTCATGACAACAGGTGGCGCATGATTTCCTATTCACTTAACACAGACCATTCCCCAGCTGTTTTTATTCTCTCATGACAACAGGTGGGGCATGATTTCCTATATACATAGAGAAATCATGCTCCAGCTGTTGCCATACTTTCATGACAACAGGTGCAGCAGGATTTTCTATATACTTAACAAAGACCATGCTCCAGCTGTTGTTTTACTCACATGACAACAGGTGGCGCATGATTCTCTATTCACTTAACAGAGACCATGCTCCAGCTGTTGTTTTACTCTAATGACAACAGGTGGAGCATGATTTCCAATATTCTTAACAAAGACCATGCTCCAGCTGTTGTTATAATCGCATGACAACAGGTGGAGCATGATTTCCTATATACTTAACAAAGACCATGCTCCAGCTTTGTTATACTTTCATGACAACAGGTGGAGCATGATTTCCTATATACTTAACAGAGACCATGTTCCAGCTGTTGTTATGGTTTCCTATATGACAAATAGAGAGCGTGCTGCAGCTGTGCTGTAGTTAACACTAACAGAGACCCAGCTGTAGCTGTTGTCAGGCTAAAGGAGATCATGCTCCAGCTGTAATCATGAGATTATAAAATTAGCTGCATCACGGTCCCTATTTTTCATAGAGCAAACCATGCTACCTACCAGTTTCATTATATTTGGTTTTTCATCCCCCCCCCTCCTCCAGATAGGTGACAAAAAACTTTATGACCCATCCACACACCTTATGTAAGACAGACCTCAAGAACCTTTATAATAGACAGACCTCAATCAAACTTTTGGGCAGAAAATACAAAGAAATTTCTCTCATTGTTGCAGGTTAATTATATATACCGATTAATGGTTCGTTATTTTTTTCTGCAAATGTCCACCAAGAAACTGATGCTGAATGCTCTATAAAGCTGATAATAACATTAAGGGTGTTGGGCCCAGTGCCCAGATTCCAGAGCAGTTTTTTTTACTGATGATAAGGAACCGTCACAAACGCAGGCGTTAAATTTACTTTAGAACATATCCTCTGATCGACGTGTTTTAAGACCATGCATTGTATATTTTCCTACTAATACATCAATGTTTCTTTGTTGGGGGTGTGGGTGGGGGGAGGGGGACTAGAGCGACCCTAGTATTCCTTTCTTTGTAAGCGTTTTTAAATCTTAAATTTGAAAGAATAGAATTTATTTGAAAGTGTAGGTGTAATTGGGAGTCTTGAACATTTTTTTTAAATTAAGACAAATGGGTTTTTTCCATTTGTCTTTATTTAAAAAAAAGAAATTATGCAGGGCTCCCCCTATGCCTCCACACACTCCACCCCCTCCCCTCCCAGTAGATCACCAATAACCCCCCCCCCCCCCACTCAAACACACACATACCCTCCTGAATGTACCCGGCCCCCAACCTGATAATAAATGACTCGTCCCTAATACATGCATTCAGTAAAAGGGCCAATGAAACATATTAAACAATGTTATTTGTTTGTTTATTAGACATCAAACTGGCCAACATTTTTGTTGATCGAACTTTGAAAAAAGATGAACATGTTTCGTATTCAAATTCTTCAACGATAAGTTTTGCGTGATCCACACACAGTCATAAAATACCTGACTGTTTTAATTGTCTATTTTTAAACATGGATGCAGCGACTTAAAAATAGATCGGTCGATATGTGATATATTTAAACGAGCTATTAATAGTATATAGTTGAGCATGCGCATTGCCAGATCATGCGCGGCCTGTTGTCGTTTTCCCTCTCCCTTTCAGTTCCTGGTCTTTGCATACTTTTTACTTTTATACATCAAATATTGTGAAGACTTGTCTTTATTTTACAAATAATCCTGATGATCCGCTACGCACTCTGCAATTACACAGCCGCATTCTTTATGCTGTTTTCTTTTGAACTTTAATTAATAGAATGAATGGCTTGAAAAAAATATAAAGCAACGCAAAACTCAGAAACAGGTATAAATCCTGGTGTAAATTATAGAGAAAAGTAAAAAGTATGCAAAGACCAGGAAGTGAAACAATCAAAATCCAAATCCAGCCCTCAAACCATAGTTGGAAACAACTAAGATTACAAATAATCAAGATACAGAGAACATATGGCCAACCGAGTGAGCAGCTTGTTCCCAAAAGGTGGCCACTCAGCAACCCAAACCAAACCAAAAATAATAAGAACATACATAAGGTAAAACATCACAGAAACTCTGACACCAAAAACAGGCAACAGAGAACCACAACAGAACTACCGCCTTGGAACGGTCAGTAATGAATAACTGGGGGGCTTAAATCGATTTTAAACTGAGCCAACTATATTATTATATACTTTCAATTTAAAATATTAAAAACACAGAATCTTTTTTATTCCATTTGATTTGGCCATTACTAAAACCTTGTACCGCACCGCACCGTACCGCACCGGCTAAAACCTTGTACCGCACTTACGGAAATTTCCGTACAGTGTCGGGTAAATTCCGAACTTTACCGCACTACCGTTATATGCTTTCTCTATGACAGATTTGTTCCTGTGTTTCTTTGTGAGAATGAATAATGACACTATTAATATGTATCTACTTTATGTCGAATTTACTAGTGTCAACGAAAATACTTCTCCATCTCAACATATATATTACAGAATCACTTTTTCTACTATTATTTTGCAAGCAAACTCTCAATTTTAATACTTTGACTATCTTCTGTACATGCATCACAATATGGCAAATTTCCATTATACTGTCAAGGCTTTTTCTCCAAAGAATTTATACATTCATTTCTCTTGTGGTTGCAACACAGGCATATTTTTAAGAGTTACTCCCAACCCATGCAGAATTTTTTTTTCAGATAGATATATTTATATATGCGCTTTGTCTGAATCTAGGAAACTATTCGGATAAAATACCTTAAAACAAATCAATATATATTGAAATTGTATCTCAGTCTATCTTTTATCATTTATGTTAAATGGTTAAACCAAAAACCAACCCAATCCAAACGCCAGGGACTACCATGTGATAGTTATACTGAGAATGTATTGAAATGGATAAAACCGATACTAAGATCTTTTTGAGGTTGGGTAATTAAGGTTTCGGCATAATATAAATATATTTATACTTCTAATTCGTAAACATGTCTAATAAAAAAAACTTACATACAGAATCAGCATATACTTTGCCTACGGTAGAGTCCGTAAAATCCGGTAGGATTCGGAAATCTTCGGCGGTGCGGTACTCTATTTTACCCCGGTGCGGTGCGGTGCGGTACAAGGTTTTAGTAATAGCCATTTGATTTTGCTCTATCAAATATGCATTTTCCAATCGAACCCCCTTTAATAAAAAAAAGTGCTAATAGAAATAAAAGTCATCTCTAAATCACCTCATTATTAGTCATGAAACAAGTTATAAAATTTTGTTTCACGGCTCCAGGCTGCATAGCCTCTAAAGACTTTAATTAGATTGCGAAACAACGTTTTTAAAAGCATTGATAGGCAGTGTGATGACAATCAACATGTTTTTCACATCTTCAGAAAACAGACAATTTCGTGTGATTGACATGTTTATACAAGGGCTGACAACACATTTAGTTTTGTTGGTTTAAGATGCTATTTTTTTTTTCTTAAAGCAAATATCACTATTTATTTACAAATTATGTAACAGCTAAATAGTGGAATAAAATGAAAGAAAATAAAATAAAAAAAAGTGAAAAGGGATATATGTGTTGTAAACAGCACAACATTGCGATTTCTCTTAAAGTAAAGGTAAAGTTTTAAAAATAATTTAAACATTTGAAAAACTCATTTAACAGCATCTTTTAACCAGAAACTGGAAGTAAATTTGGCTTTTTCGGTATTACTAAAAACAAAACTAACTTAAAAACCGGATTTTTTTCTTTTCAATCGTTTTTAGATCTTTGAAAAAAAACATCCATTCGATGGTTTAAGTGATGAAACAGTACTGTTGATTATTGATCAGTGACAAGCTTAAACTAAAAATCAACTAAGCTGCCTTATGGTAAATGCAAGAGCTTCCCTGTACGTACTCTATTTTCAGTTTATTAGGTCGGAAAATAGATGTTTCAAAACGGCAGAACGCATACACATTATAAAAAGTAAATAAATATTAAACAGTGGACGATTTGAACAACAATAATCTGAAATCACTATATAATTATAAATATTTAATTAGTTTATCGTCAAAAAGCTTATAAATTTATGTTGTTGTCCAAACGTAGCCCCACGCCTGCAAAGAAACGCTAAATCTCGCCAGGTAACGGGCCGCGAGACTAGGGGAGATAACACTGTGAAAAATGTCTATTGGTAGATGTAGATACAACTGCCACGGAGGTTATGCTGAGCACAACTAGATCAATCACTCGGGATCACCCGAGTGTTTATGCCGAAGGTGTCCAAAGTCTCGTCTCTCGTGTGAAGGTCACATGACCAGTAAAGTATGGAGGAAAATAATGCTGGTGGTGAAAATTGTTTCCTCTTTTGTACATTTTGGTGGTATTATATGCACAGCTAGGTATATCTTGACCTCATTTCACGGGAGAAAGATTTATGTTCCATCCTACTCGACAACAACAAAAAATAACTTGTGTAACAGTCGTTTTATTTAAAAATATACCCAGTGAAAATAAAAAGAGTATGAATGATCATGATGTCATCAGGGGCTTGTATTAGGGCTGGGACGAGTACCCGAGTTCGGGTCGGGTGGACCAATGAACCGGGTACATATTTACTAATGTTTGATTTTTACATGTGCACTAGTACTTTATATATTACTTGGTTAAATGGTAGAGTTTTTTTGGACCAGTTTTCTTTCGGCCTTCGGGTCTTTCGGCCAATTCCCTTTTGGCCTGGGTCAATTCGGCCCAATTTCTGGGGTGGGTCGTTTCGGCCCAATTGTAGGGGGTCGTTTCGGCCAGACTTTTTCTGATAGTTGTAATAGACACTAAAATGTGTTTGCAGACGTAATTTTTAAATTTATACAGTCTGGCATATAAATTTCTTTATTCTAGTCATATCTATCTATCTATCTATCTGGCTTGCATATCATATCACATCATATCATGTTTATTGTCATATCTATCTGAATGGCCTGAATCTATCTATCTATCGATCTATCTATCTATCTATCCGATGACTATCTATCTATCTATCTGACAGGCAAGACACACCATTGTTACATCATTTGCAGGGTTCAATCTAGAAATTTGTCAGAATGGGCCAGTGGCCCATCAATATTTTGAAAAGGGGCCACCACCATTTTTTTCAGAGGGGCCAGCATTTTTTACGACCAAAAACCAGGATTTTGGCATTTTGAACACCCAATTAATTCCAACTTACCATAGGACAGCAGTAAATAGCGTTATTTTTGTTTTGCTGTATACAGATAACCGAAGTCGGTTTTTTTCACATCGTTTGAAATGGAGGCTTTTGAGCCACTCATTTTGAAATTATTTGCAAAGAATTTATCAGCTTTTTTCACCATTTGATTGTCTCATCATTGGTGTCTTCCGATTTCTTCGTTCTCGCTTACTGGCAGAATTTCCGTGGCGTCAACAGAAAAGAAATCACCAATTCATTTCTGTGTTTGCGAGATCGCGGACATGTTTAGAAAAGCTGGTTTCCCTCGCATTAGTAAATGCGCAGTAAATAAATCGATATCCGGTTACCAGTCACGCTCTCTGAGTTTTCCGAACGCTTTGCCCTCAAATTATAATAGTGCGGAAAACGTCTTCCAACAGTGACTCGCTAAAGCTATACTGCTAAAAATAAGTTACGCTGGCGCACAACGAATTCGGGAAAGCGCCGATGCATTGAATTTAGCGCCAATACGGCGCATTGGACAGTGTTCCCATTCACGTAGAATTGTGCGTGAATCACGCCGAAATCATTCTAATCACGCATAAATTTTGGGGCAAGAACGTGCATTCACGCGCATATGTTTCTCTCAAAAATATAGAAAATCATCATTTTTATCCCCCGACCGAAAGGTTCGGGGGATATAGCGATGAGCCTGGCGTCCGTCCGTCCGTCCGTCCGTCCGTCCGTCTGTCCGTCCGTAAACATTTTCTTGTCCGCTCCATATCTTGAATACCGTTCGGAATATTTTGATAATACTTCACAGTTATGTAGAACAGGTTATGACGATGTGTCGCGTGCAAGAATGGTAACTCTTGCTTTTGTAATTTTTGAGTTATCTCCCCTTTGGTGAATTTTTGGCAGATTCGTGTCCGCTCTGTAACTTGAATACCCTTTGCAATATTTTCATGATACTTCACAGATATGTAGAGCAGGTCATGACGATGTGTCGCGAACAAGAATGACAACTCTTGCTTTCTTACTATTTGAGTTATTTCCCCTTGATGGTTTTAGGTGTAAATTCGTGTCCGCTCTATAACTTGAATACCTTTTGAAATATTTTCATGATACTTCACAGTTATGTAGAACAGGTCATGACGATGTGTCGCGAACAAGAAAGACAACTCTTGCTTTCTTACTTTTTGAGTTATTTCCCCTTGATGGTTTTAGGTGTAAATTCGTGTCCGCTCTATAACTTGAATACCTTTTGAAATATTTTCATGATACTTCACAGATATGTAGAACAGGTCATGCTGATGTGTCGCAAACAAGAATGACAACTCTTGCTTTCTAACTTTTTGAGTTATTTCCCCTTGATGGTTTAAGGTGTAATTTCGTGTCCGCTCAATAACTTGAATACCCTTTGGAATATTTTCATGATACTTCATAGTTACGTAGAACAGGTCATGCTGATGTGTCGCAAACAAGAATGACAACTCTTGCTTTCTAAGTTTTTGAGTTATTTCCCCTTGATGGTTTTAGGTGTGATTTCGTGTCCGCTCCATAACATGAATACCCTTTGAAATATTTTTATGATACTTCACAGATATGGAGATTAGATCATGACAGTTTGTCTCATACAAGAATGACAACTCTTGCTTTCATACTTTTCCGAGTCCCCCCCCCCCCCCCCCCCCCCCCCAAAAAAAAAAAAAAAAAAAGAAATTTTTTTTTTTTCAGATTTGGATTCTTTGTCCAAATTCACTTACTAGAGAGCTCAAAATTAGCTTTGTAGGGCTTGTACTTTAGAAGTTCTTTACACATTTTGAAATGTTGAATGTATCATATGCAATACATTGTCTACATGGTTGCTATTTGAGATTTTACCTCTTTTTAGCAATCTGGCATACTGTTTTGGTCTGAGTGTTAGATAATCATGCATCTGTTAAACAGTCTGGCGACTTATGGATTTCCATAACGCATATTTGTGATGGTTAACCATGCATTTTAAATGAACTGACATGATGGCTTACCATAACGTAATTACTGAAATTTTTACCACAAGATGTCACTACATGTCCGAAGGATGAAACGTGATGGAAAGCCATAACGTTGGTTTCTTCTGGTGTTATGGCTGACCATAACAAAAGCTAAAAACCCCAAGTACTTTTCTGTCGCGTAACTGATGCAAAACCTTGAGTAACTCGTAGGGTTAGCATCCGTTACAAAAAAGCAAGCATTGTAGACAATTTTGATCGTAACACTTTATAAAAAATTGAAAGTAAATATCTATTTTTCTTGGAAATAAAACAAGTCAAACGCACAGCAATATTTGCCTAATTTTGACCATAATTCTTCAGACATAACCAAAATAAAACTGTTAATACTGAGAATAGTTAAGGGCTGGACCAAATATTAATTTTAAGTGTAGACAGGTCAGACTGAACACTGCCAGTAGGTTAATTTGCCATTTTAGTGAGTTGGACTGAAAAATGTAAGAAGTATGGCTGACCATCACAAATATGCGTGACAGAAATCCGTAAGTCCCCAGACTGTTAAACAGATATTGTCAATAAGGAGCATAAAAGAATGACAGTATACTATTTATATGTGTTTTGAAGGGCACTGTGTTTACCAAAGCGCAAGGGGCCTTCGGTCGGGGGATTTGCCATCTCCTCTGATGGCTATTTTTCTTCATTCTATTGCGCGTCTGCCAGGCCAGATGATTTTTGTAGCCGAGAAGAGAGACAGAAGTCGCTGTTTTGATCTGAAATGCGGGCCGTAGTAAGATACCATGCTTTCATTCACGTCCGTCACATCCGTTCTACGGCCAATTAAATTCATTATTGGAAAACACTACCACTAATCGGCTGCATGAATATTAATGACATGTGCGGTCATGTTGCGCACTAGAACTGTCATAATGGCCGACAGAATTTGTCCGTATTTTTGTGTTTATTTTCGCTGTTTCTGTTTGGAAACGGCACTTTCTATTTTTCATTTGGAAAGGAATCCATCAAATGATTAATATTGGATAAAACGAGGACTGGAAAAAGGCATGACAGTTGTTTTCTTCGTTTTTTCAGGCTTCAATTGGAAACACATCGGCACTTTAGCGTTTGCAAAAGAAGCGGACCAAGGATTCCGGGTCATTTCGGCCCATGTCCATTTCGGCCCATAACTTTTTCGAGATAAAAAGTCATACCCGTAAATTTTACTTCATACCCACAAATTTTATAGATAGGGGGTATAAAAACCCTCAGTTTAAAATTTGAGTGGGAACACTGTTGGATTTTCAAAAACGGGCCAAGGACTTTCAAAGCGCGCCATTGGCGCAAAAACGCAGCCTAGATTGAACCCTGCATTTGTTTTCCATTTAATCACTAATTTTCCTTTGATGCCTGATTAGTAATGTTTGTACTGTCACTTGTTCTTTAATTACCTATTTTCAAAATTTTTTAACTACCCTGTTTGCTTGTTAATTCAGAGGTGTGAAAATTATTTCATTGTAAATAAGTTCTTGAAAGGTGGGATTTACAGAGAAGAGTTCTTTAATTGCTAAAGACAACTTCAAGAATAGATCAAATTTTTATTGTCCAGAAGAATTTCTTCTACGCGCCAACAACAAGGTATAAATACTCTGAGAAATTCTCCCCTGCATCACAACCTTGGAAAATATAGTATTATTTATTTCTTCCTCTAGTATAAGGTCCTAATTAAACTTAGCCTAGCAACTTGTGCCAGTGAATTTGGTCTCTTTTATTGACAGCAACTTTGCCATTTTCATTTTGGCCTCGATTCTTAAAAAGGGTGCAAGTTCTTTCATTTATCTTGAAAACTGTTTAAGATTTCTTCATGAAAGTTTGTACAAATATAAAGCACCAGCAGACGATGTGCAGAGAAAAAGAACCATAACCCTTTTTTCATTTTTGACGGAATTATGTCCCTTTGTATTTTTCATATAGTAATTTCATATAAGCTTCGTGTCCGCTCCATATTTCGAAAAATGTTTAAGATTTCTTCATGAAAGTTTGTATAATTATAAAGCACCATTAGACGATGTGCAGAGAAAAAGGACCATAACCCTACTTTCACTTTTAACAAATCACGCCCCTTTGTATTTTGCATATACAGTACACCCGTCGCGAATTTTCGACCGTTCGCGCTCGCGCGTGATGCGGGAAATCGTGCGAAAAGGATTAAAGTGCTCGCAAAATCCACGCAAAATCCTCGCAAACTTCGCGCAACTTTCTCGCATTTCGCGCGTGTACCATAAATTTCACGCGAAAGAACCCTGTATGATGAGTTTGCAATAATTCTCGCGTGATGCGCGAACTCGGTTAAGTTAAAATTCGACATTTTCAGAGCTCCCGATAAAGGGACTGTTTTTTACTAAAGGAAAATTGTGACAACGTCTGAAGTACCAAACTGATGTGTGAAGAATACTCTCGAAGAAAACAGGGCTACGCATCTTGAAAAACAAAAACAAAAAAAACGGAAGCGTTTTACGTACATGTATAATAGGAAATAGTAGCAGTTCCACCATACTACGGAATAAAATGCGGAAAAAAAGAAGAGAGAAATAAAGAGAAAAGCGTTCAGTCGCCACTAAAAAACGTTCACTTCAGATCAAAGAGTTTCAATCAGCTTTTGATGTCAAGGATAGCAATTAAACGCACGTGCCAATCGGTTTCACCTTAATGTCTTTAAGGAAGACCCAGCTCAGCCTGCGTGCTTGCGGAAACTGATCTGCTTTTTATGTAATCATACACATGTATGAATAAAGTGAAACAAGAAACTTATTTTATTACGCAGCTGTGTATGCCGATTTTGGAATTCGTTGTACGCACTTGGCCAGCGGTATCTTTTTCACGACGCTATTCCGCCGAAGTACATGTACATGTATATATGTATTCAGAAGTTATACTTTGATACCGCTGGACATACGAATTATATAATCCTAAAACGTATTTCAGACCAGGCTCTGCACACAGGTTTTTCAACTTGTTCACTATACAAGGCAGATTGCAGTTATGTCGAACAGAAATTGCGCAGGATTCATCAGAATGCACAATATAAACGAAAGGTGTTTCTGTAGATCCAAGCAGTGTACATGTAAGTGAGAACTCTAGGTCAATTTAATGATCAGACTGCACACACAGTTTACGGTGTTCAAATATTACCGTCCGATTATCAAGCAGACGATCTGCATATCTTCGTAATCAGACCGGGCCATCGTTTTCTGGTTTTAACTTCTACTTTTCTAATATTCTACCTGTTTCTCTCTCTCTCTCTTTCGCGCGCGCGCAGGCCCTTTCCAGACTGCACAGATGTTTGCCGGTATCAAGTTCAAGGCTATTCGCTTACACCCCAGCTTGTCTCATTAAGACTGCCCAATAAGACTGCGCAGACGTACTCCGGTAGAAAGAGCTACGCCAGCACGCACACAGCTTTGAACTAACGTTGATTCAACGTCATGAATCAACGTTGATTCAACGTTATGTTTTTATGCCCAGTACATTCACTTAGCCTCCAATTATTCTGTTGTGATCAAACCGGCTTTACTTTTTCTTTCGGCACCCGGACGATCTCGATCAGACTTTGGAAGACTGTCCCGAAGACTGAAGTGAGACTTCCTGTTCACACATTACAATATAACATTCAGTGTCAGTTCCAGAACCGTCTCTCACTCTCTCTCTCTCTCTCTCTCTCCAATTTATTCGTGAAACAAACGTGGAATCTCTTTGATACTCTCTAAACTGCTTGAACCTGCACGTGCTCAATACACAACAGGTCAATGCGCACGATATAATCTAATGGAAACGATTCTACATCACGTACAAAGTGAAGATTCGGGTCTGTCCGTGCAGGCAGAAGGCTGCTTTAAGTATTTATGGTTGGCCAGCACAAAAAAAATCTTCTTATCGTCGGACCCCTCCTTCTACTATAGTTAGAAATCAGGACAACCCAGATCAGCATATGTATGCGGCAATCATTACGTAACTGGTTTGTCCCAGTATTTAAAATGATTACTGTATAGTTGTACACGCTATATAAAAAGAGCTGCACAGACTCAGATAATCATGCGTATGTGCACAGACTCTTCTTAGTCTTGCTAAATGAGCCGCGACACGAGAAAACCAACAATGGGGTTGTGCGCCCAGAGTATACTCAGATCAGCCTGGGCATCTGCCCAGTTTACTCAGACTCTTAGTTAAGAGCCCCAAGGGTAGCTTAGGGTCTAAGCTACCTCTATGCGGACAGCGAAGACTCTGATCAGACTGGGCGGATGCCCAGGCTGATCTGAGTCTGCACTGGGCGCACAACCACATTGTTGGTTTTGTCGTGTCGCGGCTCAAATGTAGATGCTGTAATTGTCACTTTGGTACGTATAATTCGTATTTGTAGAGAAAGAACAGTGTGTTTGCCTCGTTTTCTTTTTTTTCTTCCTTCGACTTCTCGGAAATGATGCTTCTTACCAGACCAGCGCTCAGCTTCAGAAACATACATGTAGGAATTAGAACATGGTTACTTCAGTGAAACTTGCCGTGTAGATTCGGACAGAATCTTGCCATCAGCGAGACTCGTACCTGCGTCCCATACCTCGAAGTCGGGAGCGCCAAAGAACACAGAGTCTTATGGACACTTCAAACATGAATTCATTTGAAAATACCAAGTGACTTATTATACCCTGCAAATCGAGGTTGTAGCCTGTATGTCTGTTCAAGTATAATCACCCTCGTTCCTATCAGCAATCAGAGGATTGCGAGAAATCAAAACAGCTTACAACGAGGACTGCACAGATGCGCAGGCTGATTTAAATCAACTGTTTGCATAGTATGATTATTTATGTGTATCAGAGTGAATCGTTTCTCCGCCAATTTTGCATATGGTGACAACTTTTGTGATTTCCTGTTAGCTGCCCTGGACGACAAAGCCAATCCAAAATAAAGTCTATTTTTTTCTTTAAGGATAGTCTTCATTTTGGATCGGCTTTGCCCTGTATTTTTTTTTTCTACTGGCTAATCCGTCTTTTCCATCTAATTTGAAAATCTTGTTGCATGGCACCTCTAATCTATTCCTCAACGTCTTGGATCGTTGTAGCGTCCCAGTCTATATTTCCACCAAGTTGTATCTTTGTTGGTTGTTATTCTCTGGCCAAACAGTGACTGCTCCAACCAGACTGCGCATGAGCGCAATCTACCCTAGGCATGCGCAGTTGTACATGTACATCGTGATAAATGCGTCTTACTACATCTGCGAACCGCAAAGCCTAAGACCAGTCTGCGCATCTGAATAATGATAATTTTGCGAACAATGCTTGTCGGTTGTTATTCTCTGGACAAACTGTGACTGCTCCAATCAGACTGCGCATGAGCGCAACCCACCCTAGGTATGCGCAGTTGGACCCATACGTCGGGAAAACGGGACAGTATTCTACATTTGCGAACTGCACAATAATCAGTCAATTTTTGTAAATGTATACATGGTATGATATGGATATTTGCTGATCAGATGTGTTCTAACGTCCATTTTGAGACGCAGGCTGATATAAATTATTGTACATGCGATTAAGATCGGAGTATCGTAGGTGAATTAAACTCGAAGTTTAAATTGAATTGAAAACTGTGCATGGTCAAATCAAGGACTCGGGCCAACTATGCCAGTGGACTGCAAATTTTGAATGCACATACCATGCATGTGCGCTGGCTGGTTGGTGCTGTCAGTTTAGGCACATGTTCAGACAGTTTGTGAGGGCGTTTTTCATGACGTTCCGACAATTTATTCTTTTTGCGACCCCCGGTTTCTCATCTGCAAACAAATAAAGGGGGGGGGGGGGGGGCAGGCGGGCGGGGGGGGGGGGGAGGGGAGAAATGGGGAAAGAAGGGAAGTACACAATACCGCACGCGCTTAAGCGCACATGCACATTTCCGCTGAATAGGGAAAGTAGACTTAGTTCAACCTGCGCACACCCGAAACCTCATAAACTCGATCGTTTTCGGTTAAATATGTACATGTACATGTAGGTTCCCAAGAGTCCTCGGGATCAACAAAGATGCAGACACAGAGGACGCTAATCAGACCAAACACGTGTAGGCTGATCTACGTCTTCGCTTTTCGCACTCAGTACAAAGCACCTTTTCCGACTGCATGGCGCAAAAATACTGGAAAAAAATATCCCGACTCAAAATATTAAGAGTCGCACGCGCCTTAACGCACGTGCGGATTCCCGCCAAAATAACCACCATTTAATAGTACATGTAGTATAGCTGCGCAGCGGAGCAAATGTTCTCAGGCCGCGATTTTTTGAGTGACTTCTTAGTCTTGGAAGTTATTATAGTGGAGATAAACAGAAATAAACGATATCCCAAACGTCAGCTTGAAATTTTAGCAATTCACTTTTTAAGGCTGATACTGTTTCAGCCTATTTACTTTACAGAACTTCACAAAGCTTGCATCATTTAAATTGAATGAAATAGGTTAAAAGAAAAAGAAAACAGCTTTTATCGTTTTCGGGAGAACGGTACCTCTAACGCGAACTTTCCCGCTTCGCGCATGAAATCTTTGCTGTGTCAAAATCGATCTTCTACAGAAGCGCGAAGTTTCTCGCATCCCGCGTGAATATTCACGCAAATTTCATGCATGAAGCTTAAAATCTTCGCGCGAAACACTCGCAAAACACTCGCAAAAGTCACGCGAAACTAGCGCGAAAAAAATGAAAATTTCGCGCGTGATGCGAGATCTATCGAACATTCGCGACGGGTGTACTGTAGTAATTTCATAAAAACTTTGTTTCCACTCCATATCGCAAAAAACGTTTTAGATTTCTTCATGAAAGTGTGTATAATTATAAAGCACCATTAGACGATGTGCAGAGAAAAAGGACCATAACCCTACTTTCACTTTTAACAAAATCACGCCCCTTTGTATTTTTTATATAGTAATTTCATATAAGATTTGTATCTGCTCCATATCTCAAAAACCATTTAAGATTTCTTCATGAAAGTATATGTATACATATAAATCACCATCAGATGGTGTGTTGGGAAAAAGAACCACAACCCTACTTTCACTTTTAACAAAATTACGCCCTATGTATTTTTTGTATTGTAATTTTGTATTAACTTCGTTTTCACTCCATATCTCCTTAACCTCTTGAAAGATTTTTTTGAAACTTGAGTCCAATGTTCACCTTATCGAGGCAACTTGCAGAATTTGTATTCAGAAACGTCTGACAAAGGTCAAGGTCACACTTAGAGGTCAAAATTCAAAAGGTAACATTATTTTTCCGCTCTATATCTCAAAAACAGTATAAGATTTCTTCCTAAAAGTTTATACAAATATGAAGCGTCATCAGACAATGTGCAGAGAAAAAGAACCATAACCCTTCTCTCAGTTTTGACGGAATTATGCACTTTTGAATTTTTCATATAGTAATTTTGTGTCTGCTCCATATCTTGAAAACCGTTTAAGATTTCTTCATGAAAGTTTGTACAAATATCAGATGATATATAGAGAACAAGAGCCATGACCCTACTTTCAGTTCTGATGGAATTATGCCCCTTTGTAATTTTTGTCTAGGAATTTCATATTAGCTTCATTTATTTTGTAGTTTTATATCTGCTTTATTATTGAAGATTTAAGCTACTAACAAAAGTTAATTCATCTCTTGTTGTCCTTCCAACTTTAAGCCCCAACGGCGTATATTGCCCCGCTCAGCAGAGCTCTTGTTTAAAAAAGTGCTGGCCCCTCTGAAAAAACTGGTGGCCCCTTTTCAAAATATTAATGGGCCACTGGCCCATTCTGACAAGTTTCTAGATTGAACCCTGCAACTATGATTTTGGCATATTTTCTACGCTTTTTGGCTTAATAGTACACTCTACTTTTTAAGCATCTGAAACTATGCAAGATTGCAAATCCAGTTGTTTTTTCAGTCCTTTTCCTTTGTTTGGACATTTTGGCCCCTAATTAAAGCATCTATTCAGCACAGAATACTACCAGCAGTGCATTTTAGGGCGAACAGTCAAATTATACCTGGCTGCAATTACAAGTCAACAGCCGTCAGGAATAGTTAACCAATGGCAATATTAGTCACAGTCTATTTACATGCGTAAAAGAATTTTTTCTCTCTTCTATAAGTGTGTATTCTTTGGCTGTTCACTGTTCAGTTTGCAATGTTATAAGCTACTTTGCACAGTTTAACAGTTAGGTTACAGTACAGCAAAAACTTGGAGCTGTTTGATTTTTGGGCAGGGTGTTATAAACAAGGCCAGGGCACCAAATTTTTAGGGCAGGGCACAGGGCCCTTGTAAAACAGCCTAGCTGGAGCACTGCAGTCTGCTAGGTACAATGTATACAGTAGATTCCATTATGAAGCTATAGGAAATTTGCAGTTTTATCTATAAATTTTGCACATGATGTTCAGTGCTTATGGCGTGACTTTTAACATTGCAAAAAATGGCAGCCGCAGAACAAGCCATTTCTTTGCTGAATGAGCAAAGTAATAAATGGACTTTTAGACACATATTGTGTGTCATTACATTTCAGAACATAGTTACATCTAATGATAGATCTTTTTACCTGTAGAAAAAAAAATCAGTAAAATAGTAAAATAATTAAAGTAAGCAGTGTTTGCGCTAGCTATTTCTGCTTTGCGTCCTGTGGACGCAGAGGTTTGAAAATTTGCGTCCAAGACTCATTTTTTCGCGTCCTTGCTAAACTGGGTCGGAAAAACATGCCCACTTGTAACCCACATTACGATGGACATTATTTTTGTTTCTTTTCCTTTATAAAAGACAAAAAACAAACTGATATAAGATGCAATTTAAACTAAACGCAACAGTTACAATATTTATTCATTATTACCAACCTTTTATGCAGAAATAAACCATATATACAAATAGATATAACAAAGTTTTAACATCCCAACATGTTTTCTCCTGACACTACACAGTCAATACACATTATCGGGTGTAATGGATATAAATAGATCCGCGTGTTCGATTATATCTACTAGTGTATGGCACTTTCTAAGAAATTCATTTCAATTATTGACACAAAATCATCAAAAATATTGAGAGAAAGTTGATATTCATTTCTCTGTTAGTGAGAATCTGAAGTGGCCTGCATGCGGTGCATACATAATTACACCTATTCATCTCAAGTAGTAGATTAAATTAGCACCCTATCAAGCTAACGAGATGTCTTGTCGGCGTCTTTGAACTTAAAAGCAGCTTGACTGGCGGTGCAATATAAAAGATACTTTGCGTCCTGTGGATGCAGAGGGTAAATTTTTTGCATCCGGCACTAGTTAAATCGCGTCCCAGGCGCATTTTTTTGCGCTAACACAAACGCTGAGTAAGGGTGCAAACTTTTTACAAACATTGGTATTTGTATTTATAGGACTGAATCAGATGTGCAACTCTGTTTTGGACTGTGTTTCCTTCCGCATTACTTTTATACAAGACCAATATTTCAAAGTGAATTTATGATGATTCCATCCAATACAACTTCAAAAAATGCATTGGATTGAAAAATCATCCTATGGCATATGTATTTCCATCCTAAAGGTAAGAAATTCGAGCAGGGATGGATAAGTTCATAACCCTCTTGGACCTGACTGTTACAAGGCTTCTGGCAAATGACAATTTGAGGAATGCATTGTCAATCTTTCCAGCCATCCATGCTGGAGTAGACTCAATATTTGTGCAAGGCAGGTGTGATACAGCATTCCATGTAATTCTTGTACATTATTACCTCATTGTGGTTGAACTTAAAAAGAGTTTGCTTCCATAGGAAGAGCTTCATCATATGAGCCGCAAGACAAGAAGACAAAGAAAGTGGCATGTGTGCCCAGCGACGATTCAGATCAACCTGGGCATCCACCCAGTCTTAAAGGGCAGCTGAGAGTCTAAGCTACCTCCATACTGACATAGAAGACTGATCAGAATGGGCAGATGGTCTGATGCCCAGGCTGATCTGAGTCTTTGTTGGGCACACATGCCACTTTGTTGGTTTTCTTGTGTTTTGGCTCATATAGAGAAGTAAACAGGAAGTTATAGCACAAAAATTGTTGCCTTTGGTAAAATTTTGGAAGGACATGGAGGTGTGTGTACCCACTTACCCAGTGATTTTTTTCACTATTTTGGGAATGATGCCGATGCTCACAGAATTGGGAAAAATCGCGTCGTATTCTCCGAAAATTTGGAATTTCAGAAACAGTTTTATTTAGCCTCAAGTGGTGGGATGGGGGACATGATACTATATATATATTATTTACATTCAATTATAGCTATATATCTGTCAGTTCTAAGCAAGCAAGTAAATTTATGCTTGTAAGACGATCCCTAGAAAAAATCTTCCTGCAATTGGGAATATTTCAACTTGCAGTTTGGAAAAAAAGATACTATTTTGAATTGGGACTGGTGCCTTTTATGGGCACCACTTTTATAGAGAAAAAAATCACTGTTACCATAAGGTGTCCCAGTCTCTAGGTTACTTACAGAATTTTTTTATTATTTTACAGGATCATTGTAAGAACACCATGATGCCTGAATACAAAGCAAGGTATTTTAACAGTTTATTCACCTAACACAGCCACAAAACTTACCCAATGAATTGTATTAACCTTACCTAACATAAGACAATGTCACAATGGCAGATCAGTCTATTCAGAGCACATTGAGAGCTGATTCAATTAAAGCACCCCTACCAGTCTCAAATCCTGTCATAAATGGTGAGTCTTTGAGTCAGAATATATTTTCCTATACAGATTCAGACAAAGATATTCATGTATCAGAAGAATGTAATTCAAATGGATTTGCTCCAAAAGAGACATTGAGAGATGGTCCATCCGATTCTTCAGCTGAAAAGGTAACAGAAGAAACAATGAGAGAAGATTTATTTGCAACAAATACAGGTATTACACCTGGTGTCACAATCAGTCAGACAAAGGAAACCTTAGCTGTGGCAGAAAGCCAAAAACCAGAAATTCCTGATGTCGAAAAGAATGAAATGAAAAATCTTTTAATGGAGAATGTAGCATTGGTTGGGGAAAGTGACTTTAATGGTGTCATAACTGTACAAAATACCAGAGAACAAGAGTTTACAAAAGACAAATTAGATGATAAATTTGAATCAGCCATGGATAGAAAGTCATCAGCAGAATCAGGGTTTGAGGAACAGGGTAACTTTTCAAATACAGATAGTTTGGAAAAGAAACACAATCATACAAAAGACGAAAGCAGTGTTTCTGATATGAGTGAGTTTGAATCAAATGGTACGAAGGATATTATGACATTGTCTTATTCATCAGCAGTTAGTAGTACAGGGTCACCAGTTTCAAGTCCCTCAGAGTTTTTGTCTGATATGTCAGTGAGTACTTTACTTCAGCAAGAAATGGAACCTTTAATTGATGAAGATAGTTCAATTTCTTGCAGTTTCGGCAATTCATTATCAGGTAGTAGTTCAGGGGATCAGACACCAGATCTGATTTTAGAAAGGAGCTTATCTGATTCAGGTATGTCTCCAATTCACTTTGAGGAGGCATCCAGATCTCTACCATCAAGTAAAAGCATTGAAAAAATTACTAGTATTCATAAACCTGCCAAAGAACAAAACATGGTGCGGGCTAGTAAGAGTCATGAAAACTATTTACATAATCAAGATTTTCAGTTTGTTGCTATTGACATTGATGATATAGCCTATTCATTAGATCAGATTCCTCAGAACCCAACTCCTACTTTTCAAGAAGTATATGATAGCTCATTTAGTACCATATCTCAACAAACTTCAGACCCGCAAGAACTCATAGGTGATTCAGTGCATCAAACAGACAGACTTGATTTTCAGGCAGATATAAAAAACCAAACAGACAGGAAAGATAAGCTGGTACTTGACTCCAAAGAAGACAAGGAAGAGGGTTCTGGTCATAGTGAGAAAGAATCAAAGGAAATTGATGTTAGAAATGAGAAACATCCTGGTCAGGCTAAAATTACTGTGAAACCAGATCAAGTGACAGATATTCTGCCCAAACCCTGTGATACTGAAATAAAAGAATCAAATGTAAATACTGAATCTTTCAAAAAGTGCTGTGAAGATACAATAGCGTATGATAATGCTGCTTTAAATAAAAGTAACCAAAGTGCTGTGTTAGAAACATCAGAGGTGAAATACACTTCTGTTGAGGTGCAATCAAATAAACTTGAAGAGTTAAAGACTGAAACAGAATCTCATATCGTCGTTGACTCTGAGGCTTCAGATCTTTCAGATGAGTTAGATGATACTACCGGTGAAGTTCTTGAAAGAGAATTTGGTCCAGATGGCTTTTTCTATCAGCCACCGGTCAAACAAATTGATCAGCCGTCAGCCCAAAGACTTGCCAAGCGTTTATACAACTTGGATGGCTTTCAGAAGTCAGATGTGTCTCGCCATCTCAGTAAAAAGTAAGCAGCACGTTGTTGTAGGATGTATGCTAGTCTGAGCTAACACTTGATTACATAGTTGTTTAAAGCTTGACACAGTGTATTCTTTTTGTAGCACCTGGTATTAAATTAGTTTGCTGTGTACCTATTACTATATTCCTTGGTTCTTACCTTTTCTGTTTAACTTTTGTGGCTGATTCTTTTATTATAATGATTATTCTAACCTTAATCCCCATATTGTATGTCCTAGTGCATGTTTCACTATATCTTCAGTCAGGGTTGAGGATCACATGGTTCTTGTTTTGATAGGCTGCATGATAAAATGTGAGTGAATCTTTGTTTATGTCAAGGTAAACAACATGTTATTTGTCTTTCAGTGTTTTAAACCCATTGAGCTATGCGTCACTTTTCATTCCATGACTTCCCGTGTCATAACTGCAAACGTTCAAACATTGGCTGTCACAAAATTTCAATCAGGAACTATACAAACTGAAATGGCAGCATAATCTCCAGGGACGTCATTAAAATTTGTGATGACATCCTTGCCCAAAGTACAAATCTTGATAGTTCCATCAAAATTTCTTCTGAAAGAGAGGACTGGAAAGCTGTGCATAGCTCAATGACTGTAAAATATATAAAAGGGAAATAAAAGTCTATTAGTCAGAGCCTTAGATAAAAGGGAGTATTTGGTGATAATTAGGGATAATTTTTGTTAATTCTGGATAAAAACATATGTCGTGACCCCTCATCTGAACCGTCTCAGCAAGATGGTTCAGATGACGGGTCACAACATATGAATTCAATGGGAAATAAAGAAAATTATCCCTAAATTATCATCAAATACCCCCCTTATCTAGAGCTCTGTTAGTATAGTTTTAACATATTAAACCAAGATTAACTCAAGTATCACCATTTTTCTGTGTGGCCTATCTAAGCAAAAAAAAAAAAGATCCCTCACGCTGTCAGTGTACATGTGTAAATTACTAAAGAACTGAAATGCAAGACATCTATCTTAGTGGTGGAAACATCTTGTGCTAGATTGCCTGGATTGCATTTTTGTTCACCTATACAAAAGTATATTCATCATCGGTATTGGCATAAGTGTCTACAAATGTTAAAATATATGTTGTATAATAGTTACTGTATTAATCCTAATAAACGCCCCTGCTCTAATAAATGCCTCCAGCCTCATTTCCGAAAATAAGGTTATATTAACTTGTATAGATTCCTCTTTGCTTCTCTGGATGAGGCAGCTCATTGAGGTGGGGTCTTTTCTTAAAGGAAAGAATTTGCTCCTGTCTAGGCCTATAAGAGTAGACCCAACTGAAAAGGGAGGCAAAATAGTAGAGTTGCTTCGTCTGCAAGTATACCCATTTACCTTAATACTGGTTATTATCTAGTTAGGGCCCCGCCAGACGAAGTCTGCGGAGGCCCTATAGTAATCACCTTGTCCGTCCGTCTGTCTGTCCATCCGTCCGTCATCATTTCCTGTCCGCTCAGTAACTCTGAAACCATTAGAGATATTTTCAAGAGACTTAGAACAAATGTAAAGGGTCATCATACAATGTGCAGAGAACAAAAACCATAACTTTGCCTACATTTTTATGGAATTATGCCCCTTTGTAATTTTGAGTACAGAAATCGTGTCCGCTTCATAACCCTGAAACTGTTAGAAATATTTTCACGATACTAGGTACAAATGAAAAGCATCATCAGGCGATGTGCAGATAGTAAGAACCATAACTCTGCCTACATTATTGACTGAATTATGCCCCTTTGTAATTTTGAGTACAGAAATCGTGTCCGCTTCATAACTCTGAAACTATTAGAGATACTTTCACGAGACTTGGTACAAATGTAAAGCATCATCAGACAATATGCAGAGAACAAGAACCATAACTCTGCCTATATTTTTACTGAATTATACCCCTTTGTAATTTTGAGGGCAGAAATTGTGTCCGCTCCATAACTGAAACTGTTAAAGATATTTTCACGAGACTTGGTACAAATGTAAAGCATCATCAGACGATGTGCAGAGAACAAGAACCATAACTCTGTCTACATTATATGCCCCTTTGTAATTCTGAGTACAGAAATTGTGTCCGCTCCATAACTTTGAAACCGTTAGAGATATTTTTGCGAGACTTGGTACAAATGTAAAGCATTATCAGACGATGTGCAGAGAACAAGAATCATTATTCTGCCAACATTTGTTACTGAATTATGCCCATTTGTAATTTTGAGTACAGAAATCGTGTCCGCTCTTTAACTCTGAAACCGTTAGAGATATTTTCACAGGACTGGGTACAGATTAAAGCATCATCAGACGATGTGCAGAGAACAAGAACAAGCATCAAAGATATTTTCATAGAACTTGTACATAATATAAAGCATCAACACTGAGCAGAGAATAAGAACTGTAACTTCATCTACATGTTTTAAGGAATTATTCCCCTTTGTAGTTTACAGTTTGGAAAACATGTTCGCTCTCTAACTTTAAAATTGTTGAAGATATTTTAAGGCGGGGCCCTATTAGCTACCATGTTTCTAGTTTTTACAGCAGTTTAGGCTCTAAACAATGACCCCCCCACCCCCCCCCCCCCCCCACCCCCCTTTGTAAATGCAACACCCCCGTGGCATTTAATAGGATCAATACAGTATACCATGGTTTGTCCGCTTGTACGGGGAGATAAACCACAAGCTTTAACAAGTGGATTAGCCCCCATACAGGCAGACAAACCATAGTATAACTATTTTATACTACCCTTATCAGTGTTGACCTTGCTTGTTGTGAAATATTTTGTGCTTAAGTTGGCATTTTCTGGTAAGGGTGGTATAACAGTTTGTTATATATCATGCAAGTTTGAGTTCAAACAACCTATTCTGACTGGTCTTTTTCCCCCGAAATGGTTTAGCTCCCGAAATCATTTATTGTGGGGTACCGTACACTTTATTTCTGATCTCAGAATTACCACAAAAATTCTAAGTATTGGGTCAGATAGGTCATACCTACTAGGTGGGCTACTGTTTTAAGCACTACGTGTTAGACAGTATGTGTTAAGCACTATGTGTTAGTCACTATGTGTCAAGCAGAGGATATATGATAAACTGGTCTGAGCGAACAGTGCAGACCCAGATCAAAATACTCTTAAAGGAGCAGTACAGTCAGGGACAATGCTGTTTGCAGTTCCATCAGCATCTTTTGCACACATTACTGCAGTGTAAAAAAATACCGTTCTGTTTCATTTTAGGAAGTTATGGGATTTATTTTAGGTGCCTCAAATTTTAAAATTTTCCAGTATTTGCATGTTCTAGAAATGGTGACAAAGTGCATTAGGGCATGCAAGGTTGAAACAGTGTTGTAACAGTGTATATGCAATATCTGTTGACAAAGACTCTAGGTCTCTCATTGCTGTCCGTTCAAACCAGTGAAAAGGCTATATTCTGCTTATGGAAGATTAGATGGTTTCCCCCCAGAGGTCCAACCCTTGCACATCTCTGCTTAGGTAACGAATGGCTTGATATAAGTGAAATACATGTATTCTTTAAAGGGTTGTAAAGCTTGCTTAAAAAATCTGTTAACATTGATACTTCATTGTTTGAAATGTGTCATTACATTGACTGTGATTCAGTTTACCCCTACTTTGTACATTTTACTGTGAATCAACAGTACGTTTTTCACATTGTTTCAATGTTGTTTGTCTGCATGGTGGTTGGCACTGTTCTTTATACAGTCAAGGGTCACAAGTAATTTCACATAACCGATTTCCCCATAGACTATAGTTTATTTTCATATTTACTAGAAATAATATTTTGGCACTTCTGTTGAACAGATTGCAATTATTTTGGTACTGGCAAAAGATAAACAAATAAGGTATGTGCTATACTTGTTTCATTTCAGTAATTCAGCATATATTTAAACAGCCTGACTTTAACTTTTATATTTGAGTTTTTGGGCCCATTTTTTTCACGACGTCGCAATTAACGCCAGTTGAAAATTGTTGATTTTAAAATTTATGATAAGTTAGACAATCTGTATCATAACACCAAGGGAACAGAATTTAGTTCTGTAAACAATGTTCATTTAGGTTAGGACTCAGAGAGTGTTTGCTTCAAACAAGAAAAAATACTTTGATGACATTGAACAGATATGACCAGTGTTTTCAGTGCTGTTAAATTGCATTTTCTCATTCCCTGGCTCATACCCACACAGAGTCAGTGATTTTAATGAGGAGTCACAAACTATATATGAGCCACGACATGAGAAAACCAAACAAGTGGTTGTGCACCCTGCGCAGACTCAGATCAGCCTGGGTATCCGCCCAGTCGGATCAGAGTCTGGTGTCCCCATGGAGCTAGATAAGTCCGTATGAAGCTAGATTAGTCTGCATGGAGCTAGATTAGACCCTTAGCTACCCTTTGAGCACTTAACAAAGAGTCTGATCAAACTGGGTGGATGCCCAGGCTGACCTGAGTCTGCGCTGGGTGCACAACCACTTTGAAGGTTTTCTCGCCTCGCGGCCCAATTATGTTTTCAACTTAACTGCATTAAAGGTTCATAAGAGGTAGTGAGTTTATAGCATTGACAGGGCTTGACCGTCTGTTGTCCATCAACATTTTCCTACATCTCTCTTTACAAATAATCTTCTCAAAAACCAAATGGCATTTAGTATACAGCATCTGGGACTTGTGTATCAGGGCTTATCCTGGCTCAGAATTTATGAGAGAAAAATATATCATTTAGCCAGAAATGAGAAATTTTAACAATCTCAAAAAAGTGGGTGCTCTCCATTACATGTTGCCCTTGGCAAGCTGTACAGACCCTGGATAAAACGACATAATTAGTTTTTGCCAAATGAATATTTTTGGAGCAAAAAATATTTATCACATTTGGCAACCACAAGCTTGAACCCTGACCTTTCCCAACCCCATACACTGCCCCTGCCTGGAGCTTGCATCTCCCAAGTTATTTCAGTTCAGGAAGCTGAATTTTCCTGGAAATAAGTGATTGATATGTCACCCAATAAAATACACCATCAAGAGTACGAGTTGTGAAGCAAGAAAAGTCTTGAATGCCATGATGGGGTTTCAATAATTTAGAGACAGCATGCTTATCAGAACTTTCTGTTTGTAATGTACTATTTGTAATACTAAAGCATTGCATTGGGAAGCAATCAGGATTGTCCAGACAGCATGGACAGGCTGGTGTTTCTGTTCACACTTTACATGAAGACACATTTACAGATGCTTCACATGACGTTTTAGTGCTCATCTCATCACAGGGTATAATCGATTCCGCTAATTTTCGCTTCCTGCAGAGACTGTACATCATATTTGGCTTCTGCCGAGACTGTCCGCGAACTCTTGCTTTCTGCAGAGACTACTGTCCTCGAAAAATGGCTTCCTGCCGAGACTGTCTGCTTGATTCTGCTTCCTGCCGAGATCCTCGGCAGGAAGCAGAATCACGCGGACAGTCTCTGCAGGAAGCCATTTATCATGTACAGAAGTCTCCGCAGGAAGCAAGAGACCGCGGACAGTCTCGGCGGAAGCCAAATATAATGTACAGTCTCTGCAGGAAGCGAAAATTAGCGGAATCGATTATACCCTGTGTTCACATGACGTTTTAGTGCTCATCTCATTTCATTTATTGAAATTGTGCGAGGTATTAAGTTACCTCCAGAGAGACAAAGCATCCCTGATGGAACTGTTTTTCTTTTATCTGCCTTTTACAGACAATTACTCTATTGCATTGAAAGTGCTACAGGGTTGATTTGGTTGGATTTTATTAGTCTAATTAATCTGATCAACTTAGAATCATCAGGGAAAGTAATTACCAGAAATATTGTTGCAGAAGCATCAGAGCAATGGTAGACTCAAATCAGGCTGGATTAGTCTCATATATGGAGAGTATTTGATGATAATTTGTGGGATTTTTTGTTTTGTTTTTATTTAAAACATATATTGTGACCCCTCATTAGAACCATCTCAGTGAGACGGTTCTACTGATAGGTCACAATACATGTATTTTAATATCGCAATTTAACTGAAATTATCCCTAGTTGTCGCCAGAATACTTCCCCTTTCCTGGACCTCTGAACAGTCTGACCTAGGTTGTTTGGCATTCTACTTTAACTTGTTTGACACACTGCTATATAAAAAAAAAAGCTTTTCAACTCTTAACCCATTCCATTCGGGATACCCCTTTAGGGGTATCTGGGCAAACAGTTTGGATCCAGATCAGGCCCCACAAACGTGGGGCCTGATCTGAGATCCAAACTGTTTGCTGCCTAGACATCATTTCTACAAGAGTTAGTTAGACCAAAATTGTCAAAATATTCTTGATTTTTGATGCAGACGACAATTTCAGCAGATGACAAAAAATACCCAGAATGCAATGGGTTAAGCATGCTAGAATAAAAAAGATCTGTAACATTTTGCTCCCTGAAAGTGACTCTTGTTTGAAATTGTTGTATGCCAGATTGTTAATTAAGCTAGCATCAGCTGATGCCTTAACTAAAGGACCTCTATGCTTAAGGCGTGAATTTTCCCCATGATTAAAAAGTTATACGGATCACTGACTTCTGCTTTGCATATATGCCTATGACATGTAACTTGCATGAAAAATGAATTTTCAAGTGTTTGTGTCTATGTAAAATACGTTAAACATACGTTGACGTTGACGTCATTTCTGAGATAAATGGTAAATTATCCTCAAACTGATCATTGAAATAATGATTGATTGTATACATTTTACCCTTTTTTTGAATTACATTACTTACATAACAGACAACACTGGATAGTTTGGACTATACGTTTGTGACCTTGACCTCAATTCAAGGTCATGGTACACAATATAATCCTTGAAAATCACAGTGCTACTGTTGACCATTCTTCTTCTTTGGCTTACTGAGTATTGTTCCCCCCCCATGACCCAGTTTCCCACTCATATATATTGCGTACTTGCATCGCATAAGTCTGCTGCATGAAGGAAATGCTGGGTCACGGGGGGGGGGGGGGGGGGGGGGGGGGGGGGGGTACTTGTATTTTAGTTATAGTGAAGCGTTCCCTTTTGGCCATTTTGACCGGAAGTAGAACTACGGTTGGGGGGGGGGGGGGGGGGGGGGAAAGTACTTGTATTTTAGTTATAGTGAAGCGTTCCCTTTTGGCCATTTTGACCGGAAGTAGAACTACGGTTGGGGGGGGGGGGGGGGGGGGGGAAAGTACTTGTATTTTAGTTATAGTGAAGCGTTCCCTTTTGGCCATTTTGACTGGAAGTAGAACTACGGTTTTGCATGTTTAAATGCCAGTCAGGTGTAACAAGAAGAAAACCATTGCTTTGTATTGTGACATGCGTGTATTTAGCATGCATTTATGAGAAAAATTTATGGAATGAATGACTAATTTCAATATTTTTATTACCTCAAAAAATGAGGTATGCGAAAACCTTGAATTTAGGGTAGGTAGGGTCAGACTGGATTATCTCCCCATGTCTTTGGGTCTTATCACAAATGATCTGATTTCATACGGTATATATATTTGTGGAAGCTCTGCTAAGTAAAAATTGCATACTTTATACTTTTGAAAATTCGGACCTGTCGCGCCGGCCTAATGGGGAAAATCCTCGCCTTAATCATAGAAGTCCTTTCCACACTCGGATGACTTTGTTTGATGTCAGCCCAATGTATTTGACTCTGTGTTATACTACTGTGGTTGCATGGTTATTGTTTCGATGTTGGATACTGCAAATTGGATTGAAACTGAGGGAGCCAGCCTTTTGCAGTTTCAAGATCTTATTGTGGACAGTTTCGGCTTGATAAGTCCAGGGTACAAGCGGATGACATAGTACAAAGGTGTGGCCAGTTGTTTCCGTATTTTAGATTTAGATCACACACCGAGATTCCACATGTGATAGGGAGTGATCTGAATATGAGCCATGACACGACTAAACAAACAAAGTGGCGTGTAGGCCTGGCATAGACTCAGATCAGCCTGAGCAACCCCCCACCCCTCCAGTCTGATCAGAGTCTTCGCTGTGTGCTTAAAAGGTAGCTAAGGGTCTAAGCTAGCTACATGCATACAGCAAAGACTGATCAGACAGGATGGATGCCCAGGCTGATCTGAGTCTTCACTGGGCACACATGCCAGGTTGTCATGTCTCTGCTCAATTATAGATTTTCAGGCTTGCTCAAAGTACTGATGCACCATTCTTGTAGTTTGGCAAATCAATGCTTTTGCTTCAGACTGACATCAAGTGTTAATTACTTTGAACTGAAGGCATCTAACATAGGGAATTAACATGAACCAGCCTATCAGTCAAATCTTCCTTGATTGTCAGTTTCCTTAATGAATGAATATGCAGTCATTTAGGGTGAACGAGTATACTTCCATGTTTTTCCACCATTTACACAAGGGGAAACAACTTGTTAGCTTTCTTGTATGACAAAACCAAGTGATTTTGTCATCCAAGGAAGCTAACAAGAAGTCTAATTGGAGGAGCAAATTCTTTCCTTCAAGAATTGACTGCGATGAGAAGGGAGGCAAAAATGAAGATGAGTTTTTCATCCCCTGAAAGTGTACCCATTCACCTTAATGTATAAACATTTATTGGAAAATACTCATAAAAGTTGTTTTTGAGAAACTTTGCAAATGGGAGGTTTCTCAAAATTAGAACTTACCGTAATCGACCCATTTACCACACATGCCCCTATAACCGCACACCAAGGACATTTCCAGAAAAACTGCACAAGCGCACACTGCTTTTTCTTTAAAACTCTCACAAAACCCAATAACTAACAGGGAACTCAAGGCTTTATATCATGAAAAGTATAAACACAAGGTATTTCCAGTCCTACCCATGTTGCCTCTTTCCAGTCACCCTGCATTTCATTGTTCTGAGTGTACGGTTATTAGATACATTTTTAACCACATCTTTTTATGGCAATTTTGAAAAAGTTAAGCGCACGGTGCGGTAAATGGGTTGATTACGGTATTTAAAATGATCATGGCTTTTAGCAAGCCCTAAGCAGCTATGAGATGCATGAATTAAAAATGAATGACATAGTTTAAAACATGGAATGGAATGGACTGGCAGGGACAATCTCTCCTTATTCAACATATTTTATACAATATTCTTACAGGAAAGAATGTGCTGCCACTGAGACTGAGGGAGCAAATTCTTTCATGTAAGATTGCTCTTGGAGCAAATTGTAGCTAATGGAATATAGATTACCTCATTCATTCCATTCCAGCTCATTCCACTCCCTGATTTGAACAATGCCAAATGAAATACAGTATTTCCTTAAACTCAGATTAGTGAAAATAAGAATTTGAGAAACTGTCCTTTATACAATATTTTCTAAAATGTCAGCATGACAGGAGCGGAAGAGGGGCTGCAGAAATGAACTGAGACAAGAATCCTTAAAACCATACTCTGTATCATCAGAAAAACATCAGCTCTCCAAAGAGTGTAGATTGTATAGGGCAACGCTCCAGATAAGGTTGGGTTTCAGTGATCATTCCAAGATAAATTCTGGCCATTTACCATGTAATAATATTTTGTGACCTGTCATTAGAACTGCCTCATGGCGGTGGTTATAATGAGGGAAACAACTCTGTTTCTGTTGGCAAGACATACTTTTCAGCAGAATTCTTGTTATGGTGATCGTCATCTTATTCATTTTCCCATTATGAAACCCAGATCCACTACAAAAGACAGTAATATGCCAATGATTTATAATCTAACACTTAAACAGCCAAGATGAAACTAGTTGAATTGCAAACAGTATTGATCCAGATGAGGTGGCGATTAATGATCCACCTCATCTGGATCTACTCTGTGCTTTGCACAACCAGGCCCTGATTTTCTGATATTGTTCTCAAATTTTTCTGTTTTGTTTGTAGGAATGACTTCAGTAATACGGTAGCAGAAGAGTATTTGAAGCTGTTTAATTTCACTGGAGACACGTTAGATGTGGCGCTTCGGAAGTTCCTGAAGCAGTTTTCTCTCATCGGAGAGACACAAGAGCGGGAACGAGTATTAGCTCATTTCTCCCATCAGTATATTCAGAATAACCCAAATACTTTCGATTCTCAAGGTAAAATGCCTTATGATGGTTAGAGAATTCAGGGTCTAGCATTACCTTATTCTAACTGCCAAGAGACCATTCTTACGAGATTTCACAATATACAGCAGTTACTGGCATTACGTGCAAAACTTACATAATAATGTGACAGCTGTACTTAATGTAAATTTCTAATTGAATCAGAGCCATTCACTTCAGTCATTGAATTTGCTTGTTGAAATTTTGCAGATGTGAATTTGCTTTTTAGGCACTATAAGATTGATAAAGCTGAAATTTCTGAATGAAATATAGAAAACAAAACATATAGTTGATAATATTACTAATGTTTTAACTGATTGCTTTATCACAGCTCTGTAAGAGTGGGCAAAAAGTTCATGTACCGAAATTATTACAATATAAATATTGGGACATACATGTAATATCAAAATTTTACTTCAGTATGGACAGATTGATTTTACTGTTCAACCGTATGTCAAAAATTCATGGCAGACTGGAAATCAGTTCAGACCTAGGTCAGACTGCTCTTAAAAAGAAACAGTCTGATGAGAGTTTTCATTGTTTGCTCATGTATTGAGAGTAATTATGGCAAGTGCCATGTTATTGTTTATTCCAAGATTTTCTGCCAAAATTTCATGAAAGAAGATGAATCATTTCTCAGAGTGTATTTTGCAGATGAACTTCTAAGATAATTATCTGGTTTGTAAATGAAAGATAGCTAAATCTGTAAAGGTGCTTTAGAAAACATCGTTTCAGCTCCAAACACATTAAGTAAAAATAACAATTACGGGGTAGGGTTTGAAGAGTTGGAATATACTACCATATCTGGTGGAAAGATAATAAAAATTCTTGATGGTACCTTTAAATGAGATTGCAAGTTCTGCTCAGGGAGGTTCTTTTATCAGGAATAGCTCTTAAATAAAGGGTACACTCTCAGGGGAAGCAACTACCATTGTCATTTATTGTCTCCATTCTCTATGGGAATTATCTCTTAAATTTGCTATTTTAAGAGTGTACCCCATTTGGAAGTGTTTTCTAGCCAAGGGAAGCAAACAGGAAGTCACAGTATATTTGTCTTCCTTTGAAAAACATGGCAGCACCCATGCACCTTAACAAACTAATTAGCCGTAGCTGAAGCTGTGCTTTTTATAAACGAAGGTTTCAGTAGGAGAAGTGTCAGGTTCTAGCCCCCGAGTCTACTTTTTTTCTGGATCATCCATAATAAGAACACATTTGAATTGTCTCAACAAAGCAGTTCCAATGAAATTTCTCAGCAAAAAAAAATCTCATTATTAATCCCAGTACCTGCCATTTTGAGGCTGCATGTACAGTTCAGTCCCTTTAAAGTGGGATGTTTATGGTCCACAGAAAGGCATAGGGTTATAAGTGACTAGCATTAATATTGAGACAGACTATAAAAAATGCAATTCTTTTGTTCATGTAGTTTAGTCTTAGTGGTAGCCATGACATGAAAGCTTTATATTCAAAATAGCCTTATAATGAGTAGCATTATAATGAGGATTTTCATGTCTCAGAACCAGGAGAAATGCTTTATATCTCGATTTCATTGTGCAGGCTTGCACAATCTGATCTTTGTCATAGAATTGCATGAAAATGTAACTGTTCATTGACATATTGGAATAATATATGTTACCTGTTATTGCAGATGCCTGTCATACACTTGTTTGTGCCATAATGTTACTGAACACAGATCTTCATGGGCAGGTAAATAATTGGTTCTTTGTCAAGTTTTCCACAAAGTCAGTTTAAGTTAAATAGTATAGATACACTGTCATGATTAGCCACCAATCCTACACGGAAGACAACTATTGCTAAATAGTATCTGCTTCTTTGGTAAGTGAATTACTTCATCAGTAGAGGCCACTCTTAAAGGAAAGAATTGGCTCTCTCAGAGCAAATTATTTCCTTTAAGACAACCCATACAGACTGGCTATGTGGAAATGCATTGAGCACAGGTCAGAGTACATGTACTTGTAAATGGTTGAGCACAAAGAAACATGGCATAGCACGGCAATTGTTTACAAATGACTTTTAGAAAATATTGGATTCGACAGACGAATTAAGATTTTAGTTTTATCTTACACTTATTAATATCAACCAATATATCTTACACATGCCAAAAATGGTTTATTGGACAAAACTTACCTGACCTAGCCCATGCATACCCATCACTCTGTCGTATGATTGAGATTGTGGTGTCTAAAAATTGCTAATAAATGATTACTAAAAGTCTAAGGCTCTACAGTGCAAAAAGCAAAGACTCAAACCAGTCGGACCTAGCTCATACCCATATCCCAGTCGTGATGCAGATTATGGTGTTCTGAAATTGCTGATAAATGATTACCTAAAGAAGTATTCATTCAAAAGACTGGTTCTCTCAGTGCTTTGGGTAATTTAGTATGTTGCCTCATGAGGTTTCATAAATAAACACAAAATGATTTCTTGAGCTTGCAGTGTTTATAACTTTGTCTCTTGTTAATAACCTCACTAAATATACAATCATACAGGTATTTTCATTCAGGTAAGTTTTGTTAATGAAAGTGTCTGGATTCTTTCAAGTTCAAGGTTAACCCTTTAAAGTGCCAAAAAGCAGACGACAAAATATACGTCTGCAAATTTAAAAAAAAAAATGTTTCATCCTAGCAATATCTTGAGAATTCAATGACTAGAGGCCAAACAGCTTAGCTCCTGATGAGGTGGCTCATGATGGCACTTAAAGTGTTAATGAAAGTGTGTGGATTCATTCAAGCTCCAGGTTAACTGGGATCAAGCAGTGTTTGGGAGTCCTGAGCCAAAACTTGTATATTAATTATATCAAGTTGCATTGATACACCTCCATGTTTTTCTGCCATTTTCACAAAGGGGGGCAACTATTAGGTTAAAGTTATGAGTTCAAGGTTAACTTGGATCAAGTAGTGTTTGACAGTCCTGAGCCAAAACTTGTATGTTGTATTGATACACCTCCATGTCTCTGCCACAAAGGGGGACAACTGTGACTTCCTGTTTTGCTTCCCTGGAAAATGAAGCCCTCTTCCAAAAGGGGTTCTATTCTTAGACCCCTGTTGTGAAGGGAGGCAGTAATGAAAGTGAAAATGATAGAGTTGCTTCCCATGAAGTTGGTCCCATTCACCATGTGATTTTCTCAATCTTGTCTTACAGACTGTGGGAAGAAAAATGACGTGTGCAGAGTTTATAGAAAATCTTTCAGAATTAAATGACGGTGTAAACTTCCATAAAGACATTCTCAAAGCCATATACCATGCCATTAAGACAGAACCAATTGAGTGGGCGCCGTAAGTACAGTCAAACCTGTCTTAAGGGGTCACCCAAGGGAAAGACAAAAACTGGCTGCTTTAGGCAGATGACCCCTTAATACAGGTTCATTTGCACTAGATTTTGGTTTAAGAGACCCCGAAAATGCGGCTCCTAAAGACAGGTGATCCCTTAATAAAAGTGACCACTTGTGCACCTCTTACTACTTTGTAATTGTCTTAAGTTCCACCTGGAAAGTACAGTCGAATCTTGGTAGTTCGAACGCCGATTTTTCGAAACTCCCGGATTTTTTTAAGTTGAAACACGGTCCCGATGGTAAGCCCATTAATTCTATGCAAAAATGTTTCCGCAAATTCGAATTTCGATTATTCGAAAAATCGAAATTTTTGAAAGGAGAATCAGGTCCCAATGGAGGAAATTCATTATAAATATCCCTCCAATTTCATGCCGGAAAAGAACACCTATTGTCATCGATGAGATAAATATTTACAGCCTCAGGTCATCGCTGCAACCTGAACAAGTAATTATCGCTTCACAACCTCTTATGTTTTGACGGCTAAGTCATTAATTTCTGTTGAGCAAAAGGTGTCTGTCAAATTGCATAACTGACGGGGATTATCTTGTTTGAAGTTTGTAATTTAAAGGCTAAATGCAATGGCTTTTATAACCAGCAAAGGCTCGGACTAGCATGCACATCCGAACTATGGTTTAGTATGGTTTGCGCACGGATCATACGGTTTGCACACAGCACTAAACAGTCTCTAGATACACTGCACAGGCAGACAGGCTGGTTTGAGTATTCGTTGTTCCCATATACATTGACTTCGAATGACTGAGGAACCTTTTCAGTGACACAGCTCAGGTGACCGGTTTAGTTGTTTTTCTGAAAACAAAAGTAGCCAACTTCTCGGAAACATAAACGGAAAGTGAAAGTACAGTAAATCCGATATGCCTTGTTTCCGTTTAGTCTGCTTTGATTTCCGCCGTCGCTGCATTGTCATAAACAGTTGATTTGCAGAGCTGGGAAAATGTGCGGCAGCTGTGCTGCTTTCAGACGATACACATGTACATGTGCCAAACACGAAAGGTGGTCTCGTGATATTAAATGAACATGGATCTTTTTTTTTTGTTTTTTAGCTCACCTGAGCCGAAGGCTTAAAGGTGAGCTTATAGTATAGGCAGGCATCCGTCGTCCGTCGTCCATCCGTCGTCCGTCCGTCGTCCGTCCGTCAATATTTTCAAACAACATCTCCTCTGAAACTACAAGGCCCATTGTTACCAAATTTCATATATGGCATCTATAGGCAGGGGGAACCAATAATACTGTTTTTTATCCAAATCGCTTCAGAACTTTGGTTGCTATGGCAACTTAAAGTTTCCATTGACTTGTATGGGAAAAATTGAAAATTTGCATTTATTGCTATGTCACTGCAGATATTTTGACAAAACTTTTACAGAAATGTTCCTTGAGTATTCCTCTATCAACCACATGAACTTTATGTAAATTGCACAATTTGGCTGGTTGCCATGGCAACCGAATGGTTAAAAAATAGAAAAAATATTCAAAAATTATCTCCTCAGAAACTATGCAACCAATAAAGCTCAAACTTCACAGAAAGGATCTTAGTACTAGCTTCTATAAAAGTACTGTTTTTCTTGGCAATTGCTCTAGCAGTTTGGTTGCTATGGGAACTGAAAGTTGCCAATGACTTATAATGGCAAAATGGAAAATTTGCATTTATTGCTATGTCACTACAGATATTTTGACAAAACTTTTACAGAAATGTTCCTTGAGTATTCCTCTATCAACCACATGAACTTTATGTAAATTGCGCAATTTGGGTAATTGCCATGGCAACCGAATGGTTAAAAAATAGAAAAAAATATTCAAAAATCATCTCCTCAGAAACTATGCAACCAATAAAGCTCAAACCTCACAGAAAGGATCTTAGTACTAGCTTCTATAAAAGTACTATTTTTCTTGGCAATTGCTCTAGCAGTTTGGTTGCTATGGGAACTGAAAGTTGCCATTGACTTATAATGGCAAAATGGAAAATTTGCATTTATTGCTATGCCACTGCGGATATTCTGACAAAACTTTCATAGAAATGTACCTTGAGTAGTCTTTAACCAGCCATGTTAAATTTATGCAAATTGCGCAATTTGGCTGGTTGCCATTGCAACTGAATGGTTAAAAATAGAAAAATATTAAAAAATCATCTTCGCAGAAACTGTGTGGCCCTATAAGGCTCAAACTTTACAGAAAGAACCTTAGTACTAGCCTCTATAGAATTGTTGTTTTTCATGGCAATTGCTCCAGCAGTTTGGTTGCTATGGCAACAAAGAGTTTCCATTGACTTATAATGAGGAAAATGGAAATTGGCAATTTTTGCTGTCTAACTAACTGCAGTTATTTAATTTTTTTTCTACAGAAATGTTTCTTGAGTAGTCCTCTACGATTCATATGAATTTTCTCCAGATCGCTGAATTTGATTGGTTGCCATGGCAAAATATAGTGTAAATTTCGAAAAAAAAAAAAAAATCTTCTGCTCAGAAGCCATATAGGGGATGAAGCTGATATTGTGCAAACATGTTGATGACAGTAGTTTCTACATAAATTTTATGCTTTTTCTTCCAATCCCATAAGAACTTTGGTTTCTATGGCGACTTATAGTTTCCATTGACTCATAATGGGAAAAGTGAAGCCATGAGGGGGATGAAGCTGATACTAAGCATACATATTAATAATTTTAACCTCTACCTAAAGTATGTTTTATATTATCATTGCCCATGTGAATTTGTTGCTATGGCAACTTAAAGTTTCCATAGACTTATAATGAGGAAAGTGGACATTTGCTATTTATTTCTGTGTTACTGCAGATATTTTGACAAAAATTCACAGAAATGTTCCTGGAGTAGTCCTCTACCAGCCATATGAATTTTTCCCAATTACCCGATTTTGATTGGTTGCCATTGCAGCTGAAAGGCCAAATTTTCACTTTTTTTTTTTTTGCCACAGATCTTCTGAGAAGCCATTAATGGGGGATAAAGCTTATTTTTTTGCATAAATGTTTGTGATATTATCCTCTACATAAATGGTGTTTTTTTTGCTGTTGTGCATGGTGTTTTGTTGCTGTAACCTCAGAGCCTCAGTGCTCAGGTGAGCGATATAGGGCCATTGGCCCTCTGGTTTTCGGTATGTAATATTAATTAGTCTACGTTATGATTTTGTTTTCATTAATCCATGAACGTCAGTGAGCATAGAGAAATAAGATATCAGACTGTCTGAAAACCGCCGAAATAACGAATTCCGGAAATGAACGCGAAAGGCCAAATTCGAAAATTCGAACTACGGATAATTCGAATGAAATAGTGAGGTTCTTGTCAGTTTGATTTATCGAGGTTTGACTGTACCATGATGACTGTCAGTGCTCCAGGTAAGAAGAGGTAATAGGGATAATTTAAGGATAATTTTGCTTGGTTTATGCAAAACATATGTTGTGACCCCTGATTTGAAGTGTCTCATTGAGTAACCCTGTTTACCCCTGGCATGTAGTCAGGGGTGTATAATTTTGCTCTTTCTATCCGTTCATGTGTCTGTTAATTACCAGTAAATATGATAGTTCATTCCAAAACTATTATGTATAGCACAATGTGGCATGTTTGAACAGAGCAGGATGCAGTTGTGCAGGGCAGTTTGCTGTGTACTTTAATGCTCAGAACTGAATTTACCCATTTATGCCCAGTGGACTCTTTTCTCTCCTTAGCAAATGTATGAGTCCATTTGTCAATTAAGTGGTGTCTGGTTTAGTTTATTTTTCTCATTTTTAGCTCGCCTGAACGAAAGTTCAGGAAGAGCTATTGTTGTCACCACGGCGTCCGCGTCGGCGTTCGGATTGGATGTTTTGGTTAAAGTTTTTTAAAGACCTATATCTCCTTAACCCATGGATGGATTCTTTTGATACTTGCACTGTAGTTAGATATTGGTCTAAGGTTTATCAGGGTACCACCCCCACCCCACTCCGTGACCTTGATGTCAAGGTCATGGACTTAGAAAATTGGTATTTTTTTTGGACTGGATGTTTTGGTTAAAGTTTTATAAAGCCCAATATCTCCTTAACCCATGGATGGATTCCTTTGATACTTGCACTCAAGTTAGATATTGGTCTAAAGTTTTCGAAGGTACTACCCCCACCCCCCTCTGTGACCTTGATGTCAAGGTCATGGACTTAGAATATTGTCTTTTTATTGATTGGATGTTTTGGTTAAAGTTTTTTAAAGACACATATCTCCTGAACCCATAGATGCATTCTTTTTATATTTGCACTGTAGTTAGATCTACAGAGTACTACCCCAACCCCGCTCAGTGATCTTGATGTCAAGGTCAGGGACTTGGGAAATTTTTGTCTTTTTTAAAGTTTTGTAATTGCATACTGATTCATAATGCTTTGCAGAGATTTAGTTTATACTTGGACTGATGTTAGACTCTTTTTTGAGTTTTTACAAAACACCTTATACTTACCCCACTGGATGACCTTGAAGTCAAGGTCATCGACTTTTTGTCTTAAAGATTTTGGTTAAAGCTATATATTTATGAATACATAATTTCACAGGGCCACGATGATGGACTCAGTTGATACTAATACTTGGACTGATGTTAGATAATGGTTCAGGGTTTACATACATCCTAGCTCCCCCCCCCCCCCCCTACCCTCCTACCCGTCAGTTTTTTTACCTCAAGCTCATGGACTTTGAAATTTCATTTCATTTTTTTTTTTTTCATTTTAATTATATTTTTAAGACTTATTTCTGAGATAGCTTTTGTTTATAAATGTGTTTTCATTATGGACATGCTTGCCTGAAGTTTTATGCATAGCAGTCCACACCACCATAGCGGCTGTGTGATGGACAAGCACCAATTCAGGTGAGCTATGCTGTCGGGCGACAGCTCTTGTTATTTTAAAGATAAATACCCAATTGTCTGATGCAAATAGTGTAGACCCTGATCAGATGCTGCACACTGTGGTATCTGCACTGTTTGCCTTTGCCCCATTTATGGAACTAGGCATTAATAGGTGTAACTTACGTAAATGTTGTACAATGACAAACTCCCAAACCAGTATGATGCAGGTAATAGTCTTGTCAGCATAAATGAATATCTATCTACCTTTTGTGTCAAAAGAAATTTTTCACTTTGTTTAGGTGAATCAATTATTTTACTTCCTTCTTCCCACCAGTGTCATATTTTATAGCATCATCCTTCTGTGCCAAATATAATGAGATCTCAAATATAGTGGTGCAGAGCTCCAGATAAGAAAGGTAACAGGGATAATTTAGGGATAATTTTCTGTATTTTTCATAAAAACATATTTTGTGACTCCTCATCAGAACCATCTCAGCGAGATGGTTCTGATGAGGGACCATAATGTGTTTTTGTTTAGAAATAAGAAAACTTACCTCAGAATTATCCTCAAAATACTCCTCTTATCCGGAGCTCTGTGGTGTCACTTGAAAAGATATTCTTAAGCCTTGTGAAAATAGCACATAGTCATATCAGTCTGCATAAGAGTGTTAACTAACCAGAAATTTCACTTTTCACATTCTTCTGGATTCATAGATTATTGATGCGAAAACTTTGATCAAGCTGTGTAGATGTGCTTGCAGATCAGAGTCTTCATGGTTCACACATGCAGAGGGTACCTTTTCATGCGACGCCAATCACAATTTTTGTATAAAGAAATAAGAAATTTTTCCACACCCACCTCCTTAATTTATGCATTAGGTATATGTAATTTTTTTGCAGGGATGAAGATTTCATCACGGATGATCAGAGACAGGACCAAGCACAGCAGCCTGTATTAAACACACCATCATTTGTGGGCAGAAATCCTTTCCTTGATGTAAGAATGCCTTAATCATTTGCACCTCTCTTCTGCTGGATTACATTACATCTGCACTGTGCAGTCTTATCAGCATCTTCACTTTGTACATCCAGCTGAAAAATAAGCATTATTAGCTCACCTGGCCCGAAGGGCCATAGTGAGCTATTGTCATACCAATGTGTGCGTCGTGCGTCGTCCCGAAATTTGTCCGTCAACACCTAAAAACAAATATTCAAACATCTTCTTCTGTAAAACTACTGGTCCCATGGTTCTCAAATTTCACATGGAGCATGACCTGACTCCAGGGTCTCAGAATTGTAAAATTGGGTCAGGTTGAGAATCCAAGATGGCCGCCATTACTAAAAATAGCAAAAACAACAAAATAAACTTCTTCTCCAGAACCACTGGGTATATTTATACCCCCGGCATACGAAGTATGTCGAGGGGTATATAGTTTTCGTCTTTCCGTCCGTTCGTCCGTCTTTTCGTCCGTCCGTCCGTTAGTCCGTCCGTGTGTTAGTTAACATTTGCGTTAAAGTTTTGCGTTAAGTTTTTTATTTTGCTTCTGTTAACCAGAACTTGTTCATAGATGCTTACTATTTTAGTAGAGGATGGAAAATGACAAATTTGCATCATCTAGATGCTGCTGCTGGCCTCAGGTCTAGGTCACAGACTTAGAAATTTGTACAATAGCTGCGTTAAAGTTTTGCGTTAAGTTTCTGCTTTTGCTCTGTTTTTCTGAAAGACTTAATTGTAACTTGTTCATATGTGCTTAGTGTCAGTACAGGATAGATACATATTAGTTTGCATCATCTGGCTGCTGCTGCTGATGAAAGGTCAAGGTCACAGACTTAGAAATTTGTATACCATTTGCGTTAAAGTTTTGTGTTAAGTTGTATTTTATGCTTAAATTTTAAATATTCATGAATAGAACCTTTTGCAATGCTACTAGGTTTACTTCTTGGTTGAAAGGGATTAGTTTGCATTATCTGGATGCTGCTGCTGACGGAATGTCAAGGACACAGACTTTGAAATTTGAACTTTGCCTTAAAGTTTTATATTAATTCATATTTTTTTTATTGTAGTTCAAATATACTTAAATTAAACCTTTTATTATGCTACTAGGTTTACTTCTAGGTTGAAACTGATTTGATGACATCATCTGGATGCTGCTGCTGACTTAAGGTCAAGGCCACACTCATGTAAATTTGTATTGAAAGTTAGTGTTAAATTTGCATTTTTTTTGCTAATGCAAATTTTAAATGGAACCTTTTAGCTTCTGTCTATAGGCCTTTCACTGGGTTTGTTATAAATTGTCCACCTGTCTGTCTTTATTAACCTCCATGTCAAAGCTTTGTATTAAATGCATTATTAGGGGGTGGCACTGGCCGGGGGTATACGTGAGCCCCAGCTCACTTGCTCTAGTTGTCTGAATTTTGGCATGGAACATCAGTGAAATGTTGGTATTCAAAATTATAAAAATGAAAAAAATCTGCAGCGGTGTTTTGTCACAGTGACCTACTTTCTGTTTACAAGTGTAATTTTGCTCAAATGCCAATGTCAAAAAACGACTTATTCAAATGACTTCAAACAACTTCTTCTCTAAAACCACCGCACCCATGGGTCTCAAATTTCACATGGAGCATGACCAGACTGCAGGGTTTCAAAATTATAAAATTGGGTCAGGTCAAGAATCCAAGATGGCCACCGTTACTAAAAATAGCAAAAACAACAAAATCAACTTCTCCTCCAGAACCATTTGGCATATTTGGATGAAAGTTTGCGTGGAACATTAATGGGTCCTTGGGATTAAAAATTGTAAAAATGAAAAAAATCTATAGCGGAATTAGGTCACAGTGACCTACTTAGCGTTTACAAGACCGATTTTGCTCAAATGTCAGTATCTCAAGAAAACAATCAATTGTGGTCAGATTTGGTCAGAAATGGTCCTTGAAAGGAATTATTTCAATTTTGTGCCAGTTGACTATCCAAGATGGCCACCATGGGGGCCGTTACTAAAAATAGCACAAACATAAAAATGACAATTACTCAAGAACCCTTGAATGGAATTCGACCAATTTTGTGTCAGAATGTTCCTTGCATGAAGCCGTTTCGATAAATTGCAATTTGGCTTTCCAAGATGGCCGACATCTGCCGTTACTAAAAATAGCACAAACATAAAAATGACAATTACTCAAGAACCCTTGTATGGAATTCGACCAATTTTGTGTCAGAATGTTCCTTGCATGAAGCCGTTTCGATTAATTGCAATTTGGCTTTCCAAGATGGCCGACATCTGCAGTTACTAAAAAAAGCACAAACATAAAATGACAATTAGTCAAGAACTCTTGAATGGAATTGGACCAATTTTGTGTCAGAATGTTCCTTACATGAAGCCATTTCGATTAATCGCAATTTGGCATTCCAAGATGGCCACCATCTGCCGTTACTAAAAATAGCACAAAACATGAAAATGACAATATCTCAGCAACCGCTGAATAGATTTTGACGAAATTTGTATCTAAATGATTTTTGCATTGAGATGTTTCAAATGTAACTAAATATAGACAAGAGTTAATGGCCTTTGTTACTAAAAATAGAAAAATGTGAAAATAAGAAAATATCAGTGAAATTTCTGTCAGAATGGTCCTTTCATTAAGCTTTTTCTGCATTTTGGCATTCCAAGATGGCCGCCATTTGCCGTTACTAAAAATAGCACAAAACATGAAAATGACAACATCTCATTAACCGCTGAAGCGATTGAGACGAAATTTGTGGCAAAATGATTCTTGCTTTGACGTGTTTCAAAAATTAACAAATATTGACCTGTCAAGTTGGCCTCTGTTACTTAAAATAGCAAAATATGAAAATTAGAAAATTACATTGGAACTGGACCAATTTTGTGTCAAAATGGTCCTTGCATGAAAGCTTTTCAATTTTTTGCATTTTGGCATTCTAAGATGGTCGCCATCTGCCGTTACTAAAAATAGCACAAAACATGAAACTGACAATATCTCAGTAACCCCTGAATTGAATTTGTTAAAAGGACTACGTGCGTTAAGGCCAATTTTTGGCCCCCATCTGAGGCCAAAATATGAAAGTCGAGATAAAAGTATTTCGTTGCACGATTTCGTTAGACCAATACCTCTAGTGTTTCATTTCAGTTTCAATTTGAATCTTGCTGTGCGTTTAGTATGGACAAATGGCTGCTGAAACAGGCTAAAACCATGGAATTCGTCGATTTCGCTCAATTTTTAGTCATTCAGTTTAGAAATCGGAATAGAGCACAACCTTTAACCAAAAAATCCTTTTAACATATGATGTATATTGCTATAAATCACATCATATTAAAAGATTTTGTTGGTTAATGATTGTGCTCATATTTAATTTTTTAAAAATCTGAATTCTGCAGACTGCCGTTTACCTATAGTTTGCCTGTAATAAACATGGTGAAATGTATACCTGGCTGTAACTGTTGATTCAAAGGCATAAGAACTAAGATTTAAATGTGATTTTAAGTAAACCGTCACAAACTGGATTACCCTAAAATGTTACCACCTTTCAACAAATACAGTAAATATCCTAAAAATGTTCCACTGATTGAATTATCCAAAAATTGGACCTTTCACAGTTCAGCAGCTATCCAAAAGCAGCATTTTTGTCAAAAAGAATAGTCTAGCCTCTGAGCAAACTGATCCAAATAAAAAGAAGTCTTATCAGGGTTTGTACTTGCTGCTTAGGAAAGTTTATCTCAATATTAATTAAAATTACGGTACCTTGCTTAAGTTAGACTTACTTTACTGATCATGGCGCCACTATTTCAGAGATTGTTGTTCGAAGTTTTAACATTTTGTTGGATATACCTACATGTTTATAAAGTAGGAAGGTATCAATTTTATTCATTAACCTGAATAAACCTAAGATTCTGCATATAAAATCAATAAAATGATTTGTTTTGGTACACACTGACATATGTCAAGCAGAAATTGACTGATTTTGAAGTCAGCTAACAAATACCTTAAAATGTTGCCATTTTGGCTCTCAAAACTGAGTGACACATTTCAGCACAGATATAGGCTGAAATGGACAGCAAAACATTTTTATTATCATGTGACACTATATTTATGAAAGTAATCATATCTCTAATAAAAATCATAAATAAGTTCCTTCAAGAGCAAGGGCTGAAGGTGGATCAGAGAACAAGTGAGCAGGGGATTATGTATACCCCACCACTACATCTGTCTAATCAAAACAATTATTTACAGAAAACTTTAACGCAAACCCAATATAAGTTTTGATGTCTGTGACCTTGACCTTAGAGCAGCAGCAAAAATGGTGTCAACTTATCAATTTTAATTTGCTCTACATGTAGATCAAGAGACCCTATGCTTGTATACTGACACTATTAATAGCAATCATTTACAACGAATGCCTAAGTCCTAATTATTGATCACTGGCCCCACCCAGGGGCCCAACCCCGGGGCTTTTATATCCCTTGTCAAAAGAACCCCTACAGAGATATCATGAACCAAATATGAAAAGAAGCTGACATGCAGTATACGAGATAAGAGCAAACAAAAAACGTTTAACGCAAAGCTTTGAAGGAAAATGACAGACGAACAGACGGATGAACAAATATACTAACAAATTGCCAAACGGATGAAAAGACAAAATTTATATATCCCGTAAATAGTTTGTATGCAGGATATTTAATTTAACTCATTCAAAAAGAAAAGTATAATTACATGCTACAAACATATACATGACAATGTAATTTTCCTTGTACAGAAAATGGCATAAGGGTTATAACCTTTGACCCCATTTTGTCCCCATATATGATGTCTGTCACCAATTTCCTTACCAGTTTTATATAGGGGAATAACACAGCTATTATTCATACCAATATGAGTCATTTTGGTTGGGGGCCATTTTTGGGCCTTAATGCACGTAGTCCTTTGTGGCAAAATGATTCTTGCATTGAGGTGTTTCAAAAGTAAATATATAAAGACCAGACAAGTTGGCCTCTGTTACTAAAAGTAGCAAAATATGAAAATCTCTGGAATTGGACCAATTTTGTATCAGAATGGTCCCGTTGCACAAAAGCCAGGTGAGCGATATCAGGCCCATTTGGGCCTCTTGTTGGATGCATGCACTTTCTGTTAATGATAACCAAAAGATGAGCCTCCCATTTGCTCTAGCCAGTTGATTTAAGCTATCTGCAGTCTAAAAGTCATGGGTTTGAATCCTGCTGAGAGAGTGATTCATAAGTAATGGAATTACTTTATTCTTGAAATGACCTGAAGGTCATAGACTCTTAATGGCAAATATACGCAAACCTGTAAATCAGTCATTGACAAACGGCAGTGCTCCAGATAAGAAAGGGTAACAGGGATAATTTAGGGGTAATGTTTCATATTTTGCCATAAAAACTTATGGTATGACCCCTTATTAGCTCCCCTGAGCCAAGGGCTCCGTGGGAGCTTACAGGATGGTAGTCTACAGCATCTGACTTCCGTCGTCAACATTTTCAAAGGACTTCTCCTCTGAAACTGCTGGGCAAATCTCAATCAAATTTCATATGCAGCCTCCATACAAAGGGGGTAAGAAAGTTTATACATTTGGTCCAGATCACGACCAAGGTGGCCACCATGCCCATATATGGTAAAAACCTTTAAAAAATATTCTTTTCCAGAAACACTGGGCAGATTGCCTTGAAACTTGGTATGTAGCATCTGGGACACTAGTACTACAATTTCTATATAAATAAAGACCTGGGTTGGCAAGGTCAAATTTGGTCCCTCAGGCATTTGAATGGGAAAAACTGAAAAAGTGCATTTTTCTGTTGCTGTTGTACTCTGTGATATGGAAATGCATTCAAATTCAACCCCTAAGAAATTCTAGAGGTTAAGATCATTTAGTGACCTTGGGCAAAAGTCACTTGTCCATTGTCTGTAAATATTTTCAAAGGACTTCTCCTCTGAAACTACTGGGCCAATTTCAATTAAATTTCATATGCAGCCTCCAGGCAAAGGTGGAAAGAAAGTTTATACATTTGGTCAGGGTAACTTGACCAAGATGGCCACCATGCCCATAAATGGTAAAAACCGTAAAAATAATTTCTTCTCCAGGACCACTGGGCTGATTGCCTTGAAATTTAGTATATTGCATGTGGGGCACTAATACTTCAATGTTTATAAAGACCCTGGGTTGACCTTGACCTATATGGAATAATTTTTAGCTCACCTGGCCCGAAGGGCCATAGTGAGCTATTGTCATACCAATGCGTCCGGCGTGCGTCGTGCGTCGTCCGTCCGTGCGTCGTCCGTCAACACCTAAAAACAAATATTCAAACATCTTCTTCTGTAAAACTACTGGTCCCATGGTTCTCAAATTTCACATAGAGCATGACCTGACATCAGGGTCTCAGAATTGTAAAATTGGGTCAGGTTGAAAATCCAAGATGGCCGCCGTTACTAAAAATAGCAAAAACAACAAAATAAACTTCTTCTCCAGAACCACTGGGTGTATTTGTCTGAATTTTGGCATGGAACATCAGTGAAACCTTGGTATTTAAAATTGTAAAAATGAAAAAAATCTGTAACGGAGATTTGTCACAGTGACCTACTTTCTGTTTACGTGTGTAATTTTGCTCAAATGCCAATGTCAAAAAATGACCTATTTAAACAACTTCAAACAACTTCTTCTCTAAAACCACTGAGCCCATGGATCTCAAATTTCACATGGAGCATGACCAGACTGCAGGGTTTCAAAATTGTAAAATTGGGTCAGGTCAAGAATCCAAGATGGCTGCCGTTACTAAAAATAGCAAAAACATTAAAATCAACTTCTTCTCCAGAACCATTTGGTATATTTGGTTGAAAGTTTGCATGGAACATAAGTGGGACCTTGGTAGTAAAAATTGTAAAAATAAAAAAAATCTATAGCGGAATTAGGTCACAGTGACCTACTTAGCGTTAACAAGGCCGATTTTGCTCAAATGTCAATATCTAAAGAAAATGCAGCCAATTCTGACCAGATTTGGTCATTGGTCAGAATTGGTTCTTGAATGGCATTATTTCAATTTTGTGCCAGTTGACTATTCAAGATGGCCACCATGGGGGCCGTTACTAAAAATAGCACAAACATAAAAATGACAATTACTCAAGAATCCTTGAATGGAATTGGACCAATTTTGTGTCAGAATGTTCCTTGCATGAAGTCGTTTCGATTAATTGCAATTTGGCATCCCAAGATGGCCGCCATCTGGTGTTACTAAAAATAGCACAAACATAAAAATGACAATTACTCAAGAACCCTTGAATGGAATTGGATCAATTTTGTGTCAGAATGTTCCTTGCATGAAGTCGTTTTGATAAATTGCAATTTGGCATTCCAAGATGGCCGCCATCTGCCGTTACTAAAAATAGCACAAAACATGAAAATGACAATATCTCAGTAACCACTGAATGGATTTTGACTAAATTTGTGTCAAAATGATTCTTGCATTGAGATGTTTCAAAAATATCTAACTGTAGACCATTCATATTGGCCTCTGTTTCTAAAAATAGAAAAATGTGAAAATTAGAAAATCTCAATGGAGTTGGATTAATTTTGTGTCAGAATGGTCCTTTCATTAAGCTTTTTCGATTTTTTTGCATTTTGGCATTCCAAGATGGCCACCATTTGCCGTTACTAAAAATAGCACAAAACATGAAAATGACAATATCTCAGTAACCGCTGAATGGATTTTGACGAAATTTGTGTCAAAATGATTCTTGCATTGAGATGTTTCAAAAATATCTAACTGTAAGACCAGTCATATTGGCCTCTGTTACTAAAAATAGAAAAAGGTGAAAATCAGAAAATCTCCATGGAATTGGACCAAATTTGTGTCAAAATGGTCCTTGCATGAAGGCTTTTCGATTTTTTGCATTTTAGCAATCCAAGATGGCCGCCATCTGCCGTTACTAAAAATAGCACAAAACATGAAACTGGCAATATCTCAGTAACCCCTGAATGGATTTTGATGAAATTTGTGGCAAAATGATTCTTGCATTGAGGTGTTTCAAAAGTAAATATATAACGACCAGGCAAGTTGGCCTCTGTTACTAAAAGTAGCAAAATGTGAAAATGAAAAATTCTCAGTGGAATTTGACCAATTTTGTATCAGAATGGTTCCGTTGCACAATAGCCAGGTGAGCGATATCAGGCCCATTTGGGCCTCTTGTTTTGTTAATTTTTCATAAATATGAAGGTTGTGACCCCATCTCAATGAGACAGTTCAGTCTATCAGATGAGGGGTCACAACATATGGTTTCGATGAGAAATAAAAATTATACCTTAATTATCATCAAATACTCCGTCTTATCTAGAGCTCTGAATATGTTTGTAGATGTTTTGCGGTATTTACCTATTTACTTTCATTTCAAGTTACCGGTCAAATTTAAATAATAAAAAAAAACAGATTCTCTGATCTATCAACATACCCAGTAAAAAAAAGTTACCATGATCAGTGAGTGTTTGAGCTATCTTTGATTAGCTTCTAGGCAGCTGACTGACACAAGCCTATTATCACCAGTCAAAATAGTTTTCTGTGTTGAAAAGTGAAAGTTTATGGAGGTAATAATTAGATTATCTATTTCAGATTCCTGATCCTAGTCAGACAACGGAATACAAGAGAGGTTATATTATGAGGAAATGTTGTCTGGAACCTGATGGGAGAAAAAGTGAGATCATTTTATTTGTAGTCTTTGGCTTTTCCTACACATTAAAACATTTCAGTAGATTGAAGACTGATTTAGAACCTACAGACATATTACTTAAATACTCATTAGCTCAATTATATGGAGGTTTAGGAAGAGCTGTTCATTTGTTCATCACACTTAAAGGTCAAAGTTTTGTATTAAATCATTTTGCTCATATTTAGGTGGTGGCACTGGTCATGGGTATACATGAACTCCTGATCACTACCTCTAGTTGTTATTACACTAAACTTTGAATAAAAAAATGTACCATCTGCGGATGTCTCCAAAATATATGTTAGAATGTAAAATTGAGAAGTCAGATCTGACAATTGAGACCATTGAACACACTCATAAAAGTAAAACAGCAGCTTTGATACAAGATATTTTATCTAATTTTGGCTATTGAATCCTCATTACTTACCCATAAAAATGATCTGAAAGTGAGTCAGATGTAGTAAAGGACGGGAAGAAAATGTGACAAATTTGGAACAAATTTCTGTATGGCAATGAATGTTGGACCAGACAGATGCAGTTAACGTTTATGGGTACATATCCATTTTTTTCTGCCAGTTTTAGCTCGCCTGCACAGAAGTACAGAAGAGCTATCAGCCCGGCTTCAGGGTTCAGGTTGGCGTCAGCGTCGCCATCTGTATTTGATGTTTTGGTTAAAAGTTTTTATGTGATGGGCAAGACACTGTCAGGTGAGCTATCCTGTAGGCGGATAGGTCTTGTAATAAAGGAGTTAAACTTTCGTGACTTCCTGTTTGCTTTCTTGGAGGACTCTGTCCTTTCTAACGGAGTCTTACTCTAAAAGGAAAGAATTTGCTCCTGGAGGAGCAAATTCTTTCATTTAAGAGTTGACCCCCACTGAGAAGGGATTCAGAAATGAAAATGGAAAGTTAATTCCCCTGAAAGTGTACCCATTCACCTTGAGGCAAGGTTAAATGAGCCACTACACGAGAAAACCAACAAAGTGGTTGTGCGTCCAGCACAGACTGATCAGCCTGGGCATCTGCCCAGTCTAATCAGAGTCTTCACTGTCAGCATGGACTCGCTTAGACTCTTAGCTCCCCTTTAAGCACTTAGCGAATAGTCTGATCGGACTGGGATGAAGCCCAGGCTTATCTGAGTCTGCGCTGGGTGCACATCCACTTTGTTGGTTTTCCTGGGTCGCGTCCTCAAATAAGCTCTGAAAGAAGATCCGCTGGAAGTAAGGATCCCATCAAAGAAACGAAAACAGCAGACTTGGTTTAATTGAGTCTGTTCATGACTAGTAAAGCCTGTTTCACAATCTTAATTTGTATTTGTGTAGTAAATTTCTCCTTGTTTTTCAGCACCTCTGGGAAAAAGGAGTTGGAAAATGTATTTTGTGGTGCTAAGAGACATGGTTTTATATTTACACAAAGACGAACATGAAATGAAAAAGAAAGGACTTGCGGAAGGCTCACATAATGTTATTCTTGTACATCATAGTTTAGCTACAAAAGCAACAGACTATTCAAAAAAGCAGCATGTGTTTCGTCTACAAACAGCAGACTGGGCAGTGTATCTCTTTCAAACTTCAAACAGTAAAGAGCTACAAGACTGGATAGACACTGTTAATTTTGTGGCGGCAAGTTTGTCCGCGTCCCCGTTACCTGGTGCTGTTGGGTCTCAGAAAAAATTCCAAAGACCGTTGTTGCCTGTTTCTTATACTCGTTTCAATCTGGTAAGTGGTGACAGGGCTGATGAAGAAAGACAATTTCAGTAACTGGAAACTAGCCTTAATGCACATCGACTTTGCATTATCCTTCATCAAATGATCATATACCAAGAGGAGAATGAAATTTTGAGGATTTCAATAGCACCGGCAAAAAAAATTTAGCTGCATAAAGCAGTTTCCATATCAATATTGATTTTGTTTCCATATTCATGTTTATTCAATGAAAGTTAAATGCATAATAAATAGATATAGCAAAAGGGTGATATAGGGTGTGATATGAAAACTGCCTAATAATAATCGCTTTATCCTACATTTTAGCTTATCTGAAGACCTGGCAATATTACATTCAAGCAACATTGGACAAAAGTACCCCAGGAGTGCCAGGACCTGTCCGAAAAAAAAGATCAGACTGCTAATCCAAGCAGTCAGATCAAGAGTTTTTCACATCTACATGTACAAGCTATTAATCCTTGAACATTTTAAACATGAAACTTTGAATATTAACATGGAATTGAATTCTTTGAGAAAAATTATAGGTTTGAAAAAATCACACTTTTCAATTGTATAATCAGGTAGCTCTCTTATAGTTTGAAGGCGCAGGGCATACACATATTATAAGTGAGAAGATGTCATAGATATGTTACCATAGCAAATTTGGAATTACCAACTGTTGTGCATAGTACCTTGGCACAATGATGTCTCAGTGACATCACTTTGACATCAATATTAACTCCCAATTGCTATGGGAATCCCAGTTGCTATGGTAACAGATTTATGACTATTGGTATCTGAGCATGGCATACACTGCCATACTCCGCCAATTTTTCAGTGACATTGCAAACTGAAATTCTTTCAACAGAACCTAAGACTTTCTCAGACAAATAAGTATTCTCAAGATATTTAATTCTGCGTTATTAGTCTGTTGAACTTGAGCTCAGGTAAGTGATATTTTTTGTGTATTCACAGCAAGATCAATTAAACCATCTACAAGAGCGTCTATCACAAACCGAGGAGGACTTGAAAGAACATCAGAATTACCCACCGGTGAAAGGATCAAAATCTAGTCTCATACAGCATTACCTGGAGAAGGAAAGCTACCTCGAGTTTGAGGTGGGTACTCTTGTCTAGCAACCACATGTGTTTGATGATATTAAATGATATATGTCTCTTATTCTAGGTTTCATACATAAGACAATGGTTCAGGGACACAAATTGTCATCAATTCTAAGAATTATATAACAGTTTGTAAGAATTTTCATTCCCTTACTTCTTGCAGAAGACACTGTGTTTGTACAATTTTACCACTGTTATGTACTACACCTTTGCACTAAAACCCTCCTATCTCTCAGAAAGGTATGCTATATGTATCATACTTAGCATGTGTGTACATTATACATTGTCTGGTGACAGCGTAATTTGATTACCCTAGCTGTACTAATAAAGTTATGAAGTCGTTTGCAAGACTTTTTGAATGGCCCGCATATAAAAGAATCACACACCTGTCATTCTAGAGAGGAAAAATGAGGCGCTACATGACAAAACCATGAGCCGTGACATGACAAAGTCTCAGATCAGCCTGGGCATCCGCCCAATCTGATTGGAGTCTTTGCTCTGCTCTTAAATGGTAGCTAAGGGTCTAAGCTACCTCCATGTGGGCAGCAAAGACCCTGATTGGAATAGGCAGATGCCCAGGCTGATCTGAGTCTTAGCTGGGTGCACTTTGTTGGTTTTGTTGCATTGTGGCTTTAACGACAGTTAGTATTTAGACACCTCAGTCATTCCTTAGATGGAGTTGGCCATATTTCAGATTTGGACAAGTCCATTTGTATTATATCAGGGGATGACGTATGAATTGGTTGGTTTAGAGATTTTTCAGTTACTTGGTCCATAAAAAACATGTTCAATACCTTAATGTCAAGGCTAGATGACATTCAATTTTTGCTACGATTAAGTCATACCCCTTTATGTCTTTGACGTATTGTTCATGCACTGTTGAGTTTGTTAACTTGTGTGTTAGCCCACTGAGCCCAGTTTATGTTCATTTCTCCCAAATTTAAATGCGTACGATATTCAAACATAGCATAAAATACCCGGTATGTCATTACAATGAATTTCTGAAAGAAAAGTGCTTTAGAAACCTCTCCCCTGTGTTACTGTGGAAGCACAAGGCAGATGCAAAGTTTTCTGGAATTCTTGTTATAGTGAAATTTAAGAAATAATTTTTCCTTACCCATGAATTATTGCTGATTAACGTCTGATGTTGGAGGGCAGATCACGAAATGTTAAATCTCGATGGCAAAGCCGGAGTGAGTTACTATTGGTATCTGCCCAACAACACATGTTAATCAGTGATAATTTACCAATAAGGAAAAATTGTTTTGATTCTGACATTGTGTAGAATAAAAATACAAGAATATTGCGACGTGTCCTTAAGGGCGTCATCAAGGCGTGAAATATGCACACTGTGATGTTGGGAACATAATTTATCACAAATTTTTACACGCTGCTTGCTTCCTATACGCTCAGTGGGGAAAACGTTAACGTCATGTTGGAATATATTTTCATTTCAGGTTAAACGCTTACAAACTTACATACACCTGATTCAAGCAAAATTGAAGTCACACCCAGAACTAAAACCCACACTGGTAGAGACATCTATAGGGGATAATGAAGAATTTCCTAAAGCCTTAAAACCATTGGATGGAAAAAAGAAATCTCCGGTTCAAAGAAGCATTTCTGATAGGTACAGTTACCGAGCTGCTATTTATCAAAGTGAACGAGTAAATCTTGAATTAATTTAAGAAATGGTGTGGTCAGTGGTGCTTTCAGATAAGAGGGAGGCAGTTATGTGTTCATCTGTAACAGTCTTTCTGAATAATTTATGGTGTCTGGATACACTTGAAAGAGATACAGTCTAAGGTGCAAATGTTCCATCTTCCTTGTCAGAGGGATATGATTCTTGCTCAAATAGAATTTGTTTAACTCTTTCAGTACCAAAAAGCAGACGACAAAATTTACGTCTGCAAAAATTAAAAAAATGCTTTGTCCAAGACTTTTTATATTGAGAATTCAAAGACTAGAGGGCAAACAGTGTAGATCTAGATGAGGCGGCTCATGATGAGCCGCCTCATCAGGATCTACGCTGTTTGCAAATTTTGCTAATTGCGTCACTGGGGCTTAAAGAGTTAACTGGTGTTTTCATCCCTTTTCATAGGGAATTGTTCTTATAGAAAGGAGTTTGCCGCAATCACAGGCAACTACATGTACTCTTAAAGGAAAGAATTTGCTCCTAGAAAATGAAAAGGAAGTCAGTGTAAACTTCCTCTCGATGGTGTATCCAGTCACTTAAAGATTTCTAATATGGTTTAGAATTTATAAACACAAAATAACTTAGGGAGAATAACCTTAATGGATTTACTGAATAAAAGTTTTGCTTGGCCAGTTTATATGATAATAATGTGATAATATATATATGCCATAACATATAGGAGCAGGGTATGAGAAAAGGTACCTATTGCCTGAATGAACACCAGAAACTCTGATCAGCATGTTCAGCCTTGCAGTGTCTTTGGAGTCTTCGGATGGTTCTGAGAAAACTTTCTCTGAAAGGATCTGCAAAGACTGATTAGATGGCCTGCAGGTTTAAGTTGTTCAAACATGGTAGAAGGCACCTTTTTGTCATGTCATGGCTCATGTTAGGTGCTCTGATCATTAAGGTTGTTCTTCTATGTGCTTTGGTAAGCTGTTAAGGTGTATTGGTACACTTCCATGTTCTTCCATCATTGTTACAAAGGGGAACAAGGAACAGCTGTTATGACTTTCTCTATGCTTCTCTTGACAACAAAGCACTTCTGTCATAGAGTCTACTTTAAAAGGAAAGATTGGTCTTAGTGAAGCAGCCTTTTCTTTAATAGATGACCCGTAATGAGAAGAGAGGAAAAATCGAAATTGCAGAGTTCCTTCCCCAGAAAGTGTACCCACCCACCTGAAGTTCACCTGGTAAAAGCATTAAAATTGTGATAATGGTACTTCTAGATGTACACCAACAGTCTTATAGGTTGTTCTTCACAGTTCTGAAATGTGGAGGAAAAAAGTTGAGTGGGGTGGGGTCACCTCTTATTGGGACTAGAATCCAGTGAAAAATATCACATGAATTCCAGTTTTCAGCTCCTGCTGGAAAGATGAGAACATTAAATGGTGCTATATTATACAGATGAAACACACGTGTAGATCTGAGCAAAGTCATTAAGATCTGAAGACAGTGTTATATACTGTCAAATATGATATGATTATGGCTTACTAAGATATTAGTAGGTTGTAAGTGAGTTAATCCAATCTGTCTTTCAGGCTTGTAATTTTTTCTCTTATTAAAATCACACGTATATTCAAATATATCAGGTGCTCTTCAAGATCAGCAAACAGCCAAGCCTCTTACCAGCATGTGCATCTGCTCTGGCAATACCACTTGCTCTTCATGTTACATGTATACTTAATTATATGGGAATGTGGCCCAGAGCTCTAGATAAGAGGGAGTATTTGATGATAATTAGGGATAATTTTCCTTATTTATCATTCAAACCATATGTTGTGACCCCTCATCTGAACCGTCTCATCGAGACGGTTCAGATGAGGGGTCACAACATATGTTTTTATGGAGAATTAACAAAAATGATCTCTATCATCAAATACGCCCTCTTATCTAGAGCTATGAATGCCACATTTTATTTAGATCTACTGTCTCACCTGCACTAGCAGAAGCTAGACATTACTTTTCCAGCAGCTTTGGAGGTGTTATCAAGTTTTCGGGTTTAGCTCTTGTTTTGTGACAATGGGCTGACTTCCCGCGAATTCTCGTTTTAAAATCGAATAGAATATTACCAGCAGGGAAAGGATGTTAAAACAGCTGTGATTAAAGGTCAAACAATGTCGTATCAGCATCCATGCAGCATCTCTGGATATAGATTTTGAAATGAGCCGCGACCCGAGAAAACCAGCAAAGTGGTTGTGCGCCCAGTGCAGACTCTGGTCAGCCTTGGCATCCACCCAGTCTGATCAGACTCGTCGCTAAGTGCTGAAAGGGTTGTTAAGGGTCTAAGCTACCTCCATGGAGACAACGAAGACTCCAATCAGACTGGGTGGATGCCCAGGCTGATCTGAGTATGCGCTGGGCGTACAACCACTTTGTTGGTTTTCTCGTGTCGTGGCTCAAATAATTAGTATGGCAGCATGTCTATACACATGTACAAGCAATCAAGAAAGGTAACTCTGCAAATGCACAGACTGGTTTGAGTCCGTGCTGATCACTCAAGCTGTAGAGCACCTTTATTTCTGGTGTAATTCATTTATCTAAAACATATTTTCTTTTTTTCTTCACCATCATTTATAAATCCAAATGATTGAATAACTGCTTGATTGTAATCAAAAATAGGTCTGCTTTTAATATTTTTACACCGAGTAAATGGCCAATGTACGTAAGAAAAGGGGCATTAGTCTCACTTCAGGGGTGTATATGAGTATGCTTTAAAGGTTAGCAGATGTTTGACAGCCCAGTTGTTCAAAACTAGTGACGTCTTTAGTTACAGAGACGCTAAAATATGCAAAAACAGTAGCATTTTTGTTGAAAAAATGTGAGGACATATTGCAGGGCAAAAGTTCCTCACATTTTTTCAGCAAAAAATGTGAGCCCTCTTAACTTTTAGCGTACCAGAAGACTAAACGCATCATTGACTAATGACTTCATTAACCTATGATGCTTTGAACAACTGGGCCCAGATAGTCAGTTTGATATTGTCTCGACATAAATATATCAGTGTATTTGACTGTCTCGGACATATTATGTGATATTTATATATATAATCATTTGCTATAAATATAAACTTATAAACCTCAGCATTTTAGATATACATTATATATGTAACAGTCTGTATCATCCAGCTTGATGTTGTACTCAGATAAGTGCTAATTTTAATCAGTCTCATTGGAATGTCTCTAGATGATAATGTACTATGTACATCTATCTATAAATCCATCCATTTATATATCCACCCATCCTGCCATCTATTCATTTACTCGTCTCAGTGAATGGCACTTCATACAGTTTTGATAGAACTGAAATTTATACATTCATTTTATACAGGGCTATTCAGGAAAAAAAATGTTTGAGATGTATAAGATGGACAGTGTAGACTTTAAAAAAAACTGTTTGAAAAACTGAAATGTGGAACTGCATTATTTAAAAAAAATGAACTTTAACACTCAGCTTGATGAAGGTTGTTTCTTTAACAAGCAATAACTTTATTCTTTTCCATGACGTAATGTTGTCTTCACCCCACCAGAAATTTTTCCTGGACTAGCTCTTATTGACATGACAGAGCTCTAGATAAGAGGGGCATTTGATGATAACTGAGGGATAATTTTCTTTATTTCTAATGGAAACCATATGTTGTGACCCCTCATCTGAACTGTCTTGTCGAGATGGTTCAGATGAGGGGTCACAACATATGTTTTTATTGAGAATTAACAAAAATTATCTCTAATTATTACCAAATACTCCCGCTTATCTAGGACTCTGCATGACATTACTGTCTTTGATACCAAGTCTTTCTTCAGAGCTCCAGGTAAGCCATACTATTGGGGGCCTGGGAGAGGGGAGTTATGTATTTCTTCACAAAAATATCATTTTTTTTCAGAGGGAGACAACTTCTGTGACTTCCTGTTTGCTTCCCTGGGCAACAGAACTTTTCCAAAAGGGGTCTACTATTAAAGGAAAGAATTTGCTCCAAAAGGAGCAAATTCTTTCCTCTAAGAGTTGACTCCTTTTCAGAAGGGTGGCAAAAAAGAAAATGGCAGAGTTGCTTCCCCCAAATGTGTATTCATTTACCTAATAATGAAATAGTGCACTTGTTTTTCTATTATCAAAAGTTGGTGAAAATCAGACTTTTCATTTGGTTTGGATGTGGCTTATCTGAAGCTCTGATTTTGTTAAATTTCACGGTGATAGGTATAATGGTCAGTGTTCCTTTTTGTGTTTTCCTTCTATCTCGGTATGCAGTCAGTGAAGAGCTTATTTTCTAACAAGCTTTTTTTGTGCCAGTTTATTTTGATGTATCAGTGTCTAAATTCTTAAGCATTTTCAAGGAATAACTTGTAGAACTGCTGCTGCAGTACTACCATAGTCAGAGTTTACAGTGACAGCCTTGAGTAGTAAAAACATTAAATCAGTTCTGCTAGAATGGAAAAATTTAGATTTAGGTTATTAGGTTGTTTCTCAGTTACTTAGGTTGTCTAGGAATTTTTATATGTAAGTTACAGTCATTTGTCTTCTATTGTCACAGCCAGGCTTTTCCTGGTATATGTATCTCTGAGCTTGAGCTAAGGGTAATAGTTAAAGATAAACCTGGATTGTGTTTGTGCAGAGGCAAATATGGTTGTTCTGTGTAGATACACAAATGTATGGAGGCATACACATCCATGTTCTCTGACACAGGTGGAATAATTCATGTGCTGTGGCAAGATGTTTGAATTCCAAGGAAATATAGCAGGAATCATCGTACAGTTGTCGATTACTCACCATCTCAAAAGCCTTGGTGTCTGGTAGGTTATGTCTGTCTCGGTTTTTCTGATACACAATGTAATTATATTATATTACGAAAACAGGTTCGTGTGTTAGATAAAGCATTTTATGTAAACTCTTGTACTCTCAGAATATGTCTTTTGCAGCATTGTTTAGATGTAGGGCTGCATAACCATGGCTCGGTTGCCATTTTAGTAGGGGAGACAATTTGAGCAATTTAAATTGCATTTGCTTCCCAGTTAAATTCCTTGTCACAGAGGCCTTCTATTAAATTCCTTGTCACAGAGGCCTTCTATTAAAAAAAAAGAACCTTCATGGGGGAGAGGATTTTTAGCTCACCTGAGCCGAAGGCTCAGAGGTGAGCTTATAGGATGGGAGTCGAGCTGTCGTCCGTCCGTGGGTGCGTCAACACTTTCAAACATAAATATCTCAGAGACCAGTGGGCCGATCGCAATCAAATTTTATCTGAAGCATCATTTGGGTGGGGGAAAGGCTGCATTAGGTTTTGGTGCCCATCAGCTTAGAACTCTGGCTTCCATGGCAACAGATAGCCCCCATAGGGTTATAATGGGGGAAAATGGCGTCATCACGTGTTCTCGATTGTTTTTGATTAGATCCTTATCATACTTGCAGGTAATGATGACATACACAAGAGCTTGGATGAGTTCGAAATTTGGCCGGATTCGAGCACAGACTACAGAGTTAGCTGCCCTTGAGCGTTTGAAAAAAATCCCATAGGGTTATAATGGGGAAAATGGCGTCATCAGGTTTTCTCAACTGTTTTTGGTTAGATCCTTATCATACTTGCAGGTAATGATGACATACATTAGAGCTTGGATGAGTTTGAAATTTGGCCGGATTCGAGCACAGACTATGGAGTTAGCTGCCCTTGAGCTTTTGAAAAAAATCCCAGTGTTATAATGGAGAAAACAACGTCATCACATATTTTTAGAAAAACTTTGTCATCGCTCTATTGCCTACATTTCTCAACAGATTTTAAAATAACTTCACACAAATGTAGGGCATGACAATATCTCGAGCAAGTTCGACTTTCAGGATGCTGCGCCCAAGGTCAAGGTCACTGTGGCTATTTTTAGAAAAACTTTGTCAGCGCTCTAGCACCTACATTTCTCAGCAGATTTTAAAATAACTTCACACAAATGTAGGGCATGACAATATCTCGAGCAAGTTCGACTTTCAGGATGCTGCGCCCAAGGTCAAGGTCACTGTGGCTATTTTTAGAAAAACTTTGTCAGCGCTCTAGCACCTACATTTCTCAGCAGATTTTAAAATAACTTCACACAAATGTAGGGCATGACAATATCTCGAGCAAGATTGACTTTCAGGGTGCTGCGCCCAAGGTCAAGGTCACTGTGGCTAATTTTAGAAAAACTTTGTCAGCGCTCTAGCACCTACATTTCTCAATGGATTTTAAAATAACTTCACACAAATGTAGGGCATGACAATATCTCGAGCAAGTTCGACTTTCAGGGTGCTCTGCCCAAGGTCAAGGTCACTGTGGCTATTTTTAGAAAATCTTTGTCATCGCTCTAGCGCCTACATTTCTCAATGGATTTTGAAATAACTTCACACAGATGTAGGGCATGACAATATCTCGAGCAAGTTCTACTTTCAGGGTGCTGCACCCAAGGTCAAGGTCACTGTGGCTAATTTTAGAAAAACTTTGTCATCGCTCTAAGGCCTACATTTCTCAACGGATTTTGAAATAACTTCACACAAATGTAGGGCATGACAATATCTCGAGCAAGTTTGACTTTCAGGGTGCTGCGCCCAAGGTCAAGGTCACTGTGGCTATTTTTAGAAAAACTTTGTCATCGCTCTAGCGCCTACATTTCTCAACGGATTTTGAAATAACTTCACACAAATGTAGGGCATGACAATATCTCAAGCAAGTTCGACTTTCAGGGTGCTGCACCCAAGGTCAAGGTCACTGTAGCTAATTTTAGAAAAACTTTGTCATGGCTCTAGCACCTACATTTCTCCATGGATTTTGAAATAACTTGACACAAATGTAGGGTATGACAATATCTCAAGCAAGTTCGACTTTCAGGATGCTGTGCCCAAGGTCAAGGTCACTGTGGCAATTTTTAGAAAAACTTTGTCATCGCTCTAGCACCTACATTTCTCAACGGATTTCAAAATAAATTCACACAAATGTAGGGCATGAAAATATCTCAAGCAAGTTTGACTTTCAGGGTGCTGCAATCAAGGTTTTTTGATTAGATCCTTATAATACTTGCAGATAATGATGACAAGAGCTTGGATGAGTTCGAAATTTGGCCGGATTTGAGCACAGACTACGGAGTTAGCTGCCCTTGAGCGTTTGAAAAAAATCCCATAGTCTTATAATGGAGAAAACAATGTCATCACATTTTCATTTTTCATTGGATCCTCTTCATACTTGCAGGTAATGAGAATATGCATAAAAGCTTGGATTAAGGATATTCATAAAAGCTTGGATTAGTTAGCATTTCGGCTAGATCCCACCACTGACTATGGAGTACCTGCTCTGAGCATCCAAAAAAATCAATGTTGCCACTTTTTCTTGGTTTCTACTTATCCGATCCTTTTCAAACTTGCAGGTAATGAGGAAATGCATAATATCTTAAACAAGTTCAAATTTTGGCCAGATCAGGCCAACCACTAGGAAGTTAGCTGCCCTTGACAGCTCTGTCTATTGTGCTCTTGATCGGATACTTTTTAAACTTGCATATATTAAATGAGGGCATACATAATGTTTTGGATGAGTTTAATTTTCAGCCTGATTGGACCACTGACTGTGGAGTTAGCTGCCCTTGAGCATCTTAAATATCCCTATAGGTTTACAATGTCTCTCAGGTGAGCAATTGTTGCCCTTTGGGCTACTTGTTTTTCCTATATGAGTAGCCCTTCCTTGAAAGGGCTTTGCCATCCAGGGAAGCAAATAGAAAAGCAGTCACTAAAGTTGTTCCCTTTTGTATATATATAGGTGTACATGTATGCGTAAAAGTTATCTCCAGCTAGCATACTGACCTTAAATATTCAGCCAGAATTGCATCAGCAGATATTGTAAACAGAGATCAGACTGCTCCAGAAAGAGCTGCCATTTTACAAGGAATATTTTTACACAAGACTGGAGTGAAAAATGAACAGGGTATATAGTACACCTCTGTGTTTTTCCGCAATTTTTGCGAAGGGACACAACTTTGTGACTTCCTGTTTTCTCCTTGGAGGATGAAACCTTTACAAAATAGGGTATACTCTTAATGCAAACTGTTTTCTTAAACAGTTGACCCCTTTTGAGAAATAAGACAATGAGAATGACAGAGTTGCTTCCCCTGAAGGTGTACCTGTAATTTACAGTAATTGTACAAGTTATTCCTCTTTTCAGGGTAATTATGGTAATTTTGCAGAGTTCTGTAAAGAGCGTGGAATGTTTCAAAGTTCTTAGATAAATTTGTGGCTATCCATAAATTGTTTTTTGTGAAAGTTCTCTTGTTTATTTTGCAGTTAAATTGAATTAGTTACTGTCAGGGTAAATTTATAAGTATTTTGATTTTTCTGTTTTTTTTATAACACACTTTATTGTGTTGACACATCTGTTTCACTTTTGTTTTCCAGTTTAATCTTTAGTTACAAAGAAAAAATGTTATTTTACCTCCATAATGAGAAAAAGTGACTTCAAAGATGTAGAATTTCAGTTAGTGTATCGTGAGAATTAAATTTTCCATACTTTTGAGTGCTGGTTGAGCATTTGAGGAAACCTTTTCTCATTCAGGAATCTGTGTTATGTTCTTATTACAAACCTGTTTATTAATGTTTATGATATTATAATTGTCTGTTTGATTTAATAGTATATTACCATCTGTGCTATTGAAACTGTATTTTATGATGCTGAGAACACTTACCACTGTTAACTCTTAACCCTATAGCACTCAGAACGACCAAAACTCCATAGAGTATTGGCCGTTCTGAGTGCAATAGGGTTAAATTGCTAAAAAGCAGACAACAAAATTTGTTTAAAAATTAAAAAAAAATGTTTCATATCAGTTATAACTTAGTGAGAATTCAAAGACAAGAGGGCATACAGTGTATATTCAGATGAGGTACTGCATTATGAGCACTGCCTCATCGGCATCAGTGTTGTTTGCAAATTCAACTATTTTCATTTTTGGTGCTGTAAGGGCTTACAACATTTTCTCTTGAAAATTAAGACATATGAATTCTTCACTTTTTCACAGTCTAAAATACTTAAAAAAAAAAACAGCTCATACTTAAGACCTTTAACAAAAAGATAGATTTAATCAATGTGATTCATTGGGAGAAACAGTTTCCTGAAGCATAACTGTTTTATTATTGATAATTCAACACAAATAGCTGCAAATTGTAAGAGCTATTTACAGATATTTGATGAAATATTCTGTGAAACATGGTGCACTTCAACAGGGTTTCTGTATATTAAGGCTGCAATGTTTAGTGAAAATATTCTGTATGAATACAAATGAGCCGCGACATGAGAAAACCAACAATGTGGTTGTACGCCCAGTGCGACTCAGTCTGGGCATCCGCCAAGTCTGATAAGAATCTTTGCTAAGCGCTTAAAGGGTAGCTAAGGGTCTAAGCTACCTCCATGCGGACAGCGAAGACTCTGATCAGACTGGGCGGATGCCCAGGCTGATCTGAGTCTGCGCTGGGCGCACAACCACATTGTTGGTTTTGTCGTGTCGCGGCTCATATGTAGATCATCAAGTTACTAACAATTTACATATTATGGTTCTTTAGCATGAGCTGTCAGTCAGTATTTATTTCCAGATACCAAAATGTAATACACAATTTTTGTTTGTTTTCTTACTATGGCATTACTAATATCTAATGTGGCATGATTGAAATATGTTATCCTTTGACTAAGCCATCACACAAGAAAGGGAATCTTAACTGCATATGAAAACAGTGAAAATTGCATCAACTTGTATATCCGAGCAGTCAGATCAGACTCTTCCCAGGTCACATGATTGGCATGGCATGTAAAAATGCCTTATGATTGGTGCAAAGAGAAGACCCAGATCACTGCACATCCACAATTTTCCTATTTGGCATATATGATGTATGAATTCTGAGGGATCTGAAAAGTGAAGAAATGAAGACTCTGATCAGTCTCTGCAGACGTCTTGGTTTAGTTGAGTATTCATGTTGCACACATAGTTAAAGGTCGTGTTTCATATTAACATCAGTTGGATCCTGAGAACAAGTGAAGTCTGATCCATCACTGTTTGCAAAATTTTATAAGGCTCCATTCCTTGTGTGTTGTCCATACCTGTTATCAACTAAACAATGTACATGTTTTACTCACCTTTAGCTTGCTATGCCATGAATGACTGTCTTTCCCTAGAGCACAAGAGAAATAAAAATTTTGAGCTCTCAGAATTTTGATTTGTCCACATCTCTCATATGAGCAGCTACACAATAAAACCAACAAAGTGGCTTTTTCGCCAAGCAAAAAGTCATATCAGTCTGGGCAGCCCCTGAGTCTTAGTAGCTAAGGGTTTAAGTTGCCTCTGTGAGGACACTAAAGACTCTGATCAGACTTGGTGGTTGCCAAGGCTGATCTGAGTCTTCACTGGGCGCACATATCACTTTGTTGGTTTTGTCGTTTCGGGGCTCATATATTTAATGAACTGTCTTCTCTGTAATTGGGAGAATTCACTTGTCCTGTCGGTGAATTTCCTGTTAGTGAATGATAAGAATCAAAATACTGACATCAGGGTGCAGTTTGATCTGAGTGTACAATATGCCCAATTATGTACAGTGATTAGTTTGCTTTCATTCTGATAATAAGAATCTCAGCATGTATTTTGATAAATACCATAAAAAATCTAAATATTGGGACACCAAAAATAATTACCATAATTATCCTTAAATTGGAACAGTTTGGTTTTACAGTGCATTAATGTGTCCAAAACATGCAAATGGGATGGCAAATAGTGTAAACTTTGAGGAGTAGTCTGATCTGGGTTTGCACTATTTCTATAGAGTTTGTACGTAAGTTTAAGGTGAGGTGGGAGTAATTCAGCGCCGCCTTGCGGCAATTTCCGTCACTACGTTACGTAATGACGTCGAACGTTCCATTTGATAAAAACAAGATGGCGTCAACGTTAGCCGCTTCTGTGATCACTTCATGGTCTGCTCACAAAATGCAAGGAAGCTGAGCGCTGGGCGAAATTTAAAGGAAGTAGAAAGTGCCGTAGGGGAGAAACTGGAAGAGATAGTTAGTTTTCCGTGCGGAAGACTACTTGTGGGATATTTGACAGTGTCTTAACAGTTTATGAGACGGAGTTCGCAGCTTTTGAGTTAGAAAGTGCCGTAGAGAAGAAACTGAAAAAATATTGCTTGTTTTCTGTGGGGAGAAAGCTGTTCTCTGACAGTTCCTCATTAGTTTGTTAGATGGAGTTCGCAGTGGTTGAGTTGCAATAACAAAGCCTCGTGAAATTGAATCGAGAATCGTACAATGAACAGTCAGATCACTGTCTACACTTCCACCACGTACTTAGCAGTTAACATGGTAGTAGCCATAGACAGTAGTTATCATACCACCCACACTTTAAATACTAATCAGCAAAAGCTATGCCAAATTTCAGTTATATCAAAAATTCTTAGACTGTCCCTAGCATTTGAACACCGCCAGGCAGCCTTATCAACGTCGACGCAATGTTGTCAGAATCTTTTATCGACGTTGATTCGATACGATCAATGGCGTTTCTTTTTCTTTGCCTTTCTTTCACTTTTCTGTTTTTCATTTCTTATTTTTGTTTCAAGTGTATATCAAAGTACCTCCTGGACGCTAAAGTGAATGAAAGCTGCCTATCATTTTTACAGAAAGAGAGAGAGAGAGAGAGAGTCGACAGAGTCCAGTCGTTGGAACGCTAGGTTACCGTGCAGAATATTATAGGCCCTTTCTTTGGTCGGGTCAGGAACTGGAAAACTTGACTCGCTTACACTGTACAAAGGCCAAGTGGACAAGGGAATTGTTCAAATGTCATAACACGTGGAAGCCCGCCCCAACTCGGGTGCCCGTCAACTGTCTCGGGTGCCCGTCAACTGTATGGGAGGGCATAATGGCAATGTTTCGATTTTTTTAAATTAAAAATACTTAGTTAAGACGGATTATGCAGAGATTTAAAGAAACGTATTACATCTGCCTTCATCCTGCACTTTCCAGACAATGACAATCATGAGTGATGAAAGTTCCAGACAAATTTTGCCGGTAGCCTACAAAAAACAATAGTTGATATGTGGCGCGAAAAGTTAAGTAACGTTAACGTCACCATGCGCAACGTCAACATTTCAGTCTAAAGAGACGGCAGGCCGGGCATTTAATGCACTTTAACTCGAAAGTTAAGTCGGCGACCTACTATTTTTATTGCTTTAATGTGAACTTCTATCATTGGGTCATACTGTGTTAGTTTTTGAAGAAAAAAATATGTTTTGTTTCCTCAGAATGAAGGTTTTTTATCCAAGAGGTACAAGCAAAAAGTGCATTTTCCATAGAACGCCATTATAACGTCGGGTCGAAAAAGTGGAAAAATTGACGTTTTCGAGGTCAGATATCTTAAAAACAACATCGGCGACCCCCCTTTTTTATTACATTTTCTGAAAGAGGGACTGAAAATGTACAATATAAGGAAGTATGAATAAAATCATGTGTTTTGTCAATTACTCCCACCTCACCTTAAACAATATGTTATATACAGGGTTCTTGTGGTTTAAGAAAGGTATCTATAGGCAGGGTAATTGATTTTACAAGGTTGTAAGATAGGTAGTGGATAATTTGGTCATATTTTGCAGATATTTATAGGTTATGGATATAATGATTTGAGCCACGTCATGTGACTTCCAACAATATGGCAATTTTATCATGCAATATTCATATCATCCTATTCATTTATACAGGGTATTCAGAGACCTCACTGTTAGCTCTTTGGCTTTGGTTACTTCCATAGATGGCTGATGTGACAAGCAAAGGCTCTGATCAGACTGCACTTATGTGCAGTCTGATCAGAGCCTTCTCTTGTCACCAATGCCACCAATGCCACATTGTTGGAAATCACATGATGTGGCTCATTTTATGTTGACAGCTGTGTAAAGTTGGCTGGTTAACAGGGTATTGTATGCAGATTTCAAAAAGTCTGGATCCTTATTTGAGAAAGATGTTTTATTCAGCATAAAGAGAAAACCTGGTTTTAAATGTGAACAGAAACTGCTGTCATCCAATAGACTGGGATTCTCAGAAATTTATCATTACGAACAAGTAATGATAATTGTGTTCCTAGGTCCAGGATTAAATAGTCTTTTCATAGAAATAAAGTCACCTTAAATTTAAGGTCTGAAATTTCAAAGTTGTGTTTTATACCTGCACACTAAAAAATTTTCGAAATAAAAAACAGGAACTGGGATGTAGGTGAGCAGTCAAACACAAATACATTTTAAAAGTATTTTTCATGTTTCAAAATTAGCTCCCTTAGTTATGGTGACTTTAACTTAGGGAGCAGCTGTAACACTAGGCCTAGGTAAAATAAATCAAACCATGGGCCTTTCAGTTACATTAATAATGTAGGTAAAGAATGAGATATTTTTCTGGCATGAATTCTGATGATGTGCTGTTTCATGTAGTTGTTTTTGCTAGTACAGTTTTTCTGCAGAATTCCTATACATTTTCGGCTCATACGGTACATCTGCTCAAACAAAGTTGAATCAATTGAAATCCAGCAAATGTGTATCTTCAGTGTGAGGTTTGCATGAAAATGTAGTAATAGATTTTGCATGAATTTAATTCTGGTAGCACATTAATATTTATTTTCAGAGGACCAAGAATTTTTGCTGTCGACATGAACTACGAGTCGGGTCACGCTGAGCACATCAATGAACATACTCAAGTTACTTACCTGTGAAAACTGATGACATTGAAACGACCATACAGTGAGTAGGCATAATATTTTTCTCAAGAGGAAATCCCACACACTTTTATTCAAACAAGGAAATAGATTTTCATGAGTTTAATTGGTTCATTTTAAAAACATACTAGAATAAAATTCCATGTCAAGAAAATCAATCATTGCAAATATGATATTGTAGAATTCTTACAGCGCATTCGGAAGGGATTTGGATATGGTAATTTGGGAAGGGTTAACAAGAAGATGGAAGGCTGAAAAAAAAAATATTGCATAACGTTTCTCAACCAAGGAAATCCCACACACAATTACATTAAACATTTGAGTTGGGCTTTCAAATACTGGATTTTTATTTTCACTGACTTTTTCCACTGATACATAGATATGAAGGGTGTATTATAAGCAGGTGATGCTTATTACTTGCAAGCACCTGATCACACCTCTGTTTTGGAGTCCATATCTATGTGTCTAGAATATTCCAGAATTGTCAATGTTTAAATGACTTACAAGTTCGGACTTACAATTGGGGTACTTTGACCACTTTCATCACATTCAAATAGTTTGGGAGTTGCTTTCAGAAAATTCATTATGAAATTGATAGTATAGGTTAAACCATTTTAAATGACCGGGTGAAATATCTGCTGTGCTACAAATGATTTATTTGAAAGAATGTGGGTGAATATTTTTGCTTATGTTGAGATTGTCTGTGGTGGTTGGGGCTGGATAAGGAGGAGGAGCAAAGAGGTGTCTTCCTGGGTCTTAAATAGATATTGCTTATCATGCTGTCTAATGTGCTTTATGTGTCTATATGTTTGGTTATTTTCTTTCCTTGGACAACTCTGCATTCATTGAACTGCACAAAAGTCTTTAGTCTTTGATCACAGACATGTAAAAAAAAATCGGTGATGTAGATTTAACCTGTGACATGGTCTTGAAAATAGAAACCAAATCTAACATAAGCAAAAGAAAGTTGAGTGTGATAGGTCTGTATGTGTGTGGTAGCTACAAGAACAGTAAGCAAACTTAATAATTTGTTGACAAAAATACAAGTGTATGGTATTTCTCATTGTGGGAAATTTATTATGTGAACTTCCTGTGTGGGATATTTCCAAATACTCCTGTATACGTATACCTATTATGGCAAAAAGAATTGATATTAGTCAGAAAGAACAAAGGTTCAAATGTGTATTAACATTCTCTATTTTCAAACATGGCATCTGTGATATTATAGCGTCAGTTGGCACGTTGTATGTGTTTTAGATACTCTTTTATTTTGTAAATATATAACAAGAGAAATGTTGTATAAAGAGAACTGGAAACTATTTAATCAAAATAAAATATACATTTATATAGACAAACTATCCTGACTGAATATAGCTCAAGATGGCTTTGGAGGTAAATAGGGTCGAGTCGGGTAACTTCAGACAGCGGGTAAATTTGGACATCCCATTGCAAACAGTGAAAATCCAGATGCGGCGGCTCATAATGAGCCTTCTCATCAGGATTTTCAATCTTTGCCCAGTTATTTTCGTTTTCATTCCAGACAACTGACAAATAAAGGAAACAATGTCACTGTCCGAATTTACTCGCTGTCCGAATTTACCCGACTTTACCCTATTCTTAGCTTTGAAACAAAACTTAAATTGTTGGATTGCATTAATGTTTTGACAGCAAGAAGTGTTATCATGCCCAGAGGTTATAAAACTTGAGTACATTCTCAAACTCAAAATAAAGCACACTGATTGGCTGCTTCCGAGCACATGCTCGGAAGCAGCCAATCAGTGTGCTTTATTTTGAGTTTGAGATTATTCTAAAGTTTTATAACCTTGAACCCATATTTGATTTTAGAAATACTAGAAGCTTTATCATAGCTTTTACTACTGACTTTGATTTGAACACTGGGCCCTGATATTCCAAACATATTGGAGGCATTTTACATTATATAATATGGTTATGCCATGCACTGCTAATAGGATCTATAGCGTTGTTCTGCTTTTCATATTCTTGTTCATAAGCTTGAGTCAAAGCATAAAGCTTTGTGATCTCTCTTTTTGTCTCACCTTCATCTAGCAGTGTGAGATGTAGGTTTAACTTTTCCGCCGGGGCGTTATAAACTTCTGACCAGTTTTCCAGTTTTAGCTCTGTAAATTATATAGGGGCCTGTTTGTGACAAGACACAGACAGTGTGACACAACATTCCACGGAATCTTTGTCTTATCTAGCAGCCATTTCACATAGTTGCAAGTAGCATTGTTTCAGGAAAAGTACAAGCTCACATGATTAACACAAAAGGCCTAGACCATCCTGCTTGTCTGTTTGATCAGAGATTTTTTAGTTGCCATGCCTTGCTAGATATGCCTGTGAAAGCTGATTATGGCTTACCATTAAGGTATGTGGGTATCTATGTACCTCCATCATCTATATGAGCTGCAATACGATAAACCCAACAAAGTGGCATGTGTGCCATGTGAAGACTCAGTTCAGCATCTGCTCATTTCTTTCAGAGTCTTCACTTTCAGCATGATGGTAGCTTAGACACTTAGCTACTCTTTAAGCCTACAGGGAAGACTCTGATCAGACTGATTGGATGCCCAGGCTGATGTGAGTCCTCGCAGGGCGCACATGTCACTTTGTCAGTTTTGTCATGTCGCAACTCATATCTAAACTTGACTGCAGCATCACCGTATTTACTGGGGCTTTCGCCCTCTAGAATGACCGCAAAAATCTATATTTTGTGTTACAGTCCAGCCTGTATTAAACAAGGACCTAAGGGATAATCAAAATCTGCTTGTTAGCTCACCTGTCAAGGTGAGCTTATAGTATAGCCATGGTCCGTCGGCGTCGGCGTCGTCGGCGTCCACACTTTTAAACATCTTCTCCTCAGAAACCACTGGGCCGATTGAAGCCAAATTTCATATGGAGCCTTAACAGGATGGGGGAACGCAAGTTTATATATTTGACCCAGGTCACATGACCAAGATGGCCACCATGCCCATATATGGTAAAAACCTTAAAATATTTTCTTCTCCAGAACCACTGGGCCGATTGCCTTGAAACTTGGTATGTAGCATCTTGGACTCCAGTACTACAAAATTTATATAAATGATGACCTTGGGTTGACCTTGACCTATTTTATGGCAAGGTCAAATTTGGTCCCTTAGGCTTTTGAATGGGAAAAGATTAAAAAGTGCATTTTTCTGTTGCCGTCGTGCTCTGTGAAATGGAAATGTAGTCAGTTTTAACACCTTTGAATGTTAGAGGTCAAGGTCATTTAGTGACCTTGACCAAAGGTCATTTGTCCATTGGGTGTCAACATTTTCAAACATCTTCTCCTCAAAAACCATCGGGCAGATTGTAGCCAAATTTCATATAGAAACTTAACAGGATAGGAGAACAAAAGTATATGTATTTGGCCCAGGTCACATGACCAAGATGGCCGCCATGCCCATATATGGTAAAAACCTTAAAAAATCTTCTTCTCCAGAACCAATGGGCCGATTGCCTTGAAACTTGGTATGTAGCATCTTGGGCTCCAGTACTACAAAATTTATATAAATTATGACCTTGGGTTGACCTTGACCTATTTTATGGCAAGGTCAAATTTGGTCCCTTAGGCTTTTGAATGGGAAAATTTGAAAAAGTGCATTTTTCTGTTGCTGTTGTGCTCTGTGAAATGGAAATGTAGTCAGTTTCAACACCTATGGATATTAGAGGTCAGGGTCATTTAGTGACCTTGACCAAAGGTCATTTGTCCATAGGGTGACGTTTTCAAACATCTTCTCATCAACAACCATCGGGAAGATTGAAGCCAAATTTCATATAGAAACTTAACAGGGTTGGAAAACGAAATTGTATATATTTGGCCCAGATCACATGACCAAGATGGCCACCATGCCCATATATGGTAAAAACCTTAAAAAATCTTCTTCTCCAGAACCACTAGGTGGATTGCCTTGAAACTTGATATGTAGCATTTTGGACTCCAGTACTTCAAAGTTTATATAAAAGATGACCTTAGGTTGACCTTGACCTATTTTATGGCAAGGTCAAATTTGGTCCCTTAGGCTTTTGAATGGGAAAATCTGAAAAAGTGCATTTTTCTGTTGTGCCGAGCTCTGTGATATAGAAATCCAGTCATTGTCCACCATTATGAATACTAAAGGTCCAGGTCATTGTCGTCCTTGTCCGTTGTCAACATTTTCAAAGGACTTCTCCTCAGAAATCACTGGGCTGATTGAAGCCAAATTTCATATAGAGCCTTTGCAGGATAGAGAAACACAAGTTTATAAAAAAATTTCCAGGTCACATGACCAAGATGGCCACCATGCCCATGTATGCAGGAAACCTTAAAAATCTTCTTCTCCAGAACCACTGGGCTGATTGCCTTGAAACTTGTAATGCAGCATCATGGACTCTAGTACTACAAAGTTTATATAAATAATGACCTTGGGTTGACCTTGACCTATTTTATGGCAAGGTCAAATTTGGTCCCTTAGGCTTTTGAATGGGAAAAGATTAAAAAGTGCATTTTTCTGTTGTGCTGAGCTCTGTGATATGGAAATTCAGTCAACTTCAACCTCTATGAATACTAGAGGTCAATGTCATTTAGTGATTTTATAGAAGTGGTCGTAGTAGAACAGTTTACACACTCACCATCCAATCCTATAGAATTGCAGCCTATTTATTAGCCTACCTGAGCCCAAAGCTTACATTTTTGCCACTTGACCTGAGCATATTCTGGCAGGTGAGCGATCGTTGCCCTTGGGCGACTTGTTTAAGAGAGGTGCTTGCTTAATACAGGTACATTTCAATGTATTTGCCTGTTTTGAGAACTGAATACATGCTTAATTAATACTGGTTGCTTGCTTAACCCTATTACAGTCAAAACGGCTTGGCCATTTTGAGTGCAATAGTGTTAATAGAGGTGGCCACTAAGACAGGTTTTACTGTATTTTGCTGATCCAAAACTATCCCCAAAAATATAGATCCATCTTATAAGAATAGCTAGATTTTTTGAGGGGTATTTGGAGGGGAAAACCCCCATCTTTTAGAAGTGATTACAGTAACTGATGGTCTACAACTGAAATCCAAGAAAGATTCTTGTAGGCACTGATTAATCTTATATTTTCACATCATAGTTTTTTCAGACTTATGATATTAACAAGTCTTCACTTTCTAACGTTTTCTTGAGTAATGATATTACACTCATGATTTAGCTTGCACTGATAAGTTTAATTTCAGTATTTTATTCTTAAAGGTTGCATTGAAACATAAATTAATTGCTGTCCGTATATATATTCATAGTCTTTCTGGTTATTGAAAGTATTTTTATCTCTCCTGCAACTAGCAGAAGCGAGACATAGATATTACTCTTCTGGGGGTGGCAAAGGCAGCGTAAACTTTGCATCCAGTTCTCTGGTTTAGCTCTGTTTTGTGACAATGTGCAGACAGGCGAGACACTGCATTCCACAGAATTCTTATTAGAATTAAAGCTGTATTTCTTGAAAATTAAATATACCTTATGGTATTAAGAAGCATGTCAAAACTATAAACAGAAAGAAAGTGGCAGTGCTGAAGACTGTAAGCACAGTTTCAGTCCTAACATGGGGCCATTAAATCAGATTGTACTCCTGTTATAAGTGCAAATTTTGGTCTGCTGTCAGAAAAACAGTAATAAAAACTTTGTGTTTTTTATCCATCAAATTTTATATAGATATAATTATACAATATTCCAGTGCTCCAGATATAAAGCAAAATTTTAAGTGTTATTCTTTTATTTGTCCTTATTTGCTTTTAAAGTGTTTGGGTTCACCTCCATGTTTTTCAACCAGTGCAAGTTTTAGGACTACCAATTTGCTTCTTAGATAGAGAAACCCTTCTAGAAGAGGGCATATAGTGTTTCAGTTGTGCAAACGTGCGTGCGTGTGTACGTTATTACGTACGTACGCCTGACATTACATACGTCCGTATATACGTGATCCTGTTAGACTTAGGTTAACATTTTGGTAAGAGGTAGATTTCAGGGTTCCTGTTATTGTAGCAACTTGAAATTTTGTATGAGGATATATATCTATAAGTACAACAGGAATACACAAGAATCAGGGTATGACGATCCATATGTCACAGTCCACTGACTTCAGACTTAGGCTAATTTTGCACGGTTAAGATTATTGTAAGCGGTAGATTTTAGGGTTCCTTTTATTGTAGCAACTTGAAATTTTGTATGAGGGTTAATATCTGTAAGTACAACAGGAATTTACTAGAATCAGATGAGGAAGGTCCATATGTCATGGTCCACTGACTTCAGACTTAGGCCAATTTTGCAAGGTTAAGATTTTTGTAAGAGGTACATTTTAGTGTTCCTATTATTGTAGCAACTTGAAATTTTGTAGTACAACAGGGTTTTACAAGAATCAGGTCATGATGATCCATATGTGACGGTCCACTGACTTTGTTTCTATCCAGGTTCTTTAATACACAATATTTTCTGTTTTGGCCGTAAGTGACTCTGAAACTGTATAAAGGGCTGCAGTTTGTGTCACATATCAAACATCGGGCAACACTTGGTTTTTTGCGTTTAATATTATACAAGTCTGCCTCCATGAACCAAGTTATCCTACAAATGCCAGTACCTTAGTCAGGGCCCCATGTTACTCAAGGCACTAGGCGGGGGCATCTCAGTACTATGGACAAATTTCTAGTTTTAATCTGGAGCTCTGTAATAGCCATAACAGGTGCCGTCTTCTAAATGTGGTTAAGATAATTTTGAAGCTGGGTATGGAGTGGGAAAGGGAGGTGGTGGGGTGTGAGAAATAGAGGGTCACCTCGTATGATATTATCCATGCTGAGAATCAGTCTAAATAGGATGGTGCCAAAACCATGGAACTCACCTACGTCTGTCAGAAGTGACTTGATATTGTATAACTGGCCAATGTAACTACAACTTAGAATGTTTCACAGTCCCACAAACAAAATAACACATGTTCAGTACCCCACAATAAGTCTGTGATTTTACCTTACTGGTAATGGAGGGATGTGTTTCATAATACATGTATAAAGGAAATTGTGGTTTTGGTAAACTTCTGTGTTAACTACTGTATGTTTTTGTGTTATGTTTTGATAGTTAATTTTTAAAATGTTACATATTGAAGCTTTAATTTGCATTTAAACAGTGATATTCTAAAAACATTAGGGCAAACATGTTGCGAGCAAATAGTAGGCCTATACTGTTAGCAATTCTGCAAACAATTTATATACATTGTGAATATTACTTCATGATAGGGCAAATGGACTTGTCTGATTTCAAAGATGAAAATGTCTATAGCAGACATTGGTCTGTGAATTGATGCATCATTTTGCCCCCTTTTTCAGTGTGGGGTCAACTCTTAAAGCAGGGCTGTGGAAATATCAAAATTTTCTACTTGTCCATGGACAAGTAAATAAATAGAATTAACTTGTCCAAATAGAAAAAAGGCATACATATACATGAAATGAGGAAAGAATGAAATGTTATGAACTGTTACAAAGTTTCGAATTAAAACATGTTCTGGGCACCTGTTAGAATTGCCTCAATGAGGCGATTCAAACAGGAACCCAGAACATATGTTTTCATGAGAAAATATGACAAATATCTCATAATAAGCCTCAAATACTTCCACTGATGACACTTTGAATACTTGTCCAGGGCAAGTAGACTGAAGTTTTTTACTTGTCCAGATTCAAATGGGACAAGTAGGACATGGTACATGTATTTCCACAGCCCTGCTTAAAGGAAGAAAATTTCTTCCCTTGGAACAAAAAAGAGTAGACCCCATTTATGGAACAGCTGCATCCTATAGGGAAGTAAACAGGAAGTCAACAAAACTGTTCCCCTTTGCAAAAATGGTAGAAAAACGTGGTGATTTACCCATTATACCATAAGATATCCTGCCATATAAAATTGAGCGATGGCACAACAAAACCAATTAAGTGGAATGTGCACCCAGCAAAGACTTAGATCAGCCTGGGCATCCGCCCAGTCTGATCAGAGTATTTGCTGTTCCTTTAAGGGGTCTATGCTGGCTCCATGTGGACAGCAAAGACTCTGATCAGACTGCCTGGTTTTGTCGTATCACAGCTCAGTTATGCTTTTCTTCATTGATATTTTTAACATACTGGTCAAATTTTATAGTTATATGCTATCTACAAGCTTTGAGCATGTGGCGTGTGCATCAGTGAAGTTTATATTGAATATTAGTTTGAGAATATGTCAGGTTATGGCACTGTTTCAAGGGGTTCATGTGAATAGGTATTGAGTTATGGTGCAGATATTTGTAACAACCAGTTCAACCTGCCAATGTGGTGGTGCTATTTTAGTGTCACTTATTTGTGGAAATTTCATTTCTGTGCTGTCATTACACTTTTATGTATTCTTATTTAATCAATGCAGGACTCCCAAATGTTGAACTAAGGTCCCAAAGTGTGGAACTGCTGTCCCAAAGTGCGGAACTCTAGTGTGAGAATCCCACATTAAATGAGCTTATTTCACCATAGTTCAGGAATGTAGTGTCATCAATAGAATAAGTTTCAATTCTTGCACTCAATTCTTGAAAGAAAAACTTTGTCCTATAATATTATATAGATAATACGTTGCACTAAGTATGTATAGGTAAATTCTTTCAGTGTAAATTTTTTAAAGTTTTAAGGTTCGAATTTTAAAGACAATACATGTACTTAATTTTTACAAAATCTGTGGAAGCTACTGTTCTAAATAACCAAAAAATGAGCCCAAACATGACAAAAGCAACAAATTGGCAAGTGCACTCAGTGAAGACTCAGATCAGCCAGGGCATTTCTGCCCTTATTGCTGTGCACTTAAAAGTAGCTATGGGTCTAAGCTGCCACCATGCGGACAGGGAAGACAAGGATCAGACTGGGCAGATGCCCAGGCTGATCTGAGTGTTCACTGGGCGCATATGCTTTTTGTTGGTTTTGACGTGTCCTGGCTCAGATGTTTAGGATAGGTATGTTGCATCTCAGGACGTCTTATCTATATGAAACCAACTTCGAATCCAGCTTTTGGCTTTGATTACCTTTGACAGCAGTAGAAGCAGTTTACAGAATATGATAGTTTATGTGCTGTAGAGTATTCTAATATTTTTGTCAGGAATCAGAAAAACGAAGACATAAGTTTGCACAGATATGTACAGTACACATATGGCTTAAGTTCCCATTTTACTTGATGTCAATTACTTTTCATTCTGCAGACTTTTAGATTAATTGGAGTTGTGACAGGGTCAAGTCAGGTAAATTCGGACAACAGGTAAATTCGGACAGTGACATTGTTTCCTTTATACGTCAGTTGTTTGGAATTACAACAAAACTGAGCAAACAGTGAAAATCATGATGAGACGGCTCATTATGAGCTGTCTCATCTGGATTTTCACTGTTTGCAATGGTATGTCCGAATTTACCTGTTGTCCGAATTTACCTGACTTGACCCTACCTGTTAATCCAGTGACTGTATGTGAGGAGTGTGATACTGAGAGATCTCTGTCTAACCACTAGTCATAAAGAGTGCCAGAAAATCCATAGCTGTCTTAATGAAAACTAAACTTATTTTTCTTATAATTCCACATACATGTATATGCATTTCAGCTCCTTAAGTATGGTATGTTTTGGTTCCATAGAAAGACATAGAGGATCTTACACAAGTGGTCATTTCATATGAAATTTATGAATCGAGCTTTGGCTCGTTTCATAAATTTCATATGAAATGACCACTCATGTAAGATTCTGTTTATCATATGACCCTTTAAAATGAGATTTTAACGCCTTCACACTAAACATTATGTCAGTCAAAAAAGGCATTGTTGACATTTATGTTGTCAGTAACGTTACGTGTACGCACCAAAGTGTTATTACGCGTGTGGTCATACGATTTTTATATTATAACAGACTATTGTTAAGCAAGATGAAACTACAAAGCAAGAGACAAAACTACAAATGACTATATTCTAGGCAAATGAGCAAAGTAATATAAGGCTCATTTGCTTTACATTCATTTGTAGTATAGTCTTAGTGGGAGCATTATATCTACTGTGGCTATGCTGTATAGTTAAGGTGTGTGGGTACACCTCCATGTTTATTTCGCCATTTTTAGAAAGGGAGACAATTTCTGTGATTTCTTATTTCCTTCCCTGGACAACGTTGCACTTGGACAATTGGTCTTCTTTTAAAGGAAAGAATTTGCTCCTAGGGGAGCAAATTCTTTACTTTAAGAGTTGACCCTATTGAGAAGGGAGGCAAAAATGTAATTCACAGAGTTGCTTCCCCTGAAAGTGTACCCATTCAACTTAATGGTTTTTCTTATAATTGTCATGTTCAAAAAGCTATGAGCCGTCACATGACAAAACCAGCAAAGTGGCAGTTGTGCCACACGAAGACTCCGATCAGCCTGAGTGTTCACCCAGTCTGATCAGAGTCTTTGTTGTTTACTTTAAGGGTAGCTAAAAGAGTCAAAGCTACTTCCATGCTGACGGTGATGACTCTTGAGTCTGAATCTGAATGTTCCCTGAGCGCACATGCCAATTTGTTGGTTTTGTCGTGTCGCAGGTAGTATGGTGTGGGATCATTGGACTTGCTACAAATTCAAAGAAGATCCACTGTGGAAAAATAAGAAAAATAATTTTAGGAAGTGCATAGCAACGTTTCTGTTTTTCTGTTGTTGTTTATTTGTATCAAAATGAATAGTCTCTAAAACGTACATACCTGTTAACGTATTGTTGATTAACAAACTGTTTATAATTTTAATGTTAGAGAATCTGTTAACAGTTGTTAATTGTGTTTGTTTACTTGGTGCAGTAACTAGGCTGTGTTATTCATGTGCAACACATATAAATAAAATTAGAAAGTAGTTTAAAAAGTGTCGTTGACTTACATTTTGAATCCTTTTCATTTAAAAGCTCAGAATGACCCTTTTTGTTTGCAATCTATGTAATACATGTCTTTTGAATAGACTAGCGGTATGTCTGATAACTTCAGACAGCGGGTAAATTGACATAACATTGCAAACAGTGAAAATCCAGATGAGACAGCTCATAATGAGCCGTCTCATCAGGATTTTCACTGTTTACCCAGTTTCCAAACAACTGACATATAAAGAAAACAATGTCACTGTCCGAATTTACCTGCTGTCCGAATTTACCTGACTTGATCCTATTTGTTACTTCAAATTTGCTTCCCTGGACAGTGGACAACTAAGCCCTTCTAAATTGGGGTCTTCTATATTCTATAAGACCCTATCCTCATCAGGAGGGCAGACAAAAACAAATGGAGTTGCTTCCCTTGAAAATGTATACATTCACCTTAATAAATCTATATTTTCGGGTGGCAATCATTCCAATGCTATTTCTTTAATGGACATTTCCAGCTTTTGAGTGTGGACAATTCCATTTGTGACTTGCCTTGTCAGATATTGTATGAAACTCAGACAGGGCAGTGATCTAATGTCTCCACTGTTTTTCTTAGCAAGTTCATCGCAGTGCTTAGAATAGTCACATTTGCCACTGTTTGAACTAATTAACAGATAGGACTGGAAAAAAAGTACTAACAGGTCTACATTCCAATATTTATTTATGATCAAATAATGTAACTGCATTGTTTATTGTTTATGGGACCCCCACCCATCGGGGTCAGCGAAGTAGATGGGCTGCCTGGTGCCTTTGCGGCATAGCTGCTAGAAGCTATAGTAGGACTTGAGAGCCATTTATCTTGGGTTGGGTAAAAGTCCTACAAAATGGGAGGCAACGTATGGACATGACTGTAAATATTGTTTGCTGGGACTTTAAATCACAACCTGCTATCAGCGAGCAGTTAGGATCTATGAAATTAAGATATACAAGTACATTTAGACCACAGAAGTCTCAGTCTTGCTACACTTTTAAGGAAAGAGTTGGTTCTTGGGGCAATTGTTTTCCTTTAAAGACTTACCTCCCACATAAGTAAGTCAACGTTCAGGGAGGTACATATTCTTAAGTTTTCTCCCATTCCATGTCAAAATGGTGAGCAAGCCATGTAGTGGCATCTGTGTACCAAAATGAAAAAAAAGAAACATAAACATTAGAATTTTTAAGGTGTATGGATGCACCTCTATGTTTTTCTGCTCCTTTTATGAAGAGAATTAACTTTTGTGATTTCCTTTTTGCTTCTATAGACAATGCCACCTTTCCTAGCTTCTACTGTAGCAGGAAAGAATTTGCTTTTAGGGGAGCCAATTCTATCAATCAAGAACTGGCCCCCATTGACAAGGGAGGCAAAAAGGAAAAGGACAAAAGCTGCATTGCCAGAAAGTGTACCCATTCACCTTATAGTGGATAAATCTCTCTAAGTACAGCTTTTCTCAGTGACCAAAATTTGCAAGATTCTTTAATCGAAAAGTGGGTTTCCATGTACCTCACTCAGTGTAGGTAATGACCAAGGGATTACTCTTGGTATTACAAATAAGGTCACTATTTGTGACAGCAGATAGGTATCACTCTACTTGGATCACTATATCTCAGTTTTCGAAAAACTTTTGACCTATATTTAATAAAAAATAATTATAATCGTCGGTCTCCGGAAATGTTAAAGGATTGTACTTGAAACCTTTCATCTTGAGGTATGCGAAAAGGTACAAAGCTGGATCACCTTCACGTCTCAGCCCTCTGATGGTAGGGTCAAGTCGGGTAAATTCGGACATCAGGTAAATTCGGACATACCATTGCAAACAATGAAAATCCAGATGAGATGTTCTCGTCAGGATTTTCACTGTTTGCCCAGTTAATTTTGTTTTTTATTCCAAACAACTGACATATAAAGGAAATAATGTCACTGTCCGAATTTACCTGCTGTCCGAATGTACCTGACTACTCTACAGCACTTAGGCTCAGAATATCATCTCGGTGCCAGCAACGGGATTCGAACTCTGTTAAGCCCACTTTCTTGTACGTCCCGCAAGATTTTCAGTAGTCGCACTTTCACTTTATTGAAAGACGACTGCGAACACTACGCGATTTTAGTTTACCAGTGAATGTGCGCACCATTACCAAGGTTGTGTCTGTTTAGTTCCATGTGCAAGAAAAAGAGCTCGCGATAACTTCGCGTGGAACATACAACAATAGTCACTATCACGAAAGTTTTTTTTTCCATGAAACACTTTATAATATTCTACCGACTTATTGTCGTCCACTGGCAGTATGTCATGGTCATGATGGTGTCAATAGTCGTAGATTTATACGATCACAATAGGCGTCTTTCTTGCTCCCTGCTACGAAAGTTTCTCCGGCTGGAGTTTTGGTCTTAGTTTTCATGCCATTTCGATGCTCTGAAGAACCGCTGATTTTGTGTCGAAGATCTTTCTAGATATTAACCTTTAAATTGCCAAAAAAGCAGACGACAAAATTCGTCTGCAAAGTTTCAAAATATTTCGCCCTTCAAACATCGTGGACCCAAATGACGCGACTCATAATGAACCGCCTCATCTGGATCTACGCTGTTTGCATCTTCAACATTTCGTTTTTGGCGCCTGAAAGAGTTAATGGTTATAGTTTTATTTCTCCGTTTTTCCTTTTTTGTTACTTCGGCGTGATTCTTTGCACGCCTTTTTTCTATGTTCAACGACTTTTTCCTCAAATTTGACCTTAGGAACAACCGGATTTCTGAATGACCTTGTATGCTGCTGCCCCCAATAGTCCATCAGCTTTTCCAGATCCCACGTCATTAGTTTATACCCATCAGATTTCGAGACGTCAGAGTGTGCTTGTTTAGATAACCTGCTGAGCCGCCACTTGGTATTTTCTAAACTTCCTGAGGGCAATGTAAAGTCTACAGCTTTACCACATTTTCCGGGCTGCATGGTTGCTTTCCTTATGATACTTTCGGGGACAAATTCAACCCGCTTGTTTGAAACTACCGACTGGGTATCACTGGCTGAATCACAAGATGATAACTTCAATCTTCCAAATATAGCTGCCTTGGACATTTGGTTTTCCATTATGTTTTTGCTTCTTTCTTTAATTCCTATCTCTCTCCATTCGTCCGCTTTCTTGAATGCAAACTCATCCGCTTTCCCGGCACTCGCTTTGCCCTCAGTACGCAGTATCTCGGCAATATCATCATACCCCATTCGTTTGGCATGGAGATAAGGGGTCAAACCTAAACAATCATTCACATCCACTGTCATTCCATAGCGGACCATTTCCTTAACAAGAGTACGGACGACATCCGCGTGTCCGGAACAAGTGGCCAAGTGTAAAGGTGTCATTCCGTCTCTGTCGCGTTGATGAAAATCAAATTCGCCCATGTAGGAGTCAAAAAGTATACCGATCTCTTGATTTCGCCCCATTTTTGCAGCCCAGTGAAGAGTGTTTCTTTTATATTTTGGGTCACATTCGAAAGGATCGACGTCATAATCCAAGAGTAGTTGAAGCATTCGACGTCTGCCAACACCGTTTTCAATTTGCAACGCCGCGAACAACGAGTTGTACCCGTAGTCATTTTTTGAATCTACTACTAATCCCTTTTCCAGAAGAAATTTTGTCTTCTGGATCCGACATTTATATACAGAATGGAATAAACTGTTCGCCAAACAAGATCGTGTTTGACGTTTTCTCGGTAACTCTGGTTTGACGGCCAATGACGGTAAGGAAAGTGGGCGCGATAAAGGCACTGGTCTTGCAGGTGTAACGTCGTTCTGTTGAAACACGTCATCGCCGTTTTCTGACTGTCGAGACGTTAATGGACCTGTCTTAATTACTGGATCGACTGGAAACGAGGTTTTGCTGTTTTCAATCTGTGCCACCAAGTGGCTCACTTGCAGTCTCGTCTCTTCACGGTATACCATGATGATTTATAAACAATCTGAAATAGTAAAACTGTAGTGAATTACACGCCTCTGCAAAGATTAAGCACCGTTTCCAGTTAAGATCGTGTTTAGTGCCTTATTATTTCCATTGTAAAATTCACGAAAAAATGCATACTCCTGTAAAGTTTAGCGCAAGTCGTCAAATGAAAAAAAAAACAGCTGAAATTTTGTAAAGTTACTGTCGAGACCTTGTCAAAATACATGTAAAGCCGCTGTTTAGAATTCAGTTGTCGCTTCCCGTTTGGTAACAAAGGGTCTGATTTTACAATTTAACATTGGGCCTATGGGAAAAATTCACAGGAGGCTTAACTTATTTTGACGAGCTTATTTTGATAAAACAAAAAATTAAGAAGTGCTAATCACGGTTAAAAAAAAAACGTTTCGCAAACACAGCACTACAGCCCAGTAGAAAAGGGTGGTTGGCAAGCAATAAGTCCAATGTATAATACTTTTTTCTGTGAACAAGTAGACAACATTAATTCAACATTGTTAGTCTGCACAAAGACAGTCGTTTTGATTTTGTTCTTAGTATTTCATTTTTCGACAATAAATTTAGAAAGCAAGAAGGGAGAAAATGTAAACTGTACAAAGAAAATTAGAAAGAAAAAAGGACGTACGTGTTTTCCTATTGCGATTCCAATAATCAATGAAAGAAAAGCTTATTTTTCATTTTATTTCAATGTGCCTTGTTTACCAAAAACTAGTATTTGAGTATTATATATAGGTTTTATAGGTAAACAACAAAATGAGACAGACACGCGGCTCCTTCTGATGACTTTCAATATTTACCATCTACTGTAGATGTATGTCACAATGACGTCAACGTTTTTAATGATAACTCTTTATTAATTTCTCCCTCAAGATACGAGGGTGGCGAAATGGGACCTTTTGATTATCCAGCCAACAAACTACTGTGTCTAGCCTTGCCTGTCAAGCAATCTGATCATGATCTTAAGTATGCGAACAGCAAAAACTATGACGAGGCTTTGCGGATGCGTAGGCCGTTCGTCGCACTTGCCTTAAGCCACTGTAGGGTTTGTTCTGAAATTTAATGATTTCGCTTGATGCTATAACAATATCATTCCGTTTTGGCACCAAAGAAAATGGTTCTTACGGACTCTACGAACACTAAAGACGCGGATCAGCCTGCGCGTCCGCGCTTTCAGAATTCTTTCTTTTTAATTGCCTGTCCCAGGATCTGAACCACAGAATCCTCATCCAAATATGGAAGACCTTGGTGTGATACTCGTGCGCACATCTGAGTCGTGCGGTAAGATACTTTTTTTCTTTTTCGCGGATCATATTAAAATGTTGAAACTTTTCAACTGGTAGCAGAATACAATCAAAAGCTAAACTATCAATATTTTCATTGTATATAATAGATTCTCGAATGAATGAATTGTAATTGAAACAGTTGTATAGTCCGACTCCTGCTTTTGAAGTAAACAAAACGCCATTGATTATAAGCAGTAGTTCTAAATCGGGCAAACTTTCTCTTATATGTGTTATTAAGAAAATGTAAGATTCAAGTAACCAATATTACCTCTTTATGAGGGCATGGTCTTGGAACGAAATTACATTTTAATGGATTTAATACGTGTCCCAAACCATTCTGACACAGGTACACCAACACTATCGTAAACACCCTAAATATTGGTACTGAAGTTTCTGAGCATATTATTAAGTCAATCATGATTTGGCAAGGCTGTCCGATTGATCAGTGGAAATAATCTAAATCTTAAACAACCAGCTCATAACATTTAAAGCCTGGATCTACAGTGTGATCTATATACGCTCGAATCAGCCTGTTTTGGTAAATGCGCGAACCGTTAATAATAGAGTACGCTGAATGGTCTGAAAATCCGGTTTTTTTTTTTTTGTTTTTTTTTGCCGCTTGCATATGCTCGCCCACAAGATTATTAATATTTTATATTAATTTAATTATTTTTATTTATTTTATTTATTTTATTTTTTATTTATTTTTTTTCTTCACTTTTTAGTTATTTTTTATTTATTTTTTTTCTTCACTTTTTAGTTCCATAGGCAGAAATGGAACGACATATCAGACTGTGGTCAACTCAAATTACATGATTTTTTATAAGTTCTGATAGTACTACTTTGAAACAGAAATGTAAGCTCGTAAATTGTTTGTAAATTGGTCAGAAGGTGATAATATTGATAAAGCCGATAAATTATCAATGACTGCTAAACATTATCAGCCCAAAAATAAACAGACACGAGCATATACGACTATGGACTACGATTAATATGTTAATATGCATATCTACTTTCAAGTATTAATATAAACCGTATTTGGCCATGCCATAAGAAATGAGTTTTACGAACAGAGAAGCCTCTGATCAGACTACGCATCTGTGCAGTCTGATCAAAGCTCACCCTGTTCGCTTTACAAATTGTCATGATCCATAGTGTTATGCGAAAAAAGAGAAATTTTGATCAGATTACGGGAATGCGCAGGCTGATCCGAGTCTTGCTTGGCCGCAATGCTGTAATGACCCTACTCCCGTGCTGCCATTAAATTATCTGTCTTTGTCAGAAAGTCTGAACTTTCTGAAGTGAAAATCTGTTAAATATACAATGTGCAACATGAAGCTATAATCTCTTTTACATATGCATGAAGTCATTTCATAAGATACATACTTGCGGAAAAAATTATGCATACAAATACACAAAAAATCCTAATATAAACATCTTTTCATAAATGTCAAAATGAATGTAATCTTGTCTTGCTTACATATATTACTGCTTGTTAGATAATTTACTTATACAGTGTAAATGATGCAGTAATCTTATCTTTTAGAATCTGTACTTATTTTTATAGAGCATTTCTATAAAACGAGCAGCAAGGGAAAAAATACAGTGACTTGGAGAAATCCGGCGTGCTTTTAGAATTGCATTTAATATGAGCCAGCGGGCCAACTTTATCCTTAGTCGAAGATTTGAATCTATTTGCATGCCATCTACTTGTATGACCTTATTCAGTTTTACCCCGTGTTAAATCTGTTTTTTTTTTTGTTTTTTTTTGAGAAATGGTGAAATTGCAATCGCTTCCATCTGAGCGTCACTGTGTCTGTTCATCGTTCGTTCTCCTCACACCAGTTAAGTGGGTGAAGTTAGACCAAATCAGCATGAAGGTATATACATGCCGCGACACGACAAAACCAACAATGTGGTTGTGCGCATAGCGCAGACTCAGATCAGCCTGGGCATTCGCACGGTCTGATCAGACTCTTCGTTAAGTGCTCAAATGGTAGCTTAGGGTCTAAGCTACCTTCATGCGGACAGCGAAGACTCTGATCAGACTGGGCGAATGCCCAAGCTGATCTGAGTCTGCGCTGGGCGCACAGCCACATTGTTGGTTTTGTCGTGTTGCGGCTCAATTACATGCCATTGACTGCAAGAGCATCTGTTCAGTGATCTATTCTATTTGGTTCTCTTTTGTCTGTCGCTCATACCAATCATAAACGGTCCCCTAAAATGCCTTTGCTATATTACAACGTATCTCATTAGAAGTAGCAATCCATGACCTTTTAACCATGACTTTAATACTTATTTAGCAATTTAATTTAAAGAGCTGTCGCCTCAAAATAACCTAAAGATCCGAAATATTAGAGCAGATGTGCCTGAACAGACTAGAGTCTAGACTCATCCTGATCATGGTATGTCCTGGTTGCTAGTCCGCCAGCGTTTTTGGCATTTCTCTGCACAGTAATATCGGGTTGTTAAGGTGAAAGGATACACTTTCAGGTGAAGCAACTCTTGTTTTCTCTTTTGTCTCCCTTCTCAACGGGGTCAACTCTTGAAGGAAAGAATTCGCTCCCCTTTGAGCAAAATTCATCCCTTTAAGGGTAGAAGCAAACAGAAACTCACAAAAGTTGTCCCCCTTCTAAAAAAAGGCGAAAAATATGACGGCGTTCCCCTTCACCTTAAGCGGTCCTAATTGTAAGGTAGGTTATGAAAAAATGCCGATTATCTTAGCCCTGGGTAAACAATGACGTACATTAAATTGGGGGCAGGCTTGAGTCTGAGCAAACAGTGAGGAGCAGTCGGATTAAGGTCTGCAGTGTGAAACATTTACCCGACACTTCCTGAGGGGACTGGATTTGTCCGATTTTAAGAAGCAAAAATAAAAAGTCCATTACAAAACCTATACATGTCTGCAAAATTTAATGGCTTTTATGTGTCACAATACATAGAATCAACATGGTAGATAATATACATTCAATCCACTGTAATAACTTTCTTTATTGAAAATAACCCTCATTCTAAATTAAAGCCTTTGATGATAAAAAGTACTTTTCACTCCCATTGTTGTTACGTAGGTTTGTTATGCAGATGTCATAACAAAGGCTTGACATATCAGCAATGGGGATTTCGAAAAGCAATTTCTATCCGCCAAGTCAAGCCACGAATCCATCCAATTTTCACCCTGTTCCAAAAAAAAAAAAAAATCTTTCAATTTTTCCAAAAGTAATTCTTACTTTTAGCCAAATACGTCTTCAAGTTAAAAGAGAGTACCTTGAACGAAATATGGTAAACAGGCTGAAAAACAATACAAAAGGCAACATGCTCATTTAAAGGTAGGTTCCTGTACTTTGGAATGCATCATAATTTTGATGATTTTTTATCCAAGATGTTTGAAAGCACTTATTAAAAGGGAATGAATAAGTTTCAATAAAAAGTCTAATTCAAAACATATTAGAAAAGTTGTTTCACAAGGTATTTCCTGACTCTGCTTCGCACACCAGTTAGCGCTATTTTTAGTTCGTACCAAAAATAGATAATGCAGCTGACGTCATGCTGCATTGCATTTCAGGATAGTTTTAACCCATCTGCCATGCCTGGACTTCTAGGAGAGCTCACGGCAAGAGAAATATTTACCTTTGGAGAATGACATCAGAAAGTGCGCACTTATAGACATATAACATAATTATTTTTAGAACTGGAATTCCAATGAAAGAAAATAAACCAAAGAGAAAACAACTATTTTCTACAACATCTGACTATTTTCTCAGTAGCAACAGATTCAGAATAATAAGAGAATTCAATACAACCCCAAAAAAAACGAAATTATTTTGTGAACATAATTGTAATCGCTAGTCCAGGAACCTACCTTTAATATTATGATTCATGCACACTGCACAAGGCACAATTTCAAAGCGTTTGGTTGTGAGTTACAGGAATCGTGCACACAAGGTATCTGCACACAAGTCGTGAACTAGAGATGTATAAGTTTTGATGCCCAGGAGATGATTGTATAAGTTTTGATGCTTGTTATCAAATCCTGTTCACCATTTTGTACTCTGACAATGTTATGCATGTAATTTACGTGAAATAAATATTGTTTAAACCAAGTCGTGAACTACTTACAACGATGATTTAAAAAAAATGACATTTAACACAAAATCTGACATTCCGCAACTCCTCTGTAAATCTTTCGACGAAGCCAAAGTACCCCAAGCTTCTTTCTATAGAATCTATGTTGTACCATATAAAGGGTATAGGGCTACCTTCGAATAAACTGTGAAAAATTTCCGCAGATTTTACGGTATTTTTACGGGTGCCCGTTAAAGTTTGCAGGAATTATCAAGCAGAGTAGGATAGAATAGAACTTGTGTTGTTTTGGTCTTATTGCCCTTCAACAGTATAAAGGTATTTTTGAGTGCAGCCAGTAAAAGTATCACGACCATGTCGTAATTTCCAACAATGTTCTACAGGCAAACACCCGTATAAATAACGGGAAATGGACCGGCAGCTGGTTGCCAGTTCTACCGTAAAATCTACGGATTTTTTTACAGTTTACATTTCCTCCGTTATAGCTCTATTATATGTAGGAGGAAGCCTACGAATAAAGCTGCAGCTCTGTTCGTATGTATAGGGGGGGGGGGGGGGGGGGGGGGGGGGGTAAAGTCGGACAGCTGGTAAATTCGGACAGTGACATTGCTTCCTTTATATGTCAGTTGTTTGTAATTAAAACAAAATTAACTGGGCAAACAGTGAAAATCCTGATGAGACGGCTCATCATCTGGATTTTCACTGTTTGCAATGGTATGTCCGAATTTACCCGACTTGACCCTAGTGATGTCGTGCGGAAGAGTAGCTGTATTGGGAGAATGACATGTTTCCTCCGAATACAGCTGCCCTGGGCTTGGCGATCCTACATAACAGAGACAGCAAAGGACAGCTACAGATAGTGTATGAAATTTTTGAGTTGGTTTCGGTTCATTCATCACTGTCTACCAGAGTCCATTCGAGTATTACTGGGAACCATGAGCGGAAATGCATATTGTCTAATACAACTCTTTTATACTCAGCCAAAATAAAAAGTATCCACTTTTATTATCCGAATTCAAGACAGTGTATTCTTGTTTTTAGGTCAGTTTTCATTTTATATAATTAAAGAGACATATGATCACAAAATGCATAAACATTTAAACTTGTAAGAGTTATCTCAGCAAAACGGTTTTCAGTAAATTTTGCATCTAATTTTGTTTGCGCGTGCGCAGAAGCTAACCGTTTCTGACATCCTAAACTGCGTTGCCAAGAAAATCGCGCTGAAGATTTTTAAAGGGTTAAACGAAGTTTTAAAATGTTTATGCTGAAAATTATCTCCCTTTGATTTCAGAATAGGTGATTTTCAATGTGCCACAATTTCTTTCCCTTCCTATAAAATGTAATCAATTCTTCAGTATTGTGTTCCTTGTCTCAATGAAGAATTTATGTCTTTTATTATTATTTTTTATTATAATTATTATTTTATTTATTTTATTATTTTTTTGTGAATTGAATTTCCTATGGCTTTTCCATGCCAATCAATTAATTAATCAATTATTTAACTGATATAAAATTAATTAATAGTACAGTCATATATGATAAATAGAAACTCAAAAGTATTGAGAGAAATGGAATAAATATATAAAATGTTCAAAATAATAAATAAATATTAGACTACGGCAAAGTATTATTATTGAGTATATTGAGTATATATAAAATTAAGCCAATACACATACCTTCTGATTGTCAAATCATTCCAGAAAGAATTTTGTAATCATAAATAATTTGTAACAATGTTACAGTTGTAAATTACTTTCTATTGTTATATGTTTTAATATTCTCTCAAGGGCGGCATTTTAAAAGCCACTTCGTTCTAATTTCCACTTATTAATCTGCTTCAAACAGGTTGAGCCGTATTTAGATCAATATGTATATAAAGTATGGTAAACAAAAAGCACCATGGCTTGTAACCCTTAATGCGCCAAAAAGCAGACGACAAAGTTTACGTTTGCAAAATTTCAACAACAACAAAAATTTAGTCCAAGCTATATCATAATGGGGATTCAAAGACTAGAGGGCAAACAGTGTAGATCTAGATGAGGCGGTACATGATGTGCCGTCTCATCTGGATCTACGCTGTTTGCAAATTCAACAATTTTCAATTTTTGGCGCTTCGTAGACTACAGCTACGACTTTCGCGTACAAAGAAATTGGACAAAAGTTCTTTGGTGAATGACTTTTTTCACCACAAAGGACAGAATGTTTGTAAAGGGGTGAATGGACGTAAGAAGGAGGCGTAATCAAAGTGTCCTACCTCTGCAAAAAAGTGGACCAATTCTATTGTTAGTTTACTAATTATAGGTTATTTAAGTGTAAAATGCTTTAAAGACGGCGTAAAATAAAAGTTTTATTTTCGTCTGAGTTTTAATAAATGTTTTTATTTACTCGTGTTTTAAAATATTTCAGAACTGAAGAAAATGTATTCCTGTTCTACGATTTCAAACTATACACCATATTTCAACGGCAGAACCAGTCAAATAATGTTAGCTATCAAGATTGATAATCATAATGTGATACATGTAATATGAATTCCCTAACATCTTCGACTGACGAGTTGCAAATGTCGTAACTGCTGGGATAAACGCCTTTAGCGTAAGGATTCTCTCTGGTATGAATTATCTTTACTTGTTTCTGCATCTAAATATGGCCACTAAGGTTGTATTCGAGCCTACAGATGGTAATAAACGCTGAATTCAGTCTTAATTCATACTTGAATATGCAATACTGCTCCCTCCCTCCACCTCCCCCCCCCCCTCCCATCCACGTCCCACCAACCCCTTCTCCATCGGAACAGGTTTCAACTTGACAAGCTCCTCGGGAAAATGGTACCAATATCTTTGAGAAGAATAGTTTGTGGTACTGCACTAGCCTAAGCATAAGTATGAGCCCTTACACGACAAAGCCAGCAAAGTGGCATGTGTGCTCATTGAAGACTCAGATCAGCCTGAACATCTGCCACGTCCGATCCGAGTCTTGGATGTTGCATGGAAATCCTTAGCTATCCTTTGAAGACTGAACATACTGGGTGAATGCCCAGGCTGATCTGAGACTGAGTATTCGCATGACGCACATGCCACCTGTTGGTTTTTGTCATGTCGCGGCTCAAATGTGTACGAGGGTCATCCAATAATGAGTAAGATTTTATTTGTATATGTTTTTCACATAGAAAATATTATCGCTGAGTGGCATATCTTATAACGCATACAACAAAGTATCCCAGGTTTTTATCTGACCGTTGATTTCTTGTTGCCTAGCAGTGACAGGAGGCAAGGAAAAAGCTCATGTTTGTAAAAATGGTTGCCATGGTTACTGGAACCTCCTATTAATTCCAAAAATACTTTCTTTTATACCTTACTATGTTTGAATCATACTTTGTGAAAATAACTCATTTTGGACTGACACTGTCGAAGAACCTAAAGATTTTAGTTGAAAAATTAAAAAAAAAATAATAATAAAAATGAAAATAATTTTTTTTGGCAAAACTTGAGCATTACAATCGGGAGTGGGGGTGAGACAGGTGTTATGAATTAAACGTAAATTTACATTATGGTTAGCAGTTAACTCTAAACGGTAAGGTATACCATACTGTAAATTACAATGCACATATTGAAGTAATACACGGGTGATGTGCGTTGTATTGCTTAGCAACAGAAAATCGTGCATAGTACTTAAGGTAATATTTCTGGAATAGACTGCTTGCTAGGCACCCATTCGTTAATGTATAGTCCAAATGGTATAAACAAAACTGAAACGTAATGCAACCAAATATAGAAAATATAAAATATGTTCGGATACCATTATTTGGATAACTGCCAGATCTCAATTTTAGCCTGTGTGTCTTAATCATGAAGTTAATGACTTATATCCGGTGCTGGTGCTTTGCATTTCGAACAATAGCCGAATTAGTTGGCAAAATATGATGAAACATTTACTACAGGAGGGGTAGAAATGAAGGTAAAATTCTCATGTAACGGGTTACGGTTCATAAAATATCAACAAGAACAACTCATCTATTCATTTGAAAAATCGATATTCTGTTAGTAAGGAGACATACTGAACTGCGGGCTTTTCGCGCCAAAAAATTAAATAATTTACAAATAATATAGTTAGATTCCTCCATTTTTTCAACGTTTTTTCCCGTTAAAATATATATCAAAAGAAATACAAATTATTGCAGATTTCGCATCTGTTTGCATAAAATATGTAACTTTGTATTTAAAAATGATCTCGCGAAACAAATAGAGATGCCCTCTTCGTTTTTAGTACAATTTACTATATAAATGTAAGTATGCCATTTGAGGGGTTATGTTTACAACTTAAAAATCCCCCAATTTAATATTTACATAAAATTATTAAAAAAAACACAATCAAAACACTGAAGAAGAATTGAATTTAAGAATCTGTATGCAAATAAAGTCGGTGTAAATTGATGTTTTGATAATTTCGTATGAAACGTGTCTTTCTTATACAGTTCAATACATTTCCCGCTATTGATTGTGTTGCTACCTGTTAGTTGCGCTTGACAAGTCCCACTCTTTATTGGATGACCCTCGTATAAACGATAAATCTGACGTTTCTTTTCTTTGTCTGTATACATATATTGCGAAGGGGTTAGTTCTACCATAAATCAAATATCTTACAGGATAAACAATATTAAGAATAGCTTACTTTCAAGTGTTTGTTGACAATTAGATAAAAATGACCTGTTGAGATAATGTGTATCTTAAAGCTTTATGATCGGCGAGTTCATTAAAGTGATAACAAATATTGGTTCTAACTCACAAAGGTTGGTGGTATTGACTGCCAGGTAAAAGTATATAAGTAACGTAAAAATCTACATATTGGGACCGATAGGTCTTAGAAAACAGCGCAGACCCAAATCAGACTGGTCCTGATCAGAGTTTACACTACAGCCAACTCTCGATATCTCAAAGTCGCAATGCATCCAAAACTACTGATATCTCAAAGTGAATTTTCTGGTCCCAGAAAATTTACTTTGAGATATCAGTAGTTTCAACCAGTCAACTCTCGATATCTCAAAGTCGCAATGCATCCAAAACTACTGATATCTCAAAGTGAATTTTCTGGTCCCAGAAAATCTACTTTGAGATATCAGTAGTTTCAGATAGCAGGAGTTTGAATTGTAAATAAAAATAAGATTTATGCCCAAACTATATTCTTTGATAAAAGCGGTATTTTGAGAAATCACTGTTCGAGATATCGAGAGTTGACTGTATTTGCTAGTCCGTTTGCATTTTTGTCCGCATTCAAGAGAAGAAAAAAAAAACGCTCAAACTTTTTGCATTTGAGGACAGTTACGGTAATCATTTTTTATGTCCCAATTTTTAGAATTTCTAGGGTATTGATTGTCCTAAAAAAGTACGGCGTACTCCAGGATGTGAAGTTTCGTGACATCCCCGCACAACCACAAACGACGCCGGGCTTGCTTGGTTCCGGTTTGAAAAGATTTTGTCCGGCAATGGGTGCGGTTTTTCTACAATCGTCATTCATAGGCAACATCTATTGAATTACACGGTCAGTGCAGACATTAAGTTTATTCTTTTATAAACTTCTGAACAAACAAATACAACAATTAAGAAAACAAATGCACAAACCAATAATTTTCTTACAGAGATTCCTCTGATGACACCATGTATGTGACTATAGAACAAAGCCCTAGTCCAGATTCTTGGAATTATCACAGAACCCCCCCCCCCCCCCCCCCCCCCCAAAAAAAAAAAAAAAAAAAAAAACGGCTTTAGTGTAGAAAAAAAAAAACGAACAAAAACTTCTCTCTCAGTTGTAGCAAAACACGTTTTGTACTGGGACCAAGCAAACACCGGTGTTATGGGGCATAAAAGAAAAACTAAGATTGCCTCTCGTAACTTTTTCTCCCATAAAATATCTATGCATGCCATCATCTCTGGTTCCCCCAACCCAAATCCCTTCTGGAACTTTTCAGCATTAATTTGTTTGTTTATACAGATTGCTGAGGGTGGGGGGCGGGGGGGGGGGGGGCGGGGGGAATTTGGGGCAACTTTTGTGACTTCCAGTTAGCTTTCTTGAACAACTAAGCCCATCCAAAATGGGGTCTACTTTTAAACGGAAGAATTTGCTCCTAGAGGAGCAAACTCTTTCCTTTAACAGTTGACCCCCATTGGGAAGGGAGGTAAAGTAAATGTAATAGTTCTTCTCCTAAAAGTGTACCCTTTCACGAAATGTAAAACTACGCAGTTCATGAAGGATCTAGACAGTTCTTTAATTGCCCGCGTACACGATTAAAGTCTCATTTTGGTGTACAACACCACAGTACATATTGTATTATAAACAGACATATAAAATACACCAAAACAATTCTGTACAGAATTATAAGAGACTAATTACATCATAAATTACATATAAACTCATCTTATCACAGCTGACCATTGTGTGCTACCACATACCGGAGAGAAGCTTTATCTTCACTGGTGGCGTTGACTTTATTGGGAGCTCCGCTAAGGCTAAAGCATTTCAGTTTTCGTGTAAAAAGTTCAGGCCTTTATAAATCACGAAATGATTTCTTTGGAGTGTGTAAAAAATACTTCTTATTTATCAGGTCGTGAAAATGTGATAGTTTGGCGGTATTGTTATGCAAGGTAAATAGCTCGCGAATATACATATTTTGCGCATTTGGCTTGTTATCCTTTAAGGTTTTGAAATATGTTTCATACCGAAACGGTCTTTAATGATGTGTTTTAATTTAAAAAAAAAAAAAAAAAAAAAAAAAAAAAAATCGCATTACATGGTGATGTTCGCGAAATTTGCAGTTGAATATTGATTGTTTTCACATAAAAGATTTAACACACTGGATAGGCGGAAACCGAAAACGCTCTTAACGGTCGATTAACGCGGATCAAAAACCGTTATCCGCGTTCGTTTTTAGATTGCCGCCTATCCGGTGTATTGAAAAACGTCTCCGAAAAATATATCTCATAGTTTTATACGTTTTAATGAAGAGTTTTATATGAAATTCTAACACAGTGCGCCTATAGAAGCAATGGAAAGTTGCCGTGTTTTATTCTGCAACAATTCACTGTAACGGAGCGCGTGAGTCGAATTGCTGACGTCACTGCAATTACTGACGTAATTTTGTGACGCTTTGAGACGTTAGACGGTGTAACGTCTCTTTTTCTTACTAGAATTGCTATAAAAACGTACATTTATCTTAGATACAGTTAAGAAAATTGGCGGGAGCATGAACGCGCTGGAAGGAAGGTTGGGAGAGTTTGAATGAAAAGAATAATTTTTCAGCGGTTTTTGAGTGTTAGAATCGAAATAGTTCAGCTCTAGCAACGAATTGTTAAGTAATAATTCACTGTTTGTCGGTCAGTTGTAAGTAGATATATCACTCGCGCTCCGCGCTCGTGATATGATCTACTTTACAACTGACCTCCAAACAGTGAATTATTACTCAACAATTCACTGCTAGAGCTGATCTATTTCTTAAGTTTCGAACTACATGTATTACTAAGGTTTCACAGAGCAAATATTTCGAAAAGTAAGTTTTGTTTAAGAAATAGATCAGCTCTAGCAGTGAATTGTTGAGTAATAATTCACTGTTTGTCGGTCAGTTGTAAGTAGATATATCACTCGCGCTCCGCGCTCGTGATATGATCTACTTTACAACTGACCTCCAAACAGTGAATTATTACTCAACAATTCAGTGCTAGAGCTGAACTATTTCGATTCTAACACTCAAAAAGGCTGAAAAAGTATTCCTTTCACTCAAACTCTCCAAACCTTCCTACCAGCGCGTTCACACTCCCGTCAATAGTCTTAACTGTATCAAAGGTAAATGTTTGGTTTTATGGCGATTTTAGAGAGAAAAAGAGACGTTACACCGTCTAACGTCTCAAAACGTCACAAAATTACGTCAGTAATGTCAGTGACGTCAGCAATTAGACTCACGCGCTTCGTAACAGTGAATTGTTGCAGAATAAAACACGAAAATTTTCCATTGCTTCTATAGGCGCACTGTTAGAATTAGCTTTCAACGACAAAGGGCGATGATTTCTGAGAGCGTTTTCCGGTATATCTGTTCTATTCCATTCTATCCCTTAACCTTCCAAGGTCGTTGGGGCACTACAGATGACTTCGAAACAATCCCTTGCAACTTGTCCTGTTTTCAGCTGCCTAGCTGACCTGGCAAAGTCCATTCCTTTCCACCCTTTAATATTGTCTCCCAACCTCTTCTTCTGTCTACCTCCTCTTCTTTTCCTTTCACTGTGCCCTGTAGAATCGTCTTTGCTAAACCAGAAGACCTTGAGACGTGGTCAGACCACCTTAGTTTCCGTTTCTTGACCAGGGTCAGGAGTTCATCATATTCCTTGCTTGGGTCTTTCTGCGAACCTCCTCATCGGTTATATGGTCCTTGTACGAAATATTCAGTAACCTTCGGTAGCACCTCATCTGAAAAGCCTGCGTTCTTTTCTCTAACTCTGCTGTCAAGGTCCACGATTCACAGGCATACAGAAATATGGAAATGACAAGGGAACGCATAAGATTCACCTTTGATCCAAGAGATATGTTGTTATCTCTCCAAATTGGTTTTAGCGTTGTAAGAACTTAAGTGGCTTATGCAATCCTTGAGAGAACCTGTTTTGAGCTATCACCTGAGACAACTGCTCTACAAATATATTTTTTAGATTCCAACAAAACATTTATGATCTGTTCTAGTAAAGGGACTGCAGAACAATGTCGATTAATAAGGACAATTCTGACCAAAAGATGTCAAACCATCACATTCTCACGATGTCTGTGAGAAAAGAAATATTTGGTCCATGCTCAAAAGAAAGTCGTTTAGTGATTCATAAAAATGCTGAACTTTTTGATGAAATTCCCATCAACACTATGCATATTTTTTGCCATCTCACATAATTGTTTGATAAAAATGTTTTCGACGTCCATACAGTAGTTATATAAATGTATATAAAGAGAGTATACATTCTTTTTTTTTCAAATAAAGACTTTTTAATGTTGTTCATTCTTTGTTTACTCTGCCGTGACATCAAAAATAATTGTCGTCTCACAATCTTTAACAAATCAGTAATTTTTTAGCAAATACCATATCCTTAAACGTGTTCATTCAAACCTTACCTTTGATTGTTCATGAAGTTTGAAGTTTGGTTTATTATATATATTATGATTTACTGATGGTCAGCAAACTGAAACTCCAAACACTACCAACCATCGCAGGCTCAGATCAATTGTATGTCACTGCAGTCTACTCTATGCCGAACAGTAGAGACTGACTGGACGGTACGGATACGCCCGGCGACCTCAGATAGGCGGGTGATTTGGGACCTTACGTCTCTTTCAACAGTTTATGTATTTCAGTATTTCAGATATTCGGGCCGAGAAATGATTGACATGATGATGAACATGAAGTGATCGAAATGCATCAGATAGATACTGTGCTTACCTGCGGCGGGGGGGGGGGGGGGGGGGGAGGCATCAGAAAGATACTGTGCTTACCTGCGGCGGGGGGGAGGCATCAGAAAGATACTGTGCTTACCTGCGGCGGGGGGAGGCATCAGAAAGATACTGTGCTTACCTGAGGCGGGGGGGGGGGGGGGGCATCAGAAAGATACTGTGCTTATCTGCGGCGGGGGGGATGCATCAGAAAGATACTGTGCTTACCTGCGGCGGGGGGGGGGCATCAGAACGATACTGTGCTTACCTGCGGCGGGGGGAGGCATCAGAAAGATACTGTGCTTACCTGCGGCGGGGGGGGGCATCAGAAAGATACTGTGCTTACCTGTGGCGGGGGGGGATGCATCAGAAAGATACTGTGCTTACCTGCGGCGGGGGGGGGGGGAGGCATCAGAAAGATACTGTGCTTACCTGCGGCGGGGGGGGGGAGGCATCAGAAAGATACTGTGCTTACCTGCGGCGGGGGGGGGGCATCAGAAAGATACTGTGCTTACCTGCGGCGGGGGGGGGGGAAGGCGGGGTCACACTTCATCAACTATACAGAAAAGAGCCAAGAACAACAGAGAAATCTCATATTAGCCTTATGTTATCTTGTATCGGCCCATATAATAAAGTAACATGAATGTAAGTTTTACTATATTATTGCCCCCATCCCAACCATGCCGGACAGGAGACTGCACATTAGTTTAGGTTAATGAGCTATATATTAAGATTAAGCTGGGTTATGCTAGGGGCTAGGGAAGCGGACGAAAAGTAAGAAGCCTCAAGGTAGTAGTTGAATTGTATAGGTTCATCTTCATGTTTGTCTGTCATTTTTACAAAGGGAAACAACTTTTATGACTTCCTTTTTGATTCCCTAAACGACAAAAATCTCCCAAAAAGGGTCTACTCTTAAAGAAACGAATTTGCTCCTAGAGGAGCCAGACTTTCCCAGGAGAGATGACCCACATTGAGAAGCCAGGCAAATCTGAGAAGGGCAAAGTTGTTTCCCCTGAATGTGTACTCATTCACCTTAAACGACGTGGTATTTGCCGGAAATCGGAACACCGCTCGGCCAATTCCGTGAAGCACGGAATTGGACGAGCGGTGTCACAGTCCGAATGGATATAAGTTGGAAATGAGAAGCTGGACATTGTAAAATTGTTGAAAAACAGCAAAAATAAAAATAAAATAAATGAATAAATAAAAATACGTGCAGGCATAAATTACACCGATAAAACACCAACGAGTAGTATCTTGTGTGCCTGGCGGTCCAGTGCCCACGTCAGTCTTCCGCTCTGTCCTGGTGAGGCTTCCGTATAACTGCATGACATATTAATATAACTTAGATATTGTATTTTATGTCTTAAAATTCTTAATCCTTTTATTGAAATATTTGTTGGTCTGGGATTAACCTGCTTGCTTTATTTGACTGACCTGCAAATGGGAATTTTTAGACAAATGCATTTGGCAACTGTAACGTTGAGTCTGTTACTAGTATATTTTGAGCAACGAGAGAAAAAGTACCTTTTGGGCGTTTGCAAACAGTGAAGACACAGATCAGCCTGTGCGAATGCACAGGCTGACCTGGGTCTTTCCTGTTTGCACGAACAATTTATACACCCTGAATAATCTATACTGTAACGCAAAGATTTTGACTTTCGTCCTGCCTGCTGACAGGTACAATTTTTTGGGACGTTGCAGATTTTCTTTCAGGCTTTTATGTATTATTAAGATATGAATTGGCACTTAAACTGGTCACTTAACCTAGCTAAATAATATTTTATCACTATTCTTTTCATTCTGTCGATCTTATTCTTTCACAGTGACGGTGCCTTAATGTGAAGAAAAAGAGTATCTAGGTCTACACACTGTTAAGTTACGTCGGTCAAAGATTTTAGAAACTACATTATTAAAGGCTCCATTGCTCTATCAGCATGAAAAATTTTATCATGAGGAATCGCTGCAAGCTTTTTACTATAGTTTCGTCATTGTAAATGACCGTGATTAGCCAGCTTTAAACAAATAAAACATCCTTCAGTTTTACAGAAATAGGGTTTGAAAACTTATCTGGGTCATTTTAGTTGGCAACTAAAATGACCTACTTTCGATTTCATAAAATGGTATAAACACAATGTACAGGTGTGGAGTCCCAATCAGTATCCCGCCTGTGTTTATATAGCATTGCTAGACGGGAAACGAGAACAGGAAATTATATTTTGCGAAGCGATTTGTTATTTTTCAAAAACTTGTTTTCTCTACTTTTTGCTTGTTATATAACTCAATATATGCACACTAACCCGCATTTTATTACCAAACGCGAAGGTTGAACAGCTTTTTACGCTGATTTGAATTTAGTTGTTTTTACCGCTGATAGGACTATGGATAGGAGACTTTAAGTCTGATACGTTTAAAGTAACTTTGGGTGAACGTACGATTGGTTTTAAACTATGTATGGATGAACTGCAATTTTGCGTTCTTTCAACCGTATTTCAGTCATATCAGGACAATGGGCGTGTGAAAAATGAAAGGCTGTGTGCATTGAAACCCTGATTACGTTTGAAAAGATTTCCGCATCCAGCGAGGTATGGTCGGGTCCGGTGGGCGATGGTGCTCATATGTGTAACTTTCAGCGTCGGGGCGTCCTACTAATTTAGATAATAGTAGGGCAAGGGCTGGCTGTGTTTGCAACAGATGCAGGATCCGATGGAGGTTGCTTTGATCCGTTTAGTCTCATCTATCTATCTATTCCTATTATATCTCCCTATCTCTGGGAGACGGCTCGATTTAGACCGAAATACTGCCTCAAAGAGTCGTTAAACCCAAAATAACCAGCCGATTGCCTCCAGCGGGAATCCCGGCAAACCGGGACCACCAGATTAGCAAGCCAGCCGCTTACCCCATTGATCTACGGGGCTTCTTTAGACAATGTGCATTAAGAGCCAGCATTGGTTCACTTTGATAATTATTTGATTAATGCAATTTCGGGAAACCCCGGAATTGTAACTATTCCACTAAATATTCACTTCACAATATAAGGTGCCCCAGGTGCAGGAAATAGGCAAATGACGTTGACAACGTCTCACAGCGATTAAACTGTCATGCTCATTTGCTGACAGTTGACAAATAGCAATATAATGATAATTATTATTATGATCATTATAATCATCATCATTATTATTGTTATTGTTGTTGTTGTATAGGACACAGTTTGAGAGTACTACCTCACGATACATGTCGGCTTTGTCATGTGTAAATCAGTTATTCCGTATTAGTGCTTCGCTATTTTAGGGTGGGGGTGGGGGTATTAAAATCTCACTGTCCAATCGTCTGTCCGTCCGTTAAAAATCGTGTCTCAGCGATAAATTAAAAACTGCTAAAGCAAATTTAATGAAACGTCACAGTAAGAGAAGGTGCGTTGTGTACAAGATTTAGGTTCTCATTTTCAAAATCAAGGCCATAGTCAGGGGCAGTGGTCAACAGTGTCGGCGATAACTTATAAACTACTGGCAAATCGAGTAGGTAGGTGGGTATGTAGGTAGGCAGGTAGGTACGTAGGTCGTGTGTGTTTGTGTTTGGGGGGGGGGGATAAGAGTGTGGAAGCACAGGTGAGCAATGGAACATATGAATAGCTGTGAATCTCAGTGTGTATGTGAGTGAGTAAATGAATGAGTGATTGATTTAGTGAGTGAGTGAGTGCGTGAGTGAGTTCAGGAGAAATAGCGGATGTATGGTAGCTTGGTAAGAAATGTGTGGCTATAGTATGTGGATATGTAACTGCTTGGCAAGAAAAGTGTGGCTATAATACATGTATGTGGGTATGTAACTGAAGAAAATTGAGATTACATGAGTGTATACGTGAGTGGAATGAATGACTGAGTGAGTGTTGTGAGTAAGTAAGTATGTATGTGAGTGGAGTAAGTGAGTTTTCATGAGTGTGTGAGAGGAGTGAGTGAGTGAGTGAGTGAGTGAGTGAGTGAGTGAGTGAGTGAGTTCAGGAGAAACAGCATATATATGGTTGCTTTGTATGTTATGTGTGCCTTTGGTACTTAGTTATATAAATGTTCGAAGAAAATTGAGTTTGAATGAGTGGGTGAGTGGAATGAGTGAGTGACGGATTGAGGAAGTGAGTGAGCGAGCGAGCGAGTGAGTGAGTGAGTGAAGGGGTGAACGAGTGAATGAGAGGATGAGTAGGGGGATGGGTGGATGAGTGAGTTAGTGACTGAAACAGTGAGTGGGTGGGTTGGTGGGTAGGAGAGTGAGTGAGTGAGTAACATATCAACAAACCGACTGACGGACCACCTGACTGACAATAAGTGACAGTATTGAGGATGAGAAGGCGACCGAATTGGGTACTAAGTGAGTTAATGAGTGAGTGGGTGAGTGAGGTCGAAAGAAACAGTGGTTCTATGGCGGCTAGGTTAGTAATAAGTGGCTTTGGTATTTGGGTATGTATTGTTTGAATTAAATTGAGTTTGCTGAGTTAGTGAGTGGAGTGAGTAAGGGAGTGAGCGGATGAGTGAGTGGATGAGTTAATGAGTGAATGAGTGATTGATTGAGTGTTTGTTTGATTGATTGATTAATTGACTCATTGTGGAGTGCAGTGGTGCAGTGGTAGTGTGCTCGACTCATGGTCGAAGGGTCCCAAGTTCGAATCCCAGCAGGGTTGTTAGCCTACCTTGAGCAAGTCACATATCCACAGCTCAGCTTGTATAATATGTATATTGTCTTATCAAGCCGCTATAAAAGCTCTTCAGAGCTTATGTTAGTTGTTAATAAAAATAAGCGACTGTAAATAAAGATTATTATTATTATCATCATTAATATTATTATTATTATTATTATTATTATTATTATTATTATTATTATTATAGTGAGTGAGTGAGTGAGTGAGTGAGTGACTGACTGACCGACCCGGACCGACCGACCGACGGACTGACTGACTGTCTGACTGACCAACCGACTGAATGACTGCCTGACAGTGTGTGACAGTGAGTGAGCCTTAAAAGGCGACCGTTTTAGGTACATTTCGGACTGTTGTGCAACATTCTGCACATTTCGTTCACATTTTGTTAATAAGGTCTTGGAAGCCGAGAACCGGTCAGTGCCTGCCGAAATGAAATTTATTTCAGAAGCAGGAACCAGCTAGGGACCTTCGCAAAATGGAAGAAGTCACGAGAGTTGTCAAGGTATCTTATATAAATTTAAGCTCTTTTCCTTTCAGTTTTAAAGAATATCTTTGTCCCTTAAATGGTTATTAGTGGGTCATACTTTTTCTGTTGAAAACTGTCTGGATCGCGCCCAGGTGCGAGCAGTTACGAACCAGTAGAAAGACAATGGACTGAGTTCAACAACTGTCACGAAAAAAATAAACAACAACAAACTTTGACACCCGGAAATGAGACCAGCACAAAGCTCAGTGAAATCACACATGCTCTACAGAAATAACAGAAAATCGAAAGTTCTGTTCTATTTGACTACCTGGAACTCTGATACATGTCTGTATCATAGTGAACATTCTTTAATCTCTTATCTGATTTCCATATCTTATTGTATACATCAACGATACACCCTTTGAACTGCTTGTTTTCTAGCCATCTGGTACCGAAAGCCGTATCAAACTGACATTTTCTGAATCTGTATAACTATCCCTTAAAACGAGGCTATGTCTGAGTTCCAGCTTCAGGTGCGTCATTGTTTAACGCGCATCCTAGAAACGAGAACCAGAGATTCGGGACTAGTGACATAACGCCAACAAACACGCCAAAAGTGGCACGGCCTCGATTGCTCGTTCATCAGGGTTTGTCTCACAACTAGCTACATACCTCTGCCGTGCAGGTTCAAATCTGGGTCGATGCATTAGCTCTGGCAAGTATGATTGGTTGGCTGTTCCCTTTATAACTTATTATAATAGTAACTTGATCTGGCATACTGTATCACATCTTGTAGATGAGCTCGTACCATCTGATAACCCTCGACGCAAGCATCTCGGCTGATCCAATGGTATGAGCTCATCAACTCGACGTGATACAGTACTTCCGATCAAGTTACTATTATAATAATGTGTAAATCTTATTGCCCCTTTCACCTTGGTTCCACATGACTGCTAGATCTATAAGAATTGGGTGTCCCAGAAGATAGGGTTCAGGATGATGGTAAGTATTGACAGCAGAGGAGTAGCCTCCTACTACCATATAATGGAAAATTTTCACGTCACCTAATTTTCGTGGAATTTTGCGGTCGGTAGTGATTCGCGAAAATTAAACTCTGCGAAATATTTTCCAAGTTTGTATAAAATAGTAATAGGAAATTTGAATCATCCAAACATATGGTTTATGCTATTCAAAGCGCTCCACAAAACCTTAAAAGTAAGTAGCCATAGAGCTATTATTTTCGGCGCAATTCTGTTAGCTGCTAATTAGCAGAAAATTACAATTTTAACAGGTTGTCACTTTTTTCGCTTGATTAATTGTTTGTACCTGATTATGCAAGTACAATTGAAATTGGCTGTGAGTTTTGTTTACTTTTATTCTGAACAATAGCCATTCTATCAATTGCTCGCGTATTTCAGTTGACTGTTTCTGTGTACTAAACATTGATTTGTACAAATGTCTATCTTACGTTGTTTGTTTGTTTTTTGTAAAAAAAAAGGGGATGGGTATCTTCCAAAACCCAAAAGGAGTCGATGCTATCTATTCTAAACAAATGTGCTCATAACAAAGTGATTTCACTTTCATTACTTTTCTCTCTCCTTGTATGTCTTGATTTTTTCAGTCAAGCCAATATTTTACAGGACAAACACAATTTCTATTTTCGTGGATATTCACATGCGTGAAAATTAAAATTAACAAAAATTAATCTTCATGTTTTTGGGGCAAATCCGCGAAAATTTGGCGACACAAAAATTTTCCATGATACAGTATACCATCACAAGTGTGACCCAAGGTAACTCAGTCAGTGAACTAAGTGCTGGAGTGCTGACCTAGTGGTCCTGGGTTCATTTCCCACTGGAGAAGGCTGATTGGAATGGCATTGAGTACACTGGCAGAGGTAATTTCTACTTCTTTCCATGGAGCTGGGATGGCACTCTGACAGAGATTTTGCTCTCTTCGAGGGAGCAAATTCTTTCTGGTAAGTGTACCATCCAGGCTGTGGAAGCAAATTGTAGCCAGTCAAGGGTAGATTATTTACCTGGATTCCGGCACACATTAGGAGGCTATTCAATAGCCGGTTCCTTCTCATTTCTTGGTTGTGTCCTGTAACTAGCAGGTTGACCCGATGTGTAACAGGACGCTGTAAACTTTGCTGGGTGATGTTGCCAGTGTTTAAGCGACTTTTGAAGGACTCAGTGGAGGGTGCCGTTACAATTGACGCAGAAAGATCGTTCCACTTACCAATTACCCTTACACTGAATAAATTTGCGCGCACATTCAACCTTGCTCGTCTCTTGAACAACTTCAAAGGGTGGCCTCTTGTAGCTCGATATGTAGCCATTTGGAACAGTTTTGATCAGTATTGTTCAATATCTTGTAAACTTCCATGACATCAGCTCTTTCAGGCCTGTATTCCAACGTTCGAAGCCCTAAATGCCTTAACCTATATTTCATCCATTCTATTCCACTTCATTCAAGGTTAAAACTGTGATTTTAAGGGTTGACCCCAGTTGAGAGGGAGGCAAAAAAAATAGAAATGACAGTTGCTTTCCCTGAAAGTGTATCAAAGCCCATCCTTGTCTGTACTCCCAGTGTATTACTATCAAAATAGTCACAGGGTGGATGATCATGTTTTCTTATATCAAACTCTGTATTATCATCGTGATCATGTGATGAGGAAATCTAGAAATAATCTTTGAAATTTACTGAATACTTATAATAAGTTGTTTGTGTATGCATTTTTACAAAATGAAGCACATACTGTGTAATCATAAATACTTTAAGACTATATGCCTGATTTTATGGCGGGTTTTATATTTTATGTGTTTAACCTTCCATTGAAACTGAAAGTAGGCCTAGGTAAGCTGTCATTTGCGTACAGTTTAGTCTTAAGATTTTTTGCTGTGGGGTGACCGAAGGTTAATTTACAGATAGGCAGCTAAAGTTTCCATTGATATTCCTGTTTAACTGATATAAAAGTGAGAGTTTTTGTGGTCGCAGAGCATGGTCTGATTGTCAGATACTGGGAAAGTTGGGAGGATCGAAGGGGCAGGGAAATGGGGTCAGTGGTTCAGAGGGTTGATAAGATCTAAGTCTAAGGCTTGCTCTGCTTGCTCAGGTATTTCAGTCTATGTAATTTGTGTAGACTGACTTAATATTTGCGTCAAAGGTCTTCTGACATTATAATTTGGATTTTATTGTATTATTATTATTACTTCAGGAGACCACAGAGAGAGTGATACCATACTTAAATGAAGCCAGAATCCATGTGAACACTGTTTGTGCTGGGCTTGAAGCATGGCAAATCATTCTGTATACACTGGGAGTTACCCTGATACTGGTGTCAATATATAATTTCATCTTTGATGAAGAGAAAAGTAAGTCAGTGTCAAATTAAATTCATTGGCGTAAAATCCATATCAATATACCTATTACAGGATTGTTACCAAACATCAACACTAAACGGACGGAAATAAACAACAACATACCTCATTCATTGAATTAAACACCCCAGGGACAGGGTTTCATGTCCCAGAGAAACAAACAGGAAGTCACAAAAGTTGTGTCCCTTTAAAAGAAATGGCAGAAAAACATGCAGGTGTAATCATTAGTGTTTAGGTGTCCCGTTATGTATTGTGGTTATGATACCAGTAATCAATACTGGAGTGAATAATCAATACAAGCATACATACTCGTACATTTGTGACTATGGGCCGTAACCCTTTTCACGTACTAAGTATTGGTCTCACTCGTATCAGTATCTAGCAGAAATGAGACATAGGTGTTGCTTTTCTAGTGTTGGCAATGATGTATAGGCCTATTTAGCAGCACATAACAGGCGAGACACAGTGTTGAACTGTTCTTCGGAGTATCTTTTGTAGTGAACTGTTTTACTGGTAATTTTATTTGCAATTTTCATGTCAAGATATTTCATAAAATTTGCCCATATGGCAAACAGTGCAAACCCTGACTAGACTGCTCCTAGAAGACCACAAGCATTTATTTTCCAGTAGGGTTTTTGTTTAGCCTTAGACTAGCTGAATGCAAGACATATATGGAAATTTTACTTTACCGGTGTTGTAATTGTAAAGAGTTGCATAGTTTCCTGGTTTTGCTGTGTTTTTGACAATGTACAGACAAGCTTGTCTGTGCATTGTTAAAAACACAGCAAAACCTTGTCTGTGCATTGTCAAAAACACAGCAAACCCAGAAAAAGCTTGTTTGTGTATTGTCAAAAACACAGCAAACCCAGAAAATTAGCTAGACAAAGTGTTCTGCAGAATTTATGCTTTAACAGTAAGTTGATATACTTTCAGCTCTAAAGCAAAGAATAACAAAGAGTTTTTTCAAGTTTGTAAAAGGTCTGCCAATCATAAAAGGCAAAATAGCGAAGGAAGTTGACAAGAATGCCAAAGGGATTGAAGATGGATTTAATAAAGGAGTCGGAAAACTTCCGTATGTACAGAGATTGCCAAAGAAAGGCTTAACAGGGGTAAGTTGCATAAGAAATCAAAACTGTTTTGCTGGCAGGTATGGAACCCCGGAAGGGACATTTTCTTTTCTGGATTTATCAGAATAGAAATTGAAACAAGGAAATTAGAATCGAAATCAAAACGACAAATATCTCCTTTAAACAACTTATTATGTCATTTGATTTAAGGTAAGATGGGAGTAATTCAGCGCCGCCGTGCGACAGTTTCTGTCGCAACGTTACGTAATGACGTCAAACGTTGCAGCTAAGAAAAACAAGATGGAGTCAACATTATCCACTTCTGAGATAACTACCTGGTCTGATTACAAAATGCAAGGAGGCTGAGCGCTGGGTGAAATTAAAAGGAAACAGAAAATGCCGTAGAGAAGAAACTCTTTTTCCTTGCCTTTCTTTCACTTTTCTGTCTTTCATTTCTTTATTTTTGTTTCAAGTGTATAGGCCTATCAAAGAGTCGTTTTCATTGAATCTCCTAGACACTAAAGTGAATTCAAACTGCCTACCATTTTCACAGTCATTTTCAGAGAGAGAGAGAGAGAGAGAGAGTTGGGAAAGTCCAGTCGTAAAAATATTAGGCCTATTAGTTCTCTCTTGGGTCGGGTCATGGACTGGAAAACTTGACTCGCTTACACTGTACAAACGACAAGTGGACAAGGGAATTGTTCAAATGTCATAACACATGGAATAATGTGGAAGCCCACCTTAGAGTTATTGCTTCAGAGAGTTTGTCAAGTCAGGTGTGCGTAAAATGTATGGAAGGGCATGATGGAAATGTTTTAGATTCTTTTTTTTTTTCTTTTTTTTTATCATTATTATAAAAAAGTTAGCCAAGACGGCTTATGCAGAGATTGAGAGAAAATGTACTACACCGCTTTCCCGAGGATGATAATCATGAGTGACGAAAGTCCTAGACAAATTTTGCCAGGATCCTACAAAATGCGACATTTGATTTGTGGCATGAAAAGTTGACGTTAGTTAACGTTCCCATTCGCGGCGTTAACATTTCAGTCTAAAGAGACACCACGTAAGGCATTTTATTCACTTTAGCTCAAAAGTTAAGTTGGCGACCTACTATTTTTATAGCTTTAATGTAAACTTCTATCATTTGGTCATACTGTGTTAGTTTTTGAAGAAAAAAATGTGTTTTGTTTTCTCAGAATAAAGGTTTCTATCCAAGAGAGACTTGCAAAATAAGTGCATTTTCCATAGAACGCCATTATAACATTTGGTCGAAAATGAGGAAAAATTGACGTTTTCGAGGTCAGATATCTTGAAAACAACAACGGCGATCCCCCTATATTATTACATTTTCTGAAAGAGGGACTGTTAATGTACAATATAGGGAAGTATGAATAAAGTCATGTGTTTTGTCAACTACTCCCACCTCACCTTAAGCAATATAAAATAGACTGGAAATTAAGACAAGCATTATTGAAACAATAAAAACCGATTGAAAATTAAAACAGAAGTTAGACAAGTAAGTTAGAAAGGAATTTAAAACAAGCAAACAGAATGAAAATTTCGACAAGAAAACAAAATGGAAATTATGGTATAACAACACAGAATCGCGTTTAAACAAGATATTATGTTGTTTAAACGAGATCTCTGTGTGAATAATGGACGTAACAAGTCGTTAAAACAAAATCCTATCTTGTTTTAACTTCCATTCTGTTTTCTTCTTTCAAATTTATTTCTGATTAAATAACTTGCTTCATTTTTTTTTCTAATGTTGTTGTATTAATTTCCATTCTTTTTGTTTGTTTTAGTGATTTTCTTGTTAGCTCACCAGAGCCGAAGGCTCCGGGGGAGCTTATAGGATAGGCAGTGTCTGTCGTCGTCCGTCGTCGTATGTCGTATGTCGTCGTCCGTCAACACTTTTAAACAACATCTCCTCTGAAGCCACTCGGCCGATTGGGCCCAAATTTCATCTGTAGCATCCTTGGGCTGGGGGATTGAAAGTTTGTGTTTTTTATGAAAATCTGCCCTTCAGTTTGGTTGCTATGACAACTTAGAGTTCCCATAGACTTATAATGGGGAAAATTGAAAAATGACATTTTCTGCCAGGCCATTGCAGATATGTTGACAAAACTTTTATAGAAATGTTCCTTAAGAAGTTTTCTATGAGCCGTATGTTTTTTGGCCCAGGGCCCCTTTTATTGGTTGCCATGGAAACCAAAATGAAAAAAAAAATGGAAAAAATACTTAAAAATTATCTCCTCTGTAACCACTGGGCCGATAAGGCCCAGATTTCATCTGTAGTATCCATAGGCTGAGGGATTGAAAGTTTGTGTTTTTTATGAAAATCTGCCCTTTAGTTTGGTTGCTATGGCAACTTAGAGTTCCCATAGACATATAATGGGGAAAATTGAATAATGGCATTTACTGCCTAGCCATTGCAGATATGTTGACAAAACTTTTATAGAAATGTTCCTTAAGAAGTCTTCTATTAGCTTTATTGTTTTTGGACCCACTGCTCCTTTTACTGGTTGTCATGGAAACCAAAATGCAAAAATAATGGAAAAAAATACTTACAAGATTATCTCCTCAGAAGCCACTGGACCAATAAGACCCAGATTTCATCTTTAGTATCCTTAGGCTGGGGGGTTGAAAGTTTGTGTTTTTGATGAAAATTGGCTCTTTCGTTCGGTTGCTATGGCAACTTAGAGTTGCATTGACTTATAATGGGGAAAATTGAAAAATGGCATTTACTGCAATCAAAATATGGAAAATAGTTATATATTTTGTTATCAACTCAACAGACTGTCAGACTGAGACTTTGTAGTTAGCCTGTACAAATGTGACAGTAATTTTGATAGCAATTTTGAGCTAGAGATCTGGTGAGCTTTGTGGCCCGTGGGCCTCTTGTTTGCCAATTGACATCGATGGCGTCCACCATTGTTATTTTGCGAGTTGCACCTTTCTTTCTTTCTCTCAATACTGCACTCGGTCAGTAACTGACCATGATGGCAGGCGCGGGGTGTGGCTCATAAGTTTCAAAAAAAAAATAAAAAATAGTATTTACACAACCTATGACAAGGCCACACAGAGTTAAAACTATTTACAAGAAGTCCTCAGGGATAGGCATTACATGCTCTATCCCTGCCCAACCCGAGGTTTACACTGTTTTGGACTTAAACTCCTCAACTGTCTCCGCAGAGACAGCTTCAGTTGTAAGCCCATTCCAAGCTGCAATTGACCTTGGGAAGAAGGAATGTTTCAAACCGTCAGAATAAGCAACTGGACGATGATACTGAAAGGGGTGAGATCTTGTTCTCATCTTCCCTCTACCGGACTCAGACAGATACTTATCCTTATTAACTATTGCCTGGTTATTAGCTCACCAGAGCCGAAGGCTCCGGGGGAGCTTATAGGATAGGCAGTTGTCCGTCGTCGTCGGCGTCTGTCGTATGTCGTATGTCGTCGTCGTCGTCCGTCAACACTATTAAACAACATCTCCTCTGAAGCCACCGGGCCGATTGGGCCAAAATTTCATCTGTAGCATCCTTGGGCTGGGGGATTGAAAGTTTGTGTTTTTTATGAAAATCTGCCCCTTAGTTTGGTTGCTATGGCAACTTAGAGTTCCCATAGACTTATAATGGGGAAAATTGAAAAATGGCATTTTCTGCCAAGCCATTGTAGAAATATTGACAAAACTTTTATAGAAATGTTCCTTGAGAAGTCTTCTATCAGCTATATGTTTTTTGGCCCACTGCCCCTTTTATTGGTTGCCATGGAAACCAAAATGCAATCAAAAAGTAAAAAAAATACTTTAAAATTATCTCCTCTGAAACCACTGGGCCGATAAGGCCCAGCTGTCATCTGTAGTATCCTCAGGCTGGGGGATTGAAAGTTTGTGTTTTTTATGAAAATCTGCCCTTTAGTTTGGTTGCTATGGCAACTTAGAGTTCCCATAGACTTATAATGGGGAAAATTGAAAAATAGCATTTACTGCCAAGCCATTGCAGATATGCTTACAAGACTTTTATAGAAATGTTCCTTGTGAAGTCTTCTGTTAGCCTTGATGCTTTGGGGCCCACTGCTCCTTTTATTGGTTGCCATGGAAACCAAAATGCAAAAATAATGGAAAAAATAATTACCAAATTATCTCCTCAGAAGCCACTGGACCGATAAGGCCCAGATTTCATCTGTAGTATCCTTAGGCAGGGGGATTAAAAGTTTTTTTGTTTTTTTTGAAAATCTGCCCTTTAGTTTGGTTGCTATGGCAACTTAGAGTTGCATTGACTTATAATGGGGAAAATTGAAAAATGGCATTTACTCCCAAGCCATTGCAGATATGTTGACAAAACTTTTATACAAACGTTTCTTGAGAAGTCTTCTATCAGCTATATGTGTTTTGGTCCACTTCCCTTTTTATTATTGGTTGTCATGGAAGCCATAAAGCAAAAGAAGGAAAAAAATTCCTTAAAAAATGATCCCTTCTGAAGCCACTAGACCGATTGGGCTCAGATTTTATCTTTAGTATCCTTGGGCTGGGGAAGTGAAAATATGTGTTTTTCTTTTATGAGAATCAGCTCTTTTGTTTGGTTGCTATGGCAAATTAGGGTTGCATTGACTTACAATGGAGAAAATTAAAAAAAAAATGGCATTTACTGCAATCAGAATATGGAAAACAGTCATATATTTTGTTATCAACTCAACAGACTGTGAGACTGAGACTTTGTAGTAGTATATTTTGTATTAGCCTGTACAAATGTGACAGCAGTTTTGAAAGCAATTTTGAGCTAGAGATCTGGTGAGCTTTGTGGCCCGTGGGCCTCTTGTTTAGATTTCCTTTCTAACTTTCGTTTTAATTTGCATTCTGTTTTATTGTTTTTATTTCTTTTCTGATAAATATTGGAAAGGAAAAGTCTCATCCAGGGTTCTTTAAGAATTGCAGTCTTTATCTTTAAAAAATATATGTTGCTAACTCAAGTGGTGTGCATGATTGTTCAAATTACTGAGAGTCAGACTTTGCATTTTCAAACATATTGTATTAAAAAAGATATCCTTCTTTTTTGCCTAAAAATGTGAGGAGCTTTTGCAGTAAATAAGGTTTTGTCAGATTTTCAGGTAAAGCTCTCTTTTGAGAAAATGTTCAGACAAAACACTGCCTTCTGCAGAATTCATGTAAATACCTGAGTGGTTTTATTCATACTCAGTATTGAAAGGCTTCTGGTAATAATCAAAGTATTTCTGTTTTAGGACCAAATTAGGCAGGAAATTCAAAGATACAAGACACTAGGTATGTACATGTATTTCAAACAGGTATAGTTCACTGAACATATGTCTTTATAGCCTCTGTCAGAACAGGTGGTAGGATTTGAACCCTCACAAATATTTATCATGAAATATTTTCACTAGTTGACAATTTTCTTAGATGAACCTATACTGGGCTGACGATGTTCATACCTCCATGAACAACACTCGTTCATGCGGCTTTATGCATAAGTGATGTCACAGATAATTCAAGTAATTGATTGGCTGACATAATGTTCAGTATACGTCATGTCATAGTGACAGCTGTTGAACGTCATAACCAGATACGTTGGATAATACAAGTAGCTATTCTTCATCCTTTCTTTAGAGTTAAATCAATCAAAACTTCATAAAAAGTAACAAAATTTATGTGAAAACATAGCATAAATATGAAAGATAAATTTCATTTTTCGGAAGTCATGTTGCCTCCATATCTGTCTCACAGAAAAATACCATGATTCCATAGAAAAGCAGGTTAACTATTTCTTGTTATATTGACTTGCTTTCAGCAAGCATCCTTTTAAGTTAGGTCTTTCCCAGACAAGAAATAAGAAATAGCACTTACTATAATATGCTTAAGTATTGGGACACCTAAAATATTAATTTTCAATTTGTCCCAAATGGAAAATTAATCATTTTTGGTGTCCCAAAATATAGGCACAAGTAATTCTAATACTGTTATTTGCTGATATGAAGCATTAAGAAAGCTAAATATTTATGATTTTTGTTTTTCAATTTCAGTTAAGATAGACTGGTCCAAAGGCTTAGTTTCTGGAGCAGTGTACAATGGAGCACCAGAGCTTACCAAAATACTCGCAGAGGTAAATTATTGTGCATAGGTGATTGTGGCTGCAAACTCTAAGATAATAAAGAACATAGATTTTGACTTTATGGGATATGAAGCTGTTTGACTCTAGTGTTTTGTCTTTTCTGCCATGCTGGGCTCGAATGTGCAAATGGCATCAATGTGCAGATCAAAATTAAGCATAAATGTTGGGTACATTGAACGATAGATAGATAAGCTATTTTGCGAGTGACGTGTCTACACATCGCTGCTTTGAGATGAACCATTATCATCCTTAATACAATACCCATTTAACATATTTAATACAATACCCATTTAACATATACTCAGCCATGGGTTAGCTTTCTTTAGGTATTAAAGGTTATTTTTTCAAATGGGCATATATGAAGGAGCTGTACTGTTGACTGTCTTTAAATGCTTCTCCCATAATCACATTCTGTCTACACGTTTGTTATATTTGAAAATAAGATGGTGGAGTTAGTGCTTTGAATATGACTGGTTGCCATTATTTTCACCCCTTATTAAAAAGTAAATTGTTTGCAGTCTCCCTATAAAGGCCATTTGATTCTCCATTGGATGGCCAGGAACAACAAGAGCTAAGAGCCAAAGTAAAAGAAGTAACAAATATGATTGAATGTTTGCAACTTGGTTCAAACTCTTAATGTTCAGCTTACCTATTGAAAAAGAGCATAGCCACGGATCCAGAGGGTGGGCATTGGGGCTACAGCCCCGCCATCTGGACCTCTGTATTATGTATAACATGTAGGCCTCCAAATAATCAGGAGTATCTGATGACAGTTTGAGATCATTAAATTTATCCATGTGATTAGATTAAAAAAAATGTTGAGACATCTTATTAGAATTGCCTCCGCGAGGCGATTCTAATGAGATATAACAACAAATATTTCAAGACAAAAAAGACATTATCAAAATCTCTCATCAAATTGATCCCCAGTCTGGCCACATACTTTCGTTTCTCCTTCCGCTGATTCAAGAAGGGCAGTTGTCAGTTACTGGCGAAAGTATGTGCACTTAGTACTGGTTAACTGCTTAGGAGGTCTAAGCCTGCCCAGGAATAATGTGATTAGGTTAACTGACCGTCCCGACATGACCATAGCTGTTTACTGTGGACGTAAAGCAACAAATCAATAAATCATCAAATTGATCCATGATTTTGTCATATACTTTCAAGCCCCAATTCCTTTTATTGTGATCCTATTTTTATGATGTTATGTCCTGAAAACATTAAAGCAGGAGAGGAACTAAATAAGCATTTATGCTTCCGTTCTGATCCTTTTGTTTGTATCATGTATATATTGTAATCATGTACAGTTTATGATACAATAAATACATGTATGTTTAAACTAAACATTAAAGCTGATGATATTACATCCTGTAAGACCATTTTATCAATGGAAAGTGCAGTTGACTTATGCAGAATTATCATATGATAAAACATTTATGGACCTTTCTTGAGGTTTATATGCAGTTTTATCAACCTTCCAACTTAACATATTGGCTTCCTCTTCACATTAGCCAATATGTAGTTTGCAATTCAATAAAACTACATATACACCTCAGTAAAGGCCAATAATTGTATATTGCCTTTACATTGAATGCCATGCATGTTTTTCTTACAGACATATGAGCAGTTTGCCTGGTCAAACCCTCTTCATCCAGACCTGTGGCCAGATGTTAGAAAAATGGAGGCTGAAGTTGTTCGTATGTGCTGCACCATATTTAATGGAGATGAAAACACTTGTGGCAGTGTAAGATGATTTCATATTAGAAATAAGTGTTGCATAACATTGTATAATGTACATGGGGTGGCAAAAGAGGCTGTGAAATATGTACCACCTCAGCCAAGCCAGATTGGTGTAATCATTGCACATGAGGACATTTAGTTGAAGGGTCACAAGATACAGTTTTATCCAGATTTGCCAGAGATTTACCATAATGACTAGCCAGTTACTCCCTCTTATCTAGAGCTTTGCATTGATAAAGACAACGTATTCCAGTGAACTTTTATTTCCAATAAGAATGTGCTAATAAGAAAAGGCACACTATTCAATGTCTTCTGTAGAACTACAGTAGAATATAGCAGTCTTTTTAAAGTTTCTGTACCTAGTTTAACGCCTGACAACTTGAAGTCTAGATAAGTCAAACAAAAACTAATAGTCCGATGGACTTTGAATTATCAAGGATCCACCATATTTTACACATAAGGAAATGATGTCAGTTACCTTACAGAATGTGAAAGTTGTAACCTCTAGAGCTCTTCTCTGTGTAATGAAAAATTGTTCTCTGTGTATTGAAAAACTGTCCAAAATGTTATGAATAACAATCAGCAGTACTAGGGCTCCAAATATAGAATATCTAATGGTAATTCTGAGGTATTTAGTTCAAGGTGAATTGGAATAACTATGTTTCTTTGCTAATTTTACAGAGGGAAACAACTTTTGTGACTTCCTGTTTGCAACTCACTACAGTGAAGCCCTTGGGAAATAGGAGCTACTCTTTCAGGAACAAATTTGCTCTCAGGGTAGCAAACTCTTTCATTTAAGAGTTGACCCCAAACGATACTGGAGGCAAAAATGAAAAATGACAGAGTTGCTTCCTCTGAAAGTGTATCAATTCTTCTTAATTTCTGAATATTCTCGGATGTGGGATTGCATAAGTTTTATGCTTGCAGAATAGTATTGCAAGTTGAAAGTTTCACTTACAGGTGACCTCTGGAGGAACAGAAAGTATATTACTAGCCTGTCGAGCTTACAGAAACAGAGCCATGGAAAGAGGCATTAGATTTCCAGAAATGTAAGTTTAAGAGTACTAGATGCATATCAAAGTTTACAAAGGTACACATGTACAAATTACATGTAGTTGGGATAAAAAGTTAGATGTTACTGTTCTTAGCAACACATGTCTCTCAAGAGGTATTTGTACATGTGTTTGTATTGGGACAGGTTATGAATTTCACATCCCTTTAACATGTTTTGAAAATCTGACAAGTCAGACAAGGGTAGCAAATAAGCCAAACATGAGGATGCAGAAGCTAAGGGCCAATTTTAAATTTTTGCATGACTGTAGTCCTTAGCTTCAAAACAATATCTCATTTTCAAAAATTAAAACCACAAGTATGATTTTCAGGAAAGAATTTGCTGTCCTGAGGGAGCAATTTTTTTCCTGTCAGAGTACTATCCAAAATTAATGGAATGAAGTTGAGATTCTTTTTGCTAGTCCATTCCATTCAATGTTTTGAACTATGCCCTAATTACCTAACCAGAAGCTTTGATTTTTTTTTATTTACAGGGTTGTTCCAGTATCAGTCCATGCAGCGTTTGACAAGGTATGGTCAGATATTTCAAGATCTTAGTCTATTTACATGTAATCTGAGCCCAGTTGTTCAAAGTGTTGTTAGCTTAATGAGACTGTTAATCAAGGATTTGTTAAGTCATCTGTTAGGCATAAAATCGAGTGTGCATATATGCTTGTTAATTCATCTGTATCGCATAAAATTGAGTGTGCTTATATTTTTGCCAAAAAAAAAAACGTGAGTAGCTTTTGCACTGCAAAATCTTTTCAACAAAAATGGCAGTGTTTTTACTTACAGAACATTTGAAAATGTTACTTCTTCTAGCAGCATGATTATTTTTGAACAATCAAGCCCTGACAGTTATTAACCAATAAATTATTAGGGCCATAATATATTGAACTTGAATGATTCTTTTTCTTCTAGCCATGTACTGAATCTCCATGGGGTCCAGCAAGAGTTAATGCATAAGACAGATCATTTTTCTTGCATTGAAATGACACTCAAATAAATGCTAACATTAGGTTTCTAGGACTAAGAAGTCTGTAAAAAGGGAATTGCTGCCATTTTTTGAGTTTTTTAAAGGTGCTTAATCCATGGCAGCTGTGTGATGTCAGGCAAATAGGCCAAGATTATAGTATGTAGAGAATTATAATGATAACAGCTATTCAGCTAATTACAATCAAAATATCGCAAGCGCAAAATTTTGTACAAACAGGTTGTGATACATTAATGGGGATTTGTGATTTTACATCTTGCTCAACAGTGTTTCAGTCATATCAGGACAAAGGGAAGATGATAATGAAAGGTTGTGTGCAAGGAAACACCATTTACAGTTGAAAAGGTTTCCACCAGCGGGATTGAACTAGCTTAGCAGGCTAGTGCTTGACCCACTTGGCTACTGGGGCTTCTAACAGCATACAATTTTGTATGCAAATAGAACAAGCATTACTTCAACTACAGAGCTCTAGATAAGAGGGAGTATTTGATGATAATTAAGGATAATTTTTCTTATTTCTCATCGAAACCATATGTTTGTGACCCCTCATCTGAACCGTCTCGACGAGACGGTTCAGATGAGGGGTCACAACATATGTTTTTATGCAGAATTAACAAAAATTATCCCTAATTATCACCAAATACTCCCTCTTATCTAGAGCTCTGAACTATAACTTGGTACAACTGTGGTCAGGGATGTTTATGCAAGATATTTGTGTTACAGGCTGCTGAATATTTCCGTATGAGAATCACTCACATTCCAGTGGATCCCAAGACGGGTAAAGTGAATGTCAGTAAAATGAGAAGCGCTATCAACAAAAATACCTGTTTGGTAAGAAAATAGGAACAAAAACAACAAAAACAAGATGCCTGAACTGTGTCAAGCAGGGAAGACTCTGATCAGAATGCACATCTGTGCAGTCTGATCTGAGTTTTTCCCTGTTTGCACCTATAGTATACAGTAAATTGCTTTATTTTCTTTATTTAACAATATTTTGGTTCAAATTATTGGCAAGGTATGTTAATGAAACTATGAAATAATAACGTCTTTAAATCAATAGGCATTTCCATACATTTGTTTGTCAGTCAAATAGTGATGAGTTTCTTGAATTTTAGAACCAGTAGATTTGCGAATATTAGCAAAAATGAAACTTATGAGTATTAAGTGATTACACTAGAATATGTGACAAAGAAAAATGTGTTACATTTGTATTTTCATTTTTTTTTTGTCAGGAACTAAGCATATTTACATTATAACATATTTTGATGTCAAAGAAGCATTTATTCTCTTATCATTAAGTTGTTTTGGAATACCCTGCAGAAACGATATGGCATCTTTTATATTGATAAAATTGTTATGTCATTATCCAGTTATGCTGAAATGTCTTACATTCTTACCAGTTACACTTCATAGTCTCTTGTTCATGTTAACTATTCTCAGAAATCTCTTTGACAAAAACTGAAGATGGGCAGTACATCTGGCCCCAAGGTTATAAAACTTTTCATGCTCAACTCTGCTGAGCATGAACTTTTACCTGCTTATAAATAGCAAATTACTGGTAAGTTCAGTTGTTTTCTTGCTCAGTTTAGCTGAGTATGAAATTTTCTTTGCTTATGAATATGAGAATGCCAACATGAGTTGGCATTTTCATATTTATCAGCAGAGAAAATTTCATGCTCAGCTGAGTTGAACACGAAAAAGTTTTATAACAACAGGGCCTGGTTCATAATGTGTTATCCTGAATTTCCTCACAGTATCATAACCTGTTCTTCTTTGTTTCAGCTGGTTGGGTCAGCTCCAGGATTTCCTCATGGTTGTATAGATTCATTGGAAGAAATAGCTGCAGTAAGCACCATCTAAATTTGTTATACATGTATGATGTAAATCTTTTACCAGTGTGAAATTTCAAGTAGCAAGTGAACTGAACCTATAGTCTCACACATATATCAACATCAAACAGCTGTTTAAAAATTGTTTGATAGGTGATCTGTTTACAAAAAAACAAGCATACATTGTTTAGTTATGAACAAGGACACTGCATGATTCTCACTTTAATTTTGAAAATTGCCCTGGAAACATCTTGGAAAGAGCAGAAGTACTAGAATGTAATTTGAAGATATACTTGGAAAAACAGGAGTCAGCGGTCCAAAAAGAGGAGTAAAAGACTCCAATTATTGAGTGAATAAGAAGTCTGCACTGTCTCTCGTAAATAGGTTTATTGGCACACCGAGAAGAACAAGCATAAGGTTCGATTTAACAGATTTAATTTTGTTTTTGTTTGTTATGTTGCATTTTGGATAAGGTACAAGAAAGTATAAATACAGTTTATAATAGAGTCTTAGTGATCAAGACTCAGTGCTTTGAACTGCTAGGCCTTGAGAACCTGTTACTTTGAATTACAGTTGGGAAGAAAGTATGATATACCAGTACACACTGATTGCTGTCTAGGAGGCTTTCTGGTTCCCTTCATGGAGAAAGCAGGGTACAGTGTTCCTAAAACAGACTTCAGAGTGCCAGGGGTAACCAGCATATCAGCTGATACTCATAAGGTATATATTCTACTCACTAGAACTATTTTCTATAGACAGAGTACAAAATTGACCACGTTTAAAGGGGTATACAATAAAAGCAACTCTTGGCTTCATTTTCAAGTTTCTGTAAATTAAACATAATGTCTATGTAAATAGCTGAGGATAGCACTGATTATGTTGAAGGAGAATACAATTTTTATAGGGCATGAATTACTCCCGAAATTTGTTTTTGTACTCATTGAAGGCCAACACCTACTAAGATGGATGGAATCAGGACCAACTTTGAACAGTTATCACACTGAAACATAATTTATGGTGTAAATATAATGGCAAACTATAGGAATTAAATAAAAAGGACACCTAAAATGACCATAATTGTCCTAAAACTGAAAAGGTTTGGTTTCACAATGCTGTAATGGGCCAAAAAGACGCAGATAGAGTGGAAAACAGTGTAGGCCCTGAACAGACTGCTCATTAAGAGCAGTCTGAACTGGGTCTGCACTCTTTGCTCAGACCTGTCTGTCCCGGTGTTTATGGTATGACCAGATCACTGATGTACATTTCAGTACGGGTTTGCTCCTAAAGGGTCCTCAGTGTTGTTGTACAGCAGCAAAGAATACAGAAAATTCCAGTGGTTTGTTCAGCCAGACTGGCCGGGTGGTATATATGCGACACCAACAATGGCGGGTAGGCATCAGATTATCCTTCCACCCTAAATGTTTGACATTGACTTTTTGATCTAGCTTTGTAGTCTCCTAACTGCAAACATTGTAGATCCAGATCAAACGTGCTCATTATTACTACAGTAAATTGGTATGAACTAAGTATCTCATCAAGAGGATATGCTGATGTCACAGGATACATCAGACATTTGCCAGAGTGAGATTCAGAGATCTGAGAACATCACATAGATGTGATACAGATGGTTAGGTCAAGTTACTATAGTAATATATTGATTTTCTACCTTTAACTGATTTTATATCCATTTCTTAATATATTCATTCAGATGTCAAATTAGAAACACAGGAATATTTTTCATAATGTTTTGTTTGTTGAAGTTATGTCATTAACCTCATGGTTCTGGTTCCTGCACCTACAGTACATATTCAGAATACATGTTTGAAGTAAGAACTAAACCTCATTTTTAAGGGACTAGTGATACAGATTCAGAAATTGCCAGTACGTTGATCAGGCTTTTTGAACTTGTATTTCTATTGAATACTTCCCAAAAATGGAACTTAAGTGTTCAGTCTCTGAGAAAATGAAAGTTTTGAAATGAGAACATTAAAGTTTACACAAGTGCAGTCATCATTATATTGTAGACTCAGTTGTTAATCTTTTGCAATTTTAGGCAGCAGGTCGGGTGCCGTCATTGCAGCCTGTTGGGCAGCCATGATGCATTTTGGAGAAAGTGGTTATGTGGAAACAACGAAGAAAATAGTTGGTGTTACAAGATACATTGCTGAAGAGTAAGTAGTACAGTATTTGTTTTAAATACAGGTATTTGGAACTACAGCCATTTCTGAAATGGGTTCATCCATCTTTGAACTTGGTCAGACCCACTTGTGTCTATCGTAGTTATTATGATTATAAATATTTTGTAAAATCGTTGGCAAACAATGCAGACCCTGATCAAGCTGCTCTTTAGGAGCAGTCTTCTCTGGGTACACACCAGAGCTCAAGAGGGGTCACAGGGATAACTCAAAGATAATTTTTCTAATTTCTCAATGAAAACGAATTTTGTGACCCCTCATTGTAACAGTCTCAGCGAGACTGTTCTTATCAGGGGTCACAAAGTATGTTCTTTTTAGAAAAATAAGGAAAATTATCCCTGTTACCCCTTCTTAGTGGCAGCAGTGAAATTACACTGTTTGCTCAAGCATGTCTATCCAAATATTTGTTTCTTGTTGTGAAGTGATGTGCACAGAAAAAGCTGTTTAACGGAGTGCCCAGTTTTGGACTTGACTTATTAAAGCTAGCAGATTGTATTCACAAATTTAAATTTCCAAAATTGTTTTTATTATCAGTACTCTTATTTCAAAATACTTATGGATTCACTTGTAGTTCAATGGATTCACTTTCAGTTCACAACAATTATCAACCCATATAGCACCAAATGGGCAGATGACAAAATGTACATCTTCAAAATTCAAAAAAAATGTTATGCCAAGCTATAGTGAGAATTCAAAGAATAGGGGGCAAACAGTGTAGTCCCATATGAGGTGGCTCATAATGAGCCGCCTCATCTGGATCTGCACTATTTGTAAATTCTACTATTTTCTTTTTTGACATTTTAAGTTTTGAAAAAAAATCATAGTAATACATTTTAGTTCTGTTTCCACAGGTTAAGAACAATCATAGTAATACATTTTAGTTCTGTTTCCCCAGGTTAAGAAAAATCATAGTAATACATTTTAGTTCTGTTTCCATAGGTTAAGAAAAATCATAGTAATACATTTAGTTCTGTTTCCACAGGTTAAGAAAAATCATAGTAATACATTTAAGTTCTATTTTCCCAGGTTAAGAAAAATTCCCGAGCTAGAAATAGTTGGAGATTCCCAGGTGTCAGTAGTGGCATTTACTTCCAAGAAGTTCAACATCTTCAGACTTTCAGATGCTCTGGCGGACCTTGGCTGGAGTCTGAATCCCCTACAGTTTCCCTCGAGGTAAGTGTCACTCTTACATATCTGAAACTGACTTTGCCAACTTCGAATTTAATGTTTGACGAACATCAAGAACAGAATATCAGTATAAGCTACCAGCTTAGCTATATAAGCTACCAGCTAGCTATATAAGCTACCAGCTAGCTATATAAGCTACCAGCTAGCTATATAAGCTACCAGCTAGCTATATAAGCTACCAGCTTTCGTTCTGATCCTATTGCTTTGTGTAATTGTGTTATTTGTATGTTATTATGTGTATTTTGAAAATAAAATATGTTTAAACCAATATCAGTTTGGTTTCCCATAGCTATTCACAGGTGGTCTTCATCAGCTTTTCCACGAACAAAAGACACTGCAATTAGTTGGAATATTATTTTGCAATTGGCATGATGTTGTATATAATACCAGAGTTCTAGACTAATTGTATTTGTGGGGATGAAAATTTAGGGTTTTTAAAGACAAATTCTTGCAAATTGGCTGCCTTAACTATGTCATGCTGTTGTCTGCTTTTATCCTATTTCATGACAGTACAGTAAATATGCTATTTTATCAAAGAAATTTCCCGGTCTCACATAGATTATGAGAAATAATTGTCTACACACTGCATAGTAGAGAATAAATGTGTTAAAAGTATTCTGTTGTATTTTTATGCTCCACTAAGGGTGAGCATATAGTTGCTGCTTTGTCCATCTGTCTGTCTGTCTATAACCCTATCACAAGTATTTACAAAGTTTGCTCCCTTTCTAGTTTTTTCAATATTTTGCTTGTCTGGAGCATATCTCGGAAAGTATAAGGGGTAACTAAATGAAACTTCACACGTTGATAGAGGACAGTGAGGGGAAGTGCATTGCACAAGAACCGTAACCCTATCACAAGTATTTACAAAGTTAGCTCCCTTTTTAGTTTTGTCTTACCTGCGAAGCAGAAGCGAGACAGGTATTTTTTTCCGGTGTCGTCAGCTGCGGCGGCGGCGGCGTAAACTTTCATCGGGTTTTTGCGTTCAGGTCAGTTTCACAAAGCGCTGACAGGCGAGACACCGCATTCCGCGGAATTCTTGTTTCAATATTTTGCTTGTCAGGAGCATATCCCTAAAAGTATAAGGGGTAACTAAATGAAACTTCACACATTGATAGAGGACCATAAAGGGAAGTGCAGTGCACAAGAACCGTAACCCTATTGCAAGTATTTATGAAGTTAGCTCCTTTTTCTATTTTTTTTCAATATTTTGCTCTCTGAAACTATAAGGGGTAACTAAATGGTAACTAAATGAATTTTCACAAATTGATAGAGGACTGTGAGAGGAAGTGCAGTGCACAAGAACCGTAACCCTGTCACAAGTAATTACAAAGTTATCCCCCTTCCTATATTTTACAGTATTTTGCTTGTCCGGCGCATATCTCTGAAAGTGTTAAAGGGAACTAAATGAAACTTCACACATTGATAGAGGACAATGAGAGGAAGTGCAGTGCACAAGAACTGTAACCCCATCACAAGTATTTACAAAGTTAGCTCCCTTCCTTTTTTAAGTATTTTGCTTGTAAGGTGCACATATCCAAAAGTATTAAAGGGAATGTAATGAGACTTCATACATTGAAAGAGGGCAATAAGGAGAAGTGCATAGCCCAGACCATAACCCTGTCTTAAGTATTTACAAAGTTAGCTCCCTATCTTATTCAGTATTTTGCTTGTCTGGAGCATATCTCTGAGAGTTTAAAAGGGAACTTAATGAAACTTCACACTCTGATAGAGGGCAATGAGTGAGTGAAAGTGCAGAACACAACAACCATAACCCTGTCATAAGTAATTACAGATTTTGCTCCCTTCTTAATTTTTGCTTTATTTTGCTTGTCAGGAGCATATCTTTGGAAGTATTGATGGAAACTAAATGAAACTTAATACATTGATAGAGGGCAATGAAAGGATTTGGTTGGATGGTTGTTTTGGGTTTAACGGTCCTTTGAGACAGTATTTCAGTCTATATCGGGCCGTCTCCCAAAGAGAGGGAGAAAGAAGAGAAATGATAGACGAGAGAAAAACTGTCCAAAACAACTCCCAAGCACACCTACTGCAAGCACAGTAAGCCCTTGCCCTACTACTATTCAAATAAGTAGGACGCCCCGGCACTGGAAGTTACACAGCACCTTCGCACCACCCGACCACTCCCTCAATGAAAGGAAGTGCAGAGCTTAAGAACTATAACCATACCTTTAGTAATTACAGCTCCCTTTCTAATTTTTTTCAGCTATTTAGCTTGTCTGGAGCATATATCTGTACATGTTTCAGAGACATGAATGAAACTTCACATATTGATAATAGAGGGCAATGACAAGAAGTGCAGAGCATAAGAACCATAACTGTATTCCAAGTTATTTTGGAGTTACTTCCCTTATTTTTTCTCAGTTGTATGCATGTCCAGAGCATAGCTCTAAAAGTATTGAAGTGAATTATTTTTTCCACTGTAAAATGCATTTAATTTACACAGAAAATCACTCCTTCAACAGGATACCCATTCCACTATTCCAAGCCTTCGGGGAGCATCCATTGGTTCCACCAATTTTCTTGTTTTGAATTCCCTCTACAAGCGTACTTCCTGTGAGATGTTGTATCATGGTATAATTGTGGAGAAATAAAAAAATCAAACTTTGACTCTCAGCATTTAGTTAGCTTTAGCTATCAAACTTATTCAGTAACTGACATCAGGAACCATTAAACATAAACCTAAATTAGTATTGGATGGTATTGATGCCAAAGATGGTTGCATAAGCAAGCTGACAGATCACATTTAAAGAAAAAACTTTTAACTTTAAACGTGAAAAACTTTTTTTTTGTCCAAAATTAATGCTTTTAGGTGACTGGGTACTTTTTCAGGGAAAGCAACTCCACCATTTTAACATCTGCTATGGGGGTCAACTCTTAAGACCTTTTAAGAGTAAACCCCTTTTTGAAAGGGTTTCATTATCAAGGGAGGCAATAAGGAAGTCACAGAAGTTGTCTCCCTTCGAAAAATTGGCTATAGACATGTTTTGTAATAATTTTGTTTCAGCATTCATATCTGTTGTACATTGTTACACACCAAGCCAGGGGTAGCTGACAAGTTTATCAGTGATGTCAAAACCAATGTGAATGAACTGATATCAGATCCTAATGCTCACACTGGAGGAATGGTAAGTTGGCAAACATATTTATTGAAAGGCGTAAGAGTATGATGTGTAATCAACTAAGAGTATGACTTACGTAATGGCAGACAAAATTATCAGTAATATTTACATTATCAGTGTAGAGCTCTCTGTTAACCCAATTAAGTGATGCGGGCGTCAATGTTGTTTAAAAGTCAATAATTACATTGTATCAAGCGCTTCAGAGTGACAGCTCATCTCACTAACTAGCACGTGAAATCTACAACATTCCATGTACTTGAATGGCTAGTAAACATTGAGTGACAGCTCGCTACGCCTACTTGCACGCAAAATCTACAGCAGGAGGTGGAATTTACTGGCAGGCAGAGACAATGCGGCTGTTCCAAACTATTGCTAAATTCGGCCGGTAATGTTTTTTAAACAATCTTTATATATGTATTTCTTAATTTTGTTTATCTTTTTATTGATCAAAAGCATCGTTTAATAATATAAATATAAGGAATAAATGTTATTTTTTAAACGTTTACTGAAGTATAAACTACATCCGTCACGAGCAAAGTTTACGTTAAACCCTTCGGGGTTCACTTACTTTGCTCGTGACCCGATGTAGTTTATACTTCAGTAAACGTTAAAAAAATAACATTCATTCCTTAAATAACATGGAATCAAATATGGTAATGCAATTTTTTGTGAAAGCATAGGGTATAGAGGAGATTTTAATTTCTGATTCTCATAATGGTTTGTTGCTTTGAGCATTGCTTTAGGTAAGGAGGGTTATCAGGGATAAGCTAGGAATAATGTTACATAATTCTGCATAAAAATGTGTTGTGACTCATGTTACAGTCATTTTGGTGAGACAGTTTTAGTGAGGGGTCACAACATGTTTTCATGGAGAAATAAGAAAAATTATCTCAGAATTATCCACAAAACCTCCTTTGTCTGGAGCTGTGATTAGCAAGACCTTAACCATTTCTCAGGAGTTGCTTTTCACAGATTTTTGTGAATATCAGATTTCATGAAAATAAACATGTCGGTGAATATCTTATTATTTACAAACGATTTTTATTCTTATGAATTTTATGGTAGCTCAGTGAAATTTACATTAAAGATATTTAATTTTGATACATTCAGGGTGCCATATATGGTATGTCCCAGTCAATTCCTGATCGCTCCCTTGTCTCGGAGATTTGCGGTCTCTTCCTGGATGCCTGTTACACTACAAATGATCCTGTGACTGAAAATGGCAGTACACCTAATGGCAGTACACCAAATGGAAGTACAGCGAATGGCGGCTCACCAAACAGAAAGCACAAGAAAAAATAAGATAGAAAGATAGTGATAAAGAGAAACAAGAAAAATGTGATAAGTGTCAGGATTGTCTTAAGACTTTTATTTAACCTTTACCCTTCTGATTTTCCATAATGGTATCTTCTACTAGAGAATCTGGACAATTACATTCATCTTTTAAGGGGTGCTTATGCAAGTTGGAAACAGTGTAGACTCAGCCAGACTGCAGTCTGATCTGCGTATATACTGTTTGCAAATAACACAAAAATATATCTGTCACTGGTGTAGTATTTTCTCAAAATGACAATGTGTTTTACTGAAACATGGATACTGTTCTTGTCTGTATAAATTATTGATATAGCTACATATGTGCCCAATATTTAACTTAAAGACAAAAGTGCTGTAATTTTTTTGTTAAATTATGATTTTAATTGTACTGTATAACTTATTAATACTGATTCATTTTATTCTGCTCAAGTTGATATAAACAGGGTTTTGGAGGGATACTCACAAATAGTATACCGTATTAATCGGCAGGGTTTTTTCAATGACCCCAAATATCTAAATACATTTTTATGACCTCAATAATATGGGGTTTTCCCTTTCAAAACAATTTCAGAGATCTAGATCCATCTTATCTTATAAGTCCTATTTGTGAGAATTCTATACAAGGCTTCTGATAAGAAAAACATGATGAATATTTGCAAATTTTGTTTTTGAATAAAACATGTTGTGACACCTCACCAGAATCATGTCAGCAAGATGATTTGTAGGGGATGCCTCAATACATTTGTTTGCTGAAATTAGAAAACATATTCCAATATAAAGCGCCCAAAAGGGTAGCCAACAAAATTTACACCTGCAAAATTTTAAAAAATGTATCATATTGAGAATTTGAAGACCAGAGGGCAAACAGGGTAGATCCAGATGAGGCAGTAAACAGTGTAGATCCAGATGAGGTGGCTCATTATGAGCCACCTCATCTGGATCTATACTGTTTGCAAATTCAACTATTTTCATTTTGACGCTCATAGTGTTGATGTCAGATACTTGCCTTTATTAATGTTTGGGGCTCTGTTTTTTGTTAAACTTTATAGAATGTCATTATACAAACATGTGATAACTTGTTTTTATGTTGTAACATTTTGTTGTAGTTTCTGGTGTCATATGTCAAATAACTATCAAAATATGTTTTAATTTGTCACAAGATTGTCTTAAGATCTTATGTCTTCAATTTAAGCACAGTTGCATTTTGAGGGTAAATCTTGTCATCCAGAAATTCCAAATGTTTGGTCTGAAATTGAGGGTCATTTTCGTAATGCTTTAAAGTGAGTGATTAGAGTGATTTAAAACAAATAGCATTTCCTGTTACTGTAAATTCACATGCTAAAGGTTGTCTTTTATTGTAAAAACAAACAGAGCAAAAGTTTATGGTTTAACTAATCACCATACTGAAATGGACGATTAAAAGGAGATTTGTGACTTTTAAGGTGAATAAATATACGTTTTCGCTGCCATATTTAAAGGGAAACAACTTTTGTGACTCCCTGTTTACTGTTTACTTCTATGTAGGGCTGGGATGAGTACCCGGGTACCCGAGTTCAGGTCGGGTAGACCAAATACCTAGGTACATATTTGCTATCCGTTACCCGGATGTTTATTATTATGCAATGCGTAAATGTTCTATTTGGATAGAATTCCAAGCAAACAGAGCAAAGTTCAGCGTGACTGTCTTGTATAAATTGCGATCATATATTGCAAAACCATTTTTGCATATTGTAATATTTCTACATTTATGTACCCTTATCATACACACATGTGAAAATGACAGATACCTTACACATTACATGTATTTGATCTAAACATACATTTTCTAACTGAAAATGCTCAAAATGCTATGGTAACGGGTTGCCCTACAAAATCTCTACCCGTCCCAGCCCTACTTCTATGGGCAATAAAATCCTTCCAAAAGGGAATTTTCGTCTCTTCTTTTAAAGCGAAGAACTTGCTTCTAAGGGAGCGATTTTTTTCCTTTGAGTTGACAGATAATGACAGAATTGCTGCCCATGGAAATCATTCATTCACCTTAAGTAAATGTATGGAGGCTTTGAAACAGCAGTTTTAGCAATATATGAACAACCAAAGCACACTGAGCACTAACAACAGTAAATATAGTGAATTCACATTTAATGTTTAGTGTTCCAGATAAGAAGGGGTAAAAGGGTTAACTTTGGGATAATTTTCCAGGCTTCTGCATAAAAAAATACATTGTGACCCTCATTAGAACCGTCTCCACAAGACGGTTCTAATGAGGGGTCACAATGTATGTTTTTGTTAAGAGATAAGAAAAATTATCTCCGAATTACCCTCAGAACCTTACCTTATCTCGAGCTCTGATGTTCATCACGTGTGTTCTTGTTAAAGAAAAAGAAGCTGTGATGTTCATCACGTGTGTTCTTGTTAAAGAAAAAGAAGCTTTTTTTGTTTGTGTTCACTATAAAAAAAAATGGCATGTTTATTTTTTAACCTCAGAATACCAAGTCAGATGTCCACTAAGTCGGACCAAATTGAGATCAAACTCTCAGGGATATATAGACTTCAGAGTTCCAGATAAGAGTATTTAAATATAATTCTAGGATAATTTCTAATAAGTCTGCATGAAAAGGTATGTTGTGACATGTCATTGGCACTGCTTACAGTGCGTTTTTATGAAGAAATGGAGAAAAAAATCCAAGTATTTTTTTTTCAAATACTCCCTATGATATAGAGCTCTGAATAGCACAGTGTTCACTTCTTTTTCAGTTGCCCTCTTAGTTGGTCGTGTCTTTTTGAAAAGGTACCTTAAGGTGAATAAGTCCAACAGGGTTATGGAAATACCATGCCTGACTTGTCCTACTTGTCCCATTTCACTCAGGACAAGTGAAAATTTTTAATGTACTTGCCCTGGGACAACTAAAGTGTACGGATTCATTTTCAGTTACAACAACTAGATTTTGATAGAAAAATACTTAGGCAATCTGTGTGGACCCAGATCAGACTGCTCCTGTTGGAGCAGTCTGATCAGAGTCCACACTCTTCACCATTCCAATTTGTACAGTAATCTGGAAAAAGTTTTATATGTGTAGAGTAAGGAATAAGATGTTTGATTTTTTCAGACATTTGGCATAGAAAAGATGCCTTTATTCAATTTTAAGGCTTTGACGCTATTTGAAATGATAGATGAGATTTGTCAAAATAATTAATGATAATATGAAATAAATGTCTATGACTAAAGAACCCTTAAAATAATGCAAACAGCATATTTGCAGTTTGGATAATTCATTTCTTGTCGGACAAGTTAAGTTTGACTGTTAACTTGTCCCTAGACAAGTGACAGATTTTTCTATTTCCACAGGCCTGGGTACACATTCAGAGGTAGCAGCGATAACATTTTATTTTTTGCATACCTTTTTCATCCGAGTCAAATATCAACACAATGAATTTGCTTCTCTAGGATTTAAGTTTTATAAAAAGCTACTAGGTATGTGATAATGAGATCTATGGAAAAACTATAATGTACTAAAATTAATCCCTTGACTACCTCAGCACATTACTTTCACAGCAGCTGTGATGTTTCCAGATATTTTGTAGTTCATTTTAATACAGGGACCAGCTTAAAGGAGCTTAGAACATGTTGACCCAAATTCGGATTCTTATGTTCTGAGCATCTTTACTTGGCTGTCAGTGTGCAGAGCTCCAGATATTGGCAGTATGAAATAAGTTTCCACATTTCCGCATAAAAACATAAGCTGTGGCTCTCATAAATGTTATAAAACTTTTTTCATGCTCAACTCAGCTGAGCATGAAATTTTCTCTGCTGATAAATATGAAAATGCCAACAGTAGTTGGCATTTTCATATTCATAAGCAGAGAAAATTTCATACTCAGCCAATCTGAGCAAGAAAACAACTTAAGTTATCAGCAATTTGCTATCTATTAGCAGGTAAAATTGCATGCTCAGCTGAGTTGAGCATGAAAAGCTATATAACCTCAGGTCCAGTTTTATGTTGTAGCCCCTTATTAGAACTGTTTTATATAGCTGCACTGAATGGTTACCATTTTTTATGTTTTCGACCATTCTTTTGAAGGGATACAGCTATTGTAACCTGTTTGCTTCACTGGGTGATGAAACCCTTTCAAAGGGGGTATACTCTTAAAAGAACAGGGGAGCACATTCTGTCCTGTAAGAGTGACTTCCCTTGAGCAGGCAAAAATGAAAGTGGCAGAGTTGCTTCACCAATTTTTTTTTCCTGTTTGTCTTAACTAATATGGTCATAGTCAAGTTATCACAAATTATTGTGTGTCAAAGTAAATTTTCTGGGACCAGAAAATTTACTTTGAGATACCAGGAGTTTGAGATAACAGATGTTGAAATATAAGGAAAATTGACAGTGTGTTCAAACTATATTCTTTGATTTAAGAGGGTACTTTGAGACCTAAGTGTTCAGGATATCAAGAGCTGACTGTAATATCTCAGATTCCTATCATATATCTCAGAATTGTATCAACCACTGTAATGTGCCTAAATTTTGGGACACCAAAAATTAATAATTTTCCATTTGGAACAAATGGAAAATTATTTATTTTAGGTGTCACAATACTTAAGCACATTACGGTACTCCTTTTATCTGGAGCTCTGTAGTTAGGTTACATTTTTATCATGACATTTTCACCATTTCAACATGTTTGAATGACATGCATGCTTGTACAATGTAGTAGGTGAAAGAACAGGTACAAACAGGAAGTTAAGAAACCATCATGGAACTATGGGAGATTTGCCGTCAGCTTATATTTGATCCATGTATTGACATCACCTGTGCAAAGGCCTATGCTGACCACACGTCAGCCTTGTTTTGGGCTCAAATTAGCCTTGACCACTGCTCCAGATAAGAAGGGGTAATACGGATAATTTTGGGATAATTTTCCGGATTTCTGCATAAAAACATACATTGTGACTGCTCATTAGAACCGTCTCGTGGAGACGGTTCTAATGAGCAGTCACAATGTTTGTTTTTGATAAGAAATAAGAAAAATTATCCTGGAATTTTCCTCGAAACCCCACCTTAATCTGGAGTTCTGGCCTTGACTCTTAGGCAGTCTGGGCTCACACAGGTATGGTATGAAATAGTGAATTGAGTATGTGTGGATTGTAAATATAGACAGGGTTCATTACGAATAAGGTTGATTAGAATTTATCTGACAGACTGTATGAGAGTTGATGTTTGAATTTATTCATTACTGTGAAGCAAGACAAAGGTGTTACTTTCTGATGTCGGCGGGGGTGGCTGCTTAAACTTTGCGTAAAGTTTTGTGGTTTTGCCCTGTAGTATGAAAATGTGCAGACAGGCGCGATATCACATTCCCGCAGAATTCTTGCGATTATGTTACTTTGTGACTGATGTTTTCATTGATAATCAAACACATCAGACTGTTCTCAGTTTGATTATGTCCCCCCACCAAAGGTGAGGGGGGACATATTGTTTTCAGTGCGGATCCCGTCGGCGTCTGCGTCGGCGTCAGCGTCGGCGCGACAGATTCTTGTATGCGCGATATCTCTTGAACCAATGGATGGAATTTCACCAAACTTGCATGGATATATTATTGGGACAAGCTTATGAGCTGATTAGATTTTGGTGACCTTGACCTCATTTTCAAGGTCACAGGAGGACTTAGCTGACAATTTCTTGTATGCGCGATATCTCTTGAACCAATGGATGGAATTTCACCAAACTTGCAGGGATACATCATTGGGACAAGTGTAAGAGCTGATTAGATTTTGGTGACCTTGACCTTATTTTCAAGGTCACAGGATGACTTAGATGACAATTTCTTGTACCCAATTTCTTGTATGTGCGATATCTCTTGAAACAATGGATGGAATTTCACCAAACTTCCATGGATATATCATTGGGACAAATGTAAGAGCTGATCAGATTTTGGTGACCTTGACCTCATTTTCAAGGTCACAGGAGGACTTAGATGACAATTTTTTGTACCCACTACATCTCCTGAACCAATTGATGGAATTTCACAAAACTTGCATGGATACATTATTGGGACAAGTTTTTGGACTGAGTAGATTTTGGTGACCTTGACCTCATTTTCAAGGTCACTGGAGGACTTGGATGACAATTTCTTGTACCCACTATATCTCCTGAACCAATGGATGGAATTTCACCAAACTTTCCTGGTTACATGATTGGGACAAGTTATGAGCTGTTTAGATTTTGGTGACCTTGACCTTATTTTCAAGGTCACTGGAGGACAAACATGGCAGTTTCTTGTACCCACAATATCTCCTGAACCAATAGATGGAATTTAGCCAAACTTTCGTGGATACATGATTTGGACAAGTTAGAGCTGAACAAAATTTTGGTGACCTTGACCTCATTTTCAAGGTCACAGGAGGATTTAGATATGTGCAAATTTCACTAAAATTGATGTATCTCTTTAAGCTTTTGCTTGATTTCCACTTTACTTTCATAGATATACCTATGGGACAGTCTCCAGAGTGTAGTGTGTTTTGATGACCTTGACCCCATTTTCAAGGTCAAAAGCTGTCTTACAAATGCGTATTTTTCTCTCTTAAAAATAAGATATCTTGAACCAGTGGATGGATATTCATCAAACTTGCATGAATGTATCATTGTGACGGGTTTAAGACATGTTTAGTAGTTGGTGACCTTTACCCATTTTTGAAGGACATAGTCTTCTATGTGGGATATCTTTAGAACCAGCGGATGGATTTTGCCCAAACTTGCATAGATATTTTATTTGTACAATCTTTTTATTCATTAGAGGGGATGGGAAATGGGCTGGTGGGGGGACATCAATTTTTCTCTGAAAAACATTTCTAGTTAATTCTATAACCATGCAAAATTTGAGCAAATGGATATTTTAAATACTTACTTGTAGTAATGTCAAGATAACTATCCTTGAAGGTTGCAAATTCGTGGATACAAGAACTAAAACACATTACAGGCACACATGAAATTGTTTCTTGTTATATTTTATGACTTACTGAGACAATAACACCAAATCAATCATCTAGTAAAATTTCGTTGCAGAGCAAGTTCTTTAAATGCTTTAAAAATAATCCGCAGTTGATTTTGGTGATCTGTTGATACTAAATGACACAAGGTTGTAAATTCGTGGATGTCTTCCTCTTCCAGATAAAAAATAGATTTAGTCATGTGAAGTTTATTGTTTATTATTTTCTGTCGCATTGATGCTTTTGTAACGTAACTTGATGGAAACAGATTATAAATAATTCCATTTACTTCTGATATTGATGATTAATATAACTGACCCATCCATTCAAACAAGATTCATAATACTGTTCAGTGTCCTTCCTACACCTTACATATTTTCAGACATGGCGTCATAGCCATTGTATAGAAATAGTTGAAATTCATGGTATAACGACATATGTATGCCCGCCTGAATACAGAATAAAAATATACACGGAATGTTTTCTGTGAAAAAAATACGAGGATGGATTTATCCCCCGTCTTGAAAGAAACCACTTTATGTTTCAAAAAAAAGCAGGTAAGGACCCCAAATATGAAAATCAAATTAGAAAACAATTTTGCAGTTGAATTTTTTAACCAATGTTATTGCCATTTCTTCATCAGAAAGTGTAAAATTAGCAACCATAGCGGTGTTTCCTCAAGGTGATGTCTGAGGTTACAAAATGGCCGCTCTACAGTTATGCAAAAAAGAAATAGCAAACATGGCATAAAAAGTAACTGGTCAAACATTTTGTAATAGTTTTATTCCCTATTTAGACTCTAAGCATTTTGTTTTATGATGAAATAAAACATTTATGCTTGTGTTCAGGATAGAAGTACATGTATAAACACTTGGCGAAACTACTTTGGCGCATGAATATTATGCAAATTAGTAACATCCACGAATTTACAACACCCACGAATTTACAACCTCCAACGATATTTTATCTGTTAATTGGTTGATAAAAGAGATTCAAATGATTTTCAGCATGAAAATTATGGTAAAGATTGATATTAAGCTGACTTTTAATTTGTATTCACTCTTTTGTGGCTGATTTTACTTCTTGGCAAGTATAAACATTAAAATTAATTTGAAGAGTTTTTAAAGTATATGTACAGCTTAATAGGATGATTTTTACCTTTTCTTTTCTTCAGAATTAATAATAATAATAAGCTCCTGTTCAATCCTAAAATTTTGCAGTTTTGAAGGAATAAGAAAAAGCCAGCAATATTTGCCAGGATACACTTGCAGGGGAAGCAACTTTACCATTTCTGTTTGCCTCCCTTCTTGTTGAGATAAGCTCTTGAAATAATTTGCTCCCCTAGACCCATTTTGAAAGGGCATCTTTGTACAGGGAAGTAAACAGAAATTCAATAAAATTGTCTCCCTTCAAATAAATGGTGAAAAACATGGCTATGTTTTTCACCATTTATTTAAAGGGAGACTATTTAACTTCTTTCCAAGGGAGCTTACTCAGACATGGAAGTATTTGCCTCCCTTCCCAGAAAGTGATCAACTCCTATAGGCTTGGTTTTGCTCGTTTCAGAGAACAGATTTCTCTCCTTAAGAGAAGTCTCCACTAGAGAACGACTCCACCTATAAGGGAAGTTGATACTATTCTGCTGTTGTTACCTTCCTTGTAAACATGACAGGATTTTTTAAGCAAGATCTAAGGCTGAAGGGCCATGCAATAACCTTATTAATGGCATTATGTATTTACTCTGTAATTATTGGGTTTTGATGAAAGTGAGCCTTGAAAAAAGTACAATCTGTTTGCTATTCATCGCTTTCTTAAGAGATTTCAAAACTTTTTTGTAACTCTGCATGCTTTTGAAAGTTTTGTTAAATGATTTATTGAAGATGCATGTGATATGTTTTGGTAAGTATATATTAAGATTTGTTACAATGATGTGTAACTAGTGATGTGTTATTTGATGAATATATGCAACTGATTTGTATTACAAAACTCTCATCAGAGACAAGTATATTCATTATTTAACTTAGATACATTGTTTAAGTTTGATTAAGGTAAATGGGTACACTTTCAGGGGAAACTACTCCATTTTTAATTTTGCCTCCCGTTTCATTGGGTTCAACTCTTAAGGAAAGAATTTGCTCCTCTAGGAGCAATTTCCTTTAAGATTTATCCCCTTTTTAGAAGCACAATGTTGTCCAGAGAAGCAAAAAGGGAGTTGCAAGAGTGGTTTCCCTTTATGAAAATAGGAGAAACATGTGAAGGAGTACCCATTTACCCTAAGACTGAGGTCGCCTAGATCTCTATTTTTGTTAACGTTTCTTTTTGCCTAATTTTGTGAATCAGTGCCTGGTTGTTCAAAACTAACAACATTGTTAGTTAACCTTTCGTTAAAATTTCAAGTGTAAAATCTCAGAAACGCCACCATGTTTTGTTGAAGAAATGTGAGCAAAAGCTTCTCACAATTTTTCAGCAAAAAATATCAGTGTATTTGGTTATAAAGTCATAAAACACTGAGCGAGTTTACCTTTTAACAAGCTCGTAAGGCTAATGATGCTTTGAACAACTTGGCGTAGTTTATCTGATCTGTGAGTGCTTGTATTTTCTCTGTGTGTGTTTTGTTGTCTATTGTGCTTATTATGTTATGTGTGCTTGTATTTTGGTTGTTTTAATTAGCACCTTTCAATGCAAATGATTTTTTCTTGATTTAAATGACCCTCACTGTTGGGAATCTAAAAGAGTAATCAATGCAGACTTCGATCAGGCTGTCCCAATGGCCAGTCTGATCAGGGTCTAGACTATTATCCACTTTGACAGCAGTGTTACAATACATTGTCATTATTGTAAAATCAACTTGTTGAAATTTAAGAGTGTTTACAGTACTCTGTCAAGCAATTGGAGCACCACTCGGCCAATTCCGTGAATCCATTGATCCTTGGAATTGGCCAAGCGGTGTTCCGATTGCTCTGTCAAGGTGTCCCAACACTTAGGTGACATTACAGTTTTGCACATCACGTCTACTAATTGCGCCACAACACATGTAAGGGATCTAGCATCTGTTGGAAACTGAAGACCTTGATCAACATGCACAGCTGTCCAGTCAGAGCCTGTATTAGATTGCTCACAAACAACAAAATATGAAGAATTGTTTTGATATGGAGGTTGGGCTAGGTCTTTGCTTTTTGCAGACATCATAAATATCCTTAGAATTTGTTTGTTGCGGCTCATCAACTATATTGATTGTTTGATTGTTAAGGATTAATCATGGTATGTAAATATACTATTTATAAACAAAATCATTTGTCATTATTTCATTCCAGTATTCCTTTTTCAGAGCCCAGGGGCCGGTTGTTCATAACTAACCATGTCTTAGTTAACGTTTCATTAAGATTTCAAATGTTAATATCTCAAATATGGCAGTATTTTTTGTTGAAAAAATGTGAGAAGCTTTCTCACACTTTTTCAACAAAAAATTTCATTGTCTTTGATTATAAGGTCGTAAAACACTTAAAAAGTTTACCTCTTAACGAGCTTGTTAGGCTAACGATGCTTTGAACAACTAGGCCCTGGTAGCTTAGTAAAACACTTAAAAAGTTGACCTCTTAACGAGCTTGTTAGGCTAACAATGCTTTGAACAACTAGGCCCTGGTAGCTTAGTGGATTAAGCGCTAGCTTGTTAATCTAGTGATCCAGATTTGTATCAAATGGAGGCAGAATTTTGTGAAATTTAAATGCCTTCCATTATCACCTTTCCAATGACTCAGTATGACTTAAATACTACTGAAAGGGTCATAAAACCATAAGTTATAAGACATCCATCTATCCATTATCCTATCACCATAATCTAAGTACAGAGCCACCTTTACTCCTGTGACTTTGCACAAGTCTGCTTAAAGGTGAATATGTCTATTTTTAGGGAAAGCAACTGCCATTTTTATTTTGGCCTCCTTTCTCAATTGGGGTCAACTCTTAAAGGAGGGAATTTGCTCTTCTAGGAGCAAATTCTTTCCTATAAGAGTAGACTTCCTTATAGAAGGGCATCATCCTCCAGAGAAGCAAACAGGAAGTCATGAAAATTGTTCCCCTTTTTATATGCCCGTTTTGAAAAAACGGACGTATTATGTCATGGCGCTGTCCGTCCGTCCGTCCGTCCGTCCGTAAACATTCTTGTGCGCGCCATAACTCAGTAACCGTTTGGGATATCTTCATGAAATTTTGTAGACATATGTATTAGGTAGGGGGAACGTGTCGCGTACAAGAATGGTTGCTCCCCCTTCCTTGGTTTCAAAGTTATGCCCCTTTGATTGTTTTTTACCCTACAGGTCTTGTGCGCGCCATAACTAGATAACTGTTTGGGATATCTTCATGAAACTTCATAGCAATGTGTATGAAGCCCCAACGATGTGTCGCATACAACAATGGTTGCTCTCCCTTTCTTCGTTTCTGAGTTAATCCCTTTTATTAGTTCTTTTTGGCTATTTTTGTGTATACTTATGTTGTGCATACATTAACTCAGTAACTGTTTGGAATATTATGATGAAACTTTATAGGAATGTGCATGATCACAAGATAATATGTCACATATAAGAATGGTTGCTCCCCCTTTCTTAATTTTGGAGTAAACTCCCTTTCCTTCGTCCATAAGCATTCTTGTGTGTGCCATAACTCAGTAACCATTTGGGATATCTTCATGAAATTTTGTAGGCATATGTATTAGGTAGAGGGAATGTATCACATACTAGAATGGTTGCTCCCCCTTCCTTAGTTTCCAAGTTATGCCCCTTTGATTGTTTTTTTTTTTCACTGCAGGTCTTGTGCGCGCCATAACTAGATAACTGTTTGGGATATCTTCATGAAACTTCATAGCAATGTGTATGAAGTCCAAACGATGTGTTGCGTACACAAATGGTTGCTCTCCCTTTCTTCGTTTCTGAGTTACATCCCTTTGATTAGTTCTTTTCTGCTATTATTGTGTATACTTATGTTGTGCATACATTAACTCGGTAACTGTTTGGAATATCATGATGAAACTTTATAGCAATGTGCATGATCACAAGATGATGTGTTACATATAAGAATGGTTGCTTCTCCTTTCTTAATTTTTGAGTAACCTCCCTTTGATTATTATTTTTAGGCATTTCCATTCACTCCATATCTCCTTAACCCTTTGAAATATTAGAATGAAACTTTGTAGGAATGAGTGTAATAATGGGGCAATGAATCCTGAGCAAGAACCATGACTCTGGCTTGCTTACTGGATTATCTGCCCATGCATAAATTTCCTGTTTACTCTGTAACTCCTTAACCGTTTAGAATATTTTAACACAACTTTATGGAGATGTGTATATTGTCAGGGGAATGTATTAGAACCAAGAACGGTATATCTAGTATATTTAGTTTATGAATTATCTCCCTTGTTTGACTTTGGCATTACTCAACTTAGGAGCCACTTCACCTTGGAAGCTGATTTTTGGAAAACTAATAGTATTTGATGTGTTAAATATTTATATAATGTTGCCGTCATTAATTAAAGTGTGGTTTCCCCTGTTTGTCTGCCTGTCTGTCCTTTTGTAAACAATCTTATTCATTCTATAATTCCTTTATGACATTAAAACGGGCGTATTATGCGCCGCTTGCGAAGCCCTTGTTTGAAAATGGTGGAAAACCATGGAGGTGTACTCATACACCTTAAGAAGATGTCAACATCTAAAGGAAGAAACTGGCACGCTGCATCAAAACTGCAAACCAGACAGACAGACTGATTGCTTCTTGTCGCACCTGCTTTAGCAAGGTGCGATATAGGCGTCTGGTTTTCCGTCCGTCAACCCGTTCGTCCGTCCGTCCATTCACATTTACGTCAACCCTAAATTTTAAGTCCATTCAAATGACTTTTTCTCCAAGACCACTGCATCCATGGTTCTCAAATTTCACAAGCTGCACGACCAGACTGCAGGGCTTCTGAATTACAAAATTCAGTTCGGTCCAGAATCCAAGATGGCCGCTGTTACTAAAAATAGCAAAAACAATAAAATCACTGTTTTCTCCAAAACCACTTGGTATATTTGGCTGAAATTTTACATGGAGCATTAATGGGACCTTGGTTATAAAAATTATCAAAATGAAAAAAATCTGTAGCAGAATTAGGTCACAGTGACCTACTTTCTGTTTACGAGTCCGAGTTTGCAAAAACGCCAATATCTGAAACTTGAACAGATTTAGGTCAAATTTAGTCAGAAAGGTCCTTACATGGAGTTCTTTGAAATTTACGTGAATGGAGACCATCCAAGATGGCCGTCAGCCACCGTTACTAAAAATAGAAAAATATGAAAATGACAATAGCTCAAGAGCCCCTGAATGGAATTAGACTAAATGTGTATCAAAATGATCCTTGCATGAAGCTGTTTCATTATTTTTTCAAATTGACCATCAGAGATGGAAACCATCTACCGTTACTAAAAATAGCGAAAAACATGAAAACAATAATATCTCATTAACTGCTGAATGGATTTTGACCAAATAGGTTTCAAAAAGGACACTTTTATCAAGTTCTCAAAGTGAAGGTGCAAAACAGGTGCGACATAGCATTCCGCGGAATTCTTGTCTAGGAGTGATGTGTACAACTGAACTGGTAAAATAATTCGGACAAACAGCAGAACCAATAATTAGGTAAACACAGAACAAAACAAGCACTGACTGATGCTGAAATATTTATTATATTGCTGTACTATGATCTACTGTTATCTTCCCACAAAATAAATGCTTTCAGATTTAACAGAAAAATATTTACAAAATCACAGTACAATACTATTAATTGCATATATAACTTAATTTCCATTTCTTGGCATTCATCAAAGTCTACCCACAGTGTACTATTATGGGTGAAGTTAATGATCAGTTGTGACATGCAAAACATGCCTAACGGCAGTCAGACACAGGAAATATTTGAACCAGTCTGTGAATCTCTGCCCACTAGCTAGGACCTTTGTTTTGTTCAAGTCAGGACAGCAAAGGATGTGGTCAGACTGCACGTATACCTAGGCTAATTTGAGCCTTTGCTGTTTGCATTAAGTATTAAGCCTTGTTTTTGCATGTTGCAACTCAAGTTCTGAAGGAAATCACTCAAAGATCCGCGACACAACAAAACCAACAAAGTGGCATGTGTGCCCAGAAAAGACTCAAATCAGCCTGGGCATCCACCCAGAACAGTCTTCGTGCTAGCTTAGACCCTTAGCTCCCCTTTAAGTGTACAGCAGCAAAGACTCAGATTAGTCTGGGCATCCTAGATCCTTAGCTTCCCTTTAAGTGCACAGCAGAGGCTCCGATCAGACTGGGCAGATGTCACTTAAAAATGAGCGGGTGCAGGACACGACAAAACAAACAAAGTGGCATCTTAGCTTAAGCCTTCAGTTTGTGCCAGTAGAGTCTTTGGGATCTATACATGATGTGCTATGGATTAGTAAAGGCTCAGAACAGACTGTGAGGACGCCCAGGCTGGTCTGACCCTTTTCCGTGTTTCGGCTGATCTATGTCCATTGGAAAACAGCAACCTACTTGTGAACTGGTCAAAATACTGAAATACTTCTAATAAATGCCCCTGTCTCTTTTCCAATAATACTATTATTTTAGCATAGCTCTTTCAAATGGAGTCCATCTTCAAGGAAAGAATTTGCAAATTCTTTCCTTTGGGAGCTGACCCATACTAACAGGCGCGGTTAAGAAAAGAAGGAAGGAAACGGGTGAATTACTTCATCTGAAAGTACAGTAGAACTTCTTTGGCTCAAATATGCTTGGGACCATGAAAATTAGTTCCAGCCAAGGGTAGTTCTAGCCATCCAGGGTTGGTTTCAATATAAAATGACCTCTAGGGACCAAGGAAAGGGTTCTAGCCAGACAGGGTTAACGAGCCATAAGGGTTTGAGCCATTGAAGTTCTACTGTATATCCATTGACCTTGATGCTGTTTATTAAGACATATTTTGGTACTGGCTGATTTACTACATTTCAGGCTCTAAACAATGCCCCTCTTTCTTAAAATGCAGTTTTAAGAGGATTTAGAGCACTTAATAGGATTAATGCAATAGGTTCATCTAAAAATTTCCCCACAAACCAAAGTAGAACCAAGGCTGGGGATTTGTTGACTGCAAACCCTATAAGCCCCCTTGTAATTTCATTGCTGGCCATCCCAAGATGGCACTTCTGTTTTGGTTCTTGGTTGTTTTATGTGTTGCCTGTTGCTATGTCTAGTATGGATATATTGTTTGTGATGTTTAAACTCGTAAAAAATAGAGGTGGCAGTAAGCATGGCTTACTAAATACCCCCCGCATTTAACAGTTAGGAAAGCAGCTTTGTCATTTAAGTTTTACATTTACACAGCATACATGTTATGACAACTGCAAGTGCACATCTATATACCAGTATGTGTTCACATATTTAATATGAGTCAAACGGTTTAGGAGAAGTAGCGGCAACAAACTCTGTTTTCCAAGACTACAAAGGGGCACAACAAAGCTGGAAAACCCTTTTGAGAAATACAGAGCAATATGTGCCAACTCTTTCCTTCTACTGTATCTGTGCACCAAATTTGAATAAAATGGAAGTGAAATTGGCTGGAAAAAAATCAAAATAGGGCAAAACATATAAAAAAAGGGCATAACTCATGCACAAAGGGTTAATGCTCATCTTCATACCAATATGTGTTCGCATACTTTATTTCAAGAAAATTCGTCAAATGGTCTTGGAGTAGTAGCAATAACAAACTTTTCTTACGAAAACTACAAAGGGACAGAACTCAGCAGGAAACCTCCAGGAAAAACTGAACAATATGTATCAGCTCTTTTCATATGCTGCATCTAGTAGCCCAATTTGAATAAAATGGAAGCAAAAAAGGCAACAACCCTATAAAATAAGGCAAAATTATCAAAAAGCGGCATAACTCAGGCAAAGAGGGGCAAAATTTAAAATCAAAACCCTAATGCACATCTTCATACCAATATCTGTTCACATACTTAATTTCAAGAAAATCAGTCAAACCATCTAGGAGGAGTTGCGATAACAAACTTATTTCATGAAAAATACAAAGGGACATAACTCCCCAATAAAAACCTTCCAGGAAAACTGAAAAATACATATCCACTATTTTCTTATGATGCATCCATGGACAAAATTTGAAACAAATTGGAGCAAATTTAATGCAAAAACCCTATAAAATAGGGCAAAAAATATCAGAAAGGGGAATAACTCTGGCAAAAAGGGGCAGAATTTAAAATCAAAACCCTAATGCACATCTTCATACCAATATCTGTTCACATACTTAATTTCAAGAAAATCTGTCGAACCATCTAGGAGGAGTTGCGATAACAAACTTTTTTCACGAAATATACAAAGGGGCATAACTCCGCAATGAAACCCTTCCAGGAAAAATATGTATCCACTATTTTCTTATGATGCATCCATGGACAAAATTTGAAACAAACTGGAACAAATTTAATGCAAAAACCCTATAAAATAGGGCAAAAAATATCAAAAAGGGGAATAACTCAAGCAAAAAGGGGCAGAATTTAAAATCAAAACCCTAATGCACATCTTCATACCAATATCTGTTCACATACTTAATTTCGAGAAAATCCGTCAAACCATCTAGGAGGAGTTGCGATAACAAACTTTTTCACGAAAAATACAAAGGGGCATAACTCCGCAATAAAAACCTTCCAGGAAAAACTGAAAAATATGTATCCACTATTTTCTTATGCTGCATCAATGGACAAAATTTGAAACAAATTGGAGCAAATTTAAAGCGTTGCGGACGGACGGACGGAAAGACGGATGGAAGGACAACGTCAAAACAGTATACCCCCCACAAACACAGTTTGCGGGGGGTATAAATAGAAAATAGGTAAAAATAGCTGTTTAATGTTTCTCGTATAACTCTATCTGTATGTCAAAATTGATGCTTTTGTTGGTCTGTTGGGTGTGGTAATTGTTTTGGTTGGGTTTAACAACTAAGCATCTGATGAACCAAGGCAGAGCCAAGGCTAAGGGTTGGTCTACCACAAACCAGTTAAGCCCCCCAGTAATTTTTTCACTGGCCATCCAAAGGTGGCACTTATGTTTTGGTTCTTCTTGCTTTGTATTTTTTATGTGTTGTTATGACTGTTATTGATATAATGTTTGTGATGTCAAGGCTAGCCGGATGACCACCTACCTGGGAGATGGCTGTTCATATGGCCACCACTGATGTTGTCTGTGGTGGTGATCACTTTTGTGTTGTCTTTTTCCCACATGGTGTCTTGAGTGGGATTGGGATTGAATTGTGTCAGTTCCTGAGAACTTGAGAACTTTCTACTTGTTTTTACTACAGAAATGATAGGGCATGAAACCAGTATGACAAAATCCTTCTGAAAGGGGTCTACTCTTAAAGGAATAAATTAGCTCCCGGAGGAGCTGCTTATTTCCTTCAAAAGTTGATTCTCATTTAGAAGGGAGGCAGCAATGAAAATAAGAGTTGCTTCCCCTGAAAGTGTACCCATATTAGCCTCAAATGGCAATCACTCTTCAAAAATCTTACCAACAGAACAGTTCTTTCGAAATAATGATGATGGTAACAGTTTAACTCATGAATAATTTATAAATTTCCTTAAAATTTTACAGAAATAAAACATGGCAGATGGGAAAAGGTACCCTTTAATTTTTGCAATTATTAAATTTAGTCTATATATAATGCCCATTTACAGACCTGCAATTCCCAGCTGACCATGGCACTATAAGTTTTGTAGATTATCAAAACAAGAATGCCGCAGAATGCAGAGTCTTGCCTGTCAGCACACAGAAGCAAAACAGAGCTAAACCAGAAAATTTGACAAAAGTTTGCCCAGTTGATGCTGCTGCCACTGACAACATATAAGTAATACTGTCAACTCGTGATATCCCAAACACTGATATCTCAAAATACCCTCTTATAACAAAAAATATAGTTTGGACACAATTCCTATTTTTATTTTCATTTCAAGTCCTTTAAATCAAACTACTAATATCTCAAAGTAATTTTTCTAGGATCAGAAAATTTACTTTGAAATATCCGTAGTTTGGGATGAACTCTGACTTTGAGATATCAAGAGTTGACTGTACATTTGTCTTGTTTCTGCTAGTTGCAGTGAGATAACAAAATCTTTACTCCAATGAAAGATCTTAATCGTAGGACAGCAAATTCTTTCCTTTAGGATCTGACCCCTAATGAAAAGGCAGCAGATTCTTCCCTGTAAGAAAAACCCCGCAGAAAAGGCAGATAAATTCCTCCTTTTGCTTCCCTGGACAATTTTGCCCTCCCAGATGGGGTCTGCCCTAAAAGGAAAGAATTTGCTCCTATGAGACATGCTAGACTGCAAAAATAAGAATGTCAGAGTTGCTCCCCATGAGTGTACCCAAATACAGTCAAGTCTTAATATCTGGAACACTGATATCTCAAAGGACCCTCATATCTCAAAGACTATAGTTTGAACAAATTTCCAATTTTCATTTTCATTTACACTTCTTGTTATATCAAACTATTGATATCTCAAAGTAAATTTTCTGGAACCAGAAAATTTACTTTGAGATATCAGTAGTTTGGGATAAACTCTGACTTTGAGATATCAAGAGTTGACTGTACCTCATAAAATCTACAATTTTTACAATGAACTAAGCTAACAGCAATGTCTGGCAAGACTGCATATGTGCACAGGCTGATCTAAGCATGGACAATTTGCATATGATATGCTGCACATGACATAGCTCATATTATGTCAGCTGGTTCTTTATAAACAGTAGAACTTCATTGGCTCGAATCGGCTTGGGACCATGAAAATTAGTTCCAACCAAGGGTAGTTCTAGCCATCATGGGTTATTTTCTATATAAAGTGATCTCTGGGGACCAAGGAAAGAGTTCTAGCCAGGCAGGGTTAACAAGCCATCAGGTTTCGAGCCATTGAAGTTGTACTGTATATGATATTCCACTTGATTTCATTAAAAAATGCAATTTCTAAGAACACAAGGATTTTGTATTTATTGCACTATGCTTCTTCGTTATAAAATTATCAGAGTACACTGTTTGTAGAGAAATAGACATACATGTATAAGCATTATGTTTACCATTACAGCCTTTATTTTACTAGTTTATATAAAGAGTGGCATAAGTTTAGTGGTTTACATACTAGACAATCAAGGGACCGCAGGTTCGAGACCCCGTTCCTCCAGTCTTTCTGGTGAGACTTTAAACCAAGATCCCATCCCTGTATGACCTATGCAGTGGTAAGATATCAAACCACTCACTCAGTCACTCACTCACACACTCCTTCACACTCATTCACTCACTTAGTTTGTATTATGTTGTACTTCCGGTGAACAGGGGTCGTATTAATAAAACCACTTAAGTCGTTGCTATGCTGTTGCTAAGGCTAAATTTCCTTGAAGGAGATTCCCTACAACTATGAAATTTGCTCTGGAGGAACAGTCTTTTTCAGACTGTTCTGCCAGAGCAAATTTCATAGTTGTAGGGAATCTCCTTTATAGAAATTAAGCCTTAGCAACAGCATAGCAACGACTTAAGTCAATTTATAAATACCACCCCTGGTACTTTTTCAGGGAAACAACTCTGCCATTTTCAGTTTTACAGCCTTTCTCAATTTGAGTCAAACTCTAAAAGGAAAATATAAGCTCCCCTAGGAGCAAATTCTTTCCTTAAAGAGTAGACTCCATTAGGGAAAGGCTTTGTTATCCAAGGAAGCAAACAGGTAGTCATGAAAGTTAGTTCCCTTTGTAAGACTGGCAGAAAAACATACAGGTGTACAGATACACCTTTATCCAGGCCAGGATGAATATTGTCAAACCTCTAGATATTTCAGGAAGAATTCTCCTATTCCTCAATCAAAAACACAATGTATGGGCAGTTGTAATGATGGGTCACTATGTTTTTATGAAGACAACCCTCTTTGAACCCAGTGGACCAGTCCATCCTTATCTGTTGGATAAGTCCATTTCTAGTTCTAGGGGTTTTATGGTGGACATTTTCATATTTATTGTATTTTGCATAGAAATTCCTGTAAGCAAACCGTGTAGACCCTGATCAGATGTCACATTCTGCAGCGTCTGAACTGGGTCACAAGGCTTGTGTATGTCCCCAAAATGGGTTTCCAGTCTTGAAAGGGTTAAAGACTGGATGCACCTTTTGGGGACATTATGCAAACTTAAATCTCCAAATTAGAAAAACCCATCATTACCTGCAGCTAAATGTCATTTACTGTGTATGGGTGCATCATCATGTTTATCCACCATTTTTACAAAGGGGACAACTTTTGTAACTTCCAGCCAGCTTCCCTGGACAACAGTGCCATTCCAAAATGGGGCTACTCTAAAGAAAGAATTTCCTCCAACACCAGCCAATTCTTTCCTTTATGACTTAACCTCATTTATCTCATGATGTCGCTGTTATTCAGTGGATAATGTGTCATAAAAATCGTACGACCACGTGTAATAACACTTTGGCGCGTGCGTGCAATGTCACTGACAACGTTCATGTCAACAATGCATTCTTTATTGAAATAATGTTCAGTTTGCAGGCGTTAAAATCCTATTTTAAAGGGTCATATGATAAACAGAATCTTACACTTGTGGTCATTTCCTATGAAATTTATGAAACTCGCCAAAGGCTAGTTTCATAAATTTCATATGAAATGACTACTCGTGTAAGAGCCTCTTTTAAAAATGGGGAGTGAAATTTAAAATTGCAGAGTTACTTCCCCTGAAAATGTATCCATTCACTGTTAACCAGTTATGTTAAATACAATATACATACCAACTAATGTCAAAATGGGAAGCAGAATATATGCCAATCAAATGAAGCATAGCAAAACATACACATGTACATGTATAAATGGACACAAGAAAAAATCAGAAATTTGTACATACAGTCGAACTTCACTGGCTCGAACTCGGAAGGCTCGAACGCCATGCTTCGGTCGAACTGACTTTCCAGTCCCGGCAAAACTCCCATTCATTTTAACTTAACCTGCGACCTTTGGCTCGAACTACGATGGCTCGAACGCTTTAACCCCAAACCCGGTTCCTAGGGTACATTTTCTATGTAAAAACCCACTGATGGCTCGCACTAAATACCTTGTAAATAATTTCCATTTCATATTTCACACCGAATTGAGTAAAACGTGCCAAAATTTACGTCTTTGCCTTTAAATACGTAACAAAATTAGGGCCCATCATTCACTCCTGCAGCCATGTCAGATAGTACGTCAGCTTCCAAGCAATCTGGTGAAGGACCCTGCAACGTGGGGGATACCCAGATCGGAGATTTCTGCTGGCACCGAGTGGCTTAAATTATGACCGATCAATAAACAGGAATTCACCCTAGCTATGATAGAAAAGCATAATACATACGGCTGGACCTTGTGAGTTGGTCTTCAATGGCTCGAACTACCGATCGCTCAAACTTGTTTGGGTGGTCCCGGTGAGTTCAAGCCATCGAAGTTCAACTGTAGTCAATTGAGCATTTTAAAGGCATGATCAATATAGAATGATGCAACAATACATAAAGGCAATTTAAACAATACATGATGTCTAGGGATATAATCAAAATTTTAGAAATAAATAATATATACAAATAAAGATGGCCAATGAGACTTATCTAAAACGGCACACAACTGTCAGACTTTGACAAGCGACAGTATCTCCACCAGAGTGAAAAGCTAATTAATAACTTGAGCATTGTTTTACAGTCATAAATGTTGCTGTTCTGGTTTGAAATGTGACACAGTTCAGGCACAGATAGAATGTACAGTAAAAATTAAAATTATTCATGGTCCTGCATGTATCCACTCATGAGCCATTATTAAGCAACGAGGCTCCACGAACAGATTAAGATCACCCTTTTACACTCTAAGTGCCAGAGATGAAAATAGCAGAATGAGCCGCCTCATCAAGAGCTACACTGTATGCCCTCTAGTCTTTGTATTCTCAATATGAAGTATCTTGGACAAGATTTTTTTAAATTATGCAGACATAAATTTTGTCGTCTGCTAAAGGGGCATGAGTACACCTCCATGTTTTTCATCATCCTTTACATAACACTAGTTAAAAGAACAACTTCTGTGAATTCCCGATTGCTTCCCTGGATAACAAAGTCCTTCCCAAATGGAGTCTATCCTACAGGAGCAACCTGTTTCTTTAAGAGATGACCCCCATTGATAAGGGAAGCAAAAAATAAAATGGTGGAGTTGCTTTGCCTGAATTTTTACCCATTCACCATAGACAAATACAGTTAAAACATAAGGAACTGCATGTATTCTATTCTTCAGTGTAGCTGGTATAAACCAGCTTTCTTCTTCTGCATGTATCTATACTTTAGTCATGGCTTTTGGTGTATGGGTATACCTATACATATACATGCTTTCCACCATTTTTACAAAGGGAAACAACTTTTGTGACTTCATGTTGGCTTCCTGAACAATGAAACTCTTCCTAAGTTGGGGGTGGGGTCTACTCTAAAAGGAAAGAATTTGTTTGTGTAGAAGCAAATTCTTTCCTTTAAGAGTTGAACCCCATTGAAAAATGAGGCAATATGACAAGAATTGCTTCCCCTGAAAGTGTACCCATTTACTTTAATAATAGACAGTAAAGTATGTACCTACTCTTTAAATTCCAACAAAAAATAGACACGCATGCTTCAGTCAATTCGTGCATTTATATCAAGCAGAATTCTTTGATTTTTACATCATAGACAGACTACAGAACCTATCATAGACATAATTTCATAACTAACGGAGATACAGGTACGTGTATCTATTCTTTAACTTTGCATTGATTGTATAATGCCTTGAATCATACATTAATAAAGGACAATACTGAATGGATTAGCTATAACTCAAATACTCTAAAATTAGATTTAAATGCATCATTCTCTTCAATTTTTAATTTGTATGCTAACATACATGCATATAATATAATTACTGCAGTAATAATGTATAGTTATGCTTATATTCATTCTTTTCTTCTTAATATATGAGCTGCGACACAAGAAAATCAACAATGTGGATGTGCGGACAACGCAGACTCAGATCAGCCTGGGCATCAGCCCAGTCTAATCAGAGTCTATGCTGTCTGCATTGAGGTAGCTTAGACCCTTAGGTACCCTTTAAGCCCTTAGCAAAGAGTCTGATCGGACTGGGCAGATGCCAAGGCTGATCAGAGTCTGCGCTGGGCGCACAACCACTTTGTTGGTTTTCTCGTGTCGCAGCTCATATGTTAGTTTTCAAAAATAGATAATGAAAATTTATTTCTACTTAAGCTGAATGGGTGCACTTCTGTTTATCTACTTTTTTGCTACAAAAGGGAACAACTTTTGTGACTTCCTTTTTGGACCCCTAAACAATAAAGTCTTTTCAAAATGGGATCTACTCTTAAAGGAAAGAATTTGTTCCAAAAGGAGCAAATTCTTTTCTATAAGAGTTGATCTCCATAGAGAAAGGAGACAAAAATTATGGTAGAATTACTTCCCTTGAAAATGTATCTGTTCACCTTAACCTTGAAATGCCTACCATACTGCCCCTAAATGTTTTGATGTTCTGTCTAAGAAAATAATGAAGACCCAAAGCAGGGCCCGGTTGTTCAAAGCTTTGCTCAACAAAGCCATTAGTCAAAGACTCATAATGGCTTCTGGTACACAAAAAAATCAAGTGCTAATATGTTTTTGTTAAAAAGGCAGTGTTTATGTAAAATAACAATACTTGTGAAAATGTGACATCTTAACTAAAACGTTGTTAATTTTGAACAACTGGGCCTAGATTTCCAGCAATTTATAAAACATCTCCCAGTAGGAGTGCTCCAGTTAAGAAGGGGTAACAGGGATAATTTTCTGCATTTCTCCATAGAAACATATAATGTGAGCCCCTCTTTAGAACTGTCTTGCTGAAATGGTTCAAATGAGGGGTCACAACGTGTATTTTCATTTAGAGATAAGAAAAGTTATCTCTGAGTTATCCCTGCTACCCCTCCTTATCTGGAACTCTGCTATAGCACAAAAAATGGTAGAGTCCAATATAGACAAGGGGCTACTGGGCTAAATACAGTATCTGTTGTTTTTTTCTAAGTCCATAACTTCCACAAAAAATGATTGTCAGAGACCTCAATATTTGAGACAGATTTAACAAAACCTGGGATATGATAAAACATTTCTTGCACATTGACAAAGGCCTAGGTGAGTTCAGTTTTTGATGATAATTCTGAGGCCGTATTCATAAAATGACTTAAGTGGTTGCTATGCTGTTGCTAAGGCTAAATTTCTTTGAAGGAGATTCCCCACAACTATGAAATTTGCTCTGGAGGAACAGTCTTACAAAGACTGTTCCTCCAGAACAAATTTCATAGTTGTAGGGAATCTCCTGTATAGATATTTAGCCTTAGCAACCGCATAGCAACGACTTAAGTGGCTTTATGAAAACGGCCCCTGGGATTATTTTGCCGATTTCTTCATAAAAACTTATATTGTGACCCTCTTTATTAGAAGTATCTCGGCAAGAGGGTCAAATGAGGGGTTACAACATGTCTCGGTGAGGGAGTGCAAATGAGGGGTTACGACATATGTTTTTACAGAGAATTTAAAACAGAAAATATCTTAGAATTATCTTCAAATACTTATCTTATCTGGGCATCTACAGTGACACTCAAAGAGCTGAGTTATATTGCATTATAAAATAATAATATTTATCGTAAAACGTCACTGTTCTTCTGTGGATAACTTTGTGTCATAAAAATCGTATGTGCACACGTGTAATAACATTTTGGCGTATACATGTAACATCACTGATAAAAACCGTGTCAACAATGCATTTTCGTATTGAAATAACGGTCATTTTAAAGTGTATTTCGATTCTCGTAACAGCTTTACCCCCTGCACCTCAGCGGAATGTATCCATTGCTGCAGTAACAGGGTGCCATTCATCCCTCCATTATTATCTATCGTTTGTCTGATTCGTCCGTCAGTCCTGCTCTTCAAGGCTCTACGGCTGCTAACATGCATGGAAAAGGAGTACATTAGCAGGGTCCCCTCATATAAAGGGCAATAAAATCCCATTTTAAAGGGTCACAAATTATAAAAAACAGAAACTTACACTAGTGGTCATTTCATATGAAATTTATGAAACTTGTTCCATAAATTTCATATGATATGATCACTCGTGAAAGATCCTCTATATATGTGAAATTAATGGCCCTGTATAAGCTCCTGGAAAATAGGTATTATAAAATTATAATTCTGAATAATTTTTTGTCAATTCTATCTGGCCCCTAACCGTCTCAGGAGCTCTGCAGGCATATCAAGCTTCTTAAGAATAGCACCAGTTTCCAGCTACTAAGTCCCTAAATAAGGCTCAGCAGGAAAAAAGCAATGAATGTGACACCTGCATGTCTGCTCTGTCCATCAAGGTGAATAGCTACAATTTCAAAGGAAGCAACTCTGCCATTTACATTTTTGTCTCCGTCTCAATGGGAGTCAATTCTTGAAGGAAAAAAATCTCTTCTGGAGCAGTTTCCAACATTTTCTCCATGAAGAACAACTGTCTTGACTTCTTGTTTGCTTGTAACCTGAATGACAAAGCCCTACTGAAAGGAGGTTTACTATTAAAGGAAAAATATTTGCTCCTATAGGAGCAAATGCTTTCTTTTAAGAGTAGATACCTACTGAAAAGAGAAAATGAATTTTCTAGAGTTGCTTCCCCTGAAAATGTACCAATGCACCCACCTTAAGATCAAGATCACTTGCCCAGACTGATCAGTTTTCAAACCTAATCAACAGTCTAAGAATAAAAACATATAAGATTGATCAATACTATCATAAGTAAAATAATAAATTGAAGACCTATGATAAATCCCTTTGTGTCAGAATTCAACATTTACATCATGTTACTTTATAAATGTCTGACACAGAGTTACCAATGCTTCCATGCTGCAATTCATAAGTATGAATTTTTGACTTCAATTCTACAATCTTTTCCACACATTCAGCACGACTTGTACTTTCTTGATCCAACTTAGAACACAAATCCTGTATCTGAGCTTTATGTTTAGCCTCTAATTTCTTAATATGTTCATCATATCTGTTTCGTATTTTAGAGTTATCGGCACTCAAATCTCTGATCCTTTCATCACATCTTGTTTTTGTCTGGTACAAATTATCATATTTAAATTTTAATGCATCATACAAGTCTTCTAAATGTTTAACTCTTTCTTGGAGTTTGACAATTTCTGCATCTTTCTCCTCAATTTGAGCTTGATTTAGTTTACTTTCTATGCCTTTTTCACTTGTGGGTGTTATGGGACTAGTAGCTTCTATATCATTTACATGTTTTGCTTGTTTCCTAGATGGCGCTCTTCTGAATTTCTTTCTAATTGGAGGGATTGGTTTCCCGTCATCAGTAAATTGCATTGGTGACTGGTTACCAGTAGTTTCTCTTGGGGACTCATCAGAGAATGACTGTAATGAACTAGTTTCTGTATCTGCATCAGGTATACTTATCTTTAAGTCTGACAAAAATTCAGTCATTCCAAAACTTCGTGCTCTTCTATCACCTCGTTGATCAAATCTTATTTCTGACAACTCTTCAAAAGTTTTAGGTTCTGGTGGTTGGGTGAATGGCACCGGCTGTAAAGCACTATCACCATCTAGGTCATCACCTATATTCAGCAAGTCATCAACCGCTACTGGTGCAGATTTACCATCTGTCTCAAAGTCAATTGTGAATATTTGATCACTATGGTTTATCAACATATACGCCAACTGTTGTGACAAATCTGCTGTTGTCAGCATGAATATTTCCGGATTGTCTTCCATATTAGGATGTCGGATAATATTTGGTCCAAAAACGGTGGCAAGATTTAAGGCTGTCATTTTGTTGATATGCGTTTTTAAAGCAACTTCATGCAAAAATTTACATAAAGATTTCAATACATTATAATTGTCCTGTGGCAAACCTGACATTGCTGATTTTAGAATATCAACCTGCTCCAGTTTGTTCTCTGAACTACTTGTGTCCTGAAATCTCATTGCAATATTCATGTACTCTTGATAGCTTTTGTACGGAATCAAACATTCTGGTAGCTCACGAAGATACTGTTTCAGAAGAGAAGCAACGGAATGAACATCCATTTCATTGATGTCTAATACTACTTGCTCTCCCTCGTCAAATTTGTCTTTTAATTCTCGTACAAGTATCATTCTTCCAGGTAATCTGTAAGTTGAAACAGAGGGGCCTCATTATCATAATATTCATTACCATAATGAGCATATATTGGGACACCTTAAAATAATAAATTTTCCATTTGGGACAAATGGAAAATTTATTATTTAGGTGTCCCAATACTTAAGCACATTAGGCTGTAATGTGCATATATATTGGGATACCTAAAAATAATCAAGTTTCCATTTGGGACAAATGGAAAATTTATTATTTTAGGTGTCCCAATACTTAAGCACATTAGGGTATAATGCTATTTTGGATAAAGCTCTATCTTATACAGTTTAGGAATACTATAGTATAGTAAAGCTTTTGTGAGCCATGATGCATGGTACTCCTTTTGCATGTCACTGCTTGCTTGATGATGATTTTGAGATTTTTTAGTGACCCAGAGCTCTAGATAAGAGGGAGTATTTGGTGATAATTAGGGATAATTTTTGCTAATTCTGAATAAAAACATATGTTGTGACCCCTCATCTGAACCGTCTCTACGAGATGGTTCAGATGTGGGGTCACATCAAATGACTTCAATGAGAAACAAAAAAAAATTATCCCTCAATTATCATTATGTACTCCTTTTATCTAGAGCTCTGTAGTCAATTCACGACACAAGAGTTATCAGAACACAACAAAGTGAGCTTAACGAGAGCTTCACTCTCACAGCAATGGTGGTGTTGAAAGGCTCTTGTTCCAAAAATATGTGAGTGTAAGTAAAATGATTTCCATCCATATAAGGACTGAGAAATATGATCAAATCAATGAGACATAAAATACAGATCAAATCAACACATAGATGGCAATGTTAAAATTTTCCTATCTATATATAAGTTTGTGCCAAGTTTCATGGCTCTAACCCATATACATACTGAGATATACCATAAAGTCAGTGAAGCGTATCATAAAGTCAATGAAGCAAAAATATAGGTCAAACCATACATGGATGATGGTTCTAAAATAGTCCTGTCCATATGTAGTTGCCAAGTATCATGGCTCTACCAATGTAGGGACGAAGAAATATCATAGTCAGTGAAGCATATCATGAAGTCAATGAAGCAAAAATTTATGTCAAACCCATACATGGATAGTGGTGGTGAACTGGTTTTGCCCATAAGGAGGTGTATGCCTTGGACCATGTTTTTTCCTGTCCGAAACAATATCAAATATTTAGATCCCTCTTATTAGATTTTCAGGATTGTTTTGGAGGGTAAAACTGGCACACACCTATATATGGCAAAACCACCACCACCATCTATGTATGGGTTTGACCTATATTTTTGCTTCATTGACTTCATGACAGTGAATACAGTAAATAAGGTTAGCAGCTAAAAGGGTAGGGGAGAGTCGGGTAACTTCGTACAGCGGGTAAATTCGGACAGTGACATTGTTTCCTTTATATGTCAGTTGTTTGGAACTAAAAAAATAATAACTGACCAAACAGTAGAACTCCTGATGAGACGGCTCATTATGAGCCGTCTCATCTGGATTTCACTGTTTGCAATGGTATGTCCGAATTTACCCGCCTGTCCGAAGTTACCCGACTCTCACGTATAAAAAGACAATCCAATTTACCTACCTGAATATACCTTCTATTTCTGTTCCGTACTGTCGAAGGAAATCGATACAAGCCTCTACAATGTATGGCACTTTTCTATTACTTCTACCCCTCTCAAACTTCATTGTTTCTGCCAGGCTTTCACCAAATATAGCTAAAATATTTTATCAAATAAAGCTGAAACAGTGAATCAGTTGATGTACATCTAGACCCTAACTTGTATACCAAACATCAACATCCTAGCTCAAATACTGTTTTGAGAAATTGCAGTAACAAGATTATATTTCATTTTTGACAAAGGGGAGATTGTTCTAAAAGTACAAGTCGGATGGGAGTTAAGATACTGGTCTACTTAATTTTTCATGGCCATTCCATATATGATCATATATGAACTTTCAGTGCCCAGTGTTCTCCCCAGAAATTTCAGAAGGCATGTCGCTTTTAGCACAAATATCAGATTTTGACTTGTTGATCAATTTTTAAAACCCTTAATATAGCAATATTTTGTCAAAATTATCCTAAATTTGCATTACAAATAATTTACTGATGATCCTTAATGCATTTAAAACAATTTTACTGGCTAAGAAATGAAAATAGTAGCACTTTAATGAATTTTCATTGGAAATTAAGGCATGTTGAAAAGGTAATTTAAGGAGGAAGGCATGTTGCAAGCGACATGCCTTAATGGTCTGGGGAGATCCCTGAGTGCTCTATGCCCAAGTCATTCTTGCACCTCAAAGCTACATATATATTGACAAAATGGGTAGTACCTCTGCACTGACTAAACAGAAAATTACCTTACAGTCACCAAAATGTTTTATACATCATATACATTTATTGTAGCAAATATCAGCATACCAGCATCTTAGATGAAGTAGAACTTGGAAAAATGTCAAAGTCAAATAAAATCCATAACTCTGTCAGTTTACAAAGTGTGGCCAAACTTTTTAAGAAATGGTGGTGCCAAATTACTCTTATTCTTTGATAAAGGGAGAGACTATGTTTCTACGGAGAGACCACATGAAGGTGCACATATACATCTCCCTCGTTTGGCCACCATTTTACAAGGGACACAGTTTCAACAGAATAATATTTGCTTCTCTTATAAATGAATTCTTTTCCAGTGCGAGCTACTCTTAAAGAAAATAATTTGAGCCGCAATGTGACAAAACCAACAATGTGGTTGTGCGCCCAGCGCAGATTCAGATCAGCCTTGGCATCCGCCAAATTTGATCAGACTCTTCGTTAAGTGCTCAAAGGGAAGCTTAGGGCCTAAACTACATCCATGCAGACAGCGAAGACAGCCGCGTCGCGGCTCATTTGTTTTTCTCTTAGAGCACATTCTTTTCTCTAAAGAGTAACCCTATATGAGAAAGGAGGTAAATTCTTCGAGTTGAATGATCTCCCTTGACAGTATATCCATATACAGTTGAATCTCGTTATCTTGAACACTGATATCCCACAGTACCCTCTTATATCAAAGAATATAGTTTGGATGCACCTCCTATTTTTCTTTACATTTCAACTCCAGATATCTCAAACTACTGGTAACTCAAAGTAAATTTTCTGGAACCAGAAAATTTACTTTGAGATATCAGTAGTTTGATATGAACTTCGACTTTGAGATATCAAGAGTTGACTGTACCTTAAAACTACAAATTAATGACTTTCAGTGATATTAATTGAGAGGTGACACTAGAAAACCAACAAAGTGGTTGTGCGCCCGGCACAGACTCAGATCAGCCTGGGCATCTGCCCAGTCTGATCTGAGTCTTCGCTGTCCGCATGAAGGTAGCCTAGACCCTCAGCTACCTTTTAAGTGCAAACTGAAGAATCTGATAAGACTGTGGGGATGCCCAGGCTGATCTGAGTCTGCGCAGTCCGCATGAAGGTAGCCTAGACCCTCAGCTACCCATGAAGTGCAAACTGAAGACTCTGATAAGACTGTGCGGATGCCCAGGCTGATCTGAGTCTGCGCTGGGTGCACAACCACTTTGTTGGTTTTCTCGTGTCACGGCTCAATTATATATTTACCTCCACCTAGAGAAGAGTACATGACTTTCTTTATCGCCTTTGTCCAATCCTGTCTCTCTTCATCTGATGCAGCACACAACAGGAAACTCTCCTGATTGGAGGATTTTGAAGGCTCTTTTCCTGTAAACATATAGGGTAGAGTTGGGTAACTTCGGACAGTGGGTAAATTCGGACATACCATTGAAAACAGTGAAAATCCAGATGAGATGGCTCATAATGAGCCGTCTCATCAGGATTTTCACTGTTTGCCCAGTTATTTTTAGTTTAATTCCAATTAACTGACATATAAAGGAAACAATTGTCACTGTCCGAATTTACCTGCTGTCCGAAGTTACCTGACTCTACCCTAATTTTGTATCACAACTACCTGAGATTTTCATTAAAGCATAATTATTATCATTCTATTCCTGACAAATTTAGTGCTATGTACTGATCCTAAAAATCCTGATTATGACATAATTATAAGCATAATGACTCTGCCTTTTTAAGGTATGCAGCTGACCCTATCGCCTTTGAATTCCGACTTCAGTACTGATAAAGGATTATATGACCAATACAAATCTCATATTACAAAATGGAAAACAGCATGCACTGTTTCATACGACCAACACAAATCTCATGTTACAGAATGGAAAACAGCGTATGTCACCCTTGTCTGGACCTACATTGTTCCATTTTGTGCAACTGCTGAGTTGAAAGTTACTGCTGTTCTTTCTTTCCCCCTTTTTAATCTGGTTTGATGATATATGTAAGAAGAGTATCAATATGCATTATTTGGAGATCAGGTGGGTTTTGATGATACATGAAACACTGATCTGAAATATCTGTTCTTTCTCCATAAACCTCCCCTTCTCAACCTGCATCTTGATGAAAATACCTCATCCACATCATCTGCTGGTTATATTTCATGGAGAAACAATATAACTAATCCTGGAATCATCATTATAACTTTCTGTACCTGAAACTCTGCATGTTAAAGTATGATGATAATTCTGTGATTGTCCTTCTTCTTTTGTTATTTCTCTAGATAAAAATAAATGAGCCACGACACAAGAAAACCAACAAAGTGCCATATGCACCCAGCAAAGACTCAAATCAGCCTGAGCAGGCATCCAGTCTGATCAGCGTCTTCGCTGTCTGCATGGAACTAGCTTAGTCTCTTAACTACCCTTAAAGCAAAAGAAAAATTTCTGATCAGACTGGGAAGATGCCAGGCTTACCTGAGTCTGGGCTGGGTGCACATGCCACTTTGTTGGTTTTGTCGTATCGTGGCTCATAATTTTGAGGTCTCCTCATTAGGAGTATCTGAGCTGGTCCTCAGGAGCCATTACATGTATTTTAAGGAGAATTAACAAATTATCATTAAAAAGAGATAAAATTCTCTCCTAGCTTAGAGTTTTGCATGGCATTACCTGAAACAACTTCAAACAGGAACTTGTCAGGGTCATCAGCATTAAACTCATGGCGTACAACTTTATTTCCCGGCAAAAATATACTTCCAAGGGTCCTCAGGTCATCATCTTTGGCAAAGTAAAAGAGACAGTCTCCGTTCAAAACAAACCATCTTCTCTGCCAGTTTTTCACCATCCCACCATGCTTTCTGAGCCAGCCTTTCTTGAGGTGGCTTGAGCTGCCAGGATGACTCATATTGAAGAAGTGACAGACTGAAACAGTAGGCAGAGCATATAATGTGGGGTTTTGAAAATAATTCTAGAATTTTAGCAATATAACATATCTTGTGACCCCTCATAAGAACCACCATGGCAAGGCTTAATGACCTGGGTCTTTAAAAACTTAAACAAGATAAAAGCACCGCAGGCACTGCATGATACCCCGCCACTGCCGGGCATCGTAACTTATTTTATGAGATATGTAATAGCTAAATAGCCACAGAACTGGGATAGACAGAGATATGATGTCCTTACTGTAAATAAATATTAATATAAACCACCCAACAATGTCAAGCATTCTGACCAGTGTAGATTTAGATCAGGCTGTAAAGCATTTCTTTGAGCTGAGAGACTCTGTTTCTTATTCTATGGTGTTAAACATATCAGTGAAGTTTCATTCAGATATTCCATATAGTATAGGAACTACAGGTCAAAAACGATTTTTCAGATCTATCAAGGGGGGATAACTCATTAGCTGGAAAAGTAAGAGTGATGGTCCTTTGTCATAATATGTAACCTTTGATGTGAAACATATCAATGAAGTTTCATTCAGGTATTCCATATAGTAAAGGAACTACAGATAAAAAAAAAGTTTTTCAGATCAATCAAGGGCGGATAACTCACAAACTGAAAAGGTCAGAGTGACAATTCTTAGTCACGATATGAAGCCTTTGTTGTGAAACATAACTGTGAAGTTTCATTCATATATTCCATATAGAAAGGGAACTACAGGTCAAAAACCATTTTTCAGACCTATCAAGGGTGGAAAACTCATGAACGGGAAAGGTAAGAGTGACGGTTCTTAGTCACAATATGTAACCTTTTATGTGAAACATAACTGTGAAGTTTCATTCAGATATTCCATATAGTATAGGAACAACAGGTCAAAAACCTTTTTTCAAACCTATCAAGGGGGGATAACTCACAAACGGGAAAAGTCAGAGTGACGGTCCTTAATCATAATATGTTACCTTTGATGTGAAACATATCTGTGAAGTTTCATTCAGATATTCCATATAGTAAAGGAACAACAGGTCAAAAACCTTTTTTCAGACCTATCAAGGGCAGATAGCTCACAAACTGGGAAGGTCAGAGTGACGGTCCTTAGTCACAATATGTAACCTTTGATGTGAAACATATCTGTGAAGTTTCATTCAGATATCATAAACAGTAAAGGAATAACAGGCCAGAAACCATTTTTCCAATACGAAAAAGGGCAGTAGCTCTGATAAAAATCGACGGATTTTGCCCATTAACAATCCCATACCACTCATCGCCGATAACAATATGTATGCAAAATTTGAAGAAATTCCGTGAATAAATACTCAAATTATCGATCGGAAATAGTGAGCACGGACGGACAGACGGACACGGAAAGGTATAACATAATACCCCACCACTGAAGTGTGGCCGGGTATAAAAAAGCTGAAATACAGTTTTTTGGTCTGGTATGACTCGCAAAGAGTTTAACTTATCCCAGGCACTTAAAACGGATTTTTCATGCCCTGTACTCTTAAAACTTCAGACCAATACCCAGCTACTGTTAGTATCAAGTGAATACATCCATGAGTTAAAGAGTTGTGGGTTTTTTACAAATTTTTAATCAAAGTACTTGTATCCAATGCAGACACGGATGCAGACCAAACTGACAAAAACAGTGCTTCCTGTTATTTTGTATAGGCCATTTGAATAAAGAATCAAATACCAGGAAAACAAATTCTTTTCTTCTAGAATAGCAGGAGGCAACACCAAAATTTTACACTTAGTTTCTGTGACTAGTGTATTCATTCACCTGTGAAAAATTAACTACCTGTAGCCACAGTACGGGCTGGTGGCCTACTGCTTATTTCAATCATTTCAATCACCAACATACTTAAGACTAGTTTACTGTCTTTTGCTTTCTTTTTCATTGAATAAGATGAAAATTTTATTTCACAGTTGAGTTATCGGGTACAACGAAGACAGTCTGACACTTAAACTTTATAATACATGTAATGTGAACAGATTCACTTTATATTTTACCATCATTTTTTCAAAGGAAGATTACTTTTGGAGTTTCGTATTGCCTCAAAAGGGATCTACTCTTGAAGTAAAGAATTTGCTCCTTAGGAGCAAATTCTTTCCTTTGCTCCCTTAGGAGAAAATTCATTCCTTCAACAGTTGACCCCAAATTGAGAAGGAAGGAAAAACTGAAAATGGCAGTACCCTGAAAACATATTCATTTACCTTTCAGTCCATATGTACAATTAACATACCTTAGCTTTTGAATAACGACTTCTTCAGCAGATCTTATGTAGCCATGTTTTCACACCCTGACACAGGAATCTTTTCTACCGCTTTCATCATTGTAAAGTTCTGTAAAAGAAAATGAAACAGTGCATGAAAACAAGTCTGAATAACTGTGTTAACTAATGCACAAAGCTATTAGTATCTTCATGCTTTGCTAAAACTACAGTGCCAAAAAATCATTCTATGGCAAAGGTGGTTTGTGGCCACAGTTGGAGACCCACTGTATCTGAAAGTAATGACTTTCTGTTCAACACAGACTTTAAGTCCAATGTAAGCTATATACTTTATAAAAATAAAAAGAAAGAAGTGCCACTATTTTAAAAGCTCTAAGAATAATCCCCATGGGCACATACATTGAAACAACAGTATTGCAATGTGCAACAATGTTTCAATATCAGTGCAATGTTATGATGATGATCAACGTTGATATGACATTGTTTCAATGTTCTGTATTCATTAATATACTCTAACAAATTTTAGACTGTTTAACCCCCCAAAAAGCAGACAACAAAATTTATTTCTGCAAAATTTAATTAAATGTATGTCCAAGCTTTATCGTATGGAGAATTCAATGACTACAGGGCAAACAGCATAGATTCAGATGAGGGGGCTCATAATGAGCCACCTCATCTGGATCTATGCTGTTTGCAAATTTAGCTCATTTCATTTTTGGTGCTTTATGTGTTAAAAAAAACTTGGGTTTTTCTTTTTTTGCTCAGTATACTTTATTTCAAAGGGTATTGAAACCTGATCAACTGACTCACATAGTAACTAGAGACAACAAAGGCACATACTTATATCCTAGTGACCCTAAATATTATGATATTTCAAACATTTGGGCGAATGGGTACATTTTCAAGGAAAGCAACTCTGTCACTTTCAATTTGGCTTCCCTTCTCAACTGGACATCAATGCTCTAGGAGTAAAGTCTTTTCTCTAACAGAGGACCTCTTTTTCGAAGGGTTTTATCAGCCAGGGAAGCAAACAAGGAGTCCAAAAGTTGTCCCCCTTTTGTGAACAAGTAGCCCAAAGGGCAACAATTGCTCACCTGAGAGACATTGTAAACCTATAGGGATATTTAAGATGCTCAAGGGCAGATAACTCCACAGTCAGTGGTCCAATCAGGCTGAAAATTAAACTCATCCAAAACATTATGTATGCCCTCATTTAATATATGCAAGTTTAAAAAGTATCCAATCAAGAGCACAATAGACAGAGCTGTCAAGGGCAGCTAACTTCGTAGTGGTTGGCCTGATCTGGCCAAAATTTGAACTTGTTTAAGATATTATGCATTTCCTCATTACCTGCAAGTTTGAAAAGGATCGGATCAGTAGAAACCAAGAAAAAGTGGCGACATTGATTTTTTGGATGCTCAGGGCAGGTACTCCATAGTCAGTGGTGGGATCTAGTCGAAATGCTAACTAATCCAAGCTTTTATGCATATCCTCATTACCTGCAAGTATGAAGAGGATCCGATGAAAAATGAAAATGTGATGACGTTGTTTTCTCCATTATAAGACTATGGGATTTTTTTCAAACGCTCAAGGGCAGCTAACTCCATAGTCTTTGCTCGAATCTGGCCAAATTTCGAACTCATCCAAGCTCTTATGTATGTCATCATTACCTGCAAGTATGATAAGGATCTAATCAAAAACCTTGATTGCAGCACCCTGAAAGTCAAACTTGCTCGAGATATTGTCATGCCCTACATTTGTGTGAATTTATTTTAAAATCTGTTGAGAAATGTAGGTGCTAGAGCGATGACAAAGTTTTTCTAAAAATAGCCACAGTGACCTTGACCTTGGGCACAGCATCCTGAAAGTCAAACTTGCTAGAGATATTGTCATACCCTACATTTGTGTCAAGTTATTTCAAAATCCATGGAGAAATGAAGGTGCTAGGGCGATGACAAAGTTTTTCTAAAAATAGCCACAGTGACCTTGACCTTGGGCACAGCACCCTGAAAGATGGACTTGCTCGAGAGATTGTCATGCCCTACATTTGTGTGAATTTATTTTAAAATCCATTGAGAAATGTAGGTGCTAGAGCGCTGACAAAGTTTTTCTAAAAATAGCCACAGTGACCTTGACCTTGGGCGCAGCACCCTGAACATCAAATTTAATCGAGATATTGTCATGCCCTACATTTGTGTGAATTTATTTTAAAATCCATTGAGAAATGTAGGTGCTAGAGCGCTGACAAAGTTTTTCTAAAAATAGCCACAGTGACCTTGACCTTGGACGCAGCACCCTGGAAGTCAAATTTGTTTGAGACATTGTCATGCCCTACACTTGTGTGAAGTTTATTTAAAATCCGCTGAGAAATGTAGGCGCTAGAGCGATGACCAAGTTTTTCTAAAATAAAAGGCCATCGGCCAAGTGTCACCCGAAGTTTGAAATGTGTCACAAACTGCAGCCCTTTATTCAGTTTCAGAGTAACTATATGGCCAAAACAGAAAATATGTGTATCACAGAACCTGGTCAGCAAATAATAACTGAAGCACAATTACTGGGCCTCTATGAAGTTATAAAATACTTAAGTTTAGAAAGGGGCATTTATGTGTAAACCAGAAAATATGTGTATAACAGAACCTGGTAAGCAAATAATAACTGAAGCATAAGCAGAGACATATACCCAATTACTGGGCCTCTATGAGGTTATAAAATACTTAAGTTCAGAACTGGGCGTATATGTGTAAAATCAGGTTACTGAAACTTTAGGCCCTTACAGAATGCCCAAAACATAAGACTGTAAACCCAATAACAAAATAACAAGGGCCATAACCCTCCGAATATGAATCTGATGAAAAATGAACAATGCGTTTATGAAAATTCAGCCCATTAATATGAGTAGTTCTTGAGTTATCCCTTTACCTTTAAGTGAATGTCTATTATTTATGAAAGGGGAATAACTCTGTCATTAACAAATTTAGCATATCCTAACAATAATCAGAATACTTAATTTACCAAATGCGAATAGCAAACCAAATTTCAGCTCTCTTGGTCAAACTGTTCAAAAGTTTGAAAAATGCCAAAAACGACAAAGGGCCATAACTTTGTAAAATACAGGACAATTGAAATTCCAAAATCACATGCACATCTTCACAACATTCTGCACAATTTCAAGTCAATCTGATAAAAGATGTGGCAGGAGTTGCGGGGACAAGGTCTGAGTCAGCAAGGGCCGTAAATGGCAGAAACAAAAATAAACAAGAGGTCCATGATGGACCTAATCGCTCACCTGAGTTATGATGAAATAACATGGAAGATCATCTATTTGATGATTTTTCAATTGGAGAAGTTTTGCACTTTCTAATCTATATTCTGACAAAGTTTCATTTAGACTGGATCAAAACTGTGCCCTCTAGAGTGTACACAATGTTTTTCTAAGATCTGATCCGACAATCTAGTTTTCGGTCAGACATTATTCATTTTCAAACTTGGCCTACATTTCATGAAGATACAAATTCTGACAAAGTTTCATGAAGATTCAATGCAAAATAAAGCCACAATTGTGTACACAAGGTTTTTCTATGATTTGACTTAGTGACCTACCGGTAGTTTTTGACCCGACAATACCCAGTTCCAAACTCAGTTCCTAACTTGGCCTAGATTTCATTAAGATAATCATTCTGACAAAGTTTCATGAATACTGAACCAAAACTGTGCACTCTAGAGTATACACAATGTTATTCTAAGGTTTGACCTAGTGACCTAGTTTTTGATCCAACATGACCCAGTTGCACCCTTGGTCTAGATTTGTTGGAGATAAACATTTTGACAAAGTTTCATGAACATTGGAACAAAACTGTAACCTCTAGAGCATTCACATGGTTTTTCTAAGATCTAACCTAGTGACCTAGTTTTTATCTGACATGGTCCAGTTTCAAATTTGGTCTAGATTTTATAAAGATGAGCATTCTGACAAAGTTTCGTGAAGATTGACTCATAACTGTGCCCTCTAGAGTGTACACATGGTATTTCTAAGATTTGACCTAGTGACCTAGTTTTTGACCCTACATGACTCAGTTTCAATCTTGGCCTAGATTGTATACGGATAGATATTCTGACAAAGTTTCATGAAGATTGGATCATAACTGTGCCCTCTAGAGTGTACACAAGTTATTTCTAAGATTTGACATAGTGACCTAGTTTTTGACCCCATATGACTTAGTTTCAATCTTGTCCTAGATTGTATAAGGATAAACATTCAGACAAAGTTTCATGAAGATTGGATCATAACTGTGCCCTCTAGAGTGAACACAAGGTTTTTCTAAGATCTGACCTAGTGACCTAGTTTTTGACCCCACATGACCCAGTTTCAAACTTGGTCTTAGATTTCATTAAGATAAACATTCTGACAAAGTTTCATGATGATTGGGTCAAAACTGTGCCCTCTGTGTTATTCTAAGATTTATTTCTATTTTTAGCTATGGCGGCCATTTTGTTCAACGGAGTGGAACCGTTTTAGCAATTTTGGTTCAGGGCCATGAGTCAAACATTTCTGTGAAATTATTTTAAAATCCAGCCATTGGCTTAGATTCCTGTGAAAATTTTTTGAAATCAATCCATTGGCTTCAGAGGAGATGCCGTTTAAATGTTTTTCTATTTTTAGCCATTTTGGCCATTTTGTTCAGCGGAGCGGAACCATTTTAGCAACTTTGGTTCAGGGCTATAACAGAAACATTTGTGTGAAATTATTTTGAAATTGGCTTACTGGTCTAGGAGGAGATGTCGTTCGAAGTAATTGTTGACGACGGACGTACGGACGGACAAATTTCGGTCACAATAGCTCACCATGAGCACTTCGTGCTCAGGTGAGCTAAAAACCACAAGCACATCTTCATATCATAAGAATACAATCTGTAAAATTTCAAATCAATCCGATGAAAGAGGTAGGAGGAGCTGAGGGGACAAGATAAAAGATGTGGCAGGAGTTGCGGGGACAAGGTCTGAGTCAGCAAGGGCCGAAACTCCATCAAAAATGGCAGAAACAAAAATAAACAAGAGGCCCATATGGGCCTGATATCGCTCACCTGGCTATTGTGCAACAGGACCATTCTGATACAAAATTGGTCCAATTCCACTGAGAATTTCTCATTTTCACATTTTGCTACTTTTAGTAACAGAGGCCAACTTGCCTGGTCTTTATATATTTACTTTTGAAACACCTCAATGCAAGAATCATTTTGCCACAAATTTCATCAAAATCCATTCAGGGGTTACTGAGATATTGCCAGTTTCATGTTTTGTGCTATTTTTAGTAACGGAAGATGGCGGCCATCTTGGATTGCTAAAATGCAAAAAATCGAAAAGCCTTCATGCAAGGACCATTTTGACACAAATTTGGTTCAGTTCCATTGAGATTTTCTGATTTTCACATTTTTCTATTTTTAGTAACAGAGGCCAATATGACTGGTCTACAGTTAAATATTTTAGAAACATCTCAATGCAAGAATCATTTTGACACAAATTTCGTCAAAATCCATTCAGCGGTTACTGAGATATTGTCATTTTCATGTTTTGTGCTATTTTTAGTAACGGCAAATGGTGGCCATCTTGGAATGCCAAAATGCAAAAAATCGAAAAAGCTTAATTAAAGGACCATTCTGACACAAAATTAATCCAACTCCATTGAGATTTTCTAATTTTCACATTTTTCTATTTTTAGTAACAGAGGCCAATATGAAGGGTCTACAGTTAGATATTTTTGAAACATCTCAATGCAAGAATCATTTTGACACAAATTTCGTCAAAATCCATTCAGCGGTTACTGAGATATTGTCATTTTCATGTTTTGTGCTATTTTTAGTAACGGCAGATGGCGGCCATCTTGGAATGCCAAATTGCAATTAATCAAAACGACTTCATGCAAGGAACATTCTGACACAAAATTGGTCTTATTCCATTAAAGGGTTCTTGAGTAATTGTCATTTTTATGTTTGTGCTATTTTTAGTAACACCAGATGGCGGCCATCTTGCAATGCTAAATCGCAATTAATCGAAACGGCTTCATGCAAGGAACATTCTGACACAAAATTGGTCCAATTCCATTCAAGGGTTCTTGAGTAATTGTCATTTTTATGTTTGTGCTATTTTTAGTAACGGCCCCCATGGTGGCCATCTTGGATAGTCAACTGGCACAAAATTGAAATAATTCCATTCAAGAACCATTTCTGACCAAATCTGGTCAGAATTGGTTGCATTTTCTTTTGATATTGACATTTGAGCAAAATTGGCCTTGTAAACGCTAAGTAGGTCACTGTGACCTAATTCCGCTATAGATTTTTTTATTTTTACAATTTTTAATACCAAGGTCCTACTTATGTTCCATGCAAACTTTCAACCAAATATACCCAATGGTTCTGGAGAAGAAGTTGATTTTGTTGTTTTTGCTATTTTTAGTAACGGCGGCCATCTTGGATTTTCAACCTGACCCAATTTTACAATTCTGAAACCCTGGAGTCAGGTCATGCTCCATGTGAAATTTGAGAACCATGGGACCAGTAGTTTTAGAGAAGAAGTTGTTTGAAGTTGTTTAAATAGGTCATTTTTTGACATTGGCATTTGAGCAAAATTACACACGTAAACAGAAAGTAGGTCACTGTGACAAAACTCCGCTACAGATTTTTTCCATTTTTACAATTTTGAATACCAAGGTTTCACTGATGTTCCATGCCAAAATTCAGACAAATATATACCCAGTGGTTCTGGAGAAGAAGTTTATTTTGTTGTTTTTGCTATTTTTAGTAACGGCGGCCATCTTGGATTTTCAACCTGACCCAATTTTACAATTCTGAGACCCTGGAGTCAGGTCATGCTCCATGTGAAATTTGAGAACCATGGGACCAGTAGTTTTACAGAAGAAGATGTTTGAATATTTGTTTTTAGGTGTTGACGGACAAATTCCGTGACGACGCACGACGCACGCATTGGTATGACAATAGCTCACTATGGCCCTTCGGGCCAGGTGAGCTAAAAACCACATGCACATCTTCATATCATAAGAATACAACCTGTAAAATTTCAAATCAATCCGATGAAAGATGTAGGAGGAGTTGAGGGGACAAGATTTCGGACGGACGGACGGATGGAAGGACGGACGGACGGACTGACACACAGACGGACGAGGGTCATTTCTATAGTCCCCCTCGGCCTACGTCGGGTGACAAATAGCCACAGTGACCTTGACCTTGGGTGCAGCACCCTCAAAGTCAAACTAGCTCGAGATATTGTCATGCCCTACATTTGTGTGAAGTTATTTTAAAATCTGCTGAGAAATGTGGGTGCTCGAGCGCTGACAAAGTTTTTCTAAAAATAGCCACAGTGACCTTGACCTTGGGCGCAGCATCCTGAAAGTCGAATTTGCTTGAGATATTGTCATGCCCTACATTTGTGTGAAGTTATTTTAAAATCTGCTGAGAAATGTAGGTGCTAGAGCGCTGACAAAGTTTTTCTAAAAATAGCCACAGTGACCTTGAACCTCCCGAACCCCCTTTGGATCCGCCGCTGGCAAATAGGAATTCATGTTTTTCACCCTTTATGCAACCGATGGAAAACATGGAGGTTGGCAAGTTAATATAACATTATTTTTGGAAAAGAGGCAGGGGATGTTTATTAGAGCAGAGGTGTTTATTAGAATTAATATGGTACACAGTCATTATCACAGTATCTATTAAACAGTACTGTCATTATGCAGTCACTGCTGCATTAGATAGTACACAGATGCAGTAGACAAAAGATAGCTAACAGTCTGTATAAGCTCATGGCTAAACATCCTCTTGTCAGGGATAAAGACTAACAGGTCAGGGGCCCAGTAGCCCACAGCCCCTAAATTTTGGGCTGGGCCCCTGAAATTTTGGAGAAAATGCCCATACCCCTAATGTTAAATTTTGAATTTTGGCAGTGTATGCCTTTAAGTCAAAATTGTTAGTCTTCATCCTTGCTTGTAATGGAAATGTTGCAGCAGCCAGCAGACAGTATGGAGTATACTATACATCAGACAGGAAGATTTTGTAGTCTTCCAAAAATCAATGTCATTTTGCAGCAACTTGTCAAATTATACTGAGTTAATTCAAGCTGATAAGTGTCTTTATAATAATTTCTTTGAAATGTCAGCTCTACATGAACCAGACTGAAACAGATGTGACGTTAATTGCAATGTTATTCTGAATACCATATTAATCCTATTAAATGCCCTGTGGGCGTTGCAGTTTACAAAAGGGGACGAGGGGTATCTAGACAGAAGTATATGTGGTTGGGGGAATCTAGACAGTAGTAAACAGTAGTAAATCAGCCACTTCCAAAATACCCTAATATGCAGTATATAGGTGATGACAGGTGATGTGCAGGGCTGGAAAAATCCACTCGTCCGTTTGCCATGGTGAGTGCCTCAAGCTACAGGACGAGTAGAATTTCTCAGTAGAGTGATAGGTTGCAGATTTGTACAGGCTGCAGATTCGTACACTTGGAGTTTTTGGGCCTCTACTGAATACATCATGTCAATCAAAAAGAAAATAATTACATGACTGTTTAAACAATCTATCGTGTCAATCAATTTCAGCGCACGCTTGCACGTGCCTTGTAGATTTCAGTTGTTGCAGACGATTTTTCCTGACCATCTTCACTGCAGCCTCTCCAATACAGCAGTTTTATTTCATGATCGAGGAGCAGAATGACCAAGTCCACAGGATATTTTAACAAGTAGCCCAAGGGCAACAACCGCTCACCTGAGTTATAAAATGTAAGCTTCCAGCTCAGGTAAGCTAATAAACCGGCTGCAATTCTATAGGATTCGATGACCCCATGGGGTGTGGCAAGTTTGGACCCCAGGGTTTTGATTGGCAGGATTTATGTAGAGGACCACTATACACTGCAACATACTAAATACATAAGCTCTTGGCCTTATGGTTTCATAGAAGAAGTTTTTTGAAGGTTCTTTAGCTATATAGCTCTATATAAACAAACAAGCCCCTAGGGTGTGGCCAGTTTGGACCTCAGGTGCTTGATTGGCTGAATTTATGCAGGGGATCACTAGACATTGCTGCATACTAAATATGTTAGCTCTGGGCCTCATGGTTTCAGAGAAAAAGATTTTTGAAGTCTTTCCAATTATAAGTCTATGGGAGCAGCATGGCCAATTTGGACCCCAGGGGGCATGCTTGGCAGGATTTAAGTTGGAGACCACTAAACATTGCTACATATGTACTAAAGAAGTTAGCTCTGGGCCACATGGTTTAAGAGAAGAAGATTTTTTAAGACTTTCCCATTGTTAGTCTATGGGAACTGATGACCCCCCGGCGTGGCCAGTTTGGACCCCAGGGGCATGGTTGGCAGGATTTATGTAGGGGACCACTAGACATTGCTACTTGCTACATATTTACACTCTTGGCCTCATGGTTACAGAGAAGAAGATTTTTTTAAAATTTTCCCATTGTAAGTCTATGGGAGCTTATTACCCCCTGGGCGTGGCCAATTTGCACCGCAGGGTCATGGTTGGCAGGATTTATGTAGAGGACCACTAGACATTGCTACATGCTACATATATATGCTCTGGGCCTCATGGTTTCAAAGAAGAAGATTTTTCAAGATTTTCTCATTGTAAGTCTATGGGAGCTTATGACTCTCGGGGTGTGGCCAATTTGGACCCCAGGGGCATGGTTGGCAGGATTTATGTAGGGGACTACTAGACATTGCTTCATGCTATATATAAAAGCTCTGGGCCTCATGGTTTCAGAGAAGAAGATTTTTTTAAGATTTTCTCTTTCTAAGTATATGGGAGCTAATGCCCCCTGGGGCGTGGCGAATTTGGGCCCCAGGGGCATGGTTGGCAGGATTCATGTAGGGAACCACTAGACATTGCTACACACCAAATATATAAGCTCTGGGCCTCATGGTTTCAGAGAAGATTTTTTTAAGCTTTTCCCATTATAAGTCTATGGGAGCTTATGACCCCGGGGAGTGGCCAGTTTGGACCCCAGAGGCTTGGTTGGGAGGATTTATGTAGGGGACCACTAAACATTGCTACATACTATACATATAAGCTCTGGGCCTCACTGTTCCAGAGAAGAAGATTTTATGAAGGTTCTTAAGCTATATAGTTATATAGTGTATAAACAAATGACCCCCCTGGGGTGTGGCAATTTGAGCCCCAGGGGCATGAGTGGCAGGATTTTGGTAGGGGATCACTAAACATTGATCCTTGCTATATATACAAGCTATGGGCCTCATGGTTTCAGAGACGAAGATTTTTTAAGATTTTCCCATTGTAAGTCTATTGGAGCTAATTACCCCTGGGGTGTGGCCAATTTGGGCCCCAGGGGCATGGTTGGCAGGATTTATGTAGGGGCCCACTAGACATTGGTACATACTAAATATGTAAGCTCTGGGCCACATGGTTTCAGAGAAGAAGATTTTTGAAGTTATTCCCATTATAAATCTATGGGAGCTTATGACCCCTGGGGATTGGCCAGTTTGGACCCCAGTGGCTTGGTTGTGAGTATTTATGTAGGGGAACACTAAACGTTGCTAATTACTATATATATAAGCTCTGGGCCTCATGGTTCCAAAGAAGAAGATTTTTGAAGGTTCTTAAGCTATATAGCCATATATAAACAAATGACCCCCTGGGGCGTGGCCAATTTGAGCCCCAGGGGCATGGTTGGCAGGATTTTAGTAGGGGATCACTAGACATTGATACATGCTATATATATAATCTATGGGCCTCATGGTTTTAGAGAAGAAGATTTTTTAAGATTTTCCCATTGTAAGTCTATGGGAGCTAATGACCCCCGGGCGTGGCCAATTTGGGCCCCAGGGGCATGGTTGGCAGTATTAATGTAGGGAACCACTAGACATTGGTACATACTAAATATGTTAGCTCTGGACCTCATGGTTTCAGAGAAGAAGATTTTTTAAGGTTTTCCCATTGTAAGTCTATGGGAGCTAATGACCCCCGGGGCGTGGCCAATTTGGGCCCCAGGGGCATGGTTGGCTGGATTTATGTAGGGGACCACTAGACACTGGTACATACTTAAAATGTAAGCTCTGGGCCTTATGGTTTCAGAGAGAAGATTTTTTAAGATTTTCCCATTGTAAGTCTATGCGAGCTAATGACCCCCGGGGCGTGGCCAATTTGGGCCCCAGGGGCATGGGTGGCAGGATTTATGTAGGGGACCACTAAACATTGGTACACACTGAATATGTAAGCTCTGGGCCTCATGGTTTCAGAGAAGAAGATTTTTTAAGATTTTCCCATTGTAAGTCTATGGGAGCTAATGACCCCCGGGGCGTGGCCAATTTGGGCCCCAGGGGCATGGTTGGCATGATTTATGTAGGGGACCACTAGACATTAGTACATACTAAATATGTAAGCTCTGGGCCTCATGGTTTCAGGGAAGAAGATTTTTTAAGATTTTCCCATTGTAAGTCTATGGGAGCTAATGACCCCCGGGGCGTGGCCAATTTGGGCCCCAGGGGCATGGTTGGCAGGATTTATGTAGGGGACCACTAGACATTAGTACATACTAAATATGTAAGCTCTGGGCCTCATGGTTTCAGGGAAGAAGATTTTTTAAGATTTTCCCATTGTAAGTCTATGGGAGCTAATGACCCCCGGGGCGTGGCCAATTCGGGCCCCAGGGGCATGGTTGGCAGGATTTATGTAGGGGACCACTAGACATTGGTACATACTAAATATGTAAGCTCTGGGCCTCATGGTTTCAGAGAAGAAGATTTTTGAAGTTTTTCCCATTATAAGTCTATGGGAGCTATAAGTTGCCATGGCAACCAGAGTTCCAATCCAATATGCCCTTAAACCTTATGCAGTCAATCCCCCACCCCAACAATGCTACACATAAAATTTGATCCAGATTGGCCAGCTGGTGTTGGAGATATTGGTGTTTAAAAGTGTGGACGACGACGACGACGACGCCGACGACGCCGACGACGGACGACGGACCATGGCTATACTATAAGCTCACCTTGACAGGTGAGCTAATAACAGATGTTGAGAAAATCATTCTACTTTAAGGTATATACATTTATTTTAGTGAAAAATGTCATGACTATTTTAAAATTTCCATTTTTTGAGCTGAGTCCCCCTGGCTGACTCATTCTATTCAGTTCTGTGACACTTACAGACGTTGTCAGTAATTTGTAACATCAGCAGTTTTGAAGTGCTTTAAATCTTATTTTCTTACTGATAGTCGGCCTTGATATTTTGCACGTCTTGATAAAATAGATTGTTTTTGATCAAAACAATGTTGCTTTATCTGGCTCTTGTTTTGTTATGCAATTATAGTGGTGTACGAATCTGCAAACTGTGTCAAGAAAAAGTCTCCTCTATTCTGCCAGCAGCCTTATGATAGCCACCAAGCCGGGTACCAAAGTAGGATCTAATTTTAACTTTTCAAAATAAACAAGAAATGTGTATTAGGTTGATGCTGACATATAAAACGGTAATTCTCAAGTGTAAGAAAACTACAGTAAAAACACAAGTAAAACTGAACGAATATGCAGCCACTCACTCTACTGCCAAGGTTAACTTATTAATTTCATTACACGAGTGACAATCTAAGAATTTTCCAGACCTGATATGAATACTTTTAGAGTAATTAACCCTACTATTTTTGCCTCCTTTCTCAGTAGGGGTCAGCTCATACAGAAAAGAATGTGCTCCTTAAGAAGCAAATTCATTCCTTTAAGAGTAGACCCATCTCACAGAGCTACCTTATCTAGAGAAGCAAACCCCCAGATAGATATGCAGCCTTGCTTTCATTTGAATTCAAGACAACCCCAGTGGTGTTTCCATTAGGGGTGTAACCAGGGCTTCCGTTAACGGGCGTATGGCCGTATATTACGCCCAGGATTTGCTCCCGTACGTCGAGAAATTGGACCTCTGGCGTCTGGCATACGCCCGATAATTATTACATACGGCCGTTTGATCTTGTCCCGACGTATAAAATATCGCCACTGTCTTTAAAATTCTAGCACGTGTCATAACTAATCGGATTAACGCAGGTGTCAGCCAGACGAAAAGACCGCCTACGGGCCAATCGAGATTGTCCGTATGGAGCACTGAACCAGGTAACATATATGTCGGGACCGCCTACCTGTCAAAAACGATTATCAAAATAACGCCCACTCGTAGATTCAACCTCTTACGGCAGTCTGCAAAACAACTAATCAAATCTTTTGGATGAAAAGTGTCCGTCTATTTTTACGATCGCGAGAATGTAACTGACCTGTTTGTGTAAGGCGTATTCCGACTTCAAAAGTTTGTGAATGTATCCATAACACACGAATACTGAAGCATGTATTGACAAACTCTATCCAAAGTTTTTAAGAAACATAACATTCATATTAACGCTTGCCCTTACAACGAAGGTCTTGTCATGATCCATACTGTCGTCAATGGAGTTTTTAGGAATACAAACCTCTTCTGCGAAAAGTGTTAATTCAAAGCGAAGATACACTGTTAATATTATTAGTCGCTATTTCCGACGTGTTATGGTTGTACGCTCTGGTACTATACATTGTTTTGATTAATGGTACTATTAAAATACGAATACTGAGACGTCCATTTCGCCGATTTCCTAGTTGTATCGTCATATCGCCATGCAACCCAGTGCGAAAATAATGCCGTACAGTGTGCACAGAAATAGCGCATTCTGATCAAGGTCTACGGTAGCATTGATATACAATTACCTGCACGTTTATGGGTCAAGCACGTTTTCTCTTTGATGTAAAGATCAAAGATGCCGCTGCGAGTATATACGCGTGCCGTACGCAGTGTCATACCGTGAGACAGGTACCTCAGTACACATACCGATAACTATTAACAATCGTATCAGCCAGCGCAACTAAGCAGTCAGACCGGTCTTTCTTGTTCGCATCTAACATGAATAATAATTAACATCGACCTAGCGACAACCGAGTTCTTCGGTGGAAGCGTGTTATTAAACATTCCGTAAGTCACCGTATTTCCGACGCGGCCCATTTGGTGGCAACGAAAGGGAATATTATGCAATAGCAGACAGTGCAACGGCGAGTCATCAGAGGACTTGCGTATTGTTCACTCACAAACAGGAATGACTCTGATTAGACTGCGTTCCGTAAGTCACCGTATTTCCGACGCGGCCCATTTGGCGGCAATGAAAGGGAATATTATGCAATAGCAGACAGTGCAACGGCGAGGACTTGCGTATTGTTCACAAACAAACAGGAATGACTCTGATTAGACTGCGAAAATGCTCAGGCTTCCTTTCGAAGATCAAAAAGGGCACTACAGTAAGGGAGAGAGAGAGAGAGGGACGTGTAAGGGGGTTGGGGGGGGGTAAAAATAACCATGTATAAGTCATTCCTAAAAACTTCGGACTTCCAAAAAATTCTCTTAATACGTCCAAATCTGACACCATGGAAGTCTGGACTTCCAAATTTTGAAAGTTAGTGGAAGCCCTGGTAACAATACATCGGACTATCGATATATCGCAATAGTAACATTGGCAATAGTCACTATGGATAGGGAAAGCTGCAATGTCAATACTATCGGCAATAGTGTTTCCAATATCGCAATAGTTTCAATAGTTTCTAGACATGCATCTATTTCTTGAAAGAAGCCTTTAGCTAAAAGAATAATAGAAATGCATATGGATTCCAAAGAATGAAAAATAATATTTTCTTGTATTTTGTAGCCAAGGTGTGCATGTTGTGAAACAGCAGTCATTAAACAATGTTTTTCAGCGTAAATTTGTGAACATACCAGAGTTTTATACAGAAAAGCTCAGTTTCTGGATAAAAAATCTGTCCCCAATAGTTATCGCAATGCATTGCAATAGCAACCTGCAATAGTAATAGTATCGCAATGGTACTTCTTGCAATGTCAATACTATGGCAATAGTCATTTATGGACTATCGTTACATCCCTAGTTTCCATAGATCAGGCATGCTCTTAATGCCTTCCTAACTATATCAAAACTTCACATACTCAAGTTCTGAAAAGATGTGCAAAGTGATGAATACAAAATGACTCTCTATATGCATCCCCATGGTAATTTATTACTGACCATTCCAAGGTGGTGCTTCTATTGTAGTTTACTAATTAAAGTTATTGTTTGTCAGCTTTCTATTTGTCTTAACCCATTCCATTCGGGATACCCCTTTAGGGGTATCTGGGCAAACAGTTTGGATCCAGATCAGGCCCCACAAACGTCGGGCCTGATCTGAGATCCAAACTGTTTGCTGCCTAGACATCATTTCTACAAGAGTTGGTTAGACCAATATTGTCAAAATATTCTTGATATTTGATGCAGACGACAATTTCAGCAGACGACAAATAATACCCAGAATGCAATGGGTTAATATAACTTTTGTAAATTATTTAGAATAGCCTTGTGGCCATCTGCTGGGAAAGTGGTGACCTCTTGGCTTTTTTTTGCTTGTCTTTTTTTTGCTTTATTATGGTTACCCAAGGCCCCAACTCCAAATAATGGCCCCTGCATCTTTTCCAAAAATAACATTACACTGACTTACTAACCTACATGTAACAAAGATGAACAGCATGAACTCCTGTTTGCTTCTCTGAAAGACACAGCTCTTAAAATGGGGTCCACTCTTCCTAAAGGATTTTCAGTTCAGTTCAGTTCAATTCTCCTAACAACGTTCCCCAAGTGGCTTAGCGGTACGTAACCATAGTTGCATCTTCCCAAAGGAGCCATTTTCTTCCTTTATAAAAAGCTGACCTCTTTTGAAAAGGGAGGTACAAAAAGGGGAAACTTTAGATTTTCTGAAAGTATATCTATTCACCTTAATACTGCCTATCGCAAGTATTTTGGCCACTACTGTACATGCTCTAAATAAAGCCCTCCTTTCGTAAAATAAATGGCGTCTCTCCCCCAACCCCATCCACCCAGCATTTAAATTTAATCATTTAACAGTATTAATACTGTATTATGGTTAATTGTGGTCAACATTTGTGTCACTTCCTGATCATTTTGTTCTCATTCACTTGGCTTTCCCAGAAAATGCATTCACACTAAGGTGTCCCAGTATACTATCAAACTTTCATTTTCCTCCATGAATTACGGGTACTTGTTAGACTGCTGTTGAGGTAAATCTAATACCTTAGTAAGTACCTACAACTTATTTTTATGGAGAAAATATTGCTGTCAGTTATCCCATCCTTATTTGGAGAACTGACAAATGTGTTGTTAGGTTGATTATGACATTTCATCAGATACAGTATTAGCACTAAGTCAGTTGCAGGGCTCACACAGGGCTGTTAACACTCCTTTGTATACATTGAGCAGAGCTCTAGATAAGAGGGGTATTCGATGATAACTGAGGGATAATTTTCTTTGTTTCTCATTGAATCCATATGTTGTGACCCCTCATCTGAACCGTCTCATCAAGACAGTTCAGATGAGGGGTCACAACATATGTTTTTATCCAGAATTAACAAAAATTATCCCTAATTATCACCAAATACTCCCTCTTATCTGGGGCTCTATGATTGAGTCTCCCTAATTTGGAAGGCATCCCCATCATTTGGAAGGCATCCCCATCTTCCCTCCCTAGTAACACAGTAAAGATATGCATGATGAAAAAAAAAATAAAAAAAAAATAACAAAATAAATAAATGAATAAAAGACATAATATGAAAAATTTCCTAGACTAGGCAAAATGGGAATGAAGTCATACTTACAGTAGGCAAAATGTGAGTAGGCAAAATGTGAGTATGCGAAATGGGAGTAGGCAAAACGGAAACATTGATCAATGTCATTTTCAGCTTTTTTGGAAGCCATTTTTTAATTTTTTGTTTGTTTACATGTACAGTACCTAATGCACAACACAAATACATTACCGATACTGTCACTAAATCAGTGATTTGTGCACGTGGATTTGTGGTTCTTGCTCAGGATACATTTACCCATTATTATACACACAAAGTTTCCTTCTAATATTTCAAAAGGTTAAGGAGATATGGAGTGTATGCAAAATACTAAAAATACTATTCAAAGGGAGGCTACTCCAAAATTAGGAAAGGGGGAGCAACCTTTCTTATATGTGACACATCATCTTATGATCATGCACAGTGTTTTAAAGTTTCATCATGATATTCCAAACAGTTACCGAGTTAAGAGATGCACAAGATAAGTATACACAAAAATAGTCTAAAAGAACTAGTAAAAGGGATGTAACTCTGAAACGAAGGGAGAGCAACCATTGTTGCGCGGGACACATTGGTGGGATTTCATACACATTACTATGAAGTTTTATGAAGATATCCCAAATAGTTACCTAGTTATGGGGCGTACAAGACCTGCAGGGTAAAAAAACAATCAAAGGGGCATAACTTGAAAACTAAGGAAGGGGGAGCAACCATTCTTACACCCGACACGTTCCCCCTACCTAATACATATGCCTACAAAATTTCATGAAGATACCCCAAATGGTTACTGAGTTATGGGGCATACAAGAATGTTTACGGATGGACAGACGGACGGACGGACAGCGCCATGACATAATACGTCCGTTTCTTTCAAAACGGGGGTATAAAAAAATCCAAGCAGGTGGTGAATCCTCCAAAAGCAAGAATGGGAAATGGGGCAAATCCTCTCATCAAAGTCGCGAAACCTCTTGTGGCAAACATGCAGAGTGGCGAAACCAGTCAGTGAGTCCATCGTCCCATTGGAGTATCAGCATACTAGTCTAGAGAATAGATATCGAGTTCACATATACAAAGCCTGTGAGAGTTTACAGGAACAAATCTGATGAAGAGATTAAATTGTACTTGAAAAATTCAAAAAATTTACAGGTAGGAATGAATTTTACCAGACATGTCTGGCTGTCAGACGGCGTTTCGTGAAGACTGGGAGAAGAAGGGACACTGGGTATACGTGCGAAAAGTTATAAAGTCAGAGTCATATAACTCATGTCTTACCTACACAAAAGAGTGTTCTTAACCAGGGGCATAAGTTCCGGATTGCCTGTTATCAATCGGTGAAGCCTGGTAATAAGTAATCACTAAAGAAAAACTATTCTTAGCTGAATTGTTCTACTTCCGGGTTTCTTTGTCAACCTTTTCGTCGTAACAAAACGCAAATACCAGTGATGATGAATGTATCAGAAGAAAGATATGAGGCTTTAAACAATTACCTAAAATATTCAGGCCAAAAATTAAACACTAGGCGCCACAAGAACGATAGAAATAGTGTTACTTTAAGGATATAACATCCCCTTCTGAAACTTTGTACACTGCGAAGGTGTTTACAGGTGTGCTCGATTTGTTTATGCAGCATTAGCTGGTAGTTTGACTGGCGCACAGCGAGGTAGGCTAAACCAATGTTCAGTGTAGCAAACCGGAGAGAGAGAGGGATGGGGCAGGGAAAAGAAGGAGAGAGAGGTTTAAAGAGTGAGACAGGTCATAAATTAGACAACTCAAAACTTGGCTTCTTACTTCCAAATATGTTGTCAAATCAAGACAACTGCATCTGGATTTCATGAGAATACCCCCAATGGCTTCAGAAGCAAGTCATGGAATTTTGCAAAGCACAGATAACTCATTAAAGGTTGGTTCCTGGAGTACGGAATGCATCAATGATCATCAGTTTCAAGATTGTTTTTCTAAATTATTGGATAGCACTTATAACAAGGAAATGAATAAGTTTCACAGAAAAGTGTAAAGCCATAAGTATTTGGTAAGTCGTTTTGGGAGGGGTTCCCTAACTCTGCTTCGCACACCAGTTAGCGCTATTTTTAGTTCATGCCAAAAATAGATAACGCTGCTTACACAATGCTGCACTGCATTTTGGGCTAGTATTAAACCATTCGTCAAGCCGGGACCTCTAGGAGAACTCACATCAAGAGAGAAAATGACCTTTAGGAGAATAACACTAGAAATTACGCACTTATAGGCACAAGACAAAATTATTTTTAGAACTGAAATTCCAAGGCATTGCTTAAACCAAAAAAGTAAACCAGAGAAAAACGACACTCTGCAACAAAATCCAACGGTTTTCTCACAAGCAACAATTTTAGAAAAATAAGAGTATTCAATATCACACAGAAAAAGACTAAATTATTTTGTGAACAGATTTGGTATCTTTAGTTCAGGAACCTACCTTTAAATGAAATACCAAGAGTTGTATTTTATCTTTCATTTTAACACCTTTCTGACATTTTGTCTCAGATGACTACACCTAAGAAGGTAAAAAAAAAATCCGTAGGATTATGGAGAAATAGCCAACCCAATAAAATATTGGCATGGGTAGATAACTCATAAAGAGATCAAGAATTGTATTTTTTCTTTATTCCAGACATGTTGAATGCACCTGTGAAGTTTAATGAAAACAATTGATAAAGAACAGAGTTACAGCCCAGGGATCAGTAGTTCATACATAACGTCATTAGCTATCACACAAGACATAAACTTTCCAAACATATTGTACACAAAAACACTGCTAATTTTTGCAAAAAAAATGTGAGGAGCTTTTACTGAAAATCTCCTCTCTTTTTTTTCAGCAAAAAAGTATTAGCACATTGGTTTTAAGTATACTAGATGCAGCTGAGATACAAAAATGGACAAGAATCCCTTAGGCTTTGAAAGATGGAGACATCCCACAATGTAACAATTACCATGTCCATCCTAATAAATGTCCCTGTTCTAATAAGTGCCCCTCCCTCCATTCTGGAAAAATAATATATATTGACTAGCCAAATTGCAAAAGTGAAAGCATAAAATCCTCAAAAATTATAGTACATAATTATGAGCCGCAACACGACAAAACAAAGGGAAGACTCTGATCAGCCTGCAGTACGCTAAGACCCTTTGCTACCCTTTTAGTGCACAGCAAACAGCCTGACTAGTCTGAGCGGATGTGCAAGCTGATCAGAGTCTTCCTTTGGCGCACATGGCACTTTGTTGGTTTTGTCCTAAGTCCACCTCATCATAATCAAGGGTTATTTCATTCATACAATTGTCAGCTACTTTAGTGATGTCAGAGTGCAGTGATTGTTCTCACTTTATACTATTTATTGGACACATTTTGACAAGTGGCTGATTTGTTACATTGTGGACTATAAATAACATCTCCCTTCCATGAACTGTAATCCCCTTCCCCCTTCCCCCACAAGGAAGCACAGTAGGATTAATACAATATTTATGCAATGTGTTTGGTCTGTGCATGAAGCAAAGGCTAAGACTGGATTGAGTTCCTGTAGTTTGTATATAAGAATTTGCTAACTAAGTATACAGTCATGTGGTTCATCACATGAAAGATACCTAGCAGCTCTAGCAAACTCCTATCAGCTTCTCCATCAGAACAGTCTGATCAGTATTCCATGTTGCTTGACAATACATGAAAACTGAGAAATCTACACAAAGTTAAGGCACTGATGTGTTGGCTAATATAAGTACTAGCTGCTCTCAGGCACCTTTTCATGTGATATGGCTCATGTTATCATATAGTGTACCTGTAAAATTCTTAAAATTGGGACACCTATAATGGAAATCATATCTGACATAAAATTGAACAATTTTGTTTTTCATGCAGTAATGTGTTGAAAAGACACAGGTGGAATGGCAAATAGTGTAGACCCTGATCAGACTGCTCCTCAGGAGCAGTCTGATTTGGATCTGCACTGTTTCCTCTGAACAATTTGTCCCAATATTTTGAATTTTTACAGTAGTCTGTGCAATATTCATTTCATATTTTCCTGGTTGTTTCTTCCTGTAATATTAAGCTAGCTGACAAATTACTAGGTTATTAAACTGTTATAACATAGGGAAAATTGCCTTGTGCCGAGGCAAAATGGGAAAGATCTGCACCAGACTTCATATTAGTATCATCTGGTTATAGTCATTGCTCTTGGGCATCATATTACCCAAACTGTTGAATATACTCTACAATTACCAAAGACCCAGATTAGTAAATGCACAGGCTAGTTGTCACTCGAATTCCCAGACAAGCAAAAAAATTTGCTGTGCTAAGCAAAATACGTATTTGGATATCAAAATACACCCTTTCTCTCCCTACTTGTTATTAAAACTTGCTGTTCTGGGATGTTAAGATGACTAAAATGACATCCCATCCACTAATACATGTATATTTGTGTTATTGTAAGTTTTGCCTTCAAATTTAAAGTTTATCTTAAGTATTTCTTTTGCCAGGCCTATTATGGTATATTATTCCATGCTTTAAATCCTCTTATTTTTAAATGAGGAAAAATCCTATTCTAACATCTAGTGATTTTTTTTTTGTTGTTGTTGTTGTTTACAGGATACTAAAAATAAACATGCATTTAATGACTTACCAGAATTTTATTTCTTTGCCGGACTGATTGACATTTTACTGACATTTACTTTAAATACAGTATACGAGTATAAATGTCATCTAAATTCTTTCCTTATCGTGCAGTGTAATGGACCCAACAAATTTCTAATTCCGACAAGATTTCTTATTAAAGGAAATTTTACTATACTTTGACAAAAGACCCTAATCTGACTGTGCCTTATTCTGTAATGAATAAAAGTTCAACACTGCTTGCTCAATTGTTCTGCACAGTACTTAAACTTTTAAGGTAAATTGTTTGCTGCCATTTTAGCACAAAGAAACGACTTTCGTTGACTTCCTGTTTGCTTTCCTGTATGATGAGCCCTTCCAAAACAGGGCCTCCTTTTTGAAGGAGAGATCTTCCTCCAGGAAAGAATTTCCTCCTCTGCAAATTCTTTCCTTTTTGAGTTGACCCCAAGGATTTTACGCATAGAATTTCCTCCACTGCAAATTCTTTCCTTAATGAGTTGACCCCATGGATTTTACGCATAGAATTTCCTCCACTGCAAATTCTTTCCTTTATGAGTTGACCCCATGTTTTTTTTGAAAGAATTTCCTTGCCTGCAAATTCTTTCTTTTATAGGTTGATCCCATGTTTTTTTCGGGGAAGAATTTCCTTGATTGCAAATTCTTTCCTTTATGAGTTGACCCCATGGGTTTTTTGGAAAGAATTTCTTTGATTGCAAATTCTTTCCTTTATGAGTTGACCCCATGGGTGTTTTGGAAAGAATTTCCTTAATTGCAAATTCTTTCATTTATGTTTATTTTGGAAAGTATTTCCTTCATTGCAAATTTATTCCTTTATGAGTTGACCCCATGGGTATTTCGGAAAGAATTTCCTTGATTGCAAATTCTTTCCTTTATGAGTTGACCCCATGTTTGTTTTGGAAAGAATTTCCTTCATTGCAAATTCTTTCCTTTATGAGTTGACCCCATGTTTTTTTTTTGGAAAGAATTTCCTTGATTGCATATTCTTTCCTTTATGAGTTGGCCCATAATAAGGGAGGCACAAATGATAATGGAAAGAGTTGCTTCCTTTGAAAGTATTAGGACTTATAGCGGCGTCTGATCAGGGTCTACACTGTTTGCTTACAGGAATTTCTATGCAAAATACAGTAAAAGTGAAAAACTTTCACCAGAAAGCCCTAAAACTAAAATTGGACTTGTCCAAATGATAAGGATGGACAAGTCCACTGATCAAAAAAAGGATTAATTACACTGAGACTGAGTGAGTGTCTATGCAATCAAACCTTTCAGTACTGAACATTTTTCATCTTGGAATTTAGACAAGCCCATTTGTCCTATTAGGGAAATTTCATACAAATGCTGGCAAACAGTGCACACCACAATCAGGAGCAGTCTAATCTGGGTCTGCACTATTTGGTCTTGTTTTTTTTTCTGAATCTTCTTGGGATAGGTATGGTATAGTAAATACAAAACAGTGTATTATGCTGCATTTTTATATTTATTATTTCACATTTTATCGTTATAGCTACATCATGAGAAAATCAGTCATAGTCCATATTGTATTCATACTGTAAAACTCTAACTGGGCAATTTTCACACACACTTAAGGTAAATGGGTACACTACCATGCTTTTTTTTACGCCAATTTTACAAACTGGCCCCGAGGTTAAAAAACTTTTTTTGTGCTCAACTCAGCTGAGCATGAAATTTTACCTGCTAATAAATAGCAAATTACTGATAAGTACAGCTGTTTTCATGCTCAGTTTAGCTGAGTATGGAATTTTCTCTGCTTATAAATATGAAAATGCCAACATTAGTTGGCATTTTCATAGTTATCAGCAGCTAAAATTTCATGCTCAGCTGAGTTGAGCACGAAAAAAGTTTTATAACCTCGGGGCCAGGACAACTTTTGGACTTCCTGTTTGCCTCCCTGGACACGTATTTCTACCAAATTGGGACCAACTCTTTAAAGGAAGAATTTGCTCTTATAGGGGAGTAATTTTTTCCCTTAGAGAGTTGATACCCATTGAAAATGGAGGCAAAAATGACATGGAAGAGTTGCTTCCCCAAAAGTGTACCCATTTACCTTAGTTTCACGAAACTGACTTGAAAGTATTTGCAAAGTTTCAATAAATGAGCCACAACCCAACAAAACTAATAATGTGGCATGTGCACCCAGCTAAGTCTCAGATTAGTCTAAGCACCCGCCCAGTCTGATCACAGTCTTCGTTGTTGGCATGGAGGTAGCTAAGACTGTTAGCTACCCTTTAAGCCCACAGTGAAGACTCTGATCAGACTGGGAGGATGCCAGGCTGATCTGAGTCCGCGCTGGGCGCACAACCACTTTGTTGGTTTTGTCGTGTCATGGCTCATTAATGATCCTTATAATGGTCTTTAGGGCAGACAATGGCTTTTACCATTTCATGAAATGTCTATGCTTAGATCCATTATCAGAATATCACTCAGACAAAACTTCTGTATTATTTCATATCATTCAAATTCACAGAATAAGACTTAGCAAAAATTTTGCCCTTACAAAGCTTTGAGATTCATGTTTTTCTAAGTCAACATCATACAAGTCAGCATCAAGTAAATATATCAAATATTTCAATCAACGTACTGTCCACTCTGCCTGGTATCAGCCTCTGGTTTTTCCCGGAACAATCAAGATCTGGTTTTATAATATGTTACGTATCATGCAGGGCCTGAGAAATAGAACACATCTTAATATTCTATCAAACATGGTTTAAGTGCCTTAAACACTTTCACTTTACTCAAGAAGCCACTTAATACATAACTGTATGTACTGTTCTCCTGTAAACAAGGTCAAGGATACATAGAAAGAAAGAATTCTTTGTGGATTAACCAGTAAAATAAACTTGACCCAGACATAACCTTATCCTTTGGCTGTTATTTTTTTTTTTAATTTCCAAGGTTTATGTATGACATACGACAATCCTAGGAAAGACAATCCTGGAATAACTTCTGTTAATTCTCAAAACATATTATGTGACCCCTCATTAGAACAGCCTCACCAAGGCAGTTCCATTGAGGGATCATAACTTAAGTTTTATCTGGGCAAAAAGAAAAACTGTGGCACAGTTATCATTTATGTCCCTCCTTAGATGCAGCTCTGAATTTTACATTTTCCCATAATGTAGCATACTATGAGGTACTGAGGGAAAAATATAAATTGGCATATGCAGATAGCAACCACAATCAATTAATCAATCAATGCCTTTGGCTGCTTATTTAGACAATATTTAGATGTCTTTGAACACAGTAAAACAAGCCCCAATGGCCTAGGTCACAGTGCAATAATGCAGAAGCTGTCTGGGAAGTGTTTAATGATATGAAACGTGATTCTTTGCTGTTTGCATATTATATGCCAATTTTTTTTTTTTCTCAGACAATCCTCAGTTATAATACAGCTCTACTCTTTAACAAATTATTACAATAAATATTTCATACAAAATGGCATTATTTTATACTCTCAAAGCTTCAGATAAAACAAGCCTTATGGGACAAAATTCTAATTTAGTTCTTGCTTCTTTTTTATGTGTATGGACACATGTCCACAATCTGGACATCACGCCACATTTGTTCAAAGTAGTGTTAGCTTAACCCTATTGCACTCAGAACAGCCAAAACTCCAAACAGTTTTGGCTGTTCTAAGTGCAATACGGTTAAAGAAATTCTTGGTCAAAGATACTTTGTCTTCTGGTACCCATAAAATAAACTGTACTAATATTTTTTTGCTGAACAATTGAGAGGAGCTTTTGCACTAGTTTTGAACAAGCGGGCTCTGTTTTCCAAAGGGAGATAGCTTTTTGACATCAGTAGTTGCTTCCCATCCTTTTCCCAATATGATACTCTTCAAGGAAGAGAAGAATTTGCTACCTCTGAGAGCAAATTGTTCTTTTAAAGGGTATCCTCATGAGGACATTTTTTTAATCTTTAAAAGTGACCTCAAAAGAGCAAATTCTTTCCTTTAAAAGTAGACCCATAAAAGAAAGGAGACGAAGGTTTCTTTATCAAGGATTTCTCTTAGAACAGTATGCATCCACTTTGAAAATACGGTAGATGCAATGTAATTTCAAAGAATGCCTCAATACCACAACACTTGCGACACACCGAAACCTGTGTCCATGGAAATAAAAGAAACGGGCCAATGTTTCCACCCACAAGTTTTGGCTTAACTGCAGCCATGATATCATTATTTCATACAATAAAACACAGGTTAGTGTAATTGCTTAGCAATGCTGTATACTGTCTTAAAATTTGTGCTATTATGATAAACATGATAACAAAGTTATCCCAGATAAGATGGGATGCTGATGTTATATAATTCTGAGCAAACTTCTAATCTCTAAAATCAAATGAGCCGCGACACGAGAAAACCAACAAAGTGGTTGTGCGCCCATCGCAGACTCCGATCAGCCTGGGCATCCGCCCAGTCTGATCAGAGTCTTCACTGTCCGCATAGAGGTAGCTTAGACCCTTAGCTATCCTTTAAGTGCTTAGCGAAGAGTCTGATCAGACTTGGCAGATGCTCAGGTTGATCTGCGTCTGTGCTGGTCGCATAATCACATTGTTGGTTTTCTCGTGTCACGGCTCGAATGTTGTGGCTCCTCTTGTCTGCCTCACTGAGGCAGTTCTTAAATGACCCACAAAGGTTTTATGGAGGAAAAAATTAAAGTAATGTACTTATTTGGCTATCAGACAGGGTTTTCTATCTTCAAAAGTACCCAAATACGTAAATCAGTAGCATGTTCTTCAGTTATTTGATAGATTTTAATGTTCTAAAACAATCCCAAAAATCTCGATCCATCTTGTAAGATCTAGAATTTTGGGCTTGTTTTGGAAGGAAGACTTCTTGTCTTATAACTGACGAAATATGGGAATTCAGAATTACCATCAAAATCCCCCTTATCAAGAACTCTGTAACACAGTATGAGTGAAAACTATCTTATGATATTGCGTACATTAACCGAACCCCTACAAACACTGAAACAGGAACTAAATGATATAAGGGGAAAATGTTTGGAAGAAGCAGTGTTATGAATTTCATGTGTTTAAGTTTTCAACTATAGCAGAGGTCCATATAAAGGTAATATGTTCCAACAATTCTGGAATATATTATTTTCTTTTTCAATTTGTGATCAACATTTTTTGATGACCTGAATCTCCTTAGCACAGTAGCCTAGTATTGGGCTGGAAAATGCATAGACACAAGTTTCAATTTTCTAAATTAGAAACTTTGTTTCTGAAATAATTTAAATCTGCAGACGGACAACTTTGCAAGGCAATCCTAATGACATGGTCTAACCCTTATTTTCAGGGAGAAAAAAAAAACATCCAAAATTATTCTTCATCTAAACCCCACCCTAAGATAAGTCTTTTGATATACTTCTGAGACCATGTTAGTGCATGATTTCTTCACAAATGAGACCCTCTGTATTCGGACACCTCAACCCGTTCTCTACTAATTTTCCGTAGGATACCTCAAAGTCTATTCATTTTATCACTGGATGAAGGAAGAATGGCAAGTACTGCTTAAGGTGCAGAGGTACACTTCTCAAGGAGGGGAATGGGAGAGGGGGGATCACCTCTAAAAAGGAAGAATTTGCTCCCCTAAGAGCAGATTCTTTCCTTTAAGAATTCAATCCTTTTTTGAATGTTTTGTCATATTCGGAAGTAAACAAGTAACAAAAGTTGCTCCCCTTTGTAAAAATGACAGAAAAGCATGGAGGTGTACCTGAACACCTTAATTTGATCAGACTGCCTATTTACAACATAATCTGGGTCTAAAATGTTTGCATAAGCACATGAGCTGCCACACTAGAAAACCCAAGTGGCATGTGCACCCAGGGAAGACTCAGATTAGCCTTGGCATCTGCCAGTCTGTTCAGAGTCTTCGCTGTAAGCTTAAAGGTAGCTAAGGATCTAAGCTTGCTCCACAAAAATAGCAAAGACTCTGATTAGACTGGGCGGATGCCCAGGCTGATCTTAGTCTTTGTTCGGTGCACATGCCACTTTGTTGGTTTTCTCGTGTCGCAGCTCATATCTATTCAGATACTCATAATCTGGGGTAATGCTGTGATTTTCTGTGTATCTTCACTAACTTGATTCTTCTGCTAATTTTCCCCTAAATTTTCCTAACTGGAAAGCAACTGACACAACAAAGGTAAACATTAATGGACATGTAAATGACATGCAAGTATCATCACAGTAATTTCATATCAACATATCAAAATATATGTACCAATAAAAAGATCCTCAAAATCTGATAAAAACTGGCAGTCTTGCAGCTCAGTAAATCTAAAAGTAACCACCAGGGCCCGGTTTTTCAAAGCACTGTTAGCTTAACACAGCATTTAGTCAAGGATTAGTTAGGGCTATAGTACCCATAAAATCAAGTGTCTTCATAATTTTTGCCGATAAATATGAGAAGCTTAGCTTCTCACATTTTTGTGGTAAAAAATGGAAGAGGTTTTTTTTTACATATAATATGTTTGAAATTTTAATGTCTTGCTTTGAACAATTGGGCCCTGAATATTTTCACATAACAGCCTATTCTATTCTGCCTTTCACAGCTCATGATCATAAAAGATAATTCTGATAAAACTCTCTTCTACATAAAACAAATGTTGTGACTCCTTATTTGAACTGTCTCAGAATGCTAATCCTAATGAGGGGTCACAACATATATTTTTATGGAGCATGAACACAAATTGTCTTAAAAAAAATTCAACCCAAACAAAGACCTTTGTAAAGGTGGAAGGGTACCCTTAAAGGGGAAACAACTCTAACAATTTTCATTTCTACCACCCCTTTGAATGGGGTCAGCTCTTAAAGAATAGGAATTTGCTCACCTAGGAACAAGTTCTTTCCTTTAATACTAAACCAATTTTGAAAGAAATGTAGTCCTGGGAAGCAGAGGGCAAACAGGAAGTCCTAAAAGTTGTCTGTTTTTGAAACAAGACTTGTTCAACTACAGGATAGCTTGCCTGACAGGGCCTTACCCACCACATAAAAACTTTAATCAAACGAATCAATGCAGATGCTGACACCACACAGGGGTCAGCCTTGAGGGAGAAGTGGGGAAAATAGTCTCCCTAAGCTGACTGACTTCTCCCTATTTTGAGCTGAGGGAGAAGTCAAAATGTGTAAAACATGCAGAAAATGCAAAAGTTGGGATCAAACTTCTCCCTGAAATTCAGAAATGGTGCAAAACTTCTCCCTATCTCAGAATCCTAGGCTGACCCCTGACTACACTAACAACAACAGGTATTCCTTGAACTTTCGCACTGGGGAGCTAAAATGTCGGAAAAACATGGAGGGGTACCCATATACTGTAAGCTTATTCCCTTATGATTCTTGACAGCTCTGTTTTACCATTTTTGAACAATTACAGTCCAAAGCATCATTAGGTTAACAAGGTCATTAATCAGTGATTCTTTAAGTCTTCTGGTAGGCATAACATCAAGAGAGCTCCTAGTTTTGCCAAAAAAATGTGGAGCTGAAAAAGCTCCCAACACTTTTTTGGCAAAAAAGTTATTGTGTTTTTTAGTAATATACATATGAAAATTTCAACATCTCATTAACTAAGGAGGTCATTGATTTTGATCAGCTGGGCCCAGGACATTTTATTTAATCAGTGGAAAAAATTAGAGACACTAATCTAACTGCTCATAAGGAGAACCTTAGGAGCAGACGGATCTGAGTCTACACTGATCAGGCACAATCAATTTACGGTACATAATGGTATTTGTAGATGCTTTTAGCTAACATATACAGGACTAGCATCATATTAAAGATTCATAAATACTGATCACTATATATAGCCCCCTAAAACAACAACAAATATTTATATATGTCAACTTTGGAATGACAGGATAACGACTTGCAGATGTAATTCTTGATCCTTCAAGCGCCAAAAAGCAGACGACAAATTTACGTCTGCAAAAATTTCTAAATATGTTTCATCAAAGCTATATCATATTGAAAATTCAACAAGAATTCCGGGGAATGCGGTGTCTCGCCTGCTAGCGCTTTGTCACAAAAACAGAGCTCAATCAGCAAAGATGTATGCATGAACCAAGTTTCTTGGCTCTAGCCCCAAATAATTTCTGAGAAACAGACCAAAACTTGAAAACTGACAAAACATTGCAAAGTCAGTCAACCATAAAATGTAGTCAAGACTCGATATTGATGATGACTTTGAGCTCTTCTCTTCTAGATTAATGCATGACCCAAGTTTCATGGCTCTAGCCCTTACAGTTTCAGAGAAACAGACCTAAATGCAACCAAAATTGCAGTCAGACAACCGTAAAATGTAGGTCAAGACTCAATATTGATGATGACTTTGAGATTAACTCTTCCAGACGTACCCATGAACCAAGTTTCATGGCTCTAGGCCTTATAGTTTCTGAGAAAATGACCTAAACGCAAAAACTCGACAAAAACTTGCAAAGTCAGTCAGCCGTGACACGTAGGTCAAGACTCAATATTGATGATGGCTTTGAGATCTACTCTTCCAGACGTACCCATGAACCAAGTTTCATGGCTCTAGGCCTTATAGTTTCTGAGAAAATGACCTAAACGCAAAAACTCGACAAAAACTTGCAAAGTCAGTCAACCGTGACATGTAGGTCAAGACTCAATATTGATGATGGCTTTGAGATCTACTCTTCCAAATGTATGCATGAACCAAGTTTCATGGCTCTAGGCCTTATAGTTTCTGAGAAAATGACCTAAACGCAAAAACTCGACAAAAACTTGCAAAGTCAGTCAACTGTGACATGTAGGTCAAGACTCAATATTGATGATGGCTTTGAGATCTACTCTTCCAGATGTATGCATGAACCAAGTTTCATGGCTCTAAGCCTTATAGTTTCTGAGAAAATGACCTAAACGCAAAAACTCGACAAAAGTTTACGCCGACGCCGCCGACGACACCGGAAAAGCAATACCTATGTCTCGCCTCTGCTTTGCAGGCGAGACAAAAACTAGAGGGCAAACAGTGTAGAGCTAGATGAGGTGGCTCATTATGTTTGCAATTTCTGCCATTTTCATCACTGGCGCTTTAAGTGTTAAAATTTCTGCTAAAGAAAGCCACTGACCCACTACCAGTGCAGTGTAAAGAGTGACAGTAAGGTGGCTGTCGGAATTATGCAAAGTTCTTTATTATAACAACTGTTTGTGAATTTTCATGAAAGAAAACTTTTCCATGTATTTCTCATCTTTCAATCTTGTGACATTATGAAATCAAGCAAGACAGAGTGGCCTTAGCCATAAAACTTTCCCAATAAACCTATAGTTCTGTATTTTGCAAGCCTTGCATATTGAAAAATAAACTTTTAGCAAAAACTGTCAAACTCCACTTATGATAAGAACTAAAATTCATTTCATCTCTCTTAACTTTGTAATATGTTTTCTTTTATCATTTAATAATCATTTTCCGATTAATTGAAAAAATAACTGAATCTAAAAATACACTACATTTTCAGTGTCGTATGAAACATTTCAAATTTTAGTATGAAAATAACAGCTTCTCCTTGTAATGAATGCATCTCAGGATAGCCATTGTACCATACATAGCCTTCGTCTCAGAAAAATATTTCAGTTTGTAAGTAGCTATTAGAGAAAACATTATCTCCAAGACTTAACAATAAACATTTCCAATACCTTCAAAAAAATAAGCTGTGACATGACAAAACCAACAAAGTGGCATGTGTGCCCAGCAAAGACTCAGATCAGCCTGGGCATCTGCCCAGTCTGATCAGAGTCTTGGCTGTGTGTTTGAAAAGTAGCTGAGGGTCTAAGCTACTTCCATGCCTATGTCAAAGGCTCTGATAAGACTGTACAAATGCTCAGGTTGATCTGAGTCTTCACTGGGTGCACATGCCACTTTGTTGGTTTTGTCATGTCACAGCTCCAATCATCATTACACCAGTCAAAACAGGAACATGGCATTTTAGTTCTTTGGAATACTTTAACAGTATCTCCATTGTATCTCCAAGGGCAAACAACAGTAAACAACGTTGTATCAACGTTGATACGTCATGACTGTCATCATGCTGCCCTGACATTGTTACAAGTTGATAAAACATTGTATACAAGATGTGTGCCAACATGGACTATTCTTAGAAATTTTGTTGTTTAGCGTTGTCATTGGTTACATTCTGCACAGATGCCCAGGCTGATCTGAGTCATCATTCGGCACACATGCCACTTTGTTGGTTTTGTCATGTCGCGGCTCGTATCTCCTCATATCTCCTTTTTTGTGTTTCATTTATATTTTTGAAACAAGTGTGTCTTCTCCAAAACAATATAACCATACAGTCATATTAATGAGACATCATTGGGCACAAGGAAATTAAAGCTTTGTTTTTATAACAGGTATTAACAAATTAATGTAGAGCTCCAGATAAAATCAAACTTTGGGGAAAACTGAGCTTTTCTTTATTTCTCCATTAAACAGGCTAGCTGGAATCTTTTCTGTATTCCACAAGTGCATATCACTATTGCCATTAGCATACAAATTTTAAGAATTGGGACAGACAGGCCTGAGAAAACAGTGCAGACCCAGATCAGACTGCTCCTAAAGTAGCAGTCTGATCATGGTCTATAATGTTTGCCATTCCATTTATATCTTTTAAGCAAATTTTTGCATCGAAAAAACAAACCTTTTGAATTTCTTGGACAATTACAGAAATAACTCATTTTAGGTGTTCCAATTTTAGAATTTATGTACATGTAGCATGCATGATTCAGCATCATGGCACTGAACCAATGCTGTCTCTATGTTGTGTGCCTGTACATTAATATATGTTATGGAGAAAAAAAAGATAAAAAAATTATCAAATGATCAATTTTCATAAAAAAAGTTGGCATATCTGGGCTCTGATAAAGGTCAACAATCATTTCACTGCTTTTTCATGAAAACAAACATGATCATAACTAACAGTATCCAGGAAATCATGTGACTGTTAGGGAAAATTTTCTTCCTGATCATCTGGTTTTAATATGATTAAATGACATTTTTTCACTGACAAAATCTGTGCAAATAACAGAACAGTTTTTGAACTTATTTCTCATCCACTTTTGAACAGACTTAGACATGAATCACACAGGAGACTTCATAATAAGGGTGGCTTTGTGGATACTTTATTGGTATTTTTTATGTTGTTTTGCAATTATGACATGTCAAAGCACCTTATCAGAAATTACCTGGCAAAAAAAATATTCAGGTGAAAATATATATCATAACAAGAGCTGTCGCCTGACAGCATAGCTCGCCTGAATAGGTGCTTGCCCATCACACAGTCGTTATGGTGGTGTGGACTGCTATGCATAAAACTTCAGGCAAACATGTCCATAATGACAACACATTTATAAACAAAAGCTATCTCAGAAATGAGTTTTAAAATGAAATTAAAATAAAAAAAATCCACATGAAACTTCAAAGTCCACAAGCTAGAGCTAAAAGAAGTAAGGGGGGGGGGGGGGGGGGGGGGGGGGGGGGGGGCCTATGATGTATCAAAACTTTGAACCATTATCTAACATCAGTCCAAATGTTAGTATCAACTGAGTCCATCGGGGCACTGTGAAATTATGTCTTCATAAATATAAAACTTTAACCAAAATCTTTAAGACAAAATTAAAAGTCAATGACCTTGACTTCAAGTTCATCCAGTGGGGTAAGTATATAGTGTTTTGTAAAAGCTCAAAAGAGTGTCTAACATCAGTTCAAGTGTAAACTAAATCTCTGCCAGGCATTATGAATCGGTATGCAAATAGAAAACTTTAATAAAGACCAAATTTCCTAAGTCCCTGACCTTGACATCAAGGTCACTGAGCGGGGTTGGGGTAGTACTCTGTAAAACTTTGGACTAATATCTAGGTACAGTGCAAATATAAAAAGAATTCATCTGTGGGTTCAGGAGATATGTGTCTTTAAAAATCTTTAACCAAAACATCCAATCAATAAAAAGACAATTCTTTAAGTCCATGACCTTGAAATCAAGGTCACTGAGCGGGGTGGGGGTAGTACCTTGGAAAACTTTGGACCAATATCTAACTACAATGCAAGTATCAAAGGAATTCATCAATGGGTTAAGGAGATATTGGGCTTTATAAAACTTTAACCAAAACATCCTGTACAAAAAACTCCCAATTTTCTAAGTCCATGACCTTGACAGCAAGGTCACGGAGTGGGATGGGGGTGGTACCCTGTTAAACCTTGGACCAGTATCTAACTACAGTGCAAGTATCAAAATAATCCATCCATGGGTTAAGGAGATATAGGTCTTTAAAAAACTTTAACCAAAACATCCAATCCGGACGCCGACGCAGACGCCGACGCCAGGGTGACAACAATAGCTCTTCCTGAACTTTCGTTCAGGCGAGCTAAAAAGAATTCATCTCTGGGTTCAGGAAATATGTGTCTTTAAAAAACTTTAACCAAAACATCCAATCAATAAAAAGACAATATTCTAAGTCCATGACCTTGACATCAAGGTCACAAAGGGGGGTGGGGGTAGTACCTTCGAAAACTTTAGACCAATATCTAACTTTAGTGCAAGTATCAAAGGAATCCATCCATGGGTTCAGGAGATATTGGGCTTTATAAAACTTTAACCAAAACATCCAGTCCAAAAAAAAACACCAATTTTCTAAGTCCATGATCTTGACATCAAGGTCACAGAGTGGGGTGGGGGTGGTACCCTGTTAAACCTTAGACCAATATCTAGCTACAGTGCAAGTATCAAAAGAATCCATCCATGGGTTAAGGAGATATAGGTCTTTAAAAAACTTTAACCAAAACATCCAATTCGAACGCCGACGCGGGCGCGGACGCTGACGCGGACGCGGACACGGACGCGGACGCCGACGCCGTGGTGACAACAATAGCTCTTCCTGAACTTTCGTTCAGGCGAGCTAAAAACCCAACTTATCTGAAACTTTGATACTGATCCTTGATTAAAATAAAGAAAATATCCTGTTCAGTAAATCTGATATATATAAATAATTGGCAGCATGTAAAAAGATACCTTAGGCATGTGGGTAAAGTAAATGCTCCAGTCAGTCTGCAAATCTGTGCAAACTAATCAGGTTCTTCTTTTCACTTCACAGATTTCCCAGAATTCGTACACTGTTTATACGAAGTCTGGAAGCTGCTATCTGAACAGTGCAGATTTACAGGACCTGCCACACATGCTGTACAATACCTTTTCACACAATGCCAATGGAATATATTTGTATTATGAACAGTAAAAATTTCCTGCCATGATGACATTTGAACTTTACAAAATAACCTTTTTACATTTTACAAAATCATGGAGAATGATGTTATTGGTAAATTGCACAGGCCAGCTGACCAATAAGCTTGTCTTCACATAGACCAACATTCAAGTTAGTATTACCATACTATAGGGAGCTGCTGTATGACAAAACGGTGTCTCACAGTATGCGGACACAGTGAAGGCATCCAAACGTCTGACAAGTCTTCCCAGATCACATTAAACAATGGATCCTACTAGGATCCATTGTTTAATGTGATCGGAGAAGTCTTAGGGGACTCTATATGACTAACAGCAAAGACTGATCAGACTTGTCTACATAACACATTATGCTGATCTTGGCTGTCACAGTCTGTGCATGTAGTAAGGTCTCATTTGTGTGAGTTTGTCTCGTGTCCAATAGCTGAGCTATTTAAATATCGACAGAGGTCCAAAAGGGTGAGGTTTTGAGGATACTTCTGTTACTATTTTTTTTTATGTCTATCCGAACCATATGCTGTGATCTCTCATTTAAACTATCTGTGTGAGGTGTTTCTAATGACGGTCACAACATATGATTTTATAGAGTATGAACTAATTTTTTTTATCTTTAAATATTATCCTTACCTGGACCTCTGACTATCACTTTAAACTGTTTAGTCTTCATATTATTTGATGATAACTAAGCGATATTTCTTCTAATTTTTTAAACAAAATCTAAAATAACGGAAGTTTACTTAATTTCTCAGTGAAATTCTGAGATGCCACAATGTATGCATACTTCTGAGGAGAAATATGGCAAAATATCTCTGAAATACTGAGGAGCTATAAATTCATCTAACAAGGTAACTAAGTGGTTAGGTCAGTACATTGTATTTTTATTCTTTACCAGAGCAACAGTTAACACAAAATTTTGGCAGTAAATTTACTATTTTAGTGGTATTTAATGTTTTGTATGAGAATAAATCAACCTTGCAGGATCAAAGTTTTATCTAGGTGATTCTAATAAATACCAATAAAGTATGGTTTAATGGAGACAGACAACAACGAAACTCCATTTTTGTCTCCAAAATTTTGCTTTATCTGGAGCTCTGAATTTTATTAGCACTAGTCAATTTGAAGACCGCCCTAAATATGTAGGTGTTTTTCATCGTGGTCGGTTGACCATGGAATTTCCGGAAGCAACACCGTCAACTGTTGTGTCGTTGTTTGGTGTAACATCAGCCCCTGGAAACACAAATTACACATAAAATTTCCAGCAGGAAAGGCATCTCATTTCTAACTAATAACCTTAAAATTAGAACAATTACAACAATTTCCGTAACTGTCCTAAAAGTGGAAAGGTTTGGGTTTACAATGCTATAATGCTTCCAAAAGATGGCAATAAAGTGGCGAACGGTGTAGACCCTGATCAGACTGCTCTTTTGGGAGCAGTCTGATATAGTAGCAGCAGTCTGATCTAGGTCTGCTCTATTTGCTCAGACCTAGCTGTCCCAATACTTAGAATTTTTATAAAATCTCTTATCGGAGCAACGAACATTTACGAAAACTGGTATCACTGGATAATTTCCCTTACCAATATTGGTACAGGAAGTGAATATTTTGTAAAAGATATTAACATGTACTTTCCTAACCAAGTATCACTTATGGAATGAACTTGCATATGGTAAATGTTTTAAAATTTTGAACACCTATGTCTCTTGCAAAAATGCTTAGGCAAAACAGTGCAGAACCTGATCAGACTGCCCCAGGCAAAAATATCTGAAAAATCATTTGTCCATGTTTCAGGCAAAATTATCTGAAAAATCATTTGTGTCCATGTTTCAGGCCATAATATCTAAAAAAAATCGTTAATCCATGTTTCAGGCAAAATTATATGTAAAATCATATGTACATGTCTCTGACAGGCAAAACTATCTGAAAAATCACTTGTCCCATGTTTTTCTGCTGAATGAAGTGTATCAAACTTTAGAACATTTACCATAGGTTTTCCATTCTGTCTACATAAGGCTCACAATCAGGACCCTTACCTGTATGGTTTTGCATAGCTACTCTGGCCTCTCGGTTTTCATATTCCATCACCTCATTATATATTAACTCTGCAAAAGAAATAATGGATGTCATTTAAGTTTTGATAGAAAATACATATTTATAAAAAATTATCTATGGAAAAAACATATTATCCCATTAATCTGTCTAAGACTTAAGTTATGCAGCAATATGACACTCATAGCTAGACACTTTCTGCCAGAATTCCACAAAAGGTTATTTTATGACTGCCAAGCTTTGCAGTCATGATGTAGGCTTACATGAAGTTTCAGCACAAAAGGTTTTATAGTCTCTGAGTAATGGGGCCAAACAAAACCTGCTTTTGTCATATAATATATTTGAATAAATTCAAAAGGCAGAGCGATAGGGGCATTCACAAGATACAAGCTCTTTATTACGAATTTTCGGCCCTCATAGGAGCACACAGTGATATAGAATGAGCAACCAAACAAATCAAGGAAAGAATTCCAAATGACAGAATATGAGCAAAATAAAAGATACAAATTAATAAAGCATATCTCCTAACAGATGATACAAGCACCATATACATGATACAATTAGGAGAAACACATACTAGCCCTAAAGTAGTCTCAGTGATATGATATATTAACTACATTAACAATTTCCCAAAATGAAGATCATTCACTGCCTAGACAAGTCAGTGCAGTGGTACCATCATAGAGACCCATAGCAGGTAGACTGGTGCATGCCCCATCTACAACAGGTCAATTCGTTAAGGTATCACATATGGTTGCAACAAGATTTACATCTTACCTTTCCACTGTTCTACAGTGTGTTCTTGTTCATCTACGGCATGGTTATAGGCAGCTGGTGTTGGCTGAAATCATAAATATTATTATTATTAAACACGTATTACATAGACGATACTAAGTTTAGTAACATCTTGGCAAATAAAGTTTTACTGTGTTTTTCTTGTTCATCCACTGCATGGTTATTGGCTGATGTCAGTTGAAACTCTAAACTTATTTTCCAACAAGGAGGATGGATTGCAGTATTTTCTTTGAGGTCCAGATATTATGCATGTGAACACTGAAGAGTCTACGGACCAGTCAGTGCTTATTCTCAGTCTAATAATAGTCTTCACTGAAGACTATTATCAAACTGAGAATAAGCACTTATGGACCAGTCAGTGACCGGTCCGGCTATTTACCAGGCCTTGCTCCAGTGCAATTTTGCTTAAATGGCCCTTAAAATATCTGTCAAAGGGACTATGTGTCCCCTAAAAATATAGCCACTTTTGTGACAAGTTAACTTCATATATTTGAATTACTGAGGGTTGTGGTGTCTAGATATGTTACGACATTCTGTGTTACACTTGGCTAAATACACTGTCCCAGAAACTTTTTCACTCCCCCACATATGTCCTGAATTTTATTTCACAGAGAAAGCACTGCTGGTTTCAATTTTCCTGTTTGCACATCTGAACTTGTCTTTTTTTTCATATCTGACTCACAAATAAACCACTGGGCACACAAAGTTGAATCAATATTGACTCAACCTTGATTCAACGTCATCTTGACGTTGAATCAAGGTCGAATCAATATTGATTCAACTTTGTGTGCCCTGCTGGGAATAACCCATAAATAACAATTACAGCCAACTCTCGATATCTCCAAGTATATTTTCTGCCGAAACTACTGATAGTAAATTTTCTGGTACCAGAAAATTTACTTTGAGATATCAGTAGTTTGAGATGACAGGATCAGAAATGTAAATAAAAACATAAAATGTATTCTCTGATATAAGAAGATACTTTGAGATATCAGTGTTCGAGATATCGGGAGTTGATCGTATAAAATAACTAACAAATAACTCACCCCATTTACTTCCGACTCATCGTACCTGACTCACAAATAAACCACTGGGCACACAAAGTTGAATCAATATTGACTCAACCTTGATTCAACGTCATCATGATGTCAACGTCATCATGATGTTGAATCAAGGCTGAGTCAATATTGATTCAACTTTGTGTGCCAACTGAGTTATAACCCATAAATAACTCATTTATAAAATAACTAATAGATAACTCACCCCATTTACTTCCGACTCATCGTACCTGACTCACAAATAAACCACTGGGCACACAAAGTTGAATCAATATTAACTCAACCTTGATTCAACGTCTTGACGTTGAATCAAGGTTGAGTCAATATTGATTCAACTTTGTGTGCCTGCTGGGAATAGCCCATAAATAACTCATTTATAACATAAATAATAAATAACTCACCCCATTTACTTCCGACTCATCGTACCAAACATTAATATACGGATGCATAAGCGCCTCATCCACTGAGATTCTTTTTTCGGGATCAACAACTAACATCTTTGATAAAAGATCTCTCGCTAACGTTGAACGTAAACCGGAATGTTCCGTACTATCGGGAGGGAAAAGAACATCCGGAAAAAGTTTTTCGTAACTATACCCAGCATATTTGGGTCTATTTTCAACATAATTTCTAACAGTTGGTTGAAGTCTCTTCATAAAATCTTGAGACGGTGTACCGACTTGTTCTATTATTTTATTCCACTGATCAATATCTGATGACAGTCAAGGAAATGAACAACTGGTTAAGATTAAGCTATACAGTAAAACCTCAATGGCTCGAACAGGCTTGGTACCATGAAAATTAGTTCCAGCCAAGGGTAGTTCTAGCCATCCAGGATTAGTTTCTATATAAAGTGACCTCTAGGGACCCAGGAAAGAGTTCTAGCCAGGCAGGGCTAACGAGCCATCAGGGTTCGAGCCACTGAAGTTCTACTGTATTATATGTGTCGGCAATAAAAGAGACAAGGCATCAAGGCAGACTGATCAGAGTATTCACTTTCCACAATATAAGTTCTGCTTCTGCAGGATCCATAAGTTGTACAAGCAGATAGGCAAAACATTGATCCAACTGTTGATGTATTTTCAATCTTTTACTACTTCCATATAATGGCTTGATCTAATGAGGCAAGGCTTTTCTACATGATTCCTGTTCTGCAATCTATTTAGTCCTGATCTACACCATGCCAGCCATTAACAAATATGACAAACCATTTCCTTAAATTCACAGTAAAATATATTGAAAAGGATACGATCACTACCAGGAAACATCACTCCTCCTCGTATCAACTCTGCCATAATGCAGCCTACTGACCAAATATCAACTGCAATATATAATAGAGCCTTGTTATATCACTGCCCTTTAAGGAGATTGGGTACACTTTCAGGGAAAGCAACTCTGCCATTTTTGTTTTTGCCTCCCTTCTCAGTGGGGGTCCTTTCTTGTAAGAAAGAATTTGCTACCCTAGAAGCAAATTCTTTCTTTAAGAGCAGACCCCATACTGGAAGGGCTATTTCATCCAAAAAAGCAAACAGAAAGTCACAAAAGTTGTTCCTCTTTGTAAAAATGGTGGAAAAACATTGAGGTGCACCCATACACCTTAAAACTCCGTGTTTTGGTATTATGCAAATCCTGTCACGCCTCCCAGTGAGATATATGGCAAAAGAGCTTTTAATGTTCGTTCATTTGCCATATAATCCATTGCAGTGTAGTATCAATGTAAAGCTGCTCACAAGACTATGCCTTGTTACAGACCCAAAATACATTGCTATAAAAAAGGACTGTAATGTACAAGAAAATTTGAAATCTATCATGATAATGAGAATGGCCTAAATAGCAAAAGCAACTTACGAAAACTCAAATTAGAATGCACATCTGCGCAGCCTGAAACGGGTCTCCACTTTGAAGATTCCTCAGGATTGTGAACAGGGGACACTGAGGTGTGCTTGCTGTTCTGGGTTTTTAATGGTCACACATGGTATAATGCCCTTTAGGTTTTACTCCTATCCTAACAATGCGCCAAATGTTGACAAAACAATCCCAGGTCCAAATGACCCTGAATCATCCACCAAGCATATGACAGTTCTAGGTCAGTATAGTGCCTCTCTATGGCTGCTATCATGTTAACTTAAAGTTTCAGACAAAAACGAGTGGTTGAAGTGTAGACCATGACCATGACTACTCATTGTACGATTCTGGATTCAATTTCAAACGCTTTTTTGTCATAAGAAATTTGTAATAAAATTATTGCAGCTAAATGGCTGCGAACTCCGTCTGACAAACTGATGAGAAACTGTCAGAGATCTTTCCCCTTGGCAAATGGTTGGATGGTTGATTAGATGCTCAACGTCCACAGTAAACAACTAAGGTCATGTCGGGACGGTCAGTTAACCTAACCACACTATTCCTGGGCAGGCTTAGACCTCCTAAGCGGTTAACCAGTACTAAGTGCACATACTTTCGCCAGTAACTGACAACTGCCCTTCTTGTATCAGCGGAAGGAGAAACGAAAGTATGTTTGGAAAATGGGCTATATTTTTTTTTTCAATTTCTTGCGCTTTCTATTTTCTTTAAATATCACCCAACCCTCAGCCTCCTTGCATTTTGTGTACTGACCATGTAGTGATCTAATCATAGAAGCGGTTAACCTTGAGGCCATCTTCCTCAAACCAAACGTTTGAGGTCATTATGTGTCGTAGTGACAGGAAGACTATACAACCATTATTTCTTATTGTTTAGTTGTTTTCTACGCTCGTATTCAAACTAGTCTAATTTGGAAAATAACTTCCATTTTGGTGTTGCTTCGAAAGAAATTCCTTTGAAAGTACTTTCAATGGAAAAATATGGCTTACCAATCCTCTACCATAGAGCTCCCACTCTTTCAATGGTTCCAACAGAGCTTTGAATTTGCAGCAAGTGCTCGTTATAAAATCTTGTTATTGTTCAATTCAATTTAATAAAATTTAAGAGTTTTTTTAGGTCATCTTCTTTTTTTTTTTGCTCATTTAAATATCAACACCATATACCGGTAGTTCATTTAGTCCCAGTTATCATATATTACAACCCCAGATGGGTGAGTACTTGATGATAATGTTGGGATAATTTATTTTTCCATATAATCATATGCTGTGACCCTTCATTAGAACTGTCCTAATGAGGGGGTCACAACATATGATTTTGTGAAGAATTAACAGAAATTATCTAAAAATTATCTTCAAATGCTGTGCTCATTTAGGGCTCTGAAAAAATCACTTACCATTTTCTTTATACCCCATTCCTAATATAACTTCTGGAGCCCTGTAATACCTAGTTACAACATATGGCGTCATCATAAACCCAGTACCAGCTGTTCTGGCAAGACCAAAATCAAGAATCTTTAACGTACAGTCTGATTTCACCACAATATTGGAGGGCTTCAAATCCTGGAACAGACATAAAAATACTATCTTGATATGCTAATACAACGTCTATCATTAGGAACAGTTTGTTGTTTTTTGTTGTTGTTTTTTTCTGTAAAAAAAAACACTTTCCTTAGGTAATATTTCATAAAGAAAAGCAAACCTGAGTTTTGTGCTTACTGATGTTAAATCTAAATGGGAACAAGTCAGCCATCAACTTTTATGAAAAGAGATTTGTCACAAAAATCCTGTCCTGGATATCAAAATATGTTTGTGATTTGCTGTCCAATCAAATTCTCAGAAAAGTGCAGTACAACCAATTGGCATGTTTAACAACTTCACAAAAAATGCTTTCAAAATGGCTCTTATATACCATATAATTTTATCCATACAACTGTATGAAAATGATTTTAAATAATTTGGGCAATGCTGACAAACCTCAGCAGCTTTAACTGTGTCAAATATAAATACTTACCCTGTGGATAATTCCTGCTGAATGTAAATGTTTAATTCCACACAACATTTGGTATAACAGATAGGACATTCTTTCATGATCGAGATCCATTTGTATAACCTGACACAAGTTAGCATCCATTAATTCCATTACTAGGTATCTGAAATGTGTAATAAAAAACTCTAGATAAACAGTTCATTTGGTAAGAGGGATATTTGCTGATAACTGTGGGATACTTCTTTTTTCTGTAAAACGTATGTTGTGACCTCTCATCTGTTGAGGCAGTTCAGATGAGGGATACATTATATATTTTTATGCATATTTCACTGAAACTATCCCTAATTATCACCAAATACTCTTTCTCATCTAGAGCTTTAAAAACTTGTGTCAAAATATTTTTCACATTCTTCCTTTAATTAACAAATGTAGGGTGATCTCGCTGGTTCCAATAAGGAATGGACAGATGCACTGGTGTTTTACAACCCTTTTAACAGTCATTCCAGAGACGTAAGGAATAGGCGAGATAATGATAAAGTATGCCCAAGCCTACTGAAGAATCATATTCTTGGCCCAAATTCTCAACAACAACTTCTGAGTTACAGGTTTTGGGCATCAACTCTTCAGTCAACATGACCAGGCCCAGAGGTTATAAAACTTGGGTACATTCTCAAATTCAAAATAAAGCACAATGATTGGCTGCTTCCGAGCATGTAGCAGCCAATCAGTGTGCTTTATTTTGAGTTTGAGATTATTCTCCAGTTTTATAACCTCGAACCCTGACTAATGTGAGACCATAATGGAGAATAAAGAGTAATTATTGTAGAAATATCATCACAATAATTCCAATGAAGGCAATGTCTCACCTGTCAGTGCAACGTCACAAAACAGAGCTAAACCAGAAAACATGACAAAGTTTATGCCACCCACACCAGAAAAGTAATACCTATGTCTCCCTTCTGCTAGTAACAGGCGAGAAAAAAAACAAACACCTTATCTGATGCTATTATACATACTATACTATAATTTAAAAGCTGTATCATATATTTTCCTTAATACAAATGCAGCAATTGCCCTTATCTTATTTCATCCCAAACAACTCAGCTAACATAATTCTAGGTTTGCCCAGAGAGGATGTATCTATTGCTTTTGTTTTGGTCTAGCAACAAGAATTCTGTGAAATGCTATGTTGCACTGCTTCGCTCTTTCACAAAAACAATAACAGATCATCCTAGGAATAAACTTTCTGGCAACTGTGATGATTCCACTAATTTTAGTGAAAGAGAAATGGACATAAACAAGAGGGTGAGTACAGCTTGGAAGTATGACGATTAATAATTTACAGTCAACATAGCATGAAATATAGGTTACTGGTACAAATAAACTCAACATCCATAAAGATCACCCTAAGCAAAAACTTTATACAGGTTTGACAATTATCATTATTAATAGAGAGAAACGAGAAAACAGGATTTTAACGCTAGAGTCAACCCAATTAAGGACAATCACATGGATGACCTGAATAACCGACTGACCAAAAACCGGACACCTATATTGCACCTTGCTAAAACAGGTGCAACAACAACAATATGACAGTTATCAATGCACCTTAATCTGATTCTCAATACTTACACATTCTGAAACTCATCTAATGACTTCTGTGGTGTAAAAGCATTCAATAAGCCTATTATCTAAAATAAAGGAGAACAGGTGTTTAGAATATTTGGGGGGTTAGGACATATACTGAGCTGGGAAGTATTCATTTAACTCTGATAGTATGAATACAAATACTTACACATCTTGAAATTCATCTAATGACTTCTGTGGTGTGAAAGCATTCAATAAACCTATAATCTAAAAGAAAGGAGAATAATTGTATAAAACTTAAGGCTCTTAATAAGCCTAGGTTTTTGAGAACAATTCTGTGTCATTTTTTTTTTATTTCTTCACAAAAACTTATACACCTGCCCCTCATTGAGGCAGTTTTTGTCTTATGTTGTGGCCCTTATTTGGAGATATCCTGCTTAAACAACTGTATTTGTTGTATAAGAAATCCGTGTTTGGAGGTCAGCTGTGAAGCATATCATTTCACAAGTGTAGAACATGAGTGACATATCTACTTATAACTGATTAGCAAACACTGATTTATTACTAACAGAAGTAGCAGATCACTAGTAGAGCAGAACTATTTTCTTTCCATCCTGTAAAATTGCCGAAAAAATGTATTTAAGCAATGTTGACTGTAACATGCATCCATGCACTTTTTTATATGCTTTTCTTCTGAATAACAGATGCTGCACCATCAAGCTTAAGGAAACTTAGTTTGACGTCATAAAGTTGCAGTGATGTCAAGTACAGCACAAGAATTCCGCAGAATGCGGTGTCTCTCCTGCTGGCGCTTTGTCACAAAACAGAGTTTAATCAGCAAAGATGTATGCATGAAACAAGTATCTTGGCTCTAGCCCTTATAGTTTCTGAAAAACAGACCTAAACGCGAAAACTTGACAAACAAGAGGGCCATGGTGGCCCTGAATCGCTCACCTGAGCATTAATCAGTTCACTGGCTCTGGTGAAGATTTATAAGAGTTTTTACCATACTAACATTTGACCTAGTTTTTGACCCAACATGACCCTGTTTCAAACATGGCCTGGATATTGTAAGAATAAACATTCTGACACAGTGTCATTGAGATTGGATCAAAACTGTGCCCTCTGGAGCGTATACAAGGTCATTCTTATATTTGACCTAGTGACCAAGTTTTTGACCCGACACGACCCAGTTTCAAACTTTACCTAGATTTCATTAAGATAAACATTATGACAGAGTTTCATAAAGATTGGATCAAAACCGTGCCCTTTAGGGTGTACACAAAGTTTTTCTAAGATTTGACCTTGAGCCGACGTGACTCAGTTTCATAGGGGGCTTAGATATATGGACAATAAACATTTTGACATAGTTTCATCAAGATTGGATCAAAACTATGCCTTCTAGTGCTTACACAACGTTTTTCTAAGATTTGACCTAGTGACCTAGTTTTTTACCCGACATGACCTACTTTCAAACTTGGCCGAGAGTTTATGAAGATAAACATTCTGACAGAGTTTCATGAAGATTGGATCAAAACTGTGCCCTCTAGGGTGTACACAAAGTTTTTCTAAGATTTGACCTTGAGCCGACGTGACTCAGTTTCATAGGGGGCTTAGATATATGGACAATAAACATTTTGACATACTTTCATGAAGATTGGATCAAAACTATGCCCTCTAGTGCTTACACAACGTTTTTCTAAGATTTGACCTAGTGACCTAGTTTTTTACCCGACATGACCTACTTTCAAACTTGGCCGAGAGTTTATGAAGATAAACATTCTGACAAAGTTTCATAAAGATTAGATCAAAACTGTGTCCTCTAGAGCGTACACAAGGTTTTTCTATGATTTGACCTAGTGACCTAGTTTTTGACCCGACGTGACCCAGTTTCAAACTTGTCCTAGATATTATGAGGATAAAAAATTCTGATAAAGTTAAAACTGTGCCTTCTAGAGCGTACACAAGGTTTTTCTAAGATTTGACCTAGTGACCAAGTTTTTGACCCGACATGACCCAGTTTCAAACTTATCCTACATATTATGAGGATAAACATTCTGACAAAGTTTCATGAACTTTGGATCACAGCTGTGCCTTCTAGAGCGTACACAAGGTTTTTCTAAGATTTGACCTAGTGACCTAGTTTTTGACCCGACATGACCTACTTTCAAACTTTGCCGAGAATTTATGGAAGTAAACATTCTGACAAAGTTTCATAAAGATTAGATCAAAACTGTGTCCTCTAGAGCGTACACAAGGTTTTTCTACGATTTGACCTAGTGACCTAGTTTTTGACCAGACATGACCCAGTTTCAAACTTGTCCTGCATATTATGATAAACATTCTGACAAAGTTTCATGAACTTTGGATCAAAACTGTGCCTTCTAGAGCGTACACAAGGTTTTTCTAAGATTTGACCTAGTGACCTAGTTTTTGACCCAACATGACCCAGCTTCGAACTTGGCCTAGAGTTTATGGAGATAAACATTCTGACAATGTTTCATAAAGATTGGATCAAAACTGTGTCCTCTAGAGTATACACAAGGTTTTTTCTATGATTTGACCTAGTGACCTAGTTTTTGACCTGACGTGACCCAGTTTCAAACTTATCCTAGATATTATAAGGATAAACTTTCTGATTATGTTTCATGAACTTTGGATCAAAACTGTGCCTTCTAGAGCGTACACAAAGTTTTTCTAAGATTTGACCTAATGACCTAGTTTTTGACCCGAAATGACCCAGTTTCGAACTTGGCCTAGAGTTTATGGAGATAAACATTCTGACAAAGTTTCATAAAGATTAGATCAAAACTGTGTCCTCTAGAGCGTACACAAGGTTTTTCTATGATGTTTTAGACCCGACATGACCCAGTTTCGAACTTGTCCTAGATATTATGAGGATAAACATTCTGACAAAGTTTCATGAATTTTGGATGAAAACTGTGCCCTCTAGAGCGTACACAAGGTTTTTCTAAGATTTGACCTACTGACCTAGTTTTTGACCCGACATGACCAAGTTTCGAACTTGGCCTAGACTTTATGGAGATAAACATTCTGACAAAGTTTCATAAAGATTGGATCAAAACTGTGGCCGCTAGAGTGTACACAAGCAAAAGTTGACGGACGGACGGACGTCCGGACGGACGTACGACGGACATCAGGGTATCCCAAAAGCTCACCCTGAGCACTTCGTGCTCAGGTGAGCTAAAAATTGCAAAGTCAGTCAACCGTAAAATGTTGTAAAGTCTCAATATCAATGATGACTTTTAGCTCTTCTCTTCCAGATGAATGCATGACCAAAGTTTCATGGCTCTGGCCCTTATTGTTTCTGAAAAACAGACCTAAACGCTAAAACTTGACAAAAAATTGCAAAGTCAGTCAACCGTAAAACGTAGGTTAAGACTCAATATTGATGATGACTTTGAGATTAACTCATCCAGATGTATGCATGAACCAAGTTTCATGGCTCAAGCCCTTGTAGTTTCTCAGAAAATGACCTAAACGCGAAAACTCGACAAAAAATTGCGAAGTCAGTCAACCGTAAAATGTAGGTCAAGACTCAATATTGATGATGGCTTTGAGATCTACTCTTCCAGATGTATGCATGTACCAAGTTTCAAGGCTCTAGCCCTTATAATTTCTGAGAAAATGACCTAAACGCGAAAACTCAACAAAAAATTGCAAAGTCAGTCAACCGTAAAATGTATGTCAAGACTCAATTTTGATGATGGCTTTGAGATCTACTCTTCCAGATGTATGCATGTACCAAGTTACATGGCTTTAGCCCTTATAGTTTCTGAGAAAATGACCTAAACGCTAAAACTTGACAAAAAATTGCAAAGTCAGTCAACCGTAAAATATAGGTCAAGACTCAATATTGATGATGGCTTTGGGTCTACTCTTCCAGATGTATGCATGAACCAAGTTTCATGGCTCTAGGCCTTAAAGTTTCTGAGAAAATGACCTAAACGCAAAAACTCGACAAAAAAGTGCGAAGTCAGTCAACCGTAAAATGTAGGTCAAGACTCAATATTGATGATGGCTTTGAGATCTACTCTTCCAGATGTATGCATGTACCAAGTTTAATGGCTCTAGCCCTTATAGTTTCTGAGAAAATGACCTAAACGCAAAAACTCGACAAAAGTTTACGCCGCCGCCGCCGCCGCCGCCGACACCGGAAAAGCAATACATATGTCTCGCCTCTGCTTCGCAGGCGAGACAAAAACAGTGTTTTGTAGCTGAATAAATCAGTGTAATTTTCCACAAAGTCTATAAGTGTGCTGTGTTAAAGAATCTTAAATATACTGGGACAGGGGCAAGTATTAATACTTTAATGCTGTGGGACATCTCTTTGAAATCATCTTTGTAAACTGCAAAACATGTTTTACGAGGAAACATAAACACTTTCCTTATCTGGAACTGTAAAAAGCAGCCACTTTCACAAAATACATAAATCATGTACAGTCACACAGCAATGCAGAGAGCATTAAATGCTGTACATATAAAGTGAAAAAATTACTTTAACACATCAAAGAATGCATAAACTCACTGACTCTTATTTCCCCATGTGACGTGTCGAGACATATCCTGAATATTCCAACAGAAATGATAAACAGGGTAGGCACAGATTCAACTGTTCTGAGAAGCAATCTGATCAAGGTCTTTCAGATGGCTGAAACTATGAAAAGAAGAAAATTCAACTTACATTTTTGTGGTTAACTAATTTCATAAGTACAAATTCTCTATAGGCTCTTTTGGCATGCGTCACATTCTGGAAAGGTCTACTCAGTTTCTTTATGGCCACATTTGTATCACTTGTACTGTCATAGGCAGCACTGAAAAACAAGGAGATAAGTAGGAGAAAAATTAGAGTACATACAGTCGAGCCTCTTTCGAATGCAAGTCGGTAAATAACACTATCATGTCACGGCTCACATTCAGAGTATGACAATTCTGGGGTGAAAGGACCACTTTCAAGGGAAGCAACTGCCATTTTCATAGTTTAAAACTTGAGGCTCTTGATAAGTGTACGTTTTTCAGAATAATTCTGCATCAATATTTCGGCCCTTCCCTTCTCTTTAGGAGTATATTCTTTCCGTTAAAGCTTGCAGGTAAAAACAATGATGTCCTAGCTTTTCACCTCAAGCCCCCGCAAATGGCTCTACTTTGAGACAATCATGTAATGCCAGCTGGGCTTCCAAGGCAGTCCAGCTACAGGCAAAACTTTTCTGACATTGTCCTTGATTTTGACCACCAGACCCACCCCTAGGCACCAGTAACTGTTGAATAAAAGCTGATTCTCAACTCACCTTTCAATACAAAAGCTTTCTGGTGTGTTGATGCAGGGACATAAACATTTGAAATGCTTTAAACATACATATAGTGAAAAAGCAACAATAGGTGGAAAATTTGCACCACTCATTGGTCTGAGGGATGATGACATGGACATAGATACCATGATTACCACCTACAATACAGTAGTGACTGATGCAGCCAGTGAGATACTTGGGAAGGAACGTCGCAGGAAAAAGCCATGGGTCACTAGAGATGTTCTCGACCTCTGTGATGAGAGGAGAAATTTGAAGAAGAAGAGGTATGAAGCAGGAGGAGCAGAAGAATACAGGAAAGCAAACAAGAGGATTCAGAAGGCAGTGAAGAAAGCGAAGGAGGACTGGATAGCTAGTCAGTGCGAGAAGATCAAAACTTGCCTGAACAAAAACAACAGCAAGAAAGCATACCTGCTGGTGAAGGATCTAACTTCAGAGAAACAGGGTAGATCCACAACTATCCAGGACAAGTCTGGGAAATGCCTTACAGAAGAACAAGAGATTATCAGCAGATGGACAGAATATTGCTCAGAATTATACAACCATGAGACTGATGGTGACAATACGGTTCTGGACTGCAGTCAGCCCCCAGAAGAAGATCAACAACCGATCCTTCGTGAGGAAGTTGAGATTGCAGTAGCAGCACTGAAGAAGGGAAAATCTGCAGGAGTTGATAATATACCAGCAGAACTTGTTCAAGCTGGAGGGGAGACCATGATTGATGTTTCAACAGATATCTGTAACAGGATCTGGAGAACAGGAGAATGGCCTACCCCATGGACTCAGTCGCTGATTATTACTCTCCCTAAAAAGGGCAACCTACAGCTCTGCCAGAACTACAGAACCATCAGCCTCATCAGTCATTCAAGCAAAGTCATGCTGAAAGTTATCTTAAACAGGCTTAAGCCACAAGCCGAAGAGATAATCGCTGAGGAACAGGCTGGGTTCCGAGCAGGAAGGAGCACCACAGAACAGATCTTCAACCTTAGAATCCTGTGTGAAAAGTATCTCCAACATCAGCAGAATCTGTACCATGTCTTCATTGATTTCAAAAAAGCCTTTGACAGGGTATGGCATGCAGCCTTATGGGCCACCATGAGGAAGTACAATATCAATGCAAACCTAGTTCGCACCATTGAGCAGCTATACGACAAGGCTACAAGTGCAGTCCTGATAAATGGCAGCACAGGAGAATGGTTCAGAACAACAGTTGCAGTAAGACAAGGATGTCTTCTGTCACCCACCCTCTTCAACATTTTTCTCGAACGGATCATGTCTGATGCTCTGGAAGAACATGACGGAAAGGTTAGCATAGGCGGCAGAAATATTACCAACCTGCGGTTTGCCGATGACATAGACACTCTTGCTGAGGAAGAACAGGAACTAGAAGCTCTAGTTGAAAGTCTCGACCAGACCTGCACAAGGTATAAGATGGAGATCAGTGCTGAGAAGACCAAACTGATGACAAACAGCGCAGATGGCATCCAGAGGGAGATCAAGGTAAAGGGGCAGAAGCTGGGTACTGTAAGCAGCTTCAAATACCTTGGAGCAGTTGTCTCAGATGATGGCTCAAAACAGGAGGTTCTCTCAAGGATAGCACAAGCCACTTCAGCTCTTGCCAAGCTGAAACCAATTTGGAGAGATAACAACATATCTCTTGGATCAAAGGTGACACTTATGCGCTCCCTTGTCATTTCCATATTTCTGTATGCCTGTGAATCATGAACCTTGACAGCAGAGTTAGAGAAAAGAACGCAGGCCTTTGAGATGAGATGCTACCGAAGGTTACTGAACATTTCGTAAAAGGACCATATAACCAATGAGGAGATTCGCAGGAAGATCCAAGCAGCCATTGGAGAATATGATGAACTCCTGACGCTGGTCAAGAAACGGAAACTAAGGTGGTTTGGTCACGTCTCAAGGTCTTCTGGTTTAGCAAAGACAATTCTTCAGGGCACAGTGAAAGGAAAAAGAAGAAGAGGTAGACAGAAGAAGAGGTGGGAAGACAATATCAAGGAGTGGACTGGAATGGATTTTGCCAGCTCAACTAGGGCAGCTGAAGACAGGACAAGGTGGAAAGGGATTGTTTTGAAGTCAGCTGTGGTGCCCCAACGACCTAGTAAGGTTATGGGATAGAATAGAATAGAATAGTGAAAAATATAGCTCTTTATGCAAGCAAAAGCACCAGTATATGTGATTTTCTTTTTCTGCTTCAGTTACTTTTACACAACCAGAAGTTGCAATTTCAAACATTTTTAAAGTGAGAAACTGGGACATAATTCCGGGGAAGGTGAGGTTTTGAAGATTATTTGGCGATACTTTTACTTTTTATCTCTTTTTTCTGTATAAAAAAACAAATGTTACTCAACATAGAACCAGCTTGTTGAGACTGTTCTAATGTGGGGTCAACATAATTCATAGAAGTTGTCTCATTTGTCTGCACACTGTTATAAAACATAGCTGACAAACTGATGCCGACCTCAGAAAATTGATACATATGTACCTATATCTACTTCTGCTTGTCACAGGCCAGACAACAAGACCTGTCCACGTACAGGATAGCTCGCCTGCAGTGCCTTGCCCATCACATAAAAAAACTTTGACGTAAAACTTTAAAGTGTGACGCCGACGCAGACGTACAAGTGACACAAATAGCTCTCTGTACTTCCATACAGGCGAGCTAAAAACCCTTCTGTAACTCTGTAGGATTGAAAGATCCTAGCTTTACAAGACATTGACTTACAATCCTAGCTTTACAACACATTGACTTACCAGACAATTCCCTGAGCTCCTGACCCAATGGGTCTGAGATTCTGGTATCTCTTCAGAATCGTGAAGGACGAATCTCCCACTTCAACAGTCACAAACTGTGAAGGGTTTTTATTCATTGTTGCTCGTCTTTGACACAAGGTTCACTGTGACTACACACCCATCTTTGCTGGTGTTCTATTCAAGGCTCAGAAATACTAGAACTCATCAGCTGGAATGGTGTGCAATACTCTGCAATTCAAAATTAATGTGCAGAGCTCTAGATAAGAGGGGTATTTGATGATAATTGAGGGATAATTTTTTTTATTTCACATTGAAACCATATGTTGTGACCCCTCATCTGAACCGTCTCATCGAGACGGTTCAGATGAGGGGTCACAACATATGTTTTTAGGTAGAAATAACAAAAATTATCCTTAATTATCATCAAATACTCCTTCTTATCTAGTGCTCTGAATGTGAATGGGTAGACTTTCAGGGGAAGTAACTTTGCCTGGAATCCTAAGAAGCAGACTGATCAGGGTCTGCAATGCAGGTTAGCAGTTTCATGAAACATTCTCAGATTAGACAAATGGATCAGTCCAAATTTGAACATGAAATAAAATTCTTCAAAAAATGGTTGATATGTTAAAATATTCAATGTAAATTAATCATTCCTTTATTCTTTTGCAGTTGTTTAAAGACAGAACTTCTCTACCGAGGCACCTGGTTCCTAGGATGTTGTATATGTTACCTGTACAGGTAAAGTTCTGAAAATTTATTTAACCAAACAGTGGACAAGAATTACCAAACATGAATATTTCATTGGCTGACTAGAGGTATTGACACAATGTGACCATGAGACAGAATGACATTGTAGCAGTTAAACCTCCTCATATAATACCACCTGAATTTAAATGTAGGGAAGTTACTGAGACAGCCCTTCCACAAACCAATCAGAGCAGATTCAGGTTTTGAAGTGTTTACAATGAGGATCTGTTTGGATATCCCAAACTCACTATTTTTCAGATGCAATACAAATTTATCATAAAATTTCTAAATATTCCGACAGATAGGTCTGAGCAAACAGTGCAGACACAGATCAAACTGCTCCTGATCAGGGTCTACACTATTTTTCATTCTATCTGCATCTGAATGATGCATCATTCCACTGCAAAATCAAACTGTTCAATGTTTAGGACAATTGGAATATATATTTCAGGTGCCCCTGTTTTTAGCATTTTTATGGCATCACTCTTAGATATTTACAGTCTTGGTGTATTTACTGAAAAGCCCCAAAGTAAACCACTGGAACATAATGTAGTTTACATTCCAATGATTAGGTTGAGCCACACGATGCCTCATGACTTTAAAATGACATCAAAATAAAGCATGGCTCTCTACAATCTGACTGGATGTCAGTGAGGTAATGATGTCATTGACGCTGTTCGGCTGTTAGCAGAAAAACTGCACATGAATGTATTTTAGCGCTTATATAAGGTTTTTCATGAAGGTTTTGGACTGGACGAATTTAAATCTAAGCAATGAACTTAATTCTTTTGATGTTTATCGAAGTATAAACAACTACACTGGGTCGCTAGCAAAGTATGACTAACGACTGACATTTATGGACGGACGCTCCGCGCCCTGTTACTGCGTCTATGGATTCGTTCCGCTGAGGTGCGGGGGCAACGTCGAATGAGAATTGAAATATTACTACTACGCTAGCAAAGTTTACCTGAATCCCTTCAGGGTTCATTCACTCTGCATGCGACCCAATTTTGTTTACACTTCAATAAACCTCAGAGAAATGAAATACATTCCTTAAATAACTGAATGAATGACAAAACTGGAGGTTATTACCAAATCATAAATACTTTACCTATACAACCGAATCTTAATGGCCAACACTCTTTTCTGCCTTGTAATATTACTACAGCTGCCGAAAAGTCATCAACAATGTGAGAAGTAGTTAGTATAAGTGATCACTGTGTGTATATCTGCAAATGAAAGAGTACTGAGTTAACTGACTGCTTTAAAATCTTAACTCCAGGTCAGGATATGGATCTCCCTGAAATCCTGAAACTGTTGCAAAACTTCTCCTTTACAGCTCTTGGCTGAGCCCTGAGGATGGCACTCTTCAGCTTATCCAGTCAAAAGAGCACATATAACCCGCTTCCTGCATGATCCACAGTTTTACTACCGAGACATGATTTACCATCTTACTTAGCTCTCCAGCAATATACATGTAGAGAACCATGATTTTCAGCCAGATTGGCACTGATTCTGTCTTTTCTATGCTCACTTTTACACAAACTGTTCAAACTTCTAATTTAAATCATTAATCAAAGTGCTTCTACATTTACGATATCCAGACAACTGCATCTTTTCTGTATGACTAGCAAATAGGGTGATGGTTTGGCTGGCCCTATGGCAATTTTTGTCTAGGTAAATAATACCCGTGACATTATCACGAGGGTAATACCAATTTGACTACCTGTGCTTTAGACCGAGTCAGTCAATTACCCTATGTGCCATCGATCGAGACAATCGACAAGAGAATCAGCTCAGTCAAAGGTCATTAATAATAGTACCATTTACCGTTATTGGTAATGCCTACAATCACATTCTCGGTCAAAAGCCACTTTGATTGAATAGTACAGACTCAGTCAAAAACACAGTTAGCCAAATTGGTGTTACCCCCATGATTATGTTTATTTAATAAATTTCTCAACTTAATATCTGTTTTGCCTTCTCGGCATTCATCTTTTTAGGTACATACTGGCTGGACAGGACCAAAATAATGAGACAAACCGAACAAAAATTTCTGAAACTACTCCAATAAATGCAAATTCTTATGATAAATATTTTATGACAAATTCTTAATTACATAAATTATATCTACTCACAGATGCAGTGTCAAATACAATATGTAAACTGATAAATATCAGGGATTAAAATAAGCACTAATCTGTTGGTCTTGGACCTGTGGATTTCGTGATGGACCAGTTCAGTTTATTACATGTAGCTGGTCCTCATATCCAGTTGATTTTTCTGTGTTATGTGAAAAGGGAATACTGAAGCCCATGAGTCGAGCTGGCCGGACCAACTCGGCTCGATTTTGACTGGTTCTGCAGACCAGCTCTGGTTCAGGCCTTAGTTAAAACCCTGAAATAATCATACTGCAGCACATAAATGTAGATAGTTTTCACACTATATGTAGCAGTATTAATTGCATACTCTATTACAAGGATAGCTGTTCTTGCCATCAGCTGATGTGACAGTCATCAGAAGACCAAACAAATAATATTATTTTGAATTTGTTTTCTTCTATTATCTAAATGCAAGAACCTTTATACATGTAATAACCACAATCAGTTTGGTATTAAGCAAATAAGTGAGTAAACAATGTAATTGTGTATCTGTCTGTGAAACATCTTATCTCTTCCAAAACTTACCGTTAATTTTCATTTTTTTCTTATTTTCAACCTACAGGCTACATGTAATTTATGTATTTCCAGAAAAGGATTTTTTTTATATAATTTTAGAATGGATGGATGACTTGCAATTTTATGTCCTTTTCAACAGTATTTCAGTCATAACAGGATGATGGGAGAGTGATAATGAAAGGCTGTATGCAATGGAACCTTTTATGGTTAAACAGATTTTTGCCTCCAGTGGGAATCCAACCCTGGAGTGCTAGATCAGCAGGCCAGCACTTAACCCGCTGAGCTACCGCAGTTCTATCGTTTTAGGACTTCTGACAACCTACCTCTAGTTGTTTAAGTATGATAAAATTTCATATAGTTTGGCCTGATTTGGTGATACTAGTCCAGTTTGGACTATGGGGTCAGTCAGAGGCTTATAACTACTCATGGGGCTAACAGCTTCCTAGTATAAACCATATAACATCAAGTGTGCGGGAAGATCTGAAATGCTGCAAAACAGATATTGGCTTTTGACTTGAGAGCTTATCAGTAATCTTATCTCAACCTCTGTAGAGAAGCTGTTATAATAATGACTTTGTCTCAATGTAGCTAACTCACAGTATCCGAACGCACTGTACCATCTCTTCTGGTTTTCATAGCGTTGAATCTACAGTACAAAGTTCGCTTATAACCAGTAGTCGGAAATCATTATGTTTTGAGATTTTATCCGGAAACTGCTGCATCATTTATATTTATTCAGCTTCGAAAATGTAAGGAGGTAAGTTTAATATAACTTGCTCTTCGGTCTTTTACTTTATTGCCCTGTACAATGTCGTGTATGGGTGATAGTAAATGGTACAGTATTCAAATCGCCTTTGGCATGATTCTAAAACCATTCCGAGCCTTTTCTTACATGTTTTATAAAAATCTTTAAACTAAACAGAAGGCGTTATCAATCTACAGTTGGTTTGTTTTGATAGCAGGCTGATAGCTAGGTTTTGCATGACACAAACTCGTGTTAAATTAGCTGTTCGGAATAAAATTTCTGTGATGGCCACGAGGTTTTCATTGTACAGGGCAATATAGTAAAAGAACGAAGAGCAATTTATATTAAACTTACCTCCTTACATTTTCGAAGCTGAATAACTATAAATGACGCTGCAGATTCCGGATAAAATCTCAAAACATAATGATTTCCGACTACTGGTTATAAGCTAATTACCGGTATGTACTGTCGATTCAACGCTATGAAACATGAAGAGATGGTACAGTGCGTTCGGATACTGTGTAACTGACACACTAAAACCAAATCTCAGTCTAATTAAAAAATGTGCTGACCAATGACTGTTATCCAAGAGATCATAGGCTAGCAAGCATCCTTAACCCAGTTTTTCCCCCAGACTGAAAAAGGGGCAGGGTGCTGCTGAAAAAAAGGGCACTTTTAGAGCGGCGAAAGGCGTCTGGAGGGGCAATGTTACTTACGTTGTTCGGCCTACATCTAATAATTAACCACAAAAGTATGACATTTTAGTGCAGTAACACTACCATTATGTTTTAATATGTAGTGTAATTTAGCAGCACTGTTCATAGTGTTAGTGTGACCAGTCCATTGTTGAATTACTCAAAAAAAAAAAAAAAAAAAAATTGAACTGCTAAAAAAAAAGACAATCCCGCATTCTCAAACCACCACTATCTCCCCACCTTTCCCTCACCCTCCATATATACATCCAAACTTGCACCTCGGAAGATGGGTCTGATTTGTTCTAGTGATTTTGATCAAAGCTGATACTTGTTCTCAAAATCTGTCTATCTCAAAACCGAGTTTAATTCTACACTTAGATGAACATACCTACCATAAGACCTCTATAGAATAGTTAAATATCAAATAAGGATCGCGTATTGTTGCATATCTGGGCCGGTAAATTTGTAAAAGCGCAAATTACTGCATGGTGACAGCTGAGCTGTTGAGATGCTAAAGAAAGCGGATTTCCCGAGGTACTATTAATAAATATTGACTGGTTCTCGTTCCACTGATAGAACACCTGACTCGGCGGGAACTAGATAGAAAAACGCGGGAAACTAATCGTAAAGTGCACAAACCGACTTTCATAAACAGAAATCTTCGGCACCTGTGACAATTTCATGAAAACATGTATCAACTGATCAGCCTGCGCAAATTTAGCATGATCCGTATTTGTGATGACCGTACATTACGTATTTGACATGTTTACCGGGAAAATAGATATTGAATCATTGCATTGTCGTACGCGTCTAATAGGCCTCGAATTCTGTAGTATAGCGCAACATGATACGGTGAAAAAATAGTTATCGGTATTGATGCGGCAAGCGGCACAGTTATGCCGATTGAATTCCAACCTGCCACACCCTCAACAAGACCGTGTCATTATCGGAGCGAGGCAAACGAGTTTAACGGTGCTACCCGTTAATTTCACAGTCGGAACAGGCTGGTCACTTTAACGAGAGTTTCTTTAATTGATCTTTTGAAATCATTTGACTGTAAAAAACAGGTTGACATTGCAATTTTAGATTTCTCCAAAGCATTCGACACCGTACCCCACGACAAATTACTTCATAAGATGAAGGGGTACGGTGTACGCAGCCAGCTGAATAAATGGTTAAGCTCTTTCTTGAAAGACAGAATGATGAACGTTGTTTGTGAAGGTGAACATTCTGAAAGCGTCTCGGTCGAGTCCGGTGTCCCTCAAGGTACTGTTCTCGGTCCGCTCATGTTTTTGTGTCATATTAATGACCTCCCTGACTGCGTTAAGTCACAGGTCCGTCTCTTCGCGGATGACTGCCTTCTATACAGGACAATTAAAAGTCAAGGAGATCAAAAAATATTACAAAATGACTTGTGCAAGCTTGAGAAATGGGCCTCAACATGGGGTATGCGTTTTAATGCGAAAAAGTGTTACATCATGAGTGTTAGGAATATAATGTCTCATTTCTACCAACTAGACAATACCATACTCCAACAAGTATCTTCAAATCCATATTTGGGATTAACAATATCAGAAGACTTGACATGGTAAACACACATAAAATAATATTTGTAAAAAGACAAACTCAACTTTGGGATTCATACGCCGTAACCTTAAAAACTGTCCTCTCGAGCGTCGGAAATTAGCATATATATCGCTGGTCCGCTCGACGCTGGAGTACGGATCGGTGGTTTGGGACCCGTACATCCAGCAAGATATCAACACAATTGAAAAAGTACAACGACAAGCTGCGCGCTTTATAACAAAAGATTACAGATCCCGGGAATCCGGCTGTGTCATCAACATGCTAGATCGTCTAAATCTGCCAACACTGCAACAGCGCCGAGAAATTGACCGACTGATTTACATGTTTAGAATCGTGGGCGGTACGGTACCGGCTATAAATGCTGACGAGTATTTTATCCATCAAAGGGCCAAAAGACACATTAAAGCTAGACAAGGACTTCTATGATTAAGGCGAGGATTTTCCCCATTAGACCAACGCGACAGGTCCGAATTTTCAAAAGTACAAAGTGTGCAAATTTTTCTTAGCAGAGCTTCCACAAATATGTAAACCGTATGAAATCAGATCATTTGTGATTCAGACCCAAAGACATGGGGAGATAATCCATTCTGACCATACCTACCCTAAATTCAAGGCTTTCGCATACCTCATCTTTTGAGGTAATAAAAGTATCGAAACCAGTCATTCATTCCATACATTTTTGTCATAAATGCATGCTAAATACACGCATATCACAATACAAAGCAATGATTTTCTTCTTGTTACGCCTGACTGGCATTTAAACATGCAAAACCATAGTTACACTTCCGGTCAAAACGGCCAAAATAGAACGCTTCACTATAATTAAAGTACAAGAACTTCCCCCCCCCCCCCCGCCCCCCCCCCCCCCCCCCCCCCCCCCCCCCCCCCCCCCGCGACCCAGCATTTCCTTCTTGCAGCAGACTTATGCGATGCAAGTACGCAATATATATGAGTGGGAAGCTGGGTCACAGGGGGGAACGATACTCAGGAAAACGAAGAAGAAGAATGGTCAACAGTAGCACTGTGATCTTCAAGGATTATATTGTGTACCATGACCTTGAAATGAGGTCAAGGTCACATACAAAAAGTCAAAACTATCCAGTGTTGTCTGTTATGTAAGTAATGTAAGTCAAAAAAGGGTGAAATGCATACAATAAATTATTATTTCAATGATCAGTTTGAGGATAATTTACAATTTATCTCAACAAAGACGTCAACGTATGTTTAACATTCTTTACATAGACACAAGCAGTTGAAAATTCATTTGTCATGCAAGTTACATGTCATAGGCATAGATGCAAAACAGAAGTCAGTGATCCGTATAACTTTTGAATCATGGGGAAAATTCACGCCTTAAGCATAGAAGTCCTTTGAAAACTTTCAATCATCAAATATAGTAGAAAAATCCGCGATAAATAACTCAAAAGGGTATAAAGTGCCAAATTCCAACACAGAACAATTTAGAAACTCGTTCTTTGTAAAAACTGTTATTCAGTGGAACCACCTGGAAGAAAATGTTGTGACCGCAGAGACAGTAGGGGGCTTCAGAACAGCTCTCCAGAATTGCTAAGTAATTGAGCGCACTCTCTCCGGAAGTATTTATGCCAGTATTGGTGCTACTTCGACAATATACAGATACAGAATTGCCCTGGTTACTAGCGCCATGTCCGCAATGTATTTGACATCTTAAAAGCCGGTAACCAGCATGTGTTTTCAGTTGGCGAAGTAATTTTCTGCTCCAATTAGCACATGACGGTCGGGGTATAGCGAGGTGATAATTGCCACAGATTAATCACCGTGATTGGTGTGTATTGATGAGCATGTGTACAGATTATCGATCGACTTGAGTTGTCAGTTTTACAAATATGGGACACAATGGAACCGAATCGTAATAGCAGCGTGGGAAAAGGGACTGGTTACTGATATTTTTCTGACAGGAGGGCGCTAATGACACGTTTTTGGGGCAGAAGGGCGGGACCAAAAAGGGGCAAGGCACGGCGCCCCGTCATTCCGCTTTAGGGGAAACACTGTAACCATATTACACCATGATGCCTGATGTCAGTGCCAAACCCAATGTCATAGCAACTAGCATGGTTAGTGATTTCCATAATATCTTCAGAGAAACACAGAACTTTTTCTCTTATACTCACCCACTCAGCTCAACTCTTGTATTTGTCTTGCATAACTGACAGACTTCTAAGCATTTAACATTCAAAACAAAGCATCTCATGGCTAGCCCAAACACCCTCCTATTTGCTAGCCATATGACAAGTCCATACTAAGAGATACCAATACCTTAATTAGTAAGCGTATTTACGTAATTAGCCAAATAAATTATCAAAAAAATCAATTCAAAGTGATCCGGTAGGGTAACAAAATGCGTAAGAAATCGGCGATACGCAAAACGGAAAAATTCCATGCGTACCGGTTATTATCATCACCACCCCGTCTGCATTTGGTGCTGCAAATCGAGCATGCACTAAACTGGTTTCGCTCTTGTCACACGTTACATGTACAGGAATAGGAAACCAATCTCGACTGGTTCTCAGCGCATTATCAGCAATATTGTAAATGGCGAGAACCAGTACTGGAAAATCCCCCTGTGAAATGAGGATGTAGAAAATCGAATTTGCTGCAAAGCAACAAAATAAACGGTTATTTAAGCCGATCTGCTTTCGACCCGCAACCTTTCATCACCGACATTGTGAATGAACTTGTTTACGCATGTGTCAGACCGGGTTTATATGTTGCAATATCCAGGGCTACAGAAATTTTGAAATCCAAATCGGTCCGGACAGCCGATGACGTCATACGAATCCAAAATAGACACGAAACTAATGACTACACTGTGTATTCCACAATCCAAAAAAGTCACGAAAACTAATGACTACACTGGAGCGCCATTATAACGCGGGTGCTGGGAGACATAAAATCGAACTGCATTATAAGTGATATTGCTGTCTAACGACATCGGCCCTGAATCCCCACCCACTAATGAAAACTGCATGTTTACATTCTTCGTAGCGCTAATTTAGCCATACCAGGTAGAAAAAAAATATATACTGCTTGCCTAACACAAAGGAAATCATCGCTGAAGTAGCCATTTAGTCCACATGTTCTTACTTATCATGAAAAATGCGCTTTAAAGCGCAGAGACAGTCAGACCGAAAGTGATAGTACACATGGCGTTCCAATCGGACATCCTCCCCGATCTTCGATATATGGAATTGGCTGAAGTATTACGATTGACATATTTAACTGTATTCGAGTTAATTCCCTTGAAATTTGACTTGCAAAAAAGGTACCTTCAGACGAATAGAAAAATATTTTTCAGCGCGAGAAATAACGTCAGCTAAAAATACCTGTCCAGCCTACACATAATCAAGTCAGGTTTAAGTTTTCTTTTTGCTAGTCAAATTCTTTCCTTATGCTATCTTTGAAAGTATACAGTAACCTTACGTTGAACAGCCTTTTTCCATGCGTCGGCATGTGTATGTGTGTATTATGAGTTGTGCAAAACCTTCGCCGCTGGCCAAAATTGTGACACGTGCTAATTATTGAAGATTTCTAAAAACAATCAGTGGTCACACCTTGGCAAGACAATCAACACTTTGTTTATCTGTGATAACTTTTGACAGCAGTGCGTGATTATTGGATTAATATGACACATGGCTAAAATCCAGGTAATTATGTCATTATACATCCGGAAATTGTGTTTTTTCGGACCGAAAAAAACGTGCCTTATGACATCTGAATCGGTTTTTCGAGCTCAAATTCGGTCAGAACCGACAAAAATTCGGATTTCTGTAGCCCTGGCAATATCTATTACCAACACTTGGAGGAAAAACTAAACTGAAAGTAGCTTACATTCAGGAGTAAATGTAACCGAAAAACTGTAAAATCATGGCAATTAAAGTATCCTTGGCTAGTGGTTGATGAGTGTATATGAACAGCATTTTATTCTCTTATTGTGTAGAAATAAATCTATACATGTGATGAGGTCCTGATGACCATGTGGGAGATTTGGATTTCATTTCAGGGAGATTGAGTTTTCCATCAGGGAGACTTTTTGACAGCAACTTTGACACGTCATTTCACGTAGTTTACTGTATTTTTTTCTATATGTTAAAATAAAACATGAAGTATAGTATAGTTGTTTAGTGGACTTTTGAGTTACCTCCCCCCCCCCCCCCCCCCCCCCACACACACACACAGCGCCACACACACACACACACACACACCTTCTCTCAATACCTCCTTTCTTTAATTGTTATAATTATTTATTCAATATTATATTACTGTTATTTATATCATTAATCATTATTTTGGTATCTGTCTGGCACAGAATCTAGCTTTTGCAAAAGCTTATACTTTAGATGTCATACAGATTTGTCTCCCTTAAAATTTCTATTTCATATCTTCTTTCAGAACCAAATAAGTTTTGTTTAAAGGTACTCAGAGCTGTCAAAATTGTTAAAAGTGTATATAATAATGTTCAAATTCTGTTTCTGACACAAAACTACCCATGCACCATACAGAAATATCAAAACTTTCATGCCTAAGTTTTACACCTTAAATTATCAAACTTCCCCAGATATAATATGCTCATTTAGGGGAAAAATACCTTACGGAGTGAGCGACAAGTGAAGACACCGATCAGCCTGCACCTCTGTGCAGTCTAAACAGAGTTTTGCATCTACTGGCTATGAGTCTAAGGGAATCTAAGCAGTGAAAACTAAAGTCTTTGACCGTATTGTGCATGCTTATTTTGTGTAGTTGTAAAACAGGCCTATCGGCTCCTTTTCACGTGACATATCTTCCTGACACATTTCGTCGGTAATTCTTTGAATCACACCTGGCATTTTCACGGGTCAGTGAGGGGTCCCTATAAAATTAGAAACGGAACCAAAATGGAACGAAACAAAACGCAACGAAACGGAATGAAACGAAACGAAACAAAATAAAACGAAATGGAGCAAAATCTGAAAAATACCATGAAAGTATCACAATAGAACAGCACCACATATAAATGCAAAAGGAAGACTAAAAAAAACATGTTTATCCCTATACATTGCTATACGAAGTTACCAAGTTACTGGGTATTTGTTAGATCAAATACATTAACTTTTAAACAGATACTTGGCTGAATTGTTTAATTTGATAAACTGACATACGATTTTGGGGTCTCATTTGGTCTTAGGGTATTTTGGTCTGGGCATTTTCTTTATTAACTTTATAGTTTTTTATTGTTATTTAAAGATAACTAATATTTATTTTTGCTTTTTTTTCTTGTGGAGCGCCGTATGAGTTTTTCGACATTTTTCGGGCTACCAGCTCCATACATATGACCCAGGTTCCTGAAATAGTGTTCTTGCCTTGGTCCCTAACAATTATTTTTATGCTGCACAGAAAAATCAATGTCTTTGCAATTCCCGAACTATAATGATTTCAGAAAATGTTCCCTGGTTCCCAGAAACTTAAGTTATCCTTCCCTTGGTTTCACTGTTGTCATGTTCAGGATCCCACTGCAAAATACCCGTACCCAAATTCCATGTCCTCTTACAAACCACCAAATGAACCCTAATTTGCAGGCAAGAGGCAGAGTGTGACGTTTTGAAATTTATCTTTCCTTCAACCCGCATTTTTTTCTTAAAACAATATTTATTGAGGTTTAAAAGTGGTTCCAACCCTCATCTCCTCTCCACCACTTTACCGCGTCCTGTATCCGTCCTGCCTTTATTTGCCAACAGACTAACATCCAATCTAGTCTAGTGAGTAGTCTAGTGTATCCCATAACCTTGTAAGGTTGCTTGGGCACCACTGACAGAGTCTTTGGCCTTTAATTGCCCTTGCTGTGCTGACAAAGTCACAACAGGAGACGTATGTTCTACTTTATTAAAGCTGGAAAGTGTACTTAAAAGGTGATAGTCGGGGGTAACTGTTGCTGCAATGGTATATAGGGATTTTAAATATAAATGAATGTTGTGCTGTTAGATTTCAGATTTATTTTGCTTCATTTGATTTCTATTCCGTTGCGTTTTGTTCCGTTTTGGTTTCGTTTCTAGTTTCATAGGTACCTGTCAGTGAGTTTATTAGTGGCCTGAATAACAGGATTAACCTGAACAGACATGATGTGTTTGTTTATTGCACAGTCAAAACAATATCTGATGCTTTGAATACACATGTGGATTTATCTCCTTACTGGCGGGAAAAGGGGCATGACGTTGGAAAAGGGGCTATCAGAAAAATTATGATAGGAAAACTCAGCATCCGGGAGATTCTGAAGACTTACCAGGAGTGCGGGGGCTGGGCTTCATTTCCGGGAGACTCACGGATGATCCGGGAGACATCACATGTATGCATAGGCTAACATGACAAGTTTAATTTCAAGACGAAGACTACAAAATTGGGGCAAGCTGTGTTCTGGAACTGGGACAAGAGCGTAGATATTCTAGTAAGGTAAGTGTCTAAGAATGTGGGGTGAGTTTTTCTTTCTTTCTTCCATTTACGCCTTAACCCCCGAAGGGGACACAGACGGTGTACTTTTGTACACGCCGGTGTTGGAGGATGAAAGCCTACGTATAGCCATGTAACTATAGTAGGGATCTTTAACCTGCACAGGGGATGACTCTCCCTGCACAGGGGGCCTCCAGAGTTGTCTTCTGAAAGTGCGGCAAGTTGTCTTCTGAAAGGTGGGCGAGTTGTCTTGGCCCTTGGGCGAGATTTTTGTGGGGCAAAGTGTCTTGGGGCGAGTTGTCTTTTGGGCGAGTTGTCCGGATTCCGAACCGACATATCCACAAGGTAAGATACAGGAGTTACCAAACCAAACCATTATTGTCTGTAGCACGCTGGTAAAGCTCCCATGCTGATTTGACCTATAGCGAGGCGCAGCTATAGTTGAAATCAGCATGGGAGCCTTACCAGTGTGCTACAGACATAAATACAAACTCCTGTGGCTAAGACAGCAATTTTATTGGTAAAAGTTTCTATTACAGATAGAGCCATAGACAATTTTCAATGAAAGAATTAGAAGATTACGATGGTATTTATTTCTCAAAAATATTCAAGACGCATACAGAGTATACAACTTTTTAAAATCGACATAAAATCATACAGAAAGAAACAATGAAATGTCAGACAAGCGTGTCATAAAAATCAATTCGTAGTTTTGTGACTCAGTGCATTTCTCTTCAATTCCACCAATCTAAGTCGATTTTATTCTGTTCTGGGCCTATTTATTCGCAAAAACTGCCTACCAAATACTCGTGATTGTCCAGTTTTCGCTCATTGTACGAGATTCCTTTTTATTTTTGCCTTTTATGTCAAGATTTTATTACAACAAACGAAAGTAGTTTGTTCGGTACGATGCACTTTGCGTAAAACGTCAGCAAAAAGTGCGTTATATTTTGATTATCGTTGTAATCTCGCTAACGGGATTGTAAGAAATATTAAAATACTTTTAAATAAATAAAAAAAAACATGATATTTCCTTCCAAGTTATCAAGCTGAAGAATTTGTAATTCATGATTGTAAATTTAAATGTTTTGTGAAAAAAATCTACAAATCTACGCTCGTGGGCGTAGATGAACTGCCTCCTGTGTAGACCGGAAAAGACACATTTGTAGTTCAGGGGTTACTACAGCTCGGTACATTCGTCTCAAACGTATGTACATTACGTACCTCTGTCCTCAAATAGCAGAACCATTTTCAGGGAGTTTACAGCGTATAGTTAATTCAATTCAAACAATTTCCTGGTGTCATAATATTGCTCTGTTTTTTTCTTCAAGCTCCCCTCCCCCACCCTCGCGCTGTAGTAGTCAAGTGTGCCCATACCATATAGATGTAGATGCAGCCCTACTTCAGTAAATGGCCGAGTGAGAAAGCCAAGCTCTGCTTATGGAATATCAGCTGGATTCCCCACTCCCCACCCAACCAAACCCCAGGACCTCTGGTTTTCGTCTACCTTTGCTTTAAGCCATCCACTATCAAAGAAATACGCCACTAAGAGACAGAATCTTTCCTGTTCTTACTCCTTCTGTTATCAACCTTCCTGTCAGAACAGAACAGAACATATTCTTTATTTACACTCAGGTCTTTACAGACACATGAGGATTTGAAACACTATACATATACATGGGCATGGTCTAGAACTTACACAATCACATAACATTCACATGCAATCACAAAGTAAATCACAGAATAAACGAAATAATCACATAATCACTAATTCATATAGTATCCATACAGGCACACAACGGTTGACCATCAATGAACCAACGCTGATTCAACGTCACAATGTTGAGTCAAAGTTTATTTAACGCTGGTCAGAGTTGTGCGCCGGATGGGCTGTCCTTACACCAAGGTATGGGAGTGATGTATTTAATACACGGGAAAGTAATAAAAAATGTCATAAATAGAGGATCGATACAGATGTGGGGGTGAATGTCTTCTAGATGAGCAAGTAGTATTGAGTGTCACAAATAGAAGAATGATACTACAATTTATAATAAATGAGATTAGTGCACTCCAAGAGGGAACGTACCGATAAAAACAGTAATTGTTATTTAGGCAAAAGTGCCGTTATTTCAATTCAATTCAGTTCTTTATTCGGGTTGCCAAATATATTTTGGCGCACCTACAACCTTATAATTGCATTAAACTCTTACAAGCAGACAACTACGACACGTAGTCCCCGTGCAATCAACATTTTTTGCAAGGCGAGATGGTCGTTTAAGGATATTTACATATATATGCTACACCGAGCAATATAACGTTATATGGATATTGTCTGGAATTTTAAGGTATGCTTTAAAATATAGTGATAATCTACTGATCTATATGGTCAAGTCAGCGAAATCCGGACAGCAGATAAATTCGGACAGTGACACTGTTTCCCCCACATGTCAGTCACTTGGAATTAAAACAAAAATAACTGGGCAAACAGTGAAAATCCCGGTGTGACGGCTCATTATGGGCAGTCTCATCTGGGTTTTCACTGTTTGCAATGGTGTGTCCAAATTCACCCGCCGTCCGACCTCATCCGACCCGACCCTACAGTTGAGCGTCAACCTAGATCAGAATAGGTAGATTCTTTTTCTTAAGTCCTTTCGACAGGATTTCGGTCGTTTCAAGCCTGGGTTTGTGTCCCTGCAGGCATACAACGCCGAATCAACACTAAACCAGAGTTGGTTCAAAGTCATAACATTGAACCAGCGTCTATTCAATGCAGATTCAGCGCTATGAGCCCAGTGCAGTAGTGATGGAAATCAACAGTCTGATCAAGTAAATATGTATTCTGCAAAAGCCAGGGGCGAGGGAAGAATCACTTGGCGGGATTCAATTATAACCACTGGATTGCAAACCGTTGAACAGGTAAAAGTACTATGAGTGGATGTGCTTCCAATGTACAATAGTAGAACTGTATGTCTCTGAAACACACACATTCAGTGCTCAGGTATGGTCTCTGTCCAGTGGGGCTTGTGCTCATTCTTCTGATATCCCAGTATCTCAGTATCAATGTTCGTGATGCCAAGCTCTTGCTCAATCTTGTATCCTTTCTCGTTGTTATGGCAAAGAGAAGTGAAGTCCAGGCATTAGCAAATGATGCAGAAATTAGAGAAGCTGTGCCGCCTGCCCCAAAGACATTCGCATGGTACTAGTCTTCTGTTTATTAGCCTTCTGCTTGTCACCATGTCCAATGATGTGCAGTTAAATCCAGGACCTAGAATACCAAAGTACCCATGTGGCAGCTGTGGTAAAGATGTCAGGAATAATCAAAACAGTATTCAGTGTGACAGTTGCTGCTCTTGGCATCATATTGAATGCCAAGATATGAGCGTGGAAATACTTGAAATTATGGCTGAACATGAAAGCAACACATGGAACTGTATGAATTGCGGGTTGCCAAATTTCAACTCAACATTTTTCAACAGTTCCTTATCCTTTTATCCTTGTTTGAATCTTCAAACAGCTTTAGTAGTCTCGATATTTCTCAGTCACCCTACTCCCGGTAAGAAACTTTCACGTAGTTTCCATAAAAAGCAGTTTCCAAGGAGACTCAAAAGACTCAACATCAATTTTCAGTCCATAATTAATAAAGTTCAAGAGTTTCACTGTCTTGCTGATGCCGAGAAGCCAGATTTCGTGGTAAGAACTGAGTCATGGCTATCGCCTGACATTAAAATTTTGTAACCGAGAAATATTTCCTCCGGGCTATTCTGCTTTCCGTGCGGACCGTATATCTAAAACCACACGTAGTGATGGAGTTTTTATACTTGTTCGTGATGACCTAATAATGCCCGAACAGACTGAGTTTAAAATTAACTGTGAATTGCTCTGTGTCAAATTGCAGATAACAGGTACACAACCTCTTTACATTGGTTTCTATTACAAGCCGAAAGAGGATGATATGGAAAGTTTAACTGAAAGGCCCCATTGCTCTATCAGCATGAAAAAATTTATCCTGAGGTATCGCTGCAAGCTTCTTACTATAGTTTCGTCATTGTAAATGATAGTGATTAGCCAGCTTTAAGCAAATAAAACATCATTGAGTTTCACATAAAATGGATTTGAAAACTTATTTGGGTCATTTTAGTTGGCAACCAAAATGACCTACTTTCGGTTTCACTGAGTTAAATAAAATGGTAAAAATACAATGTACAGGCGTGGCGCTCCAATCACTATCCCGCATATGTTTTTACAGCATTGCTAGACGGGAAACCAATACAGGAAATTGTATTTTGTGGCGCGATTGAAAAACTTGTTTTCTCTACTTTTTGCCAGTTATATGACGCAATATATGCACATCAACCCGCATTTTATTACCAAACGTGAAGATTAAACCGCTTTTTGTAATGATAGTAGTTTTGACGTTTTTTCCTCTGATAGGACTATGGCGACTTTAACTGAACCGCGTAAGTCTATTGAGCAGGTGACTGGTCAATAAAAAGAAAGGTAACATCCGGCTCCTCGATGAATTCAACATGCCTAAATTAATTTGGCCGAACAATGTTTCAGTACTTAAATCTGGCTGCTTATTTAAACTGGCTTATGACTATTTTTTGGATCTGGTAAATGATTTTAGTCTTTGCCAGATGGTAACAGTCCCAACACGCCAAGGGAATATTTTGGATCTTTTTTTTTACTACAAATCAAACACTCATACAAACTGTAGGTTGCTTGCCAGGTCTAGGTGACGATGATGTGGTCACAGCCGAAAGTCTTATTAAGCCTACCACCCAAAGACAGAGACCTAGGAAGATAAGGCTGACTGGCCCCAATTCAAGTCCCTGATGAAAGACTTCCAGGAAAAAATTCTTGCTAGTCATGCTGGTAAGTCTGTAGAGGAATTGTGGAACTCTTTTACAGGAGCCCTGGATGCTAGAGCATACCTATCGAGCTTATTAGAGGCAAATCATCCCTTCCCTGGATAACACAGGAAATAAAATGCCTGACCAGGAAACGTGATAGGTTGTACTCGGCAAACAATACTTCTATGGACCCAGGCCGTCAACAGATAAAAAGCAAGATAAAAAATGCACAGCAGTGTTACTTTGAAGGACTCTTAGAGCTTAACAATGATGATCAGTCATGTAGCAAGAAGACACTATATTCTTTCATGAAAACTCAAGGTAAGACCAGCAGGGTCCCTCACCTGTATAGGATAATGGTCAGTAACTTTTTACTGACACTAAGGAACGAAGCAACATTCACAATAAGGAGTTCCAGTCAGTATTTACCTCTAAATCACCCTTGAGTCTGACAATGTTTGCCCAAATGAAACTCGAAGACTTGGTTAGACCCTTGCACTGTACCACAAAATATTTCGAACCAAATTCCGACACTATCGAACATAGAAATCCCTTCCAATGGGATTCGTAAACTCCTGTTCAATCTCAAACAAGGCAAGGCAGCTGGTCCAGACAGACTTAGACCATTATTGTTAAAAGAGCCCCGAGAAGAAATAGCCCGCATCGTAAAGGTAATATTCGAAAGATCTTTACAGACAGGCAAGCTACCTGCAGACTGGTGTAAAAGTAAAAAGTATGCAAAGACCAGGAACTGAAACAATCAAAATCCAAATCCCTCAAACCATAGTTGGAAACAACTAAGAATACAAATAATCAAGATACAGAGAACATATGGCCAACCGAGTGAGCAGCTTGTTCCCAAAAGGTGGCCATTCAGCAACCCAAACCGAACCAAAAATAATAAGAACATACATAAAGTAAAACATCACAGAAACTCTGACACCAAAAGCAGGCAACAGAGAACCACAACAGAACTACACCGCCTTGGAACGGTCAGTAATGAATTACTGGGGGGGGGGGGGCTTAAATCGATTTTACAGGCCCAACCTCACCCTCAGTTTCTGAAGTGGTACAAAACATTTAGTTGGTTGTTCGGTTCGCATGATAACCCTCTAACTCGTCAATGAATCATCACGGTAAACACATAAATCAAATTTCAACACCATGAAGAAGCAAAGACGAGGACTCAACAGATACAACGGGCCGTCTGACAGGTGGAGATCCCTGGCCTGCCAAACAACCCCACTGGAAATCTGAAGCAAAAGAAGGTCACCAGTTGAGCCCCGGTGGACCAAGCAACAGACAAAAAGGCTCCGGTCCCAACCAACTAAAATATATAGCTTTAGGTCGGGGCCATCGTAAAACCTACGTCACACCTGTGTTTAAGAAAGGTGATAAATCGCTAGCAGCCAATTATCGTCCTATCTCACTCACTTGTATTCTTTGCAAGGTCTGAACATATCCTTGCTTCCAACATTATAGGGCATCTAGATGAGCAGGGTCTCGTGTATGATCTACAGCATCGTTTTCGGGAGAAGATAACATGTGAGACCCAGCTTGTCATGTTGGTTGAGGACTTTGCAAGGAGCGCAAGTGTGGGAAAGCATGCAGACTGACCTTTTCCTTTGGACTTTTCTAAAGCCTTTGATAAGGTAAATAACTCTAAGCTGATTTGGAAGCTGCATCAATATGGAATTAGATCTAATGTACTGAACTGGATCTGTGCCTTCCTTGGTGACCGCTCACAGCAGGTCGTAGTTGGGTGTGGGGAATCTGGGTCGGTGCCAGTAACATCTGGTGTGCCCCAGGGCTCAGTTCTCGGACCTATCCTGTTCCCCATCTACATTAATGACCTGCTAGACAAAGTACCATCCCAGATTTGCCTCTTTGCAGATGATACTGTATTATACCTGACCATTGAGGGTGCCGATGATAGTGCCGTACTGCCACAGGATCTTGATAAACTGCCTGTGCGGGAGTCGGACTGGGATTTGAAATTCAACCCCTCGAAGTGCCAGGTGGCACAGGTGACAGGTTCTAAGAAACCCATAAATGCCAGTTACAAGCTTCACGACCAGATCATAGAAACTGTCTCATGTGCTAAATATTTGGGGGTTGACATAACCAGTGATTTGTCCTGGGGCTCCCACATAGGGTTGTCGACAGTGCGAACAGAACTATTGAATTTATCAAGAGGAACATAAAAACTAAAATGCCAAGGGTAAGAGAGGTGGCATACAATACCCTGGTCCGGCCGCAGCTGGAATATGCTGCGGTAGTATGGGACCCTCATACTTTTTTTTAACGTTTTACTGTACTTCTGCGATAATAAAACTCCTTCACATGCACAAAAACAGTTTCAATTACTCGGTAAAATGAGAGTAAAAATGGGCGCCCAGAAAAACTTATTACTTGACTGAAGGTCATTAAGGTGGTGATTATCACTGATTTGGGGCAAAAACAAAAATCTGCATAAAATGCTGAAAATATAACAGATCTTCCCAAAACTTAGCAGATGCCGTCTTTATGTTGTTTCTCACAATTCAGAATCCCAAAATGCAGGACTTGTTGATGTTTAAAAGGATTTATATAAGAAAAGATCAAAGGGTAATTTTATGCGAATAAATCTAAATATTTACATTCTCAGTGTAGAGCTCTCTGTTAACCCAATTAAGTGATGCGGGCGTCAATGTTGTTTAAAAGTCAATAATTACATTGTATCACGCGCTTCAGAGTGACAGCTCATCTCACTAACTAGCACGTGAAATCTACAACATTCCATGTACTTGAATGGCTAGTAAACATTGAGTGACAGCTCGCTACGCCTACTTGCACGCAAAATCTACAGCAGGAGGTGGAATTTACTGGTAGGCAGTGACAATGCGGCTGTTCCAAACTATTGCTAAATTCGGCCGGTAATGTTTTTAAACAATCTTTATATATTTATTTCTTAATTTTGTTTATCTTTTTATTGATCAAAAGCATCGTTCAATAATGTAAATATAAGGAATGAATGTTATTTTTTAAACGTTTACTGAAGTATAAACTACATCGGGTCACGAGCAAAGTTTACGTAAACCCCTTCGGGGTTCACTTACTTTGCTCGTGACCCGATGTAGTTTATACAATGTACTTCAGTAAACGTTAAAAAAATAACATTCATTCCTTAAAAAAATGACCACCATTACTGACAATGTAACGAGGTCTGAACATAAATTAATGCATTATAAAGAGCGTCCAAGCAATTATTTTTTCTATTTTTTTTGCACGCTATCAGGCTGCGCAGATAAAAAAAGGTGGCCTGTGTCCAAATATTTGTCTAAAATACACAGTGGAGTCTATTTTCAAGGTTGAATAATTTCAATAACACACCTGTAATGGTCATTGTAATGTATTATTTATACTGTGAGTATGATATAGGTATAACTGGCCTACCTGTATTTCATGAATGCAATAAGTATACATGCACTATATCATGGTCAGACATTTGAGAAAAAGCTACTGTTTTTATCTGGTCTACCTTACAATTTGAGAAAGAGTTGGAACAAATAATTGCTATGACGCTCTTTTCAACTCATCAAAGTATTTTCAGAGCTAAGTACATTTTCAAGAACAGATTTTATTTTTCAGATTTCTGCGCAGAAATTACCCTTTGATTTTTTCATATAAAAACACTTTTTTAAACAGCATGTGTCTATATTTTGTATTTCAAACTGTAGAGAAAAACAAATATAAGAAATCTGCTAACTTTCAGGGAGATACGATAATTTTTTATAGTTTTATTCAGATTTTTATATGTACCACAAATCACCACCTTAATTCATTCCAAGCAAATCATACTTCCACAGTGTTGCAACTCCTGTCTGCAGTCTGCGGTCAGTGCCATACTGACACTGCTATGGTGACACATATTTAAGACTAGAAAAAAAAAACTAGCCGCATCTTGCGAATTTCTGCATTAACATCCCTCTTCTTTATTGCACTATTGATTCTGCGAGCCGACACTGCGGGGATAGAATGAAACATTAGAACAAATTCGAAAAGCGAATCACAAGATCAACTTGGATCAGTGTTTCTTATTCGTATAAAAATTCTACGGATCATCAAAGGTCCAACACTGATCAATCTGCGCAGATTTGCTGTTCGCACATCGTTACCCGTGTTGTGGCGTATAAATTGCATATGAGAGAGTTCTCAGACTGATTTTGATTTATTTATCCATTCCGTCCTTCTTTTTGTTCACCTTACTTACAATTACCGTATGGACTGGGAATTCACAGTTTTCGGAGGTATTTTTGCCGAAAGGCATCATAAGGTTTAGTTTGACCTAGATCCGGGTCTCGATTATATGAAAGCAAATTTCAAACTATATAGAATCTGAACAAATTTGAACAAGAAAATCTGTCAGAGCGAGTTTGATTTTTACTGCATCGATTTGTTTCTGCATGGTCTAATTATTTTACAGGTGCGTTCGGATTTTAATCACTGACTTGTTGGTGTCACTATAAACCGAAATCAATTTGGAGTCAAAGCAAAACAGCAGCAACCACAAAAAATGTTCGAAGATTGTATGCTACAAAATCACACCAGGATGATAACGCAAAGGTTCGACTAAAATTGAAAATTGTATGCTAAGCAAGCTCCATGCGGACAGTGAAGACTCTGATCATACTCGGCGGATGCCCAGGCCGATCTGAGTCTTGGCCGGGCGCATATGCCACTTTTTTGCTTTTGTTGTACCGCGGCTCATTTATGGACTGATTTCAATTTAACTTCACACAAGTATTGAGTGTAATATTACATAGAACAGCGTCTTGTTCTTTTAGTAGCCATTTCTCATATAGCCTAACTTCGTATTTAAAGAACTCACGGTTTTCTTACTTTCGACAATTATTCTTTTAAAAGATACTTCTTGATTGTATTAAGGCGTATGTGTACACTTTTAGGGGGAGCAACTCTGTCAATTTCTATTTTACTTTCCATTTGAATTAAAGTGAATAGTACACCTTCGTGTATTCCGGCAATTTTTATAAAAGTGTGTGTGTGGTGTAGTGGAAGGGTGTGTGTGGGAGGGGGTGCTGGGGCAGGGGCTACTTTTATGACTTTCTGTGTGTCTCTCTGGACGAAGAAGCTCTGTCAAAATAAATCTACTCAGAAAGGAAAGAATTTGCTCGTAAGAAACAAAGTCTGTCGCTGAGAGTTGACCCCACAAAGGACGATTTCACATCATCTATATATGCATGTTCTATGTATGGACTATTGTTGCTGTTGGTTTTTCCCATGCTTAGTGTAAGTATTGATGGAGTTTTTTTCCCATACTTTAATTGATTCTGTGTTTAATTTTAACATTTAGTGGCATTTGCATGATTTGGTTATATTGCAGTGAATTACAGACAGCAAGTTGCCCGGTGGCCGGTCTAGATCATCACCCAAAGATCTACTCGTACTTTACAACTCTTCCGCGAAAGGCGACTTTTCTCTTGTCTTTACGTTTACCAAATTTTGGGCATTAGAATGGGCGCTACAATAATGCCCAAAACTGTTGGTAAAGGGAAAAGGGACTTGAGCTCATGTGCTGCATAGGGAAAAGACCTGTCCGCAACTATATTTGAACTACTCATGCCTAAATTAGTATATGCGTAGAATGCGTATTTATAGATATATTCCGCTTAATATGCAAGTTATTTCAGAGTGTACTGATTATATAGCCCCACCAGATAGTGCATTTGCGTAGGTAGGTCTAGGCGTGCATATGCACATTTCGCGGCGTTTCACAAAGAAAAAGTTTTCTAGCAGTACAACCCTAGAAATGTAGTGTTCAGAAGTTTTGTGGTTCTTCTTCCCCGCTTGTCTGCTATAACCACAACTATATTAAAGTTAGAATGTGGTACTAAATTGATTTTTTGCAACCTGCATTATAAAGACCTATTTTAATTTCTTTTTAAAAACATTTGCAATCTGTTCTAAATAATTAAGGCTGCTTTTCTTCAAAAGCTGCGTGAGACTGCTGTATCACTGATTTTGGCCGACGCACGAAAAAAAATGCCCGAAAGCACGTGCAAACAGCGAAGATACGGTTTTCCCTGTTCGCACCACTATATAATCGTGTCCGTCTATAATAGTGGACAGCGTATGCTATGACTAGACTGCGTGGCTGCTGATCTGGGTCTTCATTGTTCACAAATGCAGCGAGACCCATTTTAAGTCATGATACATTTCAGCTTGAATTTTTCCAATATCATTCCAATGCAGCGAAAAAAGTGAGTCACATTTCCGATAATCAGAACTCATCCCAAATGATCGATATTACAACTATACAGAAAGACATCGATCAACAAAAACTACCTTATGCAAGGACCCAGATCAATCGGTACAGTCACGCAGGCTTTCGTCGTTTCCGTGCACACCCCGTCAACTTTCTTTGGATTGTACGTGTATGCAAAGTCGGACTGGACGAGTACATGCCCTATATTTCTGGTAAAGGCTGTCAGTTCAAATACGTATCTATGAATTATGAATATTAATATTTTATTTTTGATAACTATTTAGCCAGATATTCTGGAATCCTAGACAGACAGATTAATCATGGTCAGTAAGATGCGGATTCAGAAAGATGGCAAAGGGCGAAGAGCTCTATGATACGCAAATACGCTGGCGCATACTGAAATTTTGTCAAATTGACAAAATTTCAACACACACCTGCGTATTTGCTGATTGAAGGTTTGTAAATATGCATATGCATATTGGCATGAAATGGAATGCAAAAGTGTCTAAAAATTATGTTTTCTTTCTGGAAATCTGTGCTCTTGAATATTACACTCCGGGAGGTTATCCACTGGACGCACCATGATATTGCACCCAGCCAGCTGCGCACATGAGAGCGCAGTTGTGCATCACTTGAAGCAGATTTGTTTTTATTTTGTTTTAAGACTTTCTGCTTCTGTTTGTCAAGAAAGCTAGGCGAAATTAATGAAGCATTCAGCTCTACTTCTCGATATTTAGATAACTTGATATATATTAATAGCTAATTTGTAAATATGGTAAGTCAAATTTATCCGCAATAACTTCAGCTGCAGATAAAAAAACTAAAAAAAAGAAGCTTCTTCTGACCTTGAGAGTTTATGTCCAAGTATTACGATGGCTTGAAAACACGCCCCCTTGCTTGTCGACTTATTTCACAGGTTTTGGTGCGTGTGTGTGGGTGGGTGGTGCTGATGGGGGGGGGGGGCTCTTAAAAGTAGGTAAAACACATAAAACACAATTAGCACAACAATCAACAATTAAGATGGAAAAGTGTAGGTTGGTGTAGGATGGAATGGAATGGGTGGGGCGAGGCGAGGTAAGTAAGGTAAGATGTATCTAAAGTCAGCAAGATAACAACAAATCATAAGAAGTGCCAATCAATGATGAGCTATGAGCTATGGTGTATATATAATGTATACAAAGAACAAGGAAAAACAGCGATAACAAAGTAATAATCAGCAAGAAACTATCACATGTATAGCATAATTATGTTTATTTGCTTGCCTAACTATTCATTGTGGATGTGTTAGCCCAATAAAATTCGTTGTCATTGTATAATGAATTAATAGATAGCCAATGTCAGCATACTTGGCAAGAGAAGAGTTTGCAATAAAAAATGAAATATAGAAAAAAAAGAGAATACCAGAACATTGCACTGGATATTAGTGCTTCAGTTGATCATGTAATTAATTTGTTTGGCCAGTCACAGACGCACTTTCACTCACACTACATCAGCAACACACACAACACTGTACAATCAGAAAGATTTGGATAAGTCATGGCACAAGTAAAAACTAGGAAGCCACTCATTCATTTACTCTTTTGCTGAGTCTGAATATCCCTTGCTCGTCCGCTCGCTCTTCTACTCACTCACCCACTCACTCACTCACTTTCTTTCTTTCTTCACATAATGTCATACGCCCTCGTGGACATTCTGGGCATGTTGCGCTGTCGAGCAGTCCAAGTATGTTACCAGATAAGGCTAAAAAAGTAAAAACATGATAGTGAGTGAGAAAGTGTGATTGTGATGGGGTTGAAAGATAATAGGTTAAAATAGTTAAGAATAGCTAAAAGCAAAATACTTGGGATCTAGAGCTTGGAGTGTTGTAGCTTGCCAGCTGATGCCTTGAATATGTCAAGGCTTGGCGAGCTAACACCGTCTTCTGGGAGCGCATTCCACTGTACAATTGCCAGAGGGAAAAGGGAGTACTTATAGCAATCTTTTGCCGTGTGCAGTTGGCAAAAGGTCCTAGAATGGCCACGCCTGGATGTTCGAGGGTTTGGCTGGGTGTAATCAGGGAAGGGCACTGCAAACATGTTGTTAACAATTTTATAAAAGAGACAAAGGCGTGCACCTGCATGTCTTTGCTCGAGTGAACGCCATCCCAAAGATTCAATCATATCCGATACACTGGCCCTTCTGTCATAGTTGCAGGTGGTCCAACGGGCAGCTCACCGTTGGACTTTGTCAATCTGGCTGGTTTTGTCCTTATGGTGTGGATCCCAGATGGCCGCTGCAGCCGGACCAAGGCATTATAGACAGCCTCTCTTACACCTGACATTTTGGTTTTTATGTTTCTTTTCGCAAATGCGATAGTTTTATAGGCAGTACCTGTGATCCTCTCTATGTGGGAGTCCCAGGACCGATTGCGTGAGATGTCCTGCCCCAAGTACCTAGCACAGGTAACAGTTTCCAGGATCACACCATGCAATCTGTAGGTGGCATTAGTAGGTTTCCTGGAACCTGTCACTTGCACCACCTGGCACTTTGAGGGGTTAAACTCCATATCCCAGTCAGACTGCCAAACAGACAGTCTGTCCAAATCTTGTTGAAGTACTGAGCTGTCATCAGCTCCCTCCATGGTCAGATACATAGCAGTATCATCAGCGAAGAGATGCACCTGGGAAGTAACATTTTATGGCAGATCATTGATCGACCCCAGGACAGACTCCTGATGTTACGGAGCCGAGTCTGACTTCTCACTCCCAACAACGACCTGTTGTGTACGATCACCAAGGAAGGCGCATACCCAGCTCAGTACATTAGAACACATTCCATAATCGTGCCGTTTCCAGATAGGTTTTGACTGATTAACCTTGTCAAAGGCCTTGGAAAAGTCCAACAAGATTAAACCAGTCTGCCTTCCCATACCAGCATTCCTAGCAAGGTCCTCTACCAACATGATGAGCTGGGTCTCACATGACCTTTTTCTCCCGAAAGCCGTGCTGGAGACAGTGGCGGATCCAGAGGGGGTTCGGGGGTTCAAACGAACCCCCTTCTCAACCCAAATATTTTCATGGGGAATTTCAGGAAAATTTGGTCAAACTGCATAAATCGACCCCCTCAGTCAATTTGAATCCCCTATCCAAAATTCCTGGATCCGCCCCTGGGAGATTCATACATGAGTCCCTGCTCATCTTGATTTCTTTCTTTCTATCTATACTGTCCTCGGTCAACTTTGACCATGATGACAGGTTTCCGGTGTGGCGCATAAGTTGTCACAAAAAAATAAAATAAAATAAAATAAATAAATGAATTTGTGACAAAGCCACCAGCAGATTAAAACTATTTACAAGAAGTCCTCAGGGGCAGGCATTCCATGCCTAACCCCTGCTCTACCCTAGGATATTAAATGATGTTTAACAATATTTGAAGCTCACTCACTAACTCACTCCCTCACTCACATCTTTTTGTGGCAGGGGTCGCTGCGTAAGTTCAACTCCCCGTTCCACATGTTGTAACTCAGTCCCCCGGACGTTTTGAATTCTAACAGTTCGGTTTGTCTCTTTGCAATTGGGTTTCTATCAGATTGTCCTTTTGTCAGCAAACATTTAATTGGATAATTTTCCTCAGGCCACCAATCAAAACGCCTGACAGAACTGTGTAAGAAAAAAGATGGCTGCGCCCTATCGATTAGAAAATAAAAATTAATTTAATTTCTCAACAATGTTTTGCAGTGAAGAAAAAATATACAGTCTACCAGTGCATTTTATATGAAACGTAAAATGGTAAAGCTTACGGATTTTACAAAAAGCTTGTATGTTTTGCTGAATATTATTAGAAAAATGGGGCCAAATTTAACCTAGGAAAGTAACTTAAATTTGACAGCAACTTAATTTCGCTATGTTGTTAACTTTTGGATTGGATTGCTTTGTTTACATATTATGAAATTGTTGCACTGCCTATGTAGTTCATGTATAGAATGATAGACAGGTTCAGTGCAAGTGTTTAATATGAAAATAGGCACTGCGGCGAGCATCGCTGTAGCCCTAGGCCGTATATTCTATTCTGTTCTATGTCGATGCTGGATTTTTTTATGGTAACCCGTCAACCAGCAATCGGACATCCTCGCCTATGGAATTGACTGAAGTGATACGATTGCATCACGGCTTATTTTTCAACTTCCGGTCGAACGTTAAAATTATTTACATACACATATCAGGTTTTGTGAATAAGAATGTGTTTATCTTTGTGTCTACGGAGAATAGCAACCATCAAATCGATCAAACTTCCTGTTTATTCATAATGGCAGCCCCCATATGGAGGTAAATTCCGGTCGAGAAATCGAACGATGGTTTTCTGAAGCAACATATGCAACATCATCTACATTTTCTTTTGACTAATATCCTACCATAAGAGCTCGCCCTTCGGGCTAGCGGGCCCTTCGGGCCGGCTCGCAATGCTCGCTATCAAGGAAGGTACATAATTTTACATAACGGGTTGTCACTAGCTGTCGCCTTACCCAGTCTTCAGGAAACCCTGTCTGACCGCCTGACATGTCTGGTAAAAATTCATTCGGTCTGGTAAAAATATTCAGAATTTTCAAGTGCATTTTAATCATTTTACCAGATTCGGTCCTGTAAACTCTGGCAGACTTTCGTGAACTCTGCTTACCTATAAACCGTGGACTGGCTACAGCTCTGCCATGTAGGTTCAAACCCTCAGGGGCGGAACCAGGAATTTTGGATAGGGGGTTCAAATTAGCTTCATAGGGGGTTTGATTTGTGCAGTTTGACCAATTTTTCCTGAATTTTCCCATGAAAATGAAATAATTTAGGCTGAAGAGGGGGTTCGTTTGAACCCCCCGAACCCCCTCTGGATCCGCCACTGAACCCTGCGCTGGCAAGTATGAATGGTTGGCTGTTCCCTTCGGGGTTGCGGTGGTTTCACAGAGTATTTCCCAGCCCCTATACAGCTGAGAACTACTTCTGGCTTTCTTCCACCTCAGAACAGGCCTCTGAGTCTGATGTAATGATCAGATATGATCAAATCGGAGTATGAAGGAAAACAAAAAAAACAAAACAATTGTATCTACCTGTGCCTGAATAACAGCTAAGCATCAAAATAGATGTTTTCATATACTTTTTTATTTTATTTTTTTTTTTAGTTCTACTAATATCAGTCAAGGCTAGTGGAATCAGCCAGTCCCTTGTTTCTCCTATAATTCACCTGTTATAATGCATTATTTAACAGATTTATTATGTCTCCCCCCTTCAGGGTCGGGAGACATATTGTTTTTCCCCGGGCGTCTGTCCGTCCGTCTGTCTGTCTGTCCGTCTGTCTGTCACAAATCGTGTCCGTTCTATAACTTGAAAACCGCTCAAGCTATATTCGCGAAACTTCATATAAATATCAATCAACATGAGACGACGTGCAGAGTGCAAGAATGGTAACTCTGGCATTTATACTTTTTGAGTTATTTCCCTTGGCACTTGATCCATCACAGAATTGTGTTTCAATCGTGTCCGTTCTGTAACTTGAAAACCGCTCAAGCTATATTCCCGAAACTTCATATAAATATCAATCAACATGAGACGACGTGCAGAGTGCAAGAATGGTAACTCTGGCATTTATACTTTTTGAGTTATTTCCCTTGGAACTTAGTCCATCACAAAATTGTGTTTCAATCGTGTCCGTTCTATAACTTGAAAACCGCTCAAGCTATATTCGCGAAACTTCATATAAATATCAATCAACATGAGACGACGTGCAGAGTGCAAGAATGGTAACTCTGGCATTTATACTTTTTGAGTTATTTCCCTTGGAACTTAGTCCATCACAAAATTGTGTTTCAATCGTGTCCGTTCTATAACTTGAAAACCGCTCAAGCTATATTCGGGAAACTTCATATAGATATCAATCAACATGAGACGACGTGCAAAGTGCAAGAATGGTGACTCTGGCATTTATACTTTTTGAGTTATTTCCCTTGGAACTTAGTCCATCACAAAATTGTGTTTCAATTGTGTCCGCTCTGTAACTTGAAAACTGCTCAAGCTTTATCCACGAAACTTCATACAAATATCAATCAACATGAGGCAATGTGCAGAGTGCACAAATGGTAACTCTGGCATTTATACTTTTTGAGTTATTTTCCTTGGAACTTTGTCCATCACAAAATTGCGTCTCAGTCGAGTCCTTCTATAACTTTAAAACCATTCAAGCTATATTCATGAAAGCTCATACAAATATCAGTCAACATCAGACGACGTGCAGAATGCACTCTGGCGTTTATACTTTTTGAGTTATTTCCCTTGGAACTTCATATAAATATCAATCAACATGAGACGACGTGCAGAGTGCAAGAATGGTAACTCTGGCATTTATACTTTTTGAGTTATTTCCCTTGGAACTTAGTCAATCACAGAATTGTGTTTCAATCGTGTCCGTTCTATAACTTGAAAACCGCTCAAGCTATATTCCCGAAACTTCATATAGATATCAATCAACGTAAGACGACGTGCAGAGTGCAAGAATGGTAACTCTGGCATTTATACTTTTTGAGTTATTTCCCTTGGAACTTAGTCCATCACAAAATTGTGTTTCAATCGTGTCCGTTCTATAACTTGAAAACCGCTCAAGCTATATTCGCGAAACTTCATATAAATATCAATCAACATGAGACGACGTGCAGAGTGCAAGAATGGTAACTCTGGCATTTATACTTTTTGAGTTATTTCCCTTGGAACTTAGTCCATCACAAAATTGTGTTTCAATCGTGTCCGTTCTATAACTTGAAAACCGCTCAAGCTATATTCGGGAAACTTCATATAGATATCAATCAACATGAGACGACGTGCAAAGTGCAAGAATGGTGACTCTGGCATTTATACTTTTTGAGTCATTTCCCTTGGAACTTAGTCCATCACAAAATTGTGTTTCAATTGTGTCCGCTCTGTAACTTGAAAACTGCTCAAGCTTTATTCACGAAACTTCATACAAATATCAATCAACATGAGGCAATGTGCAGAGTGCACAAATGGTAACTCTGGCGTTTATACTTTTTGAGTTATTTTCCTTGGAACTTTGTCCATCACAAAATTGCGTCTCAGTCGAGTCCTTCTATAACTTTAAAACCATTCAAGCTATATTCATGAAAGCTCATACAAATATCAGTCAACATCAGACGACGTGCAGAATGCACTCTGGCGTTTATACTTTTTGAGTTATTTCCCTTGGAACTTTGTCCATCACAAAATTGCGTCTCAGACGAGTCCGTCTATAACTTTAAAACCATTCAAGCTACATTCATGAAAGTTCATACAAATATCAATCAACATCAGACGACGTGCATTATGCAAGAACCATAACTTTAGCATTTATACTATTTGAGTTATTTCCCTTAGAACTTTGTCAGTCACAAAATCGTGTCTCAGTTGTGTCTGCTCTATAACTTGAAAACCATTCAAGCTATATTCACGAAACTTTATACAAATATCAATCAACATTAGAAGAATTGCATAGTGCAAGAACCATAACTCTTGCATTTATACTTCTTGAGTTATTTCCCTTGGACCTTTGTCAGTCACAAAATCGTGTCTCAATCGCTTTATTACTTGAAAACCGCACAAGCTATATTCACGAAACTTCATACAAATGTCAGTCAACACTAGACCACCTGCAGAGCACAGCATTTATACTATTTGAGTTATTTCCCTTGGAACTTTGTCATTCACAAAATCGGGTCTCAATCGTCTAAGCTCTATAACTTGAAAACCGTTTAAGCTATATTCATGAAACTTCATACAAATATCAGTCAACATATAAATAGACGACGTGCAGAGCACTGTAACTCTTGCATTTATATTTTTTGACAAAAACTAAATATGAATATCAGTCAACAGTACATGACATGCAGAGCATAACAACTACCGGTATAACTCTTGCATTTATACTTTTTACTTATTATGAATCCCTGCTTCAGGGTAGGGAAACATATTGTTTTTCCCTTGGCGTCTTAATGACTGATCCTTTTGACATCGAAAAGGGGGGAGACATCTGTTTTTTCGTAGGAAAACAATTCTAGTTGTTTACAGTATTTATTTGGCTATAAGGGGATTTTCTCTCTCCATAAAGTGTCCCAAATATGTAATATATAACTGTCTTAAATCTGAATAAATGTTGTATGTGAAAGTTAAGGAGACACAAGTGTATAGAATAGTATGATTTTACTAGAGCATTACATGCTGATGGCACAGGTTAAGATAGCAGCAAATAGAAGTGCCAGTAGAAATTATCATTTAAGATGGTTACATCTAGCTGTGTTGGCCCAAGCTTTCAAATCAGACTGACAAGGCTGTGATTTTTTTCTAGCCTCTAGATTATTGCATCCTCATCTGATCATCATCTCACAATTTCTTCCCTAGGGCTAGGCCAAAAATAGAATTTTGTTTGTTTGCGATTGCCTACCTACCCACCCAAAATCTCCCTACCCAAATTTTTATTTGGCCATTTGGGGCAGCATATATATATATATATATATATATATATCCGATGGGTCATTCAGAGAAATAAAGCTTAACATTGTTCCATGAAACTTCTTTTTTGGGGAGCGTAGTGGCACAAGCGGTTAAGCTCATGTCTCTGAATCGCTAGGCGGAGTTGTGGTAGTCGGCGTGGGTTCGAGTCCCAGTGGGTACTTCTTCATTTCTCAACTATACAATTTTTTCGAATGTACTTGCATCAGTAAAATGATCCTGGGCCGGAATATCTGTTGAAGTTTGTTAAATCTTAAATTTAATCATCTAATATTTCCAAGCTTCAGTATCATTTGATCCAGATATTCCATGTATATACTTGATTGTGTTAGCACAACTTAATAAACTAGCCCTATCCGATGGGTCATTCAGAGAAATAAAGCTTAACATTGTTCCATGAAACTTCTTTTTTGGGGAGCGTAGTGGCGCAATCGATTAAGCTCATGTCTCTGAATTGCTAGGCGGAGTTGTCGTAGTCGGCGTGGGTTCGAGTCCCAGTGGGTACTTCTTCATTTCTCAACTATACAATTTTTTCGAATGTACTTGCATCAGTAAAATGATCCTGGGACGGAATATCTGTTGAAGTTTGTTAAATCTTAAATTTAATCATCTAATATTTCCAAGCTTCAGTATCATTTGATCCAGATATTCCATGTATATACTTGATTGTGTTAGCACAACTTAATAAACTAGCCCTATCCAACGGGTCATTCAGAGAAATAAAGCTTAACATTGTTCCATAAAACTTCTTTTTTGGGGAGCGTAGTGGCGCAATCGGTTAAGCTCATGTCTCTGAATCCCTAGGCGGAGTTGTCGTAGTCAGCGTGGGTTCGAGTCCCAGTGGGTACTTCTTCATTTCTCAACTATACAATTTTTTCGAATGTACTTGCATCAGTAAAATGATCCTGGGCCGGAATATCTGTTGAAGTTTGTTAAATCTTAAATTTAATCATCTAATATTTCCAAGCTTCAGTATCATTTGATCCAGATATTCCATGTATATACTTGATTGTGTTAGCACAACTTAATAAACTAGCCCTATCCGATGGGTCATTCAGAGAAATAAAGCTTAACATGGTTCCATAAAACTTCTTTTTTGGGGAGCGTAGTGGCGCAATCGGTTAAGCTCATGTCTCTGAATCGCTAGGCGGAGTTGTCGTAGTCAGCGTGGGTTCGAGTCCCAGTGGGTACTTCTTCATTTCTCAACTATACAATTTTTTCGAATGTACTTGCATCAGTAAAATGATCCTGGGCCGGAATATCTGTTGAAGTTTGTTAAATCTTAATATTAATCATTTAATATTTCCAAGCTTCAGTATCATTTGATCCAGATATTCCATGTATATACTTATATAACTTAATAAACTAGCCCTATCCGATGGGTCATTCAGAGAAATAAACCTTAACATTGTTCCATGAAACTTCTTTTTTGGGGAGCGTAGTGGCGCAATCGGTTAAGCTCATGTCTCTGAATCGCTAGGTGGAGTTGTCGTAGTCGGCGTGGGTTCAAGTCCCAGTGGGTACTTCTTCATTTCTCAGCTATATATATATATATATATATATATATACAGTCAAACCTGCTCATGGGGTCACCTCTATTAAGGGGTCACCTGTCTTAAGCAGCCACATTTTCTGGGTCCCTTGAACCAAAATACAGTGCAAATGAACCTGTATTAAGGGGTCACCTGTCTTAAGCAACCAATTTTTGTCCTTCCCTTGGGTGACCCCTTAAGACAGGTTTGACTGTATATATATATATATTTTTTTTTTTTTTGAAAAATGGAAAATTTACTGTGATCAGCATAAATAGTAAGACAAACAGGCCTGAGCAAACAGTGCAGACCCAGATCAGACTGCTCCTGGAGAGCAGTCTGATCTGGGTCTACACTGGTTGCCTTTCCACAAGTACATCATGGGTTCTCAATTTGTGGGTAAATTAGGTGTGTTCATCTTGTAGGATGCTGTTATCTTCGTATGTAATATAGTTAATTAATATAATATTTTACCATGTTTTGTAGTATTTGGGCTGCTTTTACGTTTTGAAGGAATGAAAAGAAAAAAAGAAAGCTGACCTACCTACCCTAAGAAATTATCCTTGGTCGATAACTGCAAAATATTTTTTATGCTTGGCCCTATGTATTGCAGACCCACTGCCAATACAGTATGTGTAGCAATACAGGTGTTGCAATATGCAATACAGTACAAGTATTGAAATACCATATTAATCATATTAATCGCCCTGGGGTGTTTCATTTTACAAAAGGGGGCGCTATTTAAAACCTAAGTGGTAGAAATCAGGCAATGCCAAAATACCTCTAATAAACAGTATTAAGCTGAATGGGTATATTTTCAGAGGAAGTAACTCTACTATTTTTTGCCTCCCTTCTCGGTAGGGGTCAAGTCATACAGGAAAGAATTTGCTCCTCTAAGAGTGAATTCTTTCCTATAAGTGTAAACCCCATTTCAAAGAGTTACATCATCCTGAGAAGTAAACAGGAATTTGTTTAAGTTAATTTTATATTATTTTCAGAAAAGAAGCAGGGGGCATTTATTAGAGCAGGGGCATTTAATAGGATTAATATGGTATGCTTGATGATACAAGAAGTCTGCAATTAAGACAGTTTCGACAAAAAAATTCATTTCAATGATTTAAGAAAAAGGCAAGTGAGTAGTATCAGTTATCAACACTGCAAATTCTGATCAGCTGAAAGAAAAACACAGCAAAGCATGTGCCTCCAATACAGTAGAGCTTATTGTCAAGGGACCTATTACAATATTTGTATATCACAGTATATTGTTGGAGCCTATTCTTTCTCTATATCATCTCACCCATGCTTTCACCAACCATGACCTATTTTTCATGGTTCAGTGATTTTTAATACATTACCATATCAGTTGAACACTATTTAATAGATTTGCATAATATTTGGGATAACAACACAGTTTAACACAGTGAATGACCTTCTATTACAAGACTAGGTCAAAAATCAACTTGTAGGTTCAAGGTCCTCTGATAAAAGATGAGGCAGGGGCATCTTTCTCCTGAAATACATTTCTTGCTACTCGTTCATTCATTCATTTTTGTCACCTTTGGCTAATAGAGATAATTGTAATACCTTTTCCTTCTCCTTTATCAGGAGGAAAACAACATTAAAAATGGGGTTCAGCCTTTCACCATGTCTGAGGCTCTGGAACTTCTTCACAGTGAGCTATTGTCTGAGGTGCACCGTTACAAGTTTGTTAAACAGCAAGAGAGGTGTCGGAACTGGTTGTCAATATTCCATCATCGTCATGTTAGATCCCTGTATCACTGGACAACTTGTGCTATAACTTTTTTGATGGCACTGTTGTTGATGATCATGTGCAGATTCAGTGAAGACAGGTAGGTACAGAGCTTCAGAGAAGGCGAAACTTTGATTACCATTTTTAGCACACATGCTGCAATAAGTGCACATATGATTTATGTTTATAAGATTCTGTTTGCATGTGTCATTAAGGGCATATGATTTTGCTCTTAGTAGTGTCCTCACAACTGTTGCAGAAGCAGCATCAATGCTTTCTTGGTTATTATAGTCAGCAACTATTCGGTCACATACCTCAGTTTGTTTTTGCTGTTAAATGAAACCAATGGTTGAATTTAATAGTAAAAACAAACTAAATAAAATTTTGTAATTTAACTAATACATGTAGTTGGAAAATAAACCATTTGTAACTTTTAACCTTGCACAGTTAGAAAAGATTCTTCAAAGCAATAATTTAAGCAAAATACGAAATTCGGAATCCGACTGCACTAATTACAGGTAATATAGTTCATTATTATATATTTTGTTGTATCTGCTTTAGCGATATACTAACTGTAACTTACTGTAACCTTTACATTAATCAAGCAACATATGCTTCTATAGGTGATTCTGTCTTTTCTGTATGTAAATATGGCCAGTAGTATGCACAGTCTGGTCAGAACATGTGAATTTCACCCAGGTAATAAATCTGATCCCATGATGGATAGATACACCTCCAAATTTTTCTTCCATTATTCCAAAGGGAAACAACTTTTGTGACTTTCTGTTTGCTTACCTAGATGACTTATCGCTTCGAAATCAGGTCTACTCTCAAAGGAAAGAATTTGGTCCTGAGGGAGCTAATTCTTTCCTTTAAGAATTTACCCCCATTGGAGAGAGATGAACTTATGATAACTGCAAAGTTGCTTCCCCTGAACATGTATCCATCCAACTACTCTTGCCCTGAGTAGACTGTCCAAATTACCAGTATGTATAAAATATACCAGTATATTAAAATGTGTTTTGTTATTTTCAGAGAAGCTAAGAATAATGTATGGCTGATTATTGAAGCAATTATACTACTGTTGTCTCTGGTTGGAAACATAATTCTGAACCTCATTGTTGCATACCAAGAAAGGAATGAAATTGTACGACTTGTTAAACTGGTGTTGGAAGACCTGGCTAGTAAGTATGGCATTAAGGTGAATAGGTACTTTTTCAGGTGTGGGGGGGGGGGTGTTTCTCTTTAAAGAGGGATCAACTCTTAAAGGAAAGAATTTGCTCCTGTAGGAGCAAATTCTTTTCTTAAAGAATAGACCCATATTTAGAAGGGCAAATTCATTAAGGGAAGAAAATAGGAAGTCACAAAAGTTCATAATGTGATTGGCAAGGTGCTTTCAGGCGAGCTATCCTGTATGCAGACAGGTATTGTTCAAGCAGTGAATTGAAAACTTACTTGGAATTAGTTCTTTTAAGGACCAATGTATATCATGAATGTGAAATTACTTTCCAGATAATTCCCAAGATTAAGACTCTTTAATTATTATTTTTTTCATTTCTAGCTTCAATGCCTGAAGAGCCATTATTGCTACCTTGACATGGGCATCTGTGTCACAGTGTCTGCAGAAATGGATGTTTTTTTATGCATGGGCTGGGGTTTGTAAGGGGAGCTATCCTGTATCCAGATAGGTCTTGGTTTTTCAGTAGTTGAAGCTTTGCACTTTATTTCAGAATGCATAAACTACAACACCTGGAACAGTTCTTGTTTTACCCATCTAGACTCCCCACAGTCCCCATCTATGTCTCTACAGTGGACTATCCGAGATAAAGATGTTCTCAACTTGCCAACTGTGCTGCTTGTGAAAGGTGACATAATTTGTCTTCGGCCAGGACAAGCTGCTCCAGCAAGATGTAAAGAAATGGTGGTAAGATCAGAAACTCTTGACAGGAATTTTCCCATTCCAAGAAGGCCCCAAATATGTAAATCTGTTGTTTTAATTTTGACATTTTGCTCTTCCAAAACAATCCCAAAAATACTATTTGTCTTGTAAGATGGATTTAGATTTTTTGAAGAGAAAAAATCTTGTGTTTAAGCCTATAAAATAAATACAGTTTGGAACTTTTTAAATATCTTTTTATCTAAACATTCATCACAATAAAAGGACGAGTTACACTTTACTATTGCAATGTGCCCACTGAAAAGGCCGATTTTCGAAGGTAGGCAGATAACCACAAAAACATGCAGAAATGTTAGCTATATGTTTCTAGTTTATTCTGTACGATTTCATTTTGCCGTATTTTTAAGCCTTTTAGGTTAATTTTGCGGTTGAATACATGTACCGTCTGCAACATTTAACATTGAGCTTATGGGAATTTGAACTACCAACGTCCACTATGCATCCAAGTTTCACTTCATCCTACCCTCGTAACCACTACAATTTTTATATATAATTATTCCTCATATACATATTCATTATAATCGGGTTTTATTACAGTGGTTACGAGGGTAGGAGTAAACGAAAAATAAACTTTTTGGGTAAATTTTCATGTATCCAACACTAGGACTAAAGGATTTATATCAAAATCGCAGCAGTATATTTTGTAACCGATAGAAAATAGAGGCATTATTCGACACAACACATCTTTCTCAAAGTGTTCATCTATGCAGCATGTGTTCGTAATGCCCCTACCAAGGATTCCGTGTGTGTATGTGTATGTGTGTGTGTGTGGGGGGGGGGGTCGGAGGGTGGAGCGGTATGGCGTAATATGCGTATGTAAGGCGTTAGACTGCATGTCCTCCATCATCAAGCTGTGATATAACCTCTGATGTTATAATGTTGCGACATGGTCAGATGATGTATTCCTCTGCCTGAAGCTGATGCATTGTAAAATTCTGTGACCTTGAACTTTGGTCCACTAACTTTATATGAAAAGTTACTTGGATGAGCTTTTTCCTTACCTCTTTTGATATCTTTGCATTGGGGTAAGAGTGCTGATATTTGATCTGATCATATCCATTAAATGTAGGAACTGCAAAGCATCCATGCACACTGAGTCTTTAAACTTTATGCATGGACCAGGATTTTCACTTATTTCTCAACACGGTTTTTGGATTTGCAACATGATAACAAATAGTTGGCCAGTCAAACGAGGAAAAAAAATCATCACAGTACTGTTAGGTTACTGTGACATATATTTAAAAGTTCTCTGTTCTTTTCTTATATATTCAACATTATATATGCATCATACTAAAGACAATGGTTCAGCCAGACATTGCAGATGACGTCATACTATTTGTAGGCCATTGTGACTTGTATTTCAGGATCCATTGAATAAATGTTTTATTTCAACTAATATTTAATTGAATCTTCCTCGGACTTGGAATAGTAAATCACTTCAGCGCAGTTCGTCTCATTTGGTACTATACGTAGGTCCCTGTGACCTTAATTTCTTGGTTCACTGATTTTGTCTAATATTTTAAACATCTGTACCTGTGTAGCATCCATAAATACGTAATATTTCATACATGTTTATTAATATTTGATATGACGAAGCTTTCATTATATGTATAAATAGTGAATAATGCTTAAGAAAAGAAGGTTGATGACCGTTTACGCACTAGCCAGAGCACAAGCGTGCAAAGCGTTTCGCCAAGAATACATTTGCTTAACTATATCGGTCGGTTATAATCGACTTCTTGTTCATTGTTTTTTCATTATTTTCACAAAAACAAACGCTTTACATGCATATAATTGTGTTAATAAACACTTGTAAAATCTACTGTTCTGAGGTTTCGTAAAAATTCAAATAAAATTTCTCCGTACTAGTTGTTTTTAGCGGAAATAACTCTTTTAGACTGTGGATAAGAATCAAAAGTATCATATCTGTCAGTTTGGGGGGCTGATATGTCAGCGGAATTGCTGATTATATCGGAAAACCGCAGGTAGTTAGTGTACCCCGTTCAGCACCCCATATGCAATAAACCGGAAGTCACGTGATTATTTATGAAACCGCAAATTTAAAAATGTGCTTATATGAACTGCCAAATGTCAAGCTTTTATCAACATAAATTTTATCAAGATCGGTCGTGGGCACAAAAACGGCCAAAGTGTAACCCGTCCTTTGCCCATGTTGCGTTATTTGATAAGTTTGAGATAATTTCTGTAAACTCTTCATAGAAAACATTACAAAAAACATTTTGTTACCCCTCATTTAAATTGCCTTGTTTTTTTCTTTCACATTCATTCCTTCCTTGTAAATGTCAAAAGTTTTTCTGTCCTTCTGACAGTTGGCTTTCAGTAGTGTTGTAGATGAAATTAACCCTATTGCACTCAGAACAGCCAAAACTCTATGGCATTCAGAACAGCCAAAATTCTATGGAGTTTTGGCTGTTCTGAGTGCAATAGGGTTAAGCTCAAAACTTGAGGTGGTTTCTTTGAAAGTCATTGGTAAACTTCAGAGTTTTTGCTGCTGGTAAGATGGCAATCTTCCTTAAAGAGTTGACAAAAAGGACACACAAATGGAGATGGCAAAATTGCTTCCTCTGACAATACAGTCAACTCCCGATATCCCGAACATTGATACCTCAAAATATCTTTGTATATCAAAGAATATATTTCCTACTTTTATTTACATTTCAGCTCCTGTTCTCTCAAACTACTGATAACTCAAAGTAAATTTTCTGGTACCAGAAAATTTACTATGATATATCAGTAGTTTTGGCTGAAATTTGACTTCGAGATATTGAGAGTTGACTGTATACCCATGAACTTAATGTTTCTTTTGCAGGATTCCACTAGAATTGATGGTTCGGCTGCCATTCTTTTGAATGAAGGTGAAATATACAACCCTGACACAAGATCTGAGAAAGAAGCAATCCACACACCTAGGACAAGGCATCCAGTCAAACCAAAACAATTTCTCCTTCTTGATACACCCTACGTCAGCTGTTTAAGGTATTCAACATACCACCAAAATCTTTATCTTAAGCTTTGGAAGTGTAATGGAATAGTGTTTATTAGCTCACCTGAGCACGAAGTGCTCAGGGTGAGCTTTTGGGATACCCTGATGTCCGTCGTACGTCCGTCCGGACGTCCGTCAACTTTTGCTTGTGTACACTCTAGCGGGCTCAGTTTCGATCCAATCTTTATGAAACTTTGTCAGAATGTTAGTCTTTATAAAATCTAGGCCAAGTTTGAAACTAGGTCATGTCGGGTCAAAAATTAGGTCACTAGGTCAAATCTTAGAAAAACCTTGTGTACGCTCTAGAGGGCACAGTTTTCATCCAAAGTTCATGAAACTTTGTCAAAATGTTTATCCTCATAATATCTAGGACAAGTTCGAAACTGGGTCACGTCGGGTCAAAAACTAGGTCACTAGGTCAAATCATAGAAAAACTTTGTGTACGCTCTAGAGGACACAGTTTTGATCCAATCTTTATGAAACGTTGTCAGAATGTTTATCTCTATAAACTCTAGGCCAAGTTCGAAACTGGGTCATGTCGGGTCAAAAACTAGGTCACTAGGTCAAATCTTAGAAAAACCTTGTGTACGCTCTAGAGGGCACAGTTTTCATCCGAAGTTCATGAAACTTTGTCAGAATGTTTATCCTCATAATATCTAGGACAACTTTGAAACTGGGTCACGTCGGGTCTAAAACTAGGTCACTAGGTCAAATCATAGAAAAACCTTGTGTACGCTCTAGAGGACACAGTTTTGATCCAATCTTTATGAAACTTTGTCTGAATGTTTATGTCTATAAACTCTAGGCCAAGTTCGAAACTGGGTCATGTTGGGTCAAAAACTAGGTCACTAGGTCAAATCTTAGAAAAACCTTGTGTACGCTCTAGAAGGCACAGTTTTGATCCAAAGTTCATGAAACATAATCAGAAAGTTTATCCTTATAATATCAAGGATGAGTTTGAAACTGGGTCACGTCGGGTCAAAAACTAGGTCACTAGGTCAAATCATAGAAAAAACCTTGTGTATGCTCTAGAGGACACAGTTTTGATCCAATCTTTATGAAACATTGTCAGAATGTTTATCTCTATAAACTCTAGGCCAAGTTTGAAACTGGGTCATGTTGGGTCAAAAACTAGGTTACTAGGTCAAATCTTAAGAAAACCTTGTGTACGCTCTAGAAGGCACAGTTTTGATCCAATCTTTATGAAACTTTTTCAAAATGTTTACTTCCATAAACTCTCGACCAAGTTTGAAAGTAGGTCAGGTCGGGTCAAAAACTAGGTCACTAGGTCAAATCTTAGAAAAACCTTGTGTAAGCTCTAGAAGGCACAGCTGTGATCCAAAGTTCATGAAACTTTGTCAGAATGTTTATCCTCATAATATGTAGGATAAATTTGAAACTGGGTCATGTCGGGTCAAAAACTTGGTCACTAGGTCAAAATCGTAGAAAAACATTGTGTACGCTCTAGAGGACTCAGTTTTGATCTAATCTTTATGAAACTTTGTCGGAATGTTTACTTCCATAAACTCTCGACCAAGTTTGAAAGTAGGTCATGTTGGGTCAAAAACTAGGTCACTAGGTCAAATCTTAGAAAAACCTTGTGTAAGCTCTAGAAGGCACAGCTGTGATCCAAAGTTCATGAAACTTTGTCAGAATGTTTATCCTCATAATATGTAGGATAAATTTGAAACTGGGTCAGGTCGGGTCAAAAACTTGGTCACTAGGACAAGTCTTAGAAAAACCTTGTGTACGCTCTAGAAGGCACAGTTTTCATCCAAAGTTCATGAAACTTTGTCAGAAGATTTATCCTCATAATATCTAGGACAAGTTTGAAACTGGGTCACATCGGGTCAAAAACTAGGTCACTAGGTCAAATCTTAGAAAAACCTTGTGTAAGCTCTAGAAGGCACAGCTGTGATCCAAAGTTCATGAAACTTTGTCAGAATGTTTATCCTCATAATATGTAGGATAAATATGAAACTGGGTCATGTCGGGTCAAAAACTTGGTCACTAGGTCAAATCTTAGAAAAACCTTGTGTACGCTCTAGAAGGCACAGTTTTCATCCAAAGTTCATGAAACTTTGTCAGAATATTTATCCTCATAATATCTAGGACAAGTTCGAAACTGGGTCACGTCGGGTCAAAAACTAGGTCACTAGGTCAAATCATAGAAAAACCTTGTGTACGCTTTAGAGGACACAGGTTTGATCTAATCTTTATGAAACTTTGTCAGAATGTTTATCTTCATAAACTCTCGGCCAAGTTTGAAAGTAGGTCATGTCGGGAAAAAACTAGGTCACTAGGTCAAATCTTAGAAAAACGTTGTGTAAGCACTAGAAGGCATAGTTTTGATCCAATCTTCATGAAACTATGTCAAAATGTTTATTGTCCATATATCTAAGCCCCCTATGAAACTGAGTCACGTTGGCTCAAGGTCAAATCTTAGAAAAACTTTGTGTACACCCTAGAGGGCACAGTTTTGATTCAATCTTCATGAAACTCTGTCAGAATGTTTATCTTAATGAAATCTAGGTAAAGTTTGAAACTGGGTTGTGTCGGGTAAAAAAATAGGTCACTAGGTCAAATCTTAGAAAAACGTTGTGTAAGCACTAGAAGGCATAGTTTTGATCCAATCTTCATGAAACTATGTCAAAATGTTTATTGTCCATATATCTAACCCCCTATGAAACTGAGTCACGTCGGCTCAAGGTCAAATCTTAGAAAAACTTTGTGTACACCCTAGAGGGCACAGTTTTGATCCAATGTTCATGAAACTCTGTCAGAATGTTTATCTTAATGAAATCTAGGTAAAGTTTGAAACTGGGTCGTGTCGGGTCAAAAACTTGGTCACTAGGTCAAATATAAGAACGACCTTGTATACGCTCCAGAGGGCACAGTTTTGATCCAATCTCAATGAAACTGTGTCAGAATGTTTATTCTTACAATATCCAGGCCAAGTTTGAAACTGGGTCATGTTGGGTCAAATGTTAGTATGGTAAAAACTCTTATAAATCTTCGCCAGAGCCAGTGAACTGATTAATGCTCAGGTGAGCGATTCAGGGCCACCATGGCCCTCTTGTTAAATTTGGATGTATGATTTTATTTTTCTGCGAAAACTAAATATTACTGGCAAGCACATGGAGATGAGCTTTGGTGTCAGATGACAGTTCTTGTTAGATTCTCCAAGATTCATTGATTTCATTGCATAAAGTAAAGATTGTGTTAGATAAAATGGCTGTGCAGGTTGATCTAAGTTTTCCTTGTTTGCAGTCTTAAGTTACCTTTTCATGCAACATCAATAATGTGTGTTCAAATTGTCTGGCCTATTAGCAGATGATTGATTATTTAAGGAATGAATTTCATTTTTCTGATGTTTGTCGAAGTACAAACTACACTGGGTCGTGTGTGAAGTAAGTGAATCTCAAAGGGGTTCATGTATACTTTGCCAGAGACCCAATGTAGTTTATGCTTCGATAAGCACCAGAAAAATCAAGTTCATTGCTTATATTTACATTCTTTTCTATATGTAATTTGACCACAAATTTGCGTTAGGGGCTACAGTTGAAGCAGAAAACATTTATGCACAGTTTTTCTGCTATAAGCGGAACAGCGTCAACGACGTCATAACGTTGCCTTCATCCAATCAGATTGGAGAACCATGGTTTATTTTGACGTCACTTAACATCATGTAACGCCACATAAACCAATGTAGTTATAGAAGTATAAACTACATTTTGTTCTAATGGTTTACCATTGGACTTTTTCAATAAATGCACGGATAATGTAAATATATAGCACACATTCACATCAAAAGGGTTAAACAGGTGTTGACCTGTCTGGTGGTAGTCTGACCTTAAGGTGTGCTGGTATTCTGCCATGCTTTTCCACATTTTTAACAAAGGGGAACAACCTTTGTGACTTCCAGTTTGCTTGCTTGGGGTTGACCCCATTAAGATGGGATGCAGAAATGAAAATGACAAGAGTTGCTTCCCCTAAAAGTACCCATTTACATTAATTCCATATGGTCTGCATCATGAGACAAGGTGCCTCACAATATGTACCCTTATGTGCTTAAGTATTGGGACACCTAAAAATAATAATTTTTCCATTTGTCCCAAATGGAAAATTCATTATTTTTAGGTGTCCCAGTATATACTCACATTACGGTTCTTGCTGCCAAGACATGGATCAGCCTTTTTACCTGAACATACCATAAGGTGTATGTCTACTTTTTCAGGGCTAACTGTGCCATTTTCATTTTTACCACCTTTCCCAGTTCCCAATTTGGGTCACTTCGAGGATAGAATCTGCTCCTCTATGACATATTCTTTCCTTCAGGAGTTGGCCCATTTTAGGAGGGCTCTCCTATTCAGGAAGCAAACAGGAAGTAACAAAAGTTAAATCCATTTGTACAAAATAGCAAAAACACAGGGAGGTGTATCCAGTCTTTTTTCATCTCATACAACTGATTTTTGGCAAAATTTCTGATAAATCGTTAGCACAAATCAATAGCAGACATTATTTTGACACAGGAACAGGTACCTTATTACTTAATATTAGACGTCTGCATGCCAAAGATTATGAATTTACACTTATCTAGTCTGACCCTGGAGGATCAATAGATTGTTGATGGGAATGGGGAAAATTCTGATTGTGAAGGTTGATTTGTAACTTCTATATTTGCATACCGTCCGATCAAAGTCTTCACTGTAGGGTCAAGAAAGAGGCCTGACATGTCGAAAGAATTATATTATATGAACAGCAGTGTCTGAGACTATAAGAATCTTTCATGGGTGTGAGGTGTGGATAGAAAAATCTGTCATGAGGGTCACTGTCCTGCATCACGAGGCTTGCCTAGTGATGCCAAATAGTGATCCCGAGTGACGGATTTTTCTATCCACACCTCACACCCATGAAAGATACTTTTTCTTGCACATCAAGTTTTGTTTTAACTTTAGGACTTGTTAAAATGCTTAATTTAAGTGTTTGAGGGGTTTTTAGTTGATTTTGAAAGAAGGCAACGCTCACAACGACCGCCATTCGGTTCTTTACGTCAACATTCTGCGGACGTAAACTGATGTCATTTTTTCGTCTTCGCGACGTCATCATCTAAAACGCCAACGTCACTTGAGGACGTAGATACGTGACCTCCATTACAACCAATGCATTGAAAGCTCGTGATGTTTATCCGGTCCTGGGTGAGATAAGATTTGTAGGTACAGGTTAAGCAGGCGGATATCCTTATCTGGTGTGCAGGAATAGTTTGTACATCAATGGCCAATATATAAAAGTATCTTAGTTATTATCCCCCGCCGAAGGCGGAGGGATATAGGTTTCTCCATGTCCGTCCGTCTGTCCGTCCTTCCGTCCGTCCGTCCGTCCGTCCGGAGCCATAACTAAGTAACCACTGGACGGAATTTCATGAAACTTAAAAGAAATATATATCACTATAACCCGCTGATGCACGTCAAGTTTCATTAGACTGGCTTCAGTAATGCATGAGTTATTGCCCTTGAATTGTTTTAAAATCAATAAAATCAGCCATAACTTAGTAACCACTGGACGGAATTTCATGAAACTTATAATAAATATTCCCCCGCCGAAGGCGGAGGGATAAAGGTTTCTCCATGTCCGTCCGTCTGTCTGTCCGTCCTTCCTTCCGTCCGTCCATCCGTCCGTCCGGAGCCATAACTAAGTAACCACTGGACGGAATTTCATGAAACTTAAAATAAATATATATCACTATAACACGCTGATGCGTGTCAAGTTTCATCAGACTGGCTTCAGTAATGCATGAGTTATTGCCCTTGAATTGTTTTAAAATCAATAAAATCAGCCATAACTTAGTAACCATCAATAAAATCAGCCATAACTTAGTAACCACTGGACGGAATTTCATGAAACTTATAATAAATATGTATCACTATATTACGCTGATGTATGTCAGGTTTCATCTGACTGGCTCAGGGGTGCATGAGTTATTGCCCTTTAATTGACTTAAAACATTAAAATGAGCCATAACTAAGTAACCATTTATCAAAACTACATACCACTGGACGGAATTTCATGAAACTTATAATAAATATATATCACTATAACCCGCTGATGCACATCAAGTTTCATCAGACTGGCTTCAGTAATGCATGAGTTATTGCCCTTGAATTGTTTTAAAATCAATAAAATCAGCCATAACTAAGTAACTACTGGACGGAATTTCATGAAACTTATAATAAATATGTATCACTATACTCCGCTATGTATGTCACGTTTCATCAGACTGGCTTCAGGGGTGCATGAGTTATTGCCCTTTAATTGACTTAAAACAATAAAATGAGCCATAACTAAGTAACCAATTATCAAAACTTCATGAAACTAAAACTTAATATGTATCACCATAAGGCGGTTATGCACATAAAGTCTCATCAGAATGGCATCAGAAATTCATGAGTTATTGCCCTTGAATGAATTTAAAATTGACACATTTAGTCATAACTAAGTAATCAGTGAATAGAATTCTACAAAATTTTTACTAAATACCCATCACCATAACACATTGGTGCATCTTAAGTTTTGTCAAAATTTCTTTAGTTAGCAATGAGTTATTGCCCTTGAATTGGTTTAAAATCAACAAATTGAGTCATAATTAAGTAACCAATGAATGGAATTTCATGAAACTTCAAATAATTATGTATTGTCTTGACAGAGCAATGCACATTAAGTTTGATCTTAATTGCATCAGTAGTGCATGATTTAATGCCCTTGAGTTGATTTAAACTCCACATACATGTATTAGCTATATCTTAGATACTTGACTGAACAAACTGAATTAAAAGTGTATCATCATAGTGCAGTGATGCTGAGGCAAGTGTTTAAGAACAGCTTCAGCTTATGCCTCACTTAAGCCAGAGTAATAGTCCTTGATTTGATTTAAAGTCCACAAGTTCAGCCCAGTGAACGAAATTATATGAAACTTAAAATAAACCATAATAAGTGAATCAGGGCCACTTCGGCGGGGGATATAAATTCACCGAATTTGCTTGTTTCCATTTACATTTAACTCTCGATATCTCGAATACTGATATCTCAACATACCATGTAATACATAAGAACATAGTTTGGGCACATTTCCTATTTTTCTTTAAATTTCAACTCCTTTTATCTCAGACTACTGAAATCTCTATAAAAAAAATTCTGGGACCAGAAAATTTACTTTGAGATATCAGTAGTTTGGGATGAATTTCGACTTTGAGATATTGAGAGTTGACTGTATATATAGAGAATACCATGATATCAAGTTTATTAGACGAGACCAGAGACAGCGTAGGAATGGCAAGGCTTGCCGAGCCAGTCTCATGTTTTTTCTGGTCGAGCCTGATAAACTTGATATTAAAAGACACTATCATGGTTTTCTATTTATCATGCATCATTAGAAGATTTTAAGACGGAGAGGGAGTCGAACAAATGAAAAGCAAACACAGTTTTGTTCGAACTTGCTGATGTCGCGAATGCATTATGACCTGAGTTGGTGATGTCATTTAAGCAATGGAATGTTTTTATCACGACCAACATCAGTGTGTAGCCAATCATCTTCTGAGATCACTTCTGAAGGCATCACCTGATAGCATTTGCGCAAGCGCAGTTCTAAAGTGACATGATATTGCATCATGTTATCGTTCCCCTGTTACCAGGTAAATTTTGCAGCAGATACATGATAAATTGATGTACCTTATTTTCCATAAAATGTGGGAACAGCAGTGCCTTTGACCAGACTGTGCCAATGTTCTGGCTAGTCTGAGGCTTTGCAGCTTGTATATACAATAAGAATTGTTTTTGCCAGATATTTCTCCAGTACAGCAGTCAGTCAAAAATTAGGATTGTGCAGGCTGATCTGTTTTGTTTTTTCTTCAATTTGTACATATTTCGATGATAGTATTACTTTGCTTTATGTTTCAGAAAATTTCTGGAGGATGCAACTCGACCAGCCAGTATTATTGAACATGAAAAATTTACAACCTCAATAAGATGGGTGGAGAGAAGGATTGCACCTGTTTTACTGGTAATAGTTTAAATGATATGGTTGTCAGATCTCTTCTCAAGGTGTATGGATACACCTGTAAGAGAGATCACTCTTGTTTGGTGGTATTTCCTCCTTCTTGGCGGGCTTGTCCTAAAGGAAAGAATTTGCTCTCAGAGAGCAAATTCTTCCCTTTAAGAGCAACCTCTATTGGAAAAGGGATTCATCTTTCATGGAAGCCAATACTATTCTATTAAAAGTTGTATTTTCTGTCAAAATGGCCACAACAAGTAAAGCTTTCACAAAAAGCTAGGTCTACGCTTAGCAACCATTAATAATTGATGCTTATCATATAAACCATTGCAACCACAAAAATCTAAAACAAAACTTTGGTTTATATCTCAAAAGCCGACCTAAAATCTTCATTGGTGGATATCAAGCACGGTTGCAAGTGGTAGGTATCATACCATTCCATGGTTGCAAGATAGTTTAAAAGGCTGTGAAATCACAAGTCATTCTGCACCTTGTGATACTATATGTTCGGTATTTCATATGATCGCTCACTACATCTATGCAAATAGTGCTCACGACAAATTTGCAAACAACTTATTGCTGCTCACGACATCTATGCAAACAGCGCTCACGCCATATCTGCGAACAGTTACATAAAGGTCAAGGTGCATTGTGGGTAACTAATGGCTGTACTTCCCATGTCAAAAGCAATGACTAGATAGTCTATGCCCATGGGCGCAGTCATCAGTGCAGTTAGAACTTCAAGAGTACAATTGAAGCTTTTAGGAGGCCAGGCCGCGTAGCGCAATCAGTAGGGCACCTGACTCATAAGTCAGAGGTCCTGGGTTCGAAACCCGGTCTGGCCACATACTTTCGTTTCTCCTTCCGCTGTTTCAAGAAGGGTAGTTGTCAGATACTGGCGAAAGTATGTGCACTTAGTACTGGTTAACCGCTTAGGAGGTCTAAGCCTGCCCAGGAATAGCGTGGTTAGGTTAACTGACCGTCCCGACATGACCATAGTTGTTTACCGTGGACGTTAAGCATCAAATCAATCAATCAATCAATCAACCTTTTAGGAAGTATCCACCAAACAATCAGGGTCTTATCTGGTAGTCTCCCATATTTATTTCAGATATTCAAACACCATAGCTATTTCTATAATGAATGGTGAAATTGTCTCTGGATTAATATCAAAACTCACATTTAACTGATCTGTAAAAAGTACCGTATACAAGATAATTTTTGCGGTGTTCCATTTTTTGCAGTCACTTAGAAACCGGGAATATTAAAATCGCAAAATAATTTCCTGTTTCTTACAAAATATCTTCTGTAGACACAGTGTTCATATATTTTGTTTCTATTTGCTTTGGTAATTGCTGGTACTTCACTTGAACCAGTTCTTTCAGTAACTTCGGCAGCCCTGCCGCAGGTTAATGAACGAACTGGCTCAAGTGGAAAAGAAGTACAGTCAAACTTCGTTGGCTCGAACTCGCCAGGACCAACCAAAAAAGTTCAAGCGATCGGTAGTTCGAGCCGTTGAAGACCAACTCACAAGGTCCAGCTGTATGATGCTTTTCTATCATAGCAAGGGTGAATTCCTGTTTATTGACTGGTCATAATTTAAGCCACTTGGTGCCAGCAGAAATCTCCGATCTGGGTATCCCCCCTTGCCGGGTCCTTCGCCAGATTGCTCGGAAGCTGACATACTCTCTGACATGGCTGCAGGAGTGAATGATGGGCCCTAATTTTAGTTACGTTTTTAAAGGCAAAGACGTAATTTTTGGCACGTTTTACTCAATTTCAGTGTGAAATTTTAATTGAAGAAAAATATTTTACAGTCTTTAATTTTAATATGCCGCCTCATTAGTCTAGGATGATAATACGCGTTTAAATAGATAAAACCAAACTATACAATCAGCTTAATTGACAACCACTCAGCATTAATCGATTGACCAGTTGATCAAAGGGTGGCTTTAATTGAGCTCGCGCCAATCAAGTATACCTGTGGTTTCGGAAAACGATCTGTCAATATCAAAGCGTCTTATGACAATGATCAGACGTCCGAGTTACCGTTATTTAAATGGAAATTATTTACAAGGTAATTAGTGCGAGCCATCGGTGGGTTATTACATAGAAAATGTACCCTAGGGACCGGGTTTGGGGTTTGAGCGTTCGAGCCATCGTAGTTCGAGCCAAAGGTCGCAGGTTAAGTTAAAATAAATGGAAGTTTTGCCAGGACTGGAAAGTCAGTTCGACCGAAGCATGGCGTTCGAGCCTTCCGAGTTCGAGCCAGTGAAGTTCGACTGTAGTTTTTGCTTTTTGCAAAAAAGTCAGTTCGACCAAAGCATGGCGTTCGAGCCTTCCGAGTTCGAGCCAGTGAAGTTCAACTGTAGTTTTTTGCTTTTTGCGCATGTTGCTAACCGTGAAAATCAAAACTTGCGAAAATTAATGTTAATATTTTTTACCCTTAACCGAGAAAATTTGAACCCGCGAAAATTACCGCATATACGATAGATAGGGCAGACCCTGATCTGACAGTACCTGAGGAGTTGTCTGATGCCAATTTACAGGTTGGTCTTGCATTTTCATCCAAGTATTTGTGGGTTTTAATAGTATAGTATGTATTTCTTAGACATCTTATACAATTTCAGATTTTGTCAGTTGTTGTCAATGTCCTGAGGTACATATACTTGAGAGGCTATGTTGGGGACTGGACTGAGATGATAGTTACTTTACAGGTAAAGAAATAACAAGAACATTAGATATACCAAAATCAATTACTCTTAAGGTGACCTGGTTCACTTTCAGGGGAAGTAACTCTTCTTTTTTTCAGTTTTGCCTCCCTTCTGAATAGGGGTCAAGCTTAAAGGAGAGAGTTTGCTCTTTGATGAGCAAATCCTTTCCTTTAAGAGTAAACCTTTGTGGAAGGGCTGCTTTGCACAGGGAAGTAATCAAGAAGTCACAAAAATTGTTCCTCTTTGTAAAAATGGTGGAAAAATATTGAAGTATACCCATACACCATGAATAAGAGCTTTTGCTAGTTTCAGATGTTCTCTACTTAAGGGCACACTAGGCTTTTTACCGATTCTTTACATATAAATTGTTTAGCTATTGTGGGCTGATGTCAAGTTGGGTGAAATACTGATACATTGGTCTGAAGACTTTAAAAGAATGACAATCAGCCTTTGACTTAAACCCACAGACCTCACAGGGACAATTTGTACCCCCTTAATCAGCATGACCTGATGTAAAATAATGCTTATGTGTACATTGTATATTAATGTATCACTCTTGAATATGAGCTGTTCTCTGTGAAAACTGGGCTTAATGACATTACGTAATGATTACATTGTGAACTGATGAAAAACAGCAGAATGAATGATTTTTTGGATCTCTATTTATTTCCATGAAAATACCTTAGGTGTTGAGATATAACAGAAAGCCTATGAATGCAGACTAAATCAAGTCATATATATGACATGTTGCTATGAAACGCTTATTCCACGGTAACCCCAAAGCCTTGAAAACAGATTGTTTACCATCACAAAGACCTATCATTTGAGAAAGAATGTTAAATCATGCAATTTTTTTTTTATGCCCCCGTGACGATAGTCAGGGGGCATTAAGATTTGCTCCTGTCTGTCCGTCCGTCCGTCCGTCAGTCTGTCTGTCCGTCCGTTCGTCACACTTTACGGTATAGAGTTTGTGTAATCAACTCCTCCCACAGTTTTTAGTGGGTCTTTTTCAAACTTCACATACATGTTGTGGACGTAATGAAGATGTGCATGTGGGATTTTGTTGGAGCTAGAATTAATTTTGACAGAATTACGGCCTTTTGAACTTAGTCATTTTAGGCAAATTTTTGCATTGTAGGGTATGCAGTTTGTGTAATCAACTCCTCCCACAGTTTTCAATGGATCTTTTTCAAACCTTGCATACATGTTGTGGACATATTGAAGATGTGCATGTGGGTTTTTGTCGAAGCTAGAATTAATTTTGACAGAATTACAGCCTTTTGAACTTAGTCATTTTAGGCAAATTTTTGCATTGTAGGGTATGTAGTTTGTGTAATCAACTCCTCCCACAGTTTTCAATCGATCTTTTTCAAACCTTGCATACATGTTGTGGACATATTGAAGATGTGCATGTGGGTTTTTGTTGGAACTAGAATTGATTTTGACAGAATTACGGCCTTTTGTACTTAGTCATTTTAGGCAAATTTTTACATTTGTAGGGTGAGGAGTTTGTGTAATCAACTCCTCCCTCAGTTTTCAATCGATCTTTTCCAAACTTTGCATACATGTTATGGACATATTGGAGATGTGCATGTGGGTTTTTGTTGGAGCTAGAATTGATTTTGACAGAATTATAGCCTTTTGAACTTAGTCATTTTAGGCATATGTTTGCATTGTAGGGTAAGTACTTTGTGTAATCAACTCCTCCCACAATTTCATTGGCTGTTTTTCAGACATTGGAGACTTGTTGTGGACACAGTGAAGATGTGCATGTTGGTTATGATAGGAAAAAAATAATTCTGAAGGAATTATGGCCTTTTAAACTTAGTCATTTTTGGGCTGCATTTTGCACTATAGGGTATAAAGTTTGTGAAATGTTTTCAGTGGATTCTTTGTAAATAGCATTTGTGCTTTAAAGGTGCTTTAGGGATGTACACATATCCTGTGACAGGCGCTGCACGGGGGCATCATTAGTGTCTTACAGACACAATTTTCTAGTTTTTTTTTTTTTGTGCTATGAAATACACATTGAAAATGGGCAAACACACTTTTTGTCCGAGTTATTTTGGTAACAAGCACAGAAAGCGCATCCAAAAAAAAACAATGATGTTGACGTGAAAACATACTTGCATGATGTTAATAATGTCATATTAAGAAACTGCACTACCTTTGTGCTTCTAAAGTCCAATAATGGTAACCATCTCCAGGTAATGTTTAGAAAAGCTAATACTTTTCAATGATGCAGTTAGTTATTTTTATGTCATTAAGGCCGGTTTTCACAGAGACTGGCTCATATGTGATGTGCATAGCTCAGAAAGAATTATTTGATTTATTTTCTTCTCCTATTTCTCTATACAGATACATACCATACTACCTCTACTACCAGTGGTATTACCAGTCATGTGGTTGATACTCAACTCTTATGGACAAGCCAGGGTGTTTGCTGCATTTGAAGCAGCCAAAGAATCTATGGTAAGATACAGTATTTACAGGGTGGTATCTTTGGTTTAAATGTGTTCTATTTCAACAAGATATAGATATACAATATTTTACAAGATACAATATTAATTTGGATGAGAAAGGAAGCTATTAGCTTATTTAGTTCTTCTCCTTAGTATCTTTGGTATTGTAAACAGGATTAATGTGCTCTACAGTAAAAAGCTAGCAAACATTGAGTCAAATTTTGAATAAACTTCAATTTCAGATGTAAATTTTGTTAACATATTGCTATCAGCTTTAGCATACAATGGCAGGCATTATGGATATGTCACACAAACTAGAGGGTCCTGGCTCACTGCTTCTTTAATAGCAACTTTATTGGGTATGTCAAAACAGCAAGTGGGAACCTTCATACTGCTGCTCATGATAAACAGGAAAGCTTAAGGTAAAGCTGTTTCCTTTTTATACGCCCGTTTTGAAAAAAGGGACATTCTATGGCATGGCGCTGTCCGTCCGTCTGTCAGTCCGTCCATCTGTGCGTCCGTCCGTCCGTCAACATCCTTGTGCGCACCATATCTCAGTAACTGTTGGAGATATCTTCATGAAATTTTGTAGGCATATATATTAGGATGGGGCAAAGTGTCGCATACAGTAATGGTTGCTCCCCCTTTCTTAGGTTGGAAGTTATGCCCCTTTGATTATTTTTTATCCTACTAGTCTTGTGCTTGCCATAACTAGATAACCATTTGGGATATGTTGATTAAACTTCATAGCAATGTGTATGAGTGTCTGACGCTGTGTCGCGTATGAGAATGGTTGCTCTCCCTTTCTTTGTTATGGAGTTGCATCCCTTTGATTAGATTTTGTAGGCTATTTTCGTGTGTACTAATCTTGTGCATTCAATAACTTAGTAACCATTTGGAATATCTTGATGAAACTTTATAGCAATGTGCATGATCACAAGATGGTGTGTCACATATAAGAATGGTTGTTCCCCCTTCCTTAATTTTTGAGTAAGCTCCCTTTGATTAGTTTTTTTTTTTGGCTAGCCCCATTCCCCCATTCACTCCATAACTCCTTAACCCTTTGAAATATTTTAATGAAACTTTGTAGGAATGTGTATAAGAATGAGGCAATGTATCATGAGCATGAACCACAACTCTGGCTTACTTTCTTCTGAATTATCTGCCCTTGCAGCAATTTCCATTTTACTCTGTGATTACTTAACTGTTGGAAATATTTTAACATAACTTTATGGTGATGTGTATATTGCCAAGGGAATGTATTATGACCAGGAATGGTACTCTTGTTTACTTAAATTATGAATTGTCTCCCTTGTTTGACAAATTATGAATTATCTCCCTTGTTTGACTTTGGCATTTCTCAACTGCTGAGCTGCTTCATCCCGGAAGCTGATTTTTGGTATAATAATAGTATTTGATGTCTTAGATGTTTTATTAACATTGCAGTCATTAATTACAGAGTTGTTTCCTTCTTCTATATAGACAACTTCTATAACCAATCTTGTTCATTTGTAAGTCCTTCATGAGTCACTGAAACGGGCGTATTATGCGCTGCTTGTGAAGCTCTTGTTAAAAAATGGCAGATAATTGTAGAGGTGCATCCATTCATAATAATGGGTTGCATTTGATGCTGTTGTAATATTTGTCTTTTTCAGTCCTTGTGTGAGAACAGTTTTGACACAGACAGTTCTATATCAGCAGACGAAGCTCGTATCAACCTACAGTGGTCTAATATACTAGACTGGTTTCAGGTTATTGTACTTGGAAAAGCCCCTGCTGTTACTAGGAAAATAAACATAGTACACATTCTAGGATCTGTTACAGTAAGTTTGAATCTGATTAAATTCTAACTTTGCAAAGACAAGGGCGTAACTGCCTATACACAAATACTTTAGTGCGTATTGAAATTTTGTCAAACTGACAAAATTTCAACACGCACCTGCATATTTGATGATGCTGAAATTTTGTAAAATTGACATGATTTCAAAAGAAATTGCAAACAGACTCGACTGAAAGAAATATCTTTGGGGCTCAACTCTTATCCTTGCCTTCAAGGGTTATAAAACAAATCATTAAAGACTCAGACCAGTGATTATATCAGTGCAGTCTGATTAGTCTGCGTGGCACTTCAGCTCAGCATGATGTGCCAATTATTCCTGTGGAATGGATAGGATGAATAGCGAAGACCAATGGGTCTGCTAATCTGAGTGTTGTCCGAGTATTTTTTTTTTTTGTGTGTGCAAGTGCTCACTGTAAGGTAGCTATCTTCTCTTGTGTTGCCACTCAGTTGAAGGAACTGAAATAATATAAACAGTATAAAAGTTTTTGCAGTGATTAATGTTTTTAATGGTAGACATGCTATTCTGTTAGAAGTGCACTGAAGAGTCGAAAATATCTGGTTTGAAAATACATTATGTTTATTTGGAAGTAAGGCAGTCTTGCATGCTTCTTTTCAATGCTCAGTATAAATCTATTTTTCTATGTTTCCAGTCTTTATGCTGTGTGGACAAAAAGGGAGTACTTTCTTACCCCAACCCCTCACCAGAAAAAGTTTTCTTTCTTCAAAATCCTCCCGAGGACAACCACCCAGAAGAGACGTTGTTGGATTCACCACCTCAGAACAAAGATGATATACATGAGAAGAAAGAGAAACATCATCATAGCAAGACAGGCCATGGTATTACAGTAATGACCCTAAATATTCGGACAGACAGATCTGAGCAAACATTGTAGACCCAGATCAAACTGCTCCAAAAAGAGCGGTTTGATCAGAGTCTACAACGTTTGCCATTTACTAAGCATCATTTGGATGCATTAACTTGTGTAAAATCCACTTTCTAAAAATTTTCAAACAAAAATTGTCAGACTTCATTGTCAGACTTCCGGGTGTCCGAAATTTTAGGGTCATTATGGTACACCTTTTTGCTCAACTGTAGGATAGTATAAGAAGAATGATTGTTGTCATATGGGCATTGGCGTCTTGACATATAATGGCATCTTTGTCTACATGTGGGTCACAAGGGCTAGTCAAGTTTAACAATTTGCCATATTAGTACCTCCTTCTACCAGTTCTAGAGTAGAATTTGCTGTTGATGGTGGTGGGCAGGGGTAAAGGGGTGGGGGAGGGTACTTTTATGGCATATTTTAAAATCAGACTGGCCCCTGTCTGGGTTTTTCAGCAAGGTATTATTTAGGCCAGCTTTGTTTTGCTATGACAGATCTTGTTTTGTTCCATTTTGTGGGGTTTTTTTTGGGTGTGTGTGTGTGTGTTTGTCAGTTATATGGGCTGTGCCAGGAGAAGAGAGTTTTTTTCAGCCTGTGCAAACAGAAAAGGCTCAGCTCCGCCTATGCAGCCTGAGTCTAATATTGTCAGTCCAGTTAAGATTTTCAGGTCATTTGAATAGAATACATTGACACTGTTTGGTGCTTTTTGTAATTTCCTATTCAATAAAATTCGAATTATTTTATTAAGTCAGTTAATAAGTCAGCTAAAAGTTAATTGCCGTTAAACTAATGTAGATAAATTTAACTCTTACAGGAGGACGACATCACAGTATAGTAGAGGTGTTAGACCTTACACACGACCCAAAGGTACTCTTAAACAGTTTCTGTTCATGTGTTATATTGCACACCTGGCTAACCATGTTGCCAAACCAGTTGCAAAATGAAAAAAAGTTATAGTTCCAAAACTGTTTGGTCATTGTGGCTAAACAAATGTTCTTAGCCACAATGACCAGGTCATTTGGATACTAGGATTATTTTCGCTTGGTAACAACCCTTGTATATACATAGTTAACCAGGGGTGTATTGGGCCATGAGAAAAGTTGTCTTATGACATGTTAACAGTGGCCCAGCCTAGGAACCAAAGTGTTTAGCCTCACTTTTGGTGGAGATCTGTATGGCCACATTTGGTTAGTTGGGATTAACTGACAAAGTACAGTCGAACCTAAGCAAGCACCAAATGGAAGTTCAAAAACTGCTTGCTTAAAGCAGCTGTTTGCTTAAATATAGGTACTTGCTTTGATAATACAGAATTCTTCTTTGAGATATGAGATTTAGGCCTTTTTCTACAGATTTTGCTTAAAAGAGGTGGCCTTTAAGATGGGTTTGACTGTAACTGACCTGTTGTTGAATGATTTTTGGATAAAATGTGGAGTAAGTTAGATTGTCTTGCTTGTATTAATTTGTAGGAAATTTTTGCTTTTGTTATGCATTCATGACCGCCATTATCGGCTGTTTAAAAAATGTTTATTTTAGACAAAGACCAAGAGTAGTCCCAAATAACAGTACAGACTTATCCCTTATTTTTCTTCAGATTTTTGATTTAGAATAATACTGTATAGTAAATGTTGATGCAAGAGAGGTAATTACTGAATAGAACTTGGCTGATATATCTGGTAGCCCAGTTAATTTGTTAAATAAAACTTCATTATTATATAACCTATAAATAAAGCAATTTTAATTTGCTCAGAGCTGATTTCAACCCATTCAGTATTTTGTTTTATTATATGACCAAGATGTAACACGCAATTTCATTGGCTGCTTTGACGTCACGTGCCGGTCAATATTTTGTGATATTCACCAGCCTGTCAGTGAATATTACTTTTACGCTGACGTCATTGTATTTTCGTGACGTAATGTCTGATTTACGTTAATGTTAATGGCGTAACGTCGCGAGATAATACCATGTAGTACCATCCTAAATATCTAAAGAAACTGAATTTAGAATTATCGTATAATAAAACAATTGTTGACCTTTATTTCGGTGAATATGCAGTTTTATTGACCTGCAAACATAACATATTGACCTCTGCTTCGGGTCGGTCAATATGATGTTTGCAGGTCAATAAAACGGCATATTCACCTCAACAAAGGTCAATAATTGTATAGTATTTGATTTCTGATACATTTTATTTCAGAAGTCATTTGGACTTGATTTTGATGACCCAGGCTGGCAGGAATATATGAGCTCATTAAAGCCTCTGGTAAGTAAATGTTATTACAAACAAAAGAGTCCTTAGCATTAATGGGAAAGCAGTAACTCTGACCTGCCTGTGCAGAAGTGCATTTATAGAAGCAATTCATTGTGCATCTTTAAGGTGAACAGGTAGCATTCCATATCTTTTGTGCCATTTGTTACTAAGGGAAGCAATTCTTGTCACATTGTTTGCTTCTGTGGACAAAGTAGCCCTTCGAAATAGATCTGTTGAAAATGACTACAACTATAATTATCCAAAGTATTGGAATGTGTGAACCATTTTCAGTATGTTCCCTAAAATTTGAACAAATTGACATAAATGGCAACTGATATGTCATAAAATCTGAAAGAATAGCAAACAGGGCATACCCTGATCAGACCGCTCCTATTAAACTAGTAGACAGTGCATATCCAGATTGCTCCTTTAGAAGGAGGAGAGAGTCATTTTGTAAATGAGCCGCAACACGACAAAACCAACAAAGTGGCATGTGCGCCTAGCAATGACTCAGTTCAGCCTGGGCATCTGCCCAGTCTGATCAGAGTCTTCGCTGTCCGCATGGAGCTAGCTTGGACCCTTAAGCACCCTTTTAGCACATAGCAAAGACTCTGATCAGATCTGGCGGATGCCTAGGCTGATCTGAGTCTTTGCGGGTGCATATGCCACTTTGTTGGTTTTGTCATGTCGCGGCACAAATATTTTCTACTTTTTTCAGGGATTAACTATCCTAGCTAACACATGTAACCCTAAGACAGTTGAGTGGTATTCTCAGTTTACTGATCATGTGGCCTGTGCCGCTCTTGAGAATGAAGAGACAGTGGCTGTTGTCAATAAAAGGTAAGATTGACTTGAAAACTTAGCTCATTTTATTCCAGTGGAAGGAAGATCTTTTATCGATGTTAAAGTCAAAATTTCTGTCTGTCAGTTAAAGGTTGTTTTCTCGCCTGGGACTAGCTGAAAATGAGACATAGGCATTGCTTCGTGTCATTGGCGTAAACTTAAAGTTTTCTTGTTTAGCTCTCTGTGTAGTATAGGGCTGCTTTGTAACAATCCACAGACAGGTGAGACAGTTGTTTTATTAAGGTAAATTTTTGCTTTTGGGTGGGGGTGGGGTCAGAATTTTTGTCCCAGGCAGAATTTTTTGTGAAGTGAATTCTATTAGCAGACTTTTCTCTGACAGCTTCAGAAAGTAAAGTGTTTGACAGTGAAACTGTTGGAAATTTTTTTTACTGAATGTGGAATTTCTAGCTTTCCGGAAAGTTACTTGTCACATTTGAGAAGGAGGCTTATGTTTTGTAGTTCTGCTGCATACAGCTGAGTTTGGATATTACAGGAACTGTGAACACATACAATAATATCAGAACTCTAGATAAGAGGGAGTATCTAGTGATAATTAGGGATAATTTTTGTTAATTCTGCATAAAAACATGTTGTGACCCCTCATTTGAACCGTCTCGAAGAGACGGTTCAGATGAGGGGTCACAACGAATGATTTCATTGAGAAATTAGAAAAATTATCCTTAATTATCATCAAATACTCCCTCTTATCTAAGGTTCTGATAATATGCATACACTGGCTAATTATTGATAGCCTATAATTGCTAATTTTGCTGTTACAAAATTGAAAAATGGTTGGATTGTACTTTTCTTTGGTGGCCACTTCTGTTGAGATTAATATAGCCTCGGACTGTATTACCCAAAAGTCTGCTTGTTTTCAAGAATCATTTATTTTATACTGTGGACAGAATAAGAATATTGTAGACATGAACAACAATTATAAAAAAGTAAATAATTGTTTTGAAATAGTATGAAACAAGCTGCTTAGTCTAAAATTACTCAACTGGCCTCTGTGGCCAAGTGGATAAGAGTGCTGACTCTTAAACATAGGGTCTCTAACCACTTTGGATTTGAGCCTGTCTCAGATCACAAGTGAGACAGCCACATTCTGCTTGTGGAAGGACAGGTGTTTTTTTTCTGGCAGCTCCAGTTTTTTCCTATGTCTGCTAAATGATGGCTCAATATATGTGAAGTATTTTTGAAAAGGCCCTAAAACACAAAAAAACTAAACTTACTTGTACATTTTCAGTTTGAAAAACTTGTGTTCTTAGTCTGGTCTTGTTTTGAAACAGTTATAGTATATATATAGTATATATTTTATTATTTGTTCTCAAGGAGGTAAGTACCAGAGTTAAGCAGACATTTTGAACCTTTCTTGTTTTGGTACATTTATGCTGAGCTCTAGATAAGTCAAACTTTGTGGGTAAAACTTGTCATTTTCATATTTTTACAAAAGAAAACCTGCTGTATTCACCATAGCAATGACATTCTAATAAGGTGAAAGGAGGATTGTTTTTGTTAGGTATTTTTCATACCTCATTAATATCATATGCTTAAACTGTTGGTAGCCTCTTTTGGTGAAGTGATCCCAGTGAAAGATTGCAGTAAACATTTTATGGAAAAAGAAGGAACCTTATCCCAGAATTATTCTTTTCTACGTGTACTTCCCTGTTCCAGACAATGGGCTGTATTTACGGTAATAAGAGTAAAAAGGGCTTAAAATAGTCAGATTTTGCTAAAAATACTGCTTCGAAGAATCTAAAATGCACAGTTAAGCACTGCAAATATCTTCTATTTTATTCTGAAGGTTTTTTCTCTTCTGATTATTTACATCACAAAGCTTCACTGCTTGCATGTAAAAGAAAAATTTCTGAGCATAATGTTGAGTTTTCTGTCCTTTGCATCTTCTATGACAGTAGTGAGGACATCTAACTATAGGCCACATAATATTTGTTTTGTTTCAGCAGTCAATAGAATTTATCTCTAAATTACGAATATGTCCCTTATTCCTTTCTTGTAAAAAGCACATTCTTGTTTCTTTATATGAATCACCTCAAGAGGCAGATTCTAATACTGCCTCAAGTGGGATTCTACACTAATCTAGATAACTCGTTTTATCTCCAAATGTTGTTATTATCAGAAGCTCAGCAGTTGTGTTTGTGTTCGTTAGCATAGATTAGTATACTGACCAGCTAAAAAAATGCATGTAGTCTGGCAGCATAATATTGGAAATACAAATTTACAGCAAATATTTGGAAACCTCAGCTATTATTATAATGGACTTTTTTCTCTGCTCATATTTATCATTATATATATTTATTACTATCTTGTTATTATGTTGTATGGTTACACAACCATGGCTTAAGCCACCATTTTAAGCTCGCTTCAGCCAAAGGCTTTGGAGGAGCTTATAGGCCACACAGGCTCCGTCGTCTTCTGTCAACATTTTCAGACAATTTCCCCTCTGATACCCCTGGGCTGATTGTAACCAAATTCATATGCAGCCTCCAGGCATTGGGGGAACAAAAATTTGTACTTTTGGTTCAGGTCATGCCCATATATTGTAAAGACAGTAAAAAAGAATTCTATTCCAGAGTCAAGAAACACATGGCCTTGAAACTTGGTATGTAGCATCAGGTACTCAAGTACTACCAAGAATGTTAAAATGATGATCTTGCATTGACCTTGACCTCTAATGCCTTTAATATGAGAAAATGCTTTAATATAAGATTTCTTGGAAATAATGTTCCCCCACCAAAGGCGAATGGGGACATATTGGTTTCAGTGGAATGCTTTGGTGTCGGCGTGACAGATTGAATCATTGGGAGGAACTTTATAGAGCTTCCATGCATTCATAATTGGGATAAGCGAAAGAAATGATGTGGTTTTGGTGACTTTGACCCCATTTTCGAGGTCACAGGAGGCCTTAGACTGTTAAATTTTGTGCCTTTGCATAACATGACATTTCCTGTATCCACAATATCTCTTGACCCAATGAATGGATTACATCAAACATGCAGGATATGTCAAGGGACAAGCTTAAGAGCTGATTAGATTTTGGTGACGTTGACTTCATTTTCAAGGTCACAGAAGGACTTACATATGTAAAAATTCACTAAAATTGATAGATTTATGATACTATATCAAGAGTTGACAACATTTTGGTGACCTTGACCCCATTTTCAATGTCAAAAGCCACATACAAATGTGTGTGTTTTTTTTAAATGAGATATTTCTGGAACCAATGGTTGGATATTCATCATATCACTGTGACAGGTTTAAGTAAAGTTTTGTTTTTTTTTGGTGACCTTGACCTCAGTATCAAGGTAACAGGTTTGTATGTAAGATATCTTTTGAACCAGGGGATGGATTTTCTCCAAACTTGCATAGATATATCATTGAGACAAGTTTAAGTGCTGGTTAGATTTTGGTGACCTTGACCTCATTTTCAAGGTCTCAGAAAGACTTAAATAAGTGAAAATGTCAGGAAAATTAAAATATGTCTAGACTGTTTGGCTTGATGCCCACCTGACTTGCATATATATATATACCTTTGGGACATTCCCAACAGTTTCCTATGATTTTGTAACCATGACCTATTATCAAGGTCAGTACCCAGCATTCAAATGTTAAATTTTCCCTTCAAAGGAGATATTTATTGCACCATTGGATGGCTATTCTACAGACTTGCATAGATATATCATAGTGACAGGTCTAAGTCATGTTTAGTTTTTAGTGACCTTGACCTCTTTTTCAAGGTCATAGGCATGTCTGTAGGATATAGTTTGAACCAGTAGTTGAATTTTCTCTAAACTTGCATAGATATATCATGTAGACAAGCTTAAGAGCTGATTAAATTTAGGTGACATTGACCACATTTTCAAGGTCACATGGGGACTTAAATATATGAAAATTCTGGGAAAATTGAAATATCTCTAGACTGTTTGGCTTGATTCCCACCAAACTGGCATTGATATACCTTAAGATGGATTTTCTGTAAACTCCCATAGACATTTCATTGAGACATGCTTAAGAGCTGGTTAGATTTTGATGACCTTGACCCTGTTTTCCAGCTGATAGTCGCACTTAGTAATTGTTTTCTCTAAGACTATATTTCTTTAGCTAGTAAGAGGAATGTAACCAGACTTTGTATGGATATATAATTATGACAAGAAGAAGAGATGATGAGATTTTGGTGAGCTTGTACATGTCATCTATACATAGATTTGGTTTCCTTTCGAGCTGTTACCAGTGCTTCTCGGACATCTTGCTGTTAAAGAACTGCTCTCTTAGTTGTTCTTCAAGATCAAAGAAGGGTTTTAAATGCTCTTGAATGCACTGTCACCTTTCGGCCAAACTTGGTAGATAATATCAACCTAGCAGTTTTAGGATAATCATGCACTCATGGGAGATTTAGAGGGGATGGAAATGAGCTGTTGTGGTGGGGAAAGGGGGCATCTATATTTCTCTGAAAAAAAAAAAACATTTCTAGTAGTAGAAAGCTTTGGTAGGTAAAAAAAAGTTGGTATATACATGTACAGTCAACTAAATGAGAACTTGAAGATTTTTGAGTACCGAAGGTCAAGGTTATTCTTTGACCTTTGACTAATCTCACTCATATTTCAGCAATTTCAGACATCTTCTGCAAAGCGAAAGGGCTGATTAGAACAAAATTTTATATGGAGCATTCAGGGGCTGAGAGAAAAAAAAATTGTTCAAACAGGTCTGGTCACATGACCAACATGCCACTATGCATGCCCATACATGGCAAAAGCCTTAAAAATCTTCTTATGAACCAAAACATCAAAAAACCAGGAAACTGAGGTATAGCATTGGGTACTCAAGTACTACCATGTGTGTTCAAATGATGACCTTTGGATTCTATTACTCGGGTGAGTGATTCAAGGCCTCTTGGCATTCTTCTTTATAGGGAGGCATTTACAGTGCAATAGTACATGTATTTGCATCTGTGGTAGGATTAAAGGAAAGATTTTATTTTTCAAGAGCAGCCTCCTGTGAGAAGGGAGGCAAATGTTTCTGTGTCAGATTAAGTTTCCTTGAAGGTGTAACCATACTCCATATGTAATGGTGTATTTCTTTTGCTGTTCAGTATATTTGAGCCAGGACATGAAAAAGTTGCCATATACCTTTTGGAAACTGCAAAGACTCATATTAGTCTTCCCTGTTTGCACCAACAATCTTCAAGAATTTTTGGTGAACTCAAGTGCTTGTCAGTCGGTAATTTCCATTTGATTGTCAGTTAAAACACAGGAGTCTGATGCTTTGTCATGCATGTATCATGGAATAAGCCGTAATATATGAGATATGCTATAAGCTGAACTTTGTTCAGAATATAGCTTGGGTGAAAATTCTGCATTCTTCTTGCATTTTTTGGATAGTTTATGGATGTGTACACAATATCAAATACCTGTTGTTAGAATTGGCAAAATTTTGGAATTCACAAGGAGTAGATACACTAATATCAGGGAAAATGAAAAATTTTCAAATACCAAGCAAAATTAGCAAAAGTGAATTCTTTGATGAGACTGTAGATATGTAACTATAGTCTGATCTTAAGGTGTATGAGTACACCTCCATGTTTTTAACCCATTCCATGCGGGATACCTCTTTAGGGGTATCTGGGCAAACAGTTTGGATCCAGATCAGGCCCCACAAATGTGGGGCCTGATCTGAGATCCAAACTGTTTGCTGCCTTGACATCATTTCTACAAGAGTTGATTAGACCAATATTGTCAAAATATTCTTGATTTTGATGCAGACAACAATTTCAGCAGACGACAAAAAATACCCAGAATGCAATGGGTTAAGCCATTTTGTTTTCTTTCTATATATACTGCTACACCCTCTTTTCAGAGTATTATGAGCAGGTGTACTTTTGTACACTCCGGTGTTACATATAGCCATGTAGCTGTAGTAGGGATCTTTAACCTGCACGGGGGATGACTCTCCCTGCCTAGGGGGCTCCAGTTAACGGCCCAATCCAAAGGACAGCACACTTGTTAACATCATCCCTGCAAATGATGCTAGAAAAACGCGTTCGGACATAGGAAGACTTCGCCCTGGGCGGGGATCGAACCCACGACCTCTGGCTTCAGAGTCAAGTGCACTAACCACTGAGCCACCGCGCTTCTCATTTTGGAAAAGTGAAACAACTGTAGTGACTTCTCTTTATGAAGCCCTTTTAAAATGAGGTCTAATTCAAAGGAAAGAATTAGCTGCAAGGGGAGCAGATTCTGTCCAGTTAGAGTTTACTCCCATTGAGAAGGGAGGCAAAATGCAACTGAGTTATTTCCCCTGAAATTGTACTAGTTTACCTTAATGTTTGCTGTTTGCTCATGCAACATGACATATTTTCTCATGGTATGGCTCATGTGTAGTTTCAACAAATTACCTAGTTGTCATGGGTGGCTGAAGAATTTTGACAGAGAATGAGAGAAGGGCTCGTATCTGTTGAAACAGATCCATAGTTCTTTCCCTACAAAAGTAAACAGATAAGTGCACCTCTCCCAGCAAGCACACAATGTTGAATCAACATTGAATGAATGTTGTTTCAACATCATAATGTTGAATCAACATTTAGTCAATGTTGATTCAGCATTGTGTGCCTAGTGGGTCTATTATTAATTGAACTGCTTCACTTAGATCCACTCCACCCATGATTACTGAAACTATTAACTGTATATAAATATTTTAAACTATTCTTCTATTTTAGCTCTACTAGATGAAGTCAAACCTTTCTTATGGTGTTTTTCTGTTGTCCTATCTTTTTGTATACACCATGTTTATTAGGCTATAGAATGGAGGTTTCACCATTCTAGAGTGACTCCAACTTATGAAATTCCGCTACAAAATGGGGTTTTCCTTTCCAATACAATCCGGGAAATCTAGGTCCGTCTTATGAGATAGATCTAAATTTTTGGGATTGTTTTGGAAGGGAAACCCCCCATCTTATAACCAAGGAAATTGTTAAACAACTTTTGCTCTTGATGCATCAAAAACAAATATGCAGACTTAGTTAAACATGCCTAGGATGCAGTTCTCAGGATCTAATTTTCAGATACAGCAAACTTCACTTAGATATATGATATCAAATTAAAGTTTGTAATTTTGCAGTTATGTTGTTGCCCAACATATTTTTCAGCCAGGCTTTGGAAGGCCTGACAGTGATTGAAAAGGGCCAGAGAGGTCAAAGGTCACATGACAGTTACATTGTTGAATACAACAATATAAACTGTTTGGCAGATTTATGTGTAAACAAAACGTGTGCCTATTGCATCCATAACATGGCCTGTGCTTGAACATGTCTTGAGGGCCTCCTTTCTCTCATGAACTTTGGATTAGGTAGGGGTCAAGGTTATACAGGACAAAGTTTAAAATTTTTTTTTTTGTCAATATGAGTAATTTTTTAAAGCATGTGTACATGTCATCTATACATAGATTTGGTTTCCTTTCGAGCTATGTTACCAGTGCTTCTCGGACATGTTGCTGTTAAAGAATTTCTCTCTTGGTTGTATGGGTTAGATCCTTGAAATCTTATGTCGTATTTATGCCCCCGTGACGATAGTCAGGGGGCATTAAGATTTTCTCCTGTCTGTCTGTCTGTCTGTCTGTCCATCTGTCTGTTCGTCACACTTTATGGTATAGAGTTTTTGTGATCAACTCCTCCCACAGTTTTCAATGAATCTCTTTCAAACTTAGCATACATGTTGTGGACATATTGAAAATGTGCATGTGGATTTTTGATGGAGCTAGAATTAATTTTGACAGAATTACGGCAATTTGGACTTAGTCAATTTAGGCAATTTTTCGCATTGTAGGGTATGGAGTTTGTGTAATCAGCTCCTGCCACAGTTTTCAATGGATCTTGTTCAAACTTAGCATACATGCCGTAGACATATTGAAGATGTGCATGTGGATTTTTGTTGGAGCTAGAGATAATTTTTACAGAATTACGGCCTTTTGAATTTAGTCATTGTAGGCAAATTTTTGCATTGTAGGGTATGGAGTTTGTGTAATCAACTCCTCCCACAGTTTTCAATGGATTCTGTTCAAACCTTGCATACATGTTGTGGACATATTGAAGATGTGCATGTGGGTTTTTGTTGGCGCTAGCTTTAATTTTGACAGAATTAGGGCCTTTTGGACTTAGTCATTTTAGGCATTTGTTTGCATTGTAGGGTAAGTTCTTTGTTTGGTCAACTCCTCCCACAGTTTTCAGCCGCTGTTTTTCAGACATATATTGTACACTTGTTGTGGACATGATAAAGAGGTGCATGTTTTTTTTTTTTTGTTGTTTTTTTCTTGATAAAAAAGATACAACAGAATTATGGCCGTTTAAAGTTAGTCATTTTGGGCTGCATTTTTGCACTTTAGGGTATAAAGTTTGTGTAAAGTTTTCAGCAGATTCATTATAGATGGTGTTTGCGCTTAAAAGGTGCTTTAGGGATGTTCACATGCTCTGTGACAGGTGCTGCACAGGGGCATCATTAGTGTCTTACAGACACAATTTTCTAGTTTTACAGTGTTTTGAGCCACTTGATGGAATAAACTGCACACAGTTGAGTTTGTTTGGTATTCACCAACCTCCTGCCCTATACCCAATCACCTTTTGGATGTGTTTGTACCAAATTAAAAGTTTGTTCCTAATTAGCATATTAATTTCTCTCCATCAGTGTGGTATATTCTGTTAGTCTCTAGATGTCTGACATAAGATTTCCTGCATCTAGCCCATGCTGTTGGAACTTCATACCCCATACCCACCATTTACATTTCACTGAAGCATTTCCAGTTTTCCTGCCTTCCTCTCCCTTCCCCTCTTCCTGCCCCTCCCCTGCCCCCTGCCAACTCCCCATCCTCTCCCGTTCCACCCCTCCTGTTCAGCTCATTTAAATTTGTCTCACCTATATTACATCCATTGTTAATTTTTTAGAGAAACATTTCCTGCCTTCCTCTCCCTTCCCCTCTCCCTGCCCCTCCCCTGCCCCATGCCAACTCCCCATCCTCTCCCATTCCAACCCTCCTGTTCAGCTCATTTAAATTTGTCTCACCTATATTACATCCATCGTTAATTTTTTAGAGAAAAATGTATAAAAATATCTTTTCATCTGTTAAACACGGAACACCCCTAATGTTTTTACTTTTTTTTGCATTTCACTAGGGTTGAGTCGGGTAACTTCGGACAGCGGGTAAATACAGACATACCACTGCAAACAGTGAAAATCCAGATGAGACGGCTCATAATGAGCCATCTCATCAGGATTTTCACTGTTTGCCCGTTTAACTTTGGTTCAATTCCAAACAACTGACCTATAAAGGAAAGAATGTCACTGTCCGAATTTACCTGCTGTCTGAATTTACATGACTTGACCCTAGTACTTGTTGGTAATATGGCTCAAGTAACAAAAGTGGCCATTTAAATAGGGGTGAGAGGGGGGCCATTTCTATGATAAACACATCAGTAGAGCTGATGACTATTTTATTACTCCTGTTGTATTTTAAGCTGTTACATTTTCCTAGCATGTCATGTTTTGTTTTTGTTACAAATTTTACAACTTTGAAACCCCTCACTCCCTTAGTTTTACTGCCTTGTCCACTTTGGACAACAACAGTGTAAGCTCTATTACAAAATTAAAACAACTTTCATCAGGGCCCAGAGCTTACAGTAGGCCTAAATTGTCGTGAAAGTTTTATATTTTTCTCATAATATGCACTGGGATCTTCACACCACAATATTTTTGGTTATCTGGAGTTCTGTGCTCTATTAATTGTTCTATATTTAATGGGGAATGAGTACACCTCTATTTTTTTCCACAGCTTTTTCAAAGGGGAGACAACTTTCAGACTTAAGTAGTGACTTCCTTATAAAAAGATTGGGAATTTAAGTCAAAAGATCTAGGAGAACAAACTGTTTCCTGTAAGAGTTTACGCTCATTGAGAAGGGAATCAAACCGAAAATAGTAGAGTTGCTTTCCCTGAAAGTGTGTTCACTCACCTTAGGAAAACCATCACTCTGTGGTGATCTGTGTAAACTTCAATATAGAAATTTTTATGTGAGTTTATTGATTTTCAAATAAAGGTTCCTGAAAAGATAGAAAGTAAAATAATGATTATTGAGACTGAAATGCCAGAGCAAACAGTTTAGACCCAGATCTTTTGGATCAGGGCCTGCACTATGTGTTATACAGTTGAGGTGAATAGGTATACTTTCAGGGGCAGCAATTCTACCATTTTATGTTTTGCCTTCCTTCTTGGTGAAGAATAGACCCCATTTTAAAAGTAGATGCCATTTTGGAAGGGCTTGTTCATCCAGGGAAGCAAACAGGGAGTCAGAAGTTGTTTCCCTTTGTAAAAATGGTGGAAAAACATGGAGGAGTACCCATTCACTTTAAAAATTCTTAAGATGTCACTTGGCAGACCAAATGGATATGTCTGCTGATGCAATCAGAATGTTGCAGTATATATGTCAATTTATTTTACATTTTGAAACCAAAACTCTTTGAAGCAACTGTTCTACAATATGATATAGGCTTAACATTTTATTGAAACATATTACTATAAAATTATGAATTAATGTAAAATACTGACATTTTAGAGATTTATTATATGGACTATTGTTTTCTAAAAATTCAATTCCTCTGACAAATTCATGAATAGTATTATTAGCTCACCTGAGCCGAAGGCTCAGAGGTGAGCTTATAGGATGGGAGTCGAGCCGTCGTCCGTCCGTGGGTCCGTGGGTGCGTCAACACTTTCAAACATAAATATCTCAGAAACCAGTGGGCCGATCGCAATCAAATTTTATCTGAAGCATAATTGGGGTGGGGGAAAGGCTGCATTAGGTTTTGGTGCAGATCAGCTCAGAACTCTGGTTTCCATGGCAACAGATAGCCCCCATAGGGTTATAATGGGGAAAACGGCGTCATCACGAGTTCGAAATTTGGCCGGATTCGAGCACAGACTACGGAGTTAGCTGCCCTTGAGCGTTTGAAAAAAATCCCATAGGGTTATAATGGGGAAAATGTCGTCATCACGTTTTCTCAACTGTTTTTGCTTAGATCCTTATCATACTTGCAGGTAATGATGACATACATAAGAGCTTGGATGAGTTCGAAATTTGTTTGGATTCGAGTACAGACTAGGGAGTTAGCTGCCCTTGAGCGTTTGAAAAAATCCCATAGTGTTATAATGGAGAAAACAACGTCATCACATATTTTTAGAAAAACTTTGTCATCGCTCTATTGCCTACATTTCTCAACGGATTTTAAAATAATTTCACATAAATGTAGGGCATGACAATATCTCGAGCAAGTTCGACTTTCAGGATGCTGCGCCCAAGGTCAAGGTCACTGTGGCTATTTTTAGAAAAACATTGTCAGCGCTCTAGCACCTACATTTCTCAATGGATTTTAAAATAAATTCACACAAATGTAGGGCATGACAATATCTCAAGCAAGTTTGACTTTCAGGATGCTGCGCCCAAGGTCAAGGTCACTGTTGCTATTTTTAGAAAAAACTTTATCAGCGCTCTAGCACCTACATTTCTCAGCAGATTTTAAAATAACTTCACACAAATGTAGGGCATGACAATATCTCGAGCAAGTTTGACTTTCAGGGTGCTGCACCCAAGGTCAAGGTCACTGTGGCTATTTTTAGAAAAACTTGGTCATCGCTCTAGCACCTACATTTCTCAAGGGATTTTAAATCAACTTCACACAAATGTAGGGCATGACAATATCTCAAACAAGTTTGACTTCCAGGGTGCTGCGCCTAAGGTCAAGGTCACTGTGGCTATTTTTAGAAAAACTTTGTCAGTGCTCTAGCACCTACATTTCTCAATGGATTTTAAAATAAATTCACACAAATGTGTGGCATGACAATATCTCGAGCATGTTTGACTTTCAGGGTGCTGCGCCCAAAGTCAAGGTCACTGTGGCTATTTTTAGAAAAACTTTGTCATCGCCCTAGCACCTTCATTTCTCCATGGATTTTGAAATAACTTGACACAAATGATATCTCAAGCAAGTTTGACTTTCAGGATGCTGTGCCTAAGGTCAAGGTCACTGTGGCTATTTTTAGAAAAACTTTGTCATCGCTCTAGCACCTACATTTCTCAACGGATTCTAAAATAAATTCACACAAATGTAGGGCATGACAATATCTCGAGCAAGTTTGACTTTCAGGGTGCTGCGCCCAAAGTCAAGGTCACTGTGGCTATTTTTAGAAAAACTTTGTCATCGCCCTAGCACCTTCATTTCTCCATGGATTTTGAAATAACTTGACACAAATGTAGGGTATGACAATATCTCAAGCAAGTTTGACTTTCAGGATGCTGTGCCTAAGGTCAAGGTCACTGTGGCTATTTTTAGAAAAACTTTGTCATCGCTCTAGCACCTACATTTCTCAACGGATTCTAAAATAAATTCACACAAATGTAGGGCATGACAATATCTCGAGCAAGTTTGACTTTCAGGGTGCTGCAATCAAGGTTTTTGATTAGAACCTTATCATACTTGCAGGTAATGATGACATACATAAGAGCTTGGATGAGTTCGAAATTTGGCCGGATTCGAGCACAGACTATGGAGTTAGCTGCCCTTGAGCGTTTGAAAAAAATCCCATAGTCTTATAATGGAGAAAAGAACGTCATCACATTTCATTTTTCATCGGATCCTCTTCATACTTGCAGGTAATGAGGATATGCATAAAAGCTTGGATTAGTTAGCATTTCGGCTAGATCTCACCACTGACTATGGAGTACCTGCCCTGAGCATCCAAAAAAATCAATGTCGCCACTTTTTCTTGGTTTCTACTGATCCGATCCTTTTCAAACTTGCAGGTAGTGAGGAAATGCATAATATCTTAAACAAGTTCAAATTTTGGCCAGATCAGGCCAACCACTACGAAGTTAGCTGCCCTTGACAGCTCTGTCTATTTTGCTCTTGATCGGATACTTTTTAAACTTGCATATATATTAAATGAGGGCATACATAATGTTTTGGATGAGTTTAATTTTCAGCCTGATTGGACCACTGACTGTGGAGTTAGCTGCCCTTGAGCATCTTAAATATCCCTATAGGTTTACAATGTCTCTCAGGTGAGCAATTGTTGCCCTTTGGGCTACTTGTATATAGTAGCAAATTTAAAGTGCATGGTATTTTTTCAGGGGAAGCAACTATACTATTGTCATATTTGCCGCCTTTTCATTGGGGTCAAACTCTTAAAGGAAAGCATTTGCTTCTTAGAAGCAAATATTTCCAGTACAAAGAGGCCCATTTTGGATAGATTTTATGGTCCAGGGCCAGGGAAGCAAACAGGAATTCACAAAGGCCTCTCCCTTTCAAAACATGGTGGTGTAACCATACAACTTCACACATGGTACAGTGATTACTGTTCCATATAACTAAGCCAGTTGAAGTAGGAAATGCCTCATGGCTTGAATTTATTGGCTTCCACCAGCAGATCTGAAATTAAAAAAAAAAAAGTTCTTTGCCCCAAACAGTGTATATTGTATAATAGGATAAGCCATTGTTGTTGTTGTAAAATTTTGATAACTTCTTACTTTCCACTGACATGAATTTTACAGCTCTATGGTCTTAAGCATGACCTCTTCAAGAATATTCTAATGAATGCACAGCAAATATTTATCAGAGACAAAACAGGGAAAAAATGCATTTTGTCCTAAAAGCAGCATGGGTATTTTTTTCAGATGTTTGTGCTCTCTGGCTAGGCAGATAGGATTCTCAGAGAAAGCAGTGGAGATCTTCAAGCTAGAAAAGACCCTTGGTCTCTACAGACAAGTGGTAAACTCATGTATTTCTGTTAAACCATTAATGCCTAGCATTCCATCAAAAGGGAGACTGACAGACAGTTTAGACCCAGATCAGATCTGATCAGTGTCTACTCTGTTTGCATAATATACTGCAATTTGTGTGTAAACATAAAGATAAAGCAAACCTGACACCCCACCCCTTAAATTGGAAAGGGACCTTTCGAAAAGAGTGAAGTAGACAAATTCACTGCCGTAAATGGGCTAAAATACAAAACTGTCTTCAAGGCCACCTGTTGTTGATGATAGCTTATCTTGAAGTGCCAGATACAATCAGCCAGAATGGCAAGACATTTTCACACACTGTGGAAAGATTCAATTATTTAGAAAATCAGTAATTATATCTAAATATAGTTAGTACCATGTCCAAAAGTTCATAGCCTCATATAATCTTTGTATTTTTAGAATCCAAAGTTGGAAGGTAACTTCCTATCTCATTTGAATATGATTGCTTTTCTTGTTCCAAGAAGTAGAAAGCATTTATTATGTCCCCCCAGCAAAGGTGAGGGGGGACGTATTGTTTTCAGTGCGGTTCCCGGTGCGTCGGCGTCACACTCTTGTATGCACGATATCTCTTGAACCAATTGACGGAATATCACCAAACTTGCATGGATATATCATTTGGACAAGCTTAAGAGCTGATTAGATTTTGGTGACCTTGACCTCGTTTTCAAGGTCACAGGAGGACTTAAATGACACGAAAATTTCTTGTATGCACAATATATCCTGAACCAATGGATGGAATATCACCAACTTGCATGGATATATCATTGGGACAAGCTTAAGAGCTGACTAGATTTTGGTGACCTTGACCTCATTTTCAAGGTCACAGGAGGACTCAAATGGCGTGAAAATTTCTTGTATGCACAATATCTCCTGAACCAATGGGTGGAATTTCACCAAACTTGCATGGATATATCTTTGGGACAAGTTTAAGAGCTGATTAGATTTTGGTGACCTTGACCTGATTTTCAAGGTCACTGCAGGAATTAGATGACAATTTCTTGTACCCACGATATCTCTTGAACCAATGGATGGAATTTCACCAAACTTGCATGGATACATCATTGGGACAGGTTTAAGAGCTGAAAAGATTTTGGTGACCTTGACCTCATTTTCAATGTCACTGGAGGACTTAGATGACAGTTTCTTGTAACCACTATATCTCCTGGACCAATTAATGGAATTTCACCAAACTTGCATAGATACATCATTGGGACAAGTTTAAGAGCTGATTAGATTTTGGTGACCTTGACCTCATTTTTATGGTCACTGGAGAACTTAGATGACAGTTTCATGTACCCATGCTATCTCTTGAACCAATTGATAGAATTTCACCAAACTTGCATGAATACATCATTGGGACAAGATTAAGAGTCTATTATAGTTTTGTGATCTTGACCTCATTTGCAAGGTCACTGGAGGGCTTAGATGACAGTTTCTTGTACCCACTATATCTCTTGAAGCAATGGATGGAATTTCACCAAACTTGCATGGATACATCATTGGGACAAGTTTAAGAGCTGATTAGATTATGGTGACCTTGACCTCATTTTCAAGGTCACTGAAGACTTAGATGACAATTTCTTGTACTCACTATATCTCCTGAACCAATGGATGGCATTTCACCAAACTTGCATGGATACATCATTTGGTCAACTTTAAGAGCTGGTTAGATTTTGACCTCATTTGCAAGGAAACAGTCATCTATGATGGATATCTTTAGAACCAGTGGATGGATTTTCTCCAAATTTACCTAGTATTCTGATTGTACAGGTTTTTTTATTCATAAAGAGGCATTGGAAATGGGCTGGTGGGGAGACATCAGTTTTTCTCTGAAAAACATTTCTAGTTACATTTTATGTCAGATATGGGGGATAAATATTTTCTCTCACCCACCTTTACAAGAAAAAATTACTAAATTTTTTATGCATAATTTTGACAGACCCAACTTTGTGTGAATCTTTGGGTAGTACAATTCCTTTATTAGGACTTGTTTGAGGCCATCGAAAGGCTAGTGTTATAAGTGAATAAGGTCTCATGGAAGCATTGCATCCGAAATAATTTCATAATGTAATGAGTGGCTTCTGCACTTTCAGGGAGGCCCTCAGTTATTCTAGTAAGATGTATATTTTCAGTCAGCAGAGACTACAACTAAAGAACGTCTACAGAGAGCCAAGTCATTCATACAAAACAAGATACCTATGCCAAATATGGTCTCAGTCATTGTCAGAGAAACTATATCAGGTATTTTTATATCAGACTACAGTTGAAATTAAGGTGAATGGATAAAGCTCAAAGGGAGATCACTGATGTGAAAGTACTTTCTTCCCTTATCATAAGGGTCTACTCCCAGATAGAAGCAAATTCTTTTCTTTAAGATAAATAGATGCACTTTCAAGGAGAGAAGCTGTCATTCTCATTTTTGCCACCCTTCCAGTTGGAATTCAACTCTTACAGGAAAGAATTCTACCCCACTTTTGAAAAGCTTTGTTGTCCAGGGAAGCAAATATGAAGTTACAAAAGTTGTTTCCCTTTGTAAACATGGTTGAAACAAGGGGTGACTATTGCAGGCCAAAATGACTATTGCAATACTATTACTATTGCAGAAATCCTTATTGCAATACTATTACTATTGCAGGTTACTATTGCAATGCATTGCAATAACTATTGGAGACAGCATTCTTATCCAGAAATTCTGCTTTTATGTAAAAAATCTTGTTTGTTCACATAAGTTTGTGGCAAAAAGGCATTATTTAATGACTGTCATTTCACAATGTGCACAACATGACAACAAAATACAAGAAAATGTTACATTTTCCATTCTTTGAAATCCAATACAAGCTAAAACACATCCTTTCCTATTATTCTTTTAGTTTAAAATACTTCCTTCAAGAAAAAGATGCATGTCTAGGAACTATTGAAACTATTGCGATATTGCCGATAGTATTGATATTGCAGCTTTCCCTATCGATAGTGACTATTGCCAGTGTCACTATTGCGATATATCGATAGTCCGATGTATTGTTACACCCCTAGTGGAAACATGTAGTGAGGTGCACCCATACATCTTAAGATTAGTCTCATATAAGAAGGGATTCCAACACTAGAGATTTTAGGGTGACCTCCCATGAGAAGAGAAGCAAAAAATTCACAATTTTTGCTCTCTGTTTCCCTTATACCTGTAAGGAATTACTTCTTACTTGCTTCCTTGGATGATAAAATTCTTCCAAAATGGAGTTCATTCTCATACGAAAGAATTTACTCCTAGGAAGCAAATTTCTATGCTCCTATGGAGCAAACTCTTTTCTTTAAGAGTTAAACCCAATAGAGAAATGAAGCAAAATGAAAATGGCAGAGTTGATCCCCCTGAAAGTGTTTTATGGCTCTTTCAAGAGCATTTTGTTTGTTAGGGAAATGAGAGAGTGAATGAGGAGGACTCATAGTCTCTGGACATCTGCCCGTATGACTGGATATTGCAAGAGTGGGTGATTGGCCCAGGCCCATGCTTGCTTTTGAGTTGATACTAATATGTAAGGGTAATTCAGAGATACATATACTGTATTTGCCATAATTAGCACATGTGCTATAATGAGAGCATGCCTAGGGTGTTTTTGAGAAGCACTCTTTACATGTCATTAAACTCACATAGTTTCTAGGTATTTTCTTCCTTTTAAAGATACTTTAGGCTTTAATGTCATAGTTCACCTGTTCAGAGACAAATTCATTTTCATGTAGTACTTGACCTGTGAGACAGTTTCGCACAAGACTTAATTTTTTCTTGATTGAATGCTTAATAGACCGAATCTTATAATGACAATTTTTAGCTTGCCTGTATGAAAGTACAGAGAGGTACAAAGAGCTATTGTTGTCACTTGGACATCGGCGTGGGCGTCACACTTTAAAGTTTTATGTTAAAGTTTTTTATGTGATGGGCAAGGCACTGCAGGCGAGCTATCTTGTACAGGGACGGGTCTTGTTTTAGGTAAAATTGAAATTTCTAAGTGCACTGTGTGCTTATAACAGTGAATTATGTCTCCCCCCTTAAGGGTCGGGAGACATATTGTTTTTCCCCGGGCGTCTGTCCATCTGTCCGTCCATCCGTCTGTCCGTCTGTCTGTCACAAATGTGTCCGTTCTATAACTTGAAAACCGCTCAAGCTATATTCCCGAAACTTCATATAAATATCAATCAACATGAGACGACGTGCAGAGTGCAAGAATGGTAACTCTGGCATTTATACTTTTTGAGTTATTTCCCTTGGAAGTTAGTCCATCACAAAATCGTGTCCGTTCTACAACTTGAAAACCACTCAAGCTATATTCGCGAAACTTCATATAAATATCAATCAACATGAGACGACGTGCAGAGTGCAAGAATGGTAACTCTGGCATTTATACTTTTTGAGTTATTTCCCTTGGAACTTAGTCCATCACAAAATCGTGTCCGTTCTATAACTTGAAAACCGCTCAAGCTATATTCGCGAAACTGCATATAAATATCAATCAACATGAGACGACGTGCAGAGTGCAAGAATGGTAACTCTGGCATTTATACTTTTTGAGTTATTTCCCTTGGAACTTAGTCCATCACAAAATTGTGTCCTCTCTATAACTTGAAACCTGCTCAAGCTTTATTCACGAAACTTCATACAAATATCAATCAACATCAGGCGATGTGCAGAGTGCACAAATGGTAACTCTGGCGTTTATACTTTTTGAGTTATTTCCCTTGGAACTTTGTCCATCACAAAATTGCGTCTCAGTCGAGTCCGTCTATAACTTTAAAACCATTCAAGCTATATTCATGAAAGTTCATACAAATATCAATCAACATCAGACGACGTGCAGAATGCAAGAACCATAACTTAAGCATTTATACTATTTGAGTTATTTCCCTTAGAACTTTGTCAGTCACAAAATTGTGTCTCAGTCGTGTCTGCTCTATAACTTGAAAACCATTCAAGCTATATTCACGAAACGTCATACAAATATCAATCAACATTAGAAGAATTGCATAGTGCAAGAACCATAACTCTTGCATTTATACTTGTTGAGTTATTTCCCTTGGACCTTTGTCAGTCACAAAATCGTGTCTCAATCGCTTTATTACTTGAAAACCGGACAAGCTATATTCACAAAACTTCATACAAATGTCAGTCAACACTAGACAACCTGCAGAGCACAGCATTTATACTATTTGAGTTATTTCCCTTGGAACTTTGTCATTCACAAAATCATGTCTCAATCGTCTAAGCTCTATAACTTGAAAACCGTTTAAGCTATAGTCATGAAACTTCATACAAATATCAGTCAACATATAAATAGACGACGTGCAGAGCACTGTAACTCTTGCATTTATATTTTTTGACAAAAACTTAATATGAATATCAGTCAACATTACATGACATGCAGAGCATAACAACTATAACTCTTGCATTTATACTTTTTACTTATTATGAATCCCTGCTTCAGGGTAGGGAAACATATTGGTTTTTCCCTTGGCGTCTATCTATTAGTCTATCACAAAATATCTTTACTGGATACGAGCTCATTGTTTGCATGAAAAATGACCAGTATTTGCATTAGAAATTGTATTTAAAGTTTCCGTTTGAAATTGTATTTAATGACTGATCCTTTTGACATCAGAAGGGGGGGAGACATCTGTTTTTTCGTAGAAAAACAATTCTAGTATGGAACTTGTTTTTATGAAAATATGCAATATAAAACTATTAGTTGAATGGCTTACAGTAAGGCTCTGATCAGATTGCTCCTTTAGTCTCATCAGTCTGGGCATTTGCTGATGTATTTCTTTTTGAATAATAAGGAGTTTACCTTGTTTTCAGGGTCTTGTCAGCTGTTATCTCAGGGCACAGCAGAAATATTACTCAGCTGTTGTAGTGATTACTGGAATGGGCATGATCTCACTGAACTCACAGAAAATGACAGGTAACTCTATTTTGTCAGTGAGCAAAAGCTGTAATTCAGAAATACTGTATGCCAACATTTCTATTTCTGTGAGGAACTTGGGAGTGCCAAGATCCACTCATTTAGGCTTCACTTAAGCCATTTATATTGAAAAGATTTGAGTGGGAGGTAAAGTCATATAGTTTGTAAGATTTAAGTTCAATAATTTGACAATTCACCTTATCTCATTTGACAACTCATTATACTGAATTTTAATTTCAGGAAGAGAATTCTGGACTTTTATCAAAGAACAAGCATTGGCTCATATTGCTCAGCTTTTTCCTATCGTCCAATCACTAAATGTGTGTCACGGAGTATGTCGGACATGTATATAGAGCTACCGTGTGACAGTCATTTATTCAGCTCAGCAGAAGAGAACTGGGACAATAATCTTGTGTGAGTATCAGAATTCTCAGAAAACACGTCTACAGATATATATTTACTGTAAGGCACTTAAGATGTATGAGTCCACTTTCAGGGGAAGCAACTCAGACATTTTCAATTTTTCCTGCTGTCTCATTTGGGGTCAACTCTGAAAGAAAAGAGTGTGCTTCCCGAGTAGCAAATTTTTATGCCCCCCGAAGGGACTTCGGGTCCGTCCGTCAGTCCGTGTGTGCGTAAGTGCGTCCATCCGTAACAAATCGTGTCTCAGCAATAACTTAAAGACTACTGAGGCAAATTTGATGAAACTTCTCAGAAAGATAGAGCACAATGAGAAGGTTTGTCATGCACAAGATTTTGGTTCCCACACCCAAGGTCAAGGCCACAATTGGGCCAAAGGTCAAATCATGTCTCAGCTATAACTTATAAACTACTGAAGTAAATTTGATGAAACTTCGCAGAAAGATAAAGCAGAATCAGAAGGTATGTCAGGCTCCCATGTCAATGGTCAAGGTCACTGTTGGGGGTTAGAGGTCAAATAGTGTCTCTGGGATTACTTTAAAACCACATAACTGAATTTCATCAAATTTCACAGAATTGTAAAGAGTAATGAGAAGATTAGTCATAAGGTCACTGTCGGGGGTTAGAGGTCAAATAGTGTCTCTGCAGTTACTTTAAAACTACATTACTGAATTTCATCAAATTTCACAGAAATACAAAGTATAATCAGAGAAGGTTTGTTACATATGGTATTTATATTCCCAAACCCCAAGTCAAGGTCACAATTTGGGGTCAGATGTCAAATCATGTCTCATCAATTGCTCAGAAATGTACCAAAGCAAATTTCCTTAAACTTCACAGAAAGATGAAGTTTAATGAGAAGGTAAGCCACACACACAATATAGGCTGGCTTTCACACCCAAGTTCAAGGTCACAGTCTGAGGTTGAAGGTCAAGTTGTTTCTCCCCAATTACCAAAATGACTTCTTAAGCAAACTGTATTAAACTTCCTGAAATGGTAAAACATACTGAGATGGTATGTCACAAACAAAATTTAGGTTCCCATTCCCAAGGTCAGGGTCATATTCAGGGCTCATAGGTCAGATTATCCCCAAACGGACTTGAGACTGCTGAAGTGAATTTCATCAAACTTCACAGAAAGGTAGAGCATGATAAAAAGGCGTCTCACCTTCAAGATTTGGGATTCCTTGCCCAAGTTCAAGGTCACATTCATGGTCAGAGGTCAGTGAAAGGGGCCTTTGGGGGCATTTGTTACATACTGTAACATTCCTCGTTTCCTTTAAGAGTAGATTCCTTTTGGGAGGACGTTATTGACCAAAAAAGCATACAGTAAGTCACAAAAGCTGTCTCCTTTTGAAAAAATGGCAGAAAAGCATGGAAGTGTATCCATACAACATCATATTCATGGGAAATTTATATTCACTAATATTGGCTAATCTGTCTGCTTGGGAAATAATATGTTCAGATAGTATATAGTCTGAATATCAATTTTAAAGTGACAGTCGCCAAAAGGCACACCACATTGAAACTGTGTCGTATCCAGGTCAGTGCTAAGTCATTCAGTGTTGAAACAGTGTACCAGTATTGACGCAATGTGATTATGCTGTAGCAGTTGAATGCCACTGCATCAACTCTATAACAGTTCAGCATTATATGCCCTTTAAGGGTCACCTGTCTGTAGCAGCCAATATTTTGTTTCCTGCTTAAGACAGGCTTGACTAGACCTCTATATAAGCAGCACAACTCAAAAATGTGTCTGAAATGAAAACATCTTCAGAGCCTTACATGGACAGTAGCAGAAATTACCTTTCTTTATCCGGAATTCTGCTGACACTCATAACCCAATAGGTCTGAATGTTAACATCCTGTCAGTAGCAGTCATGATATGATCCATTCCAGTCTGCTTTATGAACAATCACTTATATCCTCTTTGCCATTTCACAGATCAGTTTGGTATTGAACTTATAAAGAGTTGCTCTTTAAATGTACTGGCATGGACCTTATCATGACTGGTGAGATGTGGAGCTGTTTATTTTCAAGTATATAGGGCCACTATTAGACCTTGCATATCAGATCAGTTATTATTATGTACTAATGTAATCTCTTCAGTGATGAGGGTGTTGATGTCAGCACAGATTCTTCATTGAAAGGTCACAGGTCATTTAGCGTCGACTCACTGTTTGACACATCCAGTATCATGTCGACAGAAGATGCAGCGGGGCGTTTCCAAAGTCAGAGTAACCAGATATTTATAGGAATGGTCACCATGCAATACCAAGCAAGACAGGTAATACCAGATTTTGCATTTAAGGTGAGGGGAAGTAACTCTGCCATTTTCATATTTATCTCCCTTTTCTTAAGGGGTTAGCTCTTAAAGGAGAGAATATGCTCCTCTCTACGAACATATTCTTTCATTTAAGAGTAGACCCCTTTTTGGAAGATTTTAATGCCCCTGCCATTAAAAAATGGGGGGGGGGGGGGCATATAGTACCACCCCTGTCTGTACGTACGTCCTGTCCGTACGTACATCTGTACGTCCCGTACGAAATGGTTTCCATTCGATATCTTTTGAAAGCATTGGTGTATTGAATTCATATTTTGTACACAGGTATATAATCATAAAATACAGGTCAAGTTCGATGTTGGGTAAAATCCGTCTATTATTGTTGGAGTTATGGCCCTTTTTCGACTTCCATTTTGTATGAAAAAATGGTTTCCGTTCAATATCTTTTGAAAACATAGGTGTATTGAATTCATATTTTATACACATGTATATAATCATAAAATACAGGTCAAGTTCAATGTTGGGTAAAATCGGGCTATTATTGTGGGAGTTATGGCCCTTTTTCGACTACATTTTGTATGAAAAACTGGTTCCCATTCATTATCTTTTGAAAACATTGGTATATTGAATTCATATTTTATACACAGGTATATAATCATAAAATACAGGTCAAGGTCGATTTTGGCTAAAATCTGCTTATTATTGTGTGAGTTATGGCCCTTTTTCGACTTTATTTTGTATGAAAAATGGTTTCTGTTCATTATCCTTTTGAAAAGATTAATGTATTGGATTCATATTTAATACACAGATATATAATTATTAAATACATGCCAGGTTAAATTTAGGGTAAAATCTGCCAATTACTTTTGGAGTTATGGCCCTTTTTCAACTTCATTTCATACAATAATGGTTTCCGTTTGTTAGTTTTTAAAAGTTACTTGTTTCCGGGCTATTTCTTTTGGAAAGTTGCATGGCATCCATTTCTGTGATAAGATACAAAATGTTATCACATATCACAGTCATGACACCCCCTCCAATGCCAACCACACACACTTCTTTTGATCCGAGAAGCACAATACATAAGCCTATGGAAAACAATAAAACGTGTACCACAGAAGTCTGCCTTTGTGAACCTAGTTATCCTACAAGTTCCTGTACCTTAGTACCTTAAACAAGGTGCCATCTTACTTAGGGCACTAGGCGGGGGCATCCGTGTCCTATGGACACATTCTAGTTTGTCCAGGGCAGCAAACAGGAATTCACGAAAGTTGTTTCCCTTCGTAAAAATGGCAGGAAAAAAGTTAGCTATGGCAGAAAAATGTTAGCTGTACCCATTCACGTTAGTATAGAATAGTTGTTCAGCCTGACTTAACAACTTTGTTCATCCAATTTGCACTTTATCTGGTTTACACTGTTTCCTAGTAGTGTTATGAAACATCTGATGACAGGTCAAGCAGACTTGCTAAAAGTTGAAGATGATTGACTGATGGATGCCTTGCAGTTTAACAGTGCTTTCAACAGTATTTCAGTCATATTTAAACAATGCAAGGGTGATGTTGAAAGGATGTGTGCAATGGAGTCCTGTTTTTGGTTGGGAAGAATTCTTTCTCCAGCAGGATTTGAACCTGAATCACTAGCTCATCAGGCTAGTATTAACTCACTGAACTACTGGGGCTCCTACAGCAGAAATTGGAATTCTGACAAGGAACCATAATTATCTTTGATTTTGTGACATCTAATAAATTACTGCAGTTATCCTAAAGAAAAGGTTTGTCAAACAGCTGCGAGCATAATGTTACATAGTGTAGATCCTGATCGAGCAGGCTTATCAGTGTCTAAACTGTATCCACCAGTCACTTTCAATAGTAAATGCCGTCAAAGTATTTTCCTATGGTTTCTGTTTTCAGGATTTCATACAGTTGATTGACAAGTTGGAGGGAGCTTGCATCAGATTTGTACATTTCTCACAGGAAAATGAGGTCCGCAGCAGGGTGAGTCATGTTAGCTGGGATGTTAAACCACAACAACTTTCAAAATTGGAGTAGTGAAAAAAAAATGGATTGAATTCCTGATATTTTTTACAAAGAAATTTATCAAGCATTCTGTTAAAACTGTTTTAAATTGTAATATTAGATATGTCTTTTAACAGTCAAACCAGCAGTAAAGGTGGCAACTGACACCACTGCGGAAGCATCTCAGCATAACAGAAGCAGTTGGTCATGGTAGAATACAATAGGGTAGTATTTGGTGAAAAGTTTTTCATGAAAACATATGTTGTGGATACTCATTAGAATCAGGTCAGCAACTCAGAAGAATGCTGAATGCCCTCAGTGTATGTCTTTTGTTAAGAAATATGGACAATTGTCCCACACTTACTTTGGTTATTCCTAGTTATCTGGAGCACTCAGTAAATACTTGATGATGTGAGGCACCATGTCTTTTGGCATGGCTAGATAGAAAATTTATTATCTGCCTGTATGTCTAGGTATTTTCTGAGAAGATGGGACTAGAAGCAGGCTGGAACTGTCATATATCGCTTAGATCTGAGAAACAGTACCTATCTTCAGTGAACCAGTCTATCAGAGGTCATGAAGGGTTCTCTTTTGAAGATTTGTCAGCAAGAACATCAAGGTAATAATACTTAGTATTTGCAGTGAACCAGTCTGTCAGAGGTCATTAAGGGTTCACTTTGGGAGTTGTGTTAGCAAGAAAATGCAGGTGATGATACTTAGTGCCTGCTGTAAACCAGTCTGTCAGAGGTCATGAAAGGTTCGCTTTTGAAGACAGCATCTAGGTAATGATACTTAGTGTCTTCAGTGAACCAGTCTTACTAAGGTCATAAAGGATTCTCTTATGATAATGTGTTAGTGAGACAATCCAGGTAATGATACTTAGTGTCTTTAGTGAACCAGTCTATCAGAGATCATTAAGGGTCCTCTTTTGAAGATTTGTCAGCAAGAACTTGTGACAGTACTGAGAGAGACAAGATACTGCATTCAGGGAAATTCTATTCTTGATATCTTGATATTGTAGGAAACTATCTTAGATATTTATATTTTCTTTATGCCTCATTTCCCCCTTCCCCTTCCCCCCCCCCCCCACCCCCCTTCCCCCAAATCCCCCCTATTGCTGGTATCGGGTTGGCATTGTAAACTTTTGTTGAGCTATATTGTTTCGCCCAGTTTGTGACCATGTGCTGACAGGCAAAACAGTGTTTTGCAGAATTCTTATTGTTATGCTATATTTTGCTGGAGTCTACATCAAAAAGTAAACACAAAAATGCTAAGCTATATGTACTAGTTAACAAAATTATGTACTAGTTAACAAAATTCAGTCAAAAGAAAAAAGTCAAAGTTGCAGCAAACAGACTTATACATGAATTTACAGGAAGGTTTTTAAATTTTCAGATGTTCCAGTCGACATCCCTCTGACAGTAAACAAAAACCACACAGTGATGGCTTTGATAAACACTACGTTGTTGACATATCTAGAAGTGCTCCTAGTATTGTTAACTTGGGATCATCTCAAGTGAAGTTTGAAAAGAAAGTTAAAGCAACTCTAGTTAGTCCAAGAAAAATTCGAAGACAAGAACCATATGAATACACTGGTACATGTAATGAGGAAGTGACATTGTTAAATCATGACGTTAAAATTGATTGTAATGCACAGCCTCAAACTGAATCTGTGATAGAGATTGAGGAAGATTTAAATGTCGATAGTGATGACGGAGAAAGTAGGATAGCATCAAGTTATGTTACAGAGAACACGGAGGATAGTTTAACGGGTGCTTTAGATAACAGGGTAAGTGATTCTTCACTGAGGTGATGATGATCATAGCATCAAAGAAGAGTTGATTACAAAACAAAAGTCTTTGATGATTTTTTCATATCTACCTTTAATAGCAAGGTGGTTCCAGTGGGGGGCCAGAGCATATATTTTCATGGTAAAATTAAAACAGTTACTGTATACGCAGGTAAAAGAAAGAACTGGCTCAAGTGAGAAGTATCAGAATTTACCGAAGCAAACAGATACACAATAAACAAACACTTTGTCTACTGAAGACACTTTGTCAGAAACAGGAAATCATTTTGAAATTTTAATATTCGCGGTTTTGAAGTGACCTTGAAATACTTCGATAAGTGGAATCCAATAAAAGTTACTGCATATACGATATCCCAGGACCCGCTCCGTAACTAGCTCTGAATTCAGTTATCAATGTAATCCTGCTTGCTATTTATAAACAACACTGATGATGGAATTTTGTTGCCTTTGTTGCTGCTTTAGATAATAAAGGCAATGATACTTTGCTGAGATCATGATGAGGATGAAAAAGGATTGAATTGCAATTGTTTTGTATTACCAGTGATAAAGTAAATAAAAAATGCAGATCACATATCATTTGGTTTTCTTTTTATGACGAAATACCATGATACAAGTAAGGATATATTTATGAGATTTTGAAATAATTGCAGTATCTGTTTTGTAGGCCAAACTACCTAGAGGTATTGAAAATATCCGTCCACATCTACGAAGTACAGACAATGTGCCACTTCTAGTCAATTTATTTACCGACTGCACAGTTGAAAGTATATCATTTTATTTTCATTTCATGTTTGTCGCACTTGCAACTAGCAGAAGCGAGACATAGGTACTACTTTTCGGCTTCTGCAGAAACTTTGTGAAGTTTCGTGGTTCAGCTCTTTTTTGTGACAATGGGCTGACAGGTTTGACATCACCTTCTGTGGAATTCTTGTTAGTGGTTACACCTGCTATTACTTGCAGAAGCCTAAACTTTGTAACGATACAAAATGAGTCTGATCTTTCTTTCAAGCTTGCATAAATAATCTTTTAATCCTGAAGTATCTATATTGTGCACACCAAGTAATCTGATGAGCCTGCATAGGCTGAGCAGGGTATTCCTGATTTCATGAACAATGTTGCATTATGTTAAGGGGTAATTTGATGAAAATAGCATTCAAATGTCCACGAATGCAGACTAATCCATATAAAGACAGCCTGATTAGTCTTCTCAGATGAGTATTGTAGTTATTAGACTAAAGATGGCTATTATCACCCTCCAGAATGACTCCTAATATCTAAATCAGTATTGTGTAATTCTGTATAAGATTGATTATTCTTTTCAAAAACAACCCTGAAAATCTAGATTTGTCATAAGACGGATAAAGATTTAGGGTCTTTAAGGGGAAAAAGAACACCATCTTATAACCAAATAAATATGGCAACCTGATGTGAGAACTCACTGTCTATGCACTCACTTCCTATGCGCTCACTCTCTATGCACTTTATGTCTGTGCACGCTGTAAGGCTCATTTCTCATTGTTTAAATTGACTATTGCTTATTTTATTGCAGCCACATGTGAGATGATAGCTATAATGCAGGAGTATGGTGAAGTGGTGCTATGTGTCGGAAGTTCTCTCAACATGCAGAATGTTCCTATGTTCCTCTTGGCAGATTGCAGGTATAGGGTGTTTTTGTAATAAGTGCACATGTCCTGAAATAATTCTAACTCCACATTGTAATGCTAATTTAATATATTTTGTTTAACAGAGGGTGAGGATAAAACATCTTGTTTTGCACATATGAACTGTCTGGACCAGAAACTTTGAAGTGCTTGGACCTATTATCGTTGAGGCAGGTTCTAAGGTACTCAGTATGACATACAATTTTAAGATAAAGATGACGAAGTTGGATTAATAAAAAATAAAACTTATTTGTGATTACGTCATTTATGTGTAAATGCATTCAAGTCACAAACACAATGTAAAGCTCTTGAGGTTTTGGGTTTTATGATGAGGTCTACACATCTATAAAATTGACATAAAGAAAATAATTCCTATCATAAATGCTGAGTCGTAGTATTTCATTTAGGTATTTTTAATGTTGGATTGTGGACATATGCTTCTGCTGTCAGTGACATCTTACACAGTGTTACAGAAGATGCAAAACAGCAGAAAACTAGATGAAATAATGAATTCTTTCTGCAATATGAATGTTACTGTGATAGGGGAAAATTGTCTTAAAAAGGGGCTGTGAGGTTGAAAATTTAGAAAATATTTTTAGTATGCATATGGTATTTTGTTATAAATTGTAGCTTAGCTCTTGAGCCATGGTATCCACAAGTGTGTCTACATGCCCCGTCAGTGCCTTCAAGTTTCTCTGGTACCCATCCTACTCCCTCAGAGCTGGCTGGTTCCTTACTCAGCATAATATGTCCTCTCATGATTGGACGAAAAGAAAACATCAGTCTCATACATCTTATTGCAGAGGTAAGGAATTTATATGAGCCAAAATGTTGGCAGCCTGCACTAATTAAACAGGGACATCTAAACCAGTGAACAGAGTACCGGATAAGAGAGGGGGTTGATGATTATTCCAAGATGTTCTTTTTCTCTACCATCAGCCATGTGTGGTTGTCACTCACTAGAACTGACTTGGTGAGGAAGTCCTGATAATGGCCTGCAGCAGTCTGGTTTACTGTGGCTGGTGCTGCTTAGAAATCTACACTGACAATTTATGTTGAACTCATATTTAGTGTGAAGTGTACTTGACATGTAACAAGTGGATCTGTCGAAATAAACCTGATGCAGCTATATGAAGCAATTATTGATAGATTGAGACAGCTTTTAAACTCTAGTTTGAGACAGTCAGTGTGGGATAGAGAAATTGCTACACGACTCAGTGCTCCAGATAAGAAGGAGTAACAGGGATGATTTAGGGATAATTGTCCATATTTATCCATAAAAACATATCTTGTGACCCCTCATTAAAATTGTCTCACTGAGATAATTCTAATGAGGGGTCACAATGTATGTTTTCATTGAGAAATAAGAAAAATTATCTTTGAATTATCCTCAATACCCCTTCTTATCTGAAGCTCTATAAGCCATAAAAGGGATTTTCTGAACCCTCACAAGGATGTAGCTAGGCATTTGGATGCTCACAAAGAATTGTCAATAAATGAAACATCAAAACAGCTTCAAAACCTTGTTTCTTAGGAGCGGATGTAGCGTAGTGGATAACACTCCAGATTACCAATCCAGGGGTCGCAGGTTCGATCCCCCGCTTCTCCAGTCTTTCGGATGAGACTTTAAACCGAGGTCCCATCTCCATATGACCTCGTTGTTGGTGGGACGTTAAACCCGAGTTCACTCACTCACTCACTGTTTCTCAAAATTTTAGGACCTTGGGTGAGAAGTATTTATTGTATTCATGTAGTTTTATGTCCTAGTCTTGTTGAAATGATGCTGAAATCTTTTTATTGACAGGCACGATCTCATCTGATGTCAATGAGGACCTGTTTCTATTTCATGCTATGCTGTAGCCTGTCTGTGAGTCTCACACAGCTGATCTCAAGTACCCTATTATTCCCACCAGTATTAGCGCCCCAGCATGTACTATGGCTGGTCTTGTTTGTCATTCCACTTCTCGGCTTGACCATGATGGGTAATCCTGTTGATGCCAGAGTTATGACCCTTGCTACTAAGAAAAATAAGGATCATATTACATCAGAGGTAGGTAAAGGGATATGGATGGTCCTCAAAGGGAAAGGAGCCCCAGTGGCTATGGTTAAGGGCTGATCTGGTGGCCCCGAGTTCGTTTCCAGCTGGAGGTGGAAATGTTTTCAATAATAAATGGGATTCCATTGCACATAGCCTTTCATCATATATAAACCCCTCATCATCCTGATATGTCTGAAATACTGTAAAACCTGTCTAAAGCCACCTCTGTCTAGAAAAATCCTGCCTTTAAAGGCCAAAATCTCATATCCCAAAGTAGCATTTTCAGTGTAAATTGACCTGTATTGAGCAAGCCTTCAGCAAGCATGAGACAGGTTTGACTGTGCTGTTGAAAATGATGTAAAATTGCAACTCTCCCATTCATCATCCTCCAAGGGGGATCTCAATGACTTAGAAGTGCTGTATTTATTTCCCTTTTGTAGGGGCTTACACTCTTTAAGATGGTTTTTGAAGATAATTCTGTGATAATCTGTTTATTCTGCATACAAATTCATGTGGTCTCTATTAGAACCACCTTGCTCAAGACCTCAGCATGTAGTTGCTTGCTCATTTTCTTTCATTTCAGATGCTTGTACGATTCATCATCTGCAATTTGATAAGATTTGTGCCGCCAGTATTAGCAGCCCTGTTTTGTTATTGCCGTACGCTACTGTCATACTGTTATACTCACCCAGCCAGTCACAATGGGACAAGCTGTGCAATTTATGAATTTGTGTGAGTATGACTGTCCACCAGTTGTCTCGTCTGCAAATTAGAAGCGAGACATGTATTACTCCTTTGGCATCACTGCAGTGGGGCATTTGCTGGAGTATAGTTTGTGTTGAGTTTTCTGGTTTATCTTTGTTTTGTGACAAATCACAGACAGGAGAGACATAGCAATCCATGGCTTCTTTTAGATAATATTTTCATAGTTATAATCAACCAGCCAGCGATATTGGGACAGGCTGTGCAGTATTTGAATTTGTGTGAGTACATATTTCTGAGCTGTACATAAATTAGAATTTTTGGGTTGGATTTTTTTCTAGGATTGAGAGATACAGCTCATTAAATTTAGGCTTACCAAAAATAAAGGGGAATGGGTACATGTTCAGGAAAAACAACTCTGCAATTTTCATTTCTGTCTTGTTTCTCAATGGGGGTCAACTGTAGAAGGGAAGAATTTGCTCCTGTAGAAGAAAATCCTTTTAAGAGTTGACCACTTTTGGAAGGGTTTGATTGTCCAGGGAATAGGTATCAAAAGTTGTTCCTAATTGTAAAAATGGCAGGAGTGTACCCATTCACCTTAAAGTCCCTACTAAAAGCTTCTCCCTGAACGAAAAAAGCTTTCATCCTAGAAATAACAGTTATACTATGGTCTGTCCAACTGTACAAGATGATCCATGTGCTTTAGTGAGTGGAGTATCACCCGTACAGGAGGACAAGCCATTGTGTAATTTCTTACACCACCCTTATCAGTGTAGACATTGCACATAAAGGAATATTTTGTGCTAAAATGTGTGTTTTCCAGATTTCATTTTTTTCATGTGATGATTCATTCTCTTTGCATTTAGATCAAGGGCCCCAACACCAAATGATGATTGGTATATGAAATTTTCTGGTGGGATTGTGGTAGCTCAGAATATTCTCCTATTTCTTCTAGTCTTATACTTTGGTAAGTATCTACCATTATAGTTCTAAGTATTAGGACAGATAGGTCTGAGCAAGCAATGCAGACCCAGATCAGACTGCAGTCTGATCAGGATCTACACTGCTTGCCATTCCATTCTGCATCATTGGGATGCATTACTCTATTGTAAACTAGACAATCACTAAAGGTGATGAATGCCCCCGCCATATGCCTCACTAGAAAAGTAATGTGTTAAAACATATTTGTGTGAAGTTACATCAAAATCTGTCAATAATTAAAGGTGCTAGAGGGATGACTGAGTTTTTCTTAAAAATAGCAACTGTGACCTTGACCTTGGAACTACAACCCTGAAAGGTTAACTTGTCCAAGATATTGTCATACTTAATATATGTGTGAAGTTCTATCAAAATCTGTTAATAAATAAAGGCGCTAGAACCATGACAAAGATTTACATGTACATATAATAGCATCTGTGACCATGACCTTGGACCTACAATGATGAAACGTAAATTTGTCCCAGATATTGTCAAGCTAAATATTTGTGTCAAGTTATGCCAAAATCATTCCAGAGGGATGACAGCATATTTTCTAAAATAGCAAATATGACCTTGACCTTTACCCTGAAATTCTGGATCACGAACTTGTCCAAGATATTGTCACACTAAACATTTGAGTGAAGTTACATCAAAATTGTCAATGAATAGAGGAGTAGAGGAATGATAAAGTTTTTTTCTAAAAATAGCAACTGTGACCTTGACCTTGGACCTGCGGTGCTGAAACGGTAATTTATTCAAGATATTGTTATACTTAACATTTATGTGAAGTTACATCAAAATCGATCTATAAATGAAAGCGCTGGATCAATGCCCTATTTTTACTGAAAATAGCAACTGTGACCTTGACCTTGATCCTACAAACCTGAAACGCAAAGTTGTTCAAGGTACTGTCATACCCAATAAAGCTGTGATGTAATACCAAAATCTGTTAATAAATGAGGCCGCTAGAGCGACGATAAAAGGTGAGATTGTATTTAAGCTATGGAAATATGGTCAAAATATGTATGATATTCAAGGGGACATAATTCTGCAATAAAGACCTGACTGAAAGTTCTGTTTCCTTTATGCACATGTTCAATGCATGTCTGAACTGTGTTGCAAGTTTCAAATCCCTACATCAAATACTATTGGAGGAGTTGCAGAGACAAGAACAGTACTACAAAGTGTGAAATATGGTCAAAATATGCATGTCATTCAAGGGGATGTAATTCTGCCATAATGACCTGGATCAAAGTTTTGTTTCCTTTATGCACATGTTCAATGCATGTCTGAACTGTGTTACAAGTTTCAAATCCCTACATCAAATACAATTGGAGGAGTTGCAGAGACAAGAACAGTACTACAAATTTGAAATATGGTCAAAATATTTATGTTATTCAAGGGGACATTATTCTGCAATAAAGACCTTAATCAAAATTCTGTTTCCTTTATGCACATGTTCAATGCATGTCTGAACTGTGTTGCAAGTTTCAACTCCCTACATTAAATACTGTAGGAGGAGTTGCGGAGACAAGAACAGTACTCAAATGTGAAATATGGTTATAATATGTATATTATTCAAGGGGACATAATTCTGCAACCAAGACCTTAATCAAAGTTCTGTTTCCTTAATGCACATGTTCAATGCATGTGTGAACTGTGATGCAAGTTTCAACTCCCTATATCAAATACTGTAGGAGAAGTTGCGGAGACAAGAACAGTACTCAGATGTGAAATATGGTCAAAATATGTTTATTATTCAAGGGGACATAATTCTGCAATAAAGATCTTAATCAAAGTTATGTTTCCTTTATGCACATGTTCAATGCATGTCTGAACTGTGTTCCAAGTTTCAACTCCCTGCATCAAATACTGTAGGAGGAGTTGCGGAGACAAGAACAGTACTACAAAGTGTGACGGACGGACGTATTTACGGACGTATTTACGGACGTACGTACGGACGGACAAGGGCAAAACTATATGCCCCTCCCCACTTCGTGGCGGGGGCATAAAAAACAAACTTTTCTGGTTTTAAGACAGTTACAGTATTTATTTTTGGAGTCCCAATTTTTAGAATCTTTATAGTATTCTGTACCATGTTCTCAGCTGTGAAAGTAGGGCACCTTAATCATGCATACCTGCCTCCAAATATGTTAGTTCTTTTTAAACATCTTGTCATGGGGCATACCATACTAACCTAAATACAGTGGGAAAATTGAGAGAAAAAACTACATCCTCTGAAAGCAAGGAATTCTTCAAAGGAACGAAAATAGCATACTCAGTTTAATTGAGTCTGTTCATTTGCAATAATGTAACGATGCAACTCTGCCCGTGCCCCCTAGCACTGGCTTCAGTGGAGCTCTATTTTCAAACCGACTTGGAATCAGCCGAATGATCCGGAAGGACAAGAAAATACATAATCTGCACTGTGATAAGCCTGCAGTGTTTTACCATATAAGACCTGTTTGCTTAATGCCTTGTGTGGATTTACTGTATATTTTATTTAGAATTGCTACTCATTTATAATTGGCTGCTGAATTTAAAATAATTATGTCTCCCCATCATGGGTTGGAGGCGGGGGGGACATATTGTTCTTGGTGTGGATCCTGTCTGCGTTTGCATAGTTCCTTGTCTGCACTCTATCTCCTGAATGGATGGATGGTTTTTGACCAAATTTGCTGATACATCATTGGGTTGGGAGAAAGAACTAATAAGATTTTGGTGACCTTGACCCCATTTTCAAGGTCACAGGAGGTCAAAGAGTGTTAACAAAATGCCTTATTTGCGCTCTATCCCCTGAAAGGATGGATGGATTTTAATTAAATTCGCACAGCTATTTATGTGGGAGATGGTTAAGAAATGATTAGATTTTGGTGACCTTGACCCCATTTTCAAGGTCACAGGAGGTCAAAGAGTTTTGAAAAATGCCTTGTCTGCACTATCTCCTAAATGGATGGATGGATTTAAATCAAACTTGCACACATATATCACAGGGAGATGCAAAACAAACGATTATGCTTTAGTGACCTTGACCCTATTTTACAGGTCACAGGAGGTCAAGGAATGTTGAAAAAGGCTTGTCTACATAATATCTCCTGAAGGGATTGATGGATTATTACCAAACATAGACAAGTGTATAATCAGGAGGTGCAAAAGAACTACTAAGTTTTGGTGACTCTATTTCAAGGTCACAGGATGTCTTAACTTGGCAACGTATAGGGAAAATGATACTGCTAGGAAAGCGTAGATGGAGGGACATCTGTTTGTCAAAAAACATATCTAGTTGCACTGTTCTTTTCTAAAAATTTTTTCATGAATAATATGCATATTTGTCTCCTTTATAATTTCAGAGATTATTTCTGTGAGTTTTGTACATTGGACAGACCATATATGGCAACAGTGTCCTACGACTAACAAATTGTGGCTCTGTATCATTCCAGTATTGTAAGTAATCACTTATCCGACTTTGAGTAAATATGCTGTTAAGGCATATGTGACCTGTTTGTGCCTAGGCCAGCTTGTGCATTAGAATGTGTGCAATCTGGTTGTGGCATGCCTAGTTTACATTTTAAGGTGCATAGTGTACATCTTCATTTTTTTCCGCCATGTTTTACTTTCTGTTTGCTTCCCTGAGTTACAAAAACCCTCCACGAAGGGGTGTACTTTTAAAGAAAACAATTTGCTCCACCAGGAGCAAATTCTTTCCTTTAAGAGTAGACCCCCATTAAGAATGGAGGCAAAAATGAAATGGGCAGTTACTTCCCCTGAAAATGTACCCATTCACCTTAAATCCGCAAGATTAGATATATTGTCTTGGCAAACTCCACATTCTGTGTCAGACAGACATTGCCTGGGTGTGGGCTGGTTCAGGCTTGCTAAGTTCCCTTGCGTCATGAGATTCCTATAGAGTTTATTTTCATAGTTCATACTTAGAGATTTTTAGAGTTTTGGGGAGGCAAATTGAGCAGTCTCCTCACAAAACATGTTGCAGAATCGCTGCAATTTATGTGGCAGTCCTAGAAAGATTCTACTATCTACTCTTTCAATTGTTTTACACATTTAACTTGTTTGTCAAAGTAAGTTTAATTGGGAATATTTAATAGTTCTGTGATATTAAATGAGCGTTGGACATGATTTGATGCTAGCCAGAGAATACCAGTATTGACCAGTGTGAAAGGGAAGGTCATTATTGTTATTCTCTGGTTGACATCGTTCCATGTCTATTGTCTCTATAGTCAACAATTATTCTGTTATATAATCCAGCATACTATTATATTGCCTATAGGTAGGGCAAAAGAAGTTTGCCAGCAGAGATCATGTGTTAGCTCTGTTGCTAAATTTCAGGATGTAATTTAAGTTTACATTAAGTTTGATATCAATGAAAATTTGACCTAAAACATGACTGCTTCTCATATCCATATGACAATGAAATAACAGCGCAAAGTATAGCAGATTTAAGTTTGGAAAAATTGAAGAAACCCTTTCTTTAAAAAACTATTGTCTGACGGGGAAAAAAGCCTTTTGAAATCAAGTATGTCGAGACGCGTTAATCACACTCGGCACCCAAAAAAAGTTTTGTTTTCTTTTTAAATAGAATATAATTGTTTCCTATTTCTCCATAAAATGTAATGTGGTCATTTCTTTGGAACAGCTATGCCAAGGCAGTTATAATTTAGGTGTATTTGTACACCCTGTTTTTTCACCAATTTTAACAAATGGGACAATTTCTAAGACATCCTGTTGCTTCCCTAGATGATGAAACACCTTTCAAAAGGGGTCTACTCTAAAAGAAAAGAATTTGCTCCTACAGAGGAGCAAATCCTTTCCTTTATGAGTTGACCCATTGAGAAGCTAGTCAAAAATGAAAATGGCAAAGTTGCTTTCCCTGAAAGTGTACCCATTCACTTAAAGACCACACAAATCATTTCCCTTTGTATAAACATATGTTCTGTTAACCATTGTCTGTACAAATGTGTATGATGTTTATACAAATAAAGTTTAACATGCTTTAAGGGAATAGCAGAAATTATATTGGGATTATCTTTAAATATTATGTTATATATAAATTTTTGTTTTCAGGTTGTTATGCCAGATATTGTTTTTCATCTGTGATATTTTTATTCGTAATGGTGCTGTGTCGTCCACCCTGAGTTTGTCTGAAGTGGTGCCAGATGTCTGGGCAGTAGGGCTTGCGGCGCCGGTTGTTTTTGTGATAGTGAATGAACTAGTTAAACACAGAGAAATCAAGTAAGTACTTGTAGCATATAACTTTACCTCACTTTTAGTGTCTGGTGTGCAGCAGAAATATTAGCCACAACAAAATAAGAGCCTTTGCTGTCAGCATGGAGGTAACTAAGAACTTAAGCTATCCTTTAAGTGCACAGCGAAGACAAGCTATCCTTTAAGCGCATAGTGAAGACTCTGGTCAGACTGGGCAGATGCCCAGGCTGATCTAAGTCTTTGCATGGTGCACATGCCACTTTGGTTTTGTCATGTCACAGCTCATATATAACAGAGGATATTCATCTGCAGGTTCAAAACGCAGACTGAAGCTAGACTTCATGGATTCACAGACTGGTTTTACTCTTTGTTGGTTGCAGATATGTTAAACACCCTTTGAAATCAAACACAGTCCATGTACCAGGCCATAGATGAGTGGTTTTGTTGATATAAGTATGAAGGGCAAGCAGGAGACATTTTTACATTGAAAGCTAGAACATGATTGTGTCGCAGTTACATCATTGTTTCTGTTAAGGTGTCTGGATACATCTTCCTGTTTTTCTGCCATCTTTATAAGGGGGACAACTTTTGTAACTTCATGCCTAGGCAGTGAAACTCCTGAGAAAAACGGCCATCTTTTAACGGCAAGAATTCGCTCCTTGGGGTAAATTCTTTTAAGAGAAGACTCTTCTGAAGTGTTTTATCATGCAGGGAATGAAACAGAAAGCTTGAAAAAAGTTGTTTCTTTTTGACACTAGAGCAAGTGAGCAGGGGCTCACGTATACCCCCGACCAGCGCCACCGCCTAATGAAACCACACCCTAATGAAACCAATCTTATACATGGTATGAACCTAGAAGTAAACTTTATCACCTATCAAATGCTTCCATCAAAGTATATTACAAATATCAGTAAAGAAAACCAACTAAGCACAAAATTTTAATGTAAACCTATAAGTCTGTTTCCATGACCTTGGATAGCAGCAGCATCCAGATGATGTCAACTAATCTGCATGAACACATAGAAGTAAACCTAGTCATAAATCAGAAGGTTTCATCAAAGAATGTTTGAAATATAAACAAAGAATGTAAACTTAACGCAAAACTTTAACGCAAATGTTAAAGTCTGTGACCTTGACCTTAGGTCAGCAGCAGCATCAAAATGATGTCAATCATTGTGCACGAACATAGAAGTAAACCTAGTCATATATCAAAAGGTTTCACCAAAGGATGTTGGAAATATAAGCAAAGAATATAAACTTAATGCAAAACTTTGACGCATATTTAACACATATATACAAATCTGTGACCTTGACCTTTGGCAAGCAGCAGCATCCAGATGATGTCAACTACTCTGTATGAACCTTAAAGTAACCCTAGTCAAATAGCAAAAGGTTCCATCAAAGGATATTGGAAATATAAAAGAATATAAACTTAACACAAAACTTTAACGCAAATGTTAAAGTCTGTGACCTTGACCTTAGGTCAGCAGCAGCATCCAGATAATGTCAACTATTCTGCATGAACCTAGAAGTATACCTAGTCACATACCAAAAGGTTTCATCAAAGGATATTGGAAATATAAGCAAAGAATAAAAACTTAACGCAAAACTTTAACGCAAATGTTAACAGACGGACGGACGGAAAGACGAAAACTATATACCCCTCGACATACTTTGTATGTCAGGGGTATAATAAAAATGGCAGTGTATCCATATGCCTTAAAGGTTTTACTCTTGCCCAAGGTATATGAGCATATATGCCTGCTCTGGCCTGCAGTTAGGCTCAATTTTGTTTTCGAATGATTATTAGATTAATTGCCTTTTCCATCTTTGAATGGGCATGAGTGCACTTGCCATGTCAAATTTGGCTGAATAGCAAACAGAGCAGACTATTCCTTTAGGAGCAGTCTGATCTGGATCTGCAATTTGTACAGGTGCTTTAGTTGTACTATTATTTTTATAGCATATTTGTATGTTATTCAGGATAGCTGTGAGATATCAGAAACGAGCTAGACTGGACTTTGGAACAAAATTGGGGATGAATTCACCATTCTGATACTTCAGTGTCTTCATGTCTGCCATCTGCTGTTTTCTGTCATAGTGTTAGAAGAAAACTAAGCAACCATAAAAATTTTGAATATTGGGACAGATAGGTCTGAGTAAACACTGCAGACCCAGATCAGGCTGCTCCTAAAAAGGAGCAGCCTGATCAGGACCTACACTGTTTGCCATTCCATCAGGAAATTATGGATGCATTACTGTAAAACACATATATTTGGCGGTCACTTTATTTTGGCGATATTGGCGGAAAAGAAGAAAATCGCCAAATTAAAATGCCGCCAATATAAACTGATTGTGAAGAAAAAAAACTATCATAAAGTCTATAATTTATTGTTCTTCTATATTATCAAAGCCACTACACACCATGTAAATGAGAATAAAAGACAAACCAAAGCATCCAACAAACGAAAAAAAAATCTAACAGAGTGTGAAAATGTTAATTAGACATTCCTTACAAATTAGTACCTACACGTAAGCCAAGTTGATTTAATCAGAAGGAACTCTTAAATTTATTTACTTTAAACAGTTTTATTAGGTAAAATTTAACATTATAACAGAAATGATTGTAATTTCTGTATTCAACCTCAAACTCAAGTGGCCCATATGATGTCAGCAGAAAACACTATTTCATCAGAAATCACAAATCCGCCAAAATAAAAATTCGCCAAAAGGTCCATCTATTGAAACCGCCAAATTTTGCTGCCGCCAAATATATGTGTTTTACAGTACTGCATCAGAAAAACTAAACCATTCCATTTTTAGAACAATTATAGAATTATTATTTTAGGTTTCCTTATTTTTAGAATTTTATGGTACAAGGAATATCAGATCATCTATTGCATCAACAGGATCAGTTTGCTACCTTGAATTCCCACTATTAAACAAAACCACAGCTCCACTCCAGGCGGGGGCTATGATGAGAACTTAAATAATTCTCCATTAAAAAATGTTGTGACATCTCAATGGCACTTCTTTAGTGAGCTGATTTAGTTGAATAGATACATCTTCATGATTTTACTTGTTTTTACAAAGGGAAAAAACTTTTGTGACTTCCTGTTTGCTTCCCTGGACAAAGTCCTATCAGAAAGGTGGTCAGGAGCCCCAGCAAGTGCTGGCCTGCTATGCTAGTGGTCTTGGTTCAAACCCCACTGAATTTTTTTCAAGTGCATGCAGGATTCCATTGCACATTCTTTATCACCCTTCAATCAGCTTGATGTGCCAGAACATCTGAAAACACAAGTCATCCATACAATAAAGGATCTGCTTCTATAAGAAAGACTTTGATCCTAAGGGAGTAAATTCTTTCCAAGAAGAGTTGATCCCAACTCTAAAGGGTGGCAAAATTTAAAACAGCAGAAATGCTCCTCCTTGATGTATATCCATTCATCAAAACCACACCTTATCTGGAGCTTTGAAACACTCTGATCAGGGTTTGCAGCTCGGACAGTTTTTATGAAACTTGCTCAAACAGGACAGAAATTATTGTTCAAATGCATACCATATTAATTCAGTTAGGACAAATTTTTCCTTCCAAAACAATCACAAAGCTCTAGATCCATATTATAAGACAGATCTAGATCATCCAGGTCCCGAGGTTATAAAACTTTTTTCATGCTCAACTCAGCTGAGCATGAAATTTTACCTGCGAATAAATAGCAAATGGCTGATAAGTACAGTTGTTTTCTTGCTAAGTTTAGCTGAGTATGTAATTTTCTCTGCTAATGAATATGAAAATGCCAACATCAGTTGGCATTTTCATATTTATCAGCAGATAAAATTTCATGCTCAGCTGAGTTAAGCACGAAAAATGTTTTATAACCTCGGGGCCTGGATGATTGTTTAGGAAGGGAACACCCCCATTTCATAGCTGACATACACAAGATTTATGTATCTGCTGTAATTTTAGAAAGATAAACTGTCTTGCAACTGAATCAGTTTGGTATGATTAAGGTACATATTTTATGAAAAAGTTTTATATCACCAAAAATGGTCAGCTTACAGATATATGTAATAAACTGTGATCTCTTCAGTGAGTCTAGTGTTGTTTTGTCAACCAATGTTCATGTTGTAACTGCTTTCAAAGAATTAAAGAATATCAGGAAAAAAAGACCTTTTTTTTTGTTTTTCCTTGGGCTCACAGTAAATCCATTATGGAAAGATTTAAGGTGTATGGGTGCTCTTTCAGGGGAAGCAACCCTTAAAGGAAAGAATTTGCTGCCTTAGGAGCAAATTCTTTCCTTTAAGTGTAGTTATGTCACTCAGGCACACAGAAATAAAAAAAAAGTTGTCTTTCTTTGAAAAAGATGGAGGTGTATCCTTACACCTAATCCTTACAGGTGCAACACAGCTGGTGTGTTTACTGTATCAATAGAAATACTAGTCAGATCTAGGTAACCCAGAAATTTTAAACTGGAGTTGTCTTTCCTATATCCATATTTACAAGCTTTATTTTTGCCAACAGGAGGGAGATCCAACTTGTGTATACAATAAGACAGTTTGGGGAAGGGGTAGATATGTTTTCACCATATCCAGAGAAAATTAGTCTCACAAATTATGACCATGTTTTCCACAAAATCTTATGTACTATCACTCACATTTGCTAATTTTAGTGTCCAATCCCATCTCGAGTGTCTATTGCATAAATTTGAAAGGGCAAAATGCAAGGATCATTTTGAGTTGTTTGGTCAGAACACATGCAGCTGTTGAGACATCTTTTCCAGGTTTCACTCTTTTGTTTTTTGCTCACCTGGACTGAAGGTTCACAAGGTGAGCTAATAGTATATCAGCTCAGTTTTAGACCAGAATACCTCCTAGGCCAGTGGCCAGACGCGTTTGAGGTGAGGGAACGACTACATGAGCCGCGACACAACAAAACCAACAACTAGAATGTGCGCCCATTGAAGGTGTAGATCAGCTTGGGCAACCGGCCAGTCTGAACAGTTTTCACTGTGCACTTCAATGGTAGCTAAGGGTCTAGGCTAGCTCTTTGCGGACAACAAAGACTCCAATTAGACTGGGCCGATGTCCAGGCTGATCTGAATCTTCGCTGGGCACACATGCCACTTTATTGGTTTTGCTGTATCACAGTTCAATTACGAGTTTAGCCCAGATTAGTTTAAGGTGGACAAATAGTGAATAACTGTGTTGTTTTAACAAAACAGAGTTATTTTTCATGCTGAAATTGTTCAACTGTAGAGTATATAGTTATACACTATCAATATCTACCGTAAAGATCCTAAGTTTTCGAGCAGATAGGTCTGTACAAACAGTGGAAACCAAGATCAGACTGTTCCTTAGGAACCAGAATGATCAAGGTCTTCACAGTTTCCATTCCATCTGCATATTTTTGTTGGCAGTATTAATGGTAGAACCGGAATAACAGGAAAATAAATAATACGGCAAGAACCGACTGTGCTTGCAGCAGGTGCAGAACTTGGGCACACTATTTTGGGAATATTTTTCAAATTAAACATTGTTTTTCTAGGAAACGAAACGGTGAAATGTTTTGTTTTTTTTGTTTTATTCTATAACATACAATGTGTTTTACTAAAATAATATGCATGAGCTTGCCCCATCGGTAAAAAATATTTTCATGACGTATTTCATGAAATTCAGTTTTCTTGCATTTTTTAAAACAATGCAAAAATATACTTATACGGTTCACAAAAAGTAGGGGATATTAAGATATTAAAAATTGTGTAAATTAGAAAACATATCAAATCCATCTGAAACGGCAAGTGTCAATCAGAAAAATATTCGATTAAACATTTTGCATTACAATTTTGATGATATATCCTGTCATGTGATCTGCGTGTTATTCGTTTTAGACAGGGGGTCGACACCCAATTTTCACACGAATCTGCTACAAAAACAGATCCTTTTCAGATTACAAAATTTACACAAAAACACTCGTTTTGATTCATTTAACAAGCTGAAAATTGCTTTTACGCGCTGTTGCATCAAAATAAAGAGTGCAAGCCATAAACGTGTGAATTTTTCGGTGACTCGATGTACCTGTACGATTTTTGTTTTCTGGTTTTCTTCCCAAAATGACCGTTTTGAAGAAGAAAAAAAATCTTTTAGCATACAAAACTTAAAAGTGCATTGAAAAGTTAGCCTAGTTGTAAAATTTGAATAAATTTTTGTTCAAATTTACCACATTTTTGTCCTGACCCCCTGTCTGAAACTAACTGTATGCAGATCACGTGACAGGAAATATCGTCCAAACTTTCATGAAAAGTGTCTTAACGGATGTTTATCTTATCGATACTATGCGTTTCATATGGATATCACATTAGTTGTATATGCTACAATTTTTCAAACCTGAATATCCCCTACTTTTTGTGAACCGTATATTATCAAGATAACTTCAATTTTTTTACCAGTTTGTTTCAGATATCCTATATCATTGATTTTTATGATTTGCAGAAATCAAAGTGCATTCGTTTGCTAGAGATATGAATTTAAATGGAGAATGTGTAAAAATGTATGTAGAAATACAAAACATTGTTTTTTAGGAAAACAAAATAGTGAAATTAATTTTTTTCTTATCCATGTTTTATAGCCCTTTGGGTTATTCAGCTAGTATAATGGTTTGAATGCCCCGCCAGTATTTTTATTCAGTATTCGTCTACCTTAAAACTGGTTGACGTGGTAACCAACGGCCCCAGACTGACATTGGGGGAATGTCCTCGGTGTATGGAAGCTTCAGTTTTGATCAAATCTTCAAACTTGCAGATAACCAGGACAGACATGAATAGAGTTCGAAATCTGGCTAGACAAAATATTGAAATTTGGTGTGACAGGACTATCCATCATTAGTTACTTGAACCCCCCTCCCCCAAGTGCTGAAAGTCAAATGATGGCCCTGGGTTGACCACTGACCTTTTCACTCAGGTGAGCAATTTAAGGCCCCATAAATAATGCAGTTTGAGGTCCTGATACAAGGTCCAGCTTAGATTTTCATGTGCATACGTTTTGTCCAATACTATTGGTAAGCATCTTTTACACATGAATAGCCCCATGAGACATGGTACAAATGCAGATGCAGTCAATGAACAAATGGTACTTGTGAAGAATGCACACAGTAAAGGCTCAAGCCAGCCTAACTTTGTTAACAACAATGAAAGGACCCATAGGAATCAACATGTACACATGTACAAAACAAAAGCCCCTGACTGAATGGATTATAAGACTTTGCTGTTCACAGATCATATAAGGACCTATGACTATACAGGCAAATAATGGCTCTGCACTGAAAAGATTCAAAGACTTTGCTGTTCACAAACATCATGAAAGGACCCATAGGAATTTACATGTACAAAACAAAGGCTCTTGACTGAATATTCAGACTTTGCTGTTCACGAACATCATGATAGGACTCCTAGGAATTTACATGTACAAAACAAAGGCTCTTGACTGAATATTCAGACTTTGCTGTTCACGAACATCATGATAGGACTCCTAGGAATTTACAGGCACAAAACAAAGGCTCTTGACTGAATATTCAGACTTTGCTGTTCACAAACATCATGAAAGGACTCCTAGGAATTTACAGGCACAAAACATGCTCTTGACTGAATGTATTCACTTTGCTGTTCACAAACATCAAGAAAGGAACCCTAAGAATTTACAGGCACAAAACAAAGGCTCTTGACTGAATGTATTCAGACTTTGCTGTTCACAAACATCATGAAAGGACCCATAAGAATCTGTTTATACACATGAAATGACCCATAGGAATCTACAGGCACAAAACGAAGGCTCTAGACTGGATGGTTTCAAAGACTTTACTGTTCACACACATCATGAAAAGACCCATAGGAAATAAAGGCTTGATGCTTAACGTCCACGGTAAACAACTATGGTCATGTCTGACGGTCAGTTAACCTAACCACACTATTCCTGGGCAGGCCTAAACCTCCTAAGCAGTTAACCAGTACTAAGTGCACATACTTTCGCCAGTAACTGACAACTGCCCTTCTTGAATCAGCGGAAGGAGAAACGAAAGTATGTGGCCAGACCGGGTTTCGAACCCAGGACCTCCGACTTATGAGTCAGGTGCCCTACCGATTGCGCTATGGGGCCCAGCTCTTTTACAATTGAAAAGATCCTGTTTAAAATACAGTAGAACTTCATTGGCTCAAACAGGCTTTGAGACCATGAGAATTAGTTCCAGCCAATAGTAGTTCTAGCCATCCAGGGTTAATTTCTATATAAAGTGACCCCTTTGGTTAAGGAGCCCCATCCAGGGTTAATTTCTATATAAAGTGACCTCTTTGGTTAACAAGCCATCAAGATTCAAGCCGTTGAAGTTCTACTGTAAATAGGTACACTTTCAAGGGAAGCAACTCTGCTAATTTCTTCTTGCCTTCCTTCACATTTTGGGTCAACTCTTAAAGAATTCGCTCCTTTAGAAGCAAATTCTTCCTTTCAGACTAGACCTCATTCTGGAAGGGCTGAGACATCCAGGTAAGCAAAAAACAGGAAGTCAAGAAAATGGTTCTCCTTTGTCAAAATAATGACAAAACATGGAGGTGTGCCCATACACCTTAAAACAGTATCATTCTGACAGGGATTTGATGAAAACAGAAAAATAACATTTTTTTTCTTTATTGGTATGACCCAATTGCACATTGAATTTCCAGTCCAACTTAGGTTTCCTTGACAGCATCCTTCTTGAGTGGGCCCTGAAACAAAGATTATACGATATATGACTGTATTATATGCATGCTGTAGATAAGAACAATTATTTAGAATAAAATGAGCCACAGCACGAGAAAACCAACAACATGGTGTGTAAGCTCAGGGAAGGCTTGATCAGAGTCTTTGTTGTGCACTAGTTAAGCCTTTAAAGGGTCTAAGCTAGCTCCATGTGGACAACATTTGAAGACTCTGATCAGGCTGGGCAGATGCACTGGCTGATCAGAGTCTTTGCTGAGCGCAAATGCCACTTTGTTGGTTTTGTCATGTTGCTGCTCAAAGAAGCTTTAGCTTGCAAGTCAATGTCCACAAAATCCCCTCTCCTAATAATTTATCTCTGAGAGTTTCGTCATATTCAATCGATGGATGGATGATTGATTAATTTGATGCTTAACGCCCACGGTAAACAGCTATGGTCATGTCGGGACGGTCAGTCAACCTAACCAAACTATTCCTGGGCAGGCTTAGACCTCCTAAGGGGTTAGCCAGTATTAAGTGCACATACTTTCCCCAGTAACTGACTCGCAATTTTACATCCTTTTTAACAGTATTTCAGTCATATCAGGATAGTGGGTGAGTGATAATGAAAGGCTGTGTGCAATGGAGCCCCATTTATAATTGGAAAGATTCCTACCTAAAGGGAGGCTCTAACCCAGGGCCGCTTGATCAGCAGGCCAGCTTAACTTACTGCGCTACCGAAGCTCCTCACCTTATTCAATCATCCTGAGATATCCCAAAGCTGAAACTAATCTACACTAAAAGCAGTATGTCCCCCTCAACCATTGTGGAGAGGACATACAGCATGTATATATTTTAGAGGTTGTTTTATTCAACAAGAAAGACCTTAAGAATTCAGCTGTGCGCTATCAATGCCATAAAACATGTCTGATGGTATGCAATTGAAGTGACTAACTCAACATGAATGATTTGATTTGATCTATTTGTTGCTTAACGTCCACAGTAAACAGCTATGGTCATGTCGGGACGGTCAGTTAACCTAACCACACTATTCCTGGGCAGGCTTAGACCTCCTAAGAAGTTAACCAGTACTAAGTGCACACACTTTCGCCAGTAACTGCCCTTCTTGAATCAGCAGAAGGAGAAACGAAAGTTTGTGGCCGGACCAGGTATCTAACCCAGGACCTCTGACTTATAAGTCAGGAACTCACCATGAAGTTTTTCTTCTCGGCAATGGTCTGGAAGCGTCCATGACCATACTTGCTGGAGGTATCAATAAACTTGAGCGTGATCTTCTCCATCTGTCTCTTCTTGTGGGAGGCCAGCAGAGACTACAATAGAACAGGTTAGGATTATGAGCACACCGCCATGGTCCTGTGCAATTTTTACAGAAAATCAACTGGGCCCAGTTGTTGAAAGCATCAATAGCCTAAAGAGCTCGTTAAGTGTTTTATGACTTAATTTTTTTGTTGAAAAAATATGAGAAGCTTTTGCAATGCAAAAGCTTCTTACATTTTTTCAACAAAAAATTTTGCCGTATTTGACACGTTAACATTTGAAATTTTAACTAAACATTAACTAACGATGTCATTAGTTTTGAACAACTGACCCAAGAACTGTAGTATTCAGTTCGTAAATGAATCCCTTTTCACTTAAAGGAAAGAATTTGCTCTCTACAGAGAGTAATTCTTTGCTTTATGACATAGCCCCTATGAAGCCAAGCAAATATTTCGAACACACCTGACCATTTATGTAACATGAAACAAATATGTTCCCAGCCTTCAAGGAGCAGTATGAATATTTTTTCTCCATCAACAAGAAAGTTCTGTTCCCTGTATGGTTTCTCTCCTCAGTCAAGGTCAGCTAGTGACTATGAGAAGCTGATGGAATATACAGGGTCTAGCCCTCCAAACCTGAGCTGGTCCTGGGGCCAGTTGATCTCCAATGTTGTGGAAAGGGAATATACCTCCAGTCCCCACCAGGTGGAGACATTCAGCTCCCATTTGCCACAAAGACAGAGCCAGTGAAAATCTGTACAAGACAAACTTCATTGGTTGTCAACATTGGTACCATATCCTGAATTTACTCTTTCTTCCCATTGAATTTCATAGTGATCAGTTTAGCCCCTGATCAAACTGCTTCACCAAGTAGCAGGGTCAGGGTCAATATTGTACATCATCAAATCTCTGATCTGAGTGCAAAATCAACGAATACTGCACTTCTGGCTTGAGTTCATCATTGCTCAAGGCAATGAAGAGTATTAAACAAGGATCATTTTCCATATTTTATGAGACCTGGCAAGAACTGGAAATGTGTAAATAGTACAAGGATGCCCCCGCCTAGTGCCTTGAGTAAGATGGCGCCTTGACTAAGGTATTGGCACTTTTAGGATAACTAGGTTCATAGAGGCAGACTTGTATACATGTAATATAAAAGGTCATAGGCAAAGCATTGCCCAACATTTGAAATGTGACACAAACTGCAGCCCTTTATACACTTTCACTGTATTGCCAAAACAGAGGCTGGTAACAAAGTCAGTGGAAGTGACATAATTATGTCTCATTATTACCTGATTCTTGTAAATTCCTGATGTACTTATAAATCCTCATACAAAATTTCAAGTTGCTACAATAATAGGAACCCTGATATCTACCTCTTACAAAAATCTTAACAGGAGTCTAACAGGATCATGTACATATGTACATACAGTCGGACATACGTAAAAAAGTAACATACACATATACGCACAACCGAAACGCTATATATGCTCCCGGCATCAAAATATCATCCTAAATTATCCCCTTCTCCAGTTTTCACCAAATATTTCCCATACCCTATTTCTTTGGTTAGAAGATGGGGTTGTTCCCTTCCAAAACATCTAAAAAATCTAGATCCATCTTATAAGATGGATCTAGATTTTCAGGATTGTTTCAGAACGGAAGACCTCATCTCACAGCAGAATTTGACAAGACTGCTTTAGATATTTGGGGCATTCTTGAGAGGGAAATCCCCTTCTTATAGCTGAATACAGACGATAACAGCTCCAATCGTCTATGCCATTCACATACATGAACGTCCTAAAGGCCATCTATAAGACTCCAGAAGTGATGTTTTACCAGACTCCAGATGTGATGTTTTAAGTACGAATCCTGGAAAAAAATTTTTTATCATTTCTCACCTAACCTATATGTGGTGACCCCTCTTTACAACTTTACAATTTTTTTTAATTTTTTCTCACCTAACCTGTATGTTGTGACCCCTCTTTACAACTTGAACTGCCTTAATGAGGTGGTTCCAATGAGTGGTTACACCATGATCTATGGACATGTTTTGTAATTATTCTAAACATCAACAGTATCTAGACTTCTTTTTATGGTTTGCTGTTTCTTGTTCCCTGTATGGTTTCTCTCCTCAGTCAAGGTCAACTAGTGACTATGAGAAGCTGATGGAATATACAGGGTCTAGCCCTCCAAACCTGAGCTGGTCCAGGGGCCAGTTGATCTCCAATGTTGTGGAAAGGGAATACACCTCCAGTCCCCACTAGGTGGAGACATTCAGCTCCCATTTGCCACACAGACAGAGCCAGTGAAAATCTGTACAAGACATACTTCAATGGATGTCAACATTGGTACCATATCCTGAATTTACTCTTTCTTTGCAGTTAATTTTATACTGACCACTTTAGCCCCTGATCAAACTGCTTCACCGAGCAGTTGGGTCGGGGTCAATATTGTATCATAAAACCTCTGACTGGAGTGCTAAATCAACGAATATTGCACTGCTGGCTCGAGTTTATTGTTCCAAGATAATGACGAGGAACAAGGATCATTTTCGGTATTTTATGAAAACTGGCAAGAAAAATATCATCCTAAATTATCCTCTTATCCAGTTTCAACCAAATATTCCCAATAAATTTCTTTGGTTAGAAGATGGGTTTTTCCCTTCCACAACAATCTCGAAAATCAAGATCCATCTTATAAGATGGATCTAGATTTTTGGGATTATTTTAGAAAAGAAAACCCCATCCCACAGCGGAATTTGTCATTTTCTTTTAGATATTTGGCATCATTCTAGTGAAGGAAAAACCCCTTCTTACAGCTGACTAAATATGGTATCTGTTCCAATGGTCTATGCCATTCACATACATGTACGTCCTACAAGCCATCTATCAGACTCTAAGATGTGACCTTTTACATGTAAGGATAATTCTGGAATAATTTTTTATCATTTCTCTTCTAACCTCTCATGCCTCATAAGGGTGGTGCTAATCAGTGGTCACACCATGTTTTTATGGAACATGTATTGTAACTATCCTAAAAACCCAACCACATCTGGACTTTGGACTGAAGCAGTTACGGTTTGCTGTTTCTTGTTCCCTGTATGGTTTCTCTCCCCAGTCATGGTCAGCTAGTGACTATGAGAAGCTGATGGAATATACAGGGTCTAGCCCTCCAAACCTGAGCTGGTCTAGGGGCCAGTTGATCTCCAATGTTGTGGAAAGGGAATATACCTCCAGTCCCCACTAGGAGAGACATTCAGCTCCCATTGGCCACATGGACAGAGCCAGTGAAAATCTGTACACGACAAACTCAACTGGATATCAACATTGGTACCACATCCTGAATTTACCCTTTGCTCACATTTAATTTCATACTGAACCCTTTAGACTCTGATCAAACTGCTTCATTTAGTAGTAGGATCAGGGTCTACACTGTTCCGCATACAGTATTATAATTGTTATAAAACAATCCAATACAAACAGTAGGTCCTTTCAGAGCTCTGGATAAGAGGGAGTATTTGATGATAATTAGGGATAATTTTTGTTAATTCTGCATAAAAAGATATGTTGTGACCCCTCATCTGAACCGTCTCGACGAGACGGTTCAGATGAGGGGTCACAACATATCGTTTCGACGAGAAATAAGAAAAATTATCCTTAATTATCATCAAATACTCCCTCTTATCTAGAGCTCTGCCTTTGGACATGACTCAGCTGACTTGGGGTTTTGAGGATAGATCTGAGAATTTTTCTCCTAATGCTCTTACTACTATATGTACCATCTGGTTGGCCTCTCACCTGACTACAAAACCTAGGCTGAATTTTATCAGTGCTCAAGGTAAGGGGTAAGAAAGATAATTTTCCATATTTCATGAAAATTGTTGAGAAAAATTATCCAAAAGTTTCCCTTTCCCCCGTTTTCAGCAAATATCCCCCATATCTGTTTCAACTGTCTATGTCTACATACATCCCAATCACCATCTACTACCAAGGTAATTCTGATGAGGGGTTGCAACTGTTTTTGGACAGAACATATTTTGTAATTATCCTCAACGCTCATTTTCCATATCTGGAACTTTTTATGTGCACTTCTAGTGGAAGCAGTTACGGTTTACCTTTTCTTGTTCCCTGTATGGTTTCTCTCCTCAGTCATGGTCAACTAGTGACTATGAGAAGCTGATGGAATATACAGGGTCTGGCCCTCCAAACCTGAGCTGGTTCAGGAGCCAGTTAATCTCCAATGTTGTGGAAAGGGAATATACCTCCAGTCCCCACTTGGAGAGACATTCAGTTCCCATTTACCACAAAGACAGGGCCAGAGAAAATCTGTACAAGACAAACTTCAATGGATGTCAACATTGGAACTTTACACATATAAATGAAATCTCAGCATGTCCACCAAGTTTATAACATAGCATAAATTAGGCCATGTTAAGTTGGCGGACATGCTGAGTAGCAGCTAATTCTGACTTTGTTTTGCTATTAAATGATGTGAACTAATACTTTCTCATGTAATTTGTAAGCTGTCTTTGCAAATGCCAACCAAATTTAACCCATAGAATTGTCTACACAGTACTTCAAAGACTAGAGAGCAAATAATGTAGATCCAGATGAGGTGGCTCATTAAGAGTTGCCTCATCTGGATCTACAATGTTTCAAATTCAGCTTCTTCCATTTTCGGTCATTTGGTCAATAAAGTGTTAATGTACTGTACTGTTCTGGCCTGTTAAAATTATGAGGAGTAACAAGGGCTTCGCAAGCGGCGCAAAATACGCCCTTTTCAATGTCCTAAAGGAGTTACAGAATTAACTAGAAAATTGTGTCTGTAAGACACTAATGATGCCCCCGTGCAGCGCCTGTCACATGATATGTATATCCATAAAGCACCTACAAAGAATCCATTGAAAACATAACCTTCCATGAAAAAAACTGCCCAAAATGACTAAGTTAAAAAGGCTGTGATTCTGTCAAAATTAATTCTAGACCTATCAATATGCCTCATCATATCTTCAGATATGTCCACCATATGTAGACAAGGTTTGAAAAAGATCCATTGAAAACTGTGGAGCAAGTTGATAACACAAAATCCATACCCTACAATGCAAAATTTCCCTAGAATGACTAAGTTCAAAAGGCCATAATTCTGTCAAAATTAATTCTAGTGCCATCAAAAACCCACATGCACATCTTCAATACATTCACAGCATGTATGCAAAGTTTGAAAAAGATCCATTGAAAACTGTGAGAGGAGTTGATTACACAAGCTCTATACCCTACAATGCAAAAATTTGCCTAAAATGACTAAGTTCAAAAGGCCGTAATTCTGTCAAAATTAATTCTAGGTCCAACAAAAATCCACATGCACATCTTCAATATGTCCACAACATGTATGCAAGGTTTGAAAAAGATCCATTGAAAACTGTGGGAGGAGTTGATTACACAAACTCTATACCCTACAATGCAAAAATTTGCCTAAAATGACTAAGTTCAAAAGGCTGTAATTCTGTCAAAATTAATTTTAGGTCCAACAAAAATCCACATGCACATCTTCAATATGTTCACAACATGTATGCAAGGTTTGAAAAAGATCCGTTGAAAACTGTGGGAGGAGTTGATTACACAAACTCTATACCCTACAATGCAAAAATTTGCCAAAAATGACTAAGTTCAAAAGGCCGTAATTCTACCAAAATTAATTCTAGGGCCAACAAAAATCCACATGCACATCTTCAATATGTCCCCAACATGTATGCAAAGTTTGAAACAGATCCATAGAAAACTGTGGGAGGAGTTGATTACACAAACTCTATACCATAAAGCGTGACAAACAGACAGACGGACGGACGGACAGACAGACGGACAGACAGACAGGGGCAAATCTTAATGCCCCCTGACTATCGTCACGGGGGCATAACAAGATTGTTTATAAAAGGATAGACAGGTAGACAAACAGAGGTAACCACTCTATAATTAACTAGAACTGTTGGCGAATCCAACTATACCCCCGCTTAACTGCTTAAATCAAATGGTGTTATTTTCGTAACAAAAAGCAGAGAGAGAGAAATCATTGTTACCATGTATACCAAATATGAATGATTGCTGTGATATCGGTTACAAAAAATTACATTATTCAAAGTAAGGAGAGAAAGAAAATCGAACAAATACAGGGAAGAAAAAGAGGAGAAGGCTGGTTCTCAATCCCATGATACAGTAAGTAATCATTAACCTGCATACCAAATATGACTACTCTAGCTTGCAAGGTTGTGGAGAAATCTTTGACGAAAAATTTCATTATTCTAAGTATGGAAAGAAAGAATATTGGACAAATACAGGGAAGAATAAGCAGGAGAAGGCTGGTTCTCAATCCCACGGTACAACATATTGTCATCAACCTGCATACCAAATATGACTACTCTAGCTTGCTTGGTTGTGGAGAAATCTTTGACGAAAAATTTCATTATTCATAGTAGGGAAAGAAAGAAAATCAGACAAATATAGGGAAGAATATGCAAGAGAAGGCTGGTTCTCAATCCCACGATACAACATGTCGTCATCAACCTGCATACCAAATATGACTACTGTAGCTTGCATGGTTGTGGAGAAATCTTTGACGAAAATTTCATTATTCAAAGTATGGAAAGAAAGAAAATTGGACAAATACAGGGAAGAATAAGCAGACAGTACAACATGTCATCATCAACCTGTATGCCAAATATGACCAGTCTAGCTTGTATGGTTGTGAAGAAATCTTTGATGAAAAATTTGATTAAAAGGGGATGGAAGGACAGACGGATGGACGGACAGATGTAAACCTGTATATCCCCCCCACCCCCCACTTTTTCAAAGCGGGGGTATAATGACTGCAACATTATTTAAATATTTAACACATCAAATACTGTTGTATAAGTTGCTTATCAAAGTGGAACAAGGGAGTTAACCTAAATATACTAGATATACCATTTTTTGTTCTACTTTTTTCCCCTGACAATATATTGTACAAGATAAATATACACAAAATAGCCTATAAGAACGAATGAAAGGGATTAACTCTAAAACGAAGAAAGGGAGAGCAGCCATTGTTGAACATGACACACCGTTGGGACTTGCTATGAAGTTTCATGAAGATATCCCGAACGGTTATCTAGTTATGGCACACACAAGACTTGCAGGGAAAAAATTAATCAAAGGGGCATAACTTGGAAACTAAGGAAGTGGGAGCAACCATTCTTGTACCCGACACATTCCCCCACCCTAATAAATATGCCTACCAAATTTCATGAAGATATCCCAAATGGTTACTGAGTTATGGCGCGCACAAGAATGTTTCCGGACAGACGGACGGACTGCGCCATGACATAATACGTCCGTTTTCAAAACGGGCGTATAAAAACATAATAATCCTAATTACCTTCCTCAGAGTTAGCACTCTCTTCTTTGGCCCAACACAACACCCCTTAATCATGACAAAGTCATTATTGACCTCTCCGTAGTGAGGAAAGCCACCAAGAGGAGTAATCGTCTTCTCAGTAGGGTCGTACTCTGTGGCTGCATTGTTCTTCACCAGCTTGCCGTCCTTCGTGTGGATACCCTGACCCATCCTATAGATCTTTTTGTTGATCTCGGTGCGGTGATGGTAACCTTTCTGACCAGCTCTGGCCACGGAGTACTGCACACGGCTAGGATGCCAGGCTCCAATACAGGCCACCTTGCGGAGACCTTTGTGAGTCTTCCTCGGCAGTTTCTTGCAGTGCCATCTGGAGGTGACACCTAGGTAAAGAACAGGAATGAAAATTCAGCATGTCCCCATCAGGGTGAGTTTTGAGGATAATTACAAAATGTTCATAGAAGATTATGTTGTGACCTCTCAGTTCTGAGTGGTCACCATCTGAACATACTTTCATACCCCCAAACATGGGAGGCTTCATATGAATACAGGCTTCAATCTGCTTCAGAAGAGATGTTTGAAAATGTTGATGGACAACATAATCTCAGTGACAGAGAAAAGGTCCAAGAATGACCTTGAACTTTGGCGACAATATTTTCATCTGCTCATTTAGTTAACCATATATACATCTAATATTATACCTTTTGACTTCCATAGTTTCTGAGAAAACCACTGTTTAAGCTTTTTCCCATACAAATCATTTTGTATTCTGAACAGTTCAGAGCTTATTTTATGTACACAACAAGACCTGTCACCGGTACGTGATAGCTTGCCTGACAGCGCCATGCCCATCACATAAAAAACTTCAACATTTTGCTAACGCCGCCACCGCCGCGTGTAGTACAATAGCTCTTCCTGAACTTTGTTCAGGCAGGCTAAAACTGTTTTATAGGTCTTTGAGTTTTCCATTTGCATGCATAGTCTTATACTATACATTATGTAACTTGTAATAAAACATACAGAACATACAATTTCAGGCAGAAATAGAGAAGTTGCAATTGATAACTTTCTTATTTCTGCATGAAATAGTATGATCACAGATTATCATCCAACTCACCATTAACAGCCATATTATGGAGTTTTGATGATATTCTGGGCCAATATCTGGAAATGAGCCATGACACAACAAAACCAACAAAGTGGCAAGTGCACCCAGCAGACTGGGCAGCCTGGGTAGCTGCCCAGTCTGATCAGTCTTCGCTGTGCACTTAAAAGGTTGCTAAGCTTGCTCCATGCAGACTGCACATAGCGAAGACCCTGATCTGACTGGGCAGCTGCCCAGGGTGATCTGAGTCTTGGCTGGGCCCACATGCCACTGTGCTGGTTTTGTCATGCCCTGGTTAAATCTGAAATACAATTCAGACAAGCTTACCCTTGACTCCTCTACCCTTGGTGACACCAATGACATCAATGTTCTCGTCCATAGCAAACACTGTGCCAACAGCCACACTCTTCTCCATATTCTGGCGAACCCAGTCCACCTTCTGAGAGATGGTGCCACCATTTACCTGGACTTCCATGATGTGGGCTTTCTTCTGACGTTTCTTCAACAGCTTTGTCTGTGAACAGAGGCTCATAATATAGGTATATGGATAAATTGCCAAGGGGGGATCACTCTTATCTGAAGTGCTCATACTAGATAACTAATCACTAATCTGGCTTGGTTCAACCTGTCCCCACAATACCTCAGGGTAGAAATATTTTGAAATATCACTTGTCTGACATGACCATATGGTGATTTCAGTTATTAAATTTGCACTAGAAACAATCAAAATTTTCAACCATCCACCAGCATGAGCCACTCGTCTAGGCGAGTGGAATTTTGCCTTGTACCTTGACAGAAAATGTTGGAAACCATATGGAGTTATATCTTTCCACTGTCACCATCTGATTTACAACTAGAATGAAATCTTATGATCATTTTCTCATTTCCCCATAAAAATGTATTTTTGACTACCTCTACCCCCCCCCCCCCCCCCCCCCCCCCAATTCAAGAACTTCATCATTCAAAACCATCACAATGTATGCTTTTATAAAGAAATCAGTCAAGTTTTATAAAAAATTCAGACAAGTTATCAAGCAATTATCAGAGCCCACCCAAGTTCACAATCTCAAATCAGTTACTTAATACAGGCCCCTGAAGCTAGTATAAGAACAAATAATGCAAGGCTTGATGCACCATGACACTGTCTTTTCTAGGGTTTTGGAAACAGCTGTAAAGGTTGACATGTTAACCTACAAAACTTTTGTGTTGGACAGAAATAATTTTTCCTATTCCCTAACTACCCCACCCCCCTTTTTTTTACTTGTGCATATAATATAAAATTTGACTTCAGCAGCGACATAGCATGGCTACAAATCATCAGTATCATGATCCCCTTGCAGGAAAGGGGGTAGAACTGCAAGGGGACTTGCCATGTTTTCTCATCATCAGCCATTAAAATTCAAAATACATATCAGTGTTTAGGATTAGGACAACTTGCCCTTCATATACAAAACTTTAACCTAAAAGATCTAAATGTGGACACTGATGCAGGTGCAAGGTTGACTTTAGTACATGTGAGCACAAAACTATATTTATCTTTTTAATACATTGTATTCATCCATTTAATTTTGGCAACCTTTGTGCATGTGGATAGTAAAAAGTTCTGTTGTTGCTTTGCTTCCACAGTATACAGCTATGGTCATGTTGGGAGGGTCGATAACCTAACCACATTATTCCTGGGCAAGCTTAGACCTCATAAGCTGTTAACCAGTACTAAGGGCACATACTTTCGCCAGTAACTGATAACTGCCCTTCTTAAATCAGCTGAAGGGGAAACTCACAAGACACTGACTTTAAGGTAAGTTGGTACACTTCCAGGAGAAACTAGAAATGTGTCCATACGACACGGATGCCCCCGCCAAGTGCCCTAAGTAAGATGGCGCCTTGTTTAAGGTACTGGCACTTGTAGCATAACTAGGTTCACAAAGGCAGACTTCTGTGGTACATGTTTTATGTGTGTGTGTGTGTTGGGGGGGGGGGGGGGGGGGGGCTTGGAGGGGGTGGGGTGTCATGACTGATATGAGATGACATTCTGTATCATCGCAGAAATGGATGCCATGCAACTTTCCAAAAGAAATAGCCCAGAAACAAGTAACTTTTCAAAAACTAACAAATGGAAACCATTATGGTATGATATAAAGTCGAAAAAGGACCATAGCTCCCACAATAATCAACAGATTTTGCCCAACATCGAACTTAACCTGTATTTTATGAGTATATACCTGTGTATAAAATATGAATTCAATACACCAATGCTTTCAAAAAATACCGAACGGAAACCAATTTTTCATACAAAATGAAGTCCAAAAAGGGCCATAACTCCCACAATAATCGACGGATTTAACCCAACATCGAGCTTGACCTGTATTTTATGATTATGTAGATGTGTATGAAATATGAATTCAATACACCAATGCTTTCAAAATATATTGAACAGAAACCATTTCGTACGTACATACGCACGCTACGCTACGTACATACGAACAGCTGTAATACTATATGCCCCCCCATTTTTAATGGCAGGGGCAAAACAATTTTGTCATTTTCATTATGCCTCCCTTTTTAAAGGGAGTCAATTCTTACACGACAGAATTTGCTCCTTTTGCCATTTATTGTTTAAGAAATTGCTTATCAAGCCTGATGATTTCATTTTACACATAACATGAAAAAAAAAAATCCTTTTTCACAAGTGCCTCAAAAATTAATGGGGGGCACTGTTTGCTTGGTTAAAAGTTGGGAGAGTCTGGAGACACAAGCTGGATTTCTTTTTGTTCATCCATACAGCTTTGTTGCAGTTGTGTGTGTGTCTGTCTTTGAGTTTTCTGTTTTGTTTTTGCCGTTTTGTGCGGTTTTCCAAAAAAATATTGACTTCAAAGCATAGTCTAGCATGGCTACAAATCATCAGTATCATGATCCCCTTGCTGGGGTTATAGACAGCAAGAAGACCTGCCATGTTTTGTAATCATCAGCCAGTTAGGTACCCAAATGATCCAAATGCAGACAGACATAGAAGCCTCCTTCTAGGTGAATATAGTATACATGAGATTAAAATATTCATTCATATTCATCCTGAATATTTTGGCATATTTTTGTGCAAACAATAAAGGTTTCCTTTAGCCTGATTGTGGCCATTGGGACCGTGGGTGTTAGTGGCCCACTGTATCTTTTGCACAGCATATGAAAGGCAGAGCTCATCCCTCTCCTTCCGCTGCCACAGAGGCCCACTGTATCTTTTGCACAGCATATGAAAGGCAGAGCTCATCCCTCTCCTTCCGCTGCCACAGAGGCCCACTGTATCTTTTGCACAGCATATGAAAGGCAGAGCTCATCCCTCTCCTTCCGCTGCCACAGAGGCCCACTGTATCTTTTGCACAGCATATGAAAGGCAGAGCTCATCCCTCTCCTTCCGCTGCCACAGAGGCCCACTGTATCTTTTACACAGCATATGAAAGGCAGAGCTCATCCCTCTCCTTCCGCTGCCGTTATCTTCCCCGTTAAGAAAATGGTACCCATTTACAGCTGGGTTGACAAAAGTTTTTCAGTCATGGTCTGGTCCAGCAGGGATTCAAACTGTGACTTTCTGCATCATAGCCAAGGGTCCTTAGCCACTCGACCATGAGCATGTACATGGACTGTCAGTGAATTAACATTGTCTGATAAGTCACTTGTAAAAAATTTTCTTTATACTTGGAAGTTTAATCTCCACTGCCAATGTTATTAGAGCAGATCTTCGTTACTCAGTAGGCTCCATTAAAAGTTTTATTTTCAATGCTTTTTTTTTCCACATACATGGCTTTTTGAACAAACTTTTGCACCCGTTTTTTCCTTGTATTTTTTTTAAGTGGATGTTGAGCATGTTAAATAATTCAGAAATTAATTAAAACATTATTTTTCTTTGTGAATGAATTATTCTCAATAAATCTGTTTAAATCACAAATTTGTATGTGCCGAATAAAAAATACTTGACAAACAAAAGACTTGTCTTTTGCTTGTCTAGTATTTTTTATTTGGCACATACCAATTTGTAATGACGATTACTGGGCTGAAGCAGGAGACACAAGTTTGACTTCTATCACTTAAGTCTTGTTTATCTACTACATCTGGGCTAAGCAACTATGCTACTAAGCAAGTAATTTGACCTTCTGTTCGTTGTTTTTCTATTTGAAAAACCTTGTGTAGTATTTTCTTTTATTTGAAATACTAAAACTACTGTAACGTGGGCCGACCTGCAAACAAACCGCCCTTGGTGGGTGAGCATGCTTTTCCACTGACGGGGTTTGTTTCCAGGTCGGCCCACGTTGCATTTGGTGGCAGGGGTGGGATAAGGTCAACTGCCAGACCGGAGTTGCCTTACCCATGTCATTCCCAGGCCAAGTCTCGGGACGAGACTTCTCAGAGGGGGGAGTAATGTGACGGTATAAGGTCACGGATATAAATAGATATGCAAATTACAAACTCGGAAGTTTGTGATCGAGTAAATGTTGGGGTATATAAGCAAATAAACCGCCCTTGGTGGGTGAGCATGCTTTTCCACTGACGGGGTTTGTTTCCAGGTCGGCCCACGTTGCACTACTTTAAGCTATAAGGGCTGACCTTTCAGATCAGGACTAGATTTGCCGTCTACAAGAAGCTATTAATGTATTTACCCTAAATATTCAACCAACATACGTGAGAAAACAGTGCAGACCCAAATCGCACTGCTCCAAAGGAGCATTCTGATCAGTATCTGCACTGCTTGCTAATAATTTCATACAATCTATCCAGTCCCAAACAAATGATGTTTTTAAGTAATCAGACCTCCAGATTAAGTGGAGTTTTATGGATAATTCAGAGATCAATTTTCTCCTTCTAATGAAGGTCACAACATAATGGAAAATTATTTCTAAATCATCACTGTCAGTAACTTACCCCTTCTTAACCCTTAAAGCGCCAAAAATTAAAATTGTTGAACTGGCAAACAGTGCAGATCCAGATGAGGTGGCTCATAATGAGCCACCTCATCTGAATCTACACTGTTTAATGAGCCACCTCATCTGCATCTGCACTGTTTGCCCTCTAGTTTTTGAATTTTCAATATGATATAGCTTGGATGAAACATTTTTTGAAATTCTGCAGACGTAAATTTTGTTGTCTGCTTTTTGGCACTTGAAGGGTCAGAGGGAGCGCTGTAAATATCTTGAAGTAAATATGGTAGCACATCTGATCATGAAACCTGTGGATATGTTCAGCATAACAACTTCAGAAGGAAGGCAGCATGGCTATAAATCATGTGATATCATAATCCCCTGGCAGGGGGACCAGCCATGTCTTTTCATCATAAGTCTATGCCGAAGTAAATCTCTCCCGACATACTATTTAACCAAGTATCAACTCTCTTGTCTCAAAGGTATCTTCCAAATAAAAATTTCGCCTTAAAAACAGTACCAAACATCAATGTCAGTCAACCGTGACATATAGGTCAAGGACATACAATTGTGTGCTGTAGTCAAATGGATGTGATGTATATATGTACCAAGTACAGGGATTATTCTGGCCCAAGATTTTTGTGAGATAAAAAATCCCATTAGGTCAAAATTAATGAGAAATTTTCAAATCTGATGAGATTTTTTCTCTCGCTGGGTCAAAGTTAGTGAGAAAATTTCAGTTCCTGTTGATTCTTTTCATTGCACGAAATATAAATCATAATGGTTAATATAAAGAAATTAGGTTTTGTTTTTCTTTATTTCCAACAATTTATTAAGGAAAATAATTTCATTAAAATGATCAAATATCAACTTTCAAACAGTTTATCTCATACCGTATAACCGTAATGATCCCAAGTTTTTTGACAGATATGTCTGGGCAAGCAGTGCAGACCAGACCAGACTGCTCCTAGATTCAGTGGGGTCTTCACTGTTTGCCATTCCACCTGCATCTTTTGTAGGCATTACTATATGGTAGGTAGAACCTCAAGTCTTTGTTTGAACTTTAGGTTTACAGCAATTTTTTTTTGGCTGTCAAAAAATTTAGGAACATTACAGTAATTAACCCTTGTCATGCTGAACCTGGATATGCCCCATCTTTGCAAACAGTGCAGATTGAGATCAGATGAAGCTATCTGATCTGGATCTTCACTCTTTGTCATGCATTTTCTGAAATTGTAAGAATAAATTACATCAAGAAATCTGACTGGTTGCTAATAATCAGAGGGGCCTTGCTCCTTGCTGTTATTATTTTCGTCGACCCCCCCCACCAGGTTTTCGGATAAACAATCGGCTTGTTTATCCACTTTCTCGGTCGCGGAGTCTTGGAAGGCAGATAAAGGGGTCGCCGAGCTCTTTGCAGTGGAGCAAAACTATCTCAAAATGCCCTCTCGGCTCGTTTGGGCCGATATCAGTTTTCTTTTCTTCGTTTCTGCCTTTGAAGATTCCATTTTGCAATGAACTACAAAAGCGCTTGCAAAGTATGAAACACTGATAGCTATTTTCGCAGGAAGCTTTGCAGTGACATAGACGATGCTGGTTACCCGCATATGTTATGCAAGTCGTTTGGCGCCAAACATTTCCGGAAACCAAAGCCTACAAAACAATCCGAATGTACCGAAATGGTCCGCATGTGCGAATACAGAAAAACACGGTGCGAATTGAATGAATTTCTCGGTGCGATTTTTTTTCTCAATCAGCGAACTTTTTTGCGATTTCGTGTAAAAAAATGCGAGAATATCGCGAAATCGCGTCAGAAAATGATCCCTGAAGTATGATGATCATAGCAGCATTAGTTTGTAAGATACAGAGCTGAACAAGTGTTTAGTTTGTAAGATACAGAGCTGAACAAGTTAAACACAATTCTTAACATTGGTTAACCTGATCACATACGACACGGACGCTAACACTAACGCATACTCGGACTATGATGTCGGGGGTATAGCGTAAGCTGTCCTTTGCATTCGCAAAGGCGTGCTAAAAATGAGGTTTACTCTTGAAGGAATGAAGCAAAAGTAGGGGAGCAAATTCTTTAAGAGTTAGCCCAATTAAGGAGGGCACAAAAGAAAATGGTAGCTGCTTCCACTGAAAGTGTACCCATGTCACCGTAAAGCATGCATTTTTGTTTTGGAGAAAACTCACAATATCCTAGAACTACTAGTATCATGAACAAGCATAATCTAACTTCAGAAGGAAGGCAGCATGGCTATAAATCATCAGATATCATGATCCCCTGGCAGGGGGACCAGCCACGTCTTTTCATCATAAGTCTATGCAGAAATAGAGCTTATACATTTCTACTCTTTATTACAGAAAATTTCTACTACAACTTTAGAGTTTAATTTACTTCCATCTGTACTACAGTATCTGCTTTTCAAAGTCACATAGCACACAGCTTGATCTGGTGACATGCTCTACTCTGTCCAACTTTAATCTATATGTAGTAACACAGTTTGCTGATGTACCTTCAGATGAAATGGCTAATGTGTACATCAGCTCTTAAAGCAAGTTACATTTATAACAATTGCATGTACTCTTATTAAAAGTTCATGGAATCTGTTACTAAATATAACTTGCTGAAAGACATGTACCCATATTTTCTGTAAGACAACTACCTCATTTCCTGCAAGGAACTTTTAAGCTGTCCATTTATAATACCATCTCTACCATCTACATTTTGAGCCTTAATACAAGAGGAGTATCTGATGCCAATGCTACAAGCAGGGCCCAGCCTGGAGGGCAATTTGGAAGATAAAAGTCTCCCTAAGCTGGCTGACTTCTCCCCACTTTGAGCTGAGGGAGAAGTGGAAATGTATAGAGTGAGTGAACTCGGGTTTAACGTCCCACCAACAACGAGGTCATATGGAGACGGGACCTCAGTTTAAAGTCTCATCCGAAAGACCGGAGAAGCAGGGGATCGAACCTGCAACCCCTGGATTGGTAGTCTGGAGTGTTATCCAATACGCTACAGCCGCTCCTAGGAAATGTATAGAACAAATAGGGAAATCCAAAATTTGGACCAAAACTTCTCCCTAAAGTGCAGTAAATGTCGTCAAACTTCTCCCTGTCTGAACAGTCTGGGCTGACCCCTGCTACAAGATCTGTCACTGTGGCTGATCATCAAGTTTTTTTTATTGACTGCTCAATGCTGAATCTGAAGCATTTAGTAATACAAGAGGCTCAGCAGCCTGGCTATTAATAATTTTATCTTGCTGGGTGCCAGGGGACCTGCCATGTCTTTTCATCGTGCATTTCATATAGGGGAAGTACACAATTAATTAAATATAACAAGAGCTCCAGGTAAGAAGGGGTAACAGGATAATTCAGATATAATTTTTCGTAATTCTCATCGAAAACACACCTTGTGACCCCTCATTAGAACCGTCTCGATGAGACAGTTCTAATGAGGGGTCACAATGTGTGTTTTAATGGAAAATAAAGAAAATAATCCCTAAATTATCCCTGTTACCCCTTCTTATCTGGAGCACTGTATAACATCCAACTTTGCCAGATAAGGAGGATATTTTCTTATGACCATAATGTGGCCATTCATTAAAACTTAAATACAAAGGTCACTAGAATGAGGGACCACAATATTTTTAAGGATAAACAGAATTAAGGTCATGGATACCTGCCATATCAACCAAGGGAAACAACTTTTGCAACTTCCTGTTTGCTATTATGGAAAAGAAAACCTTCAAATAAGGGGTTTGCTGTAAAAGTAAAGATCTGCCCCTACTGAGAAGGAATAGCAGAGATGCTTCTAGAAGTGTATTTGTTCTCCTTCCACTAAGAATAATAAATTACCGTAAAATTTCTAAATATTGGGACATAAAAAATAATTACCATAATTGTTTGCTGTAAAAGTAAAGATCTGCCCCTACTGAGAAGGAATAGCAGAGATGCTTCTAGAAGTGTATTTGTTCTCCTTCCACTGAGAATAATAAATTACCGTAAAATTTCTAAATATTGGGACATAAAAAATAATTACCATAATTGTTCTAAAATCGGAACAGTTTGGTTTTACAGTGCAGTAATGTCCAACAAGGGCTTCGCAAGCGGCGCATAATACGCCCGTTTTAATATCATAAAGGAGTATGGAATGAACAAGATTGTTTACAAAAGGATAGATAGGCAGACAAACAGGGGCAACCACTTTATAACTAATGACGGCAACATTATTCAAATATTTAACACATCAAATACTATGAGTATACCAAAAATCAGCTTCAAAGTTATTGTGGCTCAAAAGTTGAGTAATGCCATAGTTGAACAAGGGAGATAATTCATAAACTAAATATACTAGATTCTTGGCTCTACTACATTCCCCTGACAAAATCACATGTAGGGTTAAAGAATCACAGAGGAAACAGGAAATTTATGCAAGGGCAGATAATTCAGTAAGCCAGAGTTGTGGTTCTTGCTCGGGATACATTGCCCCATTATTATACATATTCCTACAAAGTTCCATTCTAATATTTCAAAAGGTTAAGGAGATATGGAGTGACTGAGAAATGCCTAAAATTACTTATCAAAGGGAAGTAACTCCAAAATGAAGGGGGAGCAACCATTCTTGTATGACACGCATCGTCTTGTGATCATGCACATTGCTATAAAGTTTCATCATGATATTCCAAACGGTTACAAAGTTAAGGTATGCACAAGATATGTATACACAAAAATAACCATAATCAACTAATGAAAGGGATGTAACTCTAAAATGAAGAAAGGGAGAGCAGCCATTTTTGTACGTGACACATCGTTGAGACTTCATACACATTGCTATGAAGTTTCATGAAGATATCCCAAACGGTTATCTAGTTATGGCGCGCACAAGACTGGCAGGGAAAAAATTAATCAAAGGGGCATAACTTGGAAACTAAGGAAGGGGGAGCAACCACTTCTGTACGCGACACGTTCCCCCAACCTAATACATATTCCTACCAAATATCATGAATATATCCCAAAAGGTTAATGAGTTATGGAGCGCACAAGAATGTTTACGGACGGACGGCGCCATGACATAATACGTCAGTTTTTTCAAAACGGGCGTATAAAAAATGCTAATGGGATTGCACAGTGTAAACCCTGACCAGATTGCTCCTTGAGGACCAGTCTGATCTGGGTTTGCACTATTTGCTCAGACCTAACTGTTCCAATATATGGAGTTTTTACGTATAATTAAATATTGAACTCATTTTTTTATGGCTTTGAAAGAGATGCATTGGGGTCTTTCTGACAATGCTTACTGAGAATCCCCAACTCCCAGAATATTGTAGCTACTCCCTCTTATCTATAGCTCTGCCTGTTTAGCTCTGTCAATTCCAAATAAAAGGGGATATCGAGAATAATTTCAAAGATAGTTTTTTCTTACTTCTCAAAGAAAATGTGTTATAATCCCTCATTAGAACCGTCTCAGTGGGACAGTTCTAATGAGGCCTCAGGGGTCACAAGGATTTTTTTTAAAGAAAAATAAGGCAAACTATCCTTAAATTGTCCCTGTTACCTTTCTTATCTAGAGCATTTATTATTGTCATACCTGGGTGTGGACGATGGCCCGGATCACCTTACAGTACTTCTTCATCTTGGAAAAGTCTCGCTCGATCTCCTTCTTTCCGGCATCATCATTCCAACGCTGGGAAGACTTGGTGAAAGCCTTCTTCTTTGCACGGTACCTAAATACAAACTGCGCTCTGACTCATCACGGGTAAAACCCACGAGCGGAGAACAGGAGTGCAGAGCTCTTCAAGCACCTTCATAAATTCCAGTGCAAACGAGAGGAGCTATATACAATACCAGGCTCATCAGCCAATGAAGGCCAGAGGAGCTAGAAATAAAACAGCTACAGTCATTAAACAAAGCATGTCAACAACAAATGAATATTAAAAGCTATTAATTTCAATGTGCGTTATTGATCAGTACTAAACAGAAGCTTTAAATTTAAACTTATTTGCTGTACATAAATTTTTTCTTCCTTCTTGCACAAAATATCTGAAATATCTCACAAGAACTGCTTCTTCCCCACATCATTCTGTACACTTTTTATGCAGGAACAAGACAAATTCAGCGTTTTAGATAAGAGGGAGTATTTGATGGTAACAGTGAATTTTTCTCTTTTTGGAATGCTGTTCCCCTCACCTGAACTGTTTCAATGAGGCAGTTCAGAAGTGGGGTCATAACATACATTTTTTTACAGATTTATCAGAAATCATTGGTTATTATGACAATAAACTCCCTTACCTACAGCTCTGAATCTCAGCAAGCCCAATCCTTTAAATTAAATGCACCTTTTTTTTAAAGAAATGTGAATGTTAAAATTTAAATACATGTCAGTTCATTGATAGTTATCTCAACTTATCTGCTGTTCCTGTGTACCTATCCTCATTGTATGCTAGGAAAAACAGCTTAGTCTGCTACATCCATTATCCACCAACCGGGCTCTAGAGGATAAAAGATAATGGAAATCTCACTACTGTAGAATAAAGAGTAGCTCTGTTTATCTAATGAAGGCTTACCAGTTCTTGTAGAATCTCCTCCTACACTCTTCACTCAGATGTTCGGCCCAGATGGTCTTGAAGGCTCTCATACCACTTGGAGTCTCAATATAGCCCACACATCCTACCACCATCATTGGCGGAGCCTCGATAACTGTCACAGCTTCCACTATCTCTTTCTTGTTGGATTCTGATGAAAAAATTAAAATTAACTGCAGATCTTAAAATTTAGACGTTCAGAGCCATAATGTGAAATAGTCAAACCTGTTTGGAGCAGAGGGGCTCATTTGTATCCATTACTGTTATTTACAGTACACGCAACGTGAAGACTAGATCTGACACGCTCTCGCGAGAAATTTTAATCTTTTCCACTAAAATTAAGTGGGGGTTTTTGCGTGTGAAATGCGTGGGAGATGCGAGACACTCGCGAGATGCGTGACATTAAACTTGCGAGAAAACAATTTCTTTTCATGCAAGACACGCAACTTTCGAGAGAAAGGATTAACTCCATGTATGCTCAGGTGAGTCATCGGCGCTAAACTTAATCACGCGTGACGCGTGTTTTCGAGTGGAAAGGATTAAGGATTCCTGGCAATTTCACAGGTCATTATATGTTGTACAGGTAATTCATTTTTTTTTATACATTGGGCCTAAAAAAAAGTTGTGTGACTCTGGTTTCCCGATAGGCTGGTCTCTTTTGGCGCCGACTCAAAAATTTTTAGCGGCAAAAATTACGATCGGCAATTTCCGCCATTCAGGAAATAACGGAAAGTGCCGAACAAATAGACAGCGTAAACCGCTCACGCTATGACGCGTAAAGCATACAAGTTTGTCGCATTGTATTTAATACTGCGCAGGCTGATCCTACTATTTACTATCAGCGTATCAGTGTTAGAAATAAGGGCCAGGCAGCAACTTGCCCGCAGGGCAACCTGAAATGAATTTCAGCTTGCCCCACAAGATTTCAACTTGTCCCACTGTATTTCCATTTACATGTCATTGTCTTCCGAAGTCACATAAATAAATATAGTCCAGAAATGCTCTCCCTTTCTGAGACACTAAGCATGAATTCATGAACTTCAGACAAACTGACCAACAGTTTTGATAACAGTTGCCTAATCATTTTCACAGTGCTACTTTGACTGGAATTCTTTTTATTTTTCTCAAGACTACAAAACACTATATTGGTGGGTATCAAACTATCATGCAGACATGAAATAAAATTATTTTCCAGAATTTTATCACCCAGAATTTCAGGTTGTGCAGGGGGCAACCTTCCAAGACTATCAGCTTGCCCCCAGCAAATTCAGCCCGTGTCGGGCAAGTGGGCAATTGCTTATTTCTAACACTGGCGTATGGAATAAGATTCCTTTCACCGTCTGATGATTCAACACGTGTCCAGTTTTGTGCTCTTGAGCGCGCAGGGGTTTTATTAACCATAAGTCCGTTGGTCCTGGACCAGTGATTTTTGGGCATGACCAGTTGATGTTTTTGGTAGCTGGTCCTGCAGACCAACTGATTTTGAAATTAAATGAAAACACGAGAACAAAGAATAGCCAAAACATCGGGAGGACCACTTAAATTGTGGATAAGTTGGTCCTGTGGACCACCACTCATTCAGTCCTTAGCGAAATCCCTGAGCGCGGCGTCCTTTGATGTCATAAGGCACGAGACTGACCTATAAACGTTCTGTGTTTACCATTGTTGCGACGATTTCCCCGATTATGGGAATTCAACAAAAGAAATGAACTTCGAGTATAAGTTCCAAAATGTCGATTTATTAACGATACTGAGCCCTAACGATAATGGCGTCTTCAACAATCTTTTTTCCACTGAGCAACCTAGCAACAGACGTTAACGTAATTACGACGTTACGCAGTTGACGTAACGTCCAATAATGTTAGTCTCTAAAATAATCTCCACTCCATTTTCCCCTCCTCAAAATGCTGTGCTATTTTGATCAGTTTCTTTTTTTGCATTAAACAATTAAAGATTTAAAATACAAAAACGTTTCAATTGCGAACGAACATATAGGTCAATAAGATATAAAAATGTTTCTATAGTAGGCTTCTCTCCAGTATGGATTGACGAAATAAGAATGTCAAATTTTATCAGTTCCTTAATCTAGCCTACAAATCACATTCTAAGGGGCATAACTTTGTCACCGATCTCATTAAGGTACCAGGGCCTGACAAATCCATTGTCCGGCTGCCCGGGACAAGTTGAATTTTTACTGGGCAAGTTTAATATTTTCTCACTTGCCCAGCAAAATGCATAAGATATATAGGGAAAACCGAAAAATTTCAGGGTTTTGGAGCAGAAACTATGTACCGGACAAGTAGATCAAATTTTGATTTGTCAGGCCCTGTGGTACCATCTCCAATCTGGATCTTGGCGACGCGCACTCTTCCATCTATCCCTGGGTAGACCTCAAGAACCCGTCCAAGCGGCCAGTTTCCTCGTGACGTGTCTGGTGAAATAACTAGTACCACCTCTCCGACTCGTATGTCCCGATGTTCCCGATGCCATTTTTTGCGCACGCTGAGCCCCGGTAGCCACTCTCGAAGCCATCTCTGCCAGAAATGCCGGACCAGCTCTTGGATCCGGCGCCATCGCTTTCGGGGATTGAACTGGGTGTCATCCACGGATGTTGGAGCAAACTGACCCCCCATCTGTCCGTGTAGAAAATGGTTTGGCGTCAGTGGAACGTCGTCAGCCGGGTTTGCGGACTGGTATGTCAAAGGCCGAGAGTTTATCAGTCCCTCGGCACCGATTATCGCCGTCATTAACTCTTCATCAGTAATGTCTGCGTTACCCAGTATGGCGTTGATCGCTCGTTTAGCAGACTTTATCATTGATTCGTGTATACCGCCGAAATGTGGCGCAAATGGTGGATTGAAATACCACATTACTCCGTTGTTAGCGATAGATTCCTTTACCTTTTCCTTGTCTAATTGCGAAAGTAACAATTTTAACTCCTTGTCAGCAGATTTAAAATTTGTTCCGTTGTCTGAATATACTTCTTCCGGCAGTCCTCTGCGGCTAGCCATTCTGTAAAATGCATTTAAAAACGAGTCCGTGTCAAGTCCAAATGCTAATTCCAGGTGTACCGCTCTTGTGGTTAAGCACGTAAAAAGGCACAAATATCGTTTCTGGCGACTTTTGCCCCGTCCTTGTTTTGTTATAAATGGACCGCCAAAGTCCACCGATGTTCTGGTGAAAGCCCGCAACTAAGTCTTCAATCTTGATAGGGGCAATGGGGCCATGATCTGCTGACAAGCTCTCGATTTACGTCGTCTACACTCGGCACACTCCTTTTCCCATTTGCGTATCACTTCGCGAGCTGAGATAATCCAATACCGGGCCGACAGTGCTGCTAGTGTTTGGTTAGTCCCTGACGCATGGTTACCCTTTTCGTGAAATTCTTTTACTATTAGTTTTGTGATCCAGCCTTTTCTCGGTAGAATGACCGGATACCGAACGTCGAACGATAGGAATTCGGCATGTTTTAACCGTCCATCAGACCTCATCAACCCATCATCATCCAATCTTGGTTGTAACCCAAGCAGTTTGCTGTTCGAAGGTAATGGCTGTCCGCGCGACAAAGCTGTCCATTCCTCCCGAAGTTCTGTACACTGAGTATTCCTCCCGAAGTTCTGTACACTGAGTATATCTAATAAGCTGAATCTCTGCTCTTTTCAGCTCATTAGCCACTAGCTCTCCGAATGTTCTCTCTGTTTTAGGTGTTCGACAGTTTTCAATAAAACGATTGATCCACGCCTGTATTCTTCTTACTTTTAACCAACTTGAATAGCGGACTGGGTCTAAAGGAAATGTGATGCCTTCAGTTAATGTGGTAAAAGTATAATATGTATCATCGTCGATCATTGGCTCTTCATACCTTGACTTTTTCTGTGTCGATTTTGAAGATCTCTTCATTTCATTATCTCCTTTGGGATCCCCGAAAGGTTTATTCACAGGCCAGGTTTCTTCTGGCTGTCTTAGGAATTCAGGTCCTTTCCACCACGTAATGCAGTCAACAAGTTCTGCTGCATTTAATCCCCTACTTAGAATGTCTGCGGGATTCTGACCTGTAGGTACATATCTCCACTGGTCTGGACTGGTGCATGTTTGTATCTCGCCTACTCTATTGGCTACAAAGGGCTTAAACTCTCGACTTCGGCCCCGAATCCACCATAGGACGTTTGTGCTATCAGACCAGAAGACAGTCTGACTGATGGGTACCTCCATAACTTTTGCCACCCTTGAGGTAAGTCTGACGCCGATGATTGCACCCATTAACTCCAAACGAGGAATGCTGGTTGCAGTGCTTGGTGCAACACGTGTCTTTGCGTCCACTATATTGCATGAGACAGAACCATCTTCGAAGGTAGATCTTGCGTATACAACGGCCCCATAAGCATCTTCTGACGCATCCACAAATGTATGTAGCGACCTGGTGCCAGCACTATTCCCTTTCGTCCAAAGGCATCTTGGAATCTGCACGTGCTTCAAACTTTCAAGCTCACCGAACCATGCACGTGCGGAACTGCTTAACGATTCGGTCAGTTCCTCATCCCATTCTAAGCCCGCTGTCCACATATCTTGGAGCAACATCTTCGCTCTAATCGTGTAAGGCGCAAGAAATCCGATCGGATCAAATAGTGTGGCGATTTTTTTCAGGAAGTTGCGTTTTGTGTACAGCATGTTATTGTCTGGGGCGCGCTCTTTGAATTTAAAAATGTCTTGATCTGCTTGCCACCACACACCGAGCGTCTTGGCACACGGTAGTTTGTCAAGGTCTAAATCAACTTCCGATTTTCGATCCTCTAATGGAATTTCTGATAGAATCTTCGATGAATTGGACAGCCATTTGCGTGCATGCATGCCAGCTTTGGTCAACAGATGAGACAGTTGTTTGTACAAAGCGACACCTTCTCTCTCTGTCAGTACAGAGTCCATTGAATCGTCCATATAGGTTGATTTTCTAATTGTTTCCGTAGCAATGGGGAAGTCATTATGGTAATTCTTGGCATGGTGTTGTAAAACAAATTGGGCCAGAAATGGCGACGAATTTACCCCAAACACAATTCGGTCGAACTCGTATACATCTGGAAGTCTATTTGGGTTGGTTCCCCTCCATAGAAATCGATGATATAACTTGTCCTCTGGTGCTATACCTATCCGAAGATACATTTCCGCTATGTCACACACCACTGCAACTGGAAACCGCCTAAAGCGCAACAGAACATCAAATAGATCTCGCTGTAGTTTTGGTCCCTGGTGTATGACATCATTTAGGGATATACCTTCACACTTTGCAGAGGCGTCGAAAACGATTCTTATTTTGGTCGTTTCCTTGTCAGGCTTAATGACTGGGAAATGCGGTAGATACCATTTTGAGCTGGATTGTTCGTGCTTTGAAACTTTGCGGATATAACCCTTTTCTATGTACTGGCTTATAGTTTGGCTGTATGCAGTGACGATATCTGGTGTTCTCGCCAGTCTTTTTTCAGTATTTTCAAGCCTGCGTAGTGCCATTTTGTAATTATCCGGTAAGGTCGATTTATTCTCTTTCCATGGGATACCAACCCGATACATGTTATCCCTATACTGGATCGATTGTTTAGTTGTTTTCAGAGCTGACTGTTCCTCGATTCGTACAATAGGTGAGTCCCCTATCTTAGAAATATCCTCGATTTCCCAGAATCTTTTCAGAGTAGCAGTTAGCTTTTCGATTTCAGATTGCTCTTTTACAAAATAAGTAGTCGCAAAGTTCGTTTGCAATGCTGTTCTGCCCTTTGCTTCTGGATTTCCGACGCATGTCCAGCCAAGTGGTGTTAATCTTGCTACTGGCTCGCCTGGTCGACCCCTCACTTCCTCGATCGCACAATGTAGATCAGCACAATCCAGCCCTATAAGTTGTTTTCAGAGCTGACTGTTCCTCGATTCGTACAATAGGTGAGTCCCCTATCTTAGAAATATCCTCGATTTCCCAGAATCTTTTCAGAGTAGCAGTTAGCTTTTCGATTTCAGATTGCTCTTTTACAAAATAAGTAGTCGCAAAGTTCGTTTGCAATGCTGTTCTGCCCTTTGCTTCTGGATTTCCGACGCATGTCCAGCCAAGTGGTGTTAATCTTGCTACTGGCTCGCCTGGTCGACCCCTCACTTCCTCGATCGCACAATGTAGATCAGCACAATCCAGCCCTATAAGTACGTCTACGATTGGTCTCTTTGCAATCCGCAGAAAGTTGATGCTTTTCAGATGCGGCCATCGCTGGACATAGCTACTCCAGTCGAGAGCAGACATGCTCCCTGTCACTCTGTTTGCTGTATATGCGGTAATTTTTGTGCTAACATTGCCGGTAACACTTTCCAGTTCGACCATGACGGGCCTCGTTTCAAATGTTTCGATCTGTCCATTCAAAACATTAACTGTTACCTTTTCAGTTTTACCTTGAAGACCCAGCTCCGCAGCGACATCAGCGTTGATGTATGTCTTAGTACTGGCATCATCGAGCAAAGCGTTCACTTTCAACGATCGACAGCCGTTCTTTAGTACGATTGGTACAGTTCGAAGTGCTATGTAATCTGCGGTCATATAGTCTTGTGTTGCCATTGTTGTGTGCTGTTTGCTCTCCTTCCCCTCCCTGCCGGAAGTGACCTGTTCGCCGGAAGGTCTATCTGATATATTCAACTTCTTGCTGTCTGTTCTGTTTATGGCAATCAACTTTGGTTCGGTTTCATGTGATTGCTGAATTTTGTGTCTGTGTAACAGCCTATGGTGTAATTCTTGACACCCGTTCTGGCCGCACTGACGGCTTCGTGGGCATGATTTCCCAGAATGCCCATCTGCCAAACAACGATAACACAGCTGAAAGCGTTTGGCAACATTCCATCTTTCGGAAACACTCTTCTGTATAAAGTCTTGGCATTTCCAAATGCCATGTTGTGCTCCACATATCCGACATAGCAAATTCTGCATACTACGATTGTCTACTTTGCCTCCAAAGAATGTTCGCGTATTCTTGTATTTTGGTGCCGCTGGCGTAGACTGGGTGTCCATTATCCTGCTTGCCACACCATGAACTGTCTCGGAGGCGACTGTTTGGAATTCAGACTCCTGAATCACCCATGTTCTTAAAGTATGTACTGATTCCGACAGGCTATTTTCGAATATCCATCGATGATAGCGCGCAAGCATCGATTCAGGCAGTTTTCTCTGCAATTTGGTATACAAAGAACCAGCCCCAAGTTCATGCTGCTGACCGGCTTCTTGAAGGTTTATCAGTGCAATGTCCAACAAATCAGCGAACTGTTCTAGATCCCTAGCATTTCCGAGCCGTATTTGCCGGAACCGTTCTAGCTCTTCTAGATAAATAGCGATTTGCCGACGCTTTCCTCCAAATTTTCTTTCCAGTCGTTCTTTCGCCGCTTCATACGCAACAGCCGAGTGTCCCAGATTTTCAATTGCCTTGAGTGCTTCTCCCGATAGATATTGTCTGAGTTGTAGCAGTTTGTACTCTCCTGTCGCTGGCGCACTGTCTATACACGCCAAGAAAGCAGCTTTCCAACTCTGGTATGTTCCCTTGTCTCCAGTAAATACCGGTATTTGTACACGTTTTAGTTGTCGCCAAAGGTCCTGCCCGATTGATGGAACGTTGCAGCTGACTGACGGTTCTGATGTTCTGCCGTGGACACGCGGCTCAAATGGTGCAGCATGCGCATTCATACCGGTTTCCTTGACTACTTGGCCTACAGGGTAAACTCCTTTCTGTTGTTCGTCTTCGTCCTGGCGTCCATGCGGAAAGGCAGAGCTATGTCGACTACTATGATCTAGGTTCTCATTTGACTTATATGCTTCTAGGTTTGAGTCAATTAAACCAGTTTCGCTTGACACAGAGGCATGAAGAGATTGTTTATCTTTGACCGGCACTGGCAAAGTGTTACGAATACGTCCATTTATAGTAGAAGATTTTACCTCAGATAATGTCTGCGTCTGCGATATTTCCTCCTTCTGGTACGTCTCCGAACTATCATCGGTAATGTCCATTCTTTGAAGGAGATCGATTGAAATAGTATCCGATGATATACTCGATTTGTCGTCCTTGGTCGAGTTCAAGTACTCTTGTGCTGCTTCGTACGCTATGTAGAAATCTTCTTCTATCTTTTCCATCTCGCTAACAACGATCTTGCTTTTTTGAAATTCTTCATTTTTAGTATAAAAGTCCGAAAAATTTGACAATACTTCCATTACTATCTCCATGCAACTATCCATTTTTCTGCAGGCCTCCTTAATGTCCTGACGGCTGGTATTTTCATGTTCTTCTATCACCAACAACAGTCTGTTTCTCGAACGCGTGAAGTTCGATTTTGATCTGGATTTGTCCTTCTTAAATTCCGTTTCTAGTCGTGCGATGTCAACGATATTGCTGCGACTGTCCTTTGTAATTACATTTGCCGATGACGCCATTCTAAAAATTTCTTTTCTTTTTCTGTCTATATTTCGCTTATTTTTAACCTCGCTCTGCTACCAGTTTGTTGCGACGATTTCCCCAATTATGGGAATTCAACAAAAGAAATGAACTTCGAGTATAAGTTCCAAAATGTCGATTTATTAACGATACTGAGCCCTAACGATAATGGCGTCTTCAACAATCTTTTTTCCACTGAGCAACCTAGCAACAGACGTTAACGTAATTACGACGTTACGCAGTTGACGTAACGTCCAATAATGTTAGTCTCTAAAATAATCTCCACTCCAACCATATTTCAACAAATGCTACCGTCTTTACACTTTATTATGGCGAAGGTCCTGAACGCGTTCAGTCACCTTTGAATATAGATATTATTATGTTTATTAGTCCGAATACTTTGAGAATTTTTCCGCGCAGAAGAATCAGTTTCGTTTTTCATATAGATAATGCGATTTTGCCATAGTTCTGATTTAAAAAACAAACTTCTCACCTCTTATTTTTCCTTCATTTTGATGCATTTTTAAAGTCCAAACACTTTGACTATTGATCCACGATGCAAAATCATATTTTCCATATTTCATGAATGAACTGATTAAGAGGATGCAGCTGTGACGTATATTTTTTAGCTGTCAAACCAACAGGTTTACAAATTTGCGTAATTCAGAGAGTCGATTAAATGGACGTCAGACTGCCCATTTGCTAATCAAGCCAGGCCACTTATTGTTGTCGTGTACAATCATAGGTGAAACTTGACAGCTCTTACATCAGAAAGTTTATGCTTACTTGACCGCGGGTTTATATTGGTTAATGAGTAAACCTTTCGGCACGTGCCGCTAGCGGCTATATCTTTGAGTTCAAAAGCTGATCGAAACGCTTTGATCTTTGTGACTGTTTTGACATGGATTGGGATATTATCAGTGGCGGCTGAGCGAAATTTTTTGTCCGTGTCATCATTCTAGAATTTGAAAGAACTCCGTTTGCTACTAACTAACCTATTAACAATATTCTTTCAAACATAAGCCTCTCTAATTAAGTCGCCGCATAATTGCTACAAAGTTACGCTGATCACGATAATTGTTTATCAACCCATCCTTATTCGTAAATGTAAATACTGTACGGTCAAACAATACTTGCGTTGAGGATGCGATCAATTAGCTTATTCACGCACGCTTACAATGTATTAATTGAACCGTTATCAGTGTCGAAAAACAAGAGGGCCATGAGGCCCTGAATCGCTCACCTGTGAGCAATTGGCAAGGTGGCTTTTTCTAATCATGTCTGAAATTGTCAAAATATGAGTTTTGGGTCAAAAGTCAAAGAATGACCATGACTACTTGTACTCATAAATCTTCATGTACTCATTAAGACAACCATATATACCATTTTTAGGCCAAAATCTTCAAAACTTTCCATGAAATCTTATGTTCTAGCATCTTCCCATATTTGACCATGCCGCAAGAAAGGTCAAGGTAAACCCAAGGTCATCATTTGAACAGTCTTGGTGGTACTCTAGTACTCCATGCTACTTACCAAGTTTCAAGCCATAAATGTATTGGTTCTGGAGAAGAAAAATATTAAATATTTATACCATAAATAGTAATGGCGGCCATGTTGGTCATGTGACCTGGACCTTTGAACAAATTTTTATTCAATCAACCCCTGGAGGCTCTATATGAAATGTGTTTACAATTGGCCCTTTGGCTTTTGAGGTAATGTTTGAAAATGTCAAAATATGAGAGATCTGGATCAAAGATCAAGAAATGACCTTGACCTCTTGTACTCATAATTCTTCATGACCTCATTAAGACAACTGTATATACCAAGTTTTAGGCCAAAATCTTCAAAACTTTCCATGAAATCTTATGTTCTAGCATTTTCCCATATTTGACCTTGCTGTAAAAAGGGTCAAGGTCAACCAAAGGTCATAATTTGAATAATCTTGATAGTACTTGAGTACCCAATGCTACATACCAACTCTCAAGGCCATCGGTCAATTGGTTCTGGAGAACAAGATTTTTAAAGGTTTTAACCATATATGGGCCTGGCGGCCATGTTGGTCATGCGACCAGGACCATTAGAAAATTTTTTCATTCCCTCAACCCCTGGAGACTCTATATCAAATTTTGTCACAATTGGCCCAGTGGTTTTTGAGGAGATTGTTTGAAATTGTCAAAATATGAGAGTTCCGGGTTAAAGGTCAAAGAATGACCTTGACCTCTTGTACTCACAAATCTTCATGTACTCATTAAGATGACTGTATATACCAATTTTTAGGCCAAAATCTTCAAAACTTTCCATTAAATCTTATATTCTAGCATTTTCCCATATTTGACCTAGCCGTAAAAAAGTCAAGGTCAACCCAGTGTCATAATTTGAACAATCTTGATAGTATTTGAGTACCCAATGCTACATACCAAGTTTCAAGGCAATCGGTCATATGGTTCTGGAGAAGAAGATTTTTAAAGGTTTTTGCCATATATGGGCGTGGTGGCCATGTTGGTCATGTGACCTGGACCGTATGAATAAATTTTAGTTCGCTCAACCCTTAAGGCTCTATATGAAATTTGGTTACAATTCGCCTAGTGGCTTTTGAGGAGATTGTTAGAACTTGTCAAAATATGAGAGTTCTGGGTCAAAGGTCACAGAATGACCTTGACCTCTTATACTCATAAATCTTCATGTACTCATTAATATGACTGTAGACACTAATTTTTAGCGCAAAATCTTCAATAGTTCCCAAGATATCTTATGTTGTAGCATTTTCCCATATAAAAGCATAAGGAAGCAAATTTGACCTTACCGTAAAAAGGGTCAAGGTCAACCCAAGGTCATAATTTGAACAATCTTGGTAGTACTCGCCTACCTGATGCTACATACCAAGTTTCAAGGCCATCGGCCTGTTGGTTCTAGAGAAGAAGATTTTTTTAGATTTTTACCATATATGGGCATGGCGGCCATGTTGGTCATGTGCAGTGCTGGAAACGGCCAGTGGCCCGGTGGCCAAATGCTCCTAATTTTTGTTTCGGGCCACCAGAAATCTCCAAAATATGGCCTTTAGTGGCCCAAATTTATCTTTCTGGCAATACTAAATGAATGGAAACTTTAGCTAGTGGATAATTTGGGCCACTGAAAGTTAGACTTGCTAAGCTTTTGGGCCACCACATTAAACTTGCGAGTTTCCAGCACTGCATGTGACCCGGACCGTTTGAACAACTTTTTGTTCCTAAGGTCCCAGGAGGCTCTGTATGAAATTTGGTTACAATCGGCCAAGCGGTTTCAGAGGAGAAGTTGTTTGAAAGTGTGGACGGACGACGGACGGACGACGTACGACGGACAACGGAGCCTTACCATCCTATAAGCTCCCCCGGAGCCGCTGGCTCAGGTGAGCTAAAAATGCATTGCGAATCATATGCCTTGTCTGTAAAGGTACATGTACTTGTATAGAAACTTGCATTTACTGTACCCTACCTGGACAAAATTCCACGCGTGATGGAGAAAGTTTCTCGCATACATCATTCTATGAATCTCCCGCGAGATGAGAGGAATTTTCTTGCGTGGAATGTGGGGATTTTTAAACACGCGAGGAAGTTTTGTGTGAAATGAGAGAGTTGGATTTGATCCCTTCCTCACGATTTTAAGTGTCACGTGAGAGAGCGTCAGATCAAGTTTTCACGTTGCGTGTACTGTAGGTCTACGGTCATCTTTCCTGAAATGCTGCTATAGCATCTTTACTTAAATAGCTAATCTGAGTCGCAGAACTAAAGAATAGAGGATAGCATATATCAGTGACCAACTACTGTGTGTAGCAGAAAATTAAAACTTATTTGTGGCTTGACCCCTCATTTTCTACCCTTATTGGGCTAATCAATTTCAACAAAAGTTGTCAGAAGACAACAAAGCGCGCCTTACAGGTGCTCGACTCTCACAGCGCTTGTGGTATTGAAAGGTTCTTGTCCAAATGTATGTGAGTGTAAAGTATAATAATTGCCATCTATATAAGGACTGAGAAATGTGATAGAGTGGGTGAAGCATAAAGCACATGTCAAATCCATACATGGATGGTGATGCTAAAATGTTTTTGTCCATATATAAGTATGTGCCAAGTATAATGGCTCTAACCCATATAGGGACTGAGAAATATTACAAAGTCGGTGAAGCGTATCATAAAGTCAGTGAAGCAAAAATGTAGGTCGAATCCATATATGAATGATGGCATTCAAACGCTCCTGTCCATGTAGGTGTGTGCCAAGTATCATGGCCCTAACCCATACAGGAACTGAGAAATATCACAAAGTCAGTGAAGCGTATCATAAAGTCAATGAAGCATAAAATATACTCAAATCAAGAGGATGCAGCTGAAATGATCTTGTCCATGTGCAAGTGTGTGCATAGTATAAATGTAACCCATTTAGGGACTGAGAAATATAAAGTCAGTGAAGCATAAAAATGTAGGTCACTGTCCTACATGGTTGGTTACACTCTAGAGGTATAACAACCTTATAGTGTTATAGTGACAGGTCAGGTAACCGGGACTATGTCCCACCTTCCTCTTCTTGTTTACGATAATGCAGCGGACTGAATTGCAACTTTCATATTTCGATGGATGGATGACTTGCGATTTTACGTCCTTTTCAACAGTATTTCAGTCATATCAGGATGATGGGAAGTTGATAATTTGATAATGAAAGGCTGTGTGCAATGGAACCCCGTTTATGGTAGGAAAGATTCTCGCCTCCAGCGGGATTCGAACCCGGTCCGCTAGATCAGTAAGCCTAACCCACTGAGCTACCGGGGCTCCTTCATATTTCGAAATCAGTTGACTTGAAATTTTACCAAGTGGTAGAAAAAAGATTGACATCTGATAGTATTTTATAAATTTAACACATTTTTCGTCGAGTGCCTGTGCCACGAACCCACCCTTAATTTGGGAACGGTGTGTAGACCATTCACAGTGCTGGAAACGGCCAGTGGCCCGGTGGCCAAATGCTCCTAATTTTTGTTTCGGGCCACCAGAAATCTAAAAAATATGGCTTTTAGTGGCCCAAATTTATCTTTCTGGCAATACTAAATGAATGGAAACTTTAGCTAGTGGATAATTTGGGCCACTGAAAGTTAGGCCTGCGAAGCTTTTGGGCCACCACATTAAACTTGCAAGTTTCCAGCACTGCATTCAATACTTACTGGAACCCGGTCTGTCCACTTCTCGCACGATGTGGGTCATGCCAGCCTTGTAACCAATGAAAGCAGTTAAATGGACTGGCTTGTTTTTGTCATCTTTAGGGAAAGCCTTTACTCTACCCCTGTGTCGCCTTGCACGCTTCTTTGGCAAAAAGCCCTTCGAGCCGTGACGTGGTGCAGAAAACTTCCTATGAGACTGTAAAGAAATACAAAAAATCACGATATACAATCAAACAACTAAATTCGATTGATGAAACACTCATTTCCATTTTGAGTTAAGTACAACTTCGCTTAAATTGACCGATGGCAACAGATACGTTTTATAAAACATTGAAGTATGTCCTACCATGTTGAAGGCGAGTCGAAAAAGGAAGGTCGTAAGTTGGTTCAAAGATAAAATTTGAGCCGCGACACGAGAAAAAACAACTAAGTGGTTGTGCGCCAAACGCACTCAGATCAGCCTGGGCATCTGCCCAGTCTGACCAGGGTCTTTGCTTTCCGCATAGGGTAGCTTAGACCCTTAGCTACCCTTTAAGCGCATAGCAAAGACTCTGGTCAGACTGGGCGCATGTCCAGGCTGATCTGAGTCTGCGCTGGGTGCAAACCACTTTGTTGATTTTCTCGTGTCGCGTCTCAATTTTAATAACGACATACATGTATATAGTTCGTTTTTGTCAGAGCCAATGTAAATAAATCTTAAGTCGCAACAACAAGAAACTATTGAAATAAATGTTGTTTTTTGTTTAGGGCACAAAAAAAAAAATACTGCGTGCGTTCGGGGTTTCGCCAATTGTTGTTGTTGTTGTGTAGAAATTCTGCCCGTCTCGGCACACCACCAGATGGAATATGACTGCAGGTCCTATGTTGCAATATCAGGGGCGTCGGAACGATTTTGACATTGGGGAGGCGGATTTTATCCACCCCACCCCAGCCCCCAAACCAAAAAGAAAATAAAAGTTTATGAAATAATAAAATCTGAAAGAGTTCCTTCAAGAGCAGAGAATACACTCCAAAGATAATACATTCGGCTACTCAAGCCTCATCAGTGACCCTGACATAGCCAGAGGAGAGTATGCTGTACTTTCTAAATTTTGACAAGGCAGTCGATTCAAAGACTGATTAGTAGATCTGGGCGTACTCGAAACGTAATAAACGTGCTGAGCTTGCCAGAGTGACACATAGGGAAATGTGTGTATTATAGTGTGATGTTTTAACTGGTGCTGGAAGTTTCATAGATATTTATTATGGATTAAGGGACGAGTCATTTATTATCAGGTGTGGGGGACGGGTACATTTTCATATTATGAGTCACCAAAATTCCCCCCCCCCCCGCACTCTCACCGGAATTTTTTTCCGACCCCCCCCCCCCCCACAGATAGGTGACAAAAAAGTTTATGACCCCCACACCATCCCAGATCCCCAGCTACCCTTCACACACACACACACACCGTATTACCTTTTTTGGGAGCTGACCTCAATCAAAACCTGTATGAAACACAAATAACATTTTCTTACTATGACAGATTGATAAATCATGCAGATTAATGGTAATTAAATTTTTTCAGCATATTTTTGCACTTTTTTCTGTTTATGGCCATGTAGAAATCTGTTGTCGAAAGTTCAACAAAACTGTTAATAACAGTAATGAAGGGAGGGGGGTGTCTGGGGGCGCAGCCCCGAGAAGCCACAATAGGTTTGCTAATGACAAGGCAACTGGAGAGCTGACATGATTTTATAGACAACTGTATACTGTCCTACTAGCAAATCTTTTTTTGATATGATATGGCGAAGTTTTGTGTGTCATTTTCCATAAATGTTTTTTAAGTTTGAGTTTGAGTTAGCAAGAATAGAATTAATGTGGGGTCTTGTGGGCGAATCAGAAGCTGAGACATTTTTTAAAAATGAAGACTGACGGAAGAATTTTGCCCCCCCTCCCCCAATGTGTCAAATAAAATATATGACCCCCCACCTGCTCCAAGGCTTTTTGATTTCCGACCCCCTAGTACGTCACCAAAAAAAAATCCGACCCCCCCCCCCCCCCTAAATGTACCTGCTCCCCCCACCACCTGATAATAAATGACTCGTCCCTTACTTTTTACCTATTTTAATAATGTGGAATTTTTTAATTACATAACTGGTGGCGGATACCCTACTCGTGATTCAACGAGGTGTGGCTACAATGGCAGAATTTATAACAGAACAGAACAGTGTCGCCAGAGCCCTTGTTACAACTGCCTCGCTAAGTACCGGCCAGGCCACATATCACGCAACACTGGGCCAGTCCAGTAGCAGTCCGATCAGATGTTAGAAAAAATGAATCCAACGCGAATTGGGTTTGAACCCGCGATCCCAAGATGTGCAGAGGATACTGGATACGCCGAGCAGCTAGGTGAACAGGCTCAAAAGTAAATAACGAATCTGAACGTATTTTTAAACAAACTCATTTAGTTTCATGCAGAACGTTTAAGTAATTCATCGGGTGGCGTCATGTGAAAAGATACCCTACCATTTAAGTATTGTAGATGTGAAAAAATTGCGCATTAATTCCGACTTATCAGAGCCTTCACTTTTCACGTTCTAGATGCTCCAGGGTTCATACATGGTATTAGCAAAAGGAGAACAGTTTAATCTGATTGCACGGATGCACCGGCTGGTTGTAAGTTAAGCAGTATATGACTTAAGGTCATTTGTGAAAATAGGACAGCAAGTAACATCTATGTTTGTAATTGAAGCAGAATATAACAACAGGTCCTATGTGGCAATATGGCTGCGAATAGCATTTCTGCTCGAATGTTAAGTAGAATATGACTACATGTACATGACCTATGTTGCAATATGACTGCAAGTAACATTTCTGGTTGACATTTAAGTTGTATATGAATACAAGCCATATGTGGCAATATGTTGGTTGGTTAAACAGTATATATGACTACAGGTCAAATGTGATAATATTTTTGTAGTAGGTTAATCAGTATAGGACTACGGGTCATATCTGACAATATGACTTCAATTTTGTTTTGTTTGTAGGTTAAGGTTTAGCGGACAGATTTTTCAACAGACATGTGTGGCCGTTTCTAAACTAATTTTCGATTTGATGGGACACCATAACCTCATTGATTTTAATTTTACTTCACTGCAGCTGGTGTTGTGCCGTGTGGCGGCCGTAAAACGTCTCCCCGTACATCATCCATAGTGCAAATTATATTTTATTTTCGTCCTTTGAGATCAGAGGATATATTCTGAGAAATCTGAAATTTTAGAATGATTTAGACTTTCATTCTAGATCATTATCTTTTTATTCATTTGGACCCTTTTTGATACTTATCAGTCTTTGAATCGACTGCAAAATTTAAATTAAGAAAATACAGTTTGCTGTTCTCTGGTTTCATCAACAGATATTGTCAGGGTCACTGATGAGGCTTTATTAGCCGAAACTACGTAGTCTGGCCCATGTTCCTTCTTTTGAATGTATTCTCTGCTCTTGAAGGAACTCTTTAAGATTTTAATTTTCAAAACTAATTTCCGATTTGATGGCCTCAACCGAAGCTTTTTAGGCTTGCAAATATCAGAAAATAGGTAAAAATAGTTGTTACATATTTTTCGTATAATTTGCTTAATCTGTTGTGGCCCTTCTGTTGGTCTGGATTGTTTGGTTCAATAAGGATGGCTGAGTTGCCGTCTATTTTGGGAAGAGCTGCTGGCTCGGCTTATCACTTGTGGTTTATTGTTTGTTGGGGTGTCTTTGTCAGTCTTTCCCTTTGATGTTGGGGATAGGGTTTGGGATCTGATTCAGTCAGTTCCTGAAGTGTAGTTACTCTTTAAATTTCCAGTGGTGTTGCTGACGCCCCAGGGAATTCCAGGTGTCTTAACACGTTTTGGCTGTCGAGTCCCCATCCTTGCTTCATCACAGTCTTTTCTTGATTTTAATTGTTGGCCGTGATGCCGTGATGACTCTCTGATGAGTTAGGGGACCTCCATAGGAACCGAACTACCAACTAATTGTGTGCACCGCAGCGGAGGGTGAGGGTGAAGGTTTGGGCCCAGTAAAACCGGTTTAAACCCCCCAGTAGTTATTACTGACCGTCCCAAGGCGGTACTTTCGTTGCGGTTGCATTTGTTTTATGTTCGGTGCTGTTTAATTTATTGTGTTCTCATTTTAACCCTTCTATAATAAAAATAGAAAATAGGTAAAAATAATTGTTAAATGTTTTTCGTATAATTTGCTTAGTCTGTTGTAACCCTTCTGTTGGTCTAAATTATTTAGTTCAATAAAGATAGCTGAGTTGCCACCTATTTGGGAAAGTTAAAAGTATGCAAAGACCAGGAACTGAAACAATCAAAATCCAAATCCAGCCCTCAAACCATAGTTGGAAACAACTAAGATTACAAATAATCAAGATACAGAGAACATATGGCCAACCGAGTGAGCAGCTTGTTCCCAAAAGGTGGCCACTCAGCAACCCAAACCAAACCAAAAATAATAAGAACATACATAAGGTAACACATCACAGAAACTCTGACACCAAAAACAGGCAACAGAGAACCACAACAGAACTACCGCCTTGGAACGGTCAGTAATGAATTACTGGGGGGCTTAAATCGATTTTACAGGCCCAACCTCACCCTCTCGGCTTATCACTTGTAATTTATTGTTCGTTGGGATGGCTTTGTCAATCTTTCCCTTTGATATTGGGGATAGGGTTTGGGATCTGATTCAGTCAGTTCATGAAGTGTAGTTACTCTATACTGACTTTTTCCACTGATACACAAATATGGGGGGTGTATTATAATAGATAAGTGATGCTTACTACTCGCGAGCACCTGAGTTCACCTCTATTTCTCTGTTTTGGGGTCCATGTCTGTGTATCTAGAATATTCCAAAATTGTCAATGTTTAAATGACTTAGGAGTTCGGACTTACGTTTGGGTACTTTGACCAATTTCATTTTCTGTTTGAAGGTTAAATGCAATATGACTATAATGCAATGGTGTAATTTCTGTTTGAAGGTTAAGTAGAATATGACAGCAGGTCCTATGTGGCAGCAGCAGTATATGACTACAGGTCATATGTGACATTAGGACTGCAAGTAATATTTATGCTTGTAGGTTAGGTAGAATATGACTTAAGGTCCTATGTCATGGGCAACTTTTTTCCTCAGCCCCGTATAATATACCTGTAAACGACGATATCGCGTGAGTTTGAAATAGCATTAAATTAGATAGGACATTGACAGTTTTTCTCTCTTTTTTTTGTCTTCCTTGAATAAAAAATGAAAAATGTTGTGTTAGGTCAATATAGTGCACTTTTTTAGCTGCACATAGATTTTTTTTTTCAAACTTTTAAGTTTACATTTAATGCGGTCATTTTTGCTCTGATTAATATGGTCATCATTTCCTAACAGTATATAGGGAAAATAGAGAAAATGAGCAAGAAGTTACTCAGTTTTCTACGTTTTTCTTAAAGCACGGACCTTAAGTCAAAAATGTTGTGTTATCCTAGTATTCTACACTATCTTACAAATCTTTTGATATATTTTGTAGGAAAATCAAAGAAATATCAGTGCGGTCATTTTTTACAAACTTAATATTACCCTACATCCAAAAACTGAATTTTCAGTACCGTGCGTGACTATATCGAGGTGAGGAGAATTGTTGGGGACGGGCAATATGACTCCAACTAATATTTCTGTTTGAAATTTCAGAAGAATTTATCTACAGGGCTTATGTTGCAACGTATCATCAAGTAACATTCATCTTTGTAGGATATGTAGAATATGAATTATGTGGCAAAATTACTGCAAGTGACATTTATGTTTCTGGCTTAAGCAGAAATTGACTACAGGTCCTATGTTGCATTATGACTGCAAGTAAATCCATGCTTGTAGGACTACAAGTCCTATGTAGCAATGATAGTGGTCAAAGTACCCAAATAATAAATCCGAACTTGTAGGTCATTTAAACATAGACAATTCCGGAATATTTTAGATACACAGACATGGACCCCAGAACAGAGGTGTGATCAGGTACCCGCGGGGTAGTAAGCATCACCTGCCTATTATAATACATCCGCCATATCTATGTATCTGTGGAAAAAGTCAGTGAAAATGAAAGTCCGGTATTTGAAAGCTTAACTAAGCTTCGGCTGAGGCCATCAAATCGGAGATTAGTTTAGAAACGGCCACATTGTAGGGATCAACAAGGTCAATGGTGTCTCCCATAAAACTTTTTAACTGTCGACACAAGCTTTGCTGCTTTATGATAACCCTGCTTCAACAGTTTCTGAGTGAGTAGCTTCCCTCTTTCAACAAAGTCTTGATATTTGAAACAAGCCCTAGCATAGCGGACTAGTTGAGAAACATAAACTCCGGTGCCGAAGGGATATTACTACTCAGAAATGGAAAGTTTACTATGGGAAAGTTGAAGTCGTCCCTCTTGTCATAAAGCCTAGTAACAAGCTTTCCATTGTCAATATAGAGATAGCAATCTAAGTATGAAGCAGATGAACTGGACTCTGTGGTATTTTTTAATTTCAAGTTCACATGGATATATGAGGTCAATATACTCTGAAATCTTTGGGTTATTCAGAGACAGATCATCATCTATGTACCTGTAGGTGAAGTTGAATTTCTGTGCAAGGTGTTTATTACCTTCTTTTAAGAGCCCTTGTATAAACTCCGCCTTATACCCGTAAAGAAACAAGTCGGCAAGTAAGGGGGCGCAGTTAGTGCCCATTGGAATGCCAACTGTCTGTTGAAAAATCTGTCCGCCAAATTTAAAGAGTAACTACACTTCAGGAACTGACTGAATCAGATCCCAAACCCTATCCCCAACATCAAAGGGAAAGATTGACAAAGACATCCCAACAAACAATAAATTACAAGTGATAAGCCGAGTCAGCAGCGCTTTCCCAAACAGACGGCAACTCAGCTATCTTTATTGAACTAAATAATTTAGACCAACAGACGGGTTATAACGGACTAAGCAAATTATATGAAAAACATTTAACAATTATTTGTACCTATTTTCTATTTTTATGATAGAAGGATTAAACTAAGGACACAATAAATTAAACAGCACCGAACATAAAACAAATGCAACCGCAACAAAAGTACCGCCTTGGGACGGTCAGTAATAATTACTGGGGGGTTTAAACCGGTTTTACTGGGCCCAAACCTTCACTCTCACCCTCCGTTGCGGTGCACACAATTAGTTGGTAGTTCGGTTCGTATGGAGGTCCCCTAACTCATCAGAGAGTCATCACGGTCAACAATTAAGATCAAGAAAAGACCGTGATGAAGCAAGGATGAGGACTCGACAGCCAAAACGTGTTGAGACACCCGGAGATCCCTGGGGCGCCAGCAACACCACTGGAGTACTGGAGCAAAAGAAGACCACCAGTTGAACCCCGGTGGGCCAAGAAACAGACAAACATCCGGCCCCAACCAACTAATATATAGCTTTATGTAGGGGCTATCATAGAGTCCTAACCCCGACCCACCGGCGTGCAATTAAAGAGGACAGCAAAGTTGTCAACCGTGATTGGGTTAACCACTAAGCATGCAGACTGTCGCATTACATCTATGTTATAGCCAATGCGTTTAAATCGTATGATAATTTTCTTAAATTGATCGGGAAATTCTGTTTTCCCTACGATTTTGCGTAATTTATATACTAAGTCACCATAAAATTCAGGTTCCGATAGGCCTTGTTGCAAAAGTGACCTTAACCCTATATTATATTTAGAAACCAATTCAAAGTGTCTACGATAAAATTTAGAAAAAGCTTTCCGAAGTTTATGATACCGATACCCCTGCTGTAAAAGCTTGGCAGTCAAACTTTTATTACGAGCATTGAAGTCAGCCAGATGACTAGACACCCTAGCGAAGCGAATAAGCTGAGAAATGTAAACACCATAAGAAGTGGTGCGGGGAACATCACCATCCAAAAACGGAAAATTAACAATGTCGAAATCAAAATCATCGCTTTTGTCATAAATTTTAGAGGAAACAAATCCATCTAAAGTAGATAAATGTAAAACTCTACGTAAATATTGTCGATAAGAAATTCCAGCATTTTAATGACATCATCTTCAGAATATTTTGTGTGAACCTCAGAGTGGTCCTTAACAAAATATGTGTCCATATACCCAAGAACAATGTATTTGTACCGACGATTTCCGTTTTTGTGAAAGAAACAATTGTTAACAATTTCTTTTAATTTAGATTTTAATGTGTTATGTGGTGTTGTTGTATAAAGCGTAGAGAAATCGAAGGTTTTTATGCTATCTACTTCAAAAAGTGCTTGGGCTTTTAAACTTTCCAAAAGTTCTTTAGAAATTTTTAGGATCCACATCTGATTTACGCCACTTCTTGCGTAAGATAGATCACAATATTTCTGAAGACCATCCTTAACTGCCGTTAGGATTCTTGTAAGAATCTGAGAGAGAGACTTAGTTGAGCACTTAGCTGAACCCGCAATATATCGTTGCTTATATGGATATTTATGTAACTTAGGGATCCAATACAGTTTTGGAAGATCAAGATCTTCCTCTGCTGTGGATATACCAAAGGAAACTAGAACCGTCTTGTGTTGTCTTAGAATTTCCTCTTTGGACAACGAAGTGCATGTATATGTAGGGTTTCCTTCCGAAGTGTTCAAACCAAGCTCCTCTCTCAAGCAGTTGATGTAGTGTGTCTTGCAAACAAACACAATATTGTTAGATGCTTTGTCTGTTGCAATATGACTGCATAATACATATCACAGTCACGTTTATCATATCTATTCTGTTCTATTACATAACCATACTACTAGGTCGTTGGGGCACCACAGATGACTTCGAAACTATCCCTTTCCACCTTGTCCTGTTTTCAACAACCCTAGTTGAGCTGGCAAAGTCCATTCCTGACTACTCTTTAATATTGTCTTCCCACTTCTTCTTCTGTCTACCTCTTCTTCTTTGTCCTTTCACTGTGCCCTGTAGAATCGTCTTTGCTAAACCAGAATACCTTGAGACGTGGCTAAACCACCTTAGTCCAAAGGGTCAGGAGTTCATAATACTCTCCAATGGCTGCTTGGATCTTTCTGCGAACCTCCTGGTCCTTGTACGAAATGTTCAGAAACCTTCGGTAGCATCTTATCTCAAAGGCCTGCGTTCTTTTTCTCTAACTCTGCTGTCAAGGTACATGATACACAGGCATATAGAAATATGGAAATGACAATAGAGCGCATAAGTTTCACCTTTGATCCAAGAGATATGTTATCTCATCTCTCCAAATTGGCTTCAGCTTTGTAAGAGCTGAAGTGGCTTGTGCAATTCTTGAGAGAACCTCCTTTTTGGAGCCATCATCTGAGACAATTGCTCCAAGATATTTGAAGCTGGTTACAGTACCAAGCTTCTGCCCTTTTACCTTGATCTCCCCCTGGATGCCATTGGCGCTATTTATCATTAGTTTGGTCTTCTCAGCACTCATCTCCATTTTATACATTGTGCATGTTTTGTCGAGACTGTCAACTAGGGCTTCTATTTCCTGCTCTTCCTCAGCTAGAGCGTCTATATCATCGGCAACACGCAGATTGGTTATATTTCTGCCGCCTATGCTAACCTAGAGAGGCACAATAGTCGAGTGGTTAGAGTGGCTCGGTTATTGTGCAGAAAGTCACCGGAAGGTCGTGAGTTTGCGGCTCACCGTCGCCATCCGACGACTGGAAAACTCTCTCTCTGTCAACCCAGCAGTAAATGGGTACCTTTTTCGAATCAGGGAAGGATAAGTCAGCGAAAGGAGAGAGATGGGTCCGCCTTTCATCATCTGTGCCCAAGATACAGTGGGTCTCTAACCCCTACTGCCCCTATGGCTATTAGGCTATGGGAAACCTTTACCTTTTTATGCTAACCTTCCCGTTATATTCTTCCAGAGCATCAGACATGATCCGTTCGAGAGAAATGTTGAAGAGGGTGGAGGACAGAAGACATCCTTGCCTTACTCAAACTGTTTTTCTGAACCATTCTTCCATGCTGACATTCATCAGGACTGCACTTGTAGCCTTGTCGTAGAGCTGGGCAATGGTGCGAACTAGATTTGCTCAGATAATGTACCTCCGCATGGTGGCCCTTAAGGCTGCATGTCAGACCCTGTCAAATGCTTTTTCGAAATCAATGAAGACATGGTACAGATTTTGCTAAGTTGGAGATACTTTTCACACAGGATTCTAAGATTGAAGATCTGTTCTGTTGTGCTTCTTTCAGGTCTGAACCCAGTCTGTTCTTCTGCGATTACCTCTTGGTTTGGGGTTACTAGTAAGTCTGTTTAAGATGACTTTCAGCATAACTTTGCTTGAATGGCCGATGATGCTGATGGTTCTGTAGTTCTGGCAGAGCTGTAGGTTGCCCTTTTAGGGGGTGTAATAATCAGCGACTGAGTCCATGGGGTAGGTCATTCTCCTGTTCTCCAGATCTTATTACAGATTTCTGTTAAAACAACAATCATGGTCTCCCCGCCAGCTTGAACAAGTTCTGCTAGTATATTATCAACTCCGGCAGACTTCCCCTTCTTCAGTGCTGCTACTGCAATTTCCTCCCGAAGAATCGGTTGTAGACCTTCTTCTGGGGGATGATTACAGTCCAGTACCGCATTGTCACCATCACTTTCATGGTTGTATATAGTTCTGAGCAATATTCTGTCCATCTGCTCAGAATCTCTTGTTCTTCTGTAAGACATTTCCCAGACCTACCCTCTTTCTCTGAAGTTAGGTCCTTCACCAGCTGGTATGCTCTCTTGTTGTTGTTTTTGTTCAGGCAAGTTTCGATCTCCTCGCATTGACTAGCTGTTTCTGTTTCTGTTGATGTATATTCCGCTAGTAAAATGGCGCACCCAGGTCGATGACCGGTAGAAATTGTAGATAATCCAGATGAATAATCACAACGTTGGTACGCAAATAATCCAGGGAATGTTGACTATTTACACTACAACTATGTACAGACATGCCAGACGTGTGGTGGCGGCCACGTGAATATTTCAGTAATTTCAGAAATCACTCAGTTTAACAAATTTCTGTATACAGTTGCAATCTTTTTGTATGCAACTGAAAACAGTACCTTCTACCTAGAGCCTCCAGCTGTAGCAAGACCTTCTCATCTAAAGGACCAGTTATGAATTCCTTCTGATTGTGAGTGTCAACAAAGACAGCAACCATCTCAGACTTAGACAAAGACGACCAGACCTCTGAACCATAGCTCAAGACCACAGAATCTCGAAAGCTGTCCAGCGATACCTTTCTAGCCCCGACCAATGCTGGACATCGCAAAAGCATATGACATAGATCCTCAGGACCAAAACGACAAAGTGGGCATGATTCCTCCACGGAGTACTGGTTAAACCTGGTTCTCGTAGACTGTAAAATGTATACCCCCAACATCATCCTAACCTTGGTAATACTTTTTCTGATGTCATTCAAGTTGTTTCCGCAGGCCTCCCAGACATGATGGGTAACACCCATGACCATAGACGCCAAGTCACAATTTACCAACGTCGACTTTGATCTTGCTTCATTCACCAGAGACTCTGTCCAGAAGCTGTTAATAGAGTGACGGGTCAGCTTTTCCCATGCAAACTTTGAGTAATTCCCAAGCTGTGTTGATGGAGGAAGGTTGTACAACCTCAGAGAGTTTTCAGCCACACAGAAAAAACTCTTAGAACATTGAAGAGAGATCTGCTGTTCCATCAAGTTTTTAAATCTGGAATTCTTTGATATCACGTTGGAGTGCAGAAGACTCAGCTGTCTCTTATAAATCTCTGCCTGGATTGGAAGTGCACCTAGAAGAAGCTGAACAGCCGATACTGCTGTACGATCCGGCAAGGATTGCATCCTTCGTAGGGTTGAGATATGAAATCTCTGAAGCTACCAAATCTGAGTATCCATCAAAGGCAAGACCTCTAAACTGTACAGTAGCCACGGAATCACGTACACCTGATAGATCTTGTATGAACTCCTTGGGTTTAAGCCATTTGAACCGTGCACTCCAGATTTATTCAGGGCGTATAGGGTTCTACGAGCTATACTTATTCTTCCCGTTATCCGCCATCCAGTCTTCCTTAGCTTTCTTCATTGCCTTCTGAATCTTCTTATTATCTTCCCTGTATTCGTTTGCTCCTTCTGCTTCATAGTGCCTCTTCTTCAAATCTCAAATCTCATCACAGAGGTCGAGAACATCACTTGTGACCCAGGGCTTTCTCTCCAAGTATCTCACTGGCTGCATCAGTCACTGCTGTAATGTAGTTGGTAATCATGGTATCTATGTCCGTGTCAGTATCCCCCAGACCAATGAGTGGTGCGAACTTCCCACATATTATTGTTTGAAAAGTACTTGCCATATATATTAACATTTTGTATCGATGATACCCCTTAATTAGGGTCCATCTATGTTATTCTGTAACACAATAATATTGTATCCAATTGAAAACTAGGATATTGTAACAAATCGAAAACCAAACTTATTTGTTTCGAATTAAAAACTAATTCATTATCTACTTAAAACTGAAAAACAATGAAATTTTAGTCCTTAAACAACACAAAAGTAAAGGAAAGCTCCATAGAAATATAGCGTTCCGGTAAATTGCAGGGTGCGTTCCGGTGTTTAGGTGCGTTTTGGTATTTCTACGGACCAGGATGTCGTGATTAATGTTTCCTTTGCGGCAATGTGACCTTGCAGTACCTTTGGATAACCGCAACAAAAAATGCCCGAAAACGAAGATTATCGTGCTAGCAAAGACCGTTTGTACAAGGCAACGGCTGGGACATTCAAAGTACTAGACGGTCCTGCAGAATATTTAAGATGTAAGGATCTACTTTACCTAATTTGAGCGTTAAAAATGCATGTCGTTGTGCATAGTTTCGTTTGAACCAGTATTCGTGCAGATGTTATAAACAACCTGTTCTGCAATGATTTTGCACGTGAATTTAAACCTTTTACGTGTAAAAAAAAATCGGGGTTGTTTAGGCCCTATTCCCATTCAGCCCGGTCATTTCGGCCCCATTTACAGGTGGAGTCGTTCGGCCCAATTGGGGTGGGTTGTTTCGGCCCAATTTCAAAGGTGGGTCGTTTTGGTCTGATTTTATGGGTGAGTCATTTCGGCCTTAGTATAAACATTATTTTATTTGTATAAACTGACAATATAAATACAATACACATGAAAGACATATAGCGTGAGGGTACCCCCATCGGACAGGGTACCCCCATCGGACACCTTTACGATCTGTTCTCGTTTAAAATGAGTAGCACCTCGTCCAATTTAATACCAATTTTTATAATGTTTTGTGGTCTTTTCCTCGGCACTTTTGCGCGCCTTTCTCGTCTCGGGAGCGTTAACGTAATTTTCAAAGACGGTATTTACCGGACAAGGGTACAAGTCAGAAACATTTCAGTGAATGGTTACACCATGATTTCGTCGTACCTAAATGCAGATCAATAATCTAATCAACAACATTGGATGGAGATTTTAGTCACCTAACAAATAATATAAGGATTATATTCCAGTTCGTTCTAGTCTTGAAAATGCACACTTGTTTGCCTCTCGACACTGGCTAAAATCTATATAAATAGTTCAATGTAAACAAACGTCATCATTCTGAGGGAGCACATATTATTTTACCTTTCATGTCAAACTTAAAGTTCTGAATCGATTCTTGCCTATTTATCTTAAACAAGGGTATGTCTTTACAATGTTACATTAAATTTGTTTATGCATAATTAGTTTACATGTGTAGAAAATAAAGGTGTCCGATGGGGGTACCCCTAGCCAAGATTTTACGCCCGTTACCTGTGAAATAATGAATGCTCCCCGACTCCTCCGTATAACGTCATACTACAGCTTATGTTTACCGAATCAATATATGAGGTATATATTATGCAAGTCACATAAAGTCTTTAGACTTTTGATGTAACAATTTGAAAATTCATTGGAAAAAGCAATTTTTAGGTGTCCGATGGTGGTACCCTTACGCTACAGAAGAATATACAAAAAGGATCCAGAAGGAAGTCAAACGACTTATGTAAATCTGTATCCCGTGTAAATCTGTATCCCATTTCGGCCTTAATTATTTATTTCTGGAATAATAATAGGCTGATTACACCTTTATACCTGTGTATACTTTGAATGAAAGAACTTGCACCCTTTTTAAGAATGGGACCTGGACGGATGCCTCTCAAAAAGACCTTAAAAGAGAAGTCTTTTTTCATACTTTTCCCTTGTGATCTTGCCTGAATTTCTAATCAGACAAGATCAAACCAACATCCTGTAGTTGTTGGTTTTTGTTACTTTGTGTATTTTGCTTTCGTTTTCTGTAAAACTTTGTTGACACTTGTTCCCGCCATTCACTACATCCAGTGGGTGGGGTAAAGTTCAGAATCCTTTGTTTAACAAAAATTAGGGCAGAGTATCTGACTAGCTCTTTGTAACTGTCAGTGCTCTGTTGTCTCGCAAGTTCAGAATCAGGATTGTTGCTGGTCTTTTTTTTTTTTTTAAATTAGTATCTAATACTTGGAAGGGGTAGAGTTTTTTCACACCGACTGAACTGTAGAGTGGAACTTGATGTTTAGTAATTTAGCTGCCACTTGTGAAGCACTGCCGTCCAGTTCGATGTTTGATATTCTCATTTTGCAAACTCTCCTCTTGCCAAGTAGGATCAACCAATGGTAGGAAATGTCTAAATTGCATGTTAGAAAGCCCCCATTCATGTTTCCAGTGGTGGTAGTTATTGGTTTTATTCTATGGAAATGGTCAAATCAAGGTTCAGACTCTCCGGACCCAAACTTGGAATGCAGGATTGGCAGCAATGTGTCTGCGGACAGATCTACGCAGTGGTTCACTATCATAAGGAAACTTGGAAATTGTAGAACTTCTCAGAGGTGAAGATGCTTTTCCTCATCCAAAGGCACTGACCTAGCTCTTTTGATTATCCTGGCTGGGGACATCGAAACAAACCCAGGTCCCAGGTCTAAGTGTGGTTTGTGCAAAAAAATGTGCAAATCATCGGACAAAATGATTGAATGCACTGATGGCGAAAAACGCTTTCATGCAAAATGTTCAAATCTGGGAGATGATGAGCTGTTAGCGATTGAGACTGGCAGTAGTGATTGGTATTGCACAAGCTGCAAGGCGGATTGCGGCCTGTGCAGTCGTGCGGTTCTCAATGGTCATAAGGCAGTTCAATGCGATGGTTGTGAACTGTGGCTTCACAATGAATGCTCTTTTATTTCGGACACTGATTATGAAAATGTATTGACTTCTGGGTGCACATGGATTTGTCCAAAATGTGAATTTTTCAACTTCTCGGACTCCTTTTTCGATGATCAGTTGAATCTAGTGACTGAGAATCGATTTAATCCACTGTCAAAGGATAAGAATGTTAGGCTTTCATCAAGCAGTTCAAATGAGTCAAATTTAAATGGCAAGACTCTTGGCAGTTTGAAACTTGTTAGTTTGAACATAAACAGTATTAGGGGTAAGAAATTGGATTTATTAGCTTTCCTTGATGTCCACCAACCTCAGGTTGTGGCTATTCAAGAAACAAAAATTGACAGTTCAGTTGCAACTTCGGAATTGTTCCCTGAAACATTCCCCTATAATGTATTCAGGAAGGACAGAAACCTTCGGAGTGGCGGAGTGATGCTTCTCATTCATAAGGACATTCCGCACATGCCCTTGTCAAAAATAGAAAACGACTCAGAATCAGTTTGGGTCAAAATTTTGGCAAACAAAACTTCCCATTATGTAGCAAGTTGGTATCGTCAGCCTGGTGGCTCAAGTGAGGAATTTCAATTGTTTCGTGACCAGTTAGATCATATTAGGACAAAGCACAAGGGAAATAAGCTCCCCTCAGTTCACGTACTAGGGGATTTCAACTTCAAAGATATTGCTTGGCCAGACCGACTTAATAAGTTAGGATCAGTGTTAAGTCAGTCAGAGGGACAAATGTTGATTGATGTCATGAATGACCATGGTTTAGAACAACTGGTGAATTTCCCGACTCGGGAGAAAAACACATTGGATTTAATTCTCACTTCGCTTCCTGGTCAGTTTCAAGAACTACATTCCCCGGACAAACTTAGTGATCATGATGTGATATCAGGAACATTGAAAATTTATGTCCCCCCCAAAGAGAAACCTCGGAGGAAAGTGTTTTTGTACCAAAAGGGAGATTTTGAATCAATGAGGAAAGAAGCGTCAGACTTCGGAAAACATAGGTACTTCAATGGTTACTCGGACAATCGCTCAGTTCAGGAAAACTTTGACTTGATAACCTCCTTTATTCAGGAGTCTGCTGAAAAGCATATCCCCTCAAAAACCAGTAGATCAACCTCTTCTGTTCCTTGGATAACCCCTGAGATAAGAAGGAAGATTCGTAGAAGAAATAAGACACATGCGAAGGCCAAAAAGACTGGCAGTAGCAAACTTAGGTCAAAATTTGAATCTTTGAGAAGGGAAATTAAAGCTGATGTGAAAGAGCAACATGATTTGTATGTCAATAACTTGGTTGGTGACATAAAGGCTAATCCCAGAGACTTCTACAGGTACATTAATAGTCAAAAGAAAGATACTCAAGGTATCCCACCCCTAAAGAAGAGAAATGGTGGTGGTGTTGCCGAGTCAGAGTTGGAACAGGCTGATGAATTTAACGGTCAGTTTTCGGATGTGTTTAACAAAAGTGAGCACACCCAAGTCCCCCTTCCTAATCGCTCGGCTCCTCTCATGGATGACATTCATGTTTCGGCAGAAGGTGTAACGAAACTTCTTAAGGGCTTGAACCCATCGAAAGCTTTAGGACCTGATGAATTGCATCCCAGAGTCATAAAAGAACTAGCAACTGAATTAGGCCCAATGTTCGCTCATCTCTTCCAACAATCTATTGACTCGGGTGAAATCCCCAAGGAATGGTCTCTTGCAAATATATGCCCACTCTTCAAAAAAGGAGATAGGTCTTTGGCTTGCAATTACCGACCGGTTTCTCTAACTTGTGTACCATGCAAGTTACTCGAACACATTGTCTGCTCTAATATTATGGCACATTTGGATGAACATAAACTTTTGTCAGACAGACAACATGCTTTCCGTAAGAAACATAGCTGTGAAACTCAATTGATCACGGTTATAAATGACTGGGCTAAAATCTTGGACAAGGGCGGTCAGGTTGACACTTTTATATTGGACTTCGAGAAAGCTTTTGACACTCCCCCTCATGAATTACTTAAATGTAAGCTATACGGCTATGGTATTGGTGGGAAGACTCTGAAATGGATAGATTCTTTTCTATGTTACAGGCAGCAGTGTGTGGTGGTAAATGGAGTTAAGTCGGATTGGGCCCCGGTTTTGTCAGGTGTACCCCAGGGCACTGTGCTTGGACCATTGTTGTTCTCGTTATACATTAACGATATAACAGAAAATATTGACTCGGAATTAAGACTTTTGCTGACGACTGTGTTTGCTATCGTGAAATCAGAGATATTGAAGACACTGTGAAACTTCAGGAGGATATAGATCATTTAGGTTGTTGGGCAAGGAGTTGAGGCATGAGATTTCAACCTGTTAAATGCAATATAATGCAAATTACAAGGAAACGGATCAAGAAGATCAATGCTTCCTATACCTTAGAGGGAACGGTCCTCAGTAATGTAGAAACTATCAAGTATCTCGGCATAACCATTGCCAATGATTTGAAATGGAACACACATGTCAGTAATATTTGCACAAAGGCTAATAGGACCCTCGGCTTCCTCAGACGTAACTTGGCAGCATGTCCACAAGATGTTAAGGAGTCAGCATACAAGGGACTGGTGCGTCCAGTCCTGGAGTATGGCAGCTCAGTTTGGGACCCTCAAAGTATACTTCTTCAAGATGAACTTGAGAAGGTGCAGAAAAGGGCAGCTAGATTTGTAACGGGAAATTACACATATGAAACTGGGAGTATGACTGGCATTCTGGAGAAACTTAAGTGGGAATCCCTAAAAAAGAGAAGGAAAGATAGTAGACTTATAATGCTTTACAAAGGTCTGAGGGGTGCAGCCAGTATACCCATAAATGACCTTGTTCCCCCAAATAGGCGTACCAGGAATCATCATTCCGTGACATTTCAAACCCCATTGGCTGGGACTGACATTTACCAGTCCAGTTTCTTCCCCCAGACTATTAGAGATTGGAATTCCCTGGAAGATTCACTTATTTCTGCTGCTGAGTGTGCAGAGGATTCAGTTACTAAGTTTACTTCTCTTATAAGGGCTAGGGACTAGCTTCCCTGATTCACAGGCCCTGGTGAATGATTGTCTTTGGACGTATCACCAGTAAACAATTCTGATTCTGATTGAGGGGTAACTGGAGGTAACTGGACATCTCGGCCCATTACAGACTCAGCCAGAGCTCCAGATAATTTTTACAGTGGTTTCAGTATTTACCAAACAGAATTTTAACCTTTTCAGTATCCTGATGAGTCCTTTCAGTATCGGTACTCCTGAGATCCAGTGGTTGACTTGTTCTTGTCCAGGGTTCTTGCTTAAAACTCTGGACAACAGGAACGACCCAGGCCGAACGGGAATAAAGCCGAAACGACCCGGGGCCGAAAGGGAATTGGGCCGAAACGACCCGTTACCGACCCTGACAGTGTTTTGCTTTCCTTTTACCACGCATCAGGGGAGAATCGGCTGATCTTTGCTGGCTAGAGTTCACTAGAATTAACCACTGGCTTGCCGAAGCCAAAGTTTTCCAGCTTCGCACAACTAGGTGGGGCCATTTATTGACTGTTCAGTCAAGTAACAGAGACGTTTTTTGCAACATGTGTGTTCAACGAAAATGAAAGTACCTACGCAATCGACCGGAAAGATCATGTGCAATTTAGCGATTGGCTAACGCTCGGTAAATTCCAATACTCATGCTTGTTCCCGGTCTATTCATAAAAACGACCAGTAAAAGCCGAAAAGAGAATGCTGAAAATAGGTACCATGTGCTTTCTGTTTTCGGAAAAAGGTTGACTGAAGCAATGATTAGTAAATGCTAAAAATAGGTAACATTCTGGCTATTGAAAAACGGTTGACCGTGCATGCTATAGCGTAAATACGTAGCACATTTGAGCTGCTTTCGTAAGCTGAGAAATGACTACCGTATTCGGTACGATTGAAATTTCAAGACACTTCGTATTTTGTCTTTTTTGGTCCGTATTTTACGCAAATACGAAGCTTATCTGGCTCTCTGCTCAGCCCATAACAAAGTTGGCCTACACAAACTCGGCCCATAACAAACTCGGCCCATACATTTACAGTACTGCCCCTTGCTTTTATGGTGTTTCACACAAATTTATTTCATCAATTAGATTTTGAATATGATGTTCATAAAGACTCGAATCTGCATTCTCTAAGTCCAAAAGATTATCTAAAATGATATGGTGTAACAAAGTCGGCTTATGTATACAAACTTGTCCCATAGTAATCTTGGTCTTGGAGTTACATATCATTGATAAAAATATCGTAGCAAATGTGTGCATAAATATTCACAGGGACTCCTGGAGGTTGATAATTGTAGAGAACAAATTCCAAAGTTTTTAGTGTGAGTGGATGGAGAGGGAGGGGGGGGGGGGGGGGGGGGGGGGGGGGGGCTGGGCTAGGGGAAGGAGCGAGTCAAGTCAAATTTCCAAATCAGCCATCCCTGTGGGAAACACATGCATGATATAAGATGTAAATGATAATCGGCTCAGAAACAATCTTTTGGTCTGATTTAAAGGAAAATAAATTTTTCCCTTGGAATTGTTTCCTATAGATGTCTCTGGTATAAGACTATGGAGAAATGATAAAAGGAAATCTGTATGAGTCTGCATTAAATAAATGAAACAAATGAACCTTTTTTTAGTTTTATCTTCTATCTAGATATTATAGTTATTGTTTAGCAACTAATAGAAAGTATATTGAAGATAATACCGCTGCTAGATTATTTAACTACATTGTACATATTGGCCAAGTTTGTAATGGACCGACTTTCTTATGTGCCTAGTCCATTTGGAGAGCTATACTAGTATCTTGTTTTCTAGACCTAGTAATTATTATGCATGTCAGGTCTGAAAAACACTATAAAAGTTGCAAAACTATACATTTTTGTCTGAACAGGAGTGTTTTTTGTCCTTGGTACCGATACTTTTTTCCCGCGCGCACCTGCCTGCCCACGTTCTTGCACGCACCGTCATATATACCGGTACATTCAAAGTACATGATATAAAAGCCGTAACGTAGTTTATTTCTGTATCAACAGTGTTTTTTTTTTTTCATTTTTCTAATTCCTTAAAGCTACTGAAAAGATTACAAAATCAAACCCATAATTTATATTTCACACCTGGTGCACCTGACCTAATGGCGGTACTTTGATCAACTGGTTTAAACCAGTCACTGGAAAAAATACATATATCGCTTGACCGTACGACATGAAAAGATCAATAAAATTTGATTAGCTTAAAGACTTTGACAATTGCACAATCAGTGGTAATAAGCATTAATTGAGTAGTTTAAGAACTTACATGGTGTGATTGGCTTCGCAAGATAAAGTTACTATCGGAAAAACAAATATCAGCCTGCGCATGTTCTCTGTCTGGACTAGTGGACTTAGACTTCCTTGTTCGCATGTAATGAATCTTGGGGACTCTACCTAGTAAAAATTGATGACGCTGTTTGGCAAGCACATTTGCGCAGGCTTGATGTATATCCTCTATACACACATGGCATACGGTCTCTTATCGCACAGACACATCTTAAATGGACTCTTCCATCTTGGTTTAAAGATTTGTCAAATTAGCCGAATCCGGATTCAGCTGTACGAGAGAGATATGTTACGAAAGGGAACTGTACCGCATCAAATACAGCATCAGCTTTGCAACATACCCGAATTCGTTTCACAAATTATACCGCAACCAGTCAGGGCTAAAAATAGATTGATTGACAGGAAGGGCGTGTGACTTGGCAAATTTTCAACGTATTTGAAAACGTGTTGAAAATTTATTTTGCTCTTTCTAAAGATGAAAATTGACTTTGATAGTTAGATCAGCCGTACAAACGTGCATTGGCTAATAGGTAATACAACTTATATGGGCTAGACATCTCTTGATTATACGTTGCAAGTTATTGTGAGATGAAAACACCAACTGGGTGTTTCAAACAGTGAATTTCTCCGAGAAAATATTCCCTCAAAAAACTTGTTCTGCTGTACAACCCGCACCGCTATTTCAGTCCTAAAATCTGAGGCATAATTCTGCGGGTAGTACATGCCTTTCTACGGTATTGTCTGACATGCCTTTAAATGAAAAAGTCCTTTGTGAAAGCTGCAAAACGATACCGTTCTATACCGATGGGCCAAGTTTGCTTTGGGCCGAGTTAGTAATGGGCCGAGTTGTCCCGGAATCAATGGAGGCCAAAATGAAAATGACTAAGTTGCTGTTCGTAAAAGAGACCAAATTCACTGCCACAAGTTGCTAAACTCCGTTCATTAATTCTGAAACTGGGTTTTTCGCTGATCATACTTCTATAATCTAATCAATCCAGGTAAGACTGTGCATAGTGATAAAACTCGACTTCCGCCGATTTCTCATAAATGTGTCCTATGACTCAGTCCTTCGTAGGATGCTGGGCTAACCTGCACAAAACTGCAAATGACAGATTTTCGACCCGAGACTAAGTCCATCGGACAGGTTGGAAACGCCTTTTAATACCATATAAAGTGGTCGCTATAAATAGTTTCATGTACGGGTGGGGTTAGTATTCTAACACATGCTCTGCGCGTGCGAAATCAGTGAGCGTGACAACAAGCTTGTCATCCAGATAATTTGTTCTCAATTTGAAATTGAATACACCGCATAAATTCACACTGGACAAGGTTTTCAGCGTTTCATCATAGTATCGCCACCGGCAAACAACGTCTTAACGACGTCATATCAGCGTCATTGCGACGTAACGATGTTCACAGGCTTTATTTTAACGCAAATATTACAGCTTTCCGCAGTATGTAATACAGTTCTTAAGTTCCAAAACATTATTACCAATGTTGCAGTAAAACTGCGAATAGAAATACAATTACGAAAGGACCAAACCGTATACCTCTCAAACTGATTACAGCTCCTCTAAATCAGTCTATTCCTCCACCTAACCCCCCCCCCCCCCCCCCCCCCCCCCCCCCGCCCCACCTCTAAAAAATAATAAAATAATCTCCCCCACACTACCTTAAACCCCTCCCCTCAATTAGGCTACCACCCAGACTCCCACCTCTCGGCACGGCCCCTTCCCAAACCTCCTTATTCAATCTAACCCCTCCTCACAGGAATAAGAAAAATAGTTCGGCTACTTTTCAAAGGCCCCTTTGCTCTTTCAATGGTAAAAAAAATGTATAAAAAAGTTTGTGGAGAGGTATCGCTGCAATCTTCTCACTAAAGGTTCGTGAGTGTAAATGACCGCTATTTTCCAGATTAAATCATGTAAAACTTCCTTGAGTTTCCTATAAAAATTGTCTTAAAATGTTTTGAGTTTCAAATAAAAATGGTTTAAAAATCATTTTGGTCATTTAAGTCGGCAACTAAAATGAACTACTTTCGATTTCATAAACTTGAATTAATTGGTAAAAATACAATGTACAAGAGTGGTGTCCCGTTCACTATCCGCTTCTATTTATCTTGAATCGCTCGACGGGAGCCAGTAAAGGAAATCGTCTTTAAATTTGTGGAAAAAATACCAAGTTACTACATGAGCTACATTTTTTAGTTTTGACAACTCTGGATTTTAGGATTGAAAATCAGATCGTTTCTTTACCATATTTTGAATACTTGTATTTGTTTGTGTCATATTTTCTCAGGAAACTATCAAAAGCAGTATATATATAAAGAACAGGACAGTTGTATCATCCGACTCAGAAGCGAACTTCAGGCCTATAAACATCCCTGCGTTTATTTTTTGTTTCTTCCTTCTATTGAGGTCTTCTTGCATAATTATATATATATATATGTTTGTGTTGCAGGGAGGTCGGTGTGGTAGAATAATCGAGGGAATAGTTTGTTGAAAAGAAACGGGGGCAGGGGGTGGGGGGGGGGCTGTAGGGTGTGTCTAGAGTCTAGGTTGGCGGACTGGGTACCACAGTTATTACCCAAATGACCAGCGTGATACCCACGTGGAATGTATCTGAATATGTATGAAGTTAGGCTGTCAATTTTCATCAAATGGTCTTAGTTTGCGGACAGGTTTTTGAAATTTGCTGTTTCGTGCGCGTAACTGCAGCATCAGGCGCCAGGCTAAGATACATGAGACCTTTATGAGAAATCGGCGGAAGTCGAGCTTTATCACTATGCATAGTCTTACGTGGATTGATTAGATTATAAAAGTATGGGCAGCGAAAAATCCAGTTTCAGAATTAATGAACGGAGTTTAGGCTAAGTCCCCATGAACGAATCTTCTGTTGCTGCTTCAGCGACCTGTTTGAAGAAAGTCAGTCATATTTTCATGTGGTTAAGTAATTATTTTTTAACTACTCATTTTTATTACATAAAGATTAATTGTTAACATTGTATAATCTCTAGATGGAAATACAGAAATTCGCACCCAATAGCGTTTTTGCACTGTAATAACCTCATGCCAGTTTATGAAATTATTTCATAGGGGATAAAAACAATGTTTATCTTCCATAAATGTAGATAAGGATGTAAATTTTACTTTCTGATATACATGTTAAAGACACAGTATTTTTCACAAAAAAACATAATAGATAGATAGTTAGATAGATGTGCAGGCCAGATAGATAGATTTGACTGGAATAAAGAAATTTATATACCAGACTATATAAATTTAAAAATTACGCCTGGAAACACATTTTATTGCCTATTACAACTATGGGAAAAAATCTGGCAGGATGACCAGCTAAAATTGGGCCGAAACAACACATCCCGGAAATCGGGCCGAAATGACCTTGCCGAAAGGGAATAGGACAGAAACGACCAGGGGGCCGAAAGGGAATTGGGCCAAAACAACCTGTTACCATGTAAAAGAACCTAGTGTTCATCTAATCTCTTTAAACCAAGAAGTAAACTTAGTAGCATTGCAAAATAATCTATTCAAGTGTATTCAGTTTTGCAATGCTACTAAGTTTACTTCTTGGTTAAAAGGGAGTAGATGATTGCATGTAGTTGACATCATCTGGATGCTGCTGCTGACTTAATGTCAAGGTCACAGACTTTGAAATTTAAATACTGTTTGCGTTAAGTTTTTTGTTAAGTTGTATAGTTTCAATGTACTTCATTGAAACCTTTTTGTTATGGTACTAGGTATACTTCTAGGTTGAAAATGATTAGCTGACATCATTTGGATGCTGCTGCTGACTTTAGGTCAAGGTCACAGACATAGAAATTTATGTAAATTTGTGTTAAAACTTACTGTTAAATTTGTATATTTTTTGCTTATTGCAAATTTTAAATGGAACCTTTTGGCATTTGCCTATATGCCTTTCTCTGGGTTTGTTATAGATTGTCCACCTGTCTGTCTGTTTGTTAACATTTGCTTTAAAGCTTTGTATTAAGTGTGTTTTCATTCGGTGGTGGCGCTGGTCGGGGGTATAAGTGAGCCACTGCTCACATGCTTTGGTTGAATTTGTTTTTATACCCCGCCACACGTTAATGGGGGGGGGGGGGGTATTATGTTTTCACGTTGGCCGTCCATGTGTCTGTCCGTCCGTAGTACGTACGTCTGTCCGTCCGTCCGTCCGCACTTCGTTTCCGTTCGATAACTTAAGTATTTATCAACGGATTTCCTTCAAATTTTGCATATGCATTTGTATCAAGAATGTCTCGCTTGGGATTGTTAATGGGCAAATTTCGTTAATTTCTGACAGAGTTATGGCACTTGTCAATGTACGAAAAATGGGTTTTGGCCTCTAGTTCCTTTACTACTTGGAGTATCATGATGAAACTTCACAAACATGATTGAAGTGACAAAAGCTTTATATGAGCACAGAAATTTTATCATCGGGGGTTATCTGCCCCTGCCCTGAGACTATATACATGTATTAAATCATGAAAAATTCCATAAAAAAGTTGAAAGCAATTATTCTTAAACTTTCAGCAGTTGATGGTTGGTTGGTTGATTTGATGCTTAACGTCCTCGGTAAACAACTAAGGTCATGTCGGAACGGTCAGTTAACCTAACCACACTATTCCTGGGCAGGCTTAGACCTCCTAAGCGGTTAACCAGTACTAAGTGCACATACTTTTTCCAGTAACTGACAACTGCCCTTCTTGAATCAGCGGAAGGAGAAACGAAAGTATGTGGCCAGACCGGGGTTCGAACCCAGGACCTCTGACTTACGAGTCAGGTGCCCTACCGATTGCGCTACCCGGCCCGGCTTCAGCAGTTGATCAGAGTGATGAAAGCCTCCAGTGATGCTCAAATTTACCCCATGGGAGTTATTTCCCCCTGCCCCCGGGCTATATACATGCATAAATCTGGAAAAATCGGTGTGTGAAAAAAATTTGCAGTGGCGGGGTATCACGCAGTCGTTTGCGATGCTTTTATTTAGATTCATTTACTGAATTTCTTCAGTTTCAATAAACTTGTCTGAATGATACAGTATTATGCGGTCCTACAATAAAAAAATAGCTGAAAAGATTATGAGGAGAAATAAGAGTCCTATCTTCTTTAAATTCAAACATAAAAATCTTATCTCTTAAGTTCCATCAGAACAAATTATTTACCTACCGACCTACTCAATCTTAAATCTGTGGGTCAGGTGACAGCAAACAAATCTAGACTAAACTAAATGAAAACTACAATAACTCAAGCAATGAAAAGAAAATATAATCAGTATTTTTTTTAAAAGACTGCTTTAAACACAGAAAACAACTAGCAAAAGCAAAACTAGTCTGATGAGCTGTGGCATATGGCACAGTTACACCTTGCCCAAGATGAAGAGTGGGGTGATTAATTCTTTCAAGCAACTCTGCATAGCAAAACTCATTGTCCCTAAAACAATTTTATGTCTCAGTGTTGCAGTTTTTCCAATTTTTAGCTCGCCTGAACGAAAGTTCAGGAAGAGCTATTGTCACCACGGCGTCGGCGTCCGCGTCGGCGTTCGGATTGTATGTTTTGGTTAAAGTTTTTTAAAAACCTATATCTCCTTAACCCATTGATGGATTCTTTTGATACTTGCACTGTAGTTAGATATTGGTCTAAGGTTTAACAGGGTACCACTCCCACCCCACTTGGTGACCTTGATGTCAAGGTCATGGACTTAGAAAATTGGTAGTTTTTTTGGACTGGATGTTTTGGTTAAAGTTTTAAAAAGCCCAATGTCTCCTTAACCCATGGATGGATTCCTTTGATACTTGCACTAAAGTTAGATATTGGTCTAAAGTTTTCGAAGGTACTACCCCCACCCCCCTCTGTGACCTTGATGTCAAGGTCATGGACTTAGAATATTGTCTTTTTATTGATTGGATGTTTTGGTTAAAGTTTTTTAAAGACACATATCGCCTGAAGCCTTAGATGAATTCTTTTTATATTTGCACTGTAGTTAGATCTACAGAGTACTACCCCAACCCCGCTCAGTGATCTTGATGTCAAGGTCAGGGACTTAGGAATTTTTTGTCTTTTTAGCTCACCTGAGCCGAAGGCTCACAGGTGAGCTTATAGTATAGGCAGGCATCCGTCGTCCGTCCGTTCGTCCGTCAGTCCGTCCGTCCGTCAACATTTTCAAACGACATCTCCTCTGAAACTACAAGGCCCATTGTAACCAAATTTCATATATAGCATCTATGGGCAGGGGGAACCAATAATACTGTTTTTTATCCAAATCGCTTCATAACTTTGGTTGCTATGGCAACTTAAAGTTTCCATTGACTTGTATGGGAAAAATTGAAAATTTGCATTTATTGCTATGTCACTGCAGATATTTTGACAAAACTTTTGCCGAAATGTTCCTTGAGTAGTTCTCTATCAACGGAAAGAAATTCATGTAAATTACACAATTTGGCTGGTTGCCATGGCAACCGAATGGTTAAAAATAGAAAAAAATATTCAAAAATCATCTCCTCAGAAACTATACAACCAATAAAGTTCAAACTTCACAGGAAGGATCTTAGTACTAGCCTCTATAAAAGTACTGTTTTTCTTGGCTATTGCTCCAGCAGTTTGGTTGCTATGAGAACTGAAAGTTGCCATTGACTTATAATGGCAAAATGGAAAATTTGCATTTATTGCTATGCCACTGCAGATATTTTGACAAAACTTTCATAGAAATGTACCTTGAGTAGTCTACAACCAGCCATATTAAATTTATGCAAATTGCGCTATTTGAATGGTTGCCATTGCAACCGAATAGTTAAAAATAGAAAAATATTAAAAAATCATCTCCGCAGAAACTGTGTGGCCAATAAAGCTCAAACTTTACAGAAAGAACCTTAGTACTAGCCTCTATAGAATTACTGTTTTTCATGGCAACTGCTCCAGCAGTTTGGTTGCTATGGCAACTAAGAGTTTCCATTAACTTATAATGGGGAAAATGGAAATTGGCAATTTTTGCTGTCTAACTGCAGTTATTTAGATTTTTTTTCTACAGAAATGTTTCTTGAGTAGTCCTCTACGCGGTAGTCGAGTGGTTAGAGTGGCTCGGCTATTGTGCAGAAAGTCACCGTAAGGTCGTGAGTTCGCGGCTCACTGTCGCCATACGATGACTGGAAAACTCTCTCTGTCAACCCAGCAGTAAATGGGTACCTTTTTCGAATCAGGGAAGGATAAGGCAGCGAAAGGAGAGGGATGGGCTCCGCCTTTCATCAGCTGTGCCCAAGATACAGTGGGTCTTTAACCCCCACTGCCCCTACGGCTATTAGGCTATGGGAAACCTTTACCTTTTTACCTCTACGATTTATATGAATTTTCTCCAAATCGCTGAATTTGATTGGTTGCCATGGCAAAATATAGGGTAAATTTTCGAAAAAAAAAAAAAAAAATCTTCTGCTCAGAAGCCATATGGGGGATGAAGCTGATATTGTGCAGATGTGTTGATGACAGTAGCCTCTACATAAATTTTATTCTTTTCCTTCCAATCCCATAAGAACTTTGGTTGCTATGGCAACTTATAGTTTCCATTGACTTATTATGGGAAAAATGAAGCCATGAGGGGGATGAAGCTGATACTTAGCATACATATTGATAGCATTAGCCTCTACCTAAAGTATGTTTTATATTATCATTGCCCGTGTGAATTCGTGAATTGGCAACTTAAAGTTTCCATAGACTTATAATGGGGAAAGTGGACATTTGCTATTTATTTCTGTGTTACTGCAGATATTTTGACAAAAGCTTTACAGAAATGTTCCTGGAGTAGTCCTCTACCAGCCATATGAATATTTCCCAAATACCTGATTTTGATTGGTTGCCATTGCAGCCAAAGATCTTCTTCTGAGAAGCCATTAATGGGGGATAAAGCTTTTTTTCATAAATATTTGTGATATTATCCTCCACATAAATGGTGCTTTTTATTGCTGTTGTGCATGGTGTTTTGTTGCTGTAACCTCAGTGCTCAGGTGAGCGATATAGGGCCATTGGCCCTCTGGTTTAAAGTTTTGTAATTGCATACTGATTCATAATGCTTTGCAGAGATTTAGTTTATACTTGAACTAATGTTAGACTCCTTTTTTGAGTTTTTACAAAACACCTTATACTTACCCCACTGGATGACCTTGAAGTCAAGGTCATGGACTTACAATTTTGTCTTAAAGATTTGGGTTTAAGTTTTATATTTATGAAGACATAATTTCACAGTGCCATGATAATGGACTCAGTTGATACTAATACTTGCACTGATGTTAGATAATGGTTCAGGGTTTTGATACATCCTAGCCCCCCCCCCCCCCACCCGTTTTTACCTCAAGCTCGTGGACTTTGAAATTTTATTTCATTTTTTTATTTAAATTTTATTTTAAGACTTATTTCTGAGATAGCTTTTGTTTATAAATGTGTTTTCATTATGGACATGCTTGCATGAAGTTTTATGCATAGCAGTCCACACCACCATAGCGGCTGTGTGATGGGCAAGCACCAATTCAGGCGAGCTATGCTGTCAGGCGACAGCTCTTGTTCTGTGTTGGTTTTTACTGCAGAAGTGCCAAATAGACTGCAGAATAGCTGAAATTACCGTAATGACCCTAAAATTTTGGACACCAGAAAGTCCTACAATTGTTGTTCGAAAATTCTTATAAAGTGGATTTTACACACAATAATGCATCCAAATAATGCTTAGTGAATGACAAACGTTGAAGACCCTGATCAAACTGCTCCTTAAGGAGCAGTTTGATCTGTGTCTACAATGTTTGCTCAGACCTGTCTGTCCGAATATTTAGGGTCATTACAGTAGATCTGATAAATGATTTGAAGACAAAAGAACCTTGTATCAACAGAGAGGAATTTGCTAAGCCTTTGTAGCACATTTAATTGTCTTGCCACTTTTTGACAGCTCCTGGTAATTTGTTCATTAAAACTCAGTTGGTAGTCTGTATCGATACCTATTTGCTAATGTGGAGCTCTTGAGCTCGGAAAAAGTCTTTTTACCAACTAAAATGGCCTTGAACTTATGGGATTTGCCTGCATTTGTTATTTGTGAACCAATTTAGTAATTTTTGGCATTCCTCTTCTAATATGGCTTTTAATACCATAGGATCTCTTATGTGTTTAGAAAGCTGTATTGTCATCTGCATAGTTGTAAAGTGATATTTTCTTGATATAATAAAAAAATGTCATTAATAAGATATTAAAAATTAAAGGTTACAGAATGGACCCTTGAGAGACACCCTTAATGATCCTTAACCAGGTGCTGGTATGTTTGCCAAGCTGTTCAGAGACACCATAAGCTCGCAATTTTGCAATCATCAGTAGAAGATTATGAGGGATGCAATCAAAAGACTTAATTAGGTCCATCAGGATCCCACCAACATATTCTCATCTAGTGCTTGTTTCCAATCCTCAGTCAAGCGAAAAAGGGCTATCTGACATCCAAAGGAGGCTCTAAAGGCCGAAATGAAGTTATGAAAATCTGATCTGAAATGATCATTTAATGGACTACAGATCAATCTCTCGTAAATTGTAGCAATGTTGATAATATTCTAAGTTACTAACAGGCCTGCGATTTCTCTTTCAAAAAAGGTATCTTCTTTTTTAAAAATGGGGCTAACTTGTGCTTCAGTTTAACTGGAAACTCTTCTTTACTCTAAATCTCGGTGCCATATCAGCAATGTGTCTTGAAATTACTGGGGCTGCCGCTGCAAGTTGTGATCAGCAACGCCTGAGCATGTTTAACCCTTTAAGTGCCAAAAAATCAGACGACAAATTTTACATCTGCGAAATTACAAACAATGGTTTGTCCAAACTATACCATATTGAGAATTCAAAGACAAGGGGGCGAACAGTGTAGATCTAGATGAGGCGGCTCATAATGAGCGGCCACATCAGAATCTACACTTTTTGCAAATTCTGCTATTTTCGTCTCCTGCGCTTAAAGTTTTAAATCAAATGCATGTTTTGACTGTGAAACTAACAAAATATTTGTTTTATCTTTCTCAAACTTAGCCTGGGTGGTAAGGTTTAGACGAGAGCCAGAAAAATATTATCAGCGGAAATTCAACCGAGTACCTACCATAGATACCTGTGCTATATCGGATGAAGTCTGCCGATATGAAGCTGATGAACAGTATAAGAGAGACAGGTGAGTTTTTTCCCAGTAGGCACACAACATGTAAGGTCAGTGTCTACACTTTCAGGGGAAGTAACTCTGCCGTTTCATTTTGCCTTCCTTCTAGATGAGATCAGCTTTTTAAAGAAAGAATCTGCTCCTCTAGTAGGAGGTCCTTTCCTTCAAGAGTTGACCCTCTTTTTGGAGGGTAAATTGTCAATTTTATGGTCACAGATTTTTTTTTTACCTCCCCAAGTGACAATTTTTGATACAATTATCCCCATTCTAATGCATTTTTCACATTTTCATCTTTCAATGTGTACTGCTTTTAGCAACGTAAAACCAGACATCAGCCAATGAGAAGCTATAATGTTTCATTATGACATCGGGTTATCCTGCCATATACAGTCGCAAATTTTTGATGTTATCAAACTGCAGTCAGACTTTGTGTTCTGTTCGTAAGTGCATTAGAATTTCTATATTTGGCAACTTTCATTTCAGACTAGTTGATACCCAGATCTTAAAGATTCTACGAGGTAGGAAACTGGAGTGTAGACACTACTGGGGCATTGAACGGCAATACAGATGTGCTAAAGAGGACAATGATTATGAAGTAGCTACTGCTAACTATTATACAAAATGTAGGTGAATTTATGTGAAGCTTACAATTGTACAAGTATAGCTTTCATGTGTCGCATGCAAGAACCATGTTGCTAGCTCAAAGGTCAAGGTCACAGTCGGCACTTAAACTTTGTGCTCAGGCTACAATGAACCCCTCTACATATCCGGCGCATAACTTTGTCTTGAATGGTGGGATTTCAAAACTATTTAGCAATACATTTGTTGCATGCAAGGAACCTGTCACTTTCTAAAAGGTCAAGGTCACAGTTCGAACTGAAACTGAGTGAATAGGCTATAATGAAAGCATGCTTTTGTCATTTGTGTCTGAGATTTAACTGCAGAATAAATGCACTTCTACATGTATTTCATCATAGCTATCCCGTAGTGCCAAGTGTCTGTACCTAAATCAAGGCGCTATCTTACTCAAGGCACTAGGCGGAGGCATCCATCTCCTATGGACACATTTCTAGTCAGTTTTGCCTCCCTTCTTAGTGGAGGTCAACTCTTAAAGGAAAGAATTTGCTCCTGTAGGAGCAAATTCTTTCCTTTGAGAGTTGACCCGTTTTTGGAAGGCTTTAGTTTCCAATTGAAAGAAACAAGTACAAGTACAAACAAAAGTTGCCTCCCTTTGACAGAATGACAGAAAAACATGGCACTAAACCCATACACCTTAATTATGACACTTTGTAGTTGAGTTTACTGTCTGACCAGGTGGCAAAAACTTTCGTAAAGCTTGGCACACAGTGCAGACCCTGATCAGACACATGTAGGCATAGATGTCTGTTTCTAGTTTAATGTTTGCCTTGCGTCTTATAGGGGGTTTCGTTTAGAGGAAATAATTTGCACTCTCTAGACAGTATGTTCTCCCTTTTTGGTTTACACATCCATTTTTTTCTGCCATTTCTCCAAGGGAGACAACAAGAATTAATAGTAGAATTGCTTCCCCTAACAGTGTATCCATTCATTTTAATTTATTTTCAGATGGTGATTTAGGCACCAATCGAGATGTAGTAGCCGTTTACATGAAACAGAAACATCGATTGATATGGGAACGGCGACAGAAAGAAAGGGAAGCGCAGGGTGTAACGATGCAGTGATGCAAGAATGTCGTTCATATGTTATATTTAGGAAAATTGTGACAAATTATTGAATTCTGATAGTATTGACCGGGCATTTGCCAACCCTGATAGAGCTCTGTGACCCAGAGCTGCAGATAAGATGTGCTATTGATAGTTCTGAGATAATTTTTCATACCCTGTTGTGCTTAAATATTGGGATACAACATTAGGACAAATGGAAAATTAATGGTTTTAGGTGTCCCATCCTTCAGTACATTAGGGTATTTTTTAGTAGAGACATATGTTGTGACAGATGGTTCTGATGAGGGATCAATCACAATATATGTTTCTACTGAGGGCTTACAACAGAAGTTTTTATGCAAAGATGGAAAATTATTTCTAAATTATTCCTGTTATCTCTTCTTGTCAGGAGCACTGTGTACCAGTCACTATGACTTATAGAGTAAGGTTAACAGTGTAAATTTGGATGTTTTCTGTAGTACCTGTTGCTGGCTGTTATAAAAGGAAAACCTTGTGCTATATTATGTGAAGAAAAACAAGGTACATGTACTTTCTGTCGGAAGATATACTTTAGTAAATATTTATGCCTTGGCTGTATAACTTATCAGCCCTCATTGGTCCATTTCAATGAGAGGGTTAGGACTTAGATTTTTAATGCGGAATAAAAATCTGAGAATTGTATCCCAAGTCCATCCTCATGTTGATGTATGAGTAATCGAGTACGAGTTACATCTGTAACATGACTTTAGGGGGTTTACAGAGCCCCAGATAAGAGGAGGTAGTGAGGATAATGAAGAGATCATTTTCTTATATACAACAAAAACATACATTGTGAACCCTCATTAGAACCATCTAAGCAAGACGGTTCTAATGAGGGGTCACAACCTATGTTTTTGTGAAGAAATATTAAAAATTATCCCAATATTATCCCTGTTGCTCCTTATCTGGAGCATTGGAGGAAATAGGAGTAACATACACCATTATACATTAATGTGTATGGCTTACATTTTACTAATAAAAGTTGGTTTGGTTTAAGTTTTTATTTTCACTTACACACCAGCATTATGTGGAAATTCATTGTACATGCTGCTGTAAAAATTCTAAATATTGGGACAGGTGGGTCTGAGCAAAGAGTGCAGACTGCTTCTTAGTCTGATCAGGGTGTACATCTGCATCTATTAGATACATTACTGCATTGGTAGACCAAACTTGTTTATTTCATTATGCCCCTGAAGGAACTTCGGGTGGCATATTAAAATGGCACTGTCCGTTCGACTGTCAGTCCATCCGTCCATTACAAATCATGTCTCATCAATAATTTTAAAACTACTGAAGCAAATTTGATGAAACTTCACAGAAAGATAAAGCATAATGAGAAGGTGTGTCGTGCACAAGACATAGGTCCCTAAGCCCAAGGTCAAGGCCTCAGTTGGGTCAAAATAGAATGTCATCAAACTTTACAGAATACAGGTAGGATACAGATAGGATACAGATTTATAAAAGTCATCGGACTTTCTTTTGAATTCTATTTGTATAATGCACTTATACATGCATTTAATATCTTCGTTCTTGTACATTATTATGCAAATGAAATAAAGTTTAAACCAAACTTTACAGAAAGGTAAACCATAATGAGAAGGTATTTATGATCCCAAACCGAGGTCAAGGTCACAATCTGGGGTCAGAGGTCAAATCATGTCTCGGCAATTACTTAGAATAGTACCAAAGCAAACTTTAAAGAAAGATAAAGCCTAATGAGAAGATTTACCATGCACAAGACATAGGTTCCCACACTCAAGGTCAAGGTCATAGCCAGAGGTCAAAGGTCAAGTCATTTATCCTCAATTACCTAAAAACTACTGAACCAAACTTCATTAAACTTCATGAAAAGGTATTTATAAAACAATAAGCAAATATGTCACAAACAAATTATGGTTCTGTTGCTCAAAGTCTGGATCACAGTCAGGTCTCAGAGGTCAAATCGTGTTTGAACTGACTCAAAACTGCTGAAGCGAATTTCATCAAGTTTCATTGAAAGGTAAAGCATAGTAAAATGGTAACGTAAAGAAAAGTAAAGTATAATGATAAGTTATGTAAGGTGCGACATTTAGGTTCCCACACCCAGCGTCAAGGACACAACACAGTTTGGTTAGTGGTTGAATTAAGTCTCCTTGAATCCTCTTAAACTTCCAAAGTGCATTTAAACGTTACAGAAAAGTTAAACAAAATGAGAATGTATATCATGTGCAAGACTCAGGTTCTATGCCCAAGGTCACAACTAGGGCTCAAAGGTCAGTTTTAGGGGCCTACAGGGGCATTTGTTACACACTGTAACATTTCTTGTTTAGAACAAATAATTATTTTTGTAGGTATACAATTTTTGGAATCTTTAGGGTATTATTAGCTCACCTGGCCCGAAGGGCCATAGTGAGCTATTGTCATACCAATGTGTCCGGCGTGCGTCGTCACGGAATGTGTCCGTCAACACCTAAAAACAAATATTCAAACATCTTCTGTAAAACTACTGGTCCCATGGTTCTCAAATTTCACATGGAGCATGACCTGACTCCAGGGTCTCAGAATTGTAAAATTGGGTCAGGTTGAAAATCCAAGATGGCCGCTGTTACTAAAAATAGCAAAAACAACAAAATAAACTTCTTCTCCAGAACCACTGGGTATATTTGTCTGAATTTTGGCATGGAACATCAATGAAACCTTGGTATTCAAAATTGTAAAAATGAAAAAAATCTGTAGCGGAGTTTTGTCACAGTGACCTACTTTCTGTTTACGAGTGTAATTTTGCTCAAATGCCAATGTCAAAAAACGACATATTCAAACGACTTCAAACAACTTCTTCTCTAAAACCACTGCACCCATGGGTTTCAAATTTCACATTGAGCATGACCAGACTGCAGGGTTTCAAAATTGTAAAATTGGGTCAGGTCAAGAATCCAAGATGACCGCCGTTACTAAAAATAGCAAAAACAACAAAATCATCTTCTTCTCCAGAACCATTTGGTATATTTGGCCGAAAGTTTGCGTGGAACATTAATGGGACCTTGGGATTAAAAATTATAAAAATGAAAAAAATCTATAGCAGAATTAGGTCACAGTGACCTACTTAGCGTTTACAAAACCGATTTTGCTCAAATGTCAGTATCTCAAGAAAACGCAATCGATTGTGGTCAGATTTGGTCAGCAATGGTCCTTAAAAGGAATTATTTCAATTTTGTGCCAGTTGACTATCCAAGATGGCCACCATGGGGGCCGTTACTAAAAAAAGCACAAACATAAAAATCACAATTACTCAAGAACCCTTGAATGGAATTCGACCAATTTTGTGTCAGAATGTTCCTTGCATGAAGCCATTTCGATTAATTACAATTTGGCTTTCCAAGATGGCCCACATCTGCCGTTTCTAAAAATAGCACAATCATAAAAATGACAATTACTCAAGAACCCTTGAATGGAATTCAACCAATTATGTGTCAGAATGTTCCTTGCATGAAGCCGTTTCGATTAATTGCAATTTGGCTTCCAAGATGGCCGACATCTGCCGTTACTAAAAATAGCACAAACATAAAATGACAATTACTCAAGAACCCTTGAATGGAATTGGACCAATTTTGTGTCAGAATGTTCCTTACATGAAGCCATTTCGATTAATTGCAATTTGGCATTCCAAGATGGCCACCACCTGCCGTTACTAAAAATAGCACAAAACATGAAAATGACAATACCTCAGTAACCGCTGAATAGATTTTGACGAAATTTGTGTCAAAATGATTTTTGCATTGAGATGTTTCAAAAGTAACTAAATATAGACAAGTCATAATGGCCTTTGTTACTAAAAATAGAAAAATGTGAAAATAAGAAAATTTCAGTGGAATTGGACTAATTTTCTGTCAGAATGATCATTTCAATAAGCTTTTTCGATTTTCTGCATTTTGGCATTCCAAGATGGCCGCCATCTGCCGTTACTAAAAATAGCACAAAACATGAAAATGACAACATCTCATTAACCGCTGAAGCGATTGAGACGAAATTTGTGGCAAAATGATTCTTGCTTTGATGTGTTTCACAAATTAACAAATATTGACCCGTCAAGTTGGCCTCTGTTACTTAAAATAGCAAAATTTGAAAATTAGAAAATTACAATGGAACTGGACCAATTTTGTGTCAAAATGGTCCTTGCATGAAAGCTTTTCAATTTTTTGCATTTTGGCATTCTAAGATGGCCGCCATCTGCAGTTACTAAAAATAGCACAAAACATGAAACTGACAATATCTCAGTAACCCTTGAATGGATTTTGATGAAATTTGTGGCAAAATGATTCTTGCCTTGAGCTGTTTCAAAAGTAAATATATAAAGACCAAACAAGTTGGCCTCTGTTACTAAAAGTAGCAAAATGTGAAATTGAGAAAATCTCTGGAATTGGACCAATTTTGTATCAGAATGGGGACCATTCGGATACAAAAGCCAGGTGAGCGATATCAGGCCCATTTGGGCCTCTTGTACCCTATATAGCATCAGTTCTTGTTCAGTTGCATATTTTATAATAGGGATTAATATTTTTTTCGGTTGCAACGACTTTACAAAATTATGCAACACTCATACCATGGTTTGTCAACCTGTATGAGGAGATAATCCATGACCTTTAGGTTGGTTGGTTGGTTGTTTTGGGTTTAACGGCCCTTTGAGACAGTATTTCAGTCTATATCGGGCCGTCTCCCAAAGAGAGGGAGAAAGAAGAGAGAAATAATAGACGATAGAAAATATGTCCAAACAACCCCCACCCGCACCTACTTCAAGCACAGTAAGCCCTTGCCGAACCACTATTCAAATAAGTAGGATGCCCCGGTACTGGAAGTTACACACAGCACCTTCACACCACCCGACCACCCCATGACCTTTAGGGCGTGGACATCATACAGGTGGACAATCCATACTGTGATGTGCCTAAATTTTGGGACACCTAGATTAATTAATTTTCCATTTGGTTCAAATGGAAAATTAATCATTAGCTCGCCTGAACGAAAGTTCAGGAAGAGCTATTGTTGTCACCACGGCGTCGGCGTCCGCGTCCGCGTCCGCGTCAGCGTCCGCGTCCGCGTCGGCGTCCGGATTGGATGTTTTGGTTAAAGTTTTTTAAAGACCTATATCTCCCTAACCCATGGATGGATTCTTTTGATACTTGCACTGTAGTTAGATATTGGTCCAAAGTTTAACATGGTACCACCCTTACCCCACTCCTTGACCTTGATGTCAAGGTCATGGACTTAGAAAATTGGGAGTTTTTGGGACTGGATGTTTTGGTTAAAGTTTTCTAAAGCCCAGTATCTCCTTAACCCATGGATGGATTCCTTTGATACTTGCACTGTAGTTAGATATTGGTCCGAAGTTTTCCAAGGTACTACCCCCACCCCCCTCAGTGACCTTGATGTCAAGGTCATGGACTTAGAAAATTGTCTTTTTATTGATTGGATGTTTTGGTTAAAGTTTTTTAATGACACATATCTCCTGAACCCATAGATGAATTCTTTTTATATTTGCACTGTAGTTAGATATTAGTCCAAAGTTTTACAGAGTACTACCCCAGCCCTGCTTGGTGACCTTGATGTCAAGGTCAGGGACTTAGGAAATTTGGTCTTTATTAAAGTTTTCTAATTGCGTACTGATTCATAATGCTTGGCAGAGATTTAGTTTACACTTGGACTGATGTTAGACACTTTTTTGAGTTTTTACAAAACACTATATACTTACCCGACTTGATTACCTTGATGTCAAGGTCATGGACTTTGAGTTTTGTCTTAAAGATTTTGATTAGTTTTATATTAATGAAGACATAATTTCACAGTGCCACAATGGACTCAGTTGATACTAATACTTGGACTGATGTTAGATAACGGTTAAAGGCTTTGATACATCCTAGCCCTGCCCTCCTCCCCCCTACCCCTTAGTTCTTTGACCTCAAGCTCATGGACTTTGAAATTTCATGTGGATTTTTATTTTTTATTTTAAAACATTTCTGAGATAGCTTTTGTTTATAAATATGTTGTCATTATGGACATGCTTGCCTGAAGTTTTATACATAGCAGTCCACACCACCATAGCGACTGTGTGATGGGCAAGCACCTATTCAGGCGAGCTATGCTGTCAGGCGACAGCTCTTGTTTTAGGTGTCCCACTACTTATGTGCATTACGGTAGTTCAAATTTTCAAAAAGCTTGCTGAGCCAATGAGCTGGTGTGATGACACACCGGGAAGGGGGAAGTCAAAAACGCTCATGCAGTTGACAAACGCGGATCAAAAATCGTTAGAAACAGCATTTTCGATTGCAAAGTGTCACCAATTTGCAATGGAAAACGCTGTTTCTAACGGTTTTTGATCTGCATCAGTCGGTTGTTAAGAGCATTTTCGAGTGCCACCTACCCGGCGTGGATGGCCTTTGATGGAATCTTTCCATCAGGATCCTTCCATCAGGCTCAGCACAATCCATCAGTTAACTTTTTGTTCAGCCATCTGAACTGAAATTCCAAGGATCAGCTTATGACATGTGAGCCATGACACAATAAAACCAACAAAGTGGCATGTGTGCAGAGCAAACACCCAGATTAGCCTGGGCATCTGCCCAGTCCGATCAGAGTCTTTACTGTCCGCTTGGAGCTAGCTTAAGTCCTTACCTACCCTGTAAGCACACAGCAAAGAGTCTGGTCAGACTAGGCGGATGCCCAGGCTGATCTGAGTCTCGCTGGGGGCATGTCCCACTTTGTTGGTTTTGTTGTGTTGCCGCTCATGAAGTGGTCTTCAAATTCATAAAAATATCCAGCTCTGCTATCCAATATTGTTATTCGTTCCTGAAAACAAAAATCTGGCAGCAGCTTTCTTCTTCACAACTGTTGAGCCAGTGACACAAAATTTGTATGGAGCTTCCTTGCAGCAAGAGCTTTCAGGTTTGTAAATTCACAGTTTGGATTAGAATGATCACCAAATTCCAAACACGCTTCAAGGCATATAGCCACAGCTCCATTTGGCTGTAATTTTGGTTCGCCTGTTCGAAAGTACAAGAAGAGCTATAGTTGTCAGTTAGGCATTGGTGTCAGTATTGGCATCAAGGTTTGGAAGCTTTCATGAAAGTTTTTCAAGTGATGGTCAAGTGCAAGTTTATCAGATGATAGCTCTTATAACACGGGAGACGACTTAAGAAGAATTCATGGTTTCTTTTGTTCTTTCTTTCTTCTGTTACGTCTTAACTTCCCACTGGGTTTGGTATGTGAGTGCAAAACGGGGTTAATTGAAATAAAAGAAGTGAACAGTTAAGACAAAGTATACAAGTGAGATGGAGGGATTAGTACAGATAAAAGATAAAGGCACATCTGATATTTATGGTGAGACATGGACTACTTGGCACACAGCATGACTGAATTGTGCCTCAGTAGGTAAAACAGGGATATAGGATGGGAGGGCGTTCCAATGAACTATTGTGCTTGGGAAGTGTGTGTACTTGTAATAACCTTTGATAGTAGGAATATATGGTAAGGGAAAATAATCTGGAAAATGATATTTTTATGCCCCTAATTTCGGAGAAATTGTGGGGGCATATTGGTTTGGGCCTGTCCGTCTGTCCTCTATCTCAAAAACTGTAAGAGCTAGGAGCTTGAAACTTTATACACATGATCAGTATGAAAAATAAGCGAACACGTGTTTTTTCTTTTTTCCGCGGGTCACATATTTCAAGAGTTATGCCCCTTTTTCGACTTAGCCTGTGGAACCTTGTGAACAAAATATCTCAAGAACCCCTGATGCTAGGATCATGAGGTTTTGCAGGATGAGAATGCCCAAGGTGTAGATGACCTGATTAACATTTGAAACAAATTCGTGAATTTTTGACCGAGTTATGCCCCTTTTACGACTTAGTGCATTGTAAGCCTATGGAACCTTGTGAACAAAATATCTCAAGAACCCCTGAAGCTAGGAGCATGATTTTTTGCAGGAAGATACTGCCTGTGGTGTAGATGACCTGATTAACTTTTGAAAAAAATTCGTGAATTTTTTATCGAGTTATTCCCCTTTTTCGACTTAGTGCATTGAGGCCTATGGTACAAAGGTGCCCTTACATATAGTCAAGAACAATAAGAGCTAGGAACTTGAAACTTTATACACATGATCAGTATGGAAAATAAGCTGACCCGTATTTTTTTATTTTTCCGCCGGCAATGTATTTCCAGAGTTATGCCCCTTTTTCGACCTAGCCTGTGGAACCTTGTGAACAAAATATCTCAAGAACCCCTGATGCTAGGATCATGAGGCTTTGCAAGATGAGAATGCCCAAGGTGTAGATGACCTGATTAACTTTTGAAACAAATTCGTGAATTTTTGATTGAGTTATGCCCCTTTTTCGACTTAGTGCATTGTAAGCCTATGGAACCTTGTGAACAAAATATCTCAAGAACCCCTGAAGCTAGGAGCATGATTAATTGCAGGAAGATACTGCCTGTGGTGTAGATGACCTGATTAACTTTTGAAAAAAATTCGTGAATTTTTGATCGAGTTATTCCTCTTTTTCCACTTAGTGCATTGAGGCTTATGGTACAAAGGTACCCTTACATATAGTCAAGAACAATAAGAGCTAGGAACTTGAAACTTTATACACATGATCAGTATGGAAAATAAGCAGACCCGTATTTTTTTATTTTTCCGCAGGCAATGTATTTCCAGAGTTATGCCCCTTTTTCGACTTAGCCTGTGGAACCTTGTGAACAAAATATCTCAAGAACCCCTGATGCTAGGATCATGAGGCTTTGCAAGATGAGAATGCCCAAGGTGTAGATGACCTGATTAACTTTTGAAACAAATTCGTGAATTTTTGACCGAGTTATGCCCCTTTTTCGACTTAGTGCATTGTAAGCCTATGGAACCTTGTGAACAAAATATCTCAAGAACCCCTGAAGCTAGGAGCATGATTTTTTGCAGGAAGATACTGCCTGTGGTGTAGATGACCTGATTAACTTTTGAAAAAAATTCGTGAATTTTTGATCGAGTTATTCCCCTTTTTCGACTTAGTGCATTGAGGCCTATGGTACAAAGGTACCCTTACATATAGTCAAGAACAATCAGAGCTAGGAACTTGAAACTTTATACACATGATCAGTATGGAAAATAAGCTGACCCGTATTTTTTTATTTTTCCGCCGGCAATGTATTTCCAGAGTTATGCCCCTTTTTCGACTTAGCCTGTGGAACCTTGTGAACAAAATATCTCAAGAACCCCTGATGCTAGGATCATGAGGTTTTGCAGGAGGATTGCCCAAGGTGTAGATGACCTGATTAACTTTTGAAACAAATTCATGAATTTTTGACGAAGTTATGCCCCTTTTTCGACTTAGTGCATTGTAAGCCTATGGAACCTTGTGAACAAAATATCTCAAGAACCCCTGATGTTAGCAGCATGATTTTTTGCAGGAAGATACTGCCTGTGGTGTAGATGACCTGATTAACTTTTGAAAAGAAATCATGAATTTTTGATTGAGTTATGCCCCTTTTTCAACTTAATGCATTGTAAGCCTATGGAACCTTGTGAACAAAATATCTCAAGAACACCTGATGCTTGGAGCATTATTTTATGCAGGAAGATACTGCCTGTGGTGTAGATGACCTGATTAACTTTTGAAAATAATTTGTAAATTTTGGATTGAGTTATGCCCCTTTTTCAACTTAGTGCATTATTTGCCTATGGAAGCTTGTGAACAAAATATCTGGAGAACCCCTGATGCTAGGATCATGATTTTTGCAGGTTGATATTGCCCAAGGTGTAGATGACCTGATTAACTTTAGAAAACAATTCGTAAATTTTTGACTGAGTTAAGCCCCTTTTTCGACTTAGTGCATTGTAAGCCGATGGTACAAAGGTACAAGCATTATTGGATGAACCTTCTCTAGAAACAAGCATATGGTTGGGGGCATAGTGTTTCATAAACACATTTTCTAGTTTTTTTCAGGTCAGGGAAAAGTCAGGGAATTTTGTAGTTGGTCAGAAAAATTCAGCAAGTCCTTGAAAAGCCGGGGATAAGTAAGGGAATTTGAAAATGCCTATGAATATCATCAGAAAATAAACTTATTCTGTTCCAGGGGAAAAGATGGACTTCCTAGAGAGATAATTTAGGCATATCTCCCTCCTCATTGGGGGTTACTCTTAAAGGAAAGAATTTGCTCCCTATAGGAGCAAATTCTTTCCATTAAGAGTTACTCCCTACATTCTATTTGATAAAATTAGCACAGTTACCAAAAATAACTTTTGGGTCTATAAAAGGATATGGAAAACTGTAAAATGTCAGGGAAAAGTCAGGGAATATTGAAGTGAAGGATAGGTGGCAAATAGTATATGCTTCCCTTCTGCCTGAATCCTTCCTGCAAATGGCTCTACTGTCAAAGAGAATGAATATGTTCTCATTCCCCTGCGGAGATTCCTTGAAGAGCAGCCTTGTAGAAGGGAGAGACATATTTTCAGGTAACAGTATTCTAGCTTGGAGGTTTATCCATACAGCTTACACACTGCCTTCATATACGAAAAGTTTGGGATGCTAGGGGAGCGACCCCTTACTAAGAAGGTGAGGTGGAGGGGTTTCTTTCAGAGCACCCAAGACTGAAAAAGAGAACTCTTTGGCAGTCTTTGTTGGCATATACCCATACTGGAATAATCTAGGGTAAAATCAAGCCCCCCATGCATTACAAAAAACCATTAGTACGAAGAAGATTTTCTATGCTATCATCTTTAATTCTAGTGGGCCAGGTGTTTAAGTGCCTTGTCCTTGTTCAAGAGCCATCATATAGATGCTTCTATTTGTTCAAGAGCCAAGTCTAATGGATCATATAGATGCTTCTATTTGATCAAGAGCCATGTCTATTGGATCATATATAGATGCTTCCATACTTAAAACCAATAGTAACTTTACAGTTTTTGTTGTGGAATATTTTTATTTGGTTCAAGTTGATGAAAATAAAATATTTCAGTTAGCTTGAAAGACTTTTTAAACAAATTTCAGGAAAGATGAATCATGCAAGTTATTCCACTATGAGTTATCTGTGCTTACATTTAACACACACAATTTGCATTTTCTCACAGATTCTTCAGTAGACCAGGGTTTTGGACACAAACTTTTAAAGATTGTTGATTGTCAATAAAATCGCATGCAAAATATTTGGTCTTTTTCATCTGGTTTACAATCGACAATAGCTAACCGTCGCTTCTCTCTAAAAATGTCTCCTTTTGAATTAAAACAATAGTAAAACTTAGACAATTCTAAAACCCTTATCTCAGATAACATTTGAAACTTTTTATTGACGATTTGTTTGGACCTTTTCAAAGAGTGCCTGACAAGAATAGCTTTTATAAATTTCCATTATTTCAAAAAAAAAAAAAAAGGCTAGCAGTTTAATGTTACGTTTGGCTTAAAGTATATAATTCTGTGTTAAAGAAAGTGAAAGGGTTTTACATTAAGAAGCGTTCAGGCAAATGATGGTAAGGGGACCATCTGATTCATGTGAATAGCTTTACTCACAGGTGCAAAGATATAAGTTTTCTCCGCATCTGAAATGTGCATGCTTTTGACCATCACCTTTATTCACTGCTTTTGGGTTGATGCAACTTGTTTTTATTATGCTCCCACTTTGTCCATCTGTTTGTCCCATCCATCCTTCCATCCATCCAACCATCACACTTTGTTCGGAGCATATCTCTGAAAGTATTAGAGGGAACTCAATGAAACTTCACACACTGTAGGAGGGCAATGGGGGAAAGTGCAGAGCACAAGAATCATAACTCTACCCCAAGTAATTACAATATTTTTTAGCTCACCTGAGCCAGAGGCTCCGGGGGAGCTTATAGGATGGTAAGGCTCCGTCGTCCGTCGTCCGTTGTACGTCGTCCGTCGTCCGTCGTCCGTCCACAATTTCAAACGACTTCTCCTCTGAAACCGCTGGGCCAATTGTAATCAAATTTCATATATAGCCTCCTGAGACCTTAGGAACGAAAAGTTGTTCAAACGGTCCTGGTCACATGACCAACATGGCCGCCATGCCCATATATGGTAAAAACCTAAAAAAATCTTCTTCTCCAGAACCAATAGGCCGATGGCCTTGAAACTTGGTATGTAGCATTGTGTACACGAGTACTACCAAGATTGTTCAAATTATGACCTTGGGTTGACCTTGACCTTTTTTACAATAAGGTCAAATTTGCTTCCTTGTACTTTTATATGGCAAAATGCTAGAAAATAAGATATCTTGGAAACTTTTGAAGATTTTGGGCTAAAAATTGATATCTACAGTCATCTTAATGAGTACATGAAGATTTATGAGTACAAGAGGTCAAGGTCATTCTTTGACCTTTGACGCGGAACTGTCATATTTTGACAATTTCAAACAATCTCCTCAAAAGCCACTGGGCCAATTGTAACCAAATTTCAGATAGGGCCTCCAGGGGTTGAGGGAATGAAAATTTGTTCAAACGGTCCAGGTCACATGACCAACATGGCCGCCATGCCCATATATGGTAAAAACCGTTAAAAATCTTCTTCTCTAGAACCAATTGACCGAAGGCCTTGAAACTTAGTATGTAGCATTTGGTACTCCAGTACTATGTAGATTGTTGAAAATGATGACCTTGGATTGACCTTGACCATTTTACTGCAAGGTCAAATATTGGAAAATGCTAGAACATAAGATTTCATGGAAAGGTTTGAAGATTTTAGCCTAAAAATTGGTATATACAGTCATCTTAATGAGTACATGAAGATTTATGAGTACAAGAGGTCAAGGTCATTCTATGACCTTTGACCCAGAACTGTCATATTATGACAATTTCAAACAATCTCCTCAAAAACCTGATGGCCAATTGTAACCAAATTTCAAATAGAGTTTCTATGGGTTGAGAGAATGAAAATTTGTTCAAACAGTCGTTGTCACACTATCAACATGGCCTCCACACCCATATATGGTAAAAACCATTAAAAATCTTCGACTCCAGAACCAATTGACCGAAGGCCTTGCAACTTAGTATGTAGCATTGGGTACTCCAGTACTATCTAGATTGTTGAAAATGATGACCTTGGGTTGACCTTGACCATTTTACAGCAAGGCCAAATATTGGAAAAAGCTATAACATAAGATTTCCTGGAAAGTTTTGAAGAATTAGGCCCTAAAAATTGGTATATACATTCATCTTAATGAGTACATGAAGATTTATGAGTACAAGAGGAGGTCAAGGCCCATACTTGACTTTTGACCCAGACCAGTCATATTTTGACAATATCAATCTCCTCAAAAACCACTGTTCCAATTGTAACCAAATTTCATACAGAGCCTCCAGGGGTTGAGAGAATGTGAATTTGTTCAGATGGTCCAGGTCACATGACCAACATGGCTGCCATGCCCATATATAGTAAAAACCGTTAAAAATCTTCTACTCCAGAACCAATTGACCGAAGGCCTTGAAACTTAGTATGTAGCAGTGGGTACTCCAGTACTATATAGATTGTTGAAAATGATGACCTTGGGTTGACCTTGACCATTTTACGGCAAGGTCAAATATGGGAAAATGCTAGAACATAAGATTTCCTGGAAAGTTTTGAAGATTTAGGCCTAAAAATTCATATATACATTCATCTTAATGAGTACATGAAGGTTTATGAGTACAAGAGGTCAAGGCCATTCTTTGACTTTTGACCCAGAACTCTCTCATTTTGACAATATCAGGTGAGCGATTCAGGGCCTCATGGCCCTCTTGTTTATTGTTTTTACAGTATTTTGCTTGTCCCGAGCATATCTTTGAAAGTATTAAAGGAAACTAAATGAAACTTTACACATTGATAAAGAGCAATAAGGAGAAGTGCACGGCTCAAGAACCGTAACCCCATCAGAAATAATTACAGAGTTATCTCCCTATATTTTTACAGTATTTTCCTTGTCCGGAGCATATCTTTGATAACATTCAAGGGAGCTAAATGAAACTTCACACATTGATAGAGGGCAAGGAGGAGAAGTGCAGAGCACAAGAATCTTAACAGTATCACAAGTAATTACAAAGTTATCTCCCATACTTTATTTTTACAGTATTTTCCTTATCTGGAGCATATCTCTGAAAGTATTAAAGGGAACTAAATGAAACTTCACACACTGTAAGAGGGCAATGGGAGAAAGTGCAGATCACAAGAATCATAACTTTACCCCAAGTAATTACAAAGTTATCTCCCTTTCTCTGAAAGTATTAAAGGAGATCTCTGAAAGTATTAAAGGAAACTAAATGAAACTTCACACATTGATAGAGGGCAATGAAGAGAAGTGCAGAGGACAAAAACTGTAACCCTATCACAAGCAATTACAAACTTATTGCCCTTCCTATATTTTTGTCTCGCCTGCGAAGCAGAGGCGAGACATATGTATTGCTTTTCCGGTGTCGTCGTCGTCGTCGGCGTCGTGGGCGGCGGCGTAAACTTTTGTCGAGTTTTTGCGTTTAGGTCATTTTCTCAGAAACTATAAGGGCTAGAGCCATGAAACTTGGGTCATGCATACATCTGGAAGAGTACAGCTGAAAGCCATCATCAATGTTGAGTCTTGACCTAGATTTTACGGTTGACTGACTTCGCAATTTTTTGTCGAGTTTTTGTGTTTAGGTCATTTTCTCAGAAACTACAAGTGCTAGAGCCATGAAACTTTGGTTGTGCATACATCTGGAAGAGTACAGCTGAAAGCCATCGTCAATGTTGAGTCTTGACCTAGATTTTACGGTTGACTGACCTCGCAATTTTTTGTCGAGTTTTTGCGTTTAGGTCATTTTCTCAGAAACTATAAGGGTTAGAGCCGTGAAACTTGGGTCATGCATACATCTGGAAGAGTACAGCTGAAAGCCATCATCAATGTTGGGTCTTGACCTAGATTTTACGGTTGACTGACTTCGCACTTTTTTGTCGAGTTTTTGCGTTTAGGTCATTTTCTCAGAAATTATAAGGGCTAGAGCCATGAAACTTGGGCCATGCATACATCTGAAAGAGTAACTTTCAAAGCCATCATCTGTATTAAGTCTTGACATACATTTTACGGTTGACTGACTTCGCAATTTTTTGTCAAGTTTTCGCGTTAAGGTCTGTTACTCAGAAACTATAAGGGCTAGAGCCATGAAACTTGGGCCATGCATTCATCTGGAAGAGAAGAACTCAAAGTCATCATCGATATTGAGTCTTTATCAACATTTTACGGTTGGCTGACTTTGCAATTTTTTGGCAAGTTTACGCGTTTAGTCTGTTTCTCAGAAACTGTAAGGGCTAGAGCCATGAAACTTGGTTCATTCATACATCTTTGCTGATTTAGCTCTGTTTTGTGACAAAGCGCCAGCAGGCGAGACACTGCATTCCGCGGAATTCTTGTTACAGTAATTTGCTAGTCTGGAGCATATCCCTGAAAGGATAAAGGGGAACTAAATGAAACTTCACACATTGAGAAGTGCAGAGCACAAAAACTGTAAGCTTATCACAAGTAATTACAAAGTTATCTCCCTTCTTATATTTTTTCAGTATTTTGCTTGTCTAGAGCATATCTCTGAAAGTAATAAAGTGAACTAAACAAAAGTTCACACATTTATAGAGGGCATTGAGAGGAAATGCAGAGGGCACAAGAACCATAACCCTATGACAAGTAGTTACAGAGTTAGCTCCCTTCCTAGCTTTTCCAGTATTTTGCTTGTCTGGAATATACTTCTAAAAGTGTCAAAGGAAATGTAATGAAACTTAAAATATTGATAGAGGGCAATGAGAGTGAGTGCAAAGCCAAGAACAATGACCCTATTTCAGATTAATTTGGAGTTACTTATTTTCTTCTCCCTTGTATGCTTGTCCGGAGCATGTCTCTAAAAGTATTTTAAAGGATTTAATGAAATTTCATAGGATAATAGAGGACAATGAGAGGAAGTGCAGGGCACAAAAAACATAATCCTACTGCAGTAATTTTGGTGTTAATTCCCTTCTTAATTATTTCTTATTCATTTGCTTGTCTGGAGCAGGTCTATAAAAGTATTATAGGTACCTAAAGAAAATATTAAAGATCCCTAAATGAAATTTCACATATATTAATAGAGGGGAGTTTCATCAGGATACCCATTTCACTATTGCACACTTTCGGACAGCATCCCTCGGTTCCACCGATTCTCTTGTTTCGTAGGAAAATGCTTTCTGGGAAGCAATATAAGTCCAGAAGTTCTTTTTGCGGTGCCATATACCAGAGTCTCCATTAGTTATTAAAAAGAGTATATATATTACTGCATTTCATGACTGAGTAAAACAAAGAAAAGTTTTGGTGAAGAGGGAGTACTTTGATGCTTTTAAATAAACAAACATTTTTGATAAAGCACTGCACTTCAGACATCCATCTGCAATGACAGAACTTGTAGAAGGACCCTCATATGAGACTGGGTATGAAACAGTCTTGTCATATTCGATTGAACACTGTCAGCTGATGCAAAAGTTTATTTGCCTAATTCACCAGTAGACTAAGCTTTTTTGAAGTGATTGCATTGTTATTTTGCCCATGCCCAGTCAATCTTTAAATTAGAAAAGAAACAAGGTATACCTTAAAAAATTTTTTAGTCTAGGGACGGTTAACTTAAAACTAAAGGTGCAAACCCAGGTCAGACTGTAGGAGCAGACAGGTGTTAAATAGCAGCTTCCATAAGAATATGTGGTATAGTCTTGTTACCACATGTAGGTTTGTGGCTGCAAGATCAACAGATTTGGGGTTCAGTGTAACAATGAGCCAGGCTACAAGAAAAGGGGCCTAATGGCATATGCTGATATATAGCAGTTTGCTGATCTGCACATACTGGTCAGCTTCTTTGCTTTTCTGGTTCAGTAGAGTGTGAAAGTTAACTATTTGCACATGAAAATGTACCTTTGGATGCATCAGTTTAACCCATTCCATGTGGGATACCCTTTTAGGGGTATCTGGGCAAACAGTTTGGATCCAGATCAGGCCCCACAATTGTGGGGCCTGATCTGAGATCCAAACTGTTTGCTGCCAAGACATCATTTCTGCAAGAGTTGGTTAGACCAATATTGTCAAAATATTCTTGATTTTGATGCAGACGACAATTTCAGCAGACGACAAAAAATACCCAGAATCCAATGGGTTAATGTGTATGGGTACACCTCCATGTTATTTCCACCATTTTTGTCTCACCTGTGACTAGCAGAATTAAGCGAAATATAGGTAATACGCTTTGGCAGTGGCAGAGTTTGTGGTGAAAACTTTGAGTCAAGTTTTTCGGTTAAGCTCCTTTTTGTGGCAGCGCTGTCAGGTGAGACAGCATAACACAGCTTGTTACAAAGGGGGATAACTTTTATGACTTTCTGTTTGCTTTTCTTGATGACTTATCACTTTCAAAATTTGGTTTACTCTTAACCCTTAATGCGCCAAAATGCAGACACAAAATTTACGTCTGCAGAATTTCAAAAAATGTCTTGTTCAAGCGATATCATATTTAGAATTATAACACTAGAGGGCAAACAGTGTAGATTCAGATGAGGTGGCTCATTATGAGCTGTTTGCCAATTCAACAATTTAAATTTTTGGCGCTTTAAGGGTAAAAGGAAAAAATTTGTCCCAATGGCGCAACATTTTTCCATTAAAACTGACTTCAGTTGAGAAGGGTGCAAAATTGAAAATGGTGGAGTTGCTTCCCCTGAAAGTGTGCCCTTCACCTTTCCAGGAAATAAGGAAATACATTTATCATTGAGAGATCTGCTTTCACAAAGTAAGCACAAGGCAAATTGTTCCCTTTCAGATAGTTCAGTTAAGATGGATTGTGGGTAACATCCATGTTAAGATATATAGTGGGACACTACCATGTTTTTCTGCATTTCTTTCAAAGGGATACTAGCCAGGCTGCGTAGCCCAGTTAGTAGCACATCTGACTCAAGAGCCAGAGGTCCCAGGTTTGATACACAGTCCGCCTACTTTCGTTTCTTTTTCCGCTGACTTTAGAAGGGCAGTGGTCAGTTACTGGCGAAAGTATTTGCACTTAGTACTGGTTAACTGCGTAGGAAGTCTAAGCCTGCCCAGGAATAGTGTGGTTAGGTTAACTGACCGTCCTGACATGATCATAGTTGTTTACAGTGGATGTAAAGCAACAAAAACAACAAAGGGAAACAACTTTTGGGACTTCCTGTTTGCCTCCCATGGCATCAAAAACCTCCAAAAACGAGGTTAATAACCTAGCCTCGTTTTTAGGAGGTTTTTGATGCCATGGGAAGCACAATTTCTGCAAATTCTTTGAGTTTAACTCAAAGAATTTGCTAAAATTGTAGCAAATTCTTTACAAAAAGAGTTGACCCCTACAGAGAAGGGAGGCAAAAAAGGAAAAGGGCAGAGTTGCTTCTGCTTAAAGTATACCCATTCACCTTACACTGGAATGTTCTTGATGAGATTGACTAGATGCTCAAGCTGATCTGAGTCTTCACTTTTCGCACATGGTATAATGCAAGAATGTTCTTTGAAAACTCACTTTGTGGACAAACAACATGGATACAATGCTTTTTCATGCTTTTCAAGTTACAGTTATTTTTCTTGCGGAAAGACTTTTATCAGCCTGCATGATGAACAGGTTGAATTGAGCCTTTACTGTTCACATTCGTTCAAAGGTACCAATTATATGGTATTGATTAATTAATCAGGCAAAATGTGACCAGACTGTGAACAAATTGATTTTTATGCAAATTTATTTTGTCTTTGGCAGAGGTCTGGATAGAAAGTATTGACTTGAATTTAATTAAATAATTGATCATTGTACGGTAATCACCTGTTAAAGTGTATGGGTTCATCTCCATTTTTTGGTCATTTTTTGTGAAGGGAAACAACTCTTGTGACTTTATGTTTGCTTTCTTGGACAAAGAAATCCTTCCAAAAAGGGGGTCTACTCATAATGGAAAGAATTTGCTCCCCTAACAGCAAATTCTTTCATTTAAGAGTTGACCCCATTCTGAAGGATGGTAAAAATTAATATGGCAAGAGTTGCTTCCCCTGAAATAATAATGAAGAGTGGGACCTGTTTACCATGATAACCCAACAGTTGTGACAGAAGTGCCTGAGAAACAGGGTAGGATCAAACAGTGTAGGCCATGATCAGGCTGCTCCTTCATTGGGTTAACTGCTGGCCTGCTGATCTAGAGGTCCCGGGTTCCAGTAAATGGTGGTGGTGGTGGTCTTTTCCACAGTAAATGTGGTTCCAATGCCCACAGCCTTTTATTATCATCCTCTCATCATCCTTATCTGACTGAAATACTGTTGAAAAGGCTGTAAAATCTCAGTCTTCTATCCTTGTAGAAGCAGTCTGATCAGACTCTGCACTATTCCAATCTGCCAACAAAATCATTGACCTGCCAGCGGACAGTAAAATTACCATTTTTATGCCCAGCATCATATGATTCCTGGGGGCATATAGTGTTACTGTTGTACGTATGTGTGTATGTTATTACATGCGTACGTACATACGTACATCTGTGATCCTGTTAGACTCCAGTTAAAATATTCATAAGAGATAGATTATCTAGGTACCTATTATTGTAGCAACTTTTAAATTTTGTATGAGAATTTACATGTATAAGTACAAAAGAAATCGACAAGAATTAGAGAATGATGATCCATATGTCATGGTCCACTGATTTTGGACACAGGTTAATTGTGCAAGCTTAAGATTTTTGTAAGAAGTAGGTTTCAGGGTTCCTGTTATCGTAGCAACTCGAAATTTTATATGAGGATTAATATTAATAAAAGTGCAACAGGAATGTACTAGATCCAGGTTATGAAGATCCATATGTCACGGTCCACTGACTTCAGACTTATTTTGTGAGGTTAAGATTTTTGTAAGAGGTAGATTTTAGGGTTCCTATTATTGTAGCAACTTCAAATTTTGTATGAAAATTAATTTTTATAAGTACAACAGGAATAAACAAGAATCATTTCATGATGATCCATATATCATGATCCACTAGCGTCAGAATTTGTTTCTTACTATAGGTTCCTGTAATACACAATATTTTCTATTTTGGCCATAACTGTATAAAGGGCTGCAGTTTGCATCACATTTTAGACATCGGGTAATCAATGCGCCATCTTACTGAAGGCACTAGGCGGGGGCATCCGTGTACTGTGGACACATTTCTAGTTTACTTAAGCCTGTTTCACATCAGCCTTACGGCAGCCGTACGGCCCTCTGCGATCACATTTCTGGCAAAAATCGCTGGGTTTCGTGCGGCAGCCGCAAGATCGTCGTACGTCGCAAACTAAATTCTCAACATGTTCATTATTTCTGCGATTTTTTGGCAATCTGTGGATGCCGTAAGGCTGCCGCACCACAGTTTTTAGACAACCGCACGATTGACTCACGATTTTGCAGGAGTTCGCAAGTTTGCAGGCGGGGCTACTGTCAATCATTTCTTGCGTTTGGCTTGCGACGGTCGCGAGACAGTCGCACGAGCATCTTACGACAGCCGTTTATTTTTTCCTACTTTTAAGCTGCAAAATCGTGCGACCCGTGAGACAGACGTACGAACATCGTACGGCTGCCTTGCGATCTCTGAGACCACGGTGGACCCGCCCAGATACACTGCGAATTTGTCTGTGATCTGTCTGCGGCACCCATGGCCTCCAAAATCGTACAAACAAATAATCGCACGGCTGATGTGAAACAGTCTTTAAATAATTACAGTAATTGGTGATGGTGTCCCTATACTTACGTTAGTTATGGTAGTTCATACTTTGGCCACATGGTTAGTACTTGGGGGCAGTGAGGTTGATTGTCAATTGAAATGGTGATATCAGTTTGCCATTTTGTTCCACATACCATATTAATCCTATTAAACGCCGAGGGGGGGGGGGGCGTTGCATTTTACAAAAGGGGGGCGTTATTTAGATCCCAAAATTACATTGTAGCAAACCAGCCACTATGAAGGGGGGGGGTGTGGAGGAGAGGGCTTCAACTCCTAAAGGAAAGAATTTGTTCCTCCAGAAGGAAACAATTTGCTCCTCATGGAGCAAATTTTTTCCTCAAGGAGCAAATTCTTTCCTGAAAGAAAAAAAAAATTACTCCTCCAGGAGCAAATTCTTTCCTTAAAAGTAGATCCCATTTCAAAGCTCTACCTCACCCAGAGAAGCAGACAGGAATTCATACAATTTGATATAACCTTATTTTCAGAAAAGAAGCAGGGGGCGTTTATTAGGGCAGGGTATTTATTAGGATTAAAACAGTATTTGGACTGAAATTCCTGAGCATTTATAAAAGCTTTTAGACTTTTAAACCATAACAGTCTGCAATATAATTATCTGAATATTTGATCATGACAATGGGTCATAAAATGCTGGTAAAAGCAAACAGTGCCAGACCTGACCATACTGCTCTAATAGGAAGAGTCTATTTTGGGTCCGTACTGTTTGTCTAGATGACCTGTCCTTATACTCTTTTAGTTCACTTATTTTAAAAAATAGAAAAGCTATTATTATTGCCCTTGGTTCAGCATCAGCATGCACGTACATGGATGATCTGGTTAAAGTTTTTCAAAGGCTTCTTAACTCATGGATGAAATCAGGTGATGCTTGGACTGATGATAGATAGTGGTCGAAAGGTTTACCTAGTACCTACCTCACCTTGTTCATTGACCTTGAGGTCAAGGTCAATAAGTCCCATCTGCCTGTACCCTCAGTATTGCAGTCTGTATGTGGTCCTAATAAATGCCCCTGCGCTAATAAACGCCCCTCACATCTTTTCCGAAATAATGTTCTGTTAACTTGCATGAAGTCCTGTTTGCTTCTCTTGATAAGGTAGCTCTTTGAAGAAGGGTCTGCTCTTAAAGGAAAGAATTTGCTCCTAGAGGAGCAAATTCTTTCCTATAAGAGTTGACCCCCTACTGAGAAAGGGAGGCAAAATAGTAGAGTTGCTTCCTCTGAAAGTATACCCATGACCTTTATATTTCTTATCATAGGTATTCTGGCACTAGCTGATTTACTACACTTTAGGTTCTAAATAATGCCCCCTTTTGCAAAATGCAATGCCACTGGAGCGTTTTATAGGGTTAATACGGCATGTTCTTCTTATATGGTTAAAGGGCCGGGTAGCGCAATCGGTAGGGCACCTGACTCGTAAGTCAGAGGTCCTGGGTTCGAATCCCGGTCTGGCCACATACTTTCGTTTCTCCTTCCGCTGATTCAAGAAGGGCAGTTGTCAGTTACTGGCGAAAGTATGTGCACTTAGTACTGGTTAACCGCTTAGGAGGTCTAAGCCTGCCCAGGAATAGTGTGGTTAGGTTAACTGACCGTCCCGACATGACCTTAGTTGTTTACCGTGGACGTTAAGCATCAAATCAACCAACCAACCTTATATGGTTAAAAGTGACTCAGTACTGTTTAATTGTAAGAATTTTAGTAAGTGGCTGATTCGTCATTTTATCAGGCTCTAAACAATGCCCCTTTTCATAAAATGCACCGCTACTTTCATAAAATGCAATGCCCCTAAATCGCTTAGTAGGATTAATAGGGTAAGTATTATATAGGGCATTTGCCTTTTTAGCTCGCCTGAATGAGGTTCAGGAAGAGCTATTGTACTACCCCCGGCGTCGACGTTAAAACCCGTCACACTGTGGTGAGTTTGTTCTACGACATTAAAGGTAGGTTCCTAGACTAGCGATAACAATTATGTTCACAAAATAATTTCGTCTTTTTCTGATTAGTATTGAATTTTCTTGCTTTTCTGAATTTGTTGCTACTGAGAAAATCGTCAGATGTTGAAGAAAATAGTCGTTTTCCCTTTTGGTTTATTTTCATTCGTTGGAATTCCAGTTCTAAAAATAACTATGTTTATTATGTCCATAAGTGCGCAATTTCTGATGCCATTCTCCAAAGGTCAATTTTCTCTTGCCATGAGCTCTTCTAGAGGTCCTGGCATGGCGGATGGGTTAAACTATCCCAAAATGCAATGCAGCATGACGTCAGCAGCGTTATCTATTTTTGGAGCGAACTAAGAATAGCGCTAACTGGTGTGCGAAGCAGAGTTAGGAAATCCCTTGCAAAACAACTTTTGTAATATTTTTTTGATTTACACTTTGTAGTGAAACTTATTCATTTCCTTTTTATAAGTGCTTTCCAACAACTTGGGTGAAAGATCATCAAAATTATGATGCATTCCAAAGTACAGGAACCTACCTTTAAGCTCCGCCCACTTTTTAGCTCGCCTGAACGAAATTCAGGAAGAGCTATTGTACTACCCCCGGCGTTGGGGTTGGTGGCAGCGGCGTTAGTAAAATGTTAAAGTTTTACATTAAAGTTTTTTAGGTGATGGGCAAGGCGCTGTCAGGCGAGCTATCCTGTCCCGGTGACAGGTCTTGTTTTACATCTCGCTGAATGTTGTGTGAATGTCGAAAAAGTGTCGGTGTATGTTGTAATAAGTTGTACTCATGTCTGTGTATGTCGGCTATTGTCGGGAAGTGTCTACGAGAATTTTAAACCGTTTCAAATTCTCGCCACAACTCAGACCAGAGTGGGCATGTCTTAACTCGTACAGATCTTGATAGCAACTCACCCGTGCAGGTGTCGTAAGCCTTCTTGCACATTGTCGTGTATCCTCACCATCAGACAGCAACTGGCAAATAATGACTATCTCTGGTGAGGCTAAAGACACATCTCGCCGCAAGTCGCCGAAAATGTCGGAACAGTGTGACAGGGGCTTTAGCATTAGCGGTGGCGGGGTTAGCAAAATGTTAAGTTTTACCTTAAAGTTCTCATAGTTCCTAAATCTTTTGATTGTTTTGAATTATATTTGGTATGATGTTAGATATTAGTTCAAAATTTTATTCAGCACCATCCCCATCCCTGGACATAACTTACAGGTCAATGTCACAAACTCAGAAATTTTAAATTGAAATATTTGAGATGTTCTTGGTTAAGTCTCCTTAACCCTTTGATAGGTTTCCTTTATACTTCCACAGATGTTAGGTAATGGTCTAAATGTTGATGTAGAACCACCCCAACCCCATTGATGACTGAGGTCAAGGTCGTTGACTTATAAATGTTTTGTTGAAATTTTTGGTTAAAATTCCCTAAAGACACTGTGTTATCTTAATGTGTGGATGGATTCAGTTGATACTTTGAATTCCGTTAGATGCTGGTCCAGAGTTTTACCCAGTACCAATCCCAACTCCTTCATTGGCCTTTAGGTCAAGGACACAGGGCTGATGGCTTATAGTTCCACACTGCCTAGGTGGAAAGCTATACCCACTGATGACAGATACTGCTCCAGAGTTTTTCTCTGAAAGTATACCCATGACCTTTATATTGCTTATCATAGGTATTCTGGCACTAGCTGATTTACTACACACTAGGTTCTAAATAATGCCCCCTTTTGCAAAATGCAATGCCACTGGAGCGTTTTATAGGGTTAATACGGTATGTTCTTCTTATATGGTTAAAAGTGACTCAGTACTGTTTAATTGTAAGAATTTTAGTAAGTGGCTGATTCGTCATTTTATCAGGCTCTAAACAATGCCCCTTTTCATAAAATGCACTGCTACTTTCATAAAATGCAATGCCCCTAAAACGCTTAGTAGGATTAATAGGGTAAGTATTATATAGGGCATTTGCCTTTTTAGCTCGCCTGAATGAGGTTCAGGAAGAGCTATTGTACTACCCCCGGCGTCGACGTTAAAACCCGTCACACTGTGGTGAGTTTGTTCTACGACATTAAAGGTAGGTTCCTGGACTAGCGATAACAATTATGTTCACAAAATAATTTCGTCTTTTTCTGATTAGTATTGAATTTTCTTGCTTTTCTGAATTTGTTGCTACTGAGAAAATCGTCAGATGTTGAAGAAAATAGTCGTTTTCCCTTTTGGTTTATTTTCATTCGTTGGAATTCCAGTTCTAAAAATAACTATGTTTATTATGTCAATAAGTGCGCAATTTCTGATGCCATTCTCCAAAGGTCAATTTTCTCTTGCCATGAGCTCTTCTAGAGGTCCTGGCATGGCGGATGGGTTAAACTATCCCAAATTGCAATGCAGCATGACGTCAGCAGCGTTATCTATTTTTGGAGCGATTTTTAAGCGCTAACTGGTATGCGAAGCAGAATTGAAAATCCCTTGCAAAGCAACTTTTCTAATATTTTTTCGATTTACACTTTGTAGTGAAACTTTAATTCATTTCCTTTTTATAAGTGCTTTCCAACAACTTGGGTGAAAGATCATCAAAATTATGATACATTCCAAAGTACAGGAACCTACCTTTAAGCTCCGCCCACTTTTTAGCTCGCCTGAACGAAATTCAGGAAGAGCTATTGTACTACCCCCGGCGTTGGGGTTGGTGGCAACGGCGTTAGTAAAATGTTAAAGTTTTACATTAAAGTTTTTTAGGTGATGGGCAAGGCGCTGTCAGGCGAGCAATCCTGTCCCGGTGACAGGTCTTGTTTTACATCTCGCTGAATGTCGTGTGAATGTCGAAAAAGTGTCGGTGTATGTTGTAATAAGTTGTACTCATGTCTGTGTATGTCGGCTATTGTCGGGAAGTGTCTACGAGAATTTTAAACCGTTTCAAATTCTCGCCACAACTCAGACCAGAGTGGGCATGTCTTAACTTGTACAGATCTTGATAGCAACTCGCCCGTGCAGGTGTCGTAAGCCTTCTAGCACATTGTCGTGTATCCTCACCATCAGACAGCAACTGGCAAATAATGACTATTTCTGGTGAGGCTTAAGACATATCTCGCCGCAAGTCGCTGAAAATGTCGGAACAGTGTGACAGGGGCTTTAGCATTAGCGGTGGCGGGGTTAGCAAAATGTTAAGTTTTACCTTAAAGTTCTCATAGTTCCTAAACCTTTTGATTGTTTTGAATTATATTTGGTATGATGATAGATATTAGTTCAAAATTTTATTCAGCACCATCCCCATCCCTGGACATAACTTACAAATACCACCTGTTCAAATGACACCACAGTCTCAGAAAATGAGGCTGAAACTGTGCAACCTCAGACACTCAAACAGTTGGAAGCAGCAATGCCATCAAACTCTGCTGTAATGAAAAATATTTCCATGTTGATGGACATGGTCCACACATTACAGGGACAAGTGTCAAAACTGACAACAGAAGTCAACAGACTGGTAAATCAGGCCTCTAAGTCTTTGTACCAGACCGTTGATGAGACACACTTCAGTCACACAAGAGAAAGCATTCTGACCCCAGAGTCAACGTCTGTTACACAGATAGTACAGAATGAGGACAAATCAAATCATGACAATAATAATAGTGATTCACTTAATCATAGCTCTCCTGCCACAGTGACAAATACAAATGGGTCAGACATACACCACACTAAAGCTGCAGGAAGAGATAAATCTACGACAATGAGACTGACATCCACGCCAAGACCCAATAGACGTTCAAGATTAAGTGGAGCCAACCCTTCTCCAGGATCAAGCTCGCAGCTTGCTACAAAACCTCATCCTGTACCAAAACCTCGACAGTCATTACAGACACAATCTGCATTAAAAAAGATCCTACTAATTGGTGATTCAATAGTTTCAGGGATAAATCAAAAGGGACTTAAGACAAACATTTACAAACATGGTATACCTGGAGCAACAATTGACTCTCTACTTGATGAAATAGAGATTTATGACTTTACTCAGTTTTCACATGTGATACTGTGTGTCGGTGGAAACAACGCTTCAAACCGAACTGAGATTGAGTACTTTGAAGAAAAATATGAGCAGTTACTATCTAAAATCAAACAAAGCAGTGACTGTAAAGTGTATATGATAAATTCTTGTCCACGAGGGGACACTGATATCACAGAAATAAATGATGTGATACACAGACTGGCAGACCACCATAACTTGCAGCTAATAGATGCTCATCATGCATTTCACAACAAGTATGGGGAAATAATTGACAGGTACTTCTCAAGAGACTGCATTCATTTGTCAGAATCAGGAGTTAAAAGGCTGTTGGGAACCATCCACCTCAAGCTTGAAATAGTTCAAGACTTTGCAAACTGTGTGTTTGGTAGACATAAAGAACACAGACGTTCACAACACACCAGTGTTCGTATGAGACACCGCAGAAACCATGTCAACAGAAAGAGACTGAGTTGCAGCAAGTGCGGGGAAACGAATCATGGAACATGGGATTGCAAGCATGCTCAACAGCTACAGTGTAACCTTTGTGGCTACTATGGTCACAAACCATACAGATGTGAGAATCTATAGGGACTCGGCAATGTTGCCAATTGTCATCATCAAGAAATAACATTCAGGAATAAATTTTCTTCTCTGTCCAGCATATGTTCTGAGTGTAATGTATCAGTTTGTAACTGTTTATGTAGACAAAGCTGTTCAAACAGCCTTATTGAAACTACTGGAGAAGAGTGCAATACTCTTCTAATTGACAGTAAAGTTGAAAGTAATTGTACAAACTCAGTTAATAAGAAGCAGACTAATGAGGACAATGTTTCTTGTGACTTTCTACTAACACCCAAGACATCAGATTGTGCTGGGCCTCATTATGATACAGCACTGCATCCTAGCATAAATTTTAGTGAAAATGAATGTTCTGAACAGGAATTGTATTTGTCACATGATGCTATTGTAAATGGTCTTGCTAATTCTTCCATGAGGTACCACACTGTGGATATAGGTAACACAACTTTATCTACTTCCAATTTAAGTAATGGTACTAGTAGTGTAAGTTATTCTTTGTTTTCAGGTGCAAATATTTCTATAGGTAATCAGACTCCTGCTGAGCAAGAGGGCTCTCATTCTGACACTTTGTTATCTGCAGGTACTCCAGGTAGTGACCACACTAGCTCCTCTGTGCATTCTACACAGGAGTCTGTTAACACATCTATTACAATGCATGAACTGTCAGAAGGTAATACATCTAATCAATTCAGGTCAAATTACCTACTTGACCTAGGTTTAAAATGTAAAGGTTTCAGAATGGGGCACATCAACATACAAGGTGTAAGCAATAAAATTGACCAAGTGCGGCTTTTATTAGAGTCTGATAAAAATCAAATTCATGTCCTAGGTTTAAGTGAGAGTAAATTAAATGCCATACACCCAGACTCAGCCTTTGAAATTAATGGCTTCCAAAAACCCTATAGGAAGGACAGAGAAACAAACTCTGGGGGTGGTATTTTGGTTTATGTTAAGGATGGAATCTGTGCCAGCAGAAGAACTGATCTTGAATATGAAAACCTTGAATGTGTTTGGATTGAAATTAAACCAGTTAAAAGTAAATCATTTCTAGTAGGTAATATTTACAGGCCTCCAAATTCAACTATTCAATGGAATACAATTTTTGAAGAATGCATAGAAAATGTATTAGGAGAAGATAAGGAAATATACCTAATGGGTGACATCAACAGGGATCTTTTAAATAATCAAATAAAAAATGCATGGACAGATTATATGGACCCTTTCGGTTTAACACAGTTAGTTTCTGAAGCAACAAGAGTAACATATGATTCCAGAACTTTGATAGACCATATTTATTCTAATTGTCCTGAAAATGTGAATTCTTTGGATGTACCCAAGATAGGCCTTAGTGATCACTTCCCCATATTTTTCACACGAAAAATGCATGTCCAGCCCCAAAAGACAAATCACTACACTATATCATACAGAAGTTTTAAAAATTTTGATGATGCAAAATTTACCGAAGATCTTCAGTCTGTTCCATGGGATACAATACAGCTGTTTGATGATACAGATGACATAATGGAAGCCTGGTTAGATCTGTTTTTACAGGTAGTGGACAAACATGTCCCAATAATAAAACATAGGGTTAAACATAAAAATCAGCCTCGGTGGATGTCACCAGAAATACTTGATGCAATAAAATGCAGAGATAGGCACAAATCTATAGGAAATTATGATGAATACAAGGTCTGGAGAAATAAAGTTACCAAACTCATTCAGAATGCCAAAAAAGTTCAATATCAAACATTCATTGAAAACAATAAATTTAACCCAGGTAGTATTTATAAAATATTTCAGGAAGTAGGGGCAGGTAAAAGCCCACATCAACGTTCTGCGATAGGGTCAGTAAAAGTTGATGACACTCTTATAGAAGATCCTGTGGGAATAGCAAATGAATTTAATGACTTTTTAGCTCACCTGAGCCAGCGGCTCCGGGGGAGCTTATAGGATGGTAAGGCTCCGTTGTCCGTCGTCCGTCGTCCGTCCGTCCGTCCGTCCGTCCGTCCGTCCGTCCACACTTTCAAACGACTTCTCCTCTGAAACTGCTGGGCCGATTGTAACCAAATTTCATATAGAGCCTCCTGAGACCTTAGGAACGAAAAGTTGTTCAAACGGTCCTGGTCACATGACCAACATGGCCGCCATGCCCATATATGGTAAAAACCTGAAAAAATCTTCTTCTCCAGAACCGATAGGTCGATGGCCTTGAAACTTGGTATGTAGCATCGGGTACACGAGTACTACCAAGATTGTTCAAATTATGACCTTGGGTTGACCTTGACCTTTTTTACAGTAAGGTCAAATTTGCTTCCTTATGCTTTTATATGGCAAAATGCTGCAACATAAGATGTCTTGGAAACTGTTGAAGATTTTGGCCTAAAAATTGATAGATACAGTCATCTTAATGACTACATGAAGATTTATGAGTACAAGAGGTCAAGGTCATTCTTTGACCTTTGACCCAGAACTCTCATATTTTGACAATATCAAACAATCTCCTCAAAAACAACTAGGCCAATTGTAACCAAATTTCATATAGATCCTCCAGGGGTTGAGGGAATGAAAATTTGTTCATACAATCAAGGTCACATGACCAACATGGCCACCACGCCCATATATGGTAAAAACCTTTAAAAATCTTCTTCTCCAGAACCAGTAGACCGATTGCCTTGAAAGTTGGTATGTAGCATTGGGTACTCAAGTACTATCAAGATTGTTCAAATTATGACTCTGGGTTGACCTTGACCTTTTTTACGGCAAGGTCAAATATCGGAAAATGCTAGAACATGAGATTTCATGGTAAGTTTTGAAGATTTTGGCCTGAAAATTGGTAAATACAATCATCTTAATGAGCACATGAAGATTTGTGAGTACAAGAGGACAAGGTCATATTTTGACCTTTGACTAAGAAATCTCAAATTTTGACAATTTCAAACTATCTGCTCTAAAACCACTGGGCCAATTGAAACCAAATTTCATACAGAGCCTCGAGGGGTTGAGGGAATGAAAAAATTTTCTAACGGTCCTGGACTTATGACCAACATGGCCGCCACGCCCATATATGGTAAACACCTTTAAAAATCTTTTCTCCAGAACCAATTGACCGATGGCCTTGAGACTTTGTATGTAGCATTGGGTACTTGAGTACTTTCAAGATTGTTGAAATTATGACCTTGTGTTGACCTTGACCTTTTACGGCAAGGTCAAATATGGGAAAATGGTAGAACATAAGATTTCATGGAAAGTTTTGAAGATTTTGGCCTAAAAAATTGGTATATACAGTTGTCTTAATGAGTTCATGAAGAATTATGAGTACAAGAGGTCAAGGTCATTTTATACCTTTGATCCAGATCGCTCATATTTTGACATTTTCAACCATTTCCTCAAAAGCCAAAGGCCACATGTGAACACATTTCATATAGAGCCTCCAGGGGTTAATTGAATGAAAATTTGTTCAAACGGTCCAGGTCAGAGGACCAACTTGGCCGCCATTACCACTTATGGTATAAATCTTTAATATCTTTCTACTCCAGAACCAATACACCTATGGCCTTGAAACTTGGTAAATAGCATGGAGTACTAGAGTACCACCAAGACTGTTCAAATGATGACCTTGGGTTTACCTTGACCTTTTTTGTGGCATGGACAAATATGGAAAAATGCTAGAACATAAGATTTCATAGAAACTTTTGAAGATTTTGGCCCTAAAAATGGTATATATGGTTGTCTTAATGAGTACATGAAGACTTATGAGTACAAGTGGTCATGGTCATTCTTTGACTCTTGACCCAAAACTCATAATTTGACAATTTCAGACATGATAAGTAAATGCCACCTTGCCAATTGTTCAGGTGAGCGATTCAGGGCCTCATGGCCCTCTTGTTTATGAAAATCGGCTCATAAGTTTGGTTGCTATGGCAACTTAGAGTTCCCATAGGCTTATAATGGGGAAAATCGAAAAATGGCATTTACTGCCAAGCCATTGCAGATATTTTGACAAAACTTTAATAGAAATGTTCCTTTAGAAGTCTTCCATCAGCCATATGTTTTTAGGCCCACTGCCCTTTTTATTGGTTGCCATGGAAACCAAAATGCAAAAAAAGAACAAAATAGATACTTAAAAAATTATTTTCTCTGAAACAGATTGGGCCAAGATTTTATCTGTAGCATCTTTGGGCTTGGGGATTGAAAGTTTGTGTTTTTATGAAAATCTGCTTTTTAGTGTGGTTGCTATGGCAACTTAGAGTTCCCATAGACTTACAATCGGGAAAATTGTAAACTGGCATTTACTGCAAAGTCATTAAATATAATTCGATAAAACTTTAATAGAAATGTTCCTTGAGAAGACTTTTATCAGGTATATGTTTTTTAGCCCACTGGGCTATATATTGGTTGCCATGGAAACCAAAATGCAAAAACAGAAAAAAATACTTAAAAAAAAAATTACCTGCTTTGAAGCCAATGGGCCAATTGGGCCCAGATTTTATCTGTAGCATCCTTGGGCTAGGGGAATGAAAGTTTATGTTCTTTATGAAAATCGGCTTCTTAGTTTGGTTGCTAGTTTCATTGACTTATAATGGGGAAAATCAAAAAATGGCATTTACTGCCAAGCCATTGCAGATATTTTGACAAAACTTAGAAATGTTCCTTGAGAAGTCTTATAAGCTATATCTTTTTTGGCCCACTGCTCTTTTTATTGGTTACCAAAATGAAAAAATAGAAGAAAAAAAAACCCCTTAAATTATCGTGTTGGAAACCATATGCTCTATGAGGCAGAGACTTCATAGACATACAGATCATATTAGCCTTTACAGATTTCATGTTTTCCATTGTCACTGTTCAAAGGACATGGTTGGTATGGCAACTTATAATGGAAAAAGACAATAAATGGGATTCATTGCTAAGTCATTGCAGGTATTCCGAACTTACATGATTTTCAGAAATGTTCCTCAAGTGGTCTTCAATTAGCCATATACTTTTTCTGCACACTGCTCATTTTGATCATGGCAACCAAAAGGAAAAAAATCACAAAAAATTCTTAGAAAGTTATCCTTTTTTGTTGCCAGGGCAATCAAAATGTGGAAAATAGTTATATATTTTGTTATCAACACAACAGACTGTCAGACTTAGACTTTGTAGTTGTATATTTTGTATTAGCCTGTACAAATGTGACAGCAATTTTGAGCCTATATTAATGTGGCAGCAATTTGGAGCTAGAGATCTGGTGAGCTTTGTGGCCCGTGGGCCTCTTGTTTGTAAACATTGCATCAAAGTTAAAGGAACCTGTAACAAACACAAACCATGATAAATTAAAGGAATTCTGTCAGGCAAATCTTTCTGGAGATACAAAATATGTAATTCCACCAATTCAAAAAGAAACAGTTTCAAAATTTCTCTCCAACATTGACATCAATAAAGCAACAGGCACTGACATGATTGGGCCACGTCTTCTGAAACTTGCTGCCCCATGTATAGTTGACGAAATCACGTTTATTTACAACCATAGTATCACAAACTCTGTTTTTCCAAGCAAATGGAAAGAAGCTAAGGTTACCCCCCTTTATAAAAATGGCCCTCAAGAGGAAGTAAATAATTATCGTCCCATTTCAATTTTGCCTGTCTTGTCTAAAGTACTGGAAAAGCTTATTCATGAGAGTCTCATGGACTTTTTACATAGAAATAATTTACTACATAAAACTCAGTCAGGTTTCCGAACACAACATTCATGTGAAACAGCCCTTGTAAATATGGTAGATATATGGTTGAATGCTATAGATAATGGTAAAATGGCTGGCATTGTGTTAGTTGATTTTAAGAAAGCTTTTGACCTCGTGGATCACCAAATTCTTATGAATAAACTGGAAATATATGGCATAAAAGATGAAGCTTTAATGTGGTTTAATACTTACCTTACTAACAGAAAGCAGATGGTGTCAGTTCATAACAGTATGTCAGATTTTAAACATATTTCATATGGTATCCCACAAGGATCTATTTTAGGACCACTTTTATTTCTGCTTTTTATCAATGATCTGCCTTTATATACTGGCAATGTGTTTACTGATCTTTACGCCGATGACACAACTTTGTATGATGTTCAGGATTCCATCGAACAAATAGAGAATAATCTTCGGTCTGCTTTGAACAATCTACACATCTGGTGTAAAAGTAATGGTATGATTCTGAATTCATCAAAAACAAAAGTTATGCTTGTAACAACAAAACAGAAGCGACAAAGGCTCAATACTGATAATCTTGATCTTAAATTCAATGATGAATCTCTTAATATGATTTCAAATGATAAAATTTTAGGTGTGTTTGTTGACAATAATTTGACTTGGTCTGATCACATCAAACATGTAACCAAAAAAATTGCCTCTAATATTTGGCTTCTATCAAAAATTAAAAAATTCTTGTCGCAAGCTCATAGAGTTCAATTTTACAAGTCATACATACAACCGCATATTGACTTTTGCAATATTGTATGGGGAAGTTCGTCTGAGTCCAATAAACTCAAGATATTAAAATTACAAAAACGTGCATGTAGGATAATCCTTGATTACAATGTAGATGATTCCAGAGAGGCAATGAAATCTTTGAAGGTTATGTCTATATATGATAGGCTTTATCTAAGAAAAGCTAAATTTATGTTTAAAGTCTATAATAACACAGCTCCAGGGTATATCTCTGAAAATTTCACTCTACGGAATGATACAAATACCAGTATACATCTTAGATCATCTTCTGCTGGCTGTTTTATCCCACCCAAGCCTAGAACAGAATACTTCAAACAGAGTTTGAGATACTCTGGTTGTCTGGTATGGAATAGTCTACCAACAGAAATAAAAAATGCCCAGACTATTGATACATTTCATAACAGGTGTTTAAAATGGCTTGTAAACTGAAGCAAGAATTCAAACATACAACATGTGCAACTATATATAATTTTTTTATTTTTTTTTATACTTTCTTGAAAATTCTGTCAGGTGGTGTTTGGGAGAGTAATTACATAATCTATGTTTATAATTGAATAATTTTTTTTTTTTTTTCTGTTTACTTTCTAAACTGTTGTGTATGTACATTAGTTGTTGCATGTATATATATATTTTTTTTTTTCCCATCCTTTTATGTCTATATATATATATATATATATATGTGTTGTATATATATGTTGTATAGACTGAGGTCATCCTGGCCTCAACTAAGAGGATGTGACGCAGGTACCATTGCGAGTTCAGAAGTTTATCAATTGTAGTGGAAAATGAAGTACTAACAAAAAAAAAAAAAAAAAAAAAATGTTTTCTTATTGTTGTTTTGCCATTGCATGTTATATTTCTAAGTTCAGTTGAACCTTCTAAGTTTCAGCATCCCAGCTTTACTTGTCTGTTTGATATTTTTGTGGTTAAGTGTTTATTTGAGGTTGGGTCATTTCTTCTACATCAGTTGTTGCATACCTTTTCATGTGCACATATCATGGATCTCTTGTGTTTTGTTCTGATAATGTATCTATCTAATGGGAGAAACATGGCTACTGTGTGCAATGGAAGGTTTCACAAATTCAGAGCTCAAGTAGACACATAATGACAATAATTTAATTTCTGTTTAATTGTTTATTTCTGTATATATGTATATATGGAGGGCCTCATGGAAGATTAGCTATTACATGTATTTATGTATGCGCTAAATGTTGTAACCCTCGATAAATAAAGTCTTTACTTACTTACTTACAGGTCAATGTCACAAACTCAGAAATTTTAAATTGAAATATTTGAGATGTTCTTGGTTAAGTCTCCTTAACCCTTTGATAGGTTTCCTTTATACTTCCACAGATGTTAGGTAATGGTCTAAATGTTGATGTAGAACCACCCCAACCCCATTGATGACTGAGGTCAAGGTCGTTGACTTATAAATGTTTTGTTGAAATTTTTGGTTAAAATTCCCTAAAGACACTGTGTTATCTTAATGTGTGGATGGATTCAGTTGATACTTTGAATTCCGTTAGATGCTGGTCCAGAGTTTTACCCAGTACCAATCCCAACTCTTTCATTGGCCTTTAGGTCAAGGACACAGGCTGATGGCTTATAGTTCCACACTGCCTAGGTGGAAAGCTATACCCACTGATGACAGATACTGCTCCAGAGTTTTACATGGTAGCGGCATCACCTTTCTAATTTACTGTGGAGGTCAAGATGACGTTCTTAGAACTTTGAGCTCATGATGGACAAGCTCCAGCTCAGGCGAGCTATGCTGTCTGGTGACAGCACTTGTTTGCAAAGGGACAATTTAGTATGATGTATTTTTAAATCATATTGCATGATAGAAATTGTTATTAAAATAGGTAGGCCTCTTTTCTCAGGCTAAACATGCAGACAAAAATGCTTGAGTAAACACTCCTGAGGAGCAGTCTGATCAGGGTTTGCACTGTTTGCATACTTTCAAATTTAACCCTTTTTTGACCAGTGGACTTGTCCATTCTTATCATTCAGATAATCCCATTACTAGTTTTAGGGGTTTCTGGTGAATATTTTCACTTTTATTGTACTTTGCATAGAAATTCCTGTAAGCAAACAATGTAGACCCTGATCAGACGCCGCGTTTTGCGGCGTCTGAACTGGGTCTGCACTGTTTGCATAATGTCCCCAAAACGGGTATCCGGGGCCGTATTCATAAAGCCACTTAAGTCGTTGCTATGCAGTTGCTAAGGCTGTAAGGAGCGGCTGTAGTGTAGTGGATAACACTCCAGACTACCAATCCAGGGGTCGCAGGATCGATCCCCCGCTTCTCCGGTCTTTCGGATGAGACTTTAAACCGAGGTCCCGTCTCCATATGACCTCGTTGTTGGTGGGACGTTAAACCCGAGTTCACTCACTCACTCACTCACTGCTAAGGCTGTATATCTGTAAAGGAGAGTCCCTACAACTATGAAATTTGGTCTGGAGGAACAGTCTTTGTAAGACTGTTCCTCCAGAGCAAATTTCATAGTTGTGGGGAATCTCCTTCAAAGAAATTTAGCCTTAGCAACAGCATAGCAACCACTTAAGTCGTTTCATGAATACGGCTCCTTGTCTAAAAAGGGTTAAAAATGGAACAGGCTAGACTGCAGATACGTTTTGGGTGTCCAAATATTTTATGGTAATATTAATATGCCCCGTAGGTGATTCTAAGTGACAAAAATTGGCACAGTTATCGTGATGCAGGCAAGATTAGCATGAACAATAAGACTGGACGAGACAGAAAGTAAAGCATTTGGGACAACAGATCTCATAGGTGAATGAGGAATGACAGGAAAGTTATCTACTGATGTGATATCTTGTAATATCAAGCTTCTGCTGATCCAGATCTGACAGGGATGAAGACTTATGGTCCTGATGATGTCACTGCTATATGGCATGGAAGTTAGGCATTTTATGTAAGTAAAACATACATTGGCTACAGGAAATGTCAAAAGTTTTGCACCAAACACTAAATTCCCATACACAAATGCAGTTTTCTTGACAGGAAAAGTATTTATGTTCACATTCAGCAATTAATGTACGAGGGTCATCCAATAAGTCCTGCAAACGACTGAGTCTCAGGCAAATGATAATTAATAGTGCATCAAATGGCCCACATTCCATCATTGCACATTCCCGTCGTATACATGTAGTTAACAGTTATCATGAGCATTATGATTTGGCAAATGCTGTTACTTGGCAAAGAAAGAACACTAGGGTTAGGAATGTGGCAGTTGGGTCTAGTCGTCTGTTCAAGACCCCACAGCTTAGTTCAAAACACTTGTACATTTCTGAATTTTGCTGGGAGACGAGAGAAATAATACTGAAGTAAGTCTATCATACTAAAGCTAAGATTTTATTGTCAGTTAAGATACTATTGTTCCAAGTAAAATCACCATGTTTCTGAAGGCACTACAATATAATCTAAAATGAGTATTTCAGAAATATGCGTTAATAGCAGATGAAGTATTTCCTGAAGTGGCATGTATTTGTTTTCAAACAATACTTGTGAGATGATGGAATGTAGATATTAAAGAAACTTTATATGGCAAGCCTTGTTGATTATCATTTGCAGCCTTCGAAAACCAGCAGCAAACGTCTAAAACAAGAAATTTGTACATTCTGTAATATTCTTTTGTTGCCTAGTGACCACATGTGTTTGGTAATCTGAAATGATAACTGTTGCTTGTTTGTATTCTAAATACAAGACAGTCATTAAAGAAAACAAATTCTTATACAGTCAGCTCCCGATATCTCGTACATTGATATCTCAAAATATCTTATATCGAATATATTTCCTACTTTTATTTACATTTCAGCTATTGTTATCTAAAACTACTGATATCTCAAAGTAAATTTTCTGGTACCAGAAAATTTACTTAAAGATATCAGTAGTTTGGGCTGAAATTAGACTTTGAGATATCGAGAGTTGACTGTACATATAATTTGGAAAGGTATGCGACATGCATGATTTTTAGCACATATGCATTTATGTGTGATCTTCTTATGGTATAATTTGATTACCCTAGCTCAGTTGATAAAGGAGTTATGATGGCATTTGCAAGACATCTTGGATGACCCTCGTATTTTGACTAGAAACTGAATAACATTGTTGCTATTGCGATCACCCAGTGTGCGTCGTGCGTCATGTGTCGTCAACAATTTGCTTTAAATGACATCTTCTCTAAAACCACTAAGCCTAGGGCTTTGATATTTGGTATGGAGCATTGTCTAGTGGTCCTCTATCAAGTTTGTTCAAATGGTGGCCCCAGGGTCCAAAATGGCCCTGGGGCAGGGGGTCTTGGGTTCCAAACTAAAAAATACTTAAAAATCTTTTTCTCCAGAACTGCTCCGACTCAGATGCTTAAAAATTTGGTATGTAGCATTACCTAGTAGTCCTCTACTAAGTTTGTTCAAATGGTGGCCCTAGGGTCCAAAATGGCCCCAGGGCAGGGGGTCTTGGGTTCGAAACTGAAAAATACTTAAAAATCTTCTTTTCCAGAACTGCTTGGCTCAGATGCTTGAAATTTAATATGTAGCATTGCCTAGTGGTCCTCTACCAAGTTTGTTCAAATGGTGGCCCCAGGGTCCAAAATGGCCCTGGGGCAGGGGGTCTTGGGTTCGAAACTAAAAAATAGTTAAAAAATTTTCTTCTCCAGAACTGCTTTGCTCAGATGCTTGAAATTTGGTATGTAGCATTGCCTAGTGGTCCTCTACCAAGTTTGTTCAAATGGTGGCCCCAGGGTCCAAAATGGCCCTGGGGCAGGATGTCTTGGGTTCGAAATTAAAAAATACTTAAAAAATTTTCTTCTCCAGAACTGCTTGGCTCAGATGCTTGAAATTTGGTATGTAGCATTACCTAGTGGTCCTCTACCAAGTTTGTTCAAATGGGGGCCCCAGGGTCCAAAATGGCCCTGCGGCAGGGGGTCTTGGGTTTGAAACTAAAATATACATAAAACTCTTCTCCTCCAGAACTGCTTGGCTCAGATGCTTGAAATTTGGTATGTAGCATTGCCTGGTGGACTCCTACCAAGTTTGTTCAAATGGTGGCCCCAGGGTCCAAAATGGCCCCAGGGCAGGGGGTCTTGGGTTCAAAACTAAAAAATACTTAAAAATCTTCTTCACCAGAACTGCTTGCCTCAGATGCTTGAAATTTGGTATGTAGCATTGCCTAGTGGTCCTCTACCTAGTATCTTTAAATAGTGGCCCCAGGGTCCAAAGTGGCCTTGCGGCAGGGAGTCCCAGGTTTGAACCATAGAAATACGTAGAAAAATATCAAAAAATCTTCTACATCAGAACTGCAAGGCTCAAATGCTTGAAATTTGGTATGTAGCATTGCCTAGTGGTCCTCTACAAAGTTTGTTCAAATGGTGGCCCCAGGGTCCAAAATGGCCCTGCGGCAGGGAGTCCCAGGTTTGAACCATAGAAATATATAGAAAAATATTTAAAACTCTTCTTCTGCAGAACCACTTGGCTCAGATGCTTGACATTTGGTACATAGCTTTACCTAGTAGTCTTTTACCAAGTTCGTTCAAATGATGACCCCAGGGTCTAAAATGGCCCCGCCCCAGGGGGTCCTTGGTTTGAACCATAGAACTACATAGAAAAATATTCAAAAATCTTCTTCTTCAGAACCACTTGGCTCAGATGCTTGAAAATTGGTATGATGCATTGCCTTGTTGTCCTTTATCAAGTTTGTTTAAATGATGGCCCCAGGGTCCAAAATGGCCCTGCGGCAGGGAGTCCTGAGTTTGAGCCATAGAAATACATAGGAAACTATTAAAAAGTCTTCTTCTTCAGAACCACTTAGCTCAGATGCTTGAAATTTGATATGATGCATTGCCTGGTGGACTCCTACAAAGTTTGTATAAATGGTGGCCCTGGGATCCAAAATGGCCCTGGGGCAGGGAGACTTGGGTTCGAAATTAAAATGTACTCAAAAACCTTCTTCTCCATAACCCCTCTGTGCAGGTGCTTGAAATTTTGTATGATACATTGCCTAGTGGTCCCTTACCAAGTTTGTTCAAATGATGGTGCCAGGGTCAAAAATGGCCCCGCCCCAGGGGATCCAGGGTTTGAACAATAGCAATACATAGAAAAACATTAAAAAATCTTCTTCTTCAGAACCATTTGGAAATGGTTGCAAACTATCTGGTTTGTTTAAATTATGACCCTAGTTTGACCCTTAACCTTTTTGCTCAGGTGAGCGATTCAGGGCCTCTTGGCCCTCTTGTTTTAAAGTTGTAGACACCTGCATTTGTCAGTGAAACACAAACTGATCAATGGATACATTTTGTTAACAAACATTGACTGGTTTCAAACGGAAAAAGCACTCATTTATATTTTTTATTTGTAACAATGGTAGCCACGAAAGGGCTATCTGTTGCCATTAAAGTAAGCCCCCTGAATAAGGGGAAACACTAAATTTTACCAAAATCATTTGTGGCACAACAAGTTTGGTCAAGTCTTTGCAAACTTTACCAAATTCTTGGAACCAGCGTTTTAGCTCACCTGAGCATGAAGTGCTCAAGGTGAGCTATTGTGATAGATATTTGTCCGTCTGTCCGCCCGTCCATCGTCAACAATTTCTTCAAATGACATCTCCAATTTCAAAATAATTTCACACAAATGTTTCTGCTATAGCCCTGAACCAAAATTGCTAATATGGTACCGCTCCGCTGAACAAAATGGCCGCCAGAGCTAAAAACAGAAAAACCTTTAAACGACTTCTCTTCTGAACAAAATGACTTGATTTCAAAATAATTTCACAGAAATGTTTCACTCATTTTCCTGAACAAAAAATGCTAAAACGGTTCCACTCCGCATAACAAAATGGCCGCCAGAGCTAAAAATAGAAATAAATCTTAGAATGACACAGAGGGCACAGTTTTGATCCAATCGTCATGAAACTTTGTCAGAATGTTTATTTTAATGAAATCTAGACATAGTTCGAGAGTGGGTCATGTGGAGTCAAAAACTAGGTCACTAGGTCAAATCTTTGAAAACCTTGGTTTACACTCTAGAGGACACTTTTATTATCCAATCTTCATGAAACTGTGTCAGAATGTTTATCCTTATAAAATCTAGGACACGTTTGAACTGAGTCATGTTGGGTCAAAAACTAGGTTACTAGGTCAAATCTTAGAAAAACCTTGTGTACAGTCTAGAGGGCACAGTTATGATCCAATCTTCATGAAACTTTGCCAGAATGTATATATTTATGAAGTCTAGACCAGATTTGAAACTGGGCCATGTCAGGTCAAAAACTAGGTCACTAGGTCAGATCTTAGAAAAACCATGTGAATGCTCTAGAGGGCACAGTTTTGTTCCAATCATCATGAAACTTTGTCAAAATGTTTATCTCCAACAAATCTAGACCAAGAGTGCAACTGGGTCATGTTTGGTAAAAAACTAGGTCACTTGGTCAAACGGTAGAAAAACGTTGTGAGCACTCTAGAGGGCACAGTTTTGATCCGATATTCATGAAACTTTGTCAGAATGTTTATATCCAGGAAATCTAGGCCAGGTTTGAAACTGGATCATATGGGGTCAAAAACTAGGTCATTAGGTTAAATCTTAGAAAAAACTTAGGTGCACAATAAAGGGTTCATTTTCCATTGAATCTTTGAGAAACTCTGTCTGTTGTATGTTTGGCTGTCTCTGAGGTTAAGTTTACAGGATACTCAGGTGAGCGATCCAGGGCCATCATGGCCCTCTTGTGTGGGGGAAGACTTTGCTTTTGAAAGGATCACACTTGAATTGTTAGGTTAAATGAAATTGTGACTTGGAAAAGAGAGTGAAAAGATATGTGACCTACCATATTTAATCCTAATAAATAATCCCTCTCTAAGAAACGCTTCCACCCTCTTTGACCAAAGACATTTATATGTAGACTTGCCAAAAATTGCTAAATTCCAGGCATAAAATCCTCATATATTGCCTGATCATTTTGTGCAGCTGTCAGCTATGTAAGTGATGACAGGGTGTGGCTAGTTCTCTTGCATGGTTACAATCACTTAGGGGATAACTGTATGCAAAATTGTTATTTTGGGAGGTAAAACCGTCGGTTTACCTCCACAAATGACAATATCCAATATAGTTATCCCCATTCTAATGTACTTTATAAAATTTTCATCTTTCAAAGTGTATTTTTTGCATCCATTGCAAGCGTTTTCAGCAGCGTAAAACCAAACGTCAGCCAATGAGAATCGACGTTATATAATGACGTCGGGTTTGCGACAGTATATCGCAGTAATACTTTCGCAAATTTTTGACATTATCCAATCAGACGTTGCGTTATATTGATAAGTGCATTAGAATCAATAATGTTTGTTGGAAGCATTTTATAAGTGAATGATTTCGGGCTCTAAAAAATGCCCTCATTTTCGTAAAATGCAGCTCCCATGGGGTGTTTAAGAGGATTAATACGGTAAGTATGCAGGACCTCTGGTACAGGTACAGCTGGAAATAAATAGCTTGAAATTTATTCATTGAAAAATCAATTGATTAATTAAACTAACTTAGAGCAAACCTGTTTCAAAACTGTTTTATTGAGCTTTTCAATTTCATTGTCATTTTCAGGTTACTTAGCATTTATCCAAAGCTTTAAAAAGTTGAATTTACCATAGAATGATGTGAAACAGGCTGAGAATTTTCTTCAGTCTGATCTGGTTCTATAATTCTTTGACACTTCTATCCGAGTATTCAATACATTTAATGCAATTACTTATGTAGAACAAGTAAAGGCTTATGGCAACTGATCCATTATTATGAACTAGGTAATGAGAAAAAGATACCTTACACTCGTGAACAGTAAAGACTCAGATCAGTTTGTACATCTATACAGTCTGATCAGCATCTTTGATATATTTACATGTACTTAAAAATCCACAAATTTTGGTGCAAGCCGGGAAAGCTCTGATCAGACTGCACAGATGTGCAGTCTGATCTGAGTTTTCACTGTTTGCACACATCATGAGTCATGAGTTTCATTTTTCGTTCTCATGACTCATAGTGTATGATCAATTAATGATATCCATGATTTTCATTTAGTAATTAGTATATCAACATGCAGCTAACTGGAACATTAGATTCAAACATGCTCATGAATTTTTGATCAGCCTCCTCTCCAACATCAGCCATCTATGGTAAGGCTGTAAGGAAGTGACCTCTTATATAGAGTGGTCACATAATTATTTAGTAAAACAGCATTTCAAAAAATGGCTGTTACAGGGAGAAGTCTATTGTAGGGAGATGACCATTTGTGGAGGTTCTACTTAACAATATTTGTTTGGTTGCTTCGTTATAAGATGGGGCCAGTCTTTTCCATCCAAATAAAATGATATAGGATGGATCTAGATTTTTGGGACTGTTTTTGAAAGGGAACCCCATGTTCTAGCAGAATTACACAAGGATCGATGATTGAAATATTTGGAATGAGCCGCGACGCAACAAAACCAACAATGTGGCATGTGCGGCCAGCGTATACTCAGATCAGCCTGGGCATCCACCCAGTCTGATCAGAGTCTTCGCTGTCCGCATGGTGGTAGCATAAACCTTTAGCTACCATTAAAGCACTTTGCGAAGAGTCTGATCGAACTGAGCGGATGCCCAGGCTGATCTGAGTGCGCTGGGCGCACAACCACTTTGTTGATTTTCTCATGTTGGCTCGCAGCTCGAATCATTTCCTCCCACATACACACACATGCATGCAGTACACGTACACCCCTCCCCCCCCCCCCCCCCCCCCCGCCCCCCCAACACACACATACACACACACTATTTGTAAAACCATGGAGGTATGTTTAAACAGTTTAAACTGTTCCCCCCCCCCAACACACACATACACACACACTATTTGTAAAACCATGGAGGTATGTTTAAACAGTTTAAACTGTTTTCAATAACATGGCTGGCACAGAATAGCGGTAAGAATCCTTCAAATAAAATCTGTGTCAAAAGAACTGATTTTTATATGCTTCATGATCATAAGTCATAACAGTTTGGCACATGGCTTATTCCATGACCTGTTTGATTGTTTTTCCATGCGTTTTGTCTGATCAGGTACAAAAACTTGGCCTACAAGCTTCTACAAAATGCTTTTATGCATAAGGTGTATGGGTACATCCCCTATGATCTTCTACCATTTTTTAGGACCAGGGGCTGTATGTATAAAACAACTTAAGTGGTTGCCATGGAGTTGCTAAGGCTGAATTTCTATGAAGGAGATTCCCTACAACTATGAAATTTGTCTGGAGGAACAGTCTGAGAAAGACTGTTCCTCCAGAGCAAATTTCATGGTTGTAGGGAATCTCCTTCATAGAAAATTAGCCTTAGCAACAGCATAGCGACGACATAAGTGGTTTTATAGATACGGCCCCTGAATAGTATATTGTCTTTCCCATGCTTAAGGTAAATGGAAACACTTTCATGTATCTGCAGGGTGTGCACGTATAACATAGAATTAAATGACTTGAGAGTAATTATTTGTTTGAGAAAACCTGGGGTTTCTGTTGAAGAAGTTCAGTCTGTAATGCCACTGAAAAATTGGCAGAGCATGGCATATATGCTTTATGCCATGCTTCGATACAAATGACGTCATAAATTTGTTAACACAGCATAGTTCATATTTATGTCAAAGTGACGTCATGGAGACATCATTCCACCAAGGTAACGAGCACAACAGTTGAGTATTCCATAGTTGCTATGGTAGCAGATCTATATGATGACATTGGTAATAGAGCATGGCACACACTGTATGCCATGCTCCTTTTGAATTATAAGTTAGCTGCTACATAAAATTCATACACTGGAAAGGTGTGATTTTTTCATACCTGTAATTCGTTATCTCTGTTCTATGTGCTTGCAAGTGCACATGATCAAAATGTTGGCCTACCATTTTTAGGTTTTGCTATAACAGCATGGAATAGACCTACAATAATTTGTTGCACACACCGGCATCTGGGGCAAGGCAACTGAAAGCAATTAGCAAGATCTGACCGTGACCATTATTTCATGGTTTATTGCACTTAGAAAAAAAGAAAAAAAAACTTCATCTAGCTACAAGGGATATTTGTAATACTTGGCAAACACCTACATCTAGGGAGTATCAACAGAGAGCAGTGAACCATAACTCTTTCAGCACCAAAACGCAGACGACAAAATTTATGTCTGCAAAAATTAAAAAAAATTGCCATGTCCAAGACATTTCATATTGAGAATTCAAAGACTAGAGGGCAAACAGTGTAGATCTAGATGAGGCAGCTCATTATGAGCTGCCTCATCAGGATCTACGCTGTTTGCAAATTTTGCTAATTTCGTCAATGGGACTTAAAGAGTTAACTTATGTTGATCTTATTTCACTGCAAGAATCAAAACAGTTTTGGTCAGTTTCCCATAGGGGCAAATTCTTTCCTTTTAGAGTTTATTACCATTGAAACAGGAGGCAAAAATGAAAATGACAGATTTGCTTACCCTGAAAGTGTACCATTTATCTTCTCAAATAGACATTCGTTTTGCCAGATTTTTATATTTGTATTGAGAAATGTCTTGTTTTGTCACACAGAATATTAGAGACCTGTTACCCTGGTAATTCTGTTGTCCCTTTGCTGACAGATAATTTGACTGTCATTTACATCCTTTTCAGTGGCCTCCTGGGGAACATCGATGGTTACAAGAATTAGAACAACAACAACAACATCCTTTTCAGTGTTGCATCTGTGTTGTGGAGGACACTGGCTTGAAATATAACAAAATCAAGTGTATGTGACATATTTTCTTGGAGACCAGCTGTTGGCTTGTGTGAGTGGTGTTTAGGTCAGCATTTGTCGCAGCAATACCCTTGGTTGTGGCATTGACAATGTATAATCTTGCATTATAATTTATACAATATCATATTTTCCAATCCTTTGATGGATGTAGATATAGGTTATTCTTGACCTGATGAATAAAAATGCAAGACCAACTCCACTCATGCAAAAGTCAAGGTCACCATATGAGAGAACATTATAGTTTTGCATTAAATTATTATTTTAGGGGCTCATACTTTCCATACCTTTTGACTGATTAGCCTAGGAATTTGTCTGTGTCTGAATGTGAAGGTTATATGCTTAAAACTTCTGGGCCCAGTTGTTCAAAACTAACGACATTGTTAGTAAATGAGACGTTAAAGTTTCAAACGTATTATGCATTAAAATACTACCATTCTTTTGCCAAAAAATGTGAGGAGCTTTTGCACTGCAAAAGCACCTCACAATTTTTCAGAAAAAAATCAGCGTAATTAATTTTGTGAGTACTGTAAAACTTTGCAAATCCTTGACTAACGGTTTTGTTAAGCTATGATGCTTCGAACAACCAGGCCCTGTTTATCAGGGCAATTTGATGAAATTATAGTTTTCTCCATTATGAAAGATTCAAAAGTTGATTTTTATTTCAAGCTGATATAGCTTAATTGGGCCCCTATTATAAAAATGAAATTGTCAGTTAATTTGAGAGGAGGACAAAATGTTTTTGTTAACTACATATTGGGCAAATACTGTAGATACAGAACAAGACTTTGATACTGCTTAGCTTGTACAGGTGCTTAAATTTCTAGTGTACTTGAAACCAATATTGAGGAAATTATTATAATAATAGTTCTTAATGCATATTGACTGAATATTGACATAGTAAGTAAGGGCCAGTGAAATGTTCTAAAGTATATCTAAATTATTCAATATGTAAGAATTAATGCTGGTCAAGAAATGGAGCAAAATGTACAATAAAAAATTAAGATTTTGAATAAATATGGATACAAATTCCTTCAAATAAGCAGTAAATAGTTTATAATTGGAGAAAAAAACAAATGGAAATATTGTTAAAAAGATATGCCTTAATTAGTTAGTGGAAATAAGAAGATGAGGAGAGAATATACAAATTAAAGAGAACAAAATATATAATTTTAAAATGATCGGAAAGGTAAGATTGTTTTTGAAACTATTATTGAAGAAATTGTTATAATAGTTCTTAATGGATATAATTAATGAACAATTTAAATATGAAATATGGATTAGAACATTTCACTGGACTTTTTATCAATATTCGGTCAATAATTGACCGAAGGTTGACATAAAATCCTATGAAATGTTCTAATGCATATTTAAATTTTTCATTAATCATGTGAAAATCAACTCTGGTCAAGAAATGGAGCAAAATATACAATAAATTAAAAGTTTGAAATAGCACTGATAGTGTATACATGTATTTGGAAATTTGAAGAAAAAAAAATAGTGAAGTGTCAAAGAGGCCAAAATGGAAATTAGAGGACAAGTGAGATTGTACATATCAAACTGAACAGAAAATACAATTTAAGAAATGATTGGAAAGGTAAGAATAATGCAATTCTTAATAGCGATGGTGAAGTTTATATAACCACTTATCCACTAAATGATTCTTTTTGTCAAAAAAAGAAGCACTATGTTAAACTTTGAAACTGTATCACAATGTTTCCAGTTCTGTTCTGTTCTGTTCAATTCTCGTATTCTGTTCTGTTCTGTTCTGTTCAATTCTCGTATACTGAGCACATTTGTTTTATATATAGAAATGTTTTAAATTCTTGACGTTTAGACCTGTATGCCCTTATCAGGGTTGAGCATCTTTAAATACATTCATTCATTCCACTGGGCACACGCTGTGATAACCAGAAGTTGCATTTAAGCTTTAAAATAACTGAAATGCTGTGTTATGTTTTTTGTTGTATTACATTGGTATGTTTCTCATTGATACCCAGGTTTTATATTTAAGGGCTACAAGGGAGTTAAGTTTTGTGCCACATGTGTTATCCCCCCACCCCCACCCCTTGATATAAAGCCATTATTATTAATATTATTATTGATATACATGTATAGTAGTCCCTTGAAAGGGTCCTGTTTTCAAGGGTCCTGTGACTACTTAATTGATGATGATGATTTGAAATGTGGAAACAGACTTGCCTTCATGTTGACAAACCAAGTCTAATTAGGGTCTCCCTAATTAGACTGCACAAAGGAACAGTTTGATCAGACTCTGTTCTGCCTGTCATTTTGCTTTTGTATGTAAGAGCATAAACTGATCTAAAGTCTGTGTAAGATATTGTTTAATACTTCCTAGGAGCTGGTCTGCAGATCTGCATTGTTTAGCAAAGGTTAAAGTATAAACTTCCTTTCTAGCCAATACCCAGGCTGGCATTTTAGGCTTATTGTGTCCGCCCACCAGAGGTGAGAGGGATATATTGGTTTCAGTGTGATGCGTTGGCGTGTCAATTTGTATCCTGTATATTTCTTCAAGCAGTCGCTGGAATTTTACCAAAATTGCATGGATACATCATTGGGACAAGCCAGTGCCCTGATTAAGTTTTGGAGAGTTTGACCCAATTTTCAAGGTCACAGGAGGTCTTAGACTGTTAAATTTCATGCGTCGGATTCGGCATGACAATTTCTTGTACCCACGATATCTCTTGAACCAATAGGTGGAATTTCACCAAACCTTTATGGATATATCATTGGGATGAGTTGAAGAGCTGATTAGATTTTGGTGACCTTGACCTCATTTTCAAGGTCACTGGAGGAGGTATCTCCTGAACCAATGGATGGAATTTAACCAAACTTGCATGGATACATTATTGGGACATGTTTAAGAGCTGATTAGATTTTGGTGACCTTGACCTTATTTTCAAGGTCACTGGAGAACTTAGATGACAATTTCTTGTACCCATGATATTTCCTGAACCAATGGATGGAATGTAACCAAACTTGCATGGATACATCATTGAGACAAGTTTAAGAGATGATTAGATTTGGTGACTTTGACCTCATTTTCAAGGTCACTCAAGGACTTAGACGATAATTTCATGTACCCACAATATCTCATGAACAAGTTGATGGAATTTCACCAAACTTGCATGGATAAATCACTGGGACTAGCTTAAGAGCTGATCAGATGTTGGTGACCTTGACCTTATTTTCAAGGTCACTGGAGAACTTAGATGACAATTTCTTGTACCCATGATATTTCCTGAACCAATGGATGGAATGTAACCAAACTTGCATGGATACATCATTGAGACAAGTTTAAGAGATGATTAGATTTGGTGACTTTGACCTCATTTTCAAGGTCACTCAAGGACTTAGATGATAATTTCATGTACCCACAATATCTCATGAACAAGTTGATGGAATTTCACCAAACTTGCATGGATAAATCACTGGGACTAGCTTAAGAGCTGATCAGATGTTGGTGACCTTGACCTTATTTTTAAGGTCACAGGAGAACTTAGATATGTGAAAATTTCACTAAAATAGATATATCTCATTAGCCTTTGGTTTGATTTCCACTTTACTTTCATAGATATACCTTTGGGACAATCTCAAGAGTTTACTATGTTTTGATGACCTTGACTCCATTTTCAAGGTCCAAAGCTAACTTACAAATGCTTATTTTTCTCTCTTAAAAATAAGTTATATCTAATGGATGACGGATGTTTGTCAGACTTGCATGAATATATTGTTGTGACAGGTTTAAGACAAGTTTAGTAGCTAGTAACCTTGACCCATTTTTTCAAGGACACAGTCTTCTATGTAGGATATCTTTAAAACCAGGGATGGATTTTCTCCAAACTTGCATAGATACTTTATTTGTACAGGCTTTTATTCATTTGAGGGGATGGGAAATGGGCTGGTGGGGTGGGGGGGGGGAATCAGTTTTTCTCTGAAAAACATTTCTAGTTTTGGTCTGTTTTGTTGTTTATGTTTACTGTCAATGCAACACCATGCCATTAATATGTTTAGATTACTCTGAATCATAAATATGGTGTGTGCCAAACAGCTTAAATCAATCATTTGAACATCTTGTCAAAACATACTTTTCCAACATCCATCAAATTCATTAGCTATGTAACAGGTTTCAGTACCTGAACTAATTAAACTTGTAAAAAGTGTAAACCAAGATCAGAAAGTGCTAATCTGGGTTTACACTGCTGTTTAAAAGCAATTTCTTTACATACTAAACTGATGTCACAATTCACAATGTACAGGCATTAAATTGAGGAAACTCGTAAATGCACCCGATAGAGTTCCAAAGGCTGTGCACATTTTCAAGCAAAAATATTAGCACAAACTAGCGATTTACCTCATGCTAGAAGAATTAACTGTTACTAAAAAGCCCTTGATCCTTGACTAATGACTGTTAAGCTAACAAAGTTTTGATGAGCAACTGTGCCCAGAAACCCCCCCCCCCTCAAAAAAAAAAAATATAATATATATATATATACTTGGATCTTCTTAGAAATGCACTGTATTTTGCTCATCTCTGGAGTTCTGCATGTGTGTTCTTGTTCTTTAATTTTGAAAGGAAACAGTATTCTTAAGTAAATTTTTGGCAAAGTGATCCAACTGAAATTCTTTTTCACAAATAAAATAAATAGTCTTGTCAGAATATCTGTGGAACTCTGAAAACAAATTTATGGCCTACTTTATTTCTCTGTGGAAATTCTCATTCATAATTGATAACAACAACTTAAATTACATATTGCAATTCATCCTTGAAATTAAGGTGGTATGAGTTTGAGAAAATCTGTTTAGAGCATGCCAGTCACAGCCTTTGAACTTTGAAGATTTGCAGTCTGCAGTCTCACAATCCTTTTTTGGATGACAGACAAAGTTTTTCATGTTTTTAAGGATGCTGGCAAATCTTATCTAGCTTTAGGGCTAGATAGTTATTTCTAAATTAAAAATTAAAAAAAAATGAAAATAATAATAGACTTTATTTATGATAATGATAATAATAAAATAATAGTCCACTCCATTCTAATGAATATCATTTAGTGTTACCTAAATTGCATTAGCTGTGCATGAAATGTCTTTAACTGCCATAAATAATAAATTTTTGCTGCCCCTTTCCCCCACACCCCCTCTGTGTAGATGCATGGATCTTAATTATTTCAGTCATCTTGCACCAAAAAAGTGCATGCAGCTGATGAAAGTAAGTAGTTAATGGCCATAATAAAATTTTCAGCCTTCAATGGATATTTTGTTTATTGAGAAAAATAACCAGTGGTGGTGTAGACCTCAACAAGGAATTCAGAATTTATCTAAATCTTGTTGGCAAGCATCATCACCGAATAATCTGAAAACAAGCCTCAGATTCTGTTGTCTCCGCCTAAACTCCACTATATATTTTATTTTATTTTATTTTTTAAATCAGCAAGGCCCAGTTATTATTGTCAGGTCAAAGTCTAAAAGACATGTAGGTTTTGTCAAAGCACAATCTTATTTTGAATGCTGGGGAATGCTGAGGAAAAGCTGAATGCTATGTCATAATTATTAGCTTGCCTGAACAAAGCTCAGGAAGAGTTAGTGTACTACCCCCGGCGCTGGCATCGCAGTCGGCACAATGTTAAAGTTTTACGTTAAAGTTTTTAAGCTCTCATAGTTCCTAAACCCTTTGATTGTTTTTAATTATTTTTGGTGTGATGATAGATATTAGCCCAAAATTTTATTCAGCACCATCCCTGTCCCCTGGTCATGACCCATAGGTCAAGGTCATGGACTTCGAAACTTTATGTTAAAGTTTGACGTTAAAGTGTTTAAGATCGCATGGTTTCTAAACCCTTTGATCTATTAGAATTATATTTGGTATGATGCTAGATATTGGTCCAAAATTTTATTCAGCACCATCCCCACCTCTGGACATGACATAATATTAGGTCAAAGTCTTAGACTTAGAAGTTTTACATTGAAATTTGAGATGTTCTTTGCTAAATCTCCTTAAGCCTTTGATAGATTTCCTTTATGCTTCCACAGATGTTAGGTAATGGTCTTAATTTTTAGCTCACCTGAGCCTTTAGGCTCATAGGTGAGCTTATAGTATAGCCAGGCATCCGTCGTCCGTCCATCCGTCCGTCGTCCGTCGTCCGTCCTTCGTCAAGATTTTCAAACATCTTCTTCTCTGAAACCACCGGGCCGATTGAAGCCATATTTCATATGGAGCCTACCTAGGTCCGGGGAACGAAAGTTTGTTCCGGGTATCTGGGTCACATGACCAATATGGCCGCCACGCCCATATATGGTAAAAACCCTTCAAAAATCTTCTTCTCCAGAACCAAAAGGCCTATGACCTTGAAACTTGGTATGTAGCATCGGGCATGCGGGCCCATCATAGTTTATACAAATGATGACCTTGCGTTGACCTTGACCTAATTTACGGCATGGTCAACTTTGGTACGTTAGGCTTTTATATGGGAAAACGCTTAAACAGTGGATTTCTCAGAAACTATTTAAGTCTAAGATACAATACTTGGTATACATGGTCGACTAAATGACCAGATGAAGATATTATGTCACTAAAGGTCAAGGTCATTCCGTCGGACCATCCGTCGTCAAGATTTTCAAACATCTTCTCCTCTGAAACCACTGGGCTGATTGAAGCCAAATTTCATATGCAGCCTCCATGGGTTAGGGGAACGAAAGTTTGTTCGCGCTATCTGGGTCACATGACCAAGATGGCCGCCACGCCTTTGTATGGTAAAAACCCTTCAAAAATCTTCTTCTCCAGAACCAAAAGGCCTATGACCTTGAAACTTGGTATGTAGCATTGGGCATGCGGGCCCAACATAGTTTATACAAATGATGACCTTTTGTTGACCTTGACCTAATTTACGGCATGATCAACTTTGGTACGTTAGGCTTTTATATGGGAAAACACTTAAACCGTAGATTTCTCAGAAACTATTTAAGTCTAAGGTTTAATACTTAGTATACATGGTCGACTAAATGACCAGATGAAGATATCATGTCACTAAAGATCAAGGTCAATCGGTCGGACCATCCGTCGTCAAGATTTTCAAACATCTTCTCCTCTGAAACCACTGGGGAGATTGAAGCAAAATTTCATATGGAGTCTCAGTGGGATGGGGGAACGAAAGTTTATACCCAGGGTCTAGGTCACATGACCAAGATGGCCACCATGCCCATATATGGTAAAAAACTTTCAAAAATCTTCTTCCTCAGAACCAAAAGGCCTATGACCTTGAAACATGGTATGTAGCTTTGGGCATGCGGGTCCATCATAGTTTATACCAATGATGACCTTGCGTTGAACTTGACCTAATTTACGACATGGTCAAGTTTGGTATGTTAGGCTTTTATATGGGAAAACGCTTATATAGTGGATTTCTCAGAAACCATTTAAGTCTAAGGTACAATATGTGGTATATATAGTCAACTAAATGACCAGGTGAAGATATTATGTCACTGAAGGTCAAGGTCAATTTGTCGGTCTGTCCGTCATCAAGATTTTCAAAACATCTTCTCCTCTGAAACCACTGGTCTGATTGAAGCAAAATTTCATATGGAGTCTAAGTGTGATCGGGGAATAAAAGTTTGTTCTCGGGATCTTGACCAAGGTGGCTGCCATGCCCATATATGGTAAAAACCCTTCAAAATCTTCTTCTCCAGAACCAAAAGGCATATGACCTTGAAACTTGGTACGTAGCTTTGGGCACTCAAGCCCATGATAGTTTATACAAATGATCGTGCGTTTATTTATGACACTATCAACTTTGGTACATTATGTAGGCTTTTATATGGGAAAATGCTTAAACAGTGGATGTTTCAGAAACTATTTAAGTCTAAGGTACAATACTTGGTATATATGGTTGACTAAATGACCAGATGAAGATATTTTGTCGTTAAAGGTCAAGGTCATTCTTTGACTTTTGTACAAGGTCATTGAGATTCTGTCACCTGTCAACATTTTCAAACATCTTCTCAGAGGCCACTGGGGTCAATTGAAGCCATATTTCACATGCAGCTTCACCGGCTTAAAGGAACCATAGTTTGTTCAGATGGTCTTGGTCACTTGACCAAGATGGCCACCATGCCCATATATGGTAAAAACTATTCAAACGTCTTTTTCTCGAGAACCGAAAGGCCTATAACCTTGAAACTTGGTACCGGTATGTAGCATTGGGCACTGACAGGCCCATCATAGTTTATACAAATGATTACTGTGTTTCATATATTATGGAGCTTTAATACTGGGTCAAAGGAATCAAAGTTTGTTCAGATGGTCATGGTCGTATGAACATGGTGGCCGCCACACCCATTTATGGTAAAAACCCTTCAGAAATCTTTGTCCAGAAACAAAGGCCCAGTGACCTTGTGGCTTGGTATATAGAATTGGGACTCAACATTAATTTCCAAGGGAGGGGGGTTATCTGCCCCTGCCCTGGTGCTATATACATGTATAAAAGCGTTAAAATATATACCAGGACCAAGTGTCAGGTGAGCTACAGGACCATTGGTCCTCTGGTTTATGCAGTACCACCCCAAGCCCCTTGCTGACTGAGGTCAAGGTCATGGACTTATAAATGTTCTGTTACATTTTTTAGTTTAAGTTCCTTAAAGGCACAGTGTCTTTGAAGTGTGTGGATGGATTCAGTTGATACTTAGAATTCTGTTAGATGCTGGTCCAGTGTTTTACACAGTACCAACCTCACCTCTCATTGACCTATAGGTCAAGGTCACAGGCTGACAGTTTATAGTTCCATACTGCCTAGATAAAAAGTTATACCCAGACTGATGACAGATACTGCTCCAGAGTTTTACATGGTAGAGGCATTACCTTCCTAATTAACTGTGGAGGTCAAGATCACATTCATAGAACTTTGTGTTCATGATGGACAAGCACCAGTTCAGGGGAGCTATGCTGTATGGTGACAGCTCTTGTTCTGGTGTATTGTTGTTTTTTTGTTTGGTTGGGGTTTTTCTTCTCTCATTTTTATCCCCCGACCGAAAGGTTCGGGGGATATAGCGATGAGCCTGGCGTCCGTCCGTCCGTCCGTCCGTCCGTCCGTCTGTCCGTCCGTCCGTAAACACTTTCTTGTCCGCTCTATATCTTGAATACCCTTTGGAATATTTTCATGATACTTCACAGTTATGTAGAACAGGTCATGACGACGTGTCGCGTACAAGAATGGTAACTCTTGCTATTGTACTTTTTAGCTCACCAGAGCCGAAGGCTCCGGGGGAGCTTATAGGATAGGCAGTGTCCGTCGTCGTCGTCGTCGTCGTCCGTCGTCGTATGTCCGTCAACACTTTTAAACAACATCTCCTCTGAAGCCACTGGGCCGATTGGGCCCAAATTTCATCTGTAGCATCCTTGGGCTGGGGGATTGAAAGTTTGTGTTTTTTATGAAAATCTGCCCTTCAGTTTGGTTGCTATGGCAACTTAGAGTTCCCATAGACTTATAATGGGGAAAATTGAAAAATGACATTTTCTGCCAGGCCATTGCAGATATGTTGACAAAACTTTTATAGAAATGTTCCTTGAGAAGTCTACTATCAGCTGTATGTTTTTTGGCCCAGTGCCCCTTTTATTGGTTGCCATGGAAACCAAAATGAAAAAAAAATGGAAAAAATACTTAAAAATTATCTCCTCTGTAACCACTGGGCCGATAAGGCCCAGATTTCATCTGTAGTATCCTTAGGCTGGGATATTGAAAGTTTGTGTTTTTTATGAAAATCTGCCCTTTAGTTTGGTTGCTATGGCAACTTAGAGTTCCCATAGACTTATAATGGGGAAAATTGAATAATGGCATTTAATGCCTAGCCATTGCAGGTATGTTGACATAACTTTTATAGAAATGTTCCTTTAAGAAGTCTTCTATTAGCTTTATTGTTTTTGGACCCACTGCTCCTTTTACTGGTTGTCATGGAAACCAAAATGCAAAAATAATGGAAAAAAAAAACTTACAAAATTATCTCCTCAGAAGCCACTGGGCCAATAAGGCCCAGATTTCACCTTTAGTATCCTTAGGCTGGGGGGGTTGAAAGTTTGTGTTTTTGATGAAAATCGGCTCTATTGTTTGGTTGCTATGGCAACTTAGAGTTGCATTGACTTATAATGGGGAAAAATGGCATTTACTGCAATCAAAATATGGAAAATAGTTATATATTTTGTTATCAACTCAACAGACTTTCAGACTGAGACTTTGTAGTTGTATATTTTGTATTAGGCTGTACAAATGTGACAGTAATTTTGATAGCAATTTTGAGCTAGAGATCTGGTGAGCTTTGTGGCCCGTGGGCCTCTTGTTTAATTATCTCCCCTTCGGTGATTTTTTGGCAGATTCATGTCCGCTCTGTAACTTCAATACCCTTTGGAATATTTTCATGATACTTCACAGAAATGTAGAACAGGTCATGACGATGTGTCGCGAACAAGAATGACAACTCTTGCTTTCTTACTTTTGGAGTTATTTCCCTTTGATAGTTTTAGGTGTGATTTTTTGGCAGATTCGTGTCCGCTCTATAACTAGAATACCCTTTGGAATATTCTCATGATACTTCACAGATATGTAGAACAGGTCATGACGGTGTGTCGCGAAAAAGAATGACAACTCTTGCTTTCTTACTTTTTGAGTTATTTCCCCTTGATCATTTTAGGTATGATTTCGTGTCTGCTCTATAACTTGAATACCTTTTGGAATATTTTCATGATACTTCACTGATATGTAGAATAGGTCATGACGATATGTCGTGAACAAGAATGACAACTCCTGCTTTCTTACATTTTGAGTTATTACCCCTTGATGGTTTTAGGTCTGATTTCTTGTCCGCTCTATAACTTGAATACCTTATGGAATATTTTCAAAATACTTCACAGATATGTAGAACAGGTCATGATGATGTGTCGCGAATAAGAATGACAACTCTTGCTTTCTTACTTTTGGAGTTATTTCCCTTTGATGATTTTAGGTGTCCGCTCCATAGCTTGAATACCTTTTGAAATATTTTCATGATACTTCACAGATATGCAGAACAGGTTATGACAATTTGTCTCATACATGAATGATAACTCTTGCTTTTAGACTCAGTGAATTATTTCCCTTTGGTAGTTTGAGCTGCTGTTTGAGTCTCTGCTCCATAACTGTATAACCCTGGCCAGCTCCAGAATTTGAATAACCATGTACCTTTTAGAATATTGATGATCATGCTGTGATATCTTATCAGTGTTGCTAACTCTCTCTTACCCCTCCACATTCCCGTGACCCCTCCCGCACCCCCCCCCCCCCCCCCCCCCAAAAAAAAAAAAAAAAAAAAAAAACAGATTTGGATTCTTTGACCAAATTCACTTACTAGAGAGCTCAAAATTAGATTTGTAGGGCTTGTACTTTAGAAGTTATTCACACACTTTGAAAGTTGAATGTATCGTATGCTATACATTTGTGTATATGGTGGCTGTTTGAGATATTACCTCTTTTTAGCAGTCAAGCATACTGTTTTAGTCTGAGTGTTAGATAATCATGCATCTGTTAACAGTTAATGTCAATCAGAAGCGTAAAAGAACGACAATATATTACTAATATGTGTTTTGAAGTGCACCCTTTTTACCAAGGCCCATGGGGGTCTTCGGTCGGGGGATTTGCCATCTCCTCTGATGGCTATTTTTGATACAAATTATTCCACTTCACTCTATTATACAACTAGAGACATTTTTTGACTTGCAAAATGAAGTTATTTTGTTCATTTTTCTAGATAATTAGAGAAAATCTTGTTGAGGAACTAAAAGGCCAGCTGAAGTCTACCCCTGACCTTATCAGCAATACCGACAATGCCGGAAACCGACCAATTCACATTGCCGCCAAGTACAACAAAGTTCAGTGCCTGGTTGCACTACTGGACTGCAAAGCTGGTATGTACCATATTGAACCTTAGTCCCTTTTTATTATGCTATGTTTGGGGTCTATAGAAAGCATACCATTATAAGTGATCGAGTTGTATTATATTGAGACAAAACCACAAAAGAGTATAAGGCAAATGAGCATTAAATGCTCATTTGCCTTATATTCCTTTGTTGTTTAGCTTCAAGTTAGAGATGTCACATGCACGGTGGTCACATGATAGCACTATATCCATAATAGTGTTATAATGAGAAGCATTATAAGATATTGCTGTATTTGAATACTTCAACCGTTTCTTTGATTGACTCTACTGGGCCTTTTAATGCGAGAACACTGAAGAAAGATTAGAGTGTGCATCAAAACAACAATACATGGGCATAGTTTAAACAAGAAATATCTTAAAAAAAAGACAATCAGCTTAGATTAAATATAAATGTGTATTGTAAAATGTAGGAATCAGGTACAAGTAAGGTATCGAATGTGCTGATCAGATTGTATGGCTGCATATGTTGATATGCATATTTGTTGTTGGTGTTGGGGTTTCGATTCGGAAATGCTGTTGAATTTTGATTGGGGTCCGTCTGTGTTGCACATAACAATGAGGATTGGCTGGCTGACCGCCCCACATATAACCTTAAAAGCGTCGCAGTTCCAACACAACATCAACAACTAAGCCAGCAACAATTACTTAATTTCGTCTTTGATTTCTGTGTCAAGTTATTATGTTGGTCTTATATTTTACATGAGTGACATAACAGGCGAAATGTGTTCTTAGGCAAAAAGCGATTTGGACCTAAATATCTAGATTCATCACAACACGGTTTGTAGGCCAACAGTCAGATGAAACTGAAAATAGAAAGAGAAAGCGAAAGTAAGCTACTTACATCAAAATCCCGGTGTATTTATATTGGCCAATGGAATACTTAAAATGTAGGTCAATACTAAGGTTATACAGCTAAAGCCGAAACATGGAATGAAATGGACTGGACTGGCAGGGATAATCTCCATTCTTTCTGTGGATTTTAATGGCACTCTTACATGAAAGAATTTGCTCCCTCTGAGGGAGCAAATTGTTGTTCCTGTAAGAGTTCCATTCCAGGCTCTGGGAGCAAATTATAGCCATGCAATGATTATCTCACCATTCCATTCCACTTTATTCCATTCCAGATTCTAAACTATGCTCTCAATACATGGAACCTGAGGATTATGAATATTATACCAAATGGCAGGTCTTCACTTTCCATCAAGATGTGATTGAACACGTTCTTGTTTGTTCTTATCTCTTCCAGGACTTAACAAATATTGAAGGTTGAATTGGTTTTGCATTGAGTTAATGGTAAAAAATACTAAAAAAATGTGGAAAAACATGTTGATATAACCGATCAGATGGCTAAATTATCAGAGCCCCTGATAAGGCAGAATTTGGTGGATGTGTGTCGAGGTGGTGAATGGCACAAAGCCATAGAAAGTGGGGAATCTATACAGAAAATGCATTGTGATCCCGCTTCCTACAAACAATGTCACGTAATAGTGGTATACATTGGAGAAATATGGGAACACTGATAAGACTCAGGTCATCCTGCACATCTGTGCAGTCTGATCAAAGCCTGTCCAATATGCATGAACATTAAAATATACAGTCAACTCTCAATATCTCGAACACTGATATCTCAAAGTGTCTTCTTATATCAAAGAATCTATTTCCGACATTTATTTACATTTCAACTCCTGTTATCTCTAACTACTGATATCTCAAAGTAAATTTTCTGGCACCAGAAAATTTACTTTGAGATATCAGTAGTTTGGGCTGAAGTTTGACTTCAGGATATTTGGAGTTGACTGTATATGGGTTCCTTCAAGAGCAGAAAACACATTCAAAAGAAGGAACATTGGCCATATTTTGAAGTTTCAGCTACTGGATCAAGCCTTTGAATGGTTTAGCATCTATAAAGTGATAAATGCAGACTCTTTTAAATTTGTGTAGGCTGATTTTGGTGTTTCCTGCTCACACTTTTTAATGTGATGCTGTTCACATAAGTAATAAGAAAAAACACAAAACGCATATGTGTGAAGATTGAGATCAGCCTTTGCGTTAATCTGCATGTCTGATCTGCCTTGCTGTTCATTTTATACTAGCCTCCTCAGGAGCAAAAGATTGTTAGTTCACTTCTAGGGGTAGCAACTCTACCACTTCTATTTTTACCTCCTTTTCAATGGAGCAAATGCTTTCCTTTATCTCTTTAAGCATCAAAAAGCAGACGACAAAATGTACGTCTGCAAAATTTAAAAAAAAATGCCTTGTCCAAGACATTTCATATTGAGAATTCAAAGAAGGCAAACGGTGTTTATAATGTGATGGACAAGGCACTGTCAGGCGAGCTATCCTGTATCCTGTATGCGGACAGGTCTTGTCAAGCTAATATTGTCACACTAACATATTTAAGGCAAATGGGAGCACTTTCAAGGAAGGTAATTCTTACCAAGTAGTATTTCTTGCCCATTTCATAGGGGCTTCTTTTCAAGGAAAGAATTTGCTCTGTGCAGGGAAAGAATTTGTTCTGTGCAGGGAAAGAATTTGCTCCCTCAAGGAGCAATTCCTTTCCTTTAAAATCAGCTTCCACTTTGCAAAGGCTTTGTCATGCAGGGAGGTCTAAGCCTGCCCAGGAACAGTGTGGTTAGGTTAACTGACCATCCCGACATGACCTTAGCGCTTTACCGTGGACATAAAGCAATAAACCTATCAATCAATCATGCAGGGAAGCAAACATAATACGTGTAGATGGGTGATTTGCGGTTTTCATCCTTTTCAAAAGTTTTTTAGTCATATCAGGCTTCATGCACAATTAGAAGCAAATGGTATGTCACAAGGCTTAGATCTGTAGAAAGTTTTTGTCGCACCTTCTTTGGCAAGATGTGATATAGGAATCTGATTTTCCAGCTGTACGTCTGTCCACAGTTGCATTAACCATATAGTTATGTCCATTTCTTTCAAACTATGATACCAACAATCATTGTACCTGCCTCAAATAGACGATCTTACATGAGTGGTCATTTCATAATGTAATTTATGAAATGAGCCTTCAGCAAGTTACATAAATTTCATATGAAATGAGCACGAGTGTAAGATTCTGTTTATCATACTACCCTTAAAATGGGCTTTGTTTGCCTTCAAAATGAACATTATTTCAGTAAGAAAACACATTGTTGACATGGCCATTGTCAATGAATTGGTCATATGATTTTTATGACATAACAGTATCCACTGAATACCAGTGACGTCATATATTAAAGTTTTTTCCTAGAATGATCTCAAGGGATGTTGGTTTTATTTTTACTCTTGACCTATAGTTAATGCTCTGCTGACTTCTTGTACTCATTTGGTATAATTACATAATGAGAGAAATGCTGAAGCTAATCTTAAGATCCTGTATGAACCAACTTTACAATATTTACTGGCCACCCAACCAAAGGTTTATAAAATCAAAATTAAATGTAAAAGAGTGACCCCATTGAAAAATGACCCCGTGAGTTAATTTTCAAAACTGACCCAGCAGGCACATGAGGTGGAAATGATGTCATAGTGATGTCAATATAATGTGCTTACATCCCATCAACGTCAGTGCGACATCATGTGGGAAAAATGATCCTGGGAGTCATTTTTCAAATGAATTTAAAATTTAATGTATAGATGTTTAAGATATCTCAAAACTGAATTAATACATATCTAACATAATAATTACACACTTTAATGATAGATATTTTTTTCGTGTTAGTTCAGACAGTTCGGAGTCCCGAGGCCAGTACCACTGTCAAGTATTAATTGATAATGTTTTTCCAAAACTTGTAACAGGTGCATAAACAAACTGCATGTACTTTCACAATGATCTAGTTCAAATACTATTTCATCAGAAAATATGGTTTTTACCTTAAATGTTTGTTCGTCCCAGTTGTTCAAAATTAACGACATCGTTAGTTAACGTTTCGTTAAAATTTCAAACGTCAATATCTCAAATGCGCCAACATTTTTTATTGTAAAAATGTGAGAAGCTTTTGCATTACATTTTTCAACAAAAAAACATCAGTGTATTTAGTTATAAAGTCATAAAACACTTAACAAGCTGACCTTTTAACAAGCTGTTTAGGCTAACGATGCTTTGAACAACTGGACCTTGGCCTGTCAGGCCTGGAGAACCATCTGTATCAAAATTATACAAAACATTGCATTTTGCAGAACTCTAGTGTCTTCAGATATTGCTTCAATGTGTTTCATTTCTAGACCCAAATGTGGCTGGTCCATATGAACTCTATCCCCTCCACCTTGCTGCCAAGTACAACTCGATGGAAGCTGCGAAGATCTTACTACAAGCAAAGGCAGAGGTCTTATGTCGAGATTGTAAACAGAAGACACCATTACATCATGCTGCAAGAAAAGGACATCAAGAAATGCTAGAAGTAAGTTATGTCCCATTTTAGGCAGTTTCAATGCTGTAGATAAGAGGGAGTATTTGATGTTTAATATAATTAAGGGATAATTTTTCATATTTGTCACTGAAACCATATTATGTTGTGATCCCTCATCTGAACCATCTCATCGAGACAGTTCAGATGAGGGGTCACGACATGTTTTTGGGCAGAATTAACAACAATTACCCCCAGTTATCACCAAATACTCCCTCTTATCTAGAGCTCTGCAGGTCACTTCTTTAATTTGGAAAATTCAATTGAATCATCAATTTTTGCGGCAGTGACAGAATTCATTACTGACAAGCAAAATAAATTCAGTCCATCCAGAAATTATTCCATTGTATTAATCTTACTGTTTTTTTTTTCTTTTTTCAGTTATTTCTTCTTTTACATTTTATCTCCCATAGCTTAGTGGTTGTAGGTGCAGTGGGGGTTAGAGACCCACTGTATCTTGGGCACATCATATGAAAAGCGAAGCCCATCCCTCTGCTTTCACTGCCTTATCTTTTTCTGATTCGAAAAAGGTACCCATTTACTGCTCTGTTAGCCTGGCTTCCAGGCTAAATGGTTACGTATATGTATTCAAATAGTATAAGTCTTAATGTGGCTCGTTTTATTCTGATGGCCAACCGAAACCAAAAAAAATAAAACAAAGGTACTGGGAGCCAGTCTACTGCTGGTTTGAGAGATAATTTCCAGTCGCTAGTTGGCCAAAGCAGAAATTCGAATCCACAAATTTCTGCACCATAACTGAGTCGCTCTAACCACTCAACCACGGTGCTTCTCTATAGAGATGACAAAGTACAGCTATTCTGGTGTTTATTTGAAGCACTTTGGCAAGTGACCTACTGTATTTGTTACTTTTCAGATTTAAGTTTTCAGGCTGTAAATAATGCCCCTTATCGCCCTTTGGTAAAATGCAATACTCCTGTGGCATTTAATTTTTTTTTGATATGATATTCTCACTGGGTGGTTGCTTAGTCCCGGTGAGCGATGATTTTTTCTGACAATCGTCAACAATTTTTTCTGACAATTAGTGTCTCGTAAGCGTGACGAAGCAAAAGGGTAAGTGAACAAACTTATTTTCAATTTTTTCTCCTGATCTTTTGCAAACAGGCTGTTTTTTGAAGCATTTCATGAGTGCATTTAGTCGTTTGTCACATTTTTTCTGTGAAATAACCTCTGCAAACCAAGGACGAAAATTACAGCAAATGTCAAGGATTTGCTCCTACAACGAATTCAATGTCCCGGATTTTTTCCTACAGTGTCCCGGATTTTTTCCTACCACATATATTGCATTTCAGAGACCCAAAACTCGGATTATAGACTCAGCAATTAGATTTTTAGTGTGTGATCTAATTTTATTTCGCCGATTGAACACCAGAAGCATTACTGACATGTATGCCGTGGTATGCCTCAAGGAAAACTATCACTACAGGTGTTCATGAGTGAAAAAATTCATTACACGACAGAAAGAGAGGATTTTTTTTATCTTTTATGCTTAATAACTACAGTGCCTTATACTTTATAATTACAGTGATCAGATTGTTCCAAGTTGATATTGCTGGCGCCAGAGAATTAACCTTTCTCCTTGCCATTTCGCTTCAGTGTGGTGTTGCTAAGCGTTGATGGATGAATGACTCCTTTTCAAAAGTATTTCAGTCAGATAAAGACAACGGTAGGGGGATAATGAAAAGCTATGTGCAGTGGAATCCCGTTTACGATGTATAGATTTCCGCCTTTAGCAGGTATCGAACCAGAGACCGCTAGATCAGCAGGCCAGCACTTAACCTACTGAGTTACCTGGGCTGCTGTTGCTCAGCATGTTTAGTGGTATGATATCGGGTGTAAACGCTGTTTTCCCCTAGAGGATGGTGTGGAAGTGTCTAACAAAACCAAAACCAAAGAGTGCCAACCATATCATGAAAAGTTTGGAGTGGAGGCCCCTATTAGCAAATTCATTGATTTAGTAGGCCCTACATCCTTAAATACGGCCATAGACCTACTCATACTTGTGAATCCATTATATAACTTAATTGCTGTTTGAATAAACTACATTGAGTGAAATGCCAGCATTAGATAGTCTGACGTCACTGTGACCTTGGACGTCACGAGATCTCTGATGTGGCGTCATAAACTACGCAAAATCAAAGTCAGGAGATCTACTCCCACCCACGTGTTTCCACCATCTCCGATTTGCCAGATAATTTCCTGGTAAAATTTTGTTTGCGCACATTTATACAGTTGATTTCTTTTCGAATATACATGTGGGGAATACCAATTTGCTTACCTGTGCTGTCGACCGAACCGTACAAAGACGCCATTTGAAGTTCTATGCCAAAAGGAAGTGGCTCGCGACAGAGAAGGAGGTAGTAAGCAGTACCAGTTATGGTAGATGACACATGTATATTATAATGAGGTGGTTGTCGACCGAATGATACTTCTGTCGACTGTCTCGGTCGACAACCACTTTAGCATGTATAGAAACTGACTGGCTCTGTTGACAGCACAGGCGTGGGAAATTGGTGTTAGCCCCGTGTTGTAGGTAAAGATTAAAGGCAGCAAAAAAGGGAAATCAGAAATCACTGCTTCACTATGTATTTCATTGTCGTGCTCAGTGAATAACTGTTTATGAACAGATTTTGTAGGTGTGTTAATTCTTCGAATTTTTTGGACAGGACTTTGTGTGATTGTTCTTGTGTGTATTGACACCTTGTTGTTTGCAAACTGGATATTTTGTATGTCACATTTTAACGAACAGCCTTACACATCAACTACTCTTGCTTTATATTTTATTAGGTTCCCTTCTGCATTACAAAGCGGACACAGAAGACAAAGTTTTTTGTTTGGATGTATTTCAACACAATGTCGAAGGGCCGTAGTGGCATCAGGAAATGACTTGAGACAGTATTTCCATTTACTGTTTTTGCCTTCATCCTGCAAATGATGAAAAAATCGAAACTATGAACCCTTCGGAAGCAAGGAATACGTAAAAGACATTACAACAGAAGTCATTTTTTTGGCTTGCCGTCTCGGCGGCAAGCCAGTATTCAAGTGGTTTAGTGATACCGAGTTATTTTCGGAAGAAACGATACGTCACACTTTGTCGGAAAATACCTGGAGAGTGTGTACTGCAACGATTCGTTCTAAACTTTTTTAGGGCCGCAGTATTAAGCCAAAGAGATTGGAAAGCTCGTTCCGGTTTGAGACTGCATTTCTTCATTATTTTTTTCACAGACGTAACAAAGACCTCATCCGATTTTGTATATTTTAATCCATATCCGATTTACCTCATCTGCTAAAATAACGGAAACTTTATTCTATTTTTGATAGTACATGTACTTTTTTTTATAATATTTCCGTTAAAAAGCCCTTTTTTACAAGTGCCTCGAACTTGGTCATCTTTCTTTTGCTTTTTATAAACTGATTGCATTAAAAATGAAACTCTGAATTTAATGCAAAGTATTTGGCTTTGCATCCGAAGAAATATACCAAAACCTGTGTAAGAAACAGTGTTTATATATAGCAATAGCGCAAAGCATTAGCTTTTCCAAAAATCATGCAGCGGCGTCGCGAAAAATAGGCCTTAGGGTATCGCATAATCTGACTGGTCAGAGCAGCCGGCACACTGTCCAGCGCCGGTGCCTTCATGAGATCTGATCAGTCTTTTTCGGCATTTATATTCTTCATGATGATCCATGATGCAGACATCTTTCATGCTGAGGATAGACTGATAAGACTGCGCTTATGCCAGAGTGGGCAGATCTGTGTATCTGTAAAAACTGAAAGAGCTGAGTTCAAATTTATTGTTTAGATTTAGAAACAAGCTCAGCGATAATTTATGTACACATTTTTAGCATCTGATAAATTTCCTTTTGGCCATCAACACGTTCATGAATAGCCTGAACAATGATACAGAAAAAGGGGACAATTCAGAATTGTTAACATTTGAAACTCGGAATTGTTAAAATTTGAAACTGTTAGGGATTTATTGACAGTTTTATGACAATGGAGGGGTTGGTTGGTTGGTGCGATGATGCTGGGTATAACTTCCAGTGCGGGGGCGTCCTACTTATTTGGATTATAGTAGAACAAGGGCCTACTGTGCTTGCAGTAGGTGCGGGTTGGGGTGTGTGGACATTTTTCTTGCTTTTATAACACTTTCTAATTCTGCCTTCTTAGTTCAGCTATACAAATGAACTGAGTAATATTTACACTTAACGACGATTTCCTTCTAAAAAATGAACCTATACTGGGCTGACGATGTTCATACATCCACGAAGAACACACATTCATGCATTCTTACGAGTAAGCAACGTCACGGATAATTCAAATAGATGATTGGCCGACGTAACGTTTGATATACGTCATGTCTAGTGACGGCTGCTGTACTTCATTACCAAACAAGTTGGTTGATAACTACTCTTCGTCCTTTGCTTGGCGATAATTTAGTCAGAACTTCACGAATGAGTAAACAAAATTGATGTAAAAACATAGCATAAATATAAAAGACAAATTTCATTTGTCGAGAGATCATGGAAATACGAACGCAATAGGTTACGTGCTTTGTTGTTCCCAAATGGTGTAAAGCAAGTTATTGCCCAAAAAAATAACAGCTTGCATTTTCCTCTCAGAGTGTCAAAATTTTGTTCCAGTCACTGCCACTGATGCCACCTAAACGAAAAATAAACTTCAGTAAATATTCATTTATTTCTTCTTTTGATACCAAGTTCAGATGTGCCAAGATTCCATAGACATGGGTTTGAAACAGTCTTTCCTAAAATTTTGATTCAGACTAAATGTGACTCAACAGCCGTAAAGAAAAGACTTGAAATAGGTCCATATAGTTATTTTCCTTGAGACATGACTGACGGCCGGCCAAAATGTTGGAAAACTGTTTTATGTTGTTGTGTGTGTGTGTCTGTGTGTGTGTGTGTGTGTGTGTGTGTGTGTGTGTGTGTGTGTGTGTGTGTGTGTGTGTGTGTGTGTGTCCTTAATTTGTTTTTCAAATAAATTCTACACTTGTTTTTACCTTACACCCGTGGATAATGCCACCATTCAAGAAGTTAGAAATTAAATACTTTGCTAAATAAAAGCTAGCAACAGAAAGTGCACTAACAATCTGGTTCACTTCAATAACAACTCATGAAAGTTTCACTGTTTTAGCTGTGCAAGCCTTCCTTTTAAAAGGAAATTTTATTTCAAACTTGAATCTTCTCTTCAAGTGCACATCACACCGAGTCTGCTATTTTCATTTTTTGGAAGTGTTCCATTTTTCTAAACAAATCTAACATTTTAAAGCTTATTTAACTTCACATGAAGCTGGAGGTGCCGTGCGACTATTAAAAGTTCCCCGTACTCCATCATAGTGCAATAAGTGCTGTGTGGCGGCCGAAAAACGTCTCGCCAAACTTCACCATAGGACAGATTATATAATTTCTGGTCATTTTGGAAACATTTATTTCATTTTGAGTCATTCTGAAAATAGAGTGGCCGAGCCGCTGCTAGGGGCATGGCTGGTGTTACACATTACATGTATAACACGGAACGGAATACCGGTAACTTGATAATAATTACGTATTTGTCTGAGAAAATCTGAAGTCTGTTGAAATAATATCAGTATGCAATGTCATTGAAAAATTGATGGATCATGGCAAACAGTTTATAACAATGACGTCATATATCTGGTACCATAGTAACTAGGAGTTCAAAATCATGCCAGAGTGACGTCATGTAGACGTCATTCTGCCAAGAGTTTGTAATTCCCCAATAGCTAGTATCATTTGTATGGGAGTATGGCAAACAGTGTTTACTACGCTCCATCAATTTTTCAATGGCATTACATACTGTAATTCTTAAAACAGAAACTTCAGATTTTCTAAAACAAATAGAAACTTCACTGAAACAGGCGTTAGAAGGCGTGTAACGGCCATTAAATATCTCACCGTGCCCAATCATTGTGCAGATTATATAATTTCTGGTCCTTTGGAATCATTGATTTCATTTCGACAAATTTTAAAAGAGATTAGCTCCTGGTAGGGACATGGTTGCAATTGATTTGAATGATTGATTGATCTGATGCTTAACGTCCACGGTAAACAGCTATGGTCATATCGGGACGGTCAGTTAACCTAACCACACTATTCCTGGGCAGGCTTAGACCTCCTAAGCGGTTAACAAGTACTAAGTGCACATACTTTCGCCAGAAACTGACAACTGCCCTTCTTGAATCAGCGGAGGGAGAAACGAAAGTATGTGGCCAGACCGGATTTCGAACCCAGGACCTCTGACTTATAAGTCAGGGGCCCTACCGATTGCGCTACGTTGCCGGCGGCTGCAACTGAACCGAGTATGTTATTTTCATTTATTCCTTTTATGTATCCCTTGCTTTCAAAGGATTGACTTCTCAGAACATTTTGGTTTAAACATTTCTGTTCTGGTGTTGATGTGTAGTATGTAAAAATGTTCAGTCCCTCAAGCGTAGAACCGGCTAGACCTGTGCATTTTAAAGCCTCACATACACTATGCTATGGTGAGGATTGTGAGGAACAGGCAAGCACTGTACACCAAAGATAGTACAAAAGGAAATATTGATGCTTTGGAATCACACACATACACACGTATGCACGCATGCATGCACGCACGAGTCTGGAGAAACAATGTAAATTTACTATGCCTCATAAGAGAAAAAATAGCCTGACCGTGGCGGCACTCAAATTTACAACCAAATTTGAAGCAATAGAATGGGCTACATGTTTCATACAATGGAAAGGCTGGTCTTTTGATGACCGACAAATATTTTGTCGTCCATTTATGCACCAAAATTAAGTTTGAAGCATATTTTATCTTGCTGTTCAATATATGCGCAATAACGTATCATAACAACTACTCATTTTGTGGTTTGCGTTGTCAGAAAAAATCAGGCGCTTTAAATCTATTGTAGGAGCAAATCCTGGACTTGTAGGAAAAAATCCGGGACCTATGAAAAATGAAAATGGGCTTACAGACCTATTTTTATTATTGTAAAGTGTCAAAAAATAATGAGACATTTCTCCCAACACCGATTTATGATTAAAACTAACGATACCCTATGGTAAACTTCGCAGACATAGACATAGAGGACAGTTGTTCAAGATGTACCCTAAACGAAAATTTCCAGGTTTCTTTTAACTGTTGACCACGTTAAACATGTGTATTTTATCTAATTTGCCTAATCTCTACCAAGAATAAGCATAGGATTTGTAAATAAATGTTTTAATCGACTAAACTCACCATTTTGTCGCACCAGTTTTCTGTTATGACGTCACGGAGAAAAAATCATTGACGATTTGGAAAAAATCCGGGACCGTTGTCAGAAAAAATCGTTGACGATTGTCAGAAAAAATCATCGCCCACCGGGACTAAGCAACCACCCAGTGATTCTGTTACGTCATGGTCCTTGCTTTTCTAGATGACTGACTGTTTCAAAAGGGGTCTACTCTTAATGGACAAATTTTGCTACCAGGGAAGCAAATATTTTCTTTTGAGAGTTGATCCCATTTAGAAGCGGGGGAGTGGGGGTGCGGGGCAAAAATGAAAATGACAGAGTTTCTTCCCTCGAAAATGATGTACTTATTCACCTTGTGATTACCATAATCCTGCAATAGTGAGACATTTTAAAAACTGTACGTGTTCATGTCTTATGTAATTCTGTTTTACTGTTTTTACTGTGGCCACTTAGGAAATTAAGACTGGTAAATGAGCTATGTTGTAAAAACAATTGTATACATAGCTATACGAGCAGGTGTTCAGTCTGGTCACGATGTGCCTGCATTTCACTTTTAAAATCAACGAAGTCCAATTTTTGTCTGTTCTGAACAAACTGCATTTGAGTTTGGACTCAAGTATACCCAGTTTGCATGTACTTAAGAATGCCCAGTTTGCTTATACTGTTTGACGTATATTTTCCCATGATTTCACCCAAATGATGATGAGAATAATTTGATGTCATGTTTAGTCTGTCTTGATTAGTTACCAGGAACTCAGTCTGACTAAACAGACTGCTAACAAATACCTGTTGGAATGTCTATAAAAGACTAATGAAACTTCTTTTATTGTAAATAATAAATAGTAACCTGTTGCTGCTATTTCTCTCTGACAATTTGTCTTGATGGACTGGAATTCTTAACCCTTATTAAAAGCGCCAAAATTTAAAATTGTTGAGTTGGCAAACAGTGTAGATCCAGGTGAGGTGGCTCATAATGAGCCACCTCATCTGGATCTACACTGTTTGCCCTCTAGTGTTTAAATTCTCAATATGATATCGCTTGAACGAGACATTTTCTAAATTCTGCAGACGTAAATTTTGTTGTCTGCATTTTGGTGCTTTAAGGGTTAAATCTTTTGTGTACGGGGGGCACTTCAATGCAGTCTACAATATTCTATTATAAGAAATACTATACACCCTTGCATACCTTTGCACTCTTCAAATTCTTTTTGCTGCACCAAGACCCCATGAACATTGCAATTCACAAATCCTATAAATGGCATTTTTGAGACAACATTTGGGCAATTTGGTGGTCTAAAGCTTGTCTTGGAGGAATTATGGCCACTTTTTCATAGAAGTGTAAAGGGGAGAAGGTGGGTTGCGGGGACTTTTTTGGAGACAGGGCATACCAGCATCAGCAGCAAAATTAAGGTGAATGGATAGACATTTAAGGGAAGCAACTCTGCCATTTTCAATTTTGCATCCCTTCTCAATGGGGTTAATGCTTATAAGAAAAATTAAATTACTCCCCTACCAGCAAATTTTTCCTCAGAGTCAACCCTTAAAGATAAGAATTTGCTCCTCAAGGAATAAGTTCTTTCCTGTAAGAGTAGATCCCATTTTTGAAAGTTTTCTTTGTCCAGGGAAGAAAACTGGAAGTTACAAAAGTTGTCTATCTTAGATAAACTAGCTAGTGGAAGAACATGGCAGTTTTCCCATACACCATACATGTTTAAATAAAGGACCGTAAAGGAGCTGCGCCACTAGATACCACAAGGAGCTGTTCCAACAACAAACATAGGCTTAGATTGGTCTGAGAGCTTCAGAAGATAATTCAGAAAAAAATTTTTCTTATTTTTCAAACAAAACATGTTATGACCTCACATTAGAATCGTCTCAGTCAAAACATATGTTATGACTCTCATTAGAACTGTCTCACTGAGATGGTTCTAATGAGAGGTCATAACATATGTCTATAACATATGTATATACAGTAAAGTATGGAAAATTATCTCTAAATTACCCGCTTACCCCTTCTTAACTGGAGCACAGCACCGTTTGGGCATCCACCTCTATGCTATTTGTACATACCTATTGTCTTAGCACTGCTGAAATTGTGTATTAGCAGACTCAATATTATTAGAAAGAATAAAACAAAACTATTATACTCTTCTCAGCTGCTGTTGTCTCAGAAGAACTGTCCTATAGACCCTATAGATGAAGACAGACTAACACCTCTTCATGAAGCTATCCAACTGAAGCAAGTCAGTGTGGCCACGTATTTGGTAATATATTCTTTCTTTGTACTGTAAACCATGTTTCATTGGTGAGTCAAAATCTTTTGAAAATTTTGCAGGCAGTACATGTATTAAGATAAGAATTTCTCCCACCTTTGCCCATATAAGATAGGCTATCAGCTCATATAAGAAACTTCTATCTTACACCTGGCAACATCTTTCTTATATTAGCAACCAAACTTTTTCAATTTATGACTGATATTTTAATTTTAAATGAACAAAATGGACACGCAAGCATGTCGGATGACGTTAGATAGCAGATCATAGGTTTGTGACGTCACTCAATTTTAATGACGTCACTAAAACCGGTTATAAATGTTGCTAGCAAACTTGATGCGCGTGACGTGAGGCTAAGTTGCATTTTATTTTCGCCCTCAGGAAGATAAAATAGTCCACATATCGTGTTTTCCGTCTATTTTTGAGGTGCATATTAGGACCCGATAAACACACTGGGCTGCTCAAAATTTACTTCAGATCACTGGTTAAAAAGTTAAAATTTTCCTGTTCTGAAGCCTAATCCGACATGAGGTTTAAAATCCGCTAACAGTGGGAAAAAAATAATCCATCATGAGCCAGTCCATGTAGGATAGGTAAATCTCACCCTCGGGGTCGGAATTTCAACCAGGGACTCGGCAAGCCTCGTCCCTGTTTGAAATTCCGACCCCTCGGGTAAGATTTCCCTATCCTACATGGACACTCATGATGGATTGTTATATTCTCTCAGAGAATAAGTATTAGAGTGATTGTGTCTTATATTCTTTATTTGTTTTATTATGGAGCATCCAAGGGTTTACGGGAACAAAAATATGTCAAAATGGTTCTGGTCACATGACTAATATGGCTGCCATTTCTTTTGGCAACATTTCATTATATAAGATATCTTATATATAAGATAATAAATAAGATATCTTATAAAATATTTTAGATATCTGATATAACATATAAGATATCTAATATAACATATAAGATATCTTATGTCCTAATAAGATATCCTTTACAGGATATATGATATCTGATATAGGATATGAGATATCTTATTTAATTTTACATATAAGATATTATATATACATATATCTTATATGATATATAAGATATCTTATATAGCATATAAGATATCTTATATGTAAAATTAAATAAGATATCTCATATTCCATATAAGATATCTTATATCCTATATAAGATATCCTATATGCCATATAAGATATCTAATATACTAAATAAGATATCTTATATAGGTATATAAGATGTCTTATTTGACTTTTCCATAAGACACAATACAATATATTAGATATCCTATATTGGATATAAGATATCTTATATATCATATAAGATATCTTATTTAGTATATATCTTATATAGGAAATGAGATATCTTATTTAATTTTACATATAAGATATCTTATATATTATATAAAATATCTTATATGCTATATAAGATATCTGTTCTATTATATAAAATATCTGAAATATAATAATAAGATATCTTATATGAAAAAATAAATAAGATGTCTCATATCCTATATAAGATATATCCTATATCAGCTATCTTATAAAGGATATAAGATATCTTATATGTTATATTAGATATCTTAATTGGCATATTAGATATCTAATATACTATATAAGATATCTACTATCCATAATAAATAGTAAATTTGCTTGCCATATGCTAAAGGCCTGTTCCTTTTTTTCCAGATAGAGAAAGGTGCCAACCTGGATTCTCGAGATGTGAGTGATGGATCACCCCTACAGTTTGCTGCTGCTGAGGGACTCACTTGTATCATAAAGCTCATCATCACAAAAAGTAAGTCTGTATTAGAGGTCACTTAAAGGCATTTCAATTCTTTAGAATATTAACCATAATAATATATTAAGAGGTCACTTTATTGCCATGTGCACAGATAATTATGGTAAATATTCTTATATTTAACATAATTATCTGTGCACATGGCAATAAAGTGATGTTTAGAATAATTACCATAATTATCTGTGCACATGGCAAGAAAATGACCTCTTAATACATAATTATGGTAAATATTCTAAAGAATTGAAATGCCTAAGCAACCAGTGTAGACCCAGATGAGACAGCTCCTTCAGGAGGGCCGATATTGTCTGATTTGAGTCTGCACTGTTTTGCAATTCAGGGAAAAATATCTGAAAAATCATATTTTCAATGATATTGCTGAGGGATAGGTACTAGCTACTTTAAAACAGGTACCACAAGGACTGCTTCAGTTTGAAAATTAGTTAAGATCTTAAAGAAATTATCATCTATTCATTATCCCCCGACCGAAAAGTCGGGGGATATAGCTGTGAGCCTGGCGTCCATCCGTCCGTCCGTAAACATTTTCTTGTCCGCTCTATATCTTGGTTTAAACAACCAAGATATAGAGCGGTCTATATCTTGAATACCCTTTGAAATATTTTCATGAAACTTCACAGTTATGTAGAACAGGTCATGATGATGTGTCACGTACAAGAATGGTAACTCTTGCTATTGTACTTTTTTAGTTATCTCCCCTTTTGTGATGTTTTGGCAGATTCGTGTCCGCTCTGTATCTTGAATACCCTTTGAAATATTTTCATGATACTTTACGGATATGTAGAACAGGTCATGGCGATGTGTCGCAAACAAGAATGACAACTCTTGCTTTCTTAGTTTTTGAGTTATTATACCCCCGCTTTGAAAAAGTGGGGGGTATACTGGTTTACATCTGTCCGTCCGTCCTTCCTTCCGGCCGGCTGTCCGTCCTTCCGTCCGTCCGTCCTTCCATCCCCTTTTAATCAAATTTTTCGTCAAATATTTCTTCACAACCATACAAGCTAGACTGGTCGTATTTGGCATACAGGTTGATGACAACATGTTGTATCGTGGGATTGATAACCAGCCTTCTGCTTATTCGTCCCTGTATTTGTCCGATTTTCTATCTTTCCATACTTTAAATAATGGAATTTTTCGTCAAAGATTTCTCCACAACCATACAAGCTAGAGTATTCATATTTGGTATGCAGGTTGATGACAACATGTTGTATCGTGGAATTGAGAACCAGCCTTCTCCTGCTTATTCGTCCTTGTATTTGTCTGATTTTCTTTCTTTTCATACTTTAAATAATGAAATTTTTCGTCAAAGATTTCTCCACAACCATGCAAGCTAGAGTATTCATATTTGGTATGCAGGTTGATGACCACATGTTGTAGTGTGGGATTGAGAACCAGCCTTCTCCTGCTTATTCTTCCCTGTATTTGTCCAATTTTCTTTCTTTCCATTCTTTGAATAATGAAATTTTTCGTCAAAAATTTCTCCACAACCATGCAAGCTAGAGTATTCATATATGGTATGCAGGTTGATGACAACATGTTGTATTGTGGGATTGAGAACCAGTCTTCTCCTGCTTATTCTTCTCTGTATTTGTCCGATTTTCTTTCTTTCCATAATTTGAATAATGAAATTTTTCGTCAAAGATTTCTCCACAACCATGCAAGCTAAAGTAGTCATATTTGGTATGCAGGTTGATGACAACATGTTGTATTGTGGGATTGAGAACCAGCCTTCTCCTGCTTATTCTTCCCTATATTTTTCCAATTTTCTTTCTCTCTTGACTTTGAATAATGCAATTTTTTTGTAACAGATTTCACAGCAACCATTCAAGTTTGAATGTTCATATTTGGTATACAGACTGATAAAGACGTATTTATTATTTTTTCTTTCTTTCAATGTGAAATCATTTTATTCTGTATTACATAGAAAGGGATTTATGTAGAATATTGATATTTGGTATACAATGGTAACAATGAATTCTGCCTCTATGCTTCTTTGAATAATGCAATTTTTTTGTAACAGATTTCACAGCAACCATTCAAGTTTGAATGTTCATATTTGGTATACAGACTGATAAAGACGTATTTATTATTTTTTTTTTCTTTCAATGTGAAATAATTTTATTCTGTATTACATAGAAAGGGATTTATGTAGAATATTGATATTTGGTATACAATGGTAACAATGAATTCTGTCTCTATGCTTTTTGTAACAAAAATAACACGATTTGATTTAAGCAGTGAAGCGGGGGTATAGTCAGATTCTCCGACAGTTCTAGTTTCCCCTTGATGGTTTTAGGTGTGATTTCCTGTCCACTCTATAACTTGAATACCTTTTGAAATATTTTCATGATACATCACAGATATGTAGAACAGGTCATGATGATGTGTCACGAACAAGAATGACAACTCTTACTTTCTGGGCTATTTTCCCTTGATGTTTTTAGGTGTGATTTCTGGTCCGCTCTATAACTTTAATACCCTTTGAAATATTTTCATGATTCTTCACAGATATGTAGAACAGGTCATGACGATGTGTCACAAACAAGAATGACAACTCTTGCTTTCTTGCTTTTTGAGTTATTTCCCCTTGATGGTATTAGGTGTGATTTTGTGTCCACTCTTTAACTTGAATACCTTTTGAAATATTTTCATGATCCTTCACAGATATGTAGAACGGGTCATGACAATGTGTCGCGAACAAGAATGACAACTCTTGCTTTCTTACTTTTTGAGTTATTTCCCCTTGATGGTTTTAGCTGTGATTTTGTGTTTTCTCCATAACTTGAATGCCCTTTGAAATATTTTTATTATACTTCACAGATATTCAGAACAGGTCATGAAAATTTGTCTGATACATGAATGACAACTCTGTCATTCATGCTGTCTAAGTTATTTCCCTTTGGAAGTTTGAGCTGCAGTTAGCTGTCTCTGCTCCATATCTGTATAACCCTGGCTTGCTCCACAATTTTAATACCCTTATAATTTTTAGAATATTCATGATCATGCCATGATATCTTATCATGTTCCTAACTCTCTGTCTCTCTGTGACCCCTCCGTACCCTCCCCCCTCCCCCCTCCCCCCCCCCCTCAATTTTTTTCAAATTTGGATTCTTTGTCCAAATTCACTTACTAGAGAGCTCAAAATTAGACTTGTAGGGCTTGTACTTTAGAAGTTATTCACACATTTTGAAATGTTGAGTATATCATAATAATGCTATACTTTGTGTACATGGTGGCTGTTTGAGATTTTGCCTCTTTTTAGCAGTCTGGCATACTGTTTTGGTCTGAGTGTTAGATAATCATGCATCTGTTAAACAGATAATGTCAATCAGAAGCATAAACGAATGACAACATATTACTTATATGTGTTTTGAAGTGCACCCTGTTTACCAAAGCGCAAGGGGCCTTAGGTTTGGGGATTTGCAATTTTCTTACATAATTTCATTGAAAGTTTTCATGTTATTATTAAGTCTTTGAATAAAGTCAGATTTGCCTATCACAAGTCAGAAATAACACTGAAGGCTTGTCCAGCCATGTAGTCTAATCAGAGCTTTCACTGTGCACTGTATAATGTCTGGAGTTTCTTGAATATAAATGGTGAATTTCTTGAATATAAATGGTGGCCAGTAACCTGGCACAAAACTTGGTCATAGTGACCTAGTTGTAGTTTTGCAGAAAAAGAACAAATGCTAGAGCTTTTGTGGTTGGCTTCTTCATGGCCCATATTCTTGAAACTTCACCAGTGCTGGTATTGCACCACTCCATGTAACCTGCTGCAAAAGTAGGTCATGGTGTGAATTACTTGTACAAAAGCAACCTCTTAAGTTTTCACTGGCAAATTTTAAATTGCTATACAAGACGATAGGCTTCTACAAGGCAGGTGCTACATAATGTTTCCTTGAGTCCTCTTTTGCTCTAAACCAACCTTCATAAGATAACTGGATTATCATAGGGTTAGCACACCCATGGGAAAGTGGAGAGCTTACGCTATACCCTGGTGAGCATGTTCATGTATGCATCCATATGCATGGAGTGATGATAAAGTGAATTCTTACTGTTTTGTTTAGTGAAAACACTTCGATGAGTGGCTGATTTTTTTCCATCAGGTTCTGTCCTACTGTCTTAAAATTGAATACCCCTGGGACATTTAATAGAATATGGTACTCACTGTCCAAATGTAATGGCAGAAAATTCAGTTTTTGTAAAAGCCAGTAATATAAAGTTTAAAGGTAGGTTCCTGTACTTTGGAATGCATCATAAGTTTGGTGATCTTTCATCCAAGTTGTTGGAAAGCACTTATAAAAGGGAATGAATAAGTTTCACTAAAAAGTGTAAATCAAAAAAATATTAGAAAAGTTGTTTTGCAAGGGATTTCCTAATTCTGCTTCACACACCAGTTAGTGCTATTTTTAGTTCGCGCCAAAAATAGATAACCCAGCTGAGGTCATGCTGCATTGCATTTTGGGATAATTTAACCCATACACCATGCCAGGACCTCTAGGAGAACTCACGGCAAGGGAAAATTGACCTTTGGAGAATGGCATCAGAAATCACGCACTTATAGACATAATAAACATAGTTATTTTTAGAACTGGAATTCCAACGCAAGAAAATAAACCAAAAGGGAAAACGACTATTTTCTTCAACATCTGACAAGTTTCTCAGTAGCAACAAATTCAGAAAAATAAGAGAATTCTATACTGCCCAGAAAAAGACGAAATTATTTTGTGGACATAATTGTTATCGCTAGTACAGAAACCTACCTTTAAGATGCAGCGTAATGAGACCTTCTATTAGTAGAATTTGAGTGTGGTAATATTTCAGTACAGACAGACAAGGGATCAGCATACAGCCAGGCCTACATGAACCATGTAGACGATGAGGGAAGCAGTGCTCTACATCAGGCAGTACAGAATGGACAAGCCAAGGTAAGATTGTATCATGAACCATGTAGACAATGAGGGAAGCAGTGCTCTACATCAGGGAGTACAGATGGACAAGCCAATTGTACGATTGTATCATCATGAACCATGTAGACAATGAGGGAAGCAGTGCTCTACATCAGGCAGTACAGAATGGACAAGCCAAGGTAAGATTGTATCATGAACCATGTGGACAATGAGGGAAGCAGCGCTCTCCACCAAGCAGTACAGAATGGGCAAGCCAAGGTTAGATTGTATCATGAACCATGTAGACAATGAGGGCAGCAGTGCTTTACATCAGGCAGTACAGAATGGACAAGCCAAGGTAAGATTGTATCATGAACCATGTGGACAATCAGGGAAGCAGTGCTCTATATCGAGCAGTACAGAATGGACAAGCCAAGGTAAGACTGTAATGTAATATTTCAGTACAGACAGACATGGGATCAACATACAGCCAGGCCTACATGAACCATGTGGAAAATGAGGGAAGCAGTGCTCTACATCAGGCAGTACAGATGGACAAGCCAAGGTACAATTGAATCATCATGAACCATGTAGACAATGAGGGAAGTAGTGCTCTACACCAGGCAGTACAGAATGGACAAGCCAAGGTAAGATTGTATCATGAACCATGTGGACAATGAGGGAAGCAGTGCTCTTCATCAGGCAGTACAGAATGGACAAGCTAAGGTAAGATTGTGTCATGAGCAATGCAAGAAAAGATGTAAATATAAGTTGAAATGGATGGTAAAGGTAAGGTTTCCCATAGCCCAATATCCGTAAGGGCAGTGGGGGTTAGAGTCCCACTGTAAGTCTTGGGCACAGCGGATGAAAGGCATAGCTCATTCCTCTCCTTTCACTGCCTTATCTTTCCATGATTCGAAAAAGGTACCCATTTACTGGTGGGTTGACTGAGAGAGTTTTCCAGTCGTCAGATGGCGAAACCCTGGGCGCGACCTCCTGACCTTACAGTGACTTTCTGCACCATAACCCAGTCACTCTAACCACTTGACTACGGTGCCTCTCTATGTTGAAGACCAGTAAAAATTTCATTGTAAAATAGGCAAGGTAAATTTCATACGAATTCAGGATTAAAAATGACAAGGCATACATAAATACCCCAAACATTGATATGGACAAGAGAAAGAAAATGTAATCTGATAATAGGAAAATTCTACCATATCTATTCAGTTATAAGACTAACAGTTATTCATTTATAAGACAAACTTATTCAGTTTTAAGACAAAGAGGGCTTCCTTCTTCCAAAACAACCCCAGAAATCTAGATCCATCTTATAAGATGGATCTAGATTTTTGGGTTGTTTTGGAGGGGGGAAACTTCATCTTATAGCACACTAGACAAATTTAGATATAAGGGCTCATTTAAGATGGGAAAAGTTCCAGCTTATGGCTAAATTATTTTGATACGAGTCTAGTATATAGCAAAGTTGGAAAAATGGATACTGTCAGCTGTCGGTATGGACTGTTTCTTTTTCAGGTCATTGATTTGCTGATCAGAAATGGGGCAGATGTTAATATAAAAAATGTAAGTCATGTTTCTTTCTTTTTTGTTTTTCCTATAGGACAATGTAGCCATATGAAAATGATTAAAAAGTTATGAATTGAATTAATTCCCGTTGTCACCTAGGTGTTTATCAGAATGCAACCAAACAGTAATGTTTGGGTTGAGTGATATTAGAGAAGGTGTTTCTAAAACAGTAATGTTTGGGATGAGTGATAATACATAAGGTGTTACTAAAACATGTTTGGGTTGAGTGAAAATAGTGAAGGTGTTTCTAAACAGTAATGTTTGGGTTGAGTGATAATAGAGAAGGTCTTTCTAAAATGGTAATGTTTCGGTTGAATGATAATAGAGAAGGTGTTTCTAAAACAGTAATGTTTGGGTTGAAAGATAATAGATAAGGTGTTTCCAAACAATAAAGCTTGGGTTGAGTGATAATAGAGAAGGTGTTTCTAAAACAGTTATGTCATGGTTGAGTGATAATAGGGGTGTTTCTAAAACAGTAATGTTTGGGTTGAGTGATAATAGTGAAGGTGTTTCTAAACAGTAATGTTTGGGTTGAGTGATACTACAGAAGGTGTCTCTAAACAGTAATGTTTGGGTTGAGTGATATTAGAGAAGGTGTTTCTAAAACAGTAATGTTTGGGTTGAGTGGTAATATAGAAGGTGTTTCTAAACAGTAATGTTTGGGTTGAGTGATAATAGTGAAGGTGTTTCTAAAACAGTAATGTTTGGGTTGAGTGATAATAGTGACGGTGTTTCTAAACAGTAATGTTTGGGTTGAGTGATACAACAGAAGGTGTCTCTAAACAGTAATGTTTGGGTTGAGTGATAGTATAGAAGGTGTCTCCAAACAGTAATGTTTGGGTTGAGTGATAATATAGAAGGTGTTTCTAAAACGGTAATGTTTGGGTTGAGTGTCAATAGAGAAGGTGTTTCTAAAACAGTAATGTTTTGGGTTGAAAGATAACAGATAAGGTGTTTCTAAACAGTAATGTTTGGGTTGAGTGATACTACACAAGGTGTCTCTGAACAGTAATGTTTGGGTTGAGTGAAAATATCGAAGGTGTTTCTAAAACAGATATGTTTGGGTTGAGTAATAATAGAGAAGGTGTTTCTAAAACAGTAATGTTTGGGTTGAGTGATAATAGAGAATATATTTCCAAATACTAATGATTAGGTTGAGTGATACTAGACAAGGTGTTTCTTAACCTGTAATGTTTTGGATGAGTAAAAATAGAGAATGTGTTTCTAAACAGTACTGTTTGAGTTGTGTGATACTACAGAAGGTGTCTCTAGATAGTAATGTTTGGATTGACTGATGAAGGAGAATGTGTTTCTAAAACAGTAATGTTTGGGTTGAGTGATAATAGAGAAGGTGTTTCTAAACAGTAATGTTTGGGTTGAGTGATACTACACAAGGTGTCTCTGAACAGTAATGTTTGGGTTGAGTGAAAATATCGAAGGTGTTTCTAAAACAGATATGTTTGGGTTGAGTAATAATAGAGAAGGTGTTTCTAAAACAGTAATGTTTGGGTTGAGTGATAATAGAGAATATATTTCCAAATACTAGTGATTAGGTTGAGTGATACTAAACAAGGTGTTTCTTAACCTGTAATGTTTTGGATGAGTAATAATAGAGAATGTGTTTCTAAACAGTACTGTTTTGAGTTGTGTGATACTACAGAAGGTGTCTCTAAATAGTAATGTTTGGATTGACTGATGAAGGAGAATGTGTTTCTAAAACAGTAATGTTTGGGTTGAGTGATAATAGAGAAGGTGTTTCTAAACAGTACTATTTGGGTTGTGTGATACTACAGATGGTGTCTCTAAACAGTAATGTTTGGGTTGAATGATGAAAGTGAATGTGTTTCTAAAACAGTAATGTTTGGGCTGAGTGGTAATAGTGAAGGTGTTTCTAAAACAGTAATGTTTGGATTTGAGTGATAATAGACAAGGTGTAACTAAACAGTATTGTTTGGGTTGAGTGATAATAGAAAAGGTGTTTCTAAAACAGTAATGTTTAGGTTGAGTGATAATAGGGAATGTGTTTCTAAACAGTATTGTTTAGGTTGAGTGATAATAGAAAAGGTGTTCCTAAAACAGTAATGTTTGGGTTGAGTGATAATGGAGAAGGTGTTTCTAAAGCAGTTATGTTTGGGTTGAGTGATAATAGAGAATCTGTTTCTAAAACAGTAATAATTGGGCTGGGTGATAATAGAGAATGTGTTTCTAAAACAGCTATGTTATGGTTGAGTGATAATAGAGGTGTTTCTAAAACAGTAATGTTTGGGTTGAGTGATAATAGAGAAGGTGTTTCTAAACAGTAAAGTGTGGGTTGAGTGATAACAGAGACGGTGTTTGTGGAAAAACAACCAAAGCCTTGGTAACCATTGAAATACAGTACCTTATTTTTGCATTCTTTTTTCTGATCATTTCAGTCAAATGCTGTTTCAATTTATTGTTTTCCACTGTTTTATTTTGGGCATTGCTTTTACACAATCATTTTAAGTATAGTACAGATTTATCAGTTGTTTTGTTTTCAGCAAAGACAGGTAATTTTTCATATGTTGAATTTTGTTGGTTATAGCATGCAGGTCACTTCTTTTTTCTTCACATTAAAACTATTTATCATAAAATGGAAAAAAAATATACCAGAAGTCTATATAAGGAAGGTTGGATCTTTATGACTGTTTGGTGATATTTTTTTATCATTCTTCACTGAATAAAGTTTGTTGCCCCTCATTAGCTTTGCCCTGCCAAAGTTCAAATTAGAGGCTTCAGCTTTTGTCTGTTTGGAAAAATATGAAAAAAATTATCACAAAATTAGCAGTGTAACCTTACCTTATTTGGAACTCTGAGACTCCTGATATACACTTTGAATTGCATGTGAGAAACAATGTTTATGATATTGTTCTTGCATTTTGACCTAAGAAGAATGATGAGCCTGTTGATTTGGTACCTGGTCTATTGTACTGATGTAAATAATCAGCCGCATGTCCTTTTGCTATGTCGATCAGTATTTTAACATCCATTAGTTTTGATTGTATAGTCAAACCTCTGTTTATGGGTCACCTAAGAAGGCATACAAAAATTGGCTGCTTAAGACATATAGCCTCTTAAGTATAATACAGGTTCATTTACAGTTTATTTTGGTCCAAGGGATCCTAGAAAGGTGGCTGCTAAAGACAGATTACCCCTTAATAACCTTAATACAGTGACCTCTCAAGATTCGTTTGGGTGTAACTGCAAGCAGGAAAGATGCTGGTCATACTGCATATATTTGCAGGCTTATCTGAGTCTTCTCTGTTTGCACATGCTATAATGCTCTGCTTCCTAAGTACACTGTCCATGTCATATGTCTTGAAGGTGAATGGGAATGCTTCTAGGCGAGGTAATTCTTACCAAGGAGAATTTGTCTCCCATTTCATCGGGGCCAAATCTTAAAGGAAAGCATTTGCTCCCGTAGGAGCAAATGCTTTCCTTTAAGATAAGACCCATTTTGGATGGGGGAGGTTGATCAGGGAAGCAAAAAGTCACAAAAGTTGTTTTCCCCATCCAAAAATGGCAAAAAAACCAGAAGATGTATACTCATTCAGTAAGTCTGTTTGTATATTGTTGTATTTTTGATGTACACGCAATTCCATCAACATGTACTGGAGAGCATGCAATAAAATTGCCTTTTGCATGAAGGGCCCTCTATAAAGAGGATCTTAAAAGGTTGGTCATTTCATATAAATTTTTGAAAGGAGCTTTGGCGAGTTTTATAAGTTTGATACCAAATGACCAGGAGTATAAGGTTCTGTTGATCACACAAATAACTTTTGGGGATTTTCAGGCATAGAAACTTGTCTCATGGTGGACATATGCACCATATTAAGCTTATTTATTTTGTGTGATGCTGGGTTTCTATAACATAACAGAAGGCTAATGCTGACATTTTAAATTTATTATTTATTTATTATTATTTGTACACATATTGCAATTGAAGTATATTTCTCAATTAATGAATCAAAGTTTCGGCACCTGCATGTATTTCACTAATAACCTCAGTACATTTTAAGTCCTTTGACTAGCTTTATATATATTTGGGCTTCTCCACTACCAGTCTCTTGAACAGAATTTAAGCTATTATCCATAATGGGCCTACACTAATAAAGTCAAGAGTTACTGAAAACATGAAAAAATAAATAAATAAAATGCAGAATGAAATTATAGTGAAAGACTTCTTGTACACCAAATTTTTCTGGAGGACATATGATATATTTTTATGTTTTCATTTGAATGTGACTACCTTTAAGAATATGTTTCAAAAGGTAATAATTTGGTGCTTTTTATGCTTGATAAAAAAAGTGTTTTACTAAAAAAATGTTTTATGTAGCTGTCATAGAGTACCTTTCCCATGGCTTGACTCATATGAGCCACGTCTTGACAAAACCAACAAAGTGGTTGTGTGCCTAGCGCAGACTCAGATCAGACTGGGCAGCTGCCCAGTCTGTTCAGAATCTTCGCTGTCCGCATAGAGGTAGCTTAGACCCTTAGCTACCCTTTCAGCACTTAGCAAAGAGTCTGATAAGACTGAGCAGATGTCCAGGCTGATCTGAGTCTGCACTGGGCGCACAACCACTTTGCTGGTTTTCTCGTGTCGTGACTCATATGTATTTTGTTAACTTGACAGAACACCAACTACACACCTTTACATATGGCTGCCATTAATGGAAGTGAAGATATTGTGAAACAGCTGGTTGACAATGGGGCTGATATAGAATGTCGTGACGGTGATCATATGACCCCAGCTCATAGGTAATGGTATAAATGTGTTAAGGCCTTCTGCCATCAACTTGTGCAGGGACATATGATTCTGGATATGTGTGGAATTTGAAGTGTGAATACAACCATTCATAAGCATGACTGTGTTCCATTAGACCTAGGTTAAAGTTTATGCAAGCAGTCCTCCAGATAACAAGTTTTTTGACAAATCATGAAATGCAAGTCATCTGTAAAATGTGACCGTCTTTCTTTGGTCATATTACGGTAATGCTCTTCAAAGCTCATAATAGGATACTGAAACAATAAGGGATTTCAGCAAGTCAGCGGGGGTAGTATTGCAAGATCACTATGATTGTGCTGGTAAGAGGTGTTTGAATTGAAATTAATAGTTTTGAGAGTATTCTTATAAAGTGCATTGGAACTCTTTCTTGGGAGGCAATTCTTATCATGAAGAATTTGTCTTCCATTTTATAGGGAGCTTCTCTTAAATGGAAAATATGCACCCTGAAGGACTAAATTTTTCCTTTATGGAAGTGCTGGCAGAATAGCCAACAGTATGTGCCAACCTTGATCAGTATACAATATCAGTTTAATAAAGGTTTACACTTGTTGTTCAGGTGTTTTTGTTCCAATATTTTGGGTCATTATGGAATTCATTTATTATGATAACGTCCTTTTAGTATTTTAGCAAATAAATTTATTGTGACATTTGCTGTTTATGATTATCTTTATAGATGTGCCATGTATGGGAGGACCCAGGTTCTGGAGTTATTACTAAGAAAGGTTGGTGCCCATGTAAATGGTTATTCTTGACTCCAGATTTTGCCAGAGAGGTAGAAAGAAACACCATTTCTTTGATACCTTTTTTTTGTTTTTTTTTAATCTCGGTTCTGCATGCATGTGTTTATAAGTAGTGCATTTTTCTTTTCTCATTCAAACTATATTTCTAGGACAAATAGCAATCTGAGTAGACCTGAGGAACAGTCTTGTCTTGGTCTACACTGTTTTCAAAAACATCTGTCCGCTGCTTAATGCAAAATGACAAAGAAATGGATTTGGCAGGTTTTTGAGTCTCCAAAGTTTCTTTTCTTTGGTGTATTTTATATAGTGTGTTTTTGATGACTAGTTCACTCTAAATTGCTAACTTTGATAATCAAGTTGCTTGAACTGTTAATCTTATTTACAGGGAGCCAATTTGAATGCGAGGACCAGTGAGCAAATGACGCCACTTCATTTATCAGCCTGGAAGGGCCACCTATCAACCCTGGAGTACCTACTACAACATAATGCTAAACTGGCTGCTTCAGATTTTGCCATGAGGACCTCACTACACTGGAGTGTTAGTGAAAGTAACTGGGAAATCTTACAGGCTCTTATTAGGGTAAGTCTGTCACAAGGGAAATGTAAATTTTCAGATTCTAGTTTTGAGAAGATAGAAGTTATGTGAACTATTTAAGGTTGTAGCTGCAAAACAAAATTCATTGAAGTGACCATGATGACAATAAAATGTTTTCGGGTTTGTGTAAATGGATGGATGACTTGACAGCTCATTTCCTTTTTAACAGTATTTTAGCTATATCAAGATGATAGGAGTGTGTGCCGGGCCATGTAGCGCAATCGGTAGGGCACCTGACTCATAGGTCAGAGGTCCTGGGCTCGAAACCCGGTCTGCCACATACTTTCGTTTCTCCTTCCGCTGATTCAAGAAGGGCAATTGTCAGTTACTGGTGAAAGTATGTGCACTTAGTACTGGTTAACCGCTTAGGAGGTCTAAGCCTGCCCAGGAATAGTGTGGTCAGGTTAACAGACCGTCCTGACATGACCATAGCTGTTTACCGTGGATGTTAAGCATCAAATCAATCAATCAGTCTGTGCATTGAAGTGCCATTTATGTTAGGATAGAAATTGTCTCCAGCGGGACTTCAACCCATGACCTCCAAAGTTGCGAGCACTAACCACTTGGCCACGTGGATGTTCCTTGGTTTGTGTGGAAAGTATCATATGATTGTGAACTACATTGTAATATGTTTGTATTAGCTAAGATACTCTTGTTTCCCTGCGCTTTGCTGTCAAGATTTCCCCACTCCAGTAAAAATTGTACAAGGGGCATTTCAGAAATAGTGTAAATGAGTCTGCCATTCCTAGGAATGTTGACCGATTTTTAAAGTTTATGTTTTAAAATTTAGGTTAACCTATCACCCGATGGTCTTTACTAAAATAATTTGGGTCACTGGTATTTTCTTCAAAATATGCCTTGACAATTGCTGTTAGGGTAAGAACACTGGGTAGAAACGGATGAAATATTTATGTGAAGACAAATTCACATGTTCTTGGCTCTGGATACAAGCAGCTCTGGATTGATACATATATTATCTGTTATGTTGAAAATATTCCAGTATGAAAAGTATTGTATCAGCTTTGCTAAAACATAAGATTTATTTTGCAAGATAGGCTAATCTTGGTACAATGCGCATTTCTCATGACGTCACTTCCTGTGCTAAACTAAAATGTATAGTAAGCTGTTTAAACTTCGGTTTTGAGGTCATTTTAAGTGTAAGTGAATGTTTGATGACAGATATGAAACAAACAATAAATAAACTTTAATTCGTCATGCTTGTTGTCTGTTATAAACAATCATTTACGGCACCTAATGCTCTTTTGTCAGTGGCCTACCTGATTTTTTACAATAAGTTTCCCCACCCACCCACATATTTCAATGTCAGTATGTCATATTAAAATAACAAGTCTTTCAAGTCTTTATGTATGAATTTTGCTTTCAATATGTCCCTCTAATATTTTAAATTAAACAAAGTGAAATATATTCAGCCTGTGTCTTTTTATTAGAAAATAATTTCATTTTAATGTTTTGTATTTTACATGAATTGTTGCGACTTAGCAACTTCCGGCGTGGGTTTTGCACGCGTATCATCAAGTTTCATCAGTGATTTGATGACAGTTGTAACAAAATATAATGACCTTATCATTTCAGTAATAAAATGTCTGTCATTTGTTGAAATTGTATGTGAATAAGTAAAAAATCACAATTTATTGATATAATGCATTTATAATAAATTTGCATTTATAACCACATAGCTGAGGAAAAAATCTCGTTTATTATGTTACTTGTGTAGAATCTGGAAACAATTTCTGTAAAGCTTTCTTATTTTACACTTAAAGGACAGTATAACGTGTTTCTTCATTACAATATATCATATTCTCATTGAGCAAACAGCAATAGAACATAAGAGACTTTTAGTGAAAATGTACAGTTTCCAGTATCCACACCCTTATGACGTATAAGCGCGTGCTGACGCGCATGAGTGACTTAGAAATTTTTGAAAACGCATACCATTCTAAAGCACTTGAATTTACCTTTGCAGTGATATATAATACTACGGCTTAATATCAGGCAAAAGGCTATCCCAAGATTATTTACATTATTTCTGAAATGCCCCTCGTAAATGTTGTTTTCCAGTATGGTGGTAACACTCTCCTCAAAGCTGTAGATCAGACTGACCAAACAGTGGCTCACTATGCTGCCAGAACTGGAAATACCATGGTAACATTTTATCATGCTTTTCTGTTGTGAAAGTTTTCTTAGTAAAAGAGGTCTGTTATAGAGTGAATTCAATCAGGTTTTGTGCTGCTGCTACACATATTCATGTAGTCTGAACTAGAATAATATTCTGACAGTAACCACTTTTTCATGTGCTGTGATATAGAAAAAGGTTTCAAACCAGTTTAGATTAGCCTGTAAGAAATTCTTGATAGTCTCACCAAATTTTTCGAATGTCCCTTAAAACATATCAGATCCCTCATATTGTTGTCTGGTGCACATGGACTGTACACTGTTTTATATTTTATTTATTGGTTTAATTAACAGCACTGTTAAATTAAAATAAAAATATTTACATCATTTTGATATATATTAATGTAACAACAAAAATGGAATAAGAATTAGATGCATTCTGTTACCTTTCAGATTCTGAATTTACTGATAAAGCATGGTGTAGATCTGGGAGCAAGAGACCAGGATGGGCGTACGCCACTGCATGTTGCTGCTGAGTGAGTTGTTTTCTTCATATGGGCTGTGTCACATGAAAAGGGACTTTCGGCCACACATGTACAACAACTTTTCAAATCTGCTGGTGCATTTGCTCAAAGTGATCAGTCTTCAGTTTTCACTTAATTGATTCCCAAAGATTTAGAGATTCATAATGTGAAAAGGGAAGACTGATCAGGGTTTGAAGTTATAAAACTTGAGAATAATCTCAAACTCAAAATAAAGCACACTGATTGGCTGCTTCCAAGCATGTACTTGGAAGCCTCCAATCAATGTGCTTTATTTTGAGTTTGAGAATGTACTTAAGTTTTATAACCTCTGGGCCAGACTGCATGGATGTGAGTCTTGTCTGTTTGCACATGCTATGGTATTTATGTATACTTTCGGGTTTTGATGATAGTTTTTGAACAAGAGGATGCTTAAGTTTAAGAAAAATAAAAATAATGAAATATGTCAGTATTTTTCTGTGATGCTCTAGTAGACCCTTAGTCTGGGAAGTTATACTCATTTTCAATTCCCCCTGTATGAAGGACTGGAAAAGCTATAGCAGTCCTCCCAGCATCAGTGTGCATACCAGTTTTTAACTTTCAGTGTTGTATTATACTATAAAATTACCATTGATATATAGAAATTACTGCCTGTCTTGAAAAATATGTCAGCTCTGTTCCAGAATTGGAAAAATTTAACATAATTAACATTTCAGGTACCATATTCATCCTTAATATTTGGATTGAGATCTCCAAACATCTATCTTAAGAATTATCTGAGTTTAGTGTCCACCATTTGTATGGAGCAAAAGAGCAATCTGATCAGGGTTTGCACTGGATACCAAAACCTTATAAAATAGTCACATATAGACAGTAGACTAATCCAGATTCAAAACAAAACTGGTGACGGTTTCTAAATATTTATAGTACATAAGGTACTTTTCAAATGCTGGAAATTTGGTTCCTCGGTTACAAATTATGCCCCTTGTTTTATTTTAGGTTTGGTAATTATACAAGCATTGAAATTCTTATTGATGCAAGTAAATCAGAAACCAATGATGCTGATTCTGATGGAAGGACTCCATTGATGTTGAGCTGCTTGAATGGCCATTTCAAAGCTACACAGTCTCTGCTAGCTCTAGGAGCAGATAACTCTGTCAGGTATATTACATTAATTCATATCATTTTCATACCTTATTGATTTGAAAGAAATGTAGTTGAATTGTACACTGATATGGAGAATTTCATTATATTTTGAATCATAAGTCATTTAAACCTTGGTAGAAGTAGATATATCAGGGGAACAATACAGGACCATCATGGTCCTCTTGTTTAAAAGGGGAAGAACTTTTGTGACTTGCTATTTTGCTCTGCGCTAGCTGGGCTAGTTCAGGGTGCAGATAATTGTATGGCAAAATACTTATAACAGTGCTCCAGATAAGAGGGGGTGTTGAGGATAATTCAAAGATAGTTTTTGATACTTCTCAACAAAAACATATGTTGTGACCCATCATAAGAACCGTCTCGGTGCAATGGTTCTAATGAGGGGTCACAACATATGTTTTTATGGAGTAATAAGGGAAATTATCCCCAAATTGTCCCTGTTACTCCATCTTATCTGGAGCAGTGCGATACAGTTAAGTTTCTGTAGTTATGCAAATAAATGCATATTGTGCAGATATGTGCTGGCAAATTTTGAACCATCAGTGGTCACCTGTCTGAAGGCCTTTTTCATGTGGCATGGCTCATGGTGAGGTATTTCTAATGAGGGGCCATACCATAGGCTGTTATGGAAAAAGGAAAAAGAATATCCCAGAATTAGTGTAATGTGCCTAAATTTTGGGACGACTAAAATAATTAATTTTCCATTTGGGACAAATGGAAAATTAATTATTTTAGGCGTCCCAATGCTTAAACACATTGCAGTACTCTTCTTATGAGGGTACCAGCCTTAAATATTGCTCTAATTTCTATATTAATTGTCTCTTCTGCTGGCTCGTTCTGTTCTTTTTTCAGAGGGTATTGTATAAACTGTTGGCTGAACAACAGCACCATGCAAACACGGATCAGGCTGCCACCTTAGGGTAGCCATGTGGGTTGACACTGTTTATGAACACATTTCTGACACGATACAAATGTGTTTTTTTTTGTTTTTGTTTTTCTTTTTTTTTAAGGATAATGGCCCTGATTTGGCTGTGCATGTGCAGGCTTATCTGAGTCAACACTGTCATATAGGCTCATTTTCTTGTGATCAGGCTTGTTGGATCTTTTTGTTAAATAGCAAAGCAAAATAAATAGTCTTGTGTCTTATTATGATGCCAAATTAAAAACACATTTTCAGGTATTTACTAGGTAATCATATTTCCCATTAATATATGGACTTGCCACCTTTCTCTGAAATGGACTCTTCCATATTCAAATTCAGACATGTCCAGTTATCCCATTAAGGGGGTATTCGTATTTAGTTGGCAAACAGTGCAGACCCTGATCAGACTGCTCCTTAGGAGCAGTCTGATTTGTGTCTTCACGGTTTGCTCAGGCAGCTTATCCAAATATTTTGGTGAAATACAGTACTTGTTTTTTTGTGTGTGTTTTTTAGAGCAGTCCTCATTATTTTGGTTTCATGCTGCTGCAACGCCCCTCCCCCTTCATTATACTCCATATGATAGTAGATGAAATCACGCCCTATGCATTGCTTCAGTCTTTGAACACTTGTTAATATCTTTTATGATGGTTTTAACACTTTACTTATTACCTATTGATGATACCCAGAAATTTTCATTAATACATACAGTAACTTGCTAAAAGCTAATTTTTATGCACTTGTATTTTGTTTGTGTTTGACTACCCCAGATTTGTATTGTCTCTGTTGCATTTTAGATACCCCAGCAGGCACATGACGTCGAAATGACATTGTACTGACGTCAATATGACTTAATGACATCGAATTGAGGTCAGTGTGATGATGTCAGTTTGATGTCATTTCGATGTTGTGTGCCTGCTGGAACGTTATACTGTACCCTATTTATTCCTTTATAAGATTTTTTTATTCTGTTAAAAGATAATCCCCAAAATTATAGATCTATATTATAAGATGGATCTAGATTTTTGGGATTGTTTTTGAAACCAAAAAATCATTTATATCTTTTAAAAGAATTACCGAGAATGATGTAGAAAAGGGTTGTCCTGGATGGGAAAGACCCCATCTTTTGGCCATATTATCGCAAAACTTATCATAAAACATCCTCAAGTTTGAATAGTTTGATTTTGCCTTCTGGAAATTTGCCAAATTAACAATTGCTGTCAAAATGGTAAACAGTGCAGATCCTGATCAGACTGATATGGATATAAGTTGTTTGCGCAGGCAAGTACAGTACAGTTCTTTTATAACACTTTGTGTCCCAGGTACATCATACAGTAACTTTAGACTAACTACTTGTCTGATAGTGACTTTTTATCCCACCACATAAAAGTAAATAATATTTTGTATTCATTCTTTGGCCAGTCTGCAAAATGTAAATTTCAAAAAGCTGATCCCCCTGCTTGCTGTTACACATTTCTGTTTTATATAACACATCAAAAAATAAATGAACAAAAACTAAATAATCAGATTTGTATTGTATTTAGTAAGTTTCAATTGATTGCATAATAAAATGACTTTTTATGTATTTCCAGAGATGAAAACTACTGTACAGCTCTAATTTTAGCAGCATCTAAAGGTCATTTAAAGGTCATACATCATCTCATTGACAACCTGGCAGAGGTCAATGTTTGTGATAAGTTGAAGGTAAGGTGGTCATGTAACAGAAGTATTTCAACTCATTCATAACTTAATTTGGGTCAAGGTATGTGACAATTTGAAAGTAAGCTGATCACATATAGGTCAAGGTCATACCTTTTTTACATGAATGGATGGATGACTTGCGATTTTACGTCCTTTTTAACAGTATTTCAGTTATATCAGGATGATGGATGGGTGATATTGAAAGGTTGTATGCAGTTGAACCCTGTTTGCGATTGAAAAGATTCCTGCCTACAGTGGGGCTCTAGCCCGGGACCACTAGATCAGCAGGCCAGCGCTTAACCTACTGAGATTCTGGGGCTCCACCTTGTTTACAGCCTGTTACAGATATTAATCATCTAGTCACACGATTGTTTGGCAAGCAGTATTACTGTTTACAGATACCTAAATTAATACATGTATTTAGTTACCTTTTATATGAGATACCATATATATGTCGATGTACATACTTGTCCCATAATATATGATGTAATATATCTTATATAACATATAAGATATAAAATGGATTGTGAGATATTAAAATAAAGATATTTTGATTAAAATTGTAATAAAAATATATGCTAACTAAATTAAGATCTCTATGCTTGTTACTGACGGTTTTCCATGACCTGTTGTTTCCATTACCTGTTGTTTCAGAACACATCTCTTCACATGGCAGCTGCAGGGGGCCATGCTGATGCTGTGTGTCTATTGTTAGACAAAAATGCCCTAGCCAACACTATGAACAGTTACTACAAGTCTCCACTAGATGTTGCACTAGACTTTGACCAGGTGGAAGTGGCTGTTATGATGATGAAACATAGAAAGTAAGTTTTCTGGACTCAGAACTGGGATAAGCCAAAATTCTATATTGGGAAGGTGTAAAATATGGTCCCTTATAACACACTTTTGGTCAATAGAAAGGCATAGTGTTGTAAGTGATAAGCATTATATTGAGACAAAACTTCAAAAGAGTTTTAACATTTAATGCCTTCTGTTCCTTTTAAGTTTAGTCCCGATGTGAGCTGTGACATAATAACTGCCTTATTTGTTTGGTTATAAGATGGGTTAATTCTCTTGCAAAACAGTTCCAAAAATTTAGTTCATCTGGTATAACATGGACCTGTTTTGCAAGAGAAAAACAATCTTAAAGCTGAATTACACAAGACTGATATATATATATTTATGGTAATTTTGGAAGAAGAAACTCCCTGTCTTATAGCCAGATAAATACGGTGTATAGAAAATATAGTGTTATAACAGTGTTTATATTGAGGCTGTTCTATAGTTTGGTAGTTTCCTTATTGATATTTTCTCTCTCAGAAAGTTTTATGTTGTCTTGTTAGAATTAACTGCTTTATAGTAAGAATCATTATAGGAGTTGCAGATATTTCTATAGGTGGGATTCGCAAATTTCAGTGGCCAACACCATAATGTCATACAGTTTCCTCGGCTTTGTTTATCACAATACCTATGGTTGTTCTGGTATTTTACAAACAACAATTATTTTTATCCTCTTATGTTACCAGATGGCAGGAAGTGATGTCAGTGAGAAATCAAGAGGGATTCACGCCCATGAAGAGTCTTATACAGAAAGCCCCAGAGGCTGCACTGGTAAGTATATAGTGGCAGGCTTCTCTTTGGTTGTTATATGTGCTGTACCAGGGCTCGGGAAATATTGAAAATTGAATCGGTCCAGCCGATGACGTCATCACCTAACTTCACTATGCGGGTGCCGGGGGACATATAACGATCTTCGCTGAATACCCCCACCCACTAATGAGAAACCCCATGTTTACATGTTCGTAGCGCTTGTTTAGCCCTAGATAGACATGTTTGCTGCTTACCTGACACAATGAAAATCAGCGCTGAAGTAGCAATTTAGTCCCTATGCTCTAACTTATTGTGAAACATGTGCTTTAAAATACAGAAAAAGAAAGCGAAAGTAGCCTTGCCGGAACCACATGATTCGTCTTGCCGCCGGTTCGTATGGGTCAAAAACTATTGAGCTGGTAACCAATATTTTTATTCGAGTTTTCATTCGAGTTAATTCCCTTGCCCGTGAAATTTGTTTTTTTCTTTCAAAAAGGTACCTTCGGACGAATAAAAAAATACTTATTTGCGCGAGTACTGACGTTGCCTAAAAACAATAACAAGCCTACAGATAATCAAATCAGGTTTAAGCTTTGTTGTTGTTGTTTTTTTCGCATGTTAAAGTCTTTTATAATGCTTTCTTTGGAAGTAATCACTGTCTACTTTACATGGCCTTTTTTCCCCGAGCGTCGGCCTGTGTATTGTGTATATGAGGTGACCTCAGATTGGTGACACGTGACATGTGACATGCGCTAATTATCGAAGTCTTCTAAAAACATGTTCACACTTTGGCAAGACAATCGGAGCTGTGATTATCTGATAACTTTTGACACATTGTTGATTAAATTGATGTAAACAACCCAATCAACTTTTAATGCAGTGCCGTAAACATCGACGAAAATAGCCGAAACATCCGCGACAAAGAAATATCTGACAGAATCAAAGAAAATATCCTAAGTATTGGGCCAATATGGGACCGATTTTTTGGGGCTTTGGGCTGTTTCCAATCGGTCCGAATTTCTGAATTTTGGTCTGGGACCGAAAAAATCCGGTTTTCCGGAGCCCTGTGCTGTACCAAGAGAACAGTCTCTTGTACCAGTTGTTGATAATAAGTATCTTTCATGGGTGTGAGTAGTGGGTAGAAAAATATGTGGAGGAGTGATGCTGAATAGCGATCTCAAGGGATAGATTTTTTCTATCCCCACCTCACCCCCATATTTCATACATTTTCTTGCATACCTTTTATTGATTTACAACATTTGATTTTAAATGAAATGGTTATTAAAAGCAGTTGAGATGTTTCTTTTTAGTTTCAAAAGAGGCCCATGCAATTAATGACTGACATTCTATGCTTATGTTTCTTATGTTAATAGCCGGGCTGCGTAGCGCAGTCGGTAGGGCACCTGACTTATAAGTCAAAGGTCCTGGGTTCGATACCCGGTCTGGCTACATATTTTCATTTCTCCTTCCACTGATTCAAGAAAGGCAGTTGTCAGTTACTGGGGAAAATATGTTAACCACTTAGGGGGTCCGAGCCTGCCCAGGAATAGGGTGGTTAGGTTAACTGACCATCCCGACATGACCATAGCTGTTTACCGTGGATGTAAAGCAACAAATCAGTCAATCAATTTGTATGTTAATGGCATTACTGATGTTATTTTGCCGTTTTCATGATGTGATCATATGTACAACTAACATCACTGGAGGATGCATTGACTACATCTGATAATTTTATGTTTTTATGTAGCCCTATGCCTGGATAATGGGTGTATTAAGATAAGATTTTCCAGCACTTGTGAAAACAACAGAAACCCTTATCTGTTATGCAAAAAATATTTTACCTCTGTCTCATAGGAATACTTTTCATGTTTCTGTGCTATATTAAACTTAGACTATCATGAGCCTGCTTAAATAGCTATACCACTGTGTCAGTGGAAGGTAAACTTAAAAGTCATTATGAATGGATTGCTTGTATTCATAAAATATATATTTACAGTCAACTCCCGATATCTTGATGGATGGATGGCTGACTTGCAATTTTACATCCTTTTCAACAGTATTTCAGTCATATCAGGACAATGAGAGGATGATAATGAAAGGCTGTGTGCAATGGAACCCCGTTTACGGTAGAAAAGATTCTCGCCTCAAGGGGGTCTCAAACCCGGGTCCGCTAGATCAGTAGGCCAGCGCTTAACCCACTGAGCTACCGGGCCAATATCTCGAAAATTGATATCTCAAAATATCTTCTTATATCAAAGAATATATTTCTTATTTTTATTTACACTTCAATTCCCGTTATCTCAAACTACTGGTATCTCAAAGTAAATTTTCTGGTACCAGAAAATTTACTTTGAGATATCAGTAGTTTGGGCTGAAACTTGACTTTGAGATATTGAGAGTTGGCTGTATTTATTCATTTTTTCATAAAATATATAGACACTAAAATATTTGGGGGTAATTGTGGGGGTAAATTTAGAGATTGCTTGTATTCATAAAATACATAGGCCCTCAAAATATTTCGGGGTATTTGTGGTGCTCCATGACTTTGAAAAATCTTGTCTTCCAGGTTCTTATGGACAATTGTTTGAAACAATCTGACTTGAGAAAAGATGATATGGATTACTCTGTAAGTGATAAAATTACCTAAAAAGATTTTAAAAAAGGAATTATAGCAAGTGTATATATGTAAGACACTGTTTTCTATGTATTTGATTGAATTGAAAGAGTTGTATCAATACTTTGAAAGTTTTTAAAAATTAACAACTTTTTATTGAATTCTCATGACCCAATCATACATTTAGCTGTCTATAGAATAGTGCTGGAGAAAATCACTTTATGTTAACATTTATGAAAGCCAAAACAAATCAGCCCTAGCATATGTCCAGAATGGTCAGAGTCTACTGTCTGTACATACTCCTTAGATCAAGGACTGCTGCTGGTATATTTAGGAGATAACTGTACTCAAAATTGTCATTTGGGGAGGTAAATCGTCAGTTTTATTTTCGGAAATTTTTATGGTGAGGCGCCAGCGGAGCTAAAAACGAAATTTGCGACCATAAAACTGACAATTTACCTCCCCAAATGATAATTTTCAATACAGTTAACCCCATTCTAATGCACTTTTCACATTTTCACCTTTTAAAGTGTCCTACTTTGCACTCATAGCAAACACTTTCAGCAAGGAAAAACCAGATGTCAGCCAATAAGAAGCGACGTAACATAATGACGTCAGGTTTCTGACAGTATATCGCAGAATATACTGTCGCAAATTTTTCACGTTATCCAATCAGATGTCCCATTACAGTCCTAAGTGCATTAGTATGAAGAATAATCAGACTGCCCAGGTTTGCATGTTGATCTGAATCTTAATTGTTTGCAATGCTTCTGGGGGGCATTTAATAGTATTTTGGTAGGTTTCTCTTTCAAGAGTAAAATACATGTATTAATTTCCTGTACATTTCAGTTGACATACAACTTTCAGTACATTGACCCCGGTCCAGATGATCCCTCCTGCAAGACAAAGAGATACTACGCCTTGAATGTAAGTTGTTTTACAGTACATGTGCTGGCATTATAAAAGCCATCTTCTCTAGTATCTGTTCAGTGTTGAAACAAGGTTGTTTTAACACTTTAAGCACCAGAGACTAAAATAGCTGAAATTTGCAAACAGTGTAGAGCTTGATGAGGCAGCTCATGATGAGCCGCCTCATCTAGATCTACACTGTTTGCCCTCTAGTCTTTGAATTCTCAATATGATATAGCTTGGACTAACTATTTTTTTAATTTTTGCAGACATGAATTTTGTCATCTGCTTTTTGGTGCTTTAAGGGTTTATATCTTTGTAGCATCTGTTTTGATATGGCTTTGTTTGTATGCACTGTCATATTAATAGAGAATACCATGTTGTGTCTTTTGATATCAAGTTTATCAGGCAAGACCAGAAACAGCGTAGGTATGGCGAGGCTTGCCGAGCCAGTCCAACATGTTTCTGGTCTCGCCTGATAAACTTGATATCAAAAGACAAGACCAGAAACAGCGTAGGAATGGCGAGGCTTGCCAAGCCAGTCGGACATGTTTCTGGTCGAGCCTGATAAACTTGATATCAAAAGACACTTACATGGTTTTCTATTTATTATGCATCATTAGAATATTTTCAGGTGTAAAGAGCGTCAAACAAAAGAAAACTAAACACAGTTTTGTTTGAACTTGTTGATATCTTGAATGCAGTATGACGTAAGTCGGTGACGTCATTTAACCAATCGAACGTTGTTATCATGGGTAATGTCAGTATGTAGCCAATCGTCTTCAGATTCTGTAGGCATCACCTGATAACAATTGCGCAAGCGCAGTTCTAAAGTGACATGATATCACATCATGTTATCATACCCCAGCTATCAGGTGAATTTTGCAGCAGATGCATGATAAATGTCAGTAATGTGTCATGCTGTTGCGCTGACTTTGATATGACACATTCTCTCATCTTTTAGTACCTGCTTGGTGGATACCAAAGATGTTTTTTTTTTCCTTTGATGGTTAGTTGCCATCAGATTTTTTTTCCCATCATTATCTTTTTACAATATCTGATTTCATTTAAAGTAAACACTGTTAAGGCCAATTGCATCATCAGATGTCAATTTAACATTGCACTTTAAGTACCAGTGACGAAAATAGCATAATTTGCAAACAGCATAGATCCTGATGAGGTGGCTCATAATGAGCCGCCTCATTTAGATCTACACTATTTGGCCCTCTAGTCTTTGAATTCTCAATATGAAATGTCTTGGACAAGGCATTTTTTTTAATTTTTGCAGACGTAAATTTTGTCGTCTGCTTTTTGGTGCTTAAAGAGTTAACCAGTTTGATATTCTAACTAAGAATGTGTGGAGCTTTATCCTATTTGGACATCTCAATGATTTGTAATGCCACTTCCTTCTTTGATTATGACCAAGACAGGGAAATATCATAGAAAACAGTTGGAAAATTACCACAGATCCTTATCAGACTGCTCCTAAAAGGCTATGCTGTTAGGCAGTTTTGTGTCAATATGTTGGGTAAGTCAGAATGGATGACACTGATATTGTTTTATATATTGTTACCAATATTAATAAAAATACAACTTGTAAATGTTCTTTATGTTTTTTCAGACCATGATAGACAATAATAGAGAAGACCTGTTATCACATCCATTAACACAGGCTCTACTTATAATGAAGTGGTAAGTTTTTTAAGGTGAAAATGGACACTTTCAGGGGAAGCAACTCATTTTGTATCCTTTCTCAACAAAAGTCAACTTTCAAACAACATTATTATATACCTAATGAGACTTTACTATAGAAAACAGCCATGTTGTAATAATCGACAGCATTTTACGTTGGTTTCCTTCTATTTTTAATTGTCACAATGTGACAGAATTGCTGACACAGGGTTTGAACACTGTTAAAACACGGGTGCGCCAGGGTTTAAACGCCATTAAAGCCCCCTTTCGTGTCATCTGCAGAGCTCTGGAATCGGATGGCGTCCGTAAGAAGGTATCTAACAATGACAATAAAACATTCTTTTCCTGTGTTTTAACGTTTGCCCAAGCCCTTGTGTATTAACATGTTGCAGCACTTACCGCTGTGCAGGTCGGGCTGCAACACATTAATACATTTGGGCTTGGCAAACGTTAAAACAAGGATAAGAAAATCAATGTTTTATCCTCTTATTGTATCAGTGTCATTGGAATATTATGATAGACACTATGATAAAACATTGTCATATCAATGTTAATGCATCGTCTTAAGGGCATTATCAAAACAACATACATGTATCAAGCAACATTGATACGATTCAACATTGACAACCGCCTTCTTGGTGGCTGTTATTATATTCTTAAATTTATACTAAGATTTGATATTTGCAAGTTTTTTTATTTTGTGAATCAATAACTTGTTATTATTATTTAAAATCAAACTTTTGTGAATACAGGCCAACTTCGATATCTCGAATTCCAAGGGAATGGAGAACCCACTTCGAGTTTTCCGAAGTTCGAGATAGGCAAATTGTGACGTCACCAAAATTTATGTTCTGTACATGTACAATATCTTAACTTTCGTAGTCAGTATTGAGTAGACGAAGTAACGGGCTTTAAATATCCTCGATCTGAGGTACTCATTTTATGACACTAATTATGAGACGATTTTAGACAGCTTAAGGAATGTTACTAATAGCCCGCATCAAAGAGCGCCGCTTAATACTGTTCAATCAATTAAATTTCAAAGGCGCCTAATTGACCGAACTTTCCAATCGAACGCACCTGACCTGTGACGTATACGCGGTTCAAGGTCAATTAACTTACACACAAAAACAGCTGATCAACAAAAAAATGTATTGGATAATTATTGGATAATTTGGGATAATTGATTGAACTGTGATCAATTAAAAACAATTGTTCGGTAAATTGTTCTTTTTCATTGTTATTGTTTGGTGTTTGTACCAATTAGCTTAAAGACAAAAATATGCAGGTTTTTCATTACCGCAAAACGTCTACACAAAATGGTCATCATTTTCTTTCCGTCATTTCGGCGATCTTTTTCTGAATACACATTTTGACTTCGACACAAACAGTGGTAAAACACATTGAAAGTGTCGGAGGGGAATAAAAAATCACTTCGATATAGCAGTGTTTTCGTTATAAGCGAGTTCGACACAACAGAGGTCTAAATGCAATATTATATAGGGGGGAATGTTCGGGAATGGGAGATCACTTCGACACTAGCAGGGTTTTCGAGATAAGCAAGTTTGACACAACGAAGTTGGCCTGTATTAAGGTGTTTACTTTAAACATATTTTGTTTCAACAATATCACACAAATACACAGATATAATATGCATAATCCGTAGGATTAGAACAAAAGTGTTTGCTTATTTGAGCTGCAACATGACAAACCAACAGAGTGGCATGTGCACCCAGCAAAGACTCAGATCAGCCTGGGCATCTGCCCAGTCTGATCAGAGTCTTTGCTGTCACACAGAGCTAGCTTAGATCCTAAGCTAAACTGTAAGCGCACAACAAAGACTCTGATCAGACTGGGCAGATGCCCAGGCTGATCTGAGTATTCGCTGGGGGCACATGCTACTTTGTTGGTTTTGTCGTGTCACGGCTTACTTGATTCTTTTCCTTAAGGTGTTTGGATACACCAGAATGTTTTTCCATAATGTTTACGGAGGGGAACATTCCCAGAAAGCTAGATCAGTCTTACAAGATGAATCTGGGTCCAAGGTTATTAAACTTGAGTATAATCTCAAACTCAAAATAAAGCACACTGATTGGCTGCTTCCGAACCTGTTTTTTTTTTTGACAACTCCGGGCCTGTTTTTTTTTTTTTTTTTTTTTTTTGTCCCCCGCCTTTTCGAAGAAAAGCGGAGGGACATAGTTTTCGGCATTCCGTCCTTCCGTCCGTCCGTCCGTCCGTCCTTCCGTCCTTGTTTCCTTCCTTGTTTCCGTCCTTCCGTCCCCCTAATGTAGTAGGTACCTTGTGTGCGCAACTCCTCCTACAGTTTTATGCCGATTCTTTCGAAACTTCACAGATGTTTTTGTCATGGTCTGAAGATAGGCATGTGGTTTGGATATAATCCTGAGATTATTTTTTGTCACTTTTTCCACAAGTTGAACTTAGTAATTTTTTAGGCATTTTTACTATCAAAGTGACTAGATAGTGGGTACCTTGTGTGCGCAACTCCTCCAATAGTTTTATGCCGATGCCTTTGAAACTTCACAGGTGTTTTGGTCATGGTCTGAAGATACGCATGTGGTTTGAATATATTCCTGAGATTATTTTTTGTTACTTTTTCCACAAGTTGAACTTAGTAATTTTTTAGGCGTTTTTACTATCAAAGTGACTAGATAGTAGGTACCTTGTGTGCGCAACTCCTCATACAGTTTTATGCCGATGCCTTTGAAACTTCACAGGTGTTTTGGTCATGGTCTGAAGATACGCATGTGGTTTGGATATAATCCTGAGATTTTTTTTTGTTACTTTTTCCACAAGTTGAACTTAGTAATTTTTTAGGCGTTTTTACTATCATAGTGACTATACAGTGGGTACCTTGTGTGCGCAACTCCTCATACAGTTTTATGCCGATTCCTTTGAAACTTCACAGGTGTTTTGATCATTGTCTGAAGATATGCATGTGGTTTGGATATAATCCTGAGGTTATTTTTATTACTTTTTTCGCAAATTGAACTTAGCCATTTTTCATACATTTTTACTATCAAAGTGAATAGATAGTTGGTACCTTGTGTGTGCAACTCCTTCTACAGTTTTATGCCAATTCCTTTGAAACTTCACAGGCGTTTTGATCATGGTCTGAAGATATGCAAGTGGATTGGATATAATCCTCACTTTATTTTTTTTATTACTTTTTTCATATTTTTAACTTAGCCGCTTTTCCAGCTCAAACACTTAAGTGTATATACAGTGGAGACCTAGTTTCCAAGGCGGGGGACATAAATTCGTCGAATTTGCTTGTTTAAATTGTTTTGGACAAGAAAAAGCTCATCTTATAGCAAAATAAATACGGTACCTTATGTGACATTGAAAATGCTTTGACAAGACATGTTTGATAAAAGCAGTACCTTCTCAGTTGGAATCAGTATGCATACTCTATGTTTACCATTTTTACAAAGAGGAACAACTTTTATGACTTCCTGTTTGCTTGCCTAGGCAACAAAGCCCTTCTAAAATGTTGTCTATATTTATAGGAAAGACTTTGCTGCCCTAGGAGCAAAATAGTTCAGAATCTAAGAATTGCCCCCTCATTTTGAAGGAAGTCAAAAATGAAAACGGCAGAGTTGCTTCCCCTGATGGTGTACCAATTCACCTTAAAGGAAAGGAACTGCTGGTGTTCCAAAGTGAGCAAATTCTTTCCATTAACCCTATTGCACTCAGAATGGTCAAAACTCCATAGAGTTTTGGCCATTCTGAGTGCAATAGGGTTAAGAAGAGGCCCCTTTCTGATGAGGGTTCTTCTGAAGTCAATAATCAACCTTGAAGTTGTCTCGCATGGAAGATATGTTAAAAGGCATTTTTTTCAATAGCATATGTCAGAAATGTGCATCATAGAGTTAAGAATAATGTAATGCAAGATAATTGGTCAACAAAAATTATTCTGCTTGTCCTATACATGATATATTTTTATCTGATTTTTCTTATTTTTCATTTTTATTTCAGGAGAAAATTCAACCGTTTTGTTCTGTTTGGTAACCTGTTTATGTACAGTTTATATGTGGCAATTCTGCTGGCCTACACAAATATAGTGCCATCCATAGCTTCAAATATAATCGACAACGTGAGATCATGTCCTATATACCTCAGTCCTGAAAAGGCAGCCAACGAGACTCTTGTTAATATACTCAAAGAGGTAACAGATGGGGGTAAAGCTTAAGGGAAATTGAAGCATTAAACAGTCAACTCTTGATATCTCGAACACTGATATCTCAAAGTAATTTCTTATATCAAAGAATATAGTCAGGGCATAATATCAATTTTTCTTTACTTTTCAACTCTCTTTATCTCAAACTACTGATATCACAAAATAAATTTTCTGGGACCAGAAAATTTACTTTGAGATATCAGTAGTTTGGAATAAAATTTGACTTTGAGATATTGAGAGTTGACTGTACTTAGAAATAATTCCTTTATATGCATGTTATATGAGCTATTGAACTTTGACATATGAGTCTGTCAAGGGCTATATGGTTTTTGTCTTTCTTTCTGCTCTTTTATCAGTCTGTCAGTAATTAAAACATTTGTGTTTGTGTTAAGTTTGGTTTCACTGGTTGGCAGTATATGTGAGCCCCTGCTTATTTGTTCTACAGTCAACTCTTGATATCTCAAACATTGATATCTCAAAATATCTTCTTATATCAAAGAATATATATTTTCTATTTTTCTTTACAATTTTACTCGTTATCTCAAACTACTGATATCTCAAAGTACACCTTAAGGGGAAGTAACTCTGTCATTTTCATTTTTACTGCCCTTCTCATTGGAGCAAATTCATGGAGAGTACACCATGTCATTTATTTTTTCTCTAATTCCAGGAAGGCCAACTATCAAACCTAGTCATAGATAGTCCCTTTCTGTATGCTCTACAGCTTATTCTAGAAATCTCCATCATTCTGCTGATACTGAAAGAGCTGTTTCTGCTCTGGGGACAGGTAAAAGTTCACTCGGTAAGTGGCCATAAAGAATAAAAATGAGCATATGAACTCTGAGTGAGAACTGGTATGGCTTAACTAAATCTGCATGTTAAAGGTGTGTGCAGTTTGGGTTTGAAATGAGCCGTGTTGGAAGGTGCTGTATGGTATGTGTAAACAGAGAAGACTCTGATCAGAGTCTTCTCTGTTTCTATAAAAAAAAACATTGACTTTGAGGAATCTGTTTTGCCAAAAAAAGGTAAGTATGATCAGACAATGATATATGCCCAAGATTATCTTTGTCTTGACTCTCACAAGCATTTTAAAGCATTTTTTCTAGTAAGTATTCTTAAAATAAGTCGCAACACGTACAAAAAAAAATATAGTCAAAAGTAGTGCTTTAAATGTATCTGCAAACTCAGCCAGTACTAAAACCAGTGTGAATCTATATTTCTAAGTAGAACCATCATGTTGCACCTCTAGATCTCTCAGGATGGTGGTCTGAGCCTTGGCTGTTTGCATATGCATTAAACACCCTTCTTGCATGTAGCAGTTCAAATAATGACATGCTAATACTTCATCCTTAAAGAGGTAATATGCTCATTTGTCCCAAATGCCAGAAGTTCACAGTCATTCTTACATTTCCATGTTTATCTTAATTTTGCTGATAACTTTACAATCATATGCATGACTATATAATATCTGTGTTCCTTAAAAGCCTACATCAACAAAAACCTCAGAAAAGCAAGGTTACAACTTTTAAGACACTGAAAAAGATCATAAAACTCATACAAATACAATATACATGTACAACGGTCATACTAAATTCAGGTTTTATCATTCTAGCACAGCCAAAACAACTGTCAAAGGCTCGTGGAATCTAATTTCAAATTAAACTTTATGAAAGAAATTTACTTCAGCTTCCAATATACATTTACATGTATTAATTTACGTGAAATATGTGTTATAATTTTATACAGCATGCAAAGTTATACTGAATAAGCAATATCTAATGTACAGTCAAACTTCGGTAGTTCAAAGTGCCAGGGACTCCCGATTTTACTTTGAACTATCCAAATTTCGAAGTTACCAAGTTGGCTATTTCCATAAATATCAGAAATGTACGAACTCTACCGTGACCTTGTGATCGCGTCGAATGTGTGAAACGCACCTGTATTGTGGTAATTACCTCTTGTATAAGGCGTGAAAGATGATGCAAACAGATAATTTCGCTGTCATCTTCCCTTATGCCTTCAGAAATCGGACTGTTAATGACAAAAAAGAAACAAAATAACCTGTTTTAATTGGAATTTTAATGACCGATAATTGGGACGATTTGATAAAAAGAAGTGAGCTTTGCTGTCACAAACAAACAATGAACAAATTAAAGTGGCACATAGATTTTCGTTCATATTAAATTCAATTTACATTAATCTTTACCTTTACGACACAGCGCTGTATCTTTGATCACCCCCAGCTCAAACACTGATAAAAGATTAATGATGTCTTCTATGAAATTTTAATCGCATGCTAAAAAACATCTTTAATTAAGTCACAAAAGAAGAGCATTTACCTGTATGATAATTTCGTAATACCTCATTAACACATGATTAACTGCATCATCACGCATCATCGGGTTTGTGTGTTATCTATCAACATGGCTGACGGTAGCTTGCGGCGATAATTGGGACTTCGAATTTTAAGAGGTATTTGTAATCGAAATTGCAGTTCGGGACCGAATTTTTCTTTTGAAAAATCTGATTTTTCAAACTATCAGCATTCAAAGTTACTGAGGCAAATTTGTATAGAATGCATAGCGAAAAATTTGGGACCTTCGGAAGTATTCAAAGTTTCTAATGGATTTGAAGAATTTACGTTCGAACTACCAAAGTTTGACTGCATTAGTATCATCTCCAGCTAAACCATAATGCAGAAAGGTGAATGGATATGGCATTGATGAACTCACCCCATGCATGTGTGAAATTGACTGATTTGCATGTGTTTTAAATCTTGCATGTTTTTTAGCTTTTATATCTGTGTATCTAAATTGCAACCATGCATGCTGCATGAATTTTATGTTTTTCCTCATCTGTATGTTTCTTCCTTTGGATTTCTGCTTTAAAAAATGCAAAAAATATATAAAAAAATCAGGTTGAATGTTTAAATTATAAGGTAGGTGCATGTATATTTAAAAAAAAAATATTTGGTGTAAGTTGATATGACCAGAACCTATTGATATACAATATTCAGAATAATTTTATTGCCTGCAACCAAAAGTGCATGGATCAAGATAAAAGTCACAATTTATCCATTTCTGTCCTTCTTGTCATGATTTTGCCTTGTTACTAATTTAAAAACAGTGTAACTACCAGTTTTAAGGAAACATGGAAATGCATAGAATTTTCAATGACTTCTGATGTGATGGGAATGTATTTATGGCCATTTATTGCATTGCTGAATTAGTGTCTAACTCTGTTTTTATCACTGGACCACCTTATCACATTTTAGTGTTCCAAGGGTACAAGGTGGGTACTAGGCACAGAGGTTGAGTGCTTAGGACTCTTTCTGTCAACCCTGCAGTGAAAATGGGTACCTTATTCAAATTTTGGAAGGTAAACCTCAGGAAATGGGAGAATTATACTGTCTTTCATATGCTATGCCCAAACAACAACAAAGTGGGCCTCTAAAATGCAACGACCATATGGTCACAAGGCTACAAGATACCTTTACTTTTCTTACCAAAGGCTTATGATGAAGACCCGAATCACTATCTTTTTCAGCTAAAATTTCATGATACATCCAGACAAAGTTCATTGTATACAATGGAGCCCCATGGCCTAGTAATTACCACTGGCTCTTAAACAGTAGGTCTCGATCTCACCACTATCAGTTCTATTCACAGCTGGCTTGAACCTTAAACAGCAGGTCTCTCATCACTGAGGGTTCAAGCCTTTGCTGGTATGACTCTAAACAGCAAGTCTCTCACCGCTGTGGGTTCAAACCTCTGCTGGTACCACTTTTAACAGCAAGTCTGTCTGACACCACTGTGGGTTCAATCCTGTGTTGGTACCACTATTAACAGCAAGTCTGTCACCACTGCGGGTTTGAACCTCAGCTGGCATGAGTCTTAAACAACAGGGGCCGTATTTATAAAATGACTTAAGTGGTTGCTATACTGTTGCTAAGGCTAAATTTCTATGAAGGAGATTCCCTACAACTATGAAATTTGCTCTGGAGGAACAGTCTGAAAAGGACTGTTCCTCCAGAGCAAATTTCATAGTTGTAGGGAACCTCCTTCATTGGAGTTTAGCCTTAGCAATAGCACAGAAACGTCTTAAGTAGTTTTATAAATATGGCCCCAGATCTCTCATCCCTGTGGGGTTGAAAATCATCAAGTGATTTCCCATGGGAACTCCGGTTTTTATCCTCCTATGCTTAACAATTGGCTTGATATGAGTGAAATACTCTTGACAGGGCTGTAGAACACATATCCAAAAAAAAAAATGTACCGTAAAGACCCTAAAATTTCAGACACCAAAAAGTTTGACAATTGTTGTTTGAAAATTCTTAGAAAGTGGATTTTACACAGGTTAATGCATCAAAATGATGCTTAGTGTATGGCAAACATTGTAGACCCTGATCAAACTGCTCCTTCAGGAGCAGTTTGATCTAGGTCTACAATGTTTGATCAGCCATGTCTGTCCGAATATTTAGGGTCATTACGGTACTATATCAATGCCGTGGTATTAGGAGATTGACTGTATCTCAATAAAAACTTTCTAGATGCCATTTCGTGAAACGATAAACTTTTAGGGAGATTAAACAGAATCATGGGAGATGTTAATAAAATTTCCTGAACAAGAAAACATCTCTTACCTTGCATTTAAAATAATACAGTAAGATACTTTATGAGTTAAAAATTGTAAAATAGAGGGGATTAAAATGGACTATGAAATCTCATAGGTCTGTTCATTAAAAGCTTTCTGTCTCACACAGATTTATGGCATATATAATTTTAGTGTTTCTTTCTTTTTCTTTTTGCTCATTTTGCATGAAGCATGTAATCGATTGATTCTCTCTTTCCTCTTTGTTTGGCTATCCCAGATACATTTTTTTCTATACTAAATTCTAAATTTAGCACCTGACACAGCCATATAATATTCAGAACAGACCAAATCAAGGCTAAGGTAGGGATACGATTGGGTGACCTGGGTTCAGGCATGGATTAGATTAAATTAGATTAAATTACTAGTAGATAGATCCTTTACACTTAGAAATCATAGTATTTTAACTCTTCAACACTCACCGTGAAAATCTGATATATTGAAGGGGATGCCCCTGGATTGACTGACTAATGTACACAGAGCCCAGACTAATCTGAGTGTTTGTTGTTTCCAAATGTCATTATGCAAGCCATGTTGTAAGAAAATGTGTCTTACACATTTTCTTACAACATGGTTGGCATAAATCTTTTTTTTTTCTTCAGAAATGGCGATACTTCCTAAACCCCTACACGTACTGTAACTGGCTGATGATGTTGTCCACCCTAGTCTTTATCAACCCACCTGCACGGCTACCATGTGAGACAAACTGGCGTGGAGCCTGGATATCGTCATTGTGTGCTTGGATTCTACTCATCAGTTACTTGCAAAAGTATGAGAATGAATTTTCTGTCTTCATTTTCTTTCTGTAGACCCTGTTTGTGCACAGACTTTTTGTTGGAGTTATGCTATTTGATAATCATAATGTACATTGTTATCTACATTAAAAGTAATTTTTTTTCAACACTAAAAATTTCTAACTATGGTAACAAAAAAAATTCTTTACCTTAACTCTTTAAGCCCCAGTGACGCAATTAGAAAAATTTGCAAACAGCGTAGATCCTGATGAGGCGGCGCATAATGAGCCGCCTCATCTAGATCTACACTGTTTGCCCTCTAGTCTTTGAATTCTCAATATAAAAAGTCTTGGACAAGGCATTTTTTTAATTTTTGCAGACGTAAATTTTGTTGTCTGCTTTTTGGTAGTGAAAGAGTTAAACCACACAAGGATCTACTGCTCTGTTTAAAAATGGAGGTACAGTCTCAGTTTTTGAACCTTATAGTTAATTACAGACATATGAATCTTGATTTTTTTTTCATCTTTACTTTTTCTCTTTAGACTCGCTCTGTGTATTGTTTTTTCTTTTTTGTAGGCAAAATGCCATTTAACATTCATAATGTACATTGTAATCTGAAATGAGGTTTTATTTACCAGTATTCTTTTTTCTTAGTATCACTAGTATTACTGAATATGGCCACAAAAAATTCTGTAACTTAAACTATGCAAAGATCAGCTGCTCTGTTTTAAAAACGTGCAATCTTGAATGTAATAATAATCAGAGCTCCAGATAAACGGGGGTAATGACGATAATTTGAAGATAATTTTTCTTATTTCTCAACAAAAAATATGTTGTGACCCCTCATTAGAACCGTCTCGGTGAGACGGTTCTAATGAGGGGTCACAAAATATGTTTATATGGAGAAATATGCAAAATTATCCCTAAATTATTCCTGTTACCCCCTCTTATCTGGAGCAATAATAATGATACAGTTGCACAAGAGTTCCCCAGAAGAAGGTGTTTCACCTGTCAGTGCATTGTCACATAGCAGAGCTATTGTCACCAATGGCAATGACGACACTGCAAAATTAATACCAATGTCCTTGTCTTCTGCTTGTTGCTAGCAAGAGAAAAATTGTGTAAAAGAGCTTCAAGGAACATTGTAACAAGAGGGCCATGAGGCCCTGAATCGCTCACCTGAGTAAAAAGATCAATGGTCAAACTAGGATCATCATTTGAACAAACCTGATAGTTTAAACTATCAAAATATGAGAGACATTTGTTAAAGCTCAAAAAATGACCTTCACCTCTATTACTAAAAAATGTTCAAGTACTCATTTATTTGACTGTATTTCTTAACTTCTGCACCAAAATTTTCTACATTTGGTTACAATTTGCCTAGTAGCTTTTGAGATGTTTGAAATTGTCGAAATATGGGAGTTCTGGGTCAAATTTCAAAGAATAACCTTGACCTCTTGTACTCACTAATCCTTATATACAGTACTCATTAAGATGACTGTATTACCAGCTTTTAGGCTTATATCTTTGAAATTTTCCAAGGAATCTTGTGTTCTAGCATTTTCCCATATTTGACTTTGCCATTGCAAAACCCAAGGACATCATTTGAACAATCTTGATAGTACTCTAGTACTTGATGCTACATACCAAGTTTCAGGCCATTGGTAAATTGGTTCTGGAGAAGAAGATTTTTAAAGGTTTTATCCATAAATGGGCGTGGCGGCCATGATGATCATGTGACCCAGACCATTTGAAGAAATTTTGGTTCCCTCAACCCCTGGAGGCTCTATATGATATTTAGTTACAATTGGCTTAGTGGCTTTTAAGAAGAAGCTTGAAATTGTCAAAATTTGAGAATTCAGGGTTCAAAGGTCAAAGGATGACCTTGACCTCTTGTACTTCATGTACTCATTAAGATGACTGTATTTACAAAGTTTTAGGTCTAAATCTTCAAAACTTTCCAAGAAATCTTATGTTCTAGCATTTTCCCATATTTGACCTTGCTGTATAAAGGTCAAGGTCAACCAAGGCTATCATTTGAACAATCTTGATAGTCCTCGAGTACCCAATGCTACATACCAAGTTTCAAGGCCATCAGTCAATTGGTTCTGGAGAAGGAGGTTTTTAAGTTGTTTTTTTTACCATATATGGGCGTGACAGCCATATTGGCCATGTGACCCAGACCGTTGTAACTAATTTTCATTCTCTTAACCCCTGAAAGTTCTATATGAAATCTGGTTACAATTGAACCATTGGCTTTTGAGGAGATTGTCTGAAATTGTCAAAATATGAGCGACCTGGGTCAAAGGTCAAAGAATGACCTTAACCTCTTGTACTCACAAATCTTCATGTACTCGTTAAGATGACTGTATTTACCAATTTTTAGGCTCAAATCTTCAACAGTTTCCAAGAAATCTTATGTTTTAGCATTTTCCCATATAAAAGCACCAAATTTGTACTTACCGTAAAATAGGTCAAGGTCATCCCAAGGTCATAATTTGAACAATCTTAGTAGTACTCATGTACCTGATGCTACAAACCAAGTTTCAAGGCCATCGGCCTATTGGTTCTGGAGAAGAAGATTTTTGTCGAGCCCACTTGCGGTCAGCGAGACATAGTCGCCCGTTTGGTGTTGGTGCGTCTGTCCGTCCGTCTGTCCATATGTCCGTTTACAGCCATATCTTGAGTTTGGTAGACCCTAGGACCTATAAACTTCATCACAATATGCCCCACCAAAATGCTAATTGGTTCCCACAAAACTAAGTCACTTTGACCTACTTTCAGGAAAAAGTACAGCATATTTAGTTTTCGTCCGCAGCCCCATATCTCCCTTATCATAGGTCCCAGAACATTCAAACTTCATCAGTGCATGCACCTTACCAGTCCAGGTCACCTCCAGCAAAAATAGGTCACTGTGACCTACTTTCATGAAAAAGTACCACATATTTAGTTTTCGAGGTCAGCCCCATATCTTTCTTTTCATTGGCCCCAGAACATTGAAACTTCATCAGTGCATGCACCTTACCACTCCAGGTCACCTCCAACAAAACTGGGTTGCTGTGACCTACTTTCTCAAATAAAAGGCCATCGGCCAAGTGTCACCTGACGTTTGAAATGTGTCACAAACTTCAGCCCTTTATTCTGTTTCAGAGTAAATGTATGGCCAAAAACAGAAAATATATAAATTACAGAACCTGGTAAGCAAATGATAACTGAACATAAGCAAAAACATATACCCAATTACTGATCCTCTTTATAAAATACTTAAGTTCAGAACGGGGCATATATGTGTAAAATCAGGTTACGGAAACTATTGGCCCTTACAAAATGATCAAAACATCAAGACTGTATACCCAGCACAAAATAACAAGAGCCATAATCCTGCTTATATGAATCTGATGAAAAATGAACAATGCATTTACGAAAATTCAGCCCATTAATATGAATAGTTCTGGAGTTATCCCTTTTACCTTTAAGTGAATGTCTATTATCTATGAAAGGAGAATAATTCTGTCACTTATGATTTAGCACATCCTAACAATAATCAGAATAATCAATTTACCAAATGCTAATAGCATACCAAATTTCAGCTCTCTCAGTCAAACTGTTCAAAAGTTGGAAAAATGCCAAAAAATGACAAAGGGCCATTACTTGTAAAAAATAGGACAATTGAAATTCCAAAATCACATGCACATCTTCAGATCATGATGAAACATTCTGCACAATATCAAGTCAATCTGATACAAGATGTTGCAGGAGTTGCGGGGACAAGGTCTAAGTCAGCAAGGGCCGTAACTCCATTAAAAATGGCCAAAACAAAAATAAACTACCACTTGCACATCTTCATATCGTAAGAATACAATCTGAAAAATTTCAAATCAATCCGATGAAAGATGTAGGAGGAGTTGCGGCGACAAGATTTCAGTGCTTGCATCTTACCACTCTAGGTCACCCCCAACAAAACTAGGTTGCTGTGACCTACTTTCAGGAAAAAAGCATTGTCACTACTGTCAAAGCGCCAACGGGCTCGACATGCAGGCTGCGGCCATCTAGTTTAAGGTGTTTACCATATATGAGCATGGCGGCCACGTTAGTCATGTGACCAGGACCATTTGAACAAATTTTTTGTTCCTAAGACCCCAGGAGGCTACATATGAAATGTGGTTACAATCTGCCTAGTGGTTTCAGAGGAGAAGTCGTTTGAAATTGTGGACGGACAGACGACAGACGGACGACATACGATGGAGCCTGCCTATACTATAAGCTCCCTAGGAGCCTCTGGCTCAGGTGAGCTAAAAATGGAAGTACATTGTAATAGCACTTCTTGGAGCTTTATCAGATTAGCAAAATGTTTTTGGGTCAAAAATTTCATTTTTCTTTATTCTTTTTTTTACCCATAAAAAAAACAACATTTTTGTAAAGTGTACAAGTACACCCTCATCTTTTCCCACCATTTCATAAATGACTTACTGTTTGCTTCCATGGAGGATGTACCCGTCTTTCCAAATGGATTTACTCATAAAATTAAGAATTTGCTCCTGAGGGAGCAACTTTTTTCCTTTTAGAGTTGACTCCTCAAAGGAGTGTATTCATAAGAGTTGACCCCTATTCAGAAGGGAGACAAACATAAAGATGGAAAAGTTGCTTCCTCTGAAAGTGTACCCATTCACCTTTCTCTTATATGGAGATCTGACTTCTGTTTTTGTAGGTTGGATGTTGTTGGAATCTATTTTGTGATGTTTTCTGAGGTGATGTTAAGTCTTACGAAGGTAATACAAACAAAATTCACCACAACATGTTGATGGCACATAGCAAAGACTCAGACCAGCCTGTCAGTCTGTGCAGTGACCTGGGGCCGTATTCATAAAACGACTTAAGTGGTTGCTATGCTGTTGCTAAGGCTAAATTTCATTGAAGGAGATTCCCTACAACTATGAAATTTGCTCTGGAGGAACAGTCTTACAAAGACTGTTCCTCCAGACCAAATTTCATAGTTGTAGGGAATCTCCTTTGTAGAAATTTAGCCTTAGCAACCGCATAGCAACGACTTAAGTGGCTTTATGAATACGGCCCCTGAGATACCATAGGATTTTTGCATTTTGATGGTATCAACAGCAAAGGCTCTTCCAGATTGTATGAATTTGTGGCTTAGTCTGAGTCTCTGCATTTGCCTTTGGACTTGGAAGCATTTACATGTGAGCCGCGACACTTGAAAACCATCAATGTGGTTGTGCGCCCAGTGCAGACTCAGATCAGCCTGGGCATTCACCCAGTCTGATCAGACTCTTTGCTAAGCGCTTAAAGGGTAGCCGAGGGACTAAGCTACCTTCATGCGGAAAGCGAAGACTCTGATCAGACTGGGCGGATGCCCAGGCTGATCTGAGTCTGCGCTGGACGCACGACCACATTGTTGGTTTGTCACGTAGCGGCTCATGTTTTACTGCGCAGTTAGTACCCTAATACCCTTAATTATTGGGACACCTAAAAAAACATTTTTTCATTTAGTACAACTGGAAAATATAAATGGGTTTAGGTGCCCCATTTCCTAAGTCTATAAGGTATTAATTACATAAGGGAAACTTGACATGGTATATTTTCAGAAATTATTTGGACAGAAATGTCTCTGAAAACAGAATATACCCCGATCAGCCCACACATTATAATCAGGGGTTGGCTTGTTTGTCAACAGATTTGTAAAAACATAAAATAAACCCTGATCCTGATTGCACAACTGGAATTGATCTAACTTGAAGATGAAACAGACCATGAAAGAAATGGTTGAGATATTTGTTTATTTACAGTAAATAAGGTCTGGAAGACGATGTCTATAAGCTAGTTAGCTTGTTATTGAATCCTTTATATTATCCATGTATGAATTGATTGTGTATGTTTATATGTTGAATAAAATACTGTTTAAACTAAGGTCTGGAAGCAAACCTTGATGCACATTCAAGAGAACAAAAATAACACATTTCAAAATGACTTTGTAAAGAAACTGTTACCAAAACCTTACAACATATACTATTAACTACTATAAATGTTAAAGTGTAGGGTGAAGAAGAGGTTGAGTTTTTTATTATGCCCCCGTGACGATAGTCAGGGGGCATTAAGATTTGCCCTTGTCTGTCCGTCTGTCTGTCCGTCCGTCTGTCTGTCCATCGCACTTTAGGGCCCCCATGACTACTATAAATGTTAAAGTGTAGGGTGAAGAAGAGGTTGAGTTTTTTATTATGCCCCCGTGACGATAGTCAGGGGGCATTAAGATTTGCCCTTGTCTGTCCGTCTGTCTGTCCGTCCGTCTGTCTGTCCATCGCACTTTAGGGCCCCCATGACGATAGTCAGGGGGCATTAAGATTTGCCCCTGTCTGTCCGTCTGTCTGTCCGTCCGTCTGTCTGTCCGTCACACTTTAGGGTATAGAGTTTGTGTAATCAACTCCTCCCGCAGTTTTCAATGGATCTTTTTCAAACTTTGCATACTTATTGTGGACATATTGAAGATATGCATGTGGGTTTTTGATGGAGCTTAGTTTAATTTTGACAGAATTACGGTCTTTTGAACTTAGTCATTTTAGGCAAATTTTTGCACTGTAGAGTATTGAGTTTGTGTAATCTACTCCTCCCTCAGTTTTCAATTGACCTTTTTCAAACTTTGCATACTTATTGTGGACATATTGAAGATGTGCATGTGGGTTTCGGTGGAGCTAAAATTAAAATTGACAGAATTATGGCCTTTTGAACTTAGTCATTTTAGGTAAATTTTTGCATGGTAGAGTATAGAGTTTGTGTAATCAACTTTTCCCTCAGTTTTCAATTAACTTTTTTCAAACTTTGCATACTGATTGTGGTCATATTGAAGATGTGCATGTGGGTTTTTGGTGGAGCTAAAATTAAAATTGACAGAAATAGGCCTTTTGAACTTAATTATGTTAGGTAAATTTTTGCACTGTAGAGTATAGAGTTTGTGTAATCAACTCCTCCCTCAGTTTTCAATTGACCTTTTTCAAACTTTGCATACTGATTGTGGTCATATTGAAGATGTGCATGTGGGTTTTTGGTGGAGCTAAAATTAAAATTGACAGAATTACTGCCTTTTGAACTTAGTCATTTTAGGTAAATTTTTGCACTGTAGGGTATGGAGTTTGTGTAATCAACTGCTCCCATAGTTTTCAATTAACCATTTTCAAACTTTGCATACTGATTGTGGACATATTGAAGATGTGCATGTGGATTTTTGATGGAGCTGAAAATAATTTTGACAGAATTACGGCCTTTTGAACTTAATTGTTTTAGGCAAATTTTTGCATTGTAGGGTATGGAGTTTGTGTAAGCAACTTATCCCACAGTTTTCAGTGGATTGTTTTCAAATCATTCATACATGCTGAGGACACATTGAAGATGTGCATGTGGGTTTTTGTTAGAACTAGAATCAATTTTGACAGAAATATGGCGTTTTGAATTTAGTCAGATTCGGGTATGGTCGTATTGTAGCATAAGTACTTTGTGTAATAATCAACTCCTCCCACAATTTTCAGTGGCTCTTTTATAGACATTGTAGACTTGTTGTGGACATAATTAAGATAAAGATGTGCATGTCGGTTTTGATGGAAAGAAAAAATAATAATTTGAAGGAATTATGGCCTTTTAAACTTAGTCATTTTGGGCTGCAATTTTGTACTTAAAGGTACGAAGTTTGTGTAATGTTTTCAGTGGATTGTTTGTGAATAGTATTTGTGCTTGAAAGTTGAAAGGTGCTTTAGGGATGTACACGTCCTATGACAAGCACTGCACGGGGGCATCATTAGTGTCTTACAGACACAATTTTCTAGTTAGTTTTCAGATGCTTTTGTTTGAATCCTGTTACTTGATGACTGTAGCTTGTACATGTAGGTATCATCTGTTTGCTTCCAAGTGCAAACAGGTTTTTGCTTATTTTCTCGAAAACAAAAGTTCCATCAAATGTTCTAATGTCCTAATGATTCCTATATTGCCAATGACCTTGAGGTCAAGGTCATGGACTCAAAATTTCATGTTAAAATATGGGATGTTCTTGGTTAAATTTTTTTAAAGACCCATATCTCCTAACTCCACAGATGGATGTAGTTGATTCTCACACTGATGTCTGTTAATGAACTAAAATTTTTCCACTGCTACCCCAACCCCCCTTGATGACTGAGGTCAAGGTTATGTACTTAAAAATTTTATGTTGAAAAAATGGGATGTTCTTGTTTAGAGTTTTTAAAGACCTATATCTCCATGACCTTTTCATGAAAATACCATATACTCCCACAGATTGTAGATAATTGTCTAAAGTTTAATACAGTACCACTCCCAACCCCCTCAGTGGCCTTGGGTCAAGGTCATGGACTTAGAAATTGGCATATTCTTGGTTAAAGTTTATTGAACGATCTTAACCTTTGGATGGATGTACTTAAAACTTCCACAGATTTTAGATAATGGTTAAAATCTTATGCAGTACTACCCCCTTCCCTCACCCCATCCCCACACCTCCCTTGGTGACTGAGGTCAGGATCATGGACTTTCAAATTTTTTGTAAGTTTTCTAAAGTTGTGGTGTTTTCACAGCATGTGAATGGATTGAGTTGATACTAATGTCTTAGAACTCTGTTAAATGCCGTACGGAAACCCATGTATGAGGAACTGATGCAGGACTTATACATAACCCTGTCACCTTTGCTATCACCATCTTCCAGTGCCAGTACCATATGCCTAGACAATACATAACCCTGTCACCTTTGCTATCACCATCTTCCAGTGCCAGTACCATATGTCTAGACAATACATAACCCTGTCACCTTTGCTATCACCATCTTCCAGTGCCAGTATCATATGCCTAGACAATACATAACCCTGTCACCTTTGCTATCAGTATAATCACCATCTTCCAGTGCCAGTACCATATGCCTAGACAATACATAACCCTGTCACCTTTGCTATCACCATCTTCCAGTGCCAGTACCATATGCCTAGACAATACATAACCCTGTCACCTTTGCTATCACCATCTTCCAGTGCCAGTACCATATGCCTAGACAATACATAACCCTGTCACCTTTGCTATCACCATCTTCCAGTGCCAGTATCATATGCATAGACAATACATAACCCTGTCACCTTTGCTATCAGTATAATCACCATCTTCCAGTGCCAGTACCATATGCCTAGACAATACATAACCCTGTCACCTTTGCTATCACCATCTTCCAGTGCCAGTACCATATGCCTTGACAAACGCAGCCATGAGGAGACAACTCATGACTATTCATACACGGTTGGAAGAGTGTACGGCAGATGTTATCAGCCAGAACAAAATTTTCCAGCACCATTTGTGCTCTCTATTCTTCTATTTAAATATTTATTTCTACACAGACTTCGATTTATCTTCTTTTACCATGTCTGTAAACATTATTCTGTTTATAGCTGTGATTTCTATTTCTGTACCTAGTCACTTGACAAGCTCTGTTCTTGTCACGTGTTCAGGGTAATCCACTAAATTGTACTTCAGTAAATGATTTAAATTATTTTTTATTCTGAAGAAGGTGCGTTGATCTCCTAAATAAACAGTATACCGCCTCTGTTGTTGATTATTAGTTCTGTCTCCCTCTTTCTTTAGATCTGATAGATGCTGTTCCAGATTTTTACAAATACTAACCCCACCTCCCTTGGTGACCTGTAGATCAAGGTCACATACTTAGAAATTCTGTGGTAAAGTTTCCTGAAGGTTTATAGCGTCACAGTGCGAGGATGGGAAACTGTTTATGTGGGCATATGACAGATACTGCTTCAGAGTTTTATTGGGTACAAGCATCACCTTCTTAATTCATCTTGAAGGTCGCCTGTACAGAATTGTCCAGCAGGACAGTAGCAGTATTCCTGCAGTAATTGTAACAGGATTCTTGGCAGGAATCTGGACTTGAAAAAGTTTCCCAATGGGTTTTCCACGTGAACTTTTCACTATAATATAAAATTCCCTACAGGATTCCAGCAGGACTCAGTGTGGAATATTAAGTGAAATATTTAAATTAGCAGGAATTCAGGCAGGATTCCCACCAGGAATATTCAAATGAGCAGTATTCTCACAGTAAAATTTGAAAGTCCTGGCAGGAATATGGACAGGATTGTTAGCATGAATTTAGTCCAGCTATAGGTTGTGTTGCATATTACACAAAGACCTTGACATACTCTTTCAACATGATATTTAAAACTTTCACATACACAGTGGCTTTATAAAACACAGCAGAACACATATCTTGTCAATCTCTTGGGTATTATGATTATATTATAGACATGGATCAGTACTGCCATTGCTCTTTAACACAATTTTATGACAGAAATTCTGTTACCACCACACATATATTGAACTCATTTTCATTTTTATGTCCAGGGATGTGGGTGGGGTACATGAAAATAAATTGAATATTTTACCCCTAAACTTAAATCTGCCTTTAGAAATGTATGCATTAATGATACAAAAAATAATCAAACTTACATTCTCTTCATATACTAGCTGTTATTAATTCATCCTTCAAATAACACAGAAAACCTTTTAATATGTTTAGTACAAACAAACAGCATGGCCTGAGTCTTCAAGCTGAATTTATCACTTATGATTCACTGTGTAGTTGAAGTGTACCGCCAAAATCTTTATGCTAGATTCAATTAATTTTGCAAAATTTTCAGCTCTGTTTTCCTGCTAGGATTCCTGGCATGATTTTTTCAAACTTTCCTGCTGGAATCTTGAGTGGACTTTTTATCATTTTCCACATACTGTTATAATTCAGCCTGAAAATGAAATTCCTGTCAATGTCCAGCAGGACTCCTGCTGTAATCATGTCAGAATTTTCGTACGGGCAGTGAGTCACATTCTTGGAACTTTGTGTTGATGATGGGCAAGGGCCACTTCAGGTGAGCTGTGCTGTCTGGTGACAGCTCTTGTTGCTTTTTCTTGCATTTAGACTCAATATCTGAAACCAGAAGACCAATGGTCCTGTAGCTCACCTGACACTTGGTCCTGGTATATATTTTCATGCTTTTATACATGTATATAGCACCAGGGCAGGGGCCCCCTCCCTTGGGGATTAATGTTGAGTCCCAATTCTATATACCAAGCCACAAGGTCACTGGGCCTTTGTTTCTGGACAAAGATTTCTGAAGGGTTTTTATCATAAATGGGTGTGGCGGCCACCATGTTCATACCACCATGACCATCTGAACAAACTTTGATTCCTTTGACCCAGTATTAAAGCTCCATATGAAATACAGTAATCATTTGTATAAACTATGATGGGCCTGAGTGCCCAATGCTACATACCGGTACCAAGTTTCAAGGTTATAGGCCTTTCGGTTCTCGAGAAAAAGATGTTTGAAGAGTTTTTACCATATATGGGCATGGTGGCCATCTTGGTCAAGTGACCAAGACCATCTGAACAAACTATGGTTCCTTTAAGCCGGTGAAGCTCCATATGAAATATGGCTTCAATTGACCCTAGTGGCCTCTGAGAAGATGTTTGAAAATGTTGACGGGTGACAGAATCTCAATGACCTTGTACAAAAGTCAAAGAATGACCTTGACCTTTAACGACAAAATATCTTCATCTGGTCATTTAGTCAACCATATATACCAAATTTTGCACCTTAGACTTAAATAGTTTCTGAAAAATCCACTGTTTAAGCATTTTCCCATATAAAAGACTACATAATGTACCAAAGTTGACAGTGTCATAAATTAGGTCAAGGTCAACGCATGATCATTTGTATAAACTATGATGGGCTTGAGTGCCCAAAGCTACATACCAAGTTTCAAGGTCATACACCTTTTGGTTCTGGAGAAGAAGATTTTGAAGGGTTTCTACCATATACGGGCATGGCGGCCATCTTGGTCAAGACCCTGAGAACAAACTTTTATTCCCTGATCACACTTAGACTCCATATGAAATTTTGCTTCAATCAGACCAGTGGTTTCAGAGGAGTAGATGTTTTGAAAATCTTGATGACGGACAGACTGACAAAATGACCTTGACCTTCAGTGACATAATAGCTTCATCTGGTCATTTAGTTGACCATATATACCATGTATTGTACCTTAGACTTAAATAGTATCTGAGAAATCCACTGTATAAGCGTTTTCCCATATAAAAGCCTAACATACCAAAGTTGACCTTGTGTTAAAATTAATTCAAGGTCAACGCATGGTCATGATTTGTATAAACTATGATGGGCCAGCATGCCCGATGCTACATACCAAGTTTCAAGGTCATAGGCCTTTTGGTTCTAGAGAAGATTTTTGAAGGGTTTTTACCATATATGGGCATGGTGGCCATCTTGGTCATGTAGCCCAGCCCCCCCGTATAAACTTTAGTTCCCCTATCCCACTGAGACACCATATGAAATTTGGCTTCAATCTCCCCAGTGGTTTCAGAGGAGATGTTTGAAAATCTTGATGACGGACAGACCGACAAATGTCTTTGACCTTCAGTGACATAATATCTTCCTCTGGTCATTTAGTTGACCATATATACCACATATTGTACCTTAGAAAAGCCTAACATACCAAAGTTGACCATGTCGTAAATTAGGTCAAGGTCAACGCAAGGTCATCATTTGTATACTATGATGGGCCCGCATGCCCAAAGCTACATACCAAGTTTCAAGGTCATAGGCCTTTTAGTTCTGGAGAAGAAGATTTTTAGCTCACCTGAGCCAGCGGCTCCAGGGGAGATTATAGCATGTTAAGGCTCCGTCGTCTGTCGTCTTCCGTCCGTCCGTCGTCCGTCCACAATTTCAAATGACTTCTCCTCTGAAATCGCTGGGCCGATTGTAACCAAATTTCATATAAAGCCTCCTGGGACCTTAGGAACGAAAAGTTGTTCAAATGGTCCTGGTCACATGACCAACATGGCCGCCATGCCCATATATGGTAAAAACCTAAAAAAATCTTCTTCTCCGGAACCAATAGGCCGATGGCCTTGAAACTTGATATGTAGCATTGGGTACGCGAGTACTACCAAGATTGTTCAAATTATGACCTTGGGTTTACCTTGACCTTTTTTGCGGTAAGGTCAAATTTGCTTCCTTATGCTTTTATATGGCAAGATGCTACAACATAAGATATCTTGGAAACTGGTGAAGATTTTGGGCTAAAAATTGGTATCTACAGTCATCTTAATGCCTACATGAAGATTCAAGAGGTCAAGGTCATTCTTTGACCTTTGACCCTGAACTCTCATATTTTGATAAGTTCTAACAATCTCCTCAAAAGCCCTTGAGCCAATTGAAACCAAATTTCATATAGAGCCTTCAGGGTTTGAGGGAACAAAAATTTATTTATATGGTCCAGGTCACATGACCAACATGGCCACCGGGTCCATATATGGTAAAAACCTTTAAAAATCTCCAGAACCAGTTGACCGATGGCCATGAGACTTGGTAAGTAGCATTGGGTACTTGAGTACTATCAAGATTGTTCAAATTATGACCTTGTGTTGACCTTGACCTTTTTTACGGCATGGTCAAATATGGGAAAATGCTAGAACATGAGATTTCATGAAACGTTTGAAGATTTTGGCCTAAAAACTGGTATATACAGTCATCTTAATGGGTACAAGAAGATTTGTGAGTACAAGAGGTCAAGGTCATTCTTTGACCTTTGACCTAGAACTCATATTTTGACAGTTTCAAACAATCTCCTCAAAAACCACCAGGCCAATTGTGACCAAACTTTTTATAGAGCCTCCAGGGGTCGAGGGAATGAAAAAATTTTCTAGCGGTCCTGGTCTCATGACCAACATGGCCACTATGCCCATATATGGTAAAAACTTTTAGAAATCTTCTTCTCCAGAACCAATTGACCGATTGCCTTGAGACTTGGTATGTAGCATTGGGTACTTGAGTACTATCAAGATTGTTCAAATTATGACCTTGTGTTGACCTTGACTTTTTTTACAGCAAGGTCAAATATGGGAAAATGCTAGAACATAAGATTTCATGGAAAGTTTTGAAGATTTTGGCCTAAAAATTGGTATATACAGTTGTCTTAATGAGGTCATGAAGAATTATGAGTACAAGAGGTAAAGGTCATTTCTTGACCTTTGATCCAGATCGCTCATATTTTGACATGTTTAACCATTTCCTCAAAAGCCAAAGGGCCAATTGTAAACACATTTCATGCAGAGCCTCCAGGGGTTGATTGAATTAAAATTTGTTCAAACGGTCCAGGTCACATGACCAACATGGCTGCCACTACCTCTTATGGTATAATTCTTTAATATTTTTCTTCTCCAGAAGTAATACACCTATGGCCTTGAGACTTGGTAAGTAGCATGGAGTACTAGAGTACCACAAAGACTGTTCAAATGGTGACCTTGGGTTTATTGCGGCATGGTCAAATATGGGAAAATGCTAGAACATAAGAGTTCGTGGAAAGTTCTGAAGATTTTGGCCTAAAAATGGTGTATATGGTTGTCTTAATGAGTACATGAAGATTTATGAGTACAAGCGGTTATGGTCATTCTTTGACTTTTGACCCAAGACTCATATTTTGACAATTTCAGACATGATAAGAAAAAGCCACCTTGCCAATTGCCCAGGTGAGCGATTCAGGGCCTCATGGCCCTCTTGTTGAAAGTTTTTATACCCCGCCACACTTTAGTGGCGGGGTATTATGTTATACCTTTCGGTGTCCGTCCGTCCGTCCGTCCGTGCTCACCATTTCCGATCGATAACTTGAGTATTTATTCACGGAATTTTTTCAAATTTTGCATACTTATTGTTATCGGCGATGAGTGGTATGGGATTGTTAATGGGCAAAATCCGTCCGTTTTTAACGGAGTTACTGCCCTTATTCGTATTGGAAAAATGGTTTCTGGCCTGTTATTCCTTTACTGTTCATGATATCTGAATGAAACTTCACAGATATGTTGCACATTAAAGGTTACATATTGTGACTAAGGACCGTCACTCTGACCTTCCCAGTTTGTGAGTTATCCGCCCTTGATAGGTCTGAAAAAAGGTTTTTGACCTATTGTTCCTTTACTATATGGAATATCTGAATATAACTTCACAGATATGTTTCACATCAAAGGTAACATATTGTGACTAAGAACCGTCACTCTTACCTTTCCCGTTTGTGAGTTATCCGCCCTTGATTGAATTAAAAAATGTTTTTTACCCGTAGTTCCTTTACTATGTGGAATATTTAAATGAAACTTTACAGATATGTTTCACATCAAAGGTTACATACTGTGACAAAGAACCATCACTCTTACCTTTCCAGTTCATGAGTTATCTGCCCTTGATAGGTCTGAAAAATGGTTTTTGACCTGTAGTTCCCTTTCTATATGGAATATCTGAATAAAACTTCACAGATATGTTTCACATCAAAGGCTTCATATAGTGACTAGGAACTGTCACTCTGATCTTTCCGGTTTGTGAGTTATCCGCCCTTGATTGATCTGAAAAACGTTTTTTTATCTGTAGTTCCTTTACTATATGGAATATCTGAACGAAACTTCATAGGTATGTTTCACATCAAAGGTTACATATTGTGACAAAGAACCATCACTCTTACCTTTCCAGTTAATGAGTATTCCCCCTTGATAGATCTGAAAAATGTTTTTTGACTTGTAGTTCCTATACTATATGGAATATCTGAATGAAACTTCACTGATATGTTTAACACCATAGAATAGGAAACAGAGTCTCTCAGCTCAAAGAAATGCTTTACAGCCTGATCTAAATCTACACTGGTCAGAATGCTCCACGTTGTTGGGTGGTTTATATTAATATTTATTTACAGTAAGGACATCATATCTCTGTCTATCTCAGTTCTGTGGCTCTTTAGCTATTATATATCTTAAAAAAATAAGTTAGGATGCACAGCAGTGGCGGGGTATCATGCAGTGCCTGCGGTGCTTTTATTTACCATATATGGGCATGGCAGCCATCCTGGTCATGTGACCCAGACCCCGGGTACAAACTTTCATTCCCCCATCCCACTGACGTACCAAAGTTGACCATGCCGTACATTAGATCAAAGTCAACGCAAGGTCGTCATTTGTATAAACTATGATGGGCTCGCATGCCCAATGCTACATACCAAGTTTCAAGGTCATAGGCCTTTTGGTTCTGGAGAAGAAGATTTTTGAAGGTTTTTACCATATATGGGCATGGTGGCCATCTTGGTCATGTGACCCAGACCCCGGGTATAAACTTTCGTTCCCCCCATCCCACTGAGACTCCATATGAAATTTGGCTTCAATCCGCCCAGTGGTTTCAGAGGAGAAAGTGTTTGAAAATCTTGACGACGGATGGTCCAACAGAATGACCTTGACCTTTAGTGACATAATATCTTCATCTGGTCATTTAGTCGACCATGTATACCAAGTATTGTACCTTAGACTTAAATAGTTTCTGAGAAATCCACTGTTTAAGCGTTTTCCAATATAAAAGCCTAACGTACCAAAGTTGACCATGCCGTAAATTAGGTCAAGGTCAACGCAAGGTCATGATTTGTACATACTATGATGGGCCGGCATGCCCGATGCTACATACCAAGTTTCAAGGTCATAGGCTTTTTGGTTCTGGAGAAGAAGAGTTTTGAAGGGTTTTTACCATATATGGCCATGGCGGCCATCTTGGTCATGTGACCCAGACCCCGGGTATAAACTTTCGTTCCCCCATCCCACTGAGACTCCATATGAAATTTGGCTTCAATCGGCCCAGTGGTTTCAGAGGAGAAGATGTTTGAAAATCTTGACGACAGATGGTTAGACGGAATAACCTTGACCTTTAGTGACATATATCTTCATCTGGTCATTTAGTCCACCATGTATACCAAGTATTGTTCCTAAAACTTAAATAGTTTCTGAGAAATCCACTGTTTAAGCGTTTTCCCATATAACAGCCTAACGTACCAAAGTTGACCATGCCGTAAATTAGTTCAAGGTCAACGCAAGGTCATGATATGTACAAACTATGATAAGCCGGCATGCTCGATGCTACATACCAAGTTTCAAGGTCATAGGCCTTTTGGTTCTGGAGAAGAAGATTTTTGAAGGGTTTTTACCATATATGGGCGTGGCGGCCATCTTGGTCATGTGACCCAGATACCCGGAACAAACTTTCGTTCCCCCGACCTAGGTAGGCTCCACATGAAATATGGCTTCAATCGGCCCAGTGGTTTCAGAGGAGAAGATGTTTGAAAATGTTGACGACGGACGATGGACGGACGGGCGGATGCCTGGCTATACTATAAGCTCACCTATGAGCCTAAAGGCTCAGGTGAGCTAACAAAATTTATTGCAAACAATATCATATGACTCACTCATTAACTATGCTGTGTCTTAAGGTACATGGGTATACTACCATGTTTTTCTGACAGTTTCAAAGGAAGATAACTTTTTTGACTTCCTCTTGGCTTCCATGGGGAGCCAAACTTTCTCAATGGTTGTCAACTCTTAATAAAAAGAATTTGCTCTAAAAGGAGCAAATTATTTCATTAAGAGTTGACAACCATTGAAAAGGGAGGCAAAAGTGAATATGGAAGAGTTGCTTCCCTTTACAGTATATCCATTCATCTTTGGGTGTAGGCAAACTGAACCAGTTATGAAATCCAGTCAGGGCATGCACAGCTAACTTTTGCAGTTCTTTTATTTTTCAGGTGATGCTTGTCCTAATCCTATTCCTGATGGCTTTCTCACAGGCCTTTAATTCCGTCATTGCACAAGTGGTAATTATTCAATTTCTTAATTTATTTTCTTGAGCTTGTGTATTTCACAAATTTCAGTTTTCCAATGAAGATATGAAGAAACACATTTTGTAAAGGCTGACAAAGTGTATGGATATACCTCCGAAGGAGATCATTGATCTGGTAGTATTGCCTCCTTCTCGTATGTGGTTACTCTTGACGGAAAGGTGTATTTATTTTTTGGATGTGGGTTTTATGGCCCTTTTAAGAATATTTCACTTACATCAAGCCAATCATTGAGCAAAGGTGGCAATAACAGGAGCTCCTGGGGGAAAAAAATGCCTGACCTTCTATATAAGCAGAACTTGGCTCTTTCACTTGCGAACTGGCCCATGCTCCAACCCACAGCAGTGAGAGACCTAGGGCCGTATTCATAAAACAACTTAAGTCGTTGCTATGCTGTTGCTAAGGCTATTTTTTTTTAAGGAGATTCCCTACAACTATGAAATTTGCTCTGGAGGAACAGTCTTACAAGACTGTTCCTCCAGAGCAACTTTCATAGTTGTAGGGAATCTCCTTTACAGAACTTTAGCCTTAGCAACAGTATAGCAACGACTTAAGTCGTTTTATGAATACGGCCCCTAATGTTTAAGGGTTGGCACTCTCTTCTGCTAGGCCATGGAAGTCTGCCATTGAAGGAAATAATTTGTGTCAGGGAAAGCAAATTTTCCCTTCCAATGGTTGCCACTTATTGAAGAAGGATTTCATCTACCTAGGAAGAAAATACAATTTGTAAAGTTTTCTCCCTTCTAAGTATAGCTTTTGAGGTGTATACCTTCACCTTAAATTGATTAAAAACCATTTGCCACCATATGTCAAATAGTAAGAAAGGTGTTCTAACATAACATACACGATCAGTTTATGCTTCAATTCACAGTCAGTGCATCATCTTAACAGTATTTTCAGGAAATGTGGATTTTTCAGACATACCCCATTTAGTGTAACTATTTCAATACTTTACCCATTCCTTATATAGACCATTCCATGTTCTTATTTGGACCAGTCCATTTGATTTGTCAAGTTTCTAAAACCCTTGAGAAACAGTGCAGACTCCGACCAGACTGAAACTGCCTTGATCACAAATCCTCATTTTTAGGGTTAAATAAGGTATTGCTTCAATTTTGTCTTCCAGGCAGGGTTTAGAGACCAAGACTTCTCCATGCTGACAGTTCTAGCAATGACCCTTGGAGAAATGAACTACGTAGATGTTTTTGTTGAAAGCAATAATTATCCATTTACTGTTGACTCGTACATTGTTGTTGGTTTCTTCATGCTTATGATGCCAATTGCTCTAGTCAACCTGTTGGTATGTATAAATCACTGCTGAATTTCTTTATGTCAAGGTCTTAAATTTTCAGCAGACCCCTTTACAATGATAGTTTTTTGTCCCTAAAGATTTTCTTTTCAGCTGAAGTTGCTGTTATAAAGATTTTGCTTTTCATAAATAGGGTTGACTAACATTGAAATTTTATGGATTCAACAGTCAGTATAGGTAGGGAATTTTTTTTTTTTTAACTTAAATTGTGTTGGAATAGACCTCAAATATCAATACATGTATAGTGTTTAAAGATACTTTGGAAAACATGAATTTTCATGCAATGACGATTTTTGGTTGATAGTAAAATATCGTTGGTGAAAGTAGTGCAGTTAACACCACCATTACTCTCAAGAACATGATAGTTTGTTTATAGGATAATTGTAATAAAATTCCAATGTCTCTCAGAAAAATTATTGGAAAATTATATACATGTGTATATTATATTATATATTTATTTATTTATTTTTCTTGAAAACAACTGGTGGAATTGCAAACAGCATCAATTCCAATATGATCTGGGTCTGAACTGGTTGCCTTGGCAATTTTGTTTTAAGGTGATGTTTGAAATTTTTAGAATATATACCATATTCTTTACAGATTGGTATAGCTGTAGGAGATATAGACAAGATACAAAAACAAGCCTACATCAAACGTATTGGACTGCAGGTAAGATATATTTGACCTTAATCACAAGCGTGTACAGAAGACAACAAAGACAGCTTAATGGCAGCTTGAATGTCATGGTTACCAAGCAGCACAATCCAACACTAAAGGTATAATGAAAAATATGAAGTAGTTAGCAGTAGATTATAAGCCTGGGTTCGAGGTTATAAAACTTGAGAAAAATCTCAAACTCAAAATAAAGCACACTGATTGGCCTTTATTTTGAGTTTGAGAATGTACTCAAGTTTTATAACATCTGAGCCTGGATGGCTCATCTGAGATGCTCTGTTCTAGATGTAAGTGTCAGCAAAGTATCATGATCCTGATCTATAAAGCCTTAAATATGACTTGGTCAGAAGTGGATAGAAGCCCTGAAGCATTATTGCCCAGATGTGTGCCAGTTACATGTTTTATGAACCTTATCCATATTATTACTTACATTAAAGATACAGAACAAGGCTAAATGACCACTTCCACTTGGATGTTCTCCTTGAGTGGTTTGTAAACTTTGACAGTACGCTTGCTTGAATAGGGTACAAACTATGAAATTATGGTTGAGCTAATATCTCTTAAGTTAGGTTTTGGATTTTTGCAGGTAGATCAAATAAATGATACAGAAACTAGACTTCCAAAATCCATTCAGAGAAAACTTTATCAGCAAAACTTTGTTATAAAACCCAACAGAGAGAAGAGTACTAGATGGGCAAAGGTATGGATGGAGGTAACTTTGGGTGATTGTCTTAATTAGTTGTGGAGTCTTGATGAATCACAATGTATGCAGTGAATAACAGTCAACTCACAATGATACAGGTTGCATTTTGGGCCACAAAATCCAGTATAGTTGCTAAAACTGCAAACAAGTTGCCCAAGGGCAACAATCGCTAACCTGCCAGTATATGCTAAACTGGCCAAAATGTAAGCTTTTGGCTCAGGTAGGCTGATAAACAGGCTGCAATTCTATAGGATTGGATGGTTCCATTCAAAAGCATTAGAGACCAAATTTGACCTTGCCATAAAACAGGTCAAGGTCAACCCAAGGTCATCATTTAAATAAACTTTGTAGTACTAGAGCCCTGGATGCAACATACCAAGTTTCAAGGCAATCAGCCCAGTGATCCTGGCAAAGAAGATTTTTTAAACTTTTTGCCATATATGGGCAGAGCAGCCATCTTGGTCATGTAACCCGGACCAAATATATAAACTTTCTTTTCCATTTTTCCTGAAGGCTGCATGTGAAATTTAATTGAAATTGGCCCAGTAGTTTCAGAAAAGTCCTTTGAAAATGTTGACACACAACAGACAAATGACCTTTGGCCAATGTCACTAAATGACCTTGACCTCTAGAATTCATAGGGGTTGAAGCTGGCTGTATTTCCATATCACAGAGCACAATAGCGACAGAAAAATGCATTTTTTCAGCTTTTCCCATTCAAAAGCCTAAAGGAGCATATTTGACCTTGCCATAAAATAGGTCAAGATCAATCCAAGGTCACCGTTTATATAAATTTTGTAGTACTAGAGTCTAAGATGCTACATAGCAAGTTTCAAGGCAATCGGCCCAGTGGTTCTGTAGAAGAAGATTTTTTTAAGGTTTTTACCATATATGGGCATGGTGGCCATCTTGGTCATGTGACCTGGACCAAATATATAAATTTTCTTTCCTGCTTTATTCTGAAATTATTAGGCCAATTTCAATTAAATTTCACCTGAAGGCAGCAGGTGAAATTTAATTGAAATTGGCCTAATAATTTCAGAGGAGAAGTCCTTTGAAAATGTTGACACACAACAGACAAATGACCTTTGGCCAAGGTCACTAAATGACCTTGACCTCTAGTATTCATAGGGGTTGAAGTTGACTGCGTTTGTCTTAGCAAATAGCACAACAGCAATGGAAAAATGCACTTTTTCAGCTTTTCCCATTCAAAAGCCTAAGGGAGCAAATTTGACTTTGCCATAAAATAGGTCAAGGTCAAACCAAGGTCACCATTTATATAAACTTTGTATTACTAGAGTCCAAGATGCTACATAGCAAGTTTCAAGGCAATCGGCCCGGTGGTTCTGGAGAAGAAGATTTTTTTAAGGTTTTTACCATGTATGGGCATGGCGGCCATCTGGGTCATGTGTCCTGGGCCAAATATATAAACTTTCGTTCCCCCATCCTGTTAAGGCTCCATATGAAATTTGGCTTCAATCGGCCCAGTGGTTTCTGAGAAGAAGATATTTAAAAGTGTGGACAAGCCGACGACGGACGACAGACCAAGGCTATACTATAAGCTCACCACAGGTGAGCTAAAAAGCAGACACACCAGACACATTCATGCTGCTGATGAGACAGTGACTCCTTACATATCAAGTACTTTAAAACAAAATGAGACAGTTTAAAGCATGGAAATTCAGCTTGAACAATGTTCTATACTCAGCTTTGCTGGATAATGTATTTCTGAGCGACAAAATAACCGGCAGCCTTAGAGATTTAATCATCCTCAACTATTTTAAGATTTTAATTTTAATTCTTCATGATGCATATTGTCAGTATTTGGTCAAATCACAGACACTATTACTGACAGTAATGTGAATATTTTCTGTAGCTTTGGCTTTGAATTGCTAATATCTACTTTGTGAAACTTGCATGAAATTATGACACAAATATAAAGTTACAGCCTTTCACCAGTCAAATGGCCTTGTTCAAATCTGAAAATGGAAGAGTCCATTATAGAACTTGTTGAGAAGGATAATTCAAATGCATGGGTACACTGCAGTGTATTTCCACTATTTTTATATGGGAAACAACTTATGTGACTGCTTATTTGCTTTTCTGGATTACAAAAGCTCTTCCGAAATGAAGTTCGTTCTTAACCCTATTGCACTCAGAACGGCCAAAACTCCCTAGAGTTTTGGTCGTTCTGAGTGCAATAGGGTTCAAGGAAAGAATTTACTTTTAAGGAAGAAATTCTTTCTTGTAAGAGTTGACCCATTGAAAAGGGAGGCAAAAGTGACAATGGCAGAGTTGCTTCCCCCAAAAGTGTAGCCTCTAGAATTATCGTCAAAATCCTCATGCATAGTTCTAAATATTCCAACCTAATTGCTCTTTTTTAGTTTAAATTCCATGTGTTTGGCCTAACAACATCAGTAGATTTTATTCCAAAGTCAGAGAAGGATGTAACATTGGAAACAATGCACCAGTTAGAAAGACTGATCAGGAAAAATAAAACGCAGTAAGTGTTGTTAATTAGTTCAAAATGTGCAAGGGTGTCCATCCATGTTTGTCCACCAATTTTACAAACAGAAACAACTTTTGTGACTTCCTGTTTGCTTCTTTGGACGCAGGGCATAGCCCTTACAAAACAGGGTCTGCTCTTATAGGCAAGAATCTACTTGTTTAAGAGTTGACCCTATTGAGAAGGGAGACAAAAATGAAAATGGCAGAGTTGCTTTCCTTGAAAGTGTACTTAAGGTATTCACTATAAAGACCCTAAATATTTGGCCAACGTTTCAGAGAAAATAGTATAAGCCATGACATTCAAAACAATAGCTAATCTCACATACCACCAATAAGGAACGTATCAGTCTGTATACCCTTGCAGTCTGATTTGAACCTTTGTTGGTTGAAATAAAATGTGTGGACCCTAAGGAATCTGTAAGCACAAATACAGGCCAACTTCGTTGTGTCAAACTTGCTTATCTTGAAAACCCTGCTAGTGTTGAAGTGATCTCCCATTCCCGAACATTCCCCCCCTATATAATATTGCATTTCGACCTCCGTTGTGTCGAACTCGCTTATAACGAAAACACTGCTGTATCGAAGTGATTTTTGATTCCCCTACGACACTTTCCATGTGTTTTACCACTGTTTGTGTCGAAGTCAAAATGTGTATTCAGAAAAAGATTGCCGAAACGACGGAAAGAAAATGACGGCCATTTTGTGTAGACATTTTGCGGTAATGAAAAACCTGCACATTTTTGTCTTTAAGCAAATTGGTACAAACATCGAACAATAACAATGAAAAAGAACGATTTACCGACCAATTGTCTTTAATTGATCGCAGTTCAATCAATTATCCCTAATTATCCAATAATTATCAAATGATTGTGTGAAACGATGCAGACATTGCTTTGTTGATCAGCTGTTTTTGTGTATAAGTTAATTGACCTTGAACCCCGTATACGTCACAGGTCAGGTGCGTTCGATTGGAAAGTTCGGTATTAGGCGCCTTTGAAATTTAATTGATTGAACAGTATTGAGCGACGCTCTTTGATGCGGGCTATTAGTAACATTCTTTAAGCTGTCCCAAATCGTCTCATAATTAGTGTCATAAAATGAGTACCTCAGTTTTACTACGTTTGTGCTGCACACGTTTTGTAGAAATACTGACTCTACGAAAGTTAAGATATTGTACATGTATAGAACAAAAATTTTGGTGACGTCACAATTTGCCTATCTCGAACTTCAGAAAGCTCGAAGTGGGTTCTCCATTCCCTTGGAATTCGAGATATCGAAGTTGGCCTGTATGAACATAAATATATCGAAGCTCTGGCTAGATGGCACCAATTCACAGACTGATTTGAGTCTACACTGTGTTTAAATATGTTAGGCATATTTTTGTATGTCAAGGTTTGTACAGCCTTAGGATGTGTACTGTATTTGCTACATTGCCAATTAGTAAAGCAACCTACTTTATTTAAGGTTAAAACTGCAATTTTTAGGTAGATGCATACACCTCCATGTTTTTCCACCAATTCTATGAAGGGACACAACTTTTGTAACTTCCTGTTTGTTTACCAGAATGACAAAAAGAGGTCTACTTTTAAAGGAAAGAATTTGCTCCTAAGGGAGCAAATGCTTTCATTCAAGAATTGACCCCCATTGAAGCCAGGGAAGAATGGAATGGAAGAGTTGCTTCCCCTGAAAGTATAGCCATTCATCTTAAAATCTAATTGTTCAAATTTTAAAATAGTAACAGAAACTAAAGTTGTCCAAATATATAGGTTGAGTAGGGTAATTTCCATGCAATGAATCAGGGCCTTGAACGTATTAAAGTTTTGGTGGTAGAGGGGACTAACACATGTTAGAAAATACTACCATCTCTTCATGTAAATGTAATTAGAGTTCCTTGGTTGTACCACTCCAAATAAGTTCATGTCCTGGCCAGGAATGAATTTCTATCTAAACTAGTCTTTTTCTATCTAGAAAAGCCCTTTTTGAGGCATTATTGGTTGTAAAACCAAAGTGCTCCATTATTAGGACAAGTACAATAATTAAATTTTGCAGGTGTCCCAGTTTTTAGAATTTTTTAGGGTACTCTCCTCATTTGGAGTTTTGTCACATGAATTGGGACCTTAAGCCATATGGGTACAGTTTACACTCAAATCAGGCTGAACAGCTCTGCAAACTAACTAGAGACTTCTGTTTTCATGTTTTAGATGTCCCAGTAGTCATAAATGATACGTACAAAAATGGAAGACTCTGATTAGATTGGGTGATGCGAGGCTGATTTGATGCGAGGCTGATTTGAGTTTTTACTTTTTGTACATTGTAAAGTATGTTTACATGTGACATCAGTCATCCGTATTTCTATTTCAGATTAAAACAGATACAGTCTAGCCAGGTGCAACTTCAAGAGTTAATGAAACAGTTGTGTGAACATTTCCATATTGATGTTGTTAATCCTGCTGATCAGGGCTCCGTTGTTAGTGACTGGACAGATATTACTAGCAGATTAGACCTCCACTAATACTCACAGATACTACCACAGTGCATTGATAGCTGACTTGTTGTTTTACAGCCTTTTAAACAGTATTTCATTCATATGGAATCCATGAAAGGGGGTATTAAAAGGCTGTGTGCCAGATGAAAGGCCCCCAGTGAGATAGGACAGGGTCTGCATAGTAACACTTACTTTCCCTGTAATATTCCCATTCAGTTTTAAGACCAGCCAATGCAATCACAGTCTATTATGTCTTCTTGTGTTTCATACTTCTGTAGATTACATGCAGTGAAAGGCAAAAAACTATAGACAAGTTTGATGAACAATGGATGTTAAAAGAAGATGCAGAGATAGACAGAGTTTCTAACTACAGTCGAACTTTGATGGCTCGAACTCGCCGGGACCACCCAAAAACGTTCGAGCGATCGGTAGTTCGAGCCATTGAAGACCAACTCACAAGGTTCAGCCGTATGTATAATGCTATTCTATCATAGCAAGGGTGACTTCCTGTTTATTGATCGGTCATAATTTAAGCCACTCGGTGCCAGCAGAAATCTCCGATCAGGGTATCCCCCGTTGCCGGGTCTTTCACCAGATTACTCTGAAGCTGACGTACTCTCTGCCATGACTGCAGGAGTGAATGATGGGCCCTAAATTTGTCACGTATTTAAAGCAAAGACGTAAATTTTTGGCACGTTTTACTCCATTTCGGTGTGAAATTTTAATTGAAGAAAAACATTCTAACATCTTTAATTTTCATATGCCGCCTCATTTGCCCAGGGTGATAATAAGATCAAGCTATACAATCAGCTAAAGGGCGGCTTTAATTGAGCTCGAGTATACCTGTGGTTTCGGCAAACGCTTTGACAATGATCAAACGTCTAAGTGACCGTTATTGAAATGGAAATTATTTACAAGGTAATTAGTGCGAGCCATCGGTGGGTTTTTGCATAGAAACTGTACCCTAGGGACCGGGTTTGGGGTTCGAGCCATCGTAGTTCGAGCCAAAGGTCGCAGGTTAAGTTAAAATGAATGGGAGTTTTGCCGGGACTGGAAAGTCAGTTCGACCGAAGCATGGCGTTCGAGCCTTCCGAGTTCGAGCCAGTGAAGTTCGACTGTACAAACAAACTGTAAATTTGTAAGCAATCAGTCCAGAGAAAAGTTGTTCCATAAGGTATGTTGTGGCTTAGAGCCCCTCGAGATGCTTTCTGTAACTGTAAGAAATAAACTGAACAATGGTGTGACACAACTTGTTTTATGGCCTGCTAAAACTTAAAATCTCTTGCTGGAAGGATGCTCCACCTGGATAAGATGTAAAGTCATAGGTTCTGGTGACAAATAGTATTTTGTAAGTTCTCAGAAGTAATGGTCAGCCAGGATACTAAGAGGTTTGGGTAGACCTATGTGTTTTTCCACAATATTTATCAAAAGGAACAACTTCTGTGATTCCCTGTTTGCTTCCCTGGATCACATAGCTCTTCCAACCTGAGATCTACTCTAAAGGGAAGAATTTGCTCCTAAGGGAGCAAATTCTGTAAGTCAACAAACCACTGAAAAGGGATAAAAATGAAAATGGCAGAGTTGCTACGCCTGAAAGTGTGTCCATTTTCCTTTAATGACCATAATGAGCCATCTCATCTAAATCTGCACAAAAACACAGTTCTAATCATATCTGCCGGGTTCCAATCATTTCACAAAGGCATGTAGTTTGTATGGTCATATTATGACTAATTTATTTTACTAAAACAAAACATTACATGTATTTTAATAGGAAATCTTTATGAACAGAAATTGAATAAAATATTTTATATTTTACTCTTTCTTTTCTTGGTTTTTCTTGCCCATATTTTGAGTAGTATACACCCATAGCATCAAGGAGACAGCAAATGGGATAACTGTGATCCAGATGTGTAGCATGTGACTTCCTGTTTGCTTCCCTGGAGGATAAGCCTTTCATTAATGGGGTCAACTCTTTAAGGAAAGAATTTGCTCCTTGAGGAGCAAATTCTTTCCTTTTAAGAGTTGATCCCCATAGAGAAGGAAGGCAAAAAAATGACAGCTGCTTCTCCTTAAAGTGTACACATTCACCTTCAAGGGGAGAACCTGCTTTGAAGGGGAGAACCTGCTTTATAGAAGGGAGGTAAATCCTTCCAGGTATCAGAGTGATTTCCCTTAAGGAAATGTACTCATCTCCTATACCTCAGCTGATCAGTCATCATGAATTCACATAATCTGCCTGAATCCCACAGATACTAAGCTGGCCTACTATAATACTGGATAAAAATCTAGTCAGAGACAGACTATCATGTCATGCAGAATAGTAACCAGAGATGAACCAACAGTTATACAAAAACTGCTCAACCTGGAAGAATGAATTCCAGCAGCCACAGTTGGCTGCCTATTGAACACGAAGTGGAATCCACTGGTATCCCTCACAAGGTAAAACGGCTTAATAATGGACCGGATCTAAGCAGTTTCAGCTCCAGTGGAAATCTGAAAAAGACACATCCACACTGTGCTGGGGGGAGGGGAATAACATCACATGGCAAGCCAGCCACATGGTGGCGAAAATCCTCTACATTGTGGCCAGGGTCGTTGTTTGAGTAGGGAGCCTTTCATAATGAGTTGCCTGGCACTCCCCATGGTGGTTTCCGGGATAGAGGACAGATGCAGTGCTGTCGGATGACAGCCATAGTTTTGTACCTCCGAGCTCATTGGGCCAACATTGTTATGAGAATTGGATAAACATGCTCTCTTCAGCATCATGATTGCCGTACTGGTGATCACAGGATAGGATGCGGCCTAATGTGTATCCAGCTGATAGTGTGGATGGCTTTCAGTCATCATGAGATTCTGCTGTATTTCCTGGGCAATGCTTCATCAAATCCTCTTTATCTAAAAAAACAGAACCAGAAAGTATCGTAGTGATCAAAAATGACCCCAAAAACCTAGATCAGTCATATGAAAGCTCTACCCTTATTTTCTTAAATATTGGGACACCTAATACCATTAATTTTCCATTTGTCCCAAATGGAAAATTAATGGTTTTAGGTGTTCTAATACTTAAGCACATTGGGTAAAATGTTTGTGCTGGTTCTGGAAGAGAAAACCCCATCTTACAGCACAATTATATAAGACTGATTAAGGTATTTAGGGTGATTCTAGATTTGAGAAAAAAAACAAGAGGCCCACGGGCCACAAAGCTAACCAGATCTCTAGCTCAACATTGCTATCAAATTTGTATAGGCCCAAAATTGCTGTCACATTTTGTACAGGCTAATACAAAGTATACAGCTACAGAGGTTGGTTGGTTGGTTGATTTGATGCTTAACGTCCACGGTAAACAACTAAGGTCATGTCGGGACGGTCAGTTAACCTAACCACACTATTCCTGGGCAGGCTTAGACCTCCTAAGCGGTTAACCAGTACTAAGTGCACATACTTTCGCCAGTAATTGACAACTGCCCTTCTTGAATCAGCGGAAGGAGAAACGAAAGTATGTGGCCAGACCGGGATTCGAACCCAGGACCTCTGACTTACGAGTCAGGTGCCCTACCGATTGCGCTACCTGGCCCGGCTCAGCTACAGAGTCTCAGTCTGACAGTCTGTTGAGTTGATAACAAAATATGTAAGTATTTTCAATATTTTGATTGCAGTAAATGCATATACTAAGTAAAGAGTAAACACATATTTTCAATTCCCCAGCCAAAGGATACTAAAGAAAAACTCTGACCCAATCGGCCTAGTGGCTTCACAAGAGATTTTTTTATAGTTTTTTTCCCCTTTTTTTGCTCTATGGCTTCCATGACAACCAATAAAAAGTGCAGAGGGCCAAAAAACATACAGCTGAAAGAAGACTTCTCATGTAACATTTCTATTACAGTTTTGTCATCATATCTGCAATGGCTTGGCAGTAAATGCCATTGGCCCATTGGCTTCAGGAGATAATTTTTTAAGTATTTTTTTTTTCCATTTTTTTTGCATTTTGGTTTCCATGGCAACCAATAAAAGGATCAGTGGGCCAAAAAACATACAGCTGATAAAAGACTTCTCAAGGAACATTTCTAAAAAGTTTCATCAACATATCTGCAATGGCTTGCCAGTAAATGCCTTTCAATTTTCCCCATTATAAGTCAATGCAACTCTAAGTTGCCATAGCAACCAAACTAAAGAGCCGATTTTTATAAAAACCATAAACTATCAATCCCCTTACCTAAGGATACTATAAATGAAATCTGAGCCTTATCAGCCCAATGGCTTAGGCGGAGATAAATTTTTAAGTATTTTGTTCCCATTTTTTTGCGTTTTCGTTTCCATGGCAACCAATAAAGGGAGCAGTTGGCCAAAAAACATATAGCTGATAGAAGACGTCTCAAGGGACATTTCTATAAAAGTTTTGTCAACATATCTGCAATGGCTTGCCAGTAAATGCCATGTTTCAATTTTCCCCATTAGAAGTCAATTCAACTATAAGTTGCCATAGCAACCAAACTAAAGAGCCGATTTTCATAAAAACACAAACTTTCAATCCCCCAGCCTAAGGATACTACAGATGAAATCTGGGCCTTATCGGCCCAGTGGCTTCAGAGGAGCAGGGCCTGACAAATCCATTGTCCGGCTGCCCGGGACAAGTTAAGATTTTTGCTGGGCAAGTAAAATATTTTCTTACTTGCCCAGAAAAATGTATTAGCTATATAGGAAAACCTTAAAAATTTCGGCATTTTGTAGCAAGCGCTTTGCACTGGGCAAGTAGATCAAATTTTAATTTGTCAGGCCCTGGAGGAGATAATTTTTAAGGGTTTTTTTTTTTTCATTTTGGTTTCCATGGCAACCAATAAAAGGAGCAGTGGGCCAAAAAAAAACATAAAGCTGATAGAAGACTTCTCAAGAAACATTTCTATAAAAGATTTGTCAACATATCTGCAATGGCTTGCCAGTAAATGCCATTTTTCAAGTTTCCCCATTGTAAGTCTATGGGAACTCTTAAGTTGCCATAGCAACCAAACTAACCGGCGGATTTTCATAAAAAACACAAACTTTCAATCCCCCAGCCCAAGATAGCTACTGATGAAATTTGGGCTCAATCAACCCAGTGGCTTCAGAGAAGATGTTGTTTAAAAGTGTTGACGGACAAACGACGACGACGACGACGGACAACTGCCTATGCTATAAGCTCCCCCGGAGCCTTCGGCTCTGGTGAGCTAAAAACAGATCTACAGCCTATATTTACATTCTTGGTGTATTTACTGAAAAGCCCTATAGTAAACCATTGGAACCTCATGTAGTTTACATTCCAATAATGACACTGAGCAACGGGACGTCACTTGACTTTAAATGATGTGAAAATAAACCATGGCTCTATACAATCTGCTTGGATGTCAGGGATGTCATGACATCATTGACACTGTTCCGGTTTTAGCAGAAAAACGGCATCTAAATGTTTTACTACTTCAATTGAAGTGCTTATATAAGATTCTGAATCTTGGTTTTGACTGAAACCAATGTAAATATAAGCAAATATAAGCCATGAACTTAATTTTTCTGATGTTTATCAAAGTGTTAAGTGCATTAGGCTGTTTAAATAAAACCCTTTGGGGTTAATGCACTTTGCCCACGACCCAATGTTGTTTTCACCTCAATAAAACATTCCTTAAATAATCAGTTTACACAACACTATTTGCCTTTCAGCCAACATATAGGACAAACTTGCCAAAATAAATAAGTGTTGGTTCCATTAGGAGCTGGGTATGGTAGGAACGAATTAAGAAGTTTCAATAGATATACAGTTACACAGAGGTCCAGATAAGAAGGGTTAACAGGTATAATTCAGAAATAATTCTCACTTAAGGCATATATTTTGACTCATCATTAGAACTGTCTCAGTGTAATGGTTCTAATGAGGGGTCACGACATATGTTTTTATGCATAAATAAGGAAAATTAACCCTAAATTATCCCTGTTGATCCTTCTTATCTGGCGCTCTGGCCAGTAGCAATTAAGAAGTTTCAATACATAGGGTAATGGTTTACACTCATAAATTCTGCATACTGACTCACCTTCATATTTAGTTCCACACCATATGCAGTATTTATGTTTTGTTCTAAGATATAAAGTTAAAACCTCTAGCCTATCCTCTGCCTGTGAATATATGAAAACAACATGCATGATATTTATTAAGCCCTAGCTCATGTGCAAACAGTGAAGACCTGGATATCGACCATCCCCGCAGTCTGATCAAAGACTTTTCTTCTTTTCGTATAGATTCTCCAGCACTGACATACTGCTGATGCAGAGGCCCACATAAGGGTGAGTATTTGATAATTTTATGATCCATAAAAACATAAGCTTTGACCCCTTCAGACGGTTTTAATGAGTTACAACATATATTTTATGGAGAAATAAAATCATCTGGAGTTATCATCAAATACTGACAATAATGTGGGCCTTTGCTCATGAAAACAGGGAACAGTTTGCACAGAATGCATTTTGTCTTACACCACCTTGTGAAAGAGAATCATATGCATTACATGATTTTTGATCAACTTTATGTTGTCCATCTTTATAAACAACAATAAACACTATTCCTCAAGGTTACAACAAGCACTTGAAAACTTTGTTGCCACCAAACAATTACACTTAGTAATTTTCTATCTACAACCCTAACATTCATAAGATTCCTCTATCCAAATGCTTATCACATTTTTAAATTAATAAATAACGATCTTGATAAAGGCTTCAACATCAACCTTGCGGGCTGTGTATTTCCTCAGCATAAGAAAAATTAATCAAGAAACATTTCACTTTAAATTAAATAAATTCAAAATCATAACACTGACAGGTACACGTTTCAAGAAAAGCAACTTTTCCATTTTCTTTCTGCCTCCCTTTGCAATGGAGGTCAACTCATAAAGAAAAAAATTTGCTTCCCTAGGAGCCAATTCTTTAAATTCTTTTCATTAAGAGTAGATCCCAATTTTGAAGGGATTCTTTGTCCAGGACAGCAAATTGGAAGTCACAAAAATTGTTTTCCTTCATCAGAATGGCAAAAAAATGTAGAAGTGTACTTATACACCGTTAAAAGCAAAGTTACAAAGCTCCAGATAAGAAGGGGTACTGAGGAAAATTCAAAGATAATTTTTCTAATTTTTCAACAAAAACATATATTGTGACCCCTCATTAGAACCATCTCGGCCAGACGGTTCTAATGAAGGGTCACAACATATGTTTTAATGGAAAATTATCCTTAAATTATCCCTGTTACCCCTTCTTATCTGGAGCATTGAAATTATGATGATGCTCACACTTAAAGTACACGAATCTAGACCATGATCATCCTCATCATCCAAATCATCATCATCACTCAAAGTATCATCAACGTAACCACTGTAACCTGGCTGTAGTCGATCCAGTGGTTCATCTATGGGCAGTACTTTATCTCGACTTGACTTTGGTAACAACGCTTCTGGCCAGAAAAATGGTTCACTTGGTTTTGTTATGCCCTAAAAATGAAACAAAATTAGTCATATGCCACGAGAAAAGGGCATTAGCCACAATCTACCGCAATAATTTAGCACTGAAACAGGGATTTTCTTCCTCTAGAATGACCCCAAATATCTTAATCAGTCTTCCATAATTCCACAATAAGGCGGGTTTTTACCCTTCCTAAACAATCCCAAAAAACCTAGGTCCCTCTTGTAAGATGGATCTATATATTTGGGGATGTTTTGGAGAAAAATTACCATTCTTATAGCCCAATAAATATGGTAAAACTCAAATCATCCCGTGTATCTGCATCTGAACATCAAGATCAGGAGAAGTCTGATCAGGGTCTGCACTACTTCCCACTCAGCCAGCAATATAACTACTCAACTGCAGATAGTAAAATCTTTAGGTTCAAAGTTTAGGACCATTATAGTAGCTGCTTTGACAGGAATACATATTAGCCGCAACACTAGACTAGAAGGTTGTCCAGGGACAACTGGTCGAGCCCGCTGTTTGCTATAGTGACCTATAAGTATGTCAAGGCTAAGTAACTGCTTCACTCTGGAAAGAAGCCAAACAACATCATGCTTAGCCAGCATATTTCTTCTTTTTTTCAAATTTTCACAAAGGAAAATAAGTAGAAGTGATGACCCAGACAAGCTCAATTTATGACAATTACAATATCTGACCTTCAACTGTGACCTTGACCTTGGACCTACCCAAACATGTATGTCACTTGACACTTCCACTCATCAAGAAGAACAATTGTGCCAAATTATTTAGAAATCCATCTACAAATGTAGAAGTAATGGCTCGGACAAGCTCAATTTATGGCAATTTTATCATTTGACCTTCAAGTGTGACCTTGACCTTGGACCTACCAGAACAAATGTTTCAAATGGCACTTCTACTCATAAAGGAGAACAATTGTGCCAAATTATTTTGAAATCCATTTGTAAATATTGAAGTTATGGCTCGGACAAGCTCAAATTATGGCCATTTTATCATTTGACCTTCAAGTGCGACCTTGACCTTCGACCTACCTGAACAAATGTTTCAAATGGCACTTCTACTCATCAAGGAAAACAGTTGTGCAAAATTATTTTGAAATCCATCCACAAATGTAGAAGTAATGGCTCGGACAAGCTCAAATTATGGCCATTTTATCATTTGACATTCAAGTGTGACCTTGACCTTGGACCTACCTGAACAAATGTTTCAAATGGCACTTCTACTCATCAAGGAGAATAATTGTGCCAAATTATTTTGAAATCCATCCGTAAATGTAGAAGTTACGGCTCGGACAAGCTCAATTTATGGCCATTTTATCATTTGACCTTCAAGTCTGACCTTGACCTTGGACTTACCTGATCAAATGTTTCAAATGGCACTTCTACTCATCAAAGAGAACAAATGTGCCAAATTATTTTGAAATCCATCCATAAATGTAGAAGTTATGGCCCGGACAAATCCGGACGGACGGACGCACGCACTAACGCACGCACGGACATACACCGAACTGAAATTGTAACAACTATGTCTCGCTCACCGCAAGCGGGCTCGACAAAAACCAACAAAGTGGTTGTGTTCTCAGGGCAGACTCATAACAGCCTGGGCATATGCCTAGTCTGATCGGTCTCTTTGCTCAGCTCTTTAAGGGTAGCAAAGGGTCTAAGCAACCTTCATGCAGACAGCAAAGACTCTAATCAGACTGGGCGGATGCCCAGGCAGATCTGAGTCTGCGCTGGGTGCACAACCACTTTGTTGGTTTTCTCATGCCGTGGCTCATATATACCTTTTGTGAATCCAGTTGTTCACAAACTTTTTGGCTCTGGTACAGATCTTTTTCAACATTCTTCCCTGCTAATGTTTCGTTCAGTCTCTTCCGAAAGTCTTGTTTGTGTTTTGATTCCATTTTCTGTCTTTTCAATGCTCTGTTTCTATACATCTCTGTTCTGTGTTCTTGTTTCCGTTTTATATCTGATTCTCTTCCAAGTCCACCGCGACCTAATTTTACTTCCACTGGAACTGGCTCTGAACGCCCTTGACCTGTGATACAGTTGTACATACATGTATATGAATAAATAATTCAAAGTATACTGCTGATTTTTTTATTAGATCTGATCACCACAATTTCTGACTGACATCAATTGGTACAGAGCATGAGAAAATCCTGAGCTATAAAAAAATACCAAAATATCAAGCTGTCAAAATACGGCAGGCCAAAAATTAAATAATGATTTTGGGGAAAAGTTCCAAATTATGACTAAAATACTCTTTCTATTTCTAAGCTACATTTTATCATGAACTCAAATATATATCATATGTACTATGGGACCCTCAGTAGCTCAGTGGGTCAAGCTCTGATCTGCTAAGTCAGTTGTCAAGGTTTGAATCCCATTTAAGATGGAAATTTTTTATCAACTCTAAATGGGGTTCCATTGCACACAGCCTTTCACTATCCTCCTTCATCAGCACAATATGAGTGTAAAATATCGTTGAAAGAGCTGAAAAACACAAACCATCCATTCATTTAAGGAATGAATTTCATTTTTCTGATGTTTATCGAAGTATAAACTACATTGGGTTGTGTGCAAAGTAAGTGAACCCCAAAGGGGTTCATGTAAACTTTGCTAGTGACCAAATGTAGTTTATACTTCGATAAAAGTTCATTGCTTATATTTACATTCTTTTCTATCTATTTTTTGACCACAAATCTGTGATAGGGGCTACAGTTGAAGCAGAAAAAACATTTATATGCAGTTTTTTCCAATGAAAGCAGAACAGCGTCAATGACGTAGCAACAACGTCATAATGTTGCCTACGTCCAATCAGATTGGAGAACCGCAGCTTATTTTGACGTAACTTAACGTCTTGTGAACCGATGTAGTTATTGAAGAATAAACTACATTACATTCTAATGGTTTACCATAGGATTTTTTATATAAATGCACAAATAATGTAAATTACACATCTATGTACTATGACTTGAAAATAATAAAAGCAACATGGAAGGAAAGGAAAGCTTTCAGCAGGAATGTGCTTTATAACATTAATAATTTTTAGAAAGTCTGTGTATATTTAGTTTTCACGGTCATCAATGGTGACTAAGTCTAATCATAAGCATGAATATATTAAGCTTTCAAATATAACTTGAAAATTTGGAATGCATGCCAGCAATAAGGTGCCTTAGAAAATGTGTGAGCTGCAAAGACTTAGATGAAAGTGACTATTTGTAATGACAGCAATTACTGTTTACTATACGAACAATCCTCAATATGCAAAAAGCAATAGTTCTCATTAATGTGTCTGGAAACACATACAGGTGAAATCACTTTGATCAGAAAGTACCAGTACTTGTCTCCTTTCTCAAAGGCATTTGCTCTAAAACTTATGAGTTTGCTTTCTGACAGAGTATATTTTTTCCTTTCATCTGTCATTTTCGTTTTTGCTTTCCTTCTTGGATTAAAGAAAATAACTTGCTCCTCTAGAAGCAAATTCTTCCCTTTCAGAGTAGACCCCTTTCTGAAAGGGAGGCCAAGGGATGCAAACAGAAGTCATTTCACCCTTTTTAAAATGGCAGAAAGACCTGGATGTTAACCCATACACACTAAGGAAAGCCCCACACCAAAGAAGGAACTCGCCAATTAGAGTAGCACATACTAGTCTGCTGAAGTTGTCTTCCTTGTAAAATGGCAGACAACCAAGGGAGTATTCATACACCTTAAACTTTGAGTTTGTAGAGAGGCATTGCTGTGTGCATATGCACACCCCACCCCTCTTAAACTATGTGGTTGTAGAGCCCTTATTCTTTGCACCAGCATGTCTAAAGGACCCTCATGTTGGCAACAGGCTCATTAAATGAACATAAGCGAGAAGCCTAATGTCACACACCTGATTTTCCAAGGGCCATTCCAGGTTTATAGCCCATTTTAGCCAGCAAACTGAAGCCTTTATTGTCACTCGTTAAAGCAGCTCCCAAACCCTCATCCCTCTTTTCTTTCTCAATCACTGCTTTAGGTTTCTGCTTGTTTTTCTGATTGGAAAACTTTTCTTTCTTCTGCAGCTCATTTCTTCTTGCAATATGTTTTGGTACCAAGCCTGGTCTGGTATCAGCACTACAAAATATTAAAAGTTAAAAACACCATATTTTACCTAAACGTTTGGACAATACTATGAGCAAACAAAATACACCAATTTCAGACTGCCTGTAAGACATAGCAGTCTTATTCAAATCTGATCAAATTCAGATTTGAAGATTGAAGAACACTCAGAGCATCTAGATTGTTTACCATCAGGCTTTAAAATATACATTCAAAATCTGAGTTCATGTAATTTTTCTTAATGATTTTATACATGTATATAGCCCTGATGCATGGGCAAATTAACCTCTGTGGAACACAACATTTGATCACACACAGATAGTTTTGATCACTTTGATCATCTGTTGTAAGTTTCATAAGAATCTCTTTCAACTTTATACAGATATTCATTTTTATAATAGGTCAGTTTTGGCTGAATGCGGGCTTTAGTCAATACGTGCAATTTCAGAACAGCCATGACAAGTTCTTTCTGAAATCTGGTGATAATGTTTATAGTTCAAAACTCATTTATATATTCCCAAGACATATTTGTGGTAGCTTTTGTATGAATTTCAATATTATTGAAATTCATACAAAAGCTACCACAAATATGTCTTGGGAATATAAAAATACTCATACTAACTTCTAGAAATGAGAGTACGGAAAACAAACTGATTCAATATACCTATATATCTGTGAAAGAGCCTAAAGGTAAGGCTGCTTTGTCTGTAAATGACCTCATGTCACCCTAATATGAATAGCAGAAGTCATCATTCTTTTAAGCATTCCAAATAGCATATACTAGGACTTCCAAGGTAGGTAGAGTCATTTCTTTCTCACAGATAACAGCCATTTGTTGTCTACAAAGCTAAGTCAGAATGGGCTGCTGTGTGATCAATTCAGAGAAGAAAGCCAGAAAGAAAGAATTGTCATAATAGCACTAACAACTTCCTTTGCATTTTTTTTTCTGATACATAATGAAGCATAAGAATATCTCGCAATCAGTCAAGGTTACTTTCGCACTTTAAGCAATTGCATGTGAGCTAGCTAATTTGGCCTTTCCTAAGTGAAATAGATTCAAGTGCATTACATAGCAGTAAATTTTAGTGTCTCTGAGGTACACACTGGTGAAATTGGTGTAAAAATTGGCTATAATCTAAGGTAAAAATAACAAAAGAAAATCTTGATGTGGTTATGAAAGGGGGGGACAGGGTGCCCTGACAAAAACAAAATGCTTTTATGAACAAGGATGAATTTTCACATATGGTATTGTATTTATCAGTGGTGTAAACATTTATTTCTCATATTATTAGTTTATGACGAGTCATGCAGGCATTACCAGAGTCAAAGCTTGTAAACACACATTTAGAAAGTGTTTTTTCCAACCAACTTCAGGCCAATTCACCAGCTTTTTGATAAATATTACATTTTGTGTATACAAACACAGCATTAACAACTAGCAAACAGAATTAAGTACCTGCTTCTGTGATATTTATGCACAATTTATCAGGTTTGTTGAGAATAATATGATGTTAAAGTAATATACCTTGCCCCACCTGATCCATATTAAATAGAATGTTCCGGAAAAGGCAGACTTTTCCACATGCAACTACTCAAGAAGGAATATGTACGATGAAAACTCTGTAAACATCTTGATTTGCAGCACCTTGGACAATGTTTACAGTTGACTGGTTCCATCCCCTACTTAGGCTAACATCTAGTCACAAATATTGATAGGACAACTTGGGATCAGTTTATGAACCGCAGTTGCACATGATAGGAGACTGGTTCTCTTTCGGAATTACTATACGAGAACTACCGAATGCCTACGAAATTTGAAATTCAATCTACCTGTCGCGCACAACTGTCCAAGGTGCTGCAAATCAAGATTTTTGTCCTTATTTTTCTACAAATTCATTGAGAAATAGCAAGAATTTGAGAGAAGTTTGAAATGATGCCGGTGTCCACGTAATGGCCAATGTCTGACGAACTGAGGGACGTAAGTATCTTAGATGATTGCGTTGAATTCAGAAGGCGCAGCCCTATTTACCGAGAGAGGGGTCAAAATTGATCAACACGGAGTTGCATATCTTGTGTTTTTTAAGCCAAGGGAGCAAATATCGATAATTGCAAACATTTTCTATACATGACGAAACCATTTATCTCAGTTAAGGAGTTGTTAAGGTATTCGAGAAACCGCCGTGACGTCACAGTAATGGCCGCTCCTTAGAGACGGTGAAAACAATCCATAGCAAAGCATCGTCAGCCTTCCATGAATTTGGTGTATTTGAATTTTTAGACCTATTTGCGCTTATTTTTCGCTAAATATACATGTATTTTAGAAAATAAAAGTATTAACTGGTTTTTTCAAGCTTATTCAGCGAATTTTACGCACGAAAGCAGCTAAAATACATTTCTTATGGATCTTTCAAATCACGTCATAGGCTATTCAATTCACGCACGACCTTTACATATTCATGTATCTGTCATGCTAGGCTAAGACCACAACTCATTATTATTATCATTATAATTATTAAAAAATATCATTTGAAAAAATTATTATTGAAAAGAAATATAAAATAAAACAAACAAATATCTTTAATGCTATAAATTGCGTGGCAGAACCGTGAAAATACCGATAATCTTGTTAAAAGTTCTGTTAAGAATTATGATAACTGATAATAATGAAGTAGCAGTAATAATTATAATAATAAGATAGGGTAATAATAATAATAATTAATAATAATAATAATAATAATGAAAGAGGTAAAAAACTAGAATTGTTTTTCTACGAAAAAACAGATGTCTCCCCCCTTTCTGATGTCAAAAGGATCAGTCATTAAATACAATTTCAAACGGAAACTTTAAATACAATTTCTAATGCAAATACTGGTCATTTTTCATGCAAACAATGAGCTCGTATCCAGTAAAGATATTTTGTGATAGACTAATAGACAGACGCCAGGGGAAAAACAATATGTTTCCCTACCCTGAAGCAGGGATTCATAATAAGTAAAAAGTAAAAATGCAAGAGTTATAGTTGTTATGCTCTGCATGTCATGTAATGTTGACTGATATTCATATTTAGTTTTTGTCAAAAAATATAAATGCAAGAGTTACAGTGCTCTGCACGTCGTCTATTTATATGTTGACTGATATTTGTATGAAGTTTCATGAATATAGCTTAAACGGTTTTCAAGTAATAGAGCTTAGACGATTGAGACACGATTTTGTGAATGACAAAGTTCCAAGGGAAATAACTCAAATAGAATAAATGCTGTGCTCTGCAGGTTGTCTAGTGTTGACTGACATTTGTATGAAGTTTCGTGAATATAGCTTGTCCGGTTTTCAAGTAATAAAGCGATTGAGACACAATTTTGTGACTGACAAAGGTCCAAGGGAAATAACTTAATGAGTATAAATGCAAGCGTTATGGTTCTTGCACTATGCAATTCTTCTAATGTTGATTGATATTTGTATGAAGTTTCGTGTATATAGCTTGAATGGTTTTCAAGTTATAGAGCAGACACGACTGAGACACAATTTTGTGACTGACAAAGTTCTAAGGGAAATAACTCATATAGTATAAATGCTAAAGTTATGGTTCTTGCATTATGCACGTCGTCTGATGTTGATTGATATTTGTATGAACTTTCATGAATATAGCTTGAATGGTTTTAAAGTTATAGACGGACTCGACTGAGACGCAATTTTGTGATGGACAAAGTTCCAAGGTAAATAACACAAAAAGTATAAATGCCAGAGTTACCATTTGTGCACTCTGCACATCGCCTCATGTTCATTGATATTTGTATGAAGTTTCATGAATACAGCTTGAGCAGTTTTCAAGTTATAGAGCGGACACAATTGAAACACAATTTTGTGATGGACTAAGTTCCAAGGGAAATAGCTCAAAAAGTATAAATGCCAGAGTTACCATTCTTTACTTCTTTACTAATTTACTGAGACTGACGATTTATCACATAAATAGATGGAAACTTTAACATATAGCATTTTGTTGTACAGTATTTATTTATTAAAGTATGTATCGCAAGTTTTTGGAAATATATGAAACTACTGTGCATGCAAAAATTCCAGTAATTTACAGTGATGTATGAAGTTAGGGGATAAGGATAGGTTGGGAGAGTCTAGAGACAAGGAATATTCTTTTCAGGTTTAGCCTTGAGTAAAAATTCATGGTGTGTCAAGCGGTTGTAACTAGGTATATCACTCGCGCTCCTTGCTCTTGTTGATGTGATCCCCTTTACATCTGATCTCCAAAACTGTGAAGTTTTACTCACCAACTGATTGCTAGGGCTGATCAATTTCTGAAATAAATAGGTGTTATCACTCCTTACTTTACATGGATTAGTAGTCATTAGTGTCTTCTCTGCGTTTTTTTTTTAAATTTTGCTGTGTGAGTGTGTGTTTTTATATAGGGGAGTGGAGTGGGGCAATGGAGATGTTCCTCAAAAGAATACCTGGTTTTCTTAATAGTGTTCATAGTTCAGGAAACATGCAGGAAATATTTTATTGTGAGGAATCGTTGCAAGCTTTCACCATTGTAAATGACTGTGATGAGCCAACTTGCAACAAATGAAACATACTTGAATTTCATATAAAAGTTTTGTAACTAACACCATTTGGGTATTTTATTTGGCAACTTAAATGATCTACTTTCAATATCATAACCTTAAATAAGCTGGTAAAAATACAATGTACAGATGTGGGTCCCAATCACTGTCCCGCTTTTGTTTATATTGTATGGCTTGACGGGCGACAGAAAAGCAAAATTTCATCTTAGGGAGCGATTTTTCATTTTTCAAAAACATATTCCCCCTACCTTTTACCAGTAATGTGACACAATATATGAACATAACCAACATTTTATTACCAAACGCAGGGCTGTGGAAATACCATGCCCGACTTGTCCTACTTGTCCCATTTCACCCAGGACAAGTGAAAAATTTCATTGTACTTGTCCTGGGACAACTATGAAGAAAGTATATGGTTTTCGTTTCAATTACAACAACTGATTTTTTGTTTTAGAAAAATACTTAGCAAACAGTGTGGACCCAGATCAGACTGCTCCTGCAGGAACAGTCTGATCAGGGTCCACATCAGGGCTCGGGAAATATTGAAAAATGAATCGGTCCAGCCGATGACGTCATCACCTAACTAATTTCCATTGGAAAAAATGATACCTGTCACGAAAACTAATGACAACAAGCGAAATCCTATGAATTAATCCCGATTTCCGTAAAATGGTCGTACATTGATGTGTTTGGTGGAGTTCTTGGGTTTCAAACATTTTAAGACGTTTAGCTACGCATGTAGAAGCAAATACAAGACTAGAACGTGTTCGTAGGCAAAGCGGACGTGATAGAAGACATCACACTTGATTGACAGGTGGACAGGGGAGACAACCTGTTCAAGCCCATTGCATTGAAATAATATTATTGACTGTCATTCCTGTTTGTTTGTGAACAATACGTAAGTCCTGAGCATTAACTCGCCCAAGTTATGATGGTTGTACTGTTTAACGTACCCAAATTGCATAATTTCCCCTCCACTGCGCCGAATGGGCCACGTCAGAAATGGTGACTTACGGAACGCGTGAAGAGCGTATAATGACTAGCTTCCACCGAAGTATTCGGTTGTCGCTAGGTCGACGTTCAGTATTATTCATGTTAGATGCGAACAAGAAAGACCGGTCTGACTGCTTAGATGCGCTGGCTGATACGATTGTTAGTCATCTGTGTGTGTACTTAGGTACCTTTAGCCGTCATACAGTTAGAATGATCAACACTGCGTACGTTATATTCACAGCGGCGTCTTTTATCTTTACATCAAAGACAAAACTTGCTTGACCCATAAGCGAGCGGGTAATTGCATATCAACGCTACCGTTAGTATTATACCCAATATAATAATCGCGTAGACCCTGATCAAAATGCGCTATTTTTGTGCACTGATCGGCATTACTTTCGCACTGGTCTGCATGACGATATGACGATACAACTAGGAAAATCGGTGAAATGGACGTTTCCATTTTCATATTTTATAGTTCCATTATTTTTTTACAAGATGGACACCTTTCATCCCAAAGCCCAGCAGACTGTCGCAAGAGTGCGCGTCATTATGACACTTGTTATTGACAGGTAGGCGGTCCGACATGTGGTTCAGTGCTCCATACTGACAATCTCGATTGGCCCGTAGGCGGTCTTTTCGTCTGGCTCACACCTGCGTTAATCCGATTAGTTATGACACGTGCTAGAATTTTAAAGACAGTGGCGATATTTCATACGTCGGGACAAGATCAAACGGCCGTATGTAACAATTATCGGACGAATCGGAGAAAATTTCCTAAGTACTGGGCCAGTATGGGACAGATTTTTAGGGGCTTTGGGCTGTTTCCAATCGGTCCCAATTTCTGAATTTCGGTCTGGGACTGAAAGAAATTCGGTTTTCCCGAGCCCTGGTCCACATTGTTTGCCATTCCAATTTATACAGTTACCTTGAAAAAGTTTTATATGTTTAGAGGCCAGGAGAAAGATGTTTGATTTTTTTTTCAGACATTTAGTACAGAAAAGATGCCTTTATTCACATTTTAAGGCTTGGAGGCTATTTAAAATGAGAAATGAGATTTGTTAGATATAAATGAGCTTTATGTTTGTGGCTGAATAAATCTTAAAATAATGCGTTTAACATATTTATGGTCTTGGACAAGTAATCTTTTTTGGCGGACAAGTGGAGTTTCACTTTTTACTTGTCCCTGGACAAGTAAGAATTTTTTCTATTTCCACAGGCCTGCCAAACGTGAAGGTTATCTTTTTATAATGACCTGTGTTTAGACTTTTTTTTACCACTGGTAGGACAATACAGACTTTAAAATGTCTTTCAGTATCATATGTTCTGAAATAATGTCCAGAAATAAATGACATGTCCTTAGGAAATTCAGTTATTTTTTTTCTTTTTTTTTTTTCGTTTTCAAAAACAGATTGGAACCTGGGTAGGTTGTGGTGAAGGGAGGAAAGGGTTGTGATGGGGCTTTCGACTGTTAGTTCTTCATCATCATATTATTATCATTATTTGGTGTTCAAAAAGTTTAAAAGTAAACATATGTCTTGGTGTATGTAGTGTTTGCGAGGGAAGGCGGAGGGGGAGAGAGGGAGAGAGAGAAGGGTGCCAGCGGGATTTATTTTCTTGATTAAAATGTCAGCCGGTCTTCTTAATAATTGATCCCTAAAATTAAACATATATTTAGTTGTGTTTTTTTTATTCCATTAATGAATTACAAAATTTAACACTTAAGTAAAAATCTGGTTTCCTGGACTGAACGAAATGGGGTGGGTAGTGAATGGGGTGGGATCTGGTAGCCTATAGACTACTACTGTTGCGGGTTTTTTATTTCTTCATATTATTATTATTATTATTATTATTATTTTTATGTACTTATGCTATATCGCATCTATAAGATCTACTATTTAAATAACTGACTAAATGTATCAGTATTAAAAGTAGGAGCAGCCTATTATGTCCCGTTCAATGTATCGTGTGCTTTATTCCGTAATAAATGATTATTTTCTTCTTTTTGACAATCGGCAGCTTTCTGTTTGCTTACGGAGACTAAGTTTCTTTAATATAGAGTGTTTCAGGCTTGCCTAGGCAATATATGCATCTTAAAAGTAAAATTTTTACATCTGTTTATATTATATAACGCATATAGCGTAACGCTGTGTTTTCACCGTCGCCATGCGTAACCAAGCAAACCATGTGACCGTAAAACCGGAAGCGCGGTTTCCCGAATACTAAAATGTAAAAATAAGTGAGAAAAAAGCTGCAGAAGATAAATTTTCGACCAAATGCACCTACTGACCCCAAGTGTCTGTGGTGGAAGAATTCCAGAAGTAGTTCTCAGCTGTATAGGGGCTGGGAAATACTCTGTGAAACCACTGCGACCCCGAAGGGAACAGTCAACCATTCATACTTGCCAACCCAGGGTTTGAACCTACGCAGCAGAGGTATGTAGCCAGTCTGCAGTTTATAGGTAAACCTCGCTACCGACTGCAGGCCTCATACTGACAAAGCTTTTCCAAGCCTGCAATGCCTGCTTTCGCAGCCTAAAATAGCCCTTTTTAAGCAGGAAAACACTGAAAACTTAAAAATCAAAGCCTGAAATCAAGTAAAATTCAAGAAATGAAAACCTGAAATCCTGCAGAAGCCTGAAAAGTATGAGGCCTGCGACTGAGCTATCGGGGCGCCTTGAGCTAAAGGGGCACCTAGAAGTCCTGCAAATTCGAAACTGTGCCGTGTAAATATAAAGGTGAATGACAAAAAGATAAAGAAATGGCGCCTTGAAATAATGTGACAAATTCACTTGAATTTAGAAAGTAATGTGTTTATTTCACGCCAAACACAAAAGTGTCCGCGTACTGGTAGTGTCCGCGTACTGGTCGGGTCTGTCTAAGGTCCTTAACATTTCTATATGCTGTATTTGCATACTGTACCATTGCAGCAAAATCGAATCTGACATGTAATCATCTTCTTCAGTCATCTTTCTGTATTTTACAGAGATGAAGTTGAATAACAATGATTGTAAGGTCGCAAAATCGCGAGAGAAAAAATATTTAGCTGAATTTTCTTTTACATCTACGATCGGCTTGTTTTTCTTATATCGCCGTACGCCGTAATTGGTGGGTACAAAGTCCTAATAAATACCGAAAGCGGCAACGAAATGGATGATCGGGTATGAAACCCACCACCCGCACCCGCACCCGTGCTCAAAACCCACCACCGGAAATTTTAGTGGCGACATTTGAGATATAAGCAAAAGTGCTATTCTAGATTTTTCTGGTTGATATTGGGAATTATTTTAACTATTTCTGCTACAAAAGTCTTTTCCAACAGATTTAGTTTTAAGACAAAAAAGCGAATTGTTGCAATTTCGGGGGTATGAAACCCACCACTCGCCGTCGGGAAATTTTTATCGGTTATTTCCATTTATAGCTTTATCAAATGAGATTGGTATCCTTGATTGTTACTATTTCGACTTTATAATCAAAACCTCGCAAATTCTATTTGGCGATAATAAGAAATTTATAATATTTAAAGAAATAAACGACTTTTTGTGGAAATAATTGATGTTCTAAATATAGATATAAGTTGCGGCATTTAGCTACACAAAGAAACCGAACCGTACTGAAATAAAGTGGACATGCAGTAATTGCAGAGGGAGTCGGAGGTGTTATGGTGGCGAAACCTTGACACCTGTTATTCATTAAGGATATCTTATTGACTGTTGTTTCATATTTGTTAAATAATTATAAACACTTTCATGAAAACAAACTTTAACTTTATACAACAGCAAAGGTTACTGTCACCATGATACAAAACTCTGGCATCTCAGCGTCTCTCTGACTGTCTGTCTGTGTCAGTCTGTCTGTGTGTGTGTGTGTCTTTCTGTCTCTTTCTTTCTTTCTCTCTCTCTCTCTTTCTCAGACATTTATAGTTTGTGCATGTGTATGTTAGTGTGTGTGAGTGTTGTCTTGAATCGTGATCACCTTATGAGAGAAGAGAGAACTGAACGTTTTGCTGGACAACTTATTTGTCAGCGTTCAGTAATTTTATATTTACTGTGCTTCTAAGGTGCCACAGGTGGACTCCAACTCCTTCAGATCTCTTCTTTTTCTTTGTTTTCTTTCACGGCTTCCTAAGCTTGCAGCTCTCCAATAGCCCACAATCATAATATATGTTGTTTACCTCGCAATCAGACGCACTACCAGATAAACGTCGTACATTTTGGCAAAAATTTGAAACATAAGATGTTGGAAATTAAGTAAATCAGTAGAGCTAAAGTATTTAGCTTCTCTAATAAGGTGACCTCGATCCAAGACAACACACACACACATACACACTAATTGTCTGAGGGAGAGACAGACAGAGGCACACAGTCAGAAAGAGACAAACAGACAGATACAGACAGACTGACACAGAGAGACAGACTTACACAGACAGACAGTCAGAGAGACAGAGTTCATACCATGGTGACAGTAACCTTTGCTGTTGCATAAAGTTATAGCTTGACTTCATGAAAGTTTTTTAAGAATTGTTCAAACAAGTATGTAAACACCAGTCAATAAGATATCCTAAATGAATAACAGGTGTCAAGGTTTCGCCACCATAAACCCTATGACTCCCTCTGCAATTACTGCTTGTCCCCTTTATTTCAGTACGTTTCGGTTTCTTGGTGTAGCTAAATGCCGCAATTTATATCTATTTTTAGAACATCAATTATTTTCACAAAAAGTCGTTTATTTCTTTAAATATTATAAATTTCCTATTATTGTCAAATGAAATTTGCGAGGTTTTGATAATCGAGTCGAAATAGTAACAATCAAGGAAACTATTCTCATTTGATAAAGCTATAAATGGAAATAACAGATAAAAATTTCCCGATGGCGAGTGGTGGGTTTCATACCCCCGAAATTGCAACAATTCGCTTTTTTGTCTTAAAACTAAATCTGTTGGAAAAGACCTTTGTAGCAGAAATAGTTAATATAATTCCCAATATTTACAACCAGAAAAGTCTAGAATAGCACTTTTGCTTATATCTCAAATGTCGGCACCAAAATTTCCGGTGGTGGGTTTTGAGCACGGGTGCGGGTGCGGGTGGTGGGTTTCATACCCGATCGAAATGGATGCCTTGAGTTTTACATCACACCGATCAGTTTTAACATGTGTCAGTGGATGTGTCGCCTCTTCTCAGCCACTGGCATCTCAAATAGGAATCGGTAGGCAAAATAAAATGATGATACCATATCACAGAAATCTTTCTTTAACAAATGCAAGTGGTCTGAAAGAAACGGTGAAGCAGTAATATTCTACTCTGAAATTTTATTGGGGCACAAGTATTAGCTTTTCACAAAAGCGTACCACTCATGAATATATTTGTCAAGATTTATTTTGTACAGTGTCATTTACCTGCTGTTATAAAACACCAGAAGTTCAATAATTTTAAATATATTTTGTTTTATGTCTGAGGTTAGAGAGGCGCCGTGGTCAAGTTGTCGCAGAATCGGGTGCAAAATTAACAGGTTTAAATTGCACCGGCCCATAAAACTCATTGTTGACCCAGCAGTAGATGTGTAATTGATTTGACCCAGAGAAAAAGGCAGCAAAAGGAGAGGATTGAACTCTGCACTTACCCAAGATCCAGCTCTAACAACCTGCTACACGGCTGAGGGAGATGATTTCTCAGGGTCATTATGTCCTTCCATGAATGGTGGTGGGTACATTTTTGTCAAGCCCGCTTGTGGGTCAGCAAGACATAGTCGCCTGTTTGGTTTTGGTGCATCCGTCTGTCTGTCTGTCCGTCCATCCGTCCGTCTGTCTTTCACGAAAAAGTACCACATATTTAGTTTTCGTCTGCAGTCTCTTGTCTACAAGATTCATGATTAAGAGAGGGGAAAGAGTTGATTAGGTTTTGGTGACCTTGATCCCATTTTCTAAGTAAAAGAAGCACTTAACAAAATGCCATAAAAAGCTTGTCTGCATCATATCTCCTAAAAGATTGCTGGATTATAACCAATCTTTCACAAAATAGTATGGACTGGTAGGGAAGAGTTGATCAGGTTTTGTTGACCTTGATATCATTTCCAAGGTCACATGATGCATGTTTAAAAAATGGTTCGCCACACCCTATCTCCAAAACCAAATCATGTATTCTTACAAAACTAGATCTGGAATGGAATTATCAGCATTTGGTTAAGGCACAGATTTCATAAGTTTTTGGTGACCTAGCTTGATCCCATTTCAAGTACACAGGAGATCTTAGTGTGTTTAATAAGAATTGTCAGACGACAATAATTAAAGCACAATTTACTGGAATTGTGAAATACAGGTCACACAATGACCTAGAAGTGGCATGAGGTCAATCACTGTATCTGAATGTAACATTACACCAAGTACCGTATTAATCCTAATAAATGCCCCTGCTCTAATAAAAGCCCCTGCCTCTTTCCAAAAATAATGTTATATTAACTTGCATAGATTCCTGTTGGCTTCTCTGGATATTAAGGTAGCTCTTTGAAATGAGTTCTACTCCTGGGAGGGGGGGGGGGAAAGGGGGGGAGCAAATTCTTTCCTACAAGAGTTGACCTTACCTGAGAAGGGTGGCAAAAATAATAGTGTTGCTTCCTCTGTAAGTATACCCATCACCTTTATATTGCTTATTAGAAGTATATTTTGGCAATGGTTTGTTGATTTACAACACTTTAGGCTCTAATTAACAGCCCCTTTTCGTAAAATGCAACACACTGGGGCATTTAATAGGATTTATACAGTATATGCAGCTCAGTGAAATAGCTTGCCGGTAAGAGCTACTGGCTTAGATCACTGGACCATGAAGTATAGGTCACTTTGACCTACAATTAGTATGAGGTTACCCATAGTGTCAGCCAGTGCATTATCCCTAGTATGATGCAAATCCATAAAATAGTGTTAGACACATTGACTGAAATCAATGGACAATTAAATTTAGGTCACACTGACCAGTCACTTACAGTATCAGCATAAACCATGAACCCAAGTATAATGCAAATTTATGATAAATTATAGTGTTAGAAATATGAGGCAATATCACTGGACCATGAAATATGGGTTAGTGTGACCTACTGTTAGTTTGAGGTCATACTGAGTCATTTTCGCAATCAATCATGTTTTTTGCATCAAAGTCTTCAAGATATAAGGCAAAATCCCATGACCATAAAATATAGGTCACTGTGACCCACTGCTAGTTTTAGGTCAAACATTGGGTCATACTGAGTCATTATCTCAAGCAATCATATTTAGTCTTCAAGATATAAGGCAAAATCACTGGACCATGAAATATGGGTTACTATGACCTACTGTTAGTTTAAGGGCAAACATCAGTTCATACTGAGTCATTGTCTCAAGCAATCATGCTTGTACATTAAGCAGTCTTCAAAATGTACAGCAAAATCAGTGGACCATGAAATATAGGTCACTGTGAACTACTGTTAGTTTGAGGTAAAACACAGGTCACACTGAGTCATTATCCCAAGCAATCATGTTCTTATATCAAATAGTCTTTAAAATATATTGCAAAATCACTTGACCATGAAATATAGGTCACTGTGGCATGCTGTTCCTTTTAAATCATACATTGAGTCATACTGATTCATTATCCCAGCAATCATATTTGTACATGAAATAGTCTTCAAGGTATCAGGCAAAATCACTGGGACATGAAATATAGCACACAGCCCTATATGCATCACTGCATTTAATATTTTTTTCTATGTTCAATCAATTCTGAAATTCAGCCCATGGCCCAATATGCATCCCTGTTTTCAGTAGACCTTCCCAAGATGTGTCTATGGAGCAAGTTTGAAGACCTTTGCATTTGTGGTTACTTAGAAACTGAGCTAAATGCAGCAGGTGAATATTTTTATAGTGGCGCATGTGCACGTGCACGTGCATGCTCACACACAAATATGGACACACCTGAAGGCTATTGCATAAGCATGTCTTTGCTTGGAAAAGTCACACTATAAATGGCTTGACTGCATTCTATCGCTTGAATGAAATGTTGGATTCTTACCAAACTAGCATGGAATCATCAAAAGGAGAAGTTGAAGAGCTGATACAGTGTTTATGACCTTGACCCAACAACATTTTTAAGGTGACTTCTTGACCAGATAACTTAGATAGTAAATTAAATTTTCCCTTGTCTTCTTAATATCTATTTAACCATTTGGGTGCATTTTGACTAGCTAATAAGCTGGTCATTAAGTTTCATGACCATGATCCCATATACATGGTCACAGGAGGGCTTAGGGACCGACCATTTGTAATTCTGTGGGGGGGGGGGGGGGGGGGGGGGGGCTGGTATTCTTGATGGAGACGCAACATTTATTTCACTGCCCTCTAGAAACAATTTCTTTTCTTTTTTTTACCTTGAGGGAGCTAATTTCTTTTTTTTACAAACTAAATCAAACAGGTTATTTTTTTTTTGATTTTATAGGCTGAACTATCAGATCCTTGTTTACTTGACCTTAAAATCCTTTTATTTTACCCACATCAGTAATTTTTACACCATTTTTTTTCACAAAAAGAACATGGTGCTGTCTTTAACCAGGCTAAGGGCATGGCTTAGCTTGCTTTTGCAAACCAGTGCCTGGAGCATGTTACTCTCTTCATCTAAGGTACAGATACAAACATCCCTGTATGAGTTTGGCAAAAAATTAGGCCTTAAATTAGGGATATTTTGGCCCAAAATTAGGGCTATTTTGGCAGAGTTTTAGGGCTAACATTAGGAATTTAATATCAAATGGTCAGTCCCTTATCAACAGTTCCTACGATATCTCTTGAAAGAGAGTTTTCACCAGACTTGCATAGATCACCATGTATCATTTGGACAAGCCAATAGCTGATTAAGTTTGGTATTATGACCACTTTATAAAGGTCACAGAAGAATTTTCCTGAAAAATAAAATATATCTCTCTCATATGCACATTTTGTCAAAATCCATCATCTCTTTTACTAGTTAATGGATTTTGACAAAACTTGCATATTATATCATTGGACAAGTGAAAGAGCAGATCAGGTTTCATGCCTTTGACACCATTCTCAAAGTCACTCAAATACTTCATTTGAATATATAGGTAGCTTCAGAATCAGTAAATGGATTGTTGTTGTTTTCTTTTTTGTTTGTTTTTTTTGTCAAAAAATATTTCTAGAGTACTTTTCTTTTGTGTACCAATTATATTTTTAGTTAAGTTCTCCCTGTATATTTGTGGTAAATCTCATATTGCATTTTCTCATGCATTGGACAAGAGTATCCTTTTATATAGATTTTTCTGCCTTAGCCTGCTGTCTCTAGGCTTATAAAGGGGGCGGATTTATTTAGAGCCTAAGCCACTCACCAAAATGCCACCAGTAAACTTTAATCATGTAAGAATAATAGCTGCACTTTGTCTTCACTAAATCAGCTGACACACACCGGGTAGGCGGCAATCGAAAACGCTCTTTGTCGCCAATTTGCAATCGAAAACGCTGTTTCTAACGGGTTTTGAACCGCGGTCATTGACTGCAAGAGCGTTTTTGATTGCCGCCTGCCCGGTGTGTGACAGCTGCATGAAATATCTTGTAGATCAAGATTAGGTAAACATACAACCATTTAATTGAGCCATGACATGACAAAACCAACAAAGTGGTATGTGTGCCGCGTGAGGACTCAGATCAGCCTGGACATTTCACCAGTTTGATCTTAGTCTTTGCTGTTGGCATGGAGGTAGCTTTGACCATTAGCTACCGTTTAAACACAAGGCAAAGACTCTGATCAGACTGGGTGGATGCCCAGGCTGAGCTGGTGTCACTGGGCCATATTCCACTTTGTTGGTTTAGTTGTGTCGTGGCTCATATATACAATGGTTTCTTAGGTTTTCATGCACAGAATTTTGCAGTTGTTGCAAGTCAATATAAAATCATTTGGGAGGAGGTGTTTATTAGAGTGTGTGGGGTGGGGCATTTATTTGGATTACTATGGTACTTGATTGTTTCTATGTTGATAAGATTAGTGATTCACATGCAGTTGGACCTTTTGATTTGTTTTAGATATCTTGAAGTCTGGTGGTAATGCTGCTGATGCTGCTGTTGCTGTAGCAGCAGCCCTCAATGTCACTGAACCAACTGGCACGGGACTTGGGGGTGATGCCTTCTGTCTGTTCTACAATAATCAAACCAAGAAAGTACAAGCTTTAAATGGAAGGTATGTACTGGAAAAATTCTAAGTATTTGGACAGATAGGTCTGAGCAAACAGTGCAGACCCAGATCAGATTTCTCTTTAATTTATTTTCTTATATATTTCCCTGTAAAAAATGATATGTTGTTGGTTCTCAGTAACTTTGCATCAGTCCCACTATTCTAATGAGGTCCAACAATACATATGTTAAGGTGATGGGTAAGTTTGAATGCTTCTCCACTACTTGTACAAATGAAGATAAATAACTCTTATTTTATAACTTCCTGTTTGCTTCTCTGGATGGCAAAGGCTTTCCAAAAGGAGGCATACTCTTAAAAGAAAGATTTGCTCCTAGAGGAGCAAAGTCTTTCCTTTAAAGAGTTGATCCCTATTGAGAAAGGAGTCAAAATTGAAATTGGCATAATTGCTTCCCCTGAAGCATGCTTATTCATCTAAATTGAGAAATTATATAGAAAAAAAAGAATAAAAATTATTAATTATGGCATATATAGAAAAAAAAGAATAAAAATTATTAATTATGGCACTACTAAATCTGGACAGCTGTGCTGGTACATGTATACAGTATCTGAAACAAAATGGATCTTTTTATCTGCTTTATTCCAAATATATGTAGGGTCTTTCAGCTTACGTGGTCATTGCTATTCATAAGAATCCAAAAGTATTGATAGTCTTTCAGTGTCATTGCATGTTTATAATATTTCAATCAGTACTCGCCTTGTTTTCCCATAATATAATGAAATTTGCCTTGATTCCTTTATAGTGGCCGGGCACCTGCTTCTCTGACATTAGACTATGTAAAGAGACAAGGATACAGTCTGGACAATGCAGACGACATTCCTCTGAATCATGGTCTCACTGTCACAGTTCCTGGTGCTGCAGCAGCTTGGTGTGATACTGTGGAAAAGTTTGGAAATGGCAAGGTAGTTTTTAACCGTTTAAGCTCCAAAAATGAAAATAGTTGAATTTGCAAACAGTGTAGATCCAGATGAGGCAGCTCATACTGAGCTGCCTCACATTGTTCTACACTGTTTACTTTACACACTATTTTTTGAATTCTCAATATGAAAAATCTTGGACAATTTTGTTGTTGTTGAAATTTTGCAGATTTTGTTGCAAGACAGAGGCAAGACATAGATATTACTTTTCCCATGGTGGTGGCAGCTTAATTAATATGTCCAGTTTTTGGCTTGCCGTCTCGGCGGCAAGCCAGTATTCAAGTGGTTTAGTGATACCGAGTTATTTTCGGCAGAAACGATACGTCACACTTAGTCGGAAAATACCTGGAGAGTGTAAACTGCAGTGTTAGCGCAAAGCATTAGCTTTTCCAAAAATCATGCAGCGGCGTCGCGAAAAATAGGCCTTAGGGCATCGCATAATCTGACTAGTCAGAGCAGCCGGCACACTGTCCAGTGCCGGTGCCTTCATGGGATCTGATCAGTCTTTTTCGGCATAAATATTCTTCATGATGATCCATGATGCAGACATCTTTCATGCTGAGGATAGACTGATAAGACTGCGCTTATGCCGGAGTGGGCTGATATGTGTATCTGTAAAAGCCGAAAGAGCTGGGTTCAAATTTATTGTTTAGATTTAGAAACAAGCGCTTTTGACGATTTTCTTCTCTTATCACATTATTTCTTCTTTTGATGCCAAGTTCAGATGTGCCAAGATTCCATAGACATGGGTTTGAAACAGTCTTTCCTAAACTTTTGATTCAGACTAAATGTGATGACTCAACAGCCGTAAAGAAAAGACTTGAAATAGGTCCATATAGTTATTTAACTTGAGGCATGCCTAAACCAGCCGGCCAAAACGTTGGAAAACTTTTTTTTTTTTTTTGTTATTGTGTGTGTGTGTGTGTGTGCGTGTGCACGCGTGCATGTGTGTGTGTATTTCCTCAATTTGTTTATCAAATAAATTCTACACTTGTTTTACCTTACACCCGTGGACAATGCCACCATTCAAGAAGTTAGAAATTAAATATACTGAACGTCAAAAGAAACGCATACAATGTATACGCCCAATTTATTTGAAGGTATAGGTATATACTCCTATTTAGACATTTTGAGTTACTTTGTTTATGATATTCCGACTGAATGAGCACCTTAACGCATCGATATTCCATAAACTTTAGAGACCAGAACGCTTGCTTTTGTGATGGGGTTAAACTTAAAGTCACCATACTTTCAGAAGCTGAATTTTGAATTCCATATATGCTCAGCTGATTATTTTCTCCAGACATAACGTCCGCGGCAAGGGTATGAAACAGCGAAAAAAATCAAAGCAGTCGAACCTTGCCTTTTTGAGAAACAATCAGGTGAAAGTTGGCAGTAGAAACAGTAACACTGGCTTACCATTGGATTTCCATAGACCTTTTAACACCCTGTATTTCTTTAAAAGAGCAGAAACCATTCATACGAAGAGGTTAAATGAATTTAACAAGAAATGAATTTAACAAGAGTAAAATAAAAAGATTTGCAAAGAAATTATTCGTAGCACTGCAGAACTTTTGGTGTTATTGGACTTCCCATTTTGCTATTTGTTTAATCACAAGGGAGATAATTTGACAATTGTTCAACTTCAAAGTGCTGTCATGTTCCTAAGAAGAATACCATGGTAATAAAACCGACGTTTTTTTTCATAATCACACATCAGAGTCGTGTTTTGGAAACAATTTGTTATGCCGCCAAAGGAAAGACAACTCTTACAACAACTTTGAATGTTTCACGATAAATTGAGATAACTCTTTTATCCAAGTTTAATTTTGCAAGAAGGTAAGTTTATATTGTTGGCAGACGTCAGTTGTGTTTTCTGCTATATATGATTTAAAACCATAAATCAGCTGACAGAAGAAAACTGAACCTAAACTTGTATGCGTTTCTTTTGGCGTTCAGTATACTTTGCTAAATAAAAGTAAGCAACAGAAAGTGCACTAACAATCGGGTTCACTTCAATAACAACTCATGAAAATTTCACTGTTTTAGCTGTGCAAGCCTTCCTTTTAAAAGGAAATTTTATCTGGTCTAGCTCTCTTTTGTGACAATGCACAGACAGGCGAGACATAGCATTCTGCATATTGTTATGTTAAATGTCATTTTGACACTTTGTTCATGTAAAATGGTATCCAGATCTGTTCATTGCACCGGAAAGTGGGATATATCAATTTAAAATGTTTTAGTATGTAATTTGTGCATTTCTAGGATTAAGATGTACAAAACTCTGTCACTGTGTCTGAATTTAAATTTGAAATTTATCAAGTTTAACATCTGACCAGTTTTCATTTTATTGATTGTCATCAAACTCTGACTTCAGTAAATATTTTTGGTCTATTGCAGCTGTCTCTACAAGAAATATTAAAGCCGGCTATAGATTTAGCTGAAAGTGGATTTCCCGTCCAGAAGATAACTGCAAATTCATGGGAGAGAGGTAGGTGAGACCCTTAAGCTCTGTCTGTAAACACTTTTTGTTATTGCATCTCCTCAGAGACCACAGGGAGGAATTTCTCAAAACTTGCCTGGGATGTTCTCCTCAGAAAACCATTTTGTTTGGTCATCCTGAATGGCCATATGGCAGCCTTTTTGAAAAGTGAAAAAAGAGTAAAAAAAAAACTTTCAAATAGAATTTGTATTTTCACTGGTGGTAATATCAGCATTATAAGAATGCAGTTTAATTGATTTGTTTTCCAGGTAGTGGCTGGTTGAATGAGCCATCTAATAAACATGGTAAAGACATGTTAATTGATGGGAAAGCACCCAAACATGGTCAGATTATGAAGATGCCCAAGCTTGCTCAAACATTTAAGGTACTTGAGTTTTAGGTTCTTTTTTATACCCCGCCACACGTTAGTGGCGGGGTATTATGTTTTCACTTTTGCTGTCCTTGTGTCTGTCCGTCCGTAGTACGTACGTACGTACGTCCGTCCATCCGTCCACACTTCGTTTCCGTTCGATAACTTAAATATTTATCAACGGATTTCCTTCAAATTTTGCATATGCATTTGTACCGAGAATGTCTCATTATTAATGGGTAAATTTCGTTAATTTCTGACAGAGTTATGGCACTTGTGAATGTACAGAACATGGTTTCTGGCCTCTAGTTCCTTTACTACTTGGAGTATCATGATGAAACTTCACAAACATGATCAAAGTAACAAAAGCTTTGAATGAGCACAGAAATTTTATCATTGGGGGTTATCTGCCCCTGCCCTGGGACTATATACATGTATAAAATCATGAAAAATTCCATATAAAATCAGAGTTTGAAGCAATTTTTCTGAAACTTTCAGCAAATGATCAGAGTGATGAAAGCCTCCAGTGATGCTCAAATTTACCCCATGGGAGTTATCTCCCCCTGCCTCCCCGGCTATATACATGCATAAATCTGGAAAAATTGGTGTGTGAAAAAGGTTTGCAGTGGCGGGGTATCACGCAGTCGTTTGCGATGCTTTTATACCATGTTAGTTTCAAAGTACAGGAAGAGCTACATGTTGTCACTTTGGCATCAGTGTCACCATCTTCATCAACAATTGGATGCAGAGCTCCAGATAAGGTTTGCTTTTGGGGATAATTCTGAGATCTGGGGCTAGTTGTTCAAAACTAACGATGTTGTTAGTTAACGTTTCATTAAATTTCAAATGTTAATATCTCAAATACGCCAATAGTTTTTGTTGAAAAATTGTGAGAAGCTTTTGGTTGAAAAAAGTGAAAAGCTTCTCACATTTAAAAAAAAAAAAATATCTGTATATTTGATTATGAAGTTGTAAAGCACTTTTGACCTCATAACGAGCTTGTTGGGCTAATGAAGCTTTGAACAACCGGGCCCAGTTTGCTTACTGCCACGGTTCTAATGAGGGGTCTCAACATATATCTTTATGGAGAAATACCAAAATTATCCCTAAATTATCAATGTTGCCACTTCTTATCTGGAGTAATGTTGGATGTCTGATTAGAAATTTATGACAAGTTGATAAGGTGAGTTAATGCTACTTTGTGACATTTCTTGTTACATGTATGCTTTGCTACACTTAAAATTAGGATTTTGTGGTCTTCATGAAAATGATTTGTTGATTATGGCTTTCGTATATTTGTGTCAATATTTTCCAGCTTGATTTGTAAAATAAGTAAAATACATGTAAATGTTTATAGCAAAACAAGGCTTACACAGTATGCTGGCATACAAAATCAACTCTGTTCAACATAGTGTCAGTTAATAAGGTTCTTTATATACAGTATATGAACAAATAGCGGAGAATAGAGTAATGTGTTGACTAATCTAAGTCATGACTGTTTGCTCGCTGAATAAGGGCCTTTTCATATGTATAGAAACCTCATATGAGCTGCATTGTTAGAATGGGAATAGTCTGAAAGTACAGTCAAACATGCTTATGTGGTCATCTCTATTAAGGGATCACCTGCCTTGAGCAGCCACCTTTTTTGGGTCCCTTAAACGAAAATGCAGTGCAAATGAGCCTGTATTAAGGGGTCATCTATCTTAAGCAGCCACTTTTTGTCCTTCCCTTGGGTGACCCCTTAAGACAGGTTTGACTGTATTAAAATTTGACTAGGGACAGGTAGCTTTTCTTAAATTGTACATTTTTGTCTGACCTGTGACTAGCAAAAGTGAGACACAGGTATTACTTATCTGGTGTCATTATTGTTGGCTGTGGTCATGTAACTTTGGGTCAAGTTTTCTTGTTTAGCTCTCTTTTGTGACAAGTGGACAGGTGTGAGATGCAGCATTCCTCAGAATTCTTGTTTATCTTTTCAGGAACTAGGAGAAAAAGGAAAGTCTGGTTTTTATGAAGGCCGAATAGCTCAAGCTATCGGTGATACAGTCCATAGTCATGGTGGAGTGATGTCCCTTGATGACCTTAGGAATCACAGGTCAACTTTTGAAGAGCCAATCAGTGTTAGTTATAAGGGTTACAGAGTGTGGGAGGTGCCACCCAATGGGCAGGGTATTACAGCATTGATGGCTCTCAATATACTGGAGGAGTTTGACCTAAAAAGTAAGTGGTCATAATTAAAATATAATTATTGCAGATGTTTTCTTTAATTGCCTATTTTACAGTGCCAAGCTTCAGTTAGGAATTATTAAGGTGAATGCTTACACTTTCAGGGGAAGGAACTGTGTCATTTTTAATTTTGCCTCCCTTCTCTGTAGGGAGTCAACTCTTAAAGGAAAGAATTTGCTCCTCTAGGAGCAATTTCTTTCCTTTTAAGAGTAGACTTCTTTTTACAAAGGTTTTGTTGTACAGTGAAGCAAACAAGTCAAAAAACTTATTTCTATTTGTAAAAATGGTGGAAAAACATGGTGGTGTACCTGAAATGCTGATATTTTCTATATTTCTTGAAACATGTATGGTGCTGAAGGAAGTAACAGTTTTTGCTTCAGGCCATGGCCACAGCACCATGTCTGTATATATTTACTGTAGCTATATATGAGCAGCGACACATGAAAACTAACAATGTGGTTGTGCACCCAGCGCAGACTCCGATCAGTCTGAGCATCCACCCAGTTAGACCAGACTCTTCGTTAAGTGCTCAAAGGGTAGCTAAGGGTCTAAACTACCTCCATGCGGACAGTGAAGTCTCTGATCAGACTGGGCAGATGCCCAGGCTGATCTGAGTCTGTGCTGGGCAAACCACCACTTTGTTGGTTTTCTCATGTCGCGGCTCATGTGTATTAGTTTTGTAGGTTTCATTTTGCCACTGTGCCCTTCCATCCAGCAGTAATGTATGTATCTGTTGAACATAATGCTGTTTGAATTAACACTTGAAGTGCGAAACATGAAACAAACATTGTAGATCCAGATGAGGTGGCTCATAATGAGCTGCCTTGTCCGGATCTGCACTTTGAATTTTCAGTATGATATAGCTTGAACAAAACATTTTTTGAAATTTTGCATATGTAAATTTTGTCGTCTGCTTTTTGGTGCTTTAAGGATTAATTATTTCTTTGTCAGGTCTTGGTCATAACACAGCAGAATACCTACATATTCTTATAGAAGCTCTCCGTCTCAGTTTTGCTGATGTCATCTGCTACTGTGCTGATCCGACTGCTGTCCAGGTACCTGTAGAACAACTGTTATCTAAAACATATGCAGCTGAAAGAAGAAAGCTTATACATTCTGACAGGTACATATTCTATTTACCTCGAGAATTTGGACACCTTAATGTACAACTGCCATTTTTCCAAAATTTGAGGATTTTTTTGACTGGTGGCATGTCAAAAATTGTCAGCATCTTGGCTCACAGAATAGACCAAGATCAGTCATCTCAAGTCTGATCTGTGTGTACAATGTTGGTGAATCAGCATATGCCACCTCATCTGGCTCTTCACTGTTTGCTTATACATGTAATTCTTTTTGTCATCTTTTTCACATACTTAACCCATTTCATTCATACCCCTTTAGGAGTATCTGGGCAAACAGTTTGGATCCAGATCAGGCCCCACAAATGTGGGGCCTGATCTGAGATCCAAACTGTTTGCTGCCTAGACATCATTTCTACAGTAGTTAGTTAGACCAATATTGTCAACATATTCTTGATTTTTGATGCAGACGACAATTTCAGCAGACGACAAAAATACCCAGAATGCAATGGGTTAAGGGTTTAAAATTTGATTCCTTCATTTACTGAATTCATCTTTTGCTGTTTCCTTTGACTGTATCTATGAAATTAAAATTTGCTTTTTGTCACCTTTCAGAGCCATTCCAGAAGTGTCAAAGGGTAAACTCAGTAGTGGCAGTGACACAGTCTACTTCAGTGTCACAGACAAAGACGGCAATGCATGCTCCTTCATCAACAGTAATTATACAGGGTTTGGAACGGGGCTGGTCCCTGAAGGATGTGGTTTCACACTACAGAACAGAGGCCTTAACTTCTCCCTTGATCCTAGTCATCCAAATGTTCTTGCCCCAAATAAAAGACCCTTCCATACTATTATTCCTGCCATGGTTACTTCAGATAAAACAGGTATTGAATTATTATCATATGCATTCACTGGTAAAGGCTAAATACATATAACTTTTCCGAATTCTGCGGAAAGCCATATTGCACTTGCCTTGCATTTCTAGTTGTAAGTACAAAAGCTTTCAAAGCAGTTTTCTTATCCTTCAAGCAAAGTTTGATGACTGTATGTTATTGTATGAGAAATTAATAGAATCTATGATGCCGTTCAGGTTGAAACAGGGAAAGCTCATGCCAGTTTTCCGATGATGTATAGTCTTGTGAGGCTTGCCAAGCATGAGACTTAAATAATCTGAAAATAAGCCTGAGATTCCTTATTGAGGTCGCACACCATTATTGATTATTTGTCTCAACCATTATGTTCGCATACCAGTACATGTACTTTATTTCAAGAAAATCTGTTGAACAGTTTTTGAGATAAGCGATTAGCTTTTTGACAAAAAATACAAATTACCCTGCTGGGTAAAACTGAATATATGTGTCAACTGCTCTCTTATGCTGCATTTAATTAAATTGAAGCAAAAATGGGCAAAAACTCATAAAAAGATGGCAAAAAATATCAAAAAGGGACATAACTCAGACAAAAGTCAGAATTTAAAATTGAAAGCTTACTGCATATCTTTATGTCAGTGTATTCACATTCTAACTTCAAAGAAGTCTGTCAAAGGATCTTGGGGGTGTTATGATAAAAAGCTTATTTTTATGAAAAATACACAGAGGCATAACCCAGCATTAAAACCCTTATAAACCGAAAAATTTGTACCAGCGCTTTTTTCTTATACTGCATGCATGGACAAAATTTGAAACAAATCAGAGCAAATTCGATATGTTTCAAAATTAATGGACAATTGTACAAAAGGAAGGATAATATCAAAACACTATACACACACCGGTCGAGGGGGGAGCAGAGCTGGGAGGGGGAGAAGCGGGGAAGACATTCAAAACAGAGCATGATATAAAGGTTTAAGGTTTCAGATGACATTGCAGTAATTGATTCTATCTTTTCAAGGGAACCAGGTTTGATGATCAGTCATAGTGTTAACCAGAAACAGCCAGGTGCTAAGATTAAGGTGAATAAAGACAAAGTCATCAGACTGTAAATAATAGGATACAAAAATTGACAAAATGATCAAACAATGAAATATAATCAGACATAAACCATAAACTGGTTCTACAGTGCAGAAGTCTGTCTAAGGAAAGAAGTATATTTTAAGTTTAATGGTTGCAAATTATCATTATCAGTCAAAAAGGTCCTATGTTTACAGGAGAGTTACTGGCCAGTTATGGAGTAATGGGTGGTTTCATGCAACCCCAGGGCCATGTCCAAGTGCTTCTCAACATGGCAGAGTTTGGTATGGACCCTCAACAAGCCCTAGATGCACCAAGATTCTGTGTTGGTCATGGGCACAGGTTGGTAGCAACACTGTCATAACTTATCATTCATATTCAGTTCTAAGATTACATCACAAGCATATTAACCCATTGCATTCTGGGTATTTTTGTTGTCTGCTGAAATTGTCGTCTGCATCAAATCAAGAATATTTTGACAATAATGGTCTAACCAACTCTTGTAGAAATGATGTCTACGCAGCAAACAGTTTGGATCTCAGATCAGGCCCCACGTTTGTGGGGCCTGATCTGGATCCAAATTGTTTGCCCAGATACCCATAAAGGGGTATCCCTAATGGAATGGGTTAAGAACCCATTTGATAAATTCAACCATGCAGATAGTCATTTTTTGTTTGTTTAAGAAATAGTTCAGCTCTAGCAGTGGATTGTTGGGTAATAATTCATATATCTACTTACAACTGACCAACAAACAGTGAATTATTACCCAACAATTCAATGCTAGAGCTGAACTACTTCGATTCTAACACTCAAACAAGAGGGCCATGAGGCCCTGATCCGCTCACCTGAGCAATTGACAAAGTGGCTTTTTCTTATGTCTGAAATTGTCAAAATATGAGTCTAGGGTCAAAAGTCAAAGACTGACCATGACCTCTTGTACTCATAAATCTTCATGTGCTAATATACATTAAGACAACTATATATACCATTTTTTAGACCAAAATCTTCAAAACTTTCCATGAAATCTTATGTTCTAGCATTTTCCCATATTTGACCATGCTGCAAAAAAGGTCAAGGTGAACCCAAGGTCATCATTTGAACAGTCTTGGAAGTACTCTAGTACTCCATGCTACTTACCAAGTTTCAAGGCCAAAGGCATATTGGTTCTGGAGAAGAAAAATATCAAATGTTTATACCATAAATGGGTATGTCGGCCATGTTGGTCATGTGACCTGGACCATTTGAACACATTTTTGTTCCCTCAACCCCTGGAGGATCTTTATGAAATGTGACTACAATTGGCCCTTTGGCTTTTGAGGAAATGTCTGAAAATGTCAAAATATGAGAGATCTGTGTCAAAGGTCAAAGAATGACCTTGACCTCTTGTACTCATAATTCTTCATGACCTCATTAAGATGACTGTATATACCAATTTTTAGGCCAAAATCTTCAAAAATTCCCATGAAAGCTTATGTTGTAGCATTTTGCCATATTTGACCTTGCCATAAAAAGGTCAAGGTCAAGCAAAGGTCATAATTTGAACAATCTTGATAATACTGGAGTACCCAATGCTACATACCAAGTTTCAAGGCTATCGGTCAACTGGTTCTGGAGAAGAAGATTTTTAAAGGTTTTTATCATATATAGTCATGGCGGCCATGTTGGTCATGTGACCCAGACCATTTGAAGAAATTTTTGTTTCCTCAACCCCTGAAGGCTCTATATGATATTTGGTTACAATTGGCTTTTAAAAAGAAGTTTGAAATTGTCAAACTATGAGAATTCAGGGTCAAAGGTCAAAGAATGACCTTGACCTCTTGTACTTATGAATCTTGATGTACTCATTAAAATGACTGCATTTTCCAATTTTTAGGCCTAAATCTTCATAACTTTCCATGAAATCTTACGTTCTAGCATTTTCCCTTATTTGACCTTCCCGTAAAATGGTCAAGGTCAACCCAAGGTTATCATTTTGAACACTATCGATAGAACTGAAATACCCAATGCTTCATACCAAGTTTCAAGGCCATCGGTCAACTGGTTCTGGAGAAGAAGATTTTTAAAAGTTTTTATCATATATGGGCGTGGTGGCCATGTTGGTCATGTGACCTGAATCTTTTGAACAAAATTTCATTCCCTCAACCCCTGGAGGCTCTATATGAAATTTGGTTACAATTGGCCCAGTGGCTTTGGAAAATATTGTTTGAAAATGTCAAAATATGAGAGTTCTGGGTCAAAGGTCAAAGAATGACCTTGACCTCTTACACTCATAAATCATCATGTACTCAACTGCATTTACCAATTTTAGGCCTTACTCTTCAAAACTTTCCATGAAATCATATGTTCTAGCATTTTCCCATATTTGACCTTGCAGTAAAATGGTCAAGGTCAACCCAAGGTCATAATTTGAACAATCTTGGTAGTACTTGAGTACCCAATGCTACATACCAAGTTTCAAGGCCATCGTTCAATTGGTTCTGGAGAAGAAGATTTTTAAAGGTTTTTACCATATATGGGCGTGGCCGCCATGTTGGTCATGTGACCTGGACAGTATGAATAAATTTTTGTTCCCTCAACCCCTGGAGGCTCTATATGAAATTTGGTTTCAATTGGCTCAGTGGCTGTTGAGTAGATTGTTCGAAATTGTCAAAATATGAGAGTTCTGGGTCAAAGGTCAAAGAATGACCTTGACCTCTTAAAGTCATAAATCTTCACGTACTCATTAAGATGACTGTAGATACTGGTTTTTAGCCCAAAATCTGCAACAGTTTCCAAGATATCTTATGTTCTAGCATTTTGCCATATAAAAGCACAAGGAAGCAAATTTGACCTTGCCGTAAAAAAGGTCAAAGTCAGCCCAAGGTCATAATTTGAATAATCTTGGTAGTACTCGCGTACCCGATGCTACATACCAAGTTTCAAGGCCATCGGCCTATTGGTTCTGGAGAAGAAGATTTTTAAAGGTTTTTACCATATATGGGCGTGGCGGCCATGTTGGTCATGTGACCAGGACCGTTTGAACAACTTTTCGTTCCTAAGGTCCCAGGAGGCTCTATATGAAATTTGGTTACAATTGGCCCAGCGGTTTCAGAGGAGAAGTCGTTTGAAATTGTGGACGGACGGACGATGGACGGACGACGGACGACGGAGCCTTACCATCCTATAAGCTCCCCCGGAGCCGCTGGCTCAGGTGAGCTAAAAACGAAGAAAAGTATTCTTTTCCATCAAGTTCTCCCAATCTTTCTGCCAGCGGGTCCATGCTCCTGCCAGTATTCTTAACTGTATCTAAGATAAACGTATGTTATTCATGGCGATTTTAGAAAGAAAAAGAGACTTTACACCAACGTCTCAAAACATCACAAATTACATCAGTAATTGCCAGTGACGTCAGCAATTAAATGCACACGCTCCAACACAGTGAATTGCTGCAGAATAAAACACAGAACACAGAAATTTTCCATTGTTGCTATAGGCACACTGTGTTGGAATAGTCTGTAACTATAGCTTACTAGTATGAATAATCTTAACCAACCATCAACATTGCCTTCAGCTAGATAAGAAAGAAGTCCTGTTTAAAAAGAGTGTCACAGTTGTTTTCTTTACTATTCTAGCAAAAGTTAAACTCTTTCTATTTTAAACAAGCCATCTATAATTGAGGTATGACAAGGAAGGGTACAACCCCCCTGCTCTGCTATGACCAGTCTGCACATTGGACTGCAGTATTTCAACCTCATCACGCCTACCAATCGCTCTCATGCGAAACCACGGTTTAGAACGCCAATCCATGAGAGGAGTTCCCGGTTTTGCAGGAGAGGAGCCAAATCGTAAACAAATTTGACATCGGCACAAGGTTTGAGGTATTTATTTTCTCTGAAAACTATTTATGCAAAATATAAGAATTCTATTTTGTCACATTTAGATTGTTTCTTCGACACATGAAAGTATTAGGCACATGGTCTTGCATTTTTCCAGATATACATTTAGTACGGCGGAGTACGTGTTCAAGTTCAGTCTCGGCGATATATACATGTAGGGAAAAGTCGCATTCTCTTGCTTGGTTTTAAGTCTCTTACCTTGGCAGTCGCAAAGAAGTGAACAGAACTACTGTATGGGTGAATCCAAACGTTGGAAGATAGCTTTCCGTGATGGACAGTTTAGAATTTTGAAAATATACGCAAAACCTTGGCATCGTCAGCCCGGTTCCGCATGAGATAATAGAAAATATAAGGAATTTTTATCAAACATAAAAACAGCTTCTGGACAATAATTGGATCAAAACTAATATGAACTCTGTGATAAATCATTATTTTATACATTGCAGATGACTTTCTGGCTGTTTTTATTCCCCGTTTGTCTTTTAAGGCCTTATGCAAACCCTCTTTCAAACCCTCTTGCATGCCTCAGAAACAGACAAACGGGGATTAAAACAGCCAGAAAGTCATCTGGAATGTATAAAATAATGATATATCTCAGAGTTCATGTTAGTTTTGATCCAATTATTGTTCAGAAGCTGTTTTTGTGTTTGATAAAAAATCCTTATATTTTCTAATATCTCATGCGGAACCGGGCTGACGATGCCAAGGTTTTGCGTATATTTTCTAAATTCTAAACTGTCCATCACGGAAAACTTAATTCCAACTTTTGGATTCACGTATACAGTAGTTCTGTTCACTTCTTTGCGAATGCCAAAGTCAGAGACTCAAAATCAAGCAAGAGAATGCGACTTTTCCCTACATGTATATATCGCCGAGACTGACCTTGAATGCATGCTCCGCCGTACTAAATGCATATCTGGAAAAATGCATGACTATGTGCCTGATCCTTTCATGTGCCGAAGAAACAATCTAAATGTGACAAAATAGCATTCTTATATTTTGCATAAATAGTTTTCAGAGAAAATAAATACCTCAAACCTTGTGCCGATGTCAAATTTGTTTACGATTTTGGCTCCTCTCCTGCAAAACCGGGCACTCCTCTCATGGATTGGCGTTCTGAACCGTGGTTTCGCATGAGAGCGATTGGTAGGCGTGCTCATGCAGTACCCTTGTTAAGGTGTTTGGATGCTCTTTCAGGGGAAGCAGCTCTGCTACTTTCATGCTTGCCTCCCTTATCTATGGGGGTTACCCTGTTTGGAAGGGCCAATTTCTCTAGGGAAGCAAACAGGAAGTCACAAAAGTAATGGTGGAAAAAGATGGTGTGCCCATACACCTTAAATAAAGTCTTTGCTTAACCCTTAAAGCGCCAAAAAGCAGACGACAAAATTTACATCTGCAGAATCTCAAAAAATGTCTTGTTCAAGCGATATCATATTGAGAATTCGAACACTAGACGGCAAACAGTGTAGATTCAGATGAGGTGGCTCATTATGAGCCACCTCATCTGGATCTACACTGTTTGCCAATTCAATAATTTTAATTTTTGGCGCTTTAAGGGTTAATTACTTGCATACAACTAGTGATTTTTAGCTCACCAGAGCCGAAGGCTCCGGGGGAGCTTATAGGATAGGCAGTGGTCCGTCGTCGTCGTATGTCGTCGTCTGTCGTCTGGCGTCGTCGTCTGTCGTCCGTCAACACTTTTAAACGACATCTCCTCTGAAGCCACTAGGCCGATTAGGCCCAAATTTCATCGTTGGCATCCTTGGGATGGGGGATTGAAAGTTTGTGTTTTTTATGAAAATTGGCCTTTTAGTTTGGTTGCTATGGCAACTTAGACTTCCCATTGACTTATAATGGGGAAAATTGAAAAATGGCATTTTCTGCCAGGCCATTGCATATATGTTGATAAAACTTTTATAGAAATGTTCCTTGAGAAGTCTTCTATCAGCTATATGTTTTTTGGCCCACTGCTTCTTTTATTGGTTGCCATGGAAACCGAAATGCAAAAAAATGGAAATAATACTTAAAAAATTATATCCTCTGAAGCCACTGGGCCAATAAGGCCCAGATTTCATCTGTGGCATCCTTGGGCTTGGGGATTGAAAGTTTGTGTTTTTTATGATCATGGGCCGTTTAGTTTGGTTGCTATGGCAACTTAAAGTTCCCATTGACTTATAATGGGGAAAATTGAAAAATATCATTTTCTGCCAAGCCATTGCAGATATATTGATAAAACTTTTATAGAAATGTTCCTTGAGATGTCTTCTATCAGCTATGTATTTTTTTTTGGCCCACTGCTCCTTTTATTGGTTGCCATGGAAACAGAAATGTAAAAAAAAATCTTCTCTTAAGCCACTGGGCAAATAAGGCCCGGATTTCATCTGTGGCATCCTTGGGCTGGGGGATTGAAGGTTTATGTTTTCTATGAAAATCCGCCCTTTAGTTTGGTTGCTATAGCAACTTATAGTTGCATTGACTTATAATGGGGAAAATTGAAAAATGGCATTTACTGCCAAACCATTGCATATATGTTGACAAAACTTTTATAGATTGTTCTTTGAGAAGTCTCTTATTAGCTATGTGTTTTTTTTTCCCACTTCTCCTTTTATTGGTTGCCATGGAAACCAAAATGCAAAAAAATGGAGAAAAAAAATACTTAAAAGAAAAATTATCCCCTCAGAAGCCATTGGGCCAATAAGGCCCAGATCTCATCTGTAGTATCCTTAGGCAGGATGATTGAAAATTTATGTTTTTTGTGTTTTTTTTTAAAATCCGCTCTTTAGTTTGGTTACTATAGCAACTTAGGGTTGCATTGACTTGCAATGGGGAAAATTAAAAAAAGGCGTTTACTGCAATCAGTATATAGAAAATAGTTATGTATTTTGTTATCAACTGAACAGACTGTCAGACTGAGACTTTGTAGTCGTATATTTTGTATTAGCCTGTACGAATTGACAGCAATTTTGAGCCTATACAAATTTGATAGCAATTTTGAGCTAGAGATCTGGTGAGCTTTGTGGCCCGTGGGCCTCTTGTTTATGTTTTTTTTGCATTTGTTTTAACTGTTACATGTCCTTTTCAGGATGCACAAAGGTAGTTTGGAACATACTAGCATTGAAAAAGGAATACCCATGGATGTTGTTAGGAAACTTGAAAAAATGGGCCACATTATAACAAGTGATGTTGGTGGATATGACAGATTCTTGTTCGGAAGGGGACAGATTATTGCTCGTGGTGAATGGCCCTTTAATCCTGTTTCTGGGAAGGATCAACATGTTTATTGGGCAGGCTCAGACCCGAGGGCAGATGGAGTTGCAATTGGATATTAAAATTGAATTTACCGTAATGTGCATATATATTGGGACACCTAAAAATAATGAATTTTCCATTTGGGACAAATGGAAAATTTATTATTTTAGGTGTCCCAATACTTAAGCACATTAGGGTATTCTTGAGGTTCGCAAATAAATCAGGACTTAACATAACCAGGAAAATATGGTGGTGCTAAAATGCCTTGTCTTGATCACAAGGTTATTGCAGCTTTGCGATATTAATCAGTGGATTGCCTGCATAGTTTGTAAATCATGCTCTATTGTTAACAGTAAAAATCATGCAACTTGCAGAAAATCATGCAACTGGCAGTAAATCATGCAACTGGCAACTAAGCAGCTCTATACAAAAGATTTCAGCTAATCAAGAGTTTTAATAAATGGACAACTGATGATGGACAGACTTTGAATGCCAGGAGGTGCGGCCATACATATGTTCCGGTGAGCCTCTTTGGATGCACTGGTATGCCCAACTGAAATAGAGGGAAGATTTTTATATAAACAGACAATGCATGCAGAAATGTATATCTTCATGGCAGTACCATTAGACAAGTTGTGGAATGCTAGGTCTCATAACAAAGTTTATGCTTCCGCTATCAACGGTGGAAAATACCTATTTCTTGTTTCTGGTAGGTGTGTGATAGAAGCCGGATTTGGGAATATGCAAGCGGGACATGCCTTGACCTGCATGTATATACGGTGGACTCTCATTATCTTAAACACTGATATCTCAAAGTACCCTCTTATATCAAAGAATATAGTTTTGAGTGGATTTCCTTCTTTTCTTTAGATTTCAACTCCTAATATCTCAAACTACTGGTATCCCAAAGTAAATTTTCTGGGATCAGAAAATTTACTTTGAGATACCAGTAGTTTGAGATGAACTTCGGCTTTGAGATATCAAGAGTTGACTGTACATGTATTTTGAAATCAACAGACTCTGGTAATTGTGTGGACAAATTTGACGTGTTCTGACCAGACTGCCAGCTGAAATGAGCATGTGAGCTTCAATATGCTGTGAGGCAGTAAGAATTGTTTTGCTGAACTTATGCTTTTGTGCAGAAATTAAAGTTTTATCTCAAACATGTGGATGTTGGCTAAATGGAGATCAGATGTACAGTCTCTTCTACAGACTTATTTCCAGAATTTCCAGTAAATTAAATGATCAGTCATTGAGAACTTAGATGTGTATTGGTGCAATATTCTTACTCAGGGTTTGTTAATCAGATATAGATATTTTTGTTAAACTTAAATGCAAGTTTTACTCAATTAAAATATGATAAAAAAAACAGTGCTTCACTCTTGACCTATTTTATATATGCTCTTTTGACTTTGCAAATTTTTAAACCCCAATTGTGATGGTCCAAGCCTTACCTACAGTTGTCAAACCTGGCAAAAAGTTTCTGCTTAGAATCCCCTGCTAGGGCACTACTGCAATTAGTTGTGCCCTTGACTTGTATTTCATGCTCTGTTGACTCAAAGAAAATGTTTACATCAATCAGATGTCTACAGTCTACACAAGCACCTAAGTCCACTTCTGTGAAACTGTACAACCTGCAGTCATCAAGCCAAGCAAAAAGTTGGTTCTTTTGCTTAAGCTGTCATTGGATGGGACAGCTTCCCTGTACTAGAGTTCCCATCACCTAAAAGCTGTTAAGTAAAAACTGTAACCAGAGATGAAAACAAGAGTATTAATAGTGATAATTTTGGGATATTTTTTATAAGCCAGTTTGAAAAACGGGACGTTGTTATGGCGCTGGCATCCGTCCAACCATCTGTCTTTCTATCCGTCCGTTGTAAACTTTTCATTTCCGGACAACTCCTCCTACAGTTTACATCCAATCGAGCTGAAACTTGGTATATAGTAAGACTATGAGGTGGACCAGTCCATATCGTTTCGAGGTTCCTCTCCAGTGATTTTTAGCGGAGTTACAGCCCTTTACTTAGAATTTTCGGGGTGTTTGTTTCCGGATAACTCCTCCTACAGCTTTCAACCAATTAAGCTGAAACTTTGTGAATAGTAAGACTACAATGTGGAGTAGGGCATATTGTTTGGAGGTTACGCTCCGATGATTTTTAGTAAAGTTACAGCCCTTTGAAAAAACTCGACTATGGCAGTTTGTATGGCAATTCTTTAGCATTCCATAACTTGGTTACTCTTTGGAATATCGTGATGAAACTTAATCGCAATGTATATGAGGTTAAGACAACGTGTCTCATACAAGAATGGCTACTCCCCTTTACTTAGTTTTTTAGTTACCTCCCTTTGATGATTTTGTCAGACTATATTGTACACCTCATATCTAACTAACCCTTTGGACTATTGTGATGAAACTTAAGAGTAATGTATGTTAGGTTGACACGATATGCCACATATAAGAACAAATGCCTCCCCTTATTTTTGGAGTAACCTCCCTTTGAACATTTTCTATGGCTATTCTTGTGCAAGCGATAAGTAGGCAACCATACAGAATATCTTGATGAAAATTTATAGCAATGTGTATTAGGTTGAGGCAGTGTGTCTTATATATGAGAATAATTGCTCCCCCTTCCTTATTTATGGAGTTACATCCCTTTGATTAATTCTACGGCTATTCTTGGTTAAGTCATTGCTAGGTAACCATATGGAATATCTTGAAGAAACTTAATAGTAATGTGTATTAGGTTGAGACAGTATGTCTAATAAAAGAATAATTGCTTCCCCTTCCTTTTTTTTTTGAGTTACATCCCTTTGATTACTTTTTGAAGGCTTAATTTTCTCTTGAGAACCCTTATGTTTGGAATATCTTGATAAACTTAATAGCAATGTAGACAAGGCTGGAACTGTGTGTATCATATTAGAATGGTTGCTCCCCATTACTTACTTTCAGAGTTATGTCCTTTTTATTATTTCTTAGACTATTTTTGTGGGGACCATTACTAGGTAATTGTTTTGGATATCTTGATGACGCTCTATTGCAATGTGCATTAGCTTGATACTGTGTGTTGAGTATGGGAATGGTTGCTTCCCCTTACTTAATTTTGGAGTAAGTATTTGCAGACTGTTCTTGTGCACACATTATTACCTGTTTGTGGCTGATTGTCAGGGATATAAATCTGCCCAAGGTACTGACTGGGCCCAAACTCACTCCAAAATGGGCGTATATATATTGCCCCGCTTGCGGAGCTCTTGTTATTTTGTTAACTTTCCATCAAAACATTTGTTGTGAGCCCTCATTAGAACCATCTCATTGAGGTGGTTCTAATGAGGGATCGCAACATAGGTTTTTACGGAGATCGATGAGGATGCCAACAACATTTGCAGGGCATGTCTACTAACTCTTCCTAAATGTTCAAATGGGTGTTGGACAGTTGCTATGAAATAAGTTAGTCAGGGCTTTGTTTCAAACAAACAGTAGTTCTATTTTGTCAGTGTTTTATTATAACAATTTTTAACAAAAACACAATGTCACAAATTACAACCCATGAATTATATATGTGGGCTATCACAGTTATGGATATTAATGGACATTATGGACGGAAAAATAATGTATGAACCCTTTGTATGCAGACAGATGCCTGCAAACACTGTAGACAGATTGCTGTCTGATCAAAAGCAGCACTGTCTGCCAATTAAAAAATAATTTTTCTTTACCCATGAATTATTGCTCATTAACACATGCTGGAGGGCAGATCACAAAATATTAGTTCATGATGGCGCAGCTGGAGTGAATTGATATTGATAACACAAGTTAATCATCAATAACTTACTGGTAAGAAATAAATTATTTCAATTCTAACATTTATTAAATGAAAATGCAAGGACACAGAGATGATTTCGCAGGGACATTTTTGAGGTGGACAGCAATTAGCCCAGCTCTGGGCCGGAAAATGCCCAGAAACAAGTTTCAATTTTCACGGCCCAGGCCTCACCTATTCCGCTACTGCTGGGTTTTTCATATAGTGCACAAAAGGAGAGCGGATTTCCGGAAGGGCGCATTTCGTCACACCGTAACGTGGTAGACAAATGTAGACAAATGCACTCAAGCCTTAGGATTACCAGATAGGAAAACCAATGTATCTGTTGAAAAAAAATAAGCACATCTTTTTTAAAAAAGAGAGTAAAGAATGTATACAGTGGAAATACAGAGGGAAAAAAAACACAAATACATGTAATGGATGTAGACATCTGAAAAAAAAAAATCAGCTTATCTTTCCAAAAAGCGTAACGAATGTTTACAATGAAAATATGTAGGTAAAAGCCATCCACTGCCTGTGAAAAAAAACCAGAGGGCCAATGGCCCTATATCGCTCACCTGAGCACTGAGGTTATGTTGGAAAAACTAAGTTGCCACAGCAACAAAACAACATGCACAACAGCAATAAAACACACCATTTATGTAGAGGATAATATCACAAACATTTATGCAAAAAATAAGCTTTATCCCCCCTTAATGGCTTCTGAGAAGAAGATCTTTGGCAAAAAAAAAAAATAAAAATAAATGAAAAAATTGAAAATTTGGCCCTTCAATTGCAACGGCAACCAATCAAAATCAGGTCTTTGGGCAAAATTCTTATAGCTGATAGAGGACTACTCTAGGAACATTTCTGTAAAGCTTTTGTCAAAATATCTGCCGTAACACAGAAATAAATACCAAATGTCCACTTTCCCCATTGTAAGTCTATGGAAACTTTAAGTTGCCATAGCAACCAATTCACATGGGCAATGATAATATGAAATATACTTTAGGTAGAGGCTAATGTTATTAATATGTATGCAAAGTATCAGCTTCATCCTCCTCATGGCTTCACTTTCCCCATTTTAAGTCAATGGAAACTATAAGTTGACATAGCAACCAAAGTTCTTATTGGGTTGGAAGAAAAAACAAAATTCATGTAGAGGCTTCTGTCATCAACATGTTTGCACAATATCAGCTTCATCCCCCATATGGCTTCTGAGCAGAAGATTTTTTCTTCTTTTTTTTTTCGAAAATTTACCCTATATTTTGCCATGGCAACCAATCAAATTCAGTGATTTGGAGAAAATTCATATGAAATATAGAGGACTATTCAAGAAACATTTCTGTAGAAAGAAAATCTAAATAAAAGCCGTGAGACAGCAAAAATTGACAATTTCCATTTTCCCCATTATAAGTCAATGGAAACTCTTAGTTGCCATAGCAACCAAACTGCTGGAGTAATTGCCATGAAAAACAGTAATTCTATAGAGGCTAGTACTAAGATTCTTTCTGTAAAGTTTGAGCTTTATTGGCCACACAGTTTATGCAGAGATGATTTTTTAATATTTTTCATTTTTAACTATTGGGTTGCAATGGCAACCAGAAAAATAGCCCATTTTGTATAAATTTAACAAGGCTGGTTAAAGACTACTCCAGGTACATTTCTATAAAAGTTTTGTCAAAATATCTGCAGTGGCATAGCAATAAATGCAAATTTTCTATTTTGCCATTATAAGTCAATGGCAACTTTAAGTTCCCATAGCAACCAAACTGCTAGAGCAATTGCCAAGAAAAACAGTACTTTTATAGAGGGCAGTGCCAAGATCCTTTCTGTGAAGTTTGAGCTTTATTGGTTGCATAGTTTCTGAGGAGATGATTTTTGAATATTTTTTCTATTTTTAACCATTCGGTTGCCATGGCAACCAGCCAAATTGTGAAATTGACAAAAATTTCATGTGGTTGATGGAAGACTACTCAAGGAACATTTCTGTAAAAGTTTTGTCAAAATATCTGCAGTGACATAGCAATAAATGCAAATTTTCAATTTTTCCCATACAAGTCAATGGAAACTTTAAGTTGCCATAGCAACCAAAGTTCCAAAGCAATTTGGATAAAAAACAGTATTATTGGTTCCCCCTGCCTATAGATGCTATATATGAAATTTAGTTACAATGGGCCTTGTAGTTTCAGAGGAGATGTCGTTTGAAAATGTTGACGGACGGACGGACGACGTACGACGGACGACGGACGACGGATGCCTGCCTATACTATAAGCTCACCTGTGAGCCTTCGGCTCAGGTGAGCTAAAAATGAGCACCTTTGTCTATAAAGCGTTACGAATGTAGACAATAGAATTTGATAGGGAAATTACCCAAGGAGGTGTAACGGATGTAACCAAGATATATCTTTCAGAAACAACAAAAAAAAAAAAAATATTAGCTCATCATTCAAAAAGTGTAACGAACGTATACAATAGAAATATATGTAGACAAGATATATCTAGTATGGAAAAAAAAACAGCACATTTTTCAAAAAAAGTGTAACGAACGTATACAATAGAAATATATAGGGAAATTCATCCCAGGAGGTGTAACGGATGTAGACGAGTATGATATATCTAGTGAGCAAAAATAAAATTAGCAAATATTTCAAAAAAAGTGTAACGAACGTATACAATAGAAATATATATAGGAAAACCCATCCCAGGAGGTGTTACGGATGTAGACAAGCAAAGATATATCTCGTGACGAAAAAAAAATCAGAACACCTTTCAAAAAAAGTGTAACGAATGTATACAATAGAAATATATAGGAAAACCCATCCCAGGAGGTGTAACGGATGTAGACAAGAAAAATATATACCAGAAAAAAAAACAGGCACATCTTTCAAAAAAAGTGTAACGAACGTATACAATAGAAATATATAGGGAAACCCATCCCAGGAGGTGTAACGGATGTAGACAAGTATGATATATCTAGTGAGGAGAAAAAATAAATCAGGACATCTTTCAAAAAAAGTGTAACGAACGTATACAATAGAAATATATAGGAAAACCCATACCAGGAGGTGTAACGGATGTAGACAAGTATGATATATCTAGTGAGGAGAAAAAATAAATCAGGACATCTTTCAAAAAAAGTGTAACGAACGTATACAATAGAAATATATAGGAAAACCCATACCAGGAGGTGTAACGGATGTAGACAAGATATACCTAGTGAGGGAAAAAAAAGGCAGCACATCTTTCCAAAAAGTGTGACGAACGTATACAGTAGTATTATATAGGGAAACCCATCCCAGGAGGTGTAACGGATGTAGACAAGAAAGATATATCTAGTGAGGAAAAAAAAATCAGAACACCTTTCAAAAAAAGTGTAACGAACGTATACAATAGAAATATATAGGAAAATCCATTCCATGAGGTGTAACGGATGTAGACAAGAAAGATATATCTAGTGAGGAAAAAAAATCAGCACACCTTTCAAAAAAAGTGTAACGAACGTATACAGTAGAAATATATAGGAAAACCCATCCCTGGAGGTGTAACGGATGTAGACAAGAAAAGTTAATGAAGTCAGGAAAAAAAAAATCAGCACATCTTTCAAAAAATAGCCATCAGAGGAGATGGCAAATCCCCCGACCGAAGACCCCCATGGGCCTTGGTAAAAAGGGTGCACTTCAAAACACATATTAGTAATATATTGTCGTTCTTTTATGCTTCTGATTGACCTTAACTGTTAACAGATGCATGATTATCTAACATTCAGACTAAAACAGTATTGTTGACTGTTAAAGAGAGGTAATATCTCAAACAGCCACCATATACACAAATGTATAGCATACGATACATTCAACTTTCAAAATGTGTGAATAATTTCTAAAGTACAAGCCCTACAAACCTAATTTTGAGCTCTCTAGTAAGTGAATTTGGACAAAGAATCCAAATCTGGAATTTTTTTTTTTTTTTTTTTTTTTTGGGGGGGGGTGTGGGAGGGGGCACGGGAATGTGGAGGGGTAAGAGAGAGTTAGGAACACTGATAAGATATCACAGCATGATCATCAATATTCTAAAAGGTTCACGGTTATTCAAATTCTGGAGCTGGCCAGGGTTATACAGTTATGGAGCAGAGACTCAAACAGCAGCTCAAACTACCAAAGGGAAATAATTCACTAGGTCTAAAAGCAAGAGTTATCATTCATGTATGAGACAAATTGTCATGACCTGTTCTGCATATCAGTGAAGTATCATGAAAATATTTCAAAAGGTATTCAAGCTATGGAGCGGACACTTAAAATCATCAAAGGGAAATAACTCCAAAAGTAAGAAAGCAAGAGTTGTCATTCTTGTTCGCGACACATCATCATGACCTGTTCTACATATCTGTGAAGTATCATGAAAATATTCCAAAAGGTATTCAAGTTATAGAGCGGACACGAAATCACACCTAAAACCATCAAGGGGTAATAACTCAAAAAGTAAGAAAGCAGGAGTTGTCTTTCTTGTTCGCGACACATCGTCATGACCTGTTCTACATATCTGTGAAGTATCATGAAAATATTCCAAAAGGTATTCAAGTTATAGAGCGGACACGAAATCATACCTAAAATGATCAAGGGGAAATAACTAAAAAAGTAAGAAAGCAAGAGTTGTCATTCTTGTTCGCGACACATCGTCATGACCTGTTCTACATTTCTGTGAAGTATCATGAAAATATTCTAAAGGGTATTCAAGTTACAGAGCGGACACGAATCTGCCAAATAATCACCAAAGGGGAGATAATTCAAAAAGTACAATAGCAAGAGTTACCATTCTTGTACGCGACACATCGTCATGACCTGTTCTACATAACTGTGAAGTATCATGAAAATATTCCAAAGGGTATGCAAGATATAGAGCGGACAAGAAAGTGTTTACGGACGGACGGACAGACGGACGCCAGGCTCATTGCTATATCCCCCGAACTTTCGGTCGGGGGATAAAAAGTGTAACGAACGTATAAAATAGAAATATATAGGGGAACCCATCCCAGGAGGTGTAACGGATGTAGACAAGTATGATATATCTAGTAAGGAAAAAAAAAATCAGGACATCTTTCAAAAAAAAGTGTAACAAACATATACAATAGAAATATATAGGAAAAGTAAAAAGTATGCAAAGACCAGGAACTGAAACAATCAAAATCCAAATCCAGATTTTTGTTGGACCTAGAATTAATTTTGACAGATTTACAGCCTTTTGAACTTAGTCATTTTAGGCAAATTTTTGCATGTTAGGGTAAAGAGTTTGTGTAATCAACTCCTCCCACAGTTTTCAATGGATCTTTTTCAAACTTTGCATACATGTTGTGGACATATTGAAGATGTGCATGTGGATTTTTGTTGGACCTAGAATTAATTTTGACAGAATTACGGCCTTTTGAACTTAGTCATTTAAGGCAAATTTTTGCATTGTAGGGTATAGAGTTTGTGTAATCAACTCCTCTCACAGTTTTCAATGGATCTTTTTCAAACTGTGCATACATGCTGTGAATGTATTGAAGATGTGCATGTGGGTTTTTGTTGGACTTAGAATTAATTTTGACAGAATTACGGCCTTTTGAACTTAGTCATTCTAGGGAATTTTTGCATGGTAGGGTATGGATTTTGTGTAATCAACCCCTCTCACAGTTTTCAATGGATCTTTTTCAAACCTTGTCTACATATTGTGGACATATTTGAAGATATGCATGAGGCATATTGATAGGTCTAGAATTAATTTTGACAGGATCACAGCCTTTTTAACTTAGTCATTTTGGGCAATTTTTACATGGTAGGTTATGTTTTCAATGGATTCTTTGTAGGTGCTTTATGGATATACATTATCATGTGACAGGCGCTGCACGGGGGCATCATTAGTGTCTTACAGACACAATTTTCTAGTTTTTTTCAGTAATACTATCATTGTATACTCTCGTCTACATCTGTAACAGGCAGAGGATGGGTTTTTCCTATACATTTGCATTGTATACGTTCGTTACGCTTTTTGGGCAAGATGAACTAAATTTTTTTCAACACACAGACCTTGTATACATCCGTTACACATGCTGGGATAGTTTCCCTATATGTTTCTATTGTATACGTTCGTCATGCTTTTGAATGGTGTATCAGTTTTTATTTTTTGACTAAGATCAGAGTTGTATACATTTGTCACCTTCTGTTACACCTGCTTTGGCGGTTTCCCTATCTTATTCTATTGTATACGTTTGTTACAGTTTCTGAAAAGATGTTCTCTTTTTTTTTTCAGTAATATTATCATTGTATACTCTCGTCTACATCTGTAACAGGCAGAGGATGGGTTTTTCCTATACATTTGCATTGTATACGTTCGTTACGCTTTTTGGGCAAGATGGACTGAAATTTTTTTCAACACACAGACCTTGTATACATCCGTTACACATGCTGGGATAGTTTCCCTATATGTTTCTATTGTATACGTTCGTCACGCTTTTGAATGGTGTATCAGTTTTTATTTTTTGATTTAGATCAGAGTTGTATACATTTGTCTACATCCGTTACACCTGCTTGGGCAGTTTCCCTATCTTATTCTTTTGTATACGTTTGGTACAGTTTCTGAAAAAATGTTCTCTTTTTTTTTCAGTAATATTATCATTGTATACTCTCGTCTACATCTGTAACAGGCAGAGGATGGGTTTTTCCTATACATTTGCATTGTATACGTTGGTTACACTTTTTGGGCAAGATGAACTAAATTTTTTTCAACACACAGACCTTGTATACATCCGTTACACATGCTGGGATAGTTTCCCTATAGGTATCTATTGTATACGTTCGTCACGCTTTTGAATGGTGTATCAGTTTTTATTTTTTGAATAAGATCAGAGTTGTATACATTTGTCACCTTCCGTTACACCTGCTTGGGCGGTTTCCCTATCTTATTCTATTGTATACGTTTGTTACAGTTTCTGAAAAGATGTTCCCTTTTTTTTTCAGTAATATTATCATTGTATACTCTCGTCTACATCTGTAACAGGCAGAGGATGGTTTTTTCCTATACATTTGCATTGTATACATTCGTTACGCTTTTTGGGCAAGATGAACTGAAATTTTTTTCAACACACAGACCTTGTATACATCCGTTACACATGCTGGGATAGTTTCCCTATATGTTTCTATTGTATACGTTCGTCATGCTTTTGAATGGTGTATCAGTTATTTTTTGAATAAGATCAGAGTTGTATACATTTGTCACCTTCCGTTACACCTGCTTGGGCGGTTTCCCTACCTTATTCTATTGTAAACGTTTGTTACAGTTTCTGAAAAGATGTTCTCTTTTTTTTTCAGTAATATTATCATTGTATACTCTCGTCTACATCTGTAACAGGCAGAGGATGGGTTTTTCCTATACATTTGCATTGTATACGTTCGTTACGCTTTTTGGGCAAGATGAACTAAATTTTTTTTCAACACACAGACCTTGTATACATCCGTTACACATGCTGGGATAGTTTCCCTATATGTTTCTATTGTATACGTTCGTCACGCTTTTGAATGGTGTATCAGTTTTTATTTTTTGAATAAGATCAGAGTTGTATACATTTGTCACCTTCCGTTACACCTGCTTGGGCGGTTTCCCTATCTTATTCTATTGTATACGTTTGTTACAGTTTCTGAAAAAATGTTCTCTTTTTTTTTCAGTAATATTATCATTGTATACTCTCGTCTACATCTGTAACAGGCAGAGGATGGGTTTTTCCTATACATTTGCATTGTATACGTTCGTTACGCTTTTTGGGCAAGATGAACTAAATTTTTTTTCAACACACAGACCTTGTATACATCCGTTACACATGCTGGGATAGTTTCCCTATATGTTTCTATTGTATACGTTCGTCACGCTTTTGAATGGTGAATCAGATTTTATTTTTTGAATAAGATCAGAGTTGTATACATTTGTCACCTTCCGTTACACCTGCTTGGGCGGTTTCCCTATCTTATTCTATTGTATACGTTTGGTACAGTTTCTGAAAAAATGTTCTCTTTTTTTTTTTCAGTAATATTATCATTGTATACTCTCGTCTACATCTGTAACAGGCAGAGGATGGGTTTTTCCTATATATTTGCATTGTATACGTTCGTTACGCTTTTTGGGCAAGATGAACTAAATTTTTTTCAACACACAGACCTTGTATACATCCGTTACACATACTGGGATAGTTTCCCTATATGTTTCTATTGTATACATTCGTCACGCTTTTGAATGGTGTATCAGTTTTTATTTTTTGATTTAGATCAGAGTTGTATACATTTGTCACCTTCCGTTACACCTGCTGGGGCGGTTTCCCTATCTTATTCTATTGTATACGTTTGTTACAGTTTCTGAAAAGATGTTCTCTTTTTTTTTTCAGTAATATTATCATTGTATACTCTCGTCAGACGACGTCTACATCTGTAACTGGCTGAGGATGGTTTTTTCCTATACATTTGCATTGTATACGTTCGTTACGCTTTTTGGGCAAGATGAACTAAATTTTTTCCAACACACAGACCTTGTATACATCCGTTACACATGCTGGGATAGTTTCCCTATATGTTTCTATTGTATACGTTCGTCACGCTTTTGAATGGTGAATCAGATTTTATTTTTTGATTTAGATCACATTTGTATACATTTGTCTACATCATTTACACCTCCTAGGGCAGTTTCCCTACCTTGTTTTATTGTATACGTTTGTTACAGTTTTTTTGAACAGATGTGCTAATTTTTTTTTCAGTAATATTATCATTGTATACACTTGTCTACATCAGATACAGGCAGAGGCTGGGGTTTTCCTATATATTTGCATTGCATACATTCGTTACACTTCTTGGAAAAGAGTTGCTGATTTTTTTTTCAACACACACACCTTGTATACATCTGTTACACCTGCTGGGATAGTTTCTCTATATATTTGCATTGTATACATTCGTCACACTTTTTAGCTCACCTGAGCCAGCGGCTCCGGGGGAGCTTATAGGATGGTAAGGCTCCGTCGTCCGTCGTCGTCCGTCGTCCGTCCGTCGTCCGTCCGTCCGTCCGTCTACAATTTCAAACGACTTCTCCTCTGAAACCGCTGGGCCGATTGTAACCAAATTTCATATAGAGCCTTCTGGGACCTTAGGAACGAAAAGTTGTTCAAACGGTCCTGATCACATGACCAACATGGCCGCCATGCCCATATATGGTAAAAACCTGAAAAAATCTTCTTCTCCAGAACCAACAGGCCGATGGCCTTGAAACTTGGTATGTAGCATCGGGTACGCGAGTACTACCAAGATTGTTCAAATTATGACCTTGGGTTGACCTTGACCTTTTTTACGGTAAGATCAAATTGGCTTCCTTATGCTTTTATATGGCAAAATGCAGCAACATAGGATATCTTGGAAACTATTGAAGATTTTGGCCTAAAAAGTGGTACATACATTCATCTTAATGACTACATGAAGATTTATGAGTACAAGAGGTCAAGGTCATTCTTTGACCTTTGACCCAGACCTCTCATATTTTGACAATATCAAACAATCTCCTCAAAAACAACCACGCCAATTGTAACCAAATTTCATATAGATCCTCCAGGGGTTGAGGGAATGAAAATTTGTTTATACGGTCCAGGTCACATGACTAACATGGCCACCACGCCCATATATGGTAAAAACCTTTAAAAATCTTCTTCTCCAGAACCAGTAGACCGATGGCCTTGAAACTCGGTATGTAGCATTGGGTACTCAAGTACTATCAAGATTGTTCAAATTATGACCCTGGGTTGACCTTGACCTTTTGTACGGCAAGGTCAAATATCGGAAAATGCTAGAACATGAGATTTCATGGTAAGTTTTGAAGATTTTGGCCTGAAAATTGGTATATACAATTATCTTAATGAGTACATGAAGATCTGTGAGAACAAGAGGTCAAGGTCATTCTTTGACCTTTGACCCAGAAATCTCAAATTTTTACAATTTCAAACAATCTGCTCTAAAACCACTGGGCCAATTGAAACCAAATTTCATATAGAGCCTCAAGGGGTTGAGGGAATGAAAATTTGTTCATACGGTCCAGGTCACATGACCAACATGGCTGCCAAGCCCATATATGGTAAATACCTTTAAAAATCTTCTTCTCCAGAACCAATTGACCGATGGCCTTGAGACTTTGTATGTAGCATTGGGTACTTGAGTACTATCAAGATTGTTCAAATTATGACCTTGTGTTGACCTTGACCTTTTTACAGCAAGGTCAAATATGGGAAAATGGTAGAACATAAGATTTCATTGAAAATTTTGAAGATTTTGGCCTAAAAAATTGGTATATACAGTTGTCTAAATGAGTTCATGACGAATTATGAGTACAAGAGGTCAAGGTAATTTTTTTACCTTTGATCAAAATCGCTCATATTTTGACATTTTCAACCATTGCCTCAAAAGCCAAAGGGCCAATTGAGAACACATTTCATATAGAGCCTCCAGGGGTTGATTGAATGAAAATTTGTTCAAACGGTCCAGGTCACATGACCAACTTGGCCCCCATTACCACTTATGGTATAAATCTTTAGTATTTTTCTTCTCCAGAACCAATATACCTATGGCCTTGAAACTTGGTAAATAGCATGGAGTACTAGAATACCACCAAGATTGTTCAAATGGTGACCTTGAGTTTACCTTGACCTTTTTTGCAGCATGGTCAAATATGGGAAAATGCTAGAACATAAGATTTCATGGAAAGTTTTGAAGATTTTGGCCTAAAAATGATATATATGGTTGTCTTAATGAGTACATGAACATTTATGAGTACAAGTGGTCATGGTCATTCTTTGACTTTTGACCCAAAACTCATATTTTGACAATTTCAGACATGATAAGTAAAAGCCACCTTGCCAATTGTTCAGGTGAGCGATTCAGGGCCTCATGGCCCTCTTGTTTGAAGGGTGTATCAGATTTAATTTTTTTAGTAAGATCACATTTGTATACATTTGTCACCTTCCGTTACACCTGCTTGGGCGGTTTCCCTACCTTATTCTATTGTATACGTTTGTTACAGTTTCTGAAAAGATGTTCTCTTTTTTTTTTCAGTAATATTATCATTGTATACTCTCGTCTACATCTGTAACAGGCAGATGACGGGTTTTCCTTATACATTTGCATTGTATACGTTCGTTACGCTTTTTGGGCAAGATGAACTAAATTTTTTCCAACACACAGACCTTGTATACATCCGTTACACATGCTGGGATAGTTTCCCTATAGGTATCTATTGTATACATTCGTTACGCTTTTTGAATGGTGTATCAGATTTAATTTTTGAGTAGGATCACAATTGTATACACTTGTCTACATCCGTTACACCTGCTTGGGCGGTTTCCCTATCTTATTCTATTGTATACATTCGTTACAGGTTTTTTTAGCTCACCTGAGCCAGCGGCTCCGGGGGAGCTTATAGGATGGTAAGGCTCCGTCGTCCGTCCGTCGTCCGTCCGTCCGTCCACAATTTCAAACGACTTCTCCTCTGAAACCGCTGGGCCAATTGTAACCAAATTTCATATAGAGCCTCCTGGGACCTTAGGAACGAAAAGTTGTTCAAACGGTCCTGGTCACATGACCAACATGGCCACCATGCCCATATATGGTAAAAACCTTTAAAAATCTTCTTCTCCAAAACCAATAGGCTGATGGCCTTGAAACTTGGTATGTAGCATCGGGTACGCGAGTACTACCAAGATTGTTCAAATTATGACCTTGGGTTGACCTTGACCTTTTTTACGGCAAGGTCAAATTTGCTTCCTTGTGCTTTTATATGGCAAAATGCTAGAACATAAGATATCTTGGAAACTGTTGCAGATTTTGGGCTAAAAACCAGTATCTACAGTCATCTTTATGAGTACGTGAAGATTTATGACTTTAAGAGGTCAAGGTCATTCTTTGACCTTTGACCCAGAACTCTCATATTTTGACAATTTCGAACAATCTCCTCAACAGCCACTGAGCCAATTGAAATCAAATTTCATATAGTGCCTCCAGGGGTTGAGGGAACAAAAATTTATTCATACTGTCCAGGTCACATGACCAACATGGCGGCCACGCCCATATATGGTAAAAACCTTTAAAAATCTTCTTCTCCAGGACCAATTGAACGATGGCCTTGAAACTTGGTATGTAGCATTGGGTACTCGAGTACTACCAAGATTGTTGAAATTATGACCTTGGGTTGACCTTGACCATTTTACTGCAAGGTCAAATATGGGAAAATGCTAGAACATATGATTTCATGGAAAGTTTTGAAGAGTAAGGCCTAAAATTGGTAAATGCAGTTGAGTACATGAAGATTTATGAGTGTGAGAGGTCAAGGTCATTCTTTGACCTTTGACCCAGAACTCTCATATTTTGACATTTTCAAACAATCTTCTCCAAAGCCACTGGGCCAATTGTAACCAAATTTCATATAGAGCCTCCAGGGGTTGAGGGAATGAAATTTTGTTCAAAAGGTTCAGATCACATGACCAACATGGCCGCCACGCCCATATATGATAAAAACTTTTAAAAATCTTCTTCTCCAGAACTGGTTGACCGATGGCCTTGAAACTTGGTATGAAGCATTGGGTATTCCAGTTCTATCAAGAGTGTTCAAAATGATAACCTTGGGTTGACCTTGACCATTTTACGGGAAGGTCAAATAAGGGAAAATGCTAGAACATAAGATTTCATGGAAAGTTTTGAAGATTTAGGCCTAAAAATTGGAAAATGCAGTCATCTTAAGGTGGTGATTTATGGTAAATGTAACAAGAGGACCATTGGTCCTGTAGCTCACCCGAGTCCATTCAGCCTCAGTACTCTAGGGTAAGTTACTCTACGGCCATCAGTCAACTGGTTCTGGTGAAAAAGATTTTAACCATATATGGGCATGGAGGACATGTTGGTCATGTGACCTGGACATTTGAAATTTTTTTCTTTCCCTCAACCCCCTGGAGGCTCTATATGAAGTTTGGCTTCAAAACTGGCCCAGGGGCTTTGAGGAGATGGTTTGATATTGACAAAATGACAGAGTTCTGGGTCAAAAGTCAAAGAATGACCTTGATCTCTTGTACTCATAAATCTTCATGTACTCATTAAGATGACTGTAGATATCAATTTTTAGGCATAAATCTTCAAGACTTTCCATGAAATATTATGTTCTAGCATTTTCCCACATTTGACCTTGCCGTAAAATAGTCAAGGTCAACCCAAGGTCATCATTTTGAACAATCTTGACAGTACTGGAGATCCCAATGCTACATACCAAGCTTCAAGGCCATCGGTCATTTGGTTCTGGAGAAGAAAATTTTTAAAGGTTTTTACCATATATGGGCCTGGCGGCCATGTTGGTCATGTGACCTGGACCATTTGAACTAATTTTCATTCCCTCAAAATCCTGGAGGCTCTATATGAAATTTGGTTACAATTGGCCCAGTTGTTTTTGAGGAGATTGTTTGATATTGTCAAAATATGAGAGTTCTGGGTCAAAGGTCAAAGAATGACCTTGACCTCTTGTACTCACAAATCTTCATGTACTCATTAAGATAACTGTATATACCAATTTTTAGGCATAAATCTTCAGAACTTTCCATGAAATCTTATGTTCTAGCATTTTCCCATATTTGACCTTGCCGTAAAAAAGATCAAGGTCAACCAAAGGTCATAATTTGAATAACCTTGATAGTACTCGAGTACCCAAAGCTACATACCAAGTTTCAAGGCCATCGGTCAATTGGTTCTGGAGAAGAAAATTTTCAAAGGTTTTTACCATATATGGGCGTGGCAGCCATATTGGTCATGTGACCTGGACCGTATGAATAAGTTTTTGTTGCCTCAACTCCTGGAGGCTCTATATAAAATTTGGTGTCAATTGGCCCATGGGCTATTGAGGAGATTGTTTGGAATTGTCAAAATATGAGAGTTCTGGGTCAAAGGTCAAAGAATGACCTTGACCTCTTGTACTCATAAATCTTCATGTACTAATTAAGATGACTGTAGATACCAATTTTTAGCCCAAAATTTTCAACAGTTTCCAAGATATCTTATGTTCTAGCATTTTGCCATAGAAAAGCACAAGGAAGAAAATTTGACCTTACCGAAAAAAAGGTCAAGGTCAACCTAAGGTCATAATTTGAACAATCTTGGTAGTACTCGCGTACCCAATGCTACATACCAAGTTTCAAGGCCATCGGCCTACTGGTTCTGGAGAAGAAGATTTTTTTAGGTTTTTACCATATATGGGCATGGCGGCCATGTTGGTCATGTGACCAGGACCGTTTGAACAACTTTTCGTTTCTAAGGTCCCAGGAGGCTACATATGAAATTTGGTTACAATTGGCCTAGCGGTTTCAGAGGAGAAGTCGTTTGAAAATGTTGACGGAGGGACGGACGGACGGACGACGACGGACGACGGAGCCTGACCATACTATAAGCTCCCCCGGAGCCTCTGGCTCAGGTGAGCTAAAAATCTGCATAAAACCATAAAAAAGTTATGTATCTCCCTGAAAGTTAGCAGACTTCTTATTTTTGTAGTTATTTACAGTTTAGAATACAAAATAGATGTACATGCTGCTTAAAAAAGTGTTTTTATAAGGAAAGATCAAAGGGTAATTTTCTGCGAATAAATCTGAAAAAATAATATTGTTATTGAAAATTTACGTAGTGCTGAAGGTGCATTATTGCATAATGAAGAGCGTCCTAGCAATTATTTATTCCAACTCTTTCTCAAATTGTAATGTAGACCAGATGAAAACGGTAGCTTTTTCTCAAATGTTCAACCATGTACAAAGTAAATGTACACTGGACGCATTTATCAAATATAGGGTAGGCAAGCATACCTATGTTAACACCTACAATATAAATAATACATTACTGACATGATCAGTGGTGTGTATATGAAATTGTTCAACCTTGTTAAAATAGTATCACCTGTCTCACCTGTGTGTTTTTGACAAAAAAATTTGGACACAGATTGCATCTTTTTTCATCTGCTCAGCCTGATAATGTGTGAAAGAGTTTGAAAAAATAATTGCTAGGATGCTCTCCATTATGCAACAAGGTACTCTATGCACTAAGTATATTTTCAATAATGATATTATTTTTTCAGATTTATTCGCAGAAAATTACCCTTTGATCTTCTCTAATAAAACACTTTTTAACATTAACAAATGCTGCATTTAGGGATTCTAAATTATGAGAAACAACATAAAGAAGGCATCTGATAAGTTTTGGAAAGATCAGTGTTATTTTGAGTATTTTATGCAGATTTTTGTCTTTGTCCCAAATCAGTGATTATCACCACCTTAATGAGTACATCAAGATTCATAAGTACAAGAGGTCAAGGTCTTTCTTTGACCTTTGACCCTGAATTCTCATAGTTTGACAATTTCAAACTTCTTTTTAAAAGACAATTGTAACCAAATATCATATAGAGCCTTCAGGGGTTGAGGAAATGAAATTCTTCAAATGGTCTGGGTCACATGACCAACATGGCCGCCATGACCATATATGATAAAAACCTTTAAAAATCTTCTTCTCCAGAACCAGTTGACCGATGGCCTTGAAACTTGGTATGTAGCATTGGATACTCCAGTATTTATCAAGATTGTTCAAATTATGACCTTTGCTTGACCTTTACCTTTTTATGGCAAGGTCAAATATGGCAAAATGCTACAACATAAGCTTTCATGGGAATTTTTGAAGCTTTTGGCCTAAAAATTGGTATATACAGTCATCTTAATGAGGTCATGAAGAATTATGAGTACAAGAGGTCAAGGTCATTCTTTGACCTTTGACCCAGATCTCTCATATTTTGACATTTTCAAACATTTCCTCAAAAGCCAAAGGGCCAATTGTCGTCACATTTCATAAAGAGCCTCCAGGGGTTGAGGGAACAAAAATATGTTCAAATGGTCCAGGTCACATGACCAACATGGCCGACATACCCATTTATGGTATAAACATTTAATATTTTTCTTCTCCAGAGCCAATATGCCTATGGCCTTGAAACTTGGTAAGTAGCATGGAGTACTAGAGTACTTCCAAGACTGTTCAAATGATGACCTTGGGTTCACCTTGACCTTTTTTGCAGCATGGTCAAATATGGGAAAATGCTAGAACATAAGATTTCATGGAAAGTTTTGAAGATTTTGGTCTAAAAAATGGTATATGTAGTTGTCTTAATGCGTATTAGCACATGAAGATTTATGAGTACAAGAGGTCATGGTCAGTCTTTGACTTTTGACCCTAGACTCATATTTTGACAATTTCAGACATAAGAGAAAGCCACTTTGCCAATTGCTCAGGTGAGCGGATCAGGGCCTCATGGCCCTCTTGTTTAAAAGATGTGCTAATTTTTCTTAGTAATATTATCATTGTACACACTATTTTTATACACTTGTCAACATCCGTTACACCTGCTTGGGTACTTTTCTTATCTTATTCTATTGTATACGTTTTTTACAGTTGTTTTGAAAAGATGTGCTAATTTTTTTCAGTAATATTATTATTGTATACACTTGTCTACATCTGATACAGGCAGAGACTGGGGTTTTCCTATATATTTGCATTGTATACATTCATTACACTTCTTGGAAAAGAGTCGCTGATTTTTTTTCCAAAACACACAGATCTTGACTAGATACATGTGCTTGCAGGCCTGAAATCATTGTCTACATTTGTCTACACCGTTACGGTGTGACAAAATGCGCCCTTCCGGAAATCCGCTCTCCTTTTGTGCACTATCTAGGGTTTTTGCCGGTAAATGCTACCGGGGAATTTCTATACACTGATAAAATCATTATTTTTGAATCACTTAGGAAAAAACATTAGCGGCTGTGTTCTTTGGCCATTTTGGATCATGACTGCCACCAGTTTTACCTTTTCTAAGAGACATTGGGCTGGCCTTGAAGCATTTTCCTCAAGAGGGGTGAAAAGAAATTGCGTTTCAACGGACATGTTGACAGGATATGTAAATGAGCTCGTGGAGGTCACGTGATGACGCCATCTGTTAAATGATAAAATCCAGTACCAGAATTGCAAAGACAGGCGTACTCCAGACAACCCAAGTTAAGCGACTAAGTTCTGGGTTTAAACGATAACAGAATATTTATACGACGACTGTTTGCGCCTTACAGACATCTTTGAATCTTGTTAAACATGAAACGTGTGTTGTTATTCCGGTTTCCAGTGCTGTTTGTATCAAAATGAGCATCCCCTGTCCGAGTGGTCGGAAAACTTAATTTTATAGCTCCACTGCAGAAACGCTTTTTAATTACAAATTACATCGGAGGGGAGGGGGGGCGGTGGGGATGGGGGAGGGGGGGGGGGAAGAAAGTAAGGAAGTGTCATATCCTAGGAAGTGTAATATCCTTATAATCGGCGGTTCTTAGATATTTTCTGTCTTCCACCCCCCCCCCCCCCCCCCCCCCCCCCCCCCCATACGCTTTACGCCTTCCTGACTGTGATTTTTGTTTTGTTTGTTTACTTTGTACATTCTTCTTTTCTTTCTTTGTGTGTGTGTGGCGGAGAGGGGGGAGGAGGGTCGGTTGTTTGATATCTGCTCTCCAAGTTACGCCTTACGTCTGCCTGACTATATTTCTAGTTTTTTTTTTTTGCGTAGAATAACAGTACATAGGAAAGTTACCGATCAATGGTATGCTCCGACGTATCGATCAAAGAGAAAACTAGCAAGAACATTTACGTTGCCAAAAGAATGTGATGATGTTGAGGTTATTTTCTGCCACATATACCTACTTACCCAAACTTTCACAACTGTTCCGACGCATTAAATGTTTTTATATTAATTTCAGTGAACCAAGAAATTATAAGATTTTTATTACCAGCTCGCTAACAGTAGTATTGCCTCGTCCCTCATCGGTATTTGAAACGGATTCGAAGAAAGTCAGTGGCTTCGGCGAAGTTTTATTTACCATAGTTTCAATTGTTGAAATTATGTGAAATAAACGCAGACGAGAACAAATCGCACCATAGCAAAACACGTCTAACTGCAGGCCCAGACCAGTAAAATATTGGTTCTATAGTAGGTCCTGTCCTTTGCAAAGAAAATGCGTATTTTCCCAAGAAATATTATATTTTTATATGCAGCTAATTTTAAAATCATACAGATAGTTTTAAGAATTTCAAAGAAGTACCGCATTTGTACATAATCACGGCTCCGATCGCAACATCTTAAGAAAACGAAAATATCGCTGTTAACGCTTGAGATCTTAAAAGATTCTTATTACGTAAGTTGCGCGGATATAAAATATTGTGATCGTTCTTTTGCAGTCTGATTACAGCATTTGTCTGAAGACTTTTTGCAATGTGTTTAAGCATAACAGCACGTGATTTCTTTTAATCGCGTCCTCTCTCATGATAGTTGAAAGTATACAGGTCTGTCGGCGACTTCAAACACACAAAAGTTGTTTCATATGTTGTGAAGTGTTTAGGTTTACTTTTTTTACCAATGTTACGTTTTGACATGGACTAGATCTATTATAAAATTGATAGCTTAATTAAACAGCATTCCCTTGTGTGCGCGAACATTTATTAAAAGTGAAACTGTGTTCGCACATTCGGTGTCCGCATGGTAATTGAATATTCATAATGGTTGATTTTATTGCAGTACTTAGCTAAACCTAAAAAAGTGCTCAGCCATGTCACAGAAGCACACTTAAATGAAATTTGGACACCAGGCATAAAATAAATGCATATATAGGTATTGCAAACAATATTCACAGACGTATGTACTTGCGACACTCATATCTCCTGAGGTACTGGGTTTTATATCCTTGCCATTTTTATCACCCAATGACGTCATCCGGTAACTGGGAAAATCCCAAGCAAACATGGCGGTCTTCGTAAACATTCTCACAGCTACGAAGGAAAAATCGCCAGTAAATATTAAATAAGACACATTGGGAAAGTCAGAAGAAGAAAAAGGCTGTTATTTATCAAAAAGAAAACATAATATATTGATTAATGTACAGTTTACAATGTGCCAAAATGATTTTATCGGCATCTGAAATACCCACACTGAGGAAGACTTACAGGTGCTGGACCTAAATTAGAAACTTTGTTTCTGAAATAATTTCGGTCCGGAGCAGGACTAGACAGCAATAGAAGCACATGTCTATATGGGACGTCATCAAAATGCAAAAAGTGCACACTGAGACGTTAGCAAAGTGATTTATCACAAATTTTCACACGGTGCTGCTTCCTATCTGCTAATGAGGAAAATGTTAAATACTTTATGATTCTCTGACGGGACAGACTACGGACAAGTGTCCTGGAGTTGGAGATATATTACCTGATAATTCTGGGATAGCTTTTCTTCTTCATTAAAATATATGCAATAACCCCTGAGAGCCATCTCAGCAAAGAAGTTCTAATGAGGGCTCAGAATGTATGTTTTTATCAAACATTAACAAAAAAATATCCAGAATTTTCACCAACTGGTTACATTGTCTCCAGCTCTGTGTCTATATAAGCCACGACATGACAAAACCAACAAAGTGGCATGTGGGACCAGCAAAGACTCAGGTCAGCCTGGGCATCTGCCCAGTCTGATCAGAGTCTTTGTTGTGCACTTAAAGAGTAGCTAAGGGCCTAAGCTAGCTTCATGCAGACTGCAAAGACTCTGATCAGACTAGCGGCTGGCCCATTTCATGTATTTCAATGTACAACACACACACACACATACAAAATTATGGAGAAAAGACTGAAGTTAAAAGGTAAATTCTGATATGGTAATTCAGTTATCACTATACTTGGCACACAATCAGATTATCACAATTTTGAAATGACAGTAATAATAGCTCAGTTATTAGTTCTGTATTTGCTTGTACATGGACATGTAAAACTAATCAGATATGTAGAAACAGAAAAATTAGACTACTTTTCTTTTGATTTCATATGATTCCACCTACTAAATTAATACTAAATTAATAGTGTCTTAAAATATCTTATAGGCTATAAATACTGAGCAGGCTCATCATGGCATGCATAGGTTTAGATGAGATCTTTCAGTAGGAAACAGTACAAACAGGCTGTTGAAATTCCAAGGTGCTCAAGTCCATTACATTGCAAAAAGTAGGCTTAGTGTATATTGGATACACCACCATATTTTTCTGCCATTTTTCTAAAGGAAGACAACTTTTGCAACTTCTTACTTGCTTCCATGGGTGACAAAGCAGTTAAAAAAGATAGTATAATCTTAATGGAAAGAATTTGCTCCTATAGAAGAAAATCCTTTCCACTAAGAGTTGACCCCTTTGATAAGGGTAGATAAGGGAAGTGAAAATGAAAAGGAGAGAGTTGCTTCCCTTGAAAGTATACCCATTCACCTTAAGGTGTCCCAGTATATGCAGATAATACAGTATTTACACTTACTTTACTGACAAGTGTACAAGCAGACGGCAATGTTGGAGTTTGAAAAGTCATCCTTTTCACCTTTAACCCTTAAAGCACTACACAAATGAAATTAGTTGAATTTGCAAGCAGCGTCAATCCAGGTGAGGCAGCTCTTGCACTGCTTGCCCTAAGTTCTCTGATGTTTCAATAGGATGGACAAAACATTTTTTTTAAATTTTGCAGACATAAATTTTGTCGTCTGGCAGACAATTCATTTGCAGAAAATCAGCAGGTTATCAAGCACCACATCACAGAAATGCACATCAAACTAGGTCATGGTATATCCAACTAGGCTGAGCAGTCTCACACGATCACAGCGGTCGGGTTTCCTGGTGACAGACCTTGTGGGGTAGCCCTGGAGGTGATAGATTTCTGTCCGCCTGGGGTCGTGAGTCGCGGCAGAGTTACCAAGGATTCCAGAACTTTTAATGCCTTCCTTGATTCTCTGCAAAGTGATCAAAGCAAAATTAAGATGTACTGATACACAATGATTTAAAGAAAAGTATTTCTCTCCCTTTCCTAAGACAGACCACTCTGCAAAAAAAGAGTTTGTCTTCCCAGGCCTAGCTGTTCCAGCTTAACTTACTCTCTTGTTGAGGCACTCCAGCAAGTGGTTTTTAGTGGAACTTTTTTCTTTAAAGATGCTTAAATATCAAAATTTTAGGTTTAACATACCCAAAACCATTTCTCGTAGCTAAATACTGACCTACAGCATATTGCATGACCTCTTTTGTCTATTTTTATCATTTTTTGTTTTGAGGTGGGTTTTCCAATAGTAAAAATATTCCTTCTGGTTTCCAGCCTTTGATTAGGTTCATTTTAATTTTAATAAAGCTGGGAACCACCCATTGTGACATCACAACAGAAATGATGTCATCACTAATCACCTGATCTGTTTTGGAATATGACCATTTCAGCAAAGGGCTGTTTGCAGTGTCAGCTACACTTATGCATCTTTTTGTTTTCCAAAAAGATATTACTTATGAAAATAACTGCTATAAGATATAAGCATAAATTCTTCTGAAATGATTTCATGTTAATTTTATATGAAATGGTAATTTTCAAGAATGTGCTTGAAACATGCCACCCCTACAGCAATAATGGTTATCTTGAGGCGGCCATTATGAAACTGAAAAAAATACATTGCAAGAGATTACTTTCCAAGCTTGAGAGCATGCCAATGAATTTCAAAAACTCTACTGGACAAATCTGACTACGAGAAATGGTAGTAAACTGAACCATGTAAGTGGAATTTGCTGTTTCTTTATCCTTTAAGTATAAACTTGCTGGAGTGCCTCAACAAGAGAGTAGGCATTGAGTCAAGACTTTCTTAAGTTTAATCGAGTACTCATAAAAACAACAATAAATGTGCTTATTATTTTTGCTAAAAAAATGTGAGAAGCTTTTGCACTTTTACAGTGCAAAAGCTCCTCACAATGTTTCAGCAAAAACAGCATTGTTTTTGCATTGAAAATGTAATATCTCATTAACTAATGACATCATGAACAACTGGGCCCTGGTGTATGAATTCCTTCTCAAAGGGAGCTAAAAAGGAAAGAGTTTGCTACCTCTGAGTACCTCCCTACAAGGGAGGCAAATAGTTAAAATCAGAGAAGTCTTTCTTGGAGGTGTATCTACCGGTAGTCAAATTTAATGAACTCATAACCTTGATTAATCAGATTTTTGTTAATAAGCTTTTATGACATTCCTTTATTCAACATCCAAATTGATAAATATTGCTCAAACCATAATGATGGTGACATGAGCAGCCATTTCTATTATATTCATTATTTACTAACTCACAACTAATAATTCTTAAAGAAACTTTCTTAATCTGAATGGGCACCTCTCCATGTTTTTTCTGCAATTTTTACAAAGGGAAACAAGTTTTGTGATTTCCTGTTTGTTTCCTGGACCATGGGGATGAAGCCCACCCACAATGGGGTATACTCAAAGAATTTGCTCCTGGAGAGCAAATTCCTTCCTTTAATAGTTGATGCCTATGGAGAAGGGAGGCAAGACCAGGGGCAGTATTCATAAAACGGCTTAAGTGGTTGCTATGCTGTTGCTAAGGCTAAATTTCTTTGAAGGAGATTCCCTACCACTATGAAATTTGGTCTGGAGGAACAGTCTTTGTAAGACTGTTCCTCCAGACAAAATTTCATAGTTGTAGGGAATCTCCTTTATAGGTATTTAGCCTTAGCAACCGCATAGCAACGACTTAAGTGGCTTTATGAATACGGCCCCAGTTGCTTACCCCGAGAGTATCTGTCCACTTAACGCTCCCCTTATCTTGCACCTTCTGCTAATTCCTAATATGCAGCTTCTAAAATTCAGACCTGTGACTCCATTTTTAGAAAATATAGAAGTGGAAAGCAAGAATTCCATGGAATGTGATGTCTACCCTGTCGATGCATTGGCACAAATGAAAACTTGACACAAAGTCTACACTGCTGACGACACCAGAAAAATAATAACTTTACTTCTGCTAGTCACAAGGGAGACAATATAATGAGATTCTGCGTAAAATGGTGGGAGCCAATTCTTTCCTTTAAGAGTAGACTTCATTTTGCAAGAGTTTCATCATACAGGGAAGCAAAGAGGAAGCCACAAAAGTTACCTCCCTTTGGAAAAAAACAACAATAAAAAAACAACACACAAAAAAAAACATGGCAGTTTACCAATTCACCTTATGGAAACAGTGTTGGTCCATAAAAGACTGCTCATAGCAGAGCAATATGATCAGGCTCTGTACTGTTTGCCAGCATTTTTATCATACATCCCCTGATAAGTATAAGGAGCCCCGGTATCTCAGTGAGTGGGTAAACCGTAAAGCACTGGCCTGCTGATGTGGCGGTCCCTGGTCTGAGCCCCGCTGTAGGCGAGAATTTTTTCAATCTTAAACAGGGTTTCACTGCATGCAGACTTTCATTATCATCCACCCATCATCCTAATATGACTGAAATACTGTTAAAAGGACAAAAAATCGCAAGTCATCCATCCATCCATTCTGAAAAGCATTGTTCCCAAAATAACATGCACTACTTGTACTTCTACAAAATAAAATCCTACTGTGTTAAATATTCTACAAACATAATAGGAGTACAATATCATGCAGAAAACCAGTAAAACATTAGGAACAAGCATAAGGATCAGTCACACAGCAGCCTTGGAAGCATGCACCTCTTCATCTGAACCTAAGGCAACTTTTCTACAAGCGGGTTCTTGACATGGGAAGACTTGCATTATATCTGAAGCAGTGTCGTATGAGGATTTTGAAGCAAAAGACTGAGGAATGAACGACTTTTGTGTGTTTTCATGGTTTGAACTGGTATAAATTTTGGTTCAAATCAACAAGCCTAAATTAGGTGCATCAGTGTAAATATACAATAGTGTCATGTTGTATAGAATAAATTGGTAACAAAGTATACTTGTACATGATTATATGAGCCGCGACACAAGAAAACCAACAATGTGGTTGGGCACCCAGCGCAGACTCAGAACAGCCTGGGCATCCGCCCAGTCTGATCAGAGTCTTCGCTGTCCGCATGGAGGTAGCTTAGACCCTTAGCTACCCTTTGAGACTTTAACAAAGAGTCTGAGCAAACTGGGCAGATGCCTAGGCTGATCTGAGTATGCACTAGGGGCACAACCACATTGTTGGTTTTCTCGTGTCGCAGCTCATATCTACATTTTAAAGGTTATCTTCTACATAGAAAATACTAAGTCTACTGAAAATATTGCTTCATGGCAAGATTTTTCAAGACAAATAGGGGAGAGGCGGGTAACTTCGGACAGGCGGGCAAATTCGGACATACAATTGCAAACAGTGAAAATCCAGATGAGCCGTCTCGTCAGAATTTTCTCTGTTTGGCCAGTTAATTTTTGTTTTAATTCCAAATAACTGACATATAAAGGAAACAATGTCAGTGTCCGAATTTACCCGCTGTCCAAAGTTACCCGACTCTCCCCTACAATTGAATGTTCTGTTACTAATAAAAAATTTCAACTTGGTTCACTGAAGCACTACCACAATTTTTGACGGCATGTTACGGTAATGATATAATGCATGTCAAATTGGAAACTTCAATACAATATGGGCTTTCGAACTTTTCTCTTAGCAAAATTTGTTTCTTCCACATTAACAATGAATCATTCATAGAGTAGGTCAATGGAGTTTTCATTTACATAATTTTTTTAGCATAATGCCAGTTTGAGCCTAAGTAATGTGTCAGTTGAAAAAAAAAATTCTAGAGCAAGAAATTTCAAAAGTAGAATGTCAAAAAAGTTTTGAACTTTTTCAGCTTCTGAATCAACATAAAATATTGTCTTAATTCATATGATAACAATTGTAAAACTGTAAAATAACTTCTGAAAGGTGCAAATGTACTATCGATGAATACAGTTTCAAAAGAAAGAATTTTTTTTGTGCAAATGCTACCAGTAAGTGTGCTCACACAGATTGGTTGGGTTTAGGAGTAGGGAAGGCCTGCTTGACAGATTTCCACCTACAAGAGAGATTGGGCACACACAGGATATTATCTGAGTAGAGAATTGTGTAGGATGCAGAGCTCTAGATAATTAAGGATAATTTTTTTTATTTCTCATCGAAACCATATGTTGTGACCCCTCATCTGAACTGTCTCGTCGAGACGGTTCAGATGAGGGGTCACAACATATGTTTTTATGCAGAATTAACAAAAATTATCCATAATTATCACCAAATACTCCCTCTTATCTAGAGCTCTGAGTATGTATACTCATTCACCTACCTTGGTCTATAAAAATTATATTTCAACTACTTCTACCATACTTTTTTATTTGATTCTCACGACACGAATCTTACCCAGCAAGCACATAACGTCAAAATGACGTACTGACATTGATGCGACGTCATTACGTCGCATTGATGTCAGTACAACATCACTTCAACATCATGTGCCTGCTGGGTATAAACTGAATGCTGTGAATCAATGACCTTTTGTAGAGCCTAAAACTCCTGACCCTCTGATAATCAACTTTGCAAATGACTCTTGAAAATGTAAATGCTAAAGTGTATGGAAACACCCCCATGGCTTAAGAGGAGACCTGTTTATGGAAAGGGTATCATACACAGAAGCAAACAGGAAGTCACTAACGTTGGATCCCTTTGTAAAAACAGCAGAAAAACATGGAGGTGTACCCATACACTATATTGACAAAAGTTGACCACTTATGTAGAGTCCAGCTGAGAAACAGTGCAAAAAAGTTCTTTCAGTGTGCAGATGCACAGGCAAATCTGAGTCTACATCATTCACACAGGCTGTAAGGCCTATTTTCTTATCTCATGTATCAAAGTGTTTAATATACATGTAGTTATACTGTATTATACTAGTAACTGCTACACAGATATTTTACTACCAAATAATGCATGTTTATCATGAATGAGTATACACTGTACATGCAAGTTTGATCATCCGCAGTACTTTTTGCTGTTGATGCACATGTATTTTTAAAATCTTTTAATAATGTACACACCATTGTTGTCAAAAAATAAAAGAATAGTTGATGTTGCTGGTGAGATTTGAAACCTCACAGATGCAAAGATAGTGCCTAGCTCGGCAAAGTACGATTTGCTTTAACCATTACACCTTGAGACATTTTGGTTGCCTATTTACTAACTCTTTGGTTTAAACAGTATTTTATTCAGTTAAGCTACATACATATATACAAACACAAATCATTTCAATGTAGGATCTGACTGTAAGCGCAATGCTTGTACAATAGTCATCTCCTCAACTCTTTAAGCCCCAGAGACAAAAATAGCTGACTTTGCAAACAGCATAGATCCTGCTGAGGTGGCTCATCATGAGCCACCTTATCTAGATCTACACTGTTTGCCGTTTAGTCACGAAGATATAGCTTGGACAAAACATTTATTTTTTTAATTTTGCAGATATAAATTTTGTTGTCTGTTTTTTTTGGCACTTCATGGTTGAAGCTGACAGTTGTTGCAGTGCTAGGTATGGTCACCACACCCATGAGAGTTCAAATCCCACTGATAACAGTAACTATCTTTATGATGAATCATGTCTAGACTGTGCCTGAAAAGACAGCAGTCACCTCCACTGCTGAGAAAAATGCCATATTTTATAATAAACAGAGCTAAAAAATGCAAACAGGAGGCAACCCTTTATATACTGATGATCAAACTTAGTATGACAAAGCAAGATAATGATGTTTTGGAAGCACCAAACCTTTGTTATATCTCTCAGATATGCCCTTGAAATTAAAATCAAAGCACAATTAGATGCAAGGCACAGTAAAACAAGGTAACTAAAAGGGATAGGAGAATTTAGTTGTTTGGGTTTAACCCATTCCATTCAGGATACCCCTTTATCTGGGCATCTGGGTATCAGGGCAAACAGTTTGGATCCAGATCAGGCCCCACAAATGTGGGGCCTGATCTGAGATCCAAACTGTTTGCTGCAAACAGTTTGGATCCAGATCAGGCCCCACAAATGTGGGGCCTGATCTGAGATCCAAACTGTTTGCTGCCTAGACATCATTTCTACAAGAGTTAGTTAGACAAATATTGTCAAAATATTCTTGATTTTTGATGCAGACAACAATTTCAGCAGACGACAAAAAATACCCAGAATGCAATGGGTTAATAATGTTTGGTTAAAGGTTCATGCTGAAAATAAGATGTTTTTCAAGTACTCTTCCTTTCTTTAACAAAGACAGTGAAACATAAATCTTCATTTCCCCTAACCTCCCCTCCCCCTTCCACTCCCAGGATTACAGCACACAATCTTTCATCATCTTAACTATAGCAGATCATTATACCTAAAATTTGAATTGTTAAGCTTGAGAAAAACTATGCCGGTGGAAACTGACTCCAAAATATACTGAAAACATTCAGGCAGAAAAGTTATGCTACACAATTAATTAAAAGACTAAATACAAAAACAAATTAGGATAAATTATTTCAAGAGGATTTTATTATTTCATTATATTTCTTTGTAACTTTTACAAATAACGGAGTCCCATGTGAAAGCAGAAGTTGAGAGAAAAAAAAATCTTTTGAAAATAAGCATCTTGCTGAAGCATGCAGACAGACTTGTTAATAATAGTTGATCCATGGTACAAGAAAAGGCAGATGGTATAGACCAGAAATTCTAGGGCTGTCTTATAAGATGGAACTAGATTTCTGGAATTGTTTTCTAAGGAAAACTTCCACCTTTTAGCAGAGTTACATGAGACTGATGTGGCTATTTGGGGGTAGTCTAGAGGGGGAAACCCCTCATCTTGAAGCCAAATTATTACGGTACTGATTCCACAGTATCCATGGTTGTTGATGTTGAAAACTGACCTTACTGTTCAGATGTGCAGGCTGGTCTCTCTTTGCATATGAAACCCACCTTTCCTTGTGTCCATGTTTATTTGAGCCGATACATGACAAAACCAACAAAGTGGCATGTGCACCCAGCAAAGACTCAGATCAGCCTGGGCATCTGTCCAGTCTGATTCGAGTATTAGCTGTCCCAATGTTTTTTTTATTGATTTGTTGCTTTACGTCCACGGTAAACAGCTATGGTCATGTTGGGACGGTCAGTTAACCTAACCACACTATTCCTGGGCAGGCTTAGACCTCCTAAGTGGAGCTAGCCAAGACCCTTAAGTACCCTTTAAGCTCAAAGTGGTAGCTCTGATATGACTGGGGCTATACCCAGGCTGATCTGAGTCTTCGCTGGGGCACAAGTCACATTGTTGGTTTTGTCATGTCACGGCTAATTTGTTAACTTAGTTTTTCGTAGTATTTTACTCACACCCGTAGAACAGAGGTAGTGACCATAGTCAGATTTTTAAAGTTGGTCAGTATTACAAATAATATGCTGTTTCAAAGCTTGCATGCTGATTTAAATTATGAGAAGTAGACAGCTGTTAATCTTAGAGATTTAAAAGATATTACAGACTGCAGATTTGAAGTATACCTCTTCTTCTCTTTAATAATTATCAGTAAAATACATTAATTATAATATAATAAAAGAATACAACAATAGGCATAATGAAATAAGTCTTTATTATGACTGATTTCTTCATTGAAAGTCTGTATTATGAATAAAATTTAATACAAAAACTGATTTATATATGGAATGTCTTTACATGACGATGCATTCAAATAAAAGATCAACAGATTTTTTTGTCCAAATTTTATTATCATTCAACAAGTGCTGAACTTTTTTGAAACACAAATATAAGTGCAATCTTTTTTACAATCTGAAAGAATGTTAACCAAACCAACTCGGTAGGAATTCATATACTTTCAAACAAAAGGTTAGCATAAACCAAATACATGAAAATTATGAAATGATATGCACATCCATTTTGACAGTGAAAGCCATTCCAAACTCAAAACGTGACAATATTATCCAATACCATATAACAACAAAATGACAAACATCATACAAGGAAGCATACCTGGCTAAAGCTCCTTCAACCTTATCTCTCTCCCTCAGGGCTCTCAACACACGTTTGTCTGTTAGCTTGAGAATTGTAAATGTTCTCGCAATCTACAAAGAATGACAAAACTCATAATGATGCACTTAACAAGTAAAAGTAAACAGTGCATATAGGCTGTAAGACATAATGAGGTACTTATCCTATGCGCAAAAATAGCCATCAGCGGAAATGACAGATCCCTGACCGAAGACAGCATTGGTCTTTGTAAACAGTGTGCACTTCATAACATATATTACTATCTAACATTCCTGTTTGATGGCAACATTTGCTGATTAACAGATACATGATTATGAATTGTTAGTCCAGCAATCACTGTCTTCTAGTATAAATACATGTAAAATCAAAAGTACTAAATTTTTGCTGGAAAAAAAATGTGAGAAGCTTTTCAGCAACTATGGCTGTGTTTTGGTATACAATGTATTTGCCAATGTAGACGTCATTAGTTTTGAACAACTGGGCTCTGAACACCAAATATTTATACAAAGTTCTATACATTCATGTCAGAGCATATATACTGACCCATATGTGTCTAAACTTTTGAATTTGGTCAAGTCACTCCCGATTAGAAGTTATATTGACCTGTTTGCTGAAAAGCAAATACATGTAGTTCACTCCCTCATCACTCTGTTTTCAAGCCATCTGATCAGGGTCTACACCATTAGCTCAGGCATTCTGTCCCAATAATTAGCATTTTTCTGTTAAAAGCATTTGCCAACTTACCATAAGTCTGACATATTCACTGGAATCTAATTCTAACATCTCCAGCAGCAGGCGGATTATCTTCTCATTCTTCATCTCCAATGTACCCTGGAATAATACAGATACATGTATTGAAATGTTGGCATAAGGCAAAGTAGCAATAATATTAATACTTTGCTCTTTCTTCCTCTGACACATTAGTATTTTCAAAGGATTACTCTCTTTTCATCTTTCCAAGAGATCCTTTTCCTGCAGTTATTCAATCCTCTAGCAGTAAAGTATATTTTACATAAGTTTCACTAGCTAATTAGAAACAAACAGAATGGTCTTTTATAAATCTTTTCAGAATAATACAGTTAAACCTGGCTTAAGGGGTCACACAAGGGCAGGCATAAAAATTGGCTGCTTAAGACAGGTGACCCATTAATACAGGTTGATTCATTTGCACTGTAGTTTGGTCCGAGACACCTCAAAATACTGGTGACCCCTTAAAACAGGTTTGACTATTCTATAGCTTTTAAACAACTTCCAGTAGTTTATATTTTTGTCGTGAAATTTTTTTTTAAACCTTTAACAGCCTTCAAGTTCTTGGTAGGACAACCTTATGAAAATAAATAGGTGGATGAGTTCAAGACAAAAATGGTGAAGTGCCTGCAAAATTTAATGCCACTTAACGGTGGCTTTATTAACCTATTTATGCATAATTTACTCTTCTAGCTCAAAAGTTGGACAATTCCATTTCCAATTTTAGGCATGTCTGTATTTTATATTTCTTCTTTTTCATCTTAGATACTTGTACTTCATGCAATCAGTGTAGGACCTCCCAGATCAGATGCTGCATTCTGCGGCATCTGATCTTAGACGACAATGTTTGCCAATGCCCTTTGGTCCCTTTTAGGAGATGCAAGGCATTAATGGGTTAATACTCAGAATTTAGTTACCACAGAAATGACAGCCTGGGCTCTAATATCTTCATCTGTATCTTCCAGTCGTCTGCAATAAAATGAACCGCATCATGTGACTTCCAACAATGTGGCAATTTTGTCATGTGATATTCAGATCATCGTTCTCATTTATATAGGGTAATCAGAGACCTCCCTGTTAGCTCTATGGCTTGGGTCACTTCCATAGATGGCTGAGGTGACAAGCAAAGGCTCTGATCAGACTGCACTTATGTGCAGTCTGATCAGAGCATTTGCTTGTCACCAATGCCACACTGTTGGAAATCACAAGATGTGGCTCAAACATGCTTAGTAAGGTAAAACTGAATAGTACTGCATTCTATCTAAAAAAGAGCACAAAATTATCATGTTTCTGGATAAGGTATTCCTATAAATTATCACATGATTAGATCTAGTGGCGCTGTGAATGCTTGGTTATGGTATAGAAGGTCACAGATTCGAATCGGGGGATTCAGTGACTGGAAAACTCTCTCAACCTGGTGTCCCAGTTTATCTTGCCCCCCCAGAGGGCAAGCCAACCATGGACAGCTTGACCCCCGGGGGGTAGGCTGTCCTGGGATATCTTGCCCCCACCGTGGTTATTCCCCCCCCCCCCCCCCCCCCCCGCGCCCCCCCCCCCCTGGTGAAGATAAACCGCCAGGGATATCTTGCCCCCCTTCCAGGATTTTGGTGTGATATTTGTCAATGGATTTTGAAATTGCTTTCAAGTGCTTAAATAGTTATTGGAATTAACCATTTGCACAACAAGCAATCACTTGGAATCCCAGCTGGTTTATCTTACCCCCAACCAAAGATTTCAAAGTGACATCTGTCCAGGGATTTTGAAATAGCTGTAAAGTGCTTTAATAGTTATAATACTAACTAACTACACAATTCACATCATTCTATCATGCTTGGAGAAATGTGGCTCCAAATTCTTGGGTGGGGGGTAAGAAACAACCAGCAGGGATAGGTTGCCCCCCCCCCCCCCTCAACTGATTTAAGGTTTTTCTAGAGATCTGTTGTTGTAAACAAGCATGAGACATGTGGATTGTGTAGTTAGTTCATTCTAATAACTATTAAAGCTCTTTCAAGCTATTTTGAAATCCCTTAATAGATGAGGCTACAAAATCTTGGGTGGGGGGAGGGGGTAAGATAACCCCCCCTCCCCCACCAAGCCCTGATTCAAGGTATTTCAAGTGATTGGTTCTTGTAAACAAGCTTGAGACTTGGATTGTGTGGTTTGTTCATTGCAGTAACTATTAAAGCCAGGGCTACAGAAATTTTGAAATCCAAATCGGTCCAGCGGCCGATGACGTCATACGAATCCAAAATAGACACGAAAACTAATGACTACACTGTGTATTCCACAATCCAAAAAAAGTCACGAAAACTAATGACTATACCGGAGCGCCGTTATAACGTGGATGTCATCGCTGAAGTAGCCATTTAGTCCACATGTTCTTACTCATCGTGAAAAATGCGCTTTAAAGCGCAGAGACAGTCAGACAGAAAGTGAAAGTACAAATGCTGTTCCAATCGGACGTCCTCGCCGATCTTCATTTACCGAATTGGCCGAAGTATTACGATTGACTGTATTCGAGTTAATTCCCTTGAAATATGAATATACTTGCAAAAAGATACCTTCGGACGAAGAAAAAAACAATATTTTTTCTGCGCGAGAAATGACGTCAGCTAAAAAAAAACCTGACCAGACTGCACATAATCAAATCCGGTTTAAATATTCTTTTTGCTAGTCAAATTCTTTCCTTATGCTATCTTTGATAATAGTCAGTAACCTTACGTTGGACAGCCTTTTTCCGTGCATCGGCACGTGTATGTGTGTAAAGCCAGAATTGTGACACATGCTAATAAAATTGAGTCAGTGTTCGCACCTTGGCAAGACAATAGACACTTTGTTTATCTGTGATAACTTTTGACAGCAGTGCGTGATTATTGGATTAATAATATGACACATGGCTAAAATCCAGGTAATTATGTCATCATACATCGCAAATCGTGTTTTTTCGGACCGAAAAAAATGTGCCTTTTGCCAACTGAATCGGTTTTTTTCGAACTCAAAATCGGTCTGGACCGACAAAAAATCGGATTTCTGTAGCCCTGATTAAAGCACTTTAAAGCTGTTTCAGTTTGTGAACAGATGTGGTACCAAAATCATGGGCGGGGGGTAAGATAAACCAGCTGGGGTAGGTTGCCCCCACCCCTAAATAGAGGAATTTCAAGTGATTGGTTGTTGTAAACAAGCATGAGATACATGAATTGTGTGTTTAGTTCATTGCAATGACTATTAAAGCACTTTAAAGCAATTTCAATACTTGTGGATAGATGTGGCTCCAAATTCTTGAGTGGGGGGTAAGATACTAGTAAACCAGCTGGGATAGGTTGCCCCCCACCCCTGGTTTGAGGTCTTTCTAGAGATTGGTTGTTGTAAGTAAGCAAAAGCTATGTGTATTGTGTGGTGAGTTAATTCAAATAACTATTAAAGCACTTTAAAGCAGTTTCAGTACTTGTGTACAGATGTGGTACCAAAATCATGGGTGGGGGGTAAGATAATTCAGCTGGGATAGGTTGCCCCCCATCCCTGAATCAAGGAATTTCAAGAGATTGATTGTTGTAAACAAGCATGAGCTATGTGGATTGTGTGGTTTGTTCATTTCAATACTTATTAAAACACTTGAAAGCGATTTCAATACTTGTGGACAGATGTGGCTCCAAATTCTTGAGTGGGGGGGGGGGTAAGATAAACAAGCTGGGATAGGTTGACCCCCAACCCCTGGTTTGAGGTCTTTCTTGAGATTGATTGTTGTAAGTAAGCAAAAGCTATGTGGATTGTGTGGTGAGTTCATTCAAATAACTATTTAAGCACTTTAAAGCAGTTTCAGTACTTGTGTACAGATGTGGTACCAAAATCATGGGTGGGGGGTAAGATAAACCAGCTGGGATAGGTTGCCCCCCACCCCTGGTTCGAGGTCTTTCTTGAGACTGGTTGTTGTAAGTAAGCAAAAGCTATGTGTTTTGTGTGGTGAGTTCATTCAAATAACTATTTAAGCACTTTAAAGCAGTTTCAGTTCTTGTGTACAGATGTGGTACCAAAATCATGGGTGGGGGGTAAAATAATTCAGCTGGGATAGGTTGCCCCCCCATCCCTGAATCAAGGAATTTCAAGCGATTGATTGTTGTAAACAAGCATGAGCTATGTGGATTGTGTGGTTTGTTCTTGCAATACTTATTAAAACACTTGAAAGCAGTTTCAATACTTGTGGACAGATGTGGTACCAAAATCTTGGGTGGGGAATAAGATAAATCAGCTGGTATAGGTTGTCCCCCACCCCTGGTTTGAGGTCTTCCTTGAGATTGGTTGTTGTAAGAAAGCAAAAACTATGTAGATTGTGTGGTGAGTTCAATCAAATAATTATTAAAACACTTTAAAGCAGTTTCAGTACTTGTGAACAGATGTTGTACCAAAATCATGGGTGGGGGGTAAGCTAAACCAGCTGGGATAGGTTGTCCCCACCCATGAATCGAGGAATTCCAAGTGATTGGTTGTTGTTAATAAGCATGAGATGCATGGATTGTGTGTTTAGTTCATTGAAATAACTATTAAAGCACTTTAAAGCAATTTCATTACTTGTGGACAGATGTGGCTCCAAATTCTTGAGTGGGGGGTAACATAAACCAGCTGGGATAGGTTGCCCCCCACCCCTGGTTTGAGGTCTTCCTTGAGATTGGTTGTTGTAAGTAAGCAAAAGCTATGTGTATTGTGTGCTGAGTTCATTCAAATAACTATTAAATCACTTTAAAGCAGTTTCAGTACTTGTGTACAGATGTGGTACCAAAATCATGGGTGGGGGGTAAGATAAACCAGCTGGGATAGGTTGCCCCCACCCCTGATTTAAGGTTGTTCTAGAGATCTGTTGTTGTAAACAAGCATGAGACATGTGGATTGTGTGGTTTGTTCATTCAAATAACTATTTAAGCTCTTTTAAGCTATTTTGAAATCCCTGGATAGATGTGGCTCTCTAATCATTGGTAGGGGGTAATGTTAACCAGCTGGGATAGGTTGCCCCCCACCCCTGAATCAAAGTATTTCAAGAGATTGGTTGTTGTAAACAAGCATGAGCTACGTGGATTGTGTAGTTTTTTCATTGCAATAACTATTAAAGCACTTTAAAGCAATTTCAATACTTGTGGACAAATGTGGCTCCAAAATCTTGGGGGGGGGGGGGGGGGGGGGGGTTAAGATAAACCAGCTGAGGTAGGTTGACCCCCACCTCTGATTCAAGGTTTTTCTAGAGATCTGTTGTTGTAAACAAACATGAGAAATGTGTAATGTGTAGTTAATTTTAATAACAATTAAAGCTATCGAAAGCTCATCGAAATCCCTTGATAGATGTGGTTCCAAAATCTTGGGTGGGGGGTAAAATAAACCAGCTGGGATAGGTTGCCCCCAATCCCAGATCCGAGGAATTTCAAGTGATGGGTTGTTGTGCAAATGGTTAATTCCAATAACTATTTAAGCACTTGACAGCAATTTCAAAATCCATTGACAGATATCACTCCAAAAATCCTGGAAGAGGGGCAAGATATTGCAGCTGGTTCATCTTCATCCCTGGGGGGCAAGATAAACCAGCCAGGATATGTTGCCCCCCGGGGGTGAAGATATCCAGGGTGGGGAGCAAGATATCCCGGGACAGCTTGCCCCCCCGGAGGGCAACCTGTCCAGGGGGGCAAGATAAACTGTTACACCGGCAGTAAATGGGTACCTTGTTTGAATCAGGGAAGAATAAGGCAGTGAAAGGAGGGACAGGCACTGCCTTTCATATGTTGTGCCCAAGATACAGTGGGCCCCTAAATCCCACTGCCCTTACCATCACTAGGCTATGGGAAACCTTAGCCGTTTTTCACCTTTAGAGCTATCATATATATCAGTATAAAATCATTGTATTTTTCCATAGGGATGGAACTGTTTGTCATATCAGTTATGTAAGCGTTCCACCATAACATACATGTATGCTGAACTTACTTTTCTATCCTGTCACAAGCCTTGCTGAACATCCCCAGAGCAGTGAGAGCTTTGGCTGCTGCAATACGAACATCCTAAAGATAGAAAAGAAAATCATGTCAGAAGTACATGTATTACACTTTTTAGATCATACTAATGCATCTATTACACTAATTATACTACAATCTAAAATAATTGGAAAAATTATCTCGTACTGTAAAATGATGAGCTGTCAGATAGATATGTTAGAGTCAGACGTTTTGGTACAGTACTTACAACAACAGAATTTATTCACAAAATTTTTGCTGTTAAGGTGAATGGGAGTGCCAACATTTTTTCTGCCAATTTTACCAAGAGAAACAACACCCTTCCAAGATGGGATCTACTCTTAAAGGAAAGACTCTGCTCCCAGAGGAGCATTTTTTCCTTTAAGTTAAAGAATGGATGACTTGCAATTTTACGTCCTTTTTAACTAGTCAACTCCCATCTCGAACACTGATATCTCAAAGTATCTTCTTATATCAAAGAGTGTATTTCCTATTTTTATCCACATTTCAACTACTGTTATCTCAAACTACTGATATCTCAAAGTAAATTTTCTGGTACCAGAAAATTTACTTTGAGATATCAGTAGTTTAGACTGAAGTTCAAATTTGAGATATCGAAAGTTGACTGTATTTCAGTTATATCAGGACGATGGGTGGGTTATAATAAAAGGTTGTGTGCAATGGAACCCCGTTTATAACTGTAAAAATTTCGGCCTCCTGCGGGTCTCCAACCAGGGACCATTAGATCAGCAGGCCAGCATTTAAGCCACTGAGCTATCAGGGTTCCTTACCTTTAAGTATTGAATTAAATTCAGAAAGGAAGCAAAACTGAAAATGGCAGAGCTGTTTCCCCTGAAAGTGTTCCCATTAACCTTAAACTGAGTATGCTACCATTGAGAATCAGAACAAATGCATTCTGTTGTGCCAATCCAAGTGATGTTATATAAACAATATTGTTGTATTGCGTATCATGTGAATTTAACCAATGAAGTGGAAAGGCTCTGTGTTGCTATGATTAACAGATGTAATTTTGCTATGCTGGTTTGCTCCAGTTGGTATCTTTTCATGTTTCTATGACTTTTATCACCATTCTTTGCCCAGAGCCCCAGATAAGAAGGGGTAAGAGAGATAATTTGGGGATAATTTATCACATTTCTCCCTAAAAACATATTGTGTGACCTCATTAGAACCGTCCCACCACGATGGTTCTAATGAGGGGTCACAACATATGTTTTTGTTGAGAAATAAGAAAAATTTTCTCTGAATTATCTTCAATAGCCCCTCTTATTAGGAGCTCTGTTTGCCTCATCATAACAAATTTCCTACCCTTGTAGGATCATCCCACAATTTCTTCTCCAGAATCAGATAAACTTTCTCTTCTTCATGCTTCTTACACACATGCTGACGACCTGGAAACGCAATTAATACTGCATACACAGAAGTAAAATAATTACTACCCATGTTTTACACAAGCCAACACCCTGGAAAGACAATCAAATTTAAATGTAACATTACACATCTTCTAATGCTGAATACCTAGGAACATAGTAAAACACAAATGTAGAACTAACTACACCTTTCTAAAGGACAAATAATATTTGATTGAAACACAATAAGCACAAGTCAACATAAAAGTAAACAAATAGGAAAAACAATCAGCAGACTTAATTACATATGAGCCACAGACAAGCCTTCCAACAGTATCTATCCAAACCTTAAATACATGAAATATTGGCCAGATTTAAGGTGAATGGGTACACCTTAATGTTTTTTTCTGCCATTTTCACCTATGGAAACAGCTTTTGTGTGTTTCTAAGTTGCTTCCCTGGATGACAAACCTGTCCAAAATGAATATACAGTAAGACCCTCTTTGTAACAACGGCATTTGTTCCCAAATATTTTGACATTAAAGCTGAATGTGCTGATATAAATAATATATATTTTGAACAATAAAGTCATTTCATGCATATCAAAATGACGTTGAAAAGAAGTTTGCTTTTATAATGAGTGCAATAATAAAGAGGTTTCATTTATTCTTAAAAGAAAGAATATGCTCCAAAGAGTTGAACCCCATTAATAAGGGATTTGAAATTAAAACTGACAAAGTTGATTCCCCTGGAAGTGTTCCCATTCACCTTAGTAATACAAATCGTGTAACCTATATGGATCCTGCTCCTTTGAAGAAGTCTGTGTACAGTTTGCACTTTTTGACAACAGTGTTATAAAACATTGCCTGAATGATGACTAAGAATCTGGAGATATTCTGCTATAGGAATGGTATTGTTCAATGTCAATGTTTTATATGTTACCTACCAAGAACAATCAATAGATCGGCTGCTAATGCTCTGTACCTCCAGACTGGAGATTCCTGGAACAGTGCCAACAGATGTTTCACTACGTCCCAGGAGGTACAACTCAACTGCTTCGTCAACACTTCCAGAGCCTATAAATATCATAATATGAGTTGAATTTGAAAATACTGGTCTCAAAGCAAACTGTGAAAGATCGGTCCTGTCTGATTACATGTGCAGTCTGGTCAGAGATGCCCAGTTTGCACCCCTAACCCTACCCTCTCCCTCCTCCCATTTCTAGACCTTGCAGAAATCTGCAAACAGTCAAGACTCCAACCAGTCTGCGAATCTGTGCAGTCTAGCTAACACCTTCATTTTGTGTAAACAAATCCTGAGCCTCCATGCATGGAATTTGCAAACAGTAAAGGCTCAGTTCAGACTGCACAAAGGTACCCTTCTTTTGTGTTGTGACTCATTTTCTATTAATAAATTTAAAGAAACTGCCATCTGATTTTTATCTTAAGGCATCTGATGACATAACGCAACATTTTTGTCCAGAAGGTATTTGGACTTAAGACATGAGATGGCAAAAATCTATCAAGATTGGAACAAGACAAGAAATGGCAGCAAATGCAATATCAATAGACTTGGTCTGTTTTGAGGTGGACATTGACAGAAATAAGTACCCTAATGTGTTTAAATATTGGGACACCTAAGAGCCATTAATTTTCCATTTGGGACAAATGGAAAATTAATGGTTTTAGGTGTCCCAATACTTAAGCACATTAGGGTAATTTCATCAAACATCATCAAAGCACAAAATTTACATGCCGAGACCTTAGAAGTCTGATTTATCACAAATTTTTATGACACCACTTCCCAAACACATAAAGGGGAAAGGGTAATGTCAAGTTGGGTTTACCTTGGCTTTTATATGTGTATCGGCACTCTGATCCAGGGAACGTAGAAGCTTGAATTTGGCATTCTCATCTGCAACACATAATTTTCCCAGCAACACTGCAGCATCGAAGGCATTAGTGTCATCTGGATCAGGGTTGCGGCAAAAATGACTTAGAACTTTCACCAGCTCTGGGAATGATGTTGTTTTCTGAAAATAAACAAATGAGTTTTTGGAAAATGGTATTTGAATTACAACTAGAGTTTCAAGAGAATCTCTGTAGCTCTACCAGTGCCATTTTTGCAAGTGTGTAATGACAGGCATGGATGGCTCTTTTAAGGACCTTCAATTTCATAACAAATATTGAAGATGATTCTAACTACCTCTTCAGGAGGTGTTTGTGGACTGACTAAAGCAGAATCCCATTTAAACCATCAATGTTCTCATCAAGACTTTCAATTTTATAGCAAACATCATCTGAGCTGATGGCAGACTCCAAACGACCGGTTCAGAGGCTGAGGTCAGAATAGAATGGGCTGCTGCATGGGAGAGTTATAACCAAACAAGCACTAAGGAATGTCAATCATAGACTACATACCTTGTTAACGTACTGCACATTTTTGCCATCAATCATAGTTTTGATGAGATCTTGTCGTACTTCAGTATTTCCCATGACAAGGTATTTCAGGACCATTTGTACCACTTCTTCATCCCAACAACCTGAATACAACAAAATACACAACAGTGTGACTGCATTTAAAGAATGAAAACTAAATTTGGCAGTAACCACAGGTTGCAATATACGAGCTCCCCAAAAAGCCCCCATCTTCGGTTAAAATCCCAGCTAAAAGTAATTTCTTCAAAAATCAATCATGATCATCAAAGTCTTCATACACATCTTTTGTGTGTCTGTACCATGTGTGCAAAGTTTAAGAAACTATAGGAGGAATTGACTTAAAAAACTTCCTAGCCTTTATTGATGAATAAATTATTAAAAGTTTGAACTTCTGTAAATTTTGCCAAAAATATTAAACTGGTCATCAGAAATCATGCATACTTATCTTCAAAATGCCTGTAACATATGAGCAGAGTTTCAAAATGATCTATTTGAAACTGTGGCAGAAGCTGCTACCTTAAAGCACAACAAACGAACAGATGGACAGATCTGTACAGAAAGAGGTAAAACACAATACCCCATGACTATCAGCATGGCCGCATAAAAAAAGGAGAATGCTCTGAGAATTATCATAAGAAATCCAATGTCATCTGAAATGAAAATAGTTCACATACCTAGTAAAATGAGTGACTTGGCTGCCTCATATCTCACTCTAGAATCATCATCCAGTCTCAGCCTTTCCTTCAGGGCAAAAAATACCATAGCATCCCCACACCGCAAAATACCTAAATGCTGATTAGAAAGGCAAAGAAACTTAAGAAGTAATATTCAAATAAAGCACAACTTACTATCACAAAATTCGTCATAAAGCTGACTTTATATGTACACTTATGCACCAGTCATTTGCAATTATAGGGCCAAAGAACTGCTGGTGGAGAATCAGGGATGCACCAATTCACCTTAATGAACAATTAGGTTTCATATGATTAAACAATAAAATAAATGCAAGACCTAGCAATACAATAAAATGCAAGAAAACTGTTGAATTAGCCCTAGTATATACAAAAGTTTATTTATCAAAGTTTTACTTTCAGTATCCCTTGAAGTATATTTCAAAGGGGCACACATGCACATGTTCCATGAAAAGTTGAGTGAATTTTCACACTGCTGTTGTTAAATATGACAGAATCATCTATTTGTGGAATGTCTCCAAATGTATCCACATGTCCACAACAGGACAGGACGTATGTATTCCACCCCATTCCCCCTAACATTTTTACCTCTCAATTTATTTTTTGAACAGAATAGTGAGTTAAAAAAACTTACCTTAGCAGCATCTGTCCTTTCCTCACTTCTTGGGGATACCAGGTTCACATGGACAATGGTCTGTAATTAAGGAAAAAAACATCTGAGTCATTCAATGGAAAAAGGCACCTTATGTGACAGCAAGTACCTAAAAGAGTCTGCTCTGTTTACCCTAATGATTTGTCAGGCTCCATAGGCTAGTAATGCTAACAGGGGAGACTTTTGATTGAAATGCGCTTGATTTGTCTTAACTTTGTTTGAACATGCTATAATAAATGTTTTCTCACAACATGGTTTATTTGTAAGATCATGAAGCAATCCTGCCAGTTGCAATTTCATTTCATCCTCCCTTCTCAATGGATGTCAACTTTTAAAGGATAGAATTTGCTCATCTAAGAGTAGACCTCTTTTTATGGAAAGTTACCTCACACAGGAACGCAAACAAAAAGTCATAAAAGTTGTCTCCCTTCCCTTTGTTAAGTGGCAGAAAAATTTGGTGGTGTATCCATACCTCTTGACAAACTGCAGCTATTAGCGTATCAAGCTTTAAGCCTAGAACTTTATTTTACTGAAACATACAGGTGTATCAAGAAAGAAATATCTGTCTACTACTGTACATTTACAACATACTCAGCCTTATGACCAGAATTTCATTTTAGTAAAACATACTGGTGTATTACAAACAGGAAACAAGAAAGAAATATTTGTATATTATTACCTTCACTCTTTCCCATTTCAATCCCCCATATTCCTTGCCTCGGCTGCTTGGTTTGATTTTAGACCAGGTACTAGCTATTAAAACACAGAAAGTAAAAACAATTTTTAATACATGTATGTGTACATATTGGATGTTTGAATTTAAAAATAACTTTTCTTACATCTTTTACAAAAGATCCTGTGGAACATATATGGTTTCAAGGTGTATAACTAAAATAAATAGATTTCGTTTTTATACTACAACAAAGCAGAAAGATTCTTACTGAAACATAGTTTGTGGGAAAAAAAAGAAAAAAAAGAATGAAGCATCTTTAGTCTTTACTTAAGTTTTGGTTTATTTCATTAAAGGATAATTATTCTGTATGTAAATTCAAAGTCACCTTTATTTTATTCTTAAATGACATTAAAACAGCTAATCTGTGACCAGAATCTTGACATTTCAATATCTGTGAAAATTACAATCGTTACAGAGAAGGAGGCACTTCTATCTGTGATGATATTATCCTGGAACCAAAGAGTAGCAATATGCAAAACCATGCCAGGTTACATGCACATCATGCATTTCTAATCATGCACCCCTTCAACACCCAACACTACATTTATCCAGAAAGGGCATAAGAAAACCTGTCTTTGAAAATAGGTGTAATGCACATTCATGGACCAGCCTGTGTAGATGTGCAGTCTGATCAGGGTATGCAAAAGTAACTTTCTGAGATATACAAGAAGCAGTTATTGCCTGCCCAAACTATTCATGACATTAGGCTGCACACATGCACAGTCTGGGCTGTGCAACACATGCACAGGCTGGTCTGTGCATGTACTGTTCCCATCAGCCCAAAGAAAGGCTTTCTCATATGGTGGCTTATCTTGAGACTAATTACTTAAGTGCATTTTGACATATTTATAAAGGGAAACAACTTTTGTGACTTTCTGTTTGATTCCCTGGCAAAGAAGCCCTTCCGAATTATCATAATCTTAAAGTAAAGAATTTGTTTCTAAGAAAACACATTCTTTCCTTTAAAGGGAAATCACCCTATAAAATCTGCCATTGAGATTTTGTTGAAACTTCACATAGTGGTAGAATAGTATATACTGAGTGAAAAATGGAAATAAAAAAATGGGGTCACCGTACTACTTTTTGAGATAATGTAGCGCCATCTATGTGCCTGTGTAAAACATGGCTATGTCTATTTCGAAGAGATAATAGATGACCGATCGTTTCGAAATAAAGATTAATGAACTCTTCTTTCTTGTCTCTTTGTTTGAACATCAAAATTCCCATCGTCGTTTGGCTCATTACATACGTTATTTACATTTTTTTATTTCCCGCCGTTTTCCGGTATTGGTAAAAACGTGGAATTCCTTCCATAAAAAAAGTTCCACCATTGAAATTTTTATATATTTTTGATATGGTATAGGGTTGATCAACCCCATGCAAATAAGCTAATAAAAAATATAGGTCATCGGCCAAATATTCGAGTTATGGAAGGAAAACCACTTTTATTTGGCGCGGTTTTTATAAAAGCGCCTTGACGTCAATGTTTTTTGCGTTGACGTCGCTTTCTATTTCGCGCCATTAACGGCTAACGCTCTTACCGTTCGATGCTTGTTCATAGCAATGTAATTCTCTGTTCATTTTCAGCAAAGCCCTTACGTCTTGAAAAAATATAGTCTGTATTAAACTGTCGCCTCCAAAATTTTCTCGTATGCAGACAACGCAGTAATGAGAGAAATTCCAAGGACTGAAACTAGGCAGCATAGCCATTGTTATTTCTCATAGAATATTCGAACTTTTTTCAGGAACAGGAATATATTCCATTTATATCTGATGAACAAGCTCATACATGAACATTGTATATTGGATCCGGCCACTGCCCTACATGTATTTTCACAGAAACACCATCAAAGCTTGGTCCGTGGTGCATGATTTCATTTTATCATTAGTGCTAAGACCAATTTCCGAAGATGAGCAGCCTGATCAGTTTTCCCTGTTCCCATTAACAATCTCTGAGTCCTGTGGAAAGTTCTGCTAGGCCGTTGTAAAATTATGTATAAATCTTAGCTGAACTTCTTGTTTGTATCACATGCATTAAATCTTGGAAGCAGATGGATGGATAATTTGCAATTTCATACCAGGAGGATGGGAGGGTGGTAATGAAAGGCTGTGTGCAATGAAACCCTGTTTACGGTTAAAAGGATTTCTGCCTTGTGTGGAAATAGAACCCAGAACCGCTAGATCGGCAGACCGGCGCTTAACCTACTGAGCAACCCAGGCTCATCAACAAAATTGTTTGAATCCTTTAAATTATGCCTACTTATGCAACTTTTGATACTCAACTAGAAATAAAGGAATTAGGCATAATAAAGGAATTAGGCATAAAGGAAGTATGCCTAATTCCTTTATTTCTAGTTGAGTATCAAAAGTTGCATAACTCTTTTTGTTCTGAGGGTAAATGAACTGACACATATTTAACAACAATTAAATTTACTTTATACACAAAAATATTTTGGGCCAGTAATAACAATTCGCCTCCTTGTGCTGTCGACTGAATCGGTATTGTGCAAGGTTGCTATCGACACAGACTGCAACTGTTTACTGAGCAGTAAATGATACCATTGATTATAATAGTCGACTGAGCTTATACTGCTGTCAATTTTCTCGGTCGATAACCACTTTTGCTTGTAAAGCACGCCTGGTAAACTATCACAGGTACCTCCGGCGGAGGTACCGATAAAAAGTTGTGACAGGCACCTGGAGCTGCCTATGACTGTCCAAAAAATGACAACGGTAGGTTTTCCTCTTTTTTGACAAAATATAAAATAACCAGGGAGTTTATTAAAAATCAAAAAGTGCTATTCGACCCTTATAGGCATAAAGTTTTGTCACACATTATATCCCCCTGAACTTTCCATATTAACCAAAGATACGACTTTTGAAGTGGCTTTGATGTCAGCCCACAGTACTCAAAACATAAAGAATTTGGCCGTTTTTGGTCTTAATTGCAGTGATCTTGCATACGAATCTGTTTTTCTCGGCACACTGGGGTTAAGGTAACCTCCTTGCTCAAATGTAAATGTCGATTGACTACAAAGAAGGCTTGATTTTTTCAAAACAACAGCTGGAGGTGCCTGCAATGGTGTGGAGGTGCCTGTGATGTAAGCAAATATAGTGAAAATCTGAATAGTTATTGCAGCTGGAAATATTGACATCTTCTCTACACCACTGCCGGGAAAGAATCATTCATTCAATGTCCCATTAAGCTATCATAATGCGTATATCATGAAATTCCATGTTAAAATTTCTAAAACACCATCTCAATGAGTTATTGTCCAATTTGTTCCGCTTCTGTTAGTCAAACATGGACGAATTTCACATAGTTGCTGAAAATTAACTGCCTAATTCAGTGTTAGAATCATTATGAAATGTGCGCTTAAATAAGAGTCAACATTTTTTTGACTGGTGATGACTGTGATCGGGATGTGCTGGCTATGAGTCGTTCCAACTTGTCAGAAATTGTTGAGGTCACACGTCATGCCAGCTACACGTATGGTGTGTCAAATTGTCAAAATTGCCGATGCCCGTCAACAGGCATACACGTACAGGTATCTATAGTGTTGATCCTTTTGGTACCTCACCTGTGTCGCTCGCATGTGTCGTATGACGCTCGCTGTATGTGTTAACTTTGTGGTAACTGGAGTGATAGGTGCTACAAGTGATTCAGTCTGGGTAGTTTTGAATTGTTGGCGCTAGAATCCAAATACATCCGTAAGGCCTACAGATTACATCATCGGCAGGTGACATGTTCTCAATATTACACCGTTTAGTATATTGAAGTAATCGGAATCTCACTGTAAATAACGTGTAATTCAAAGTCTCCGAACAGCCACTGCATCAAATTTGGTAACAAAAGAGCACTTTTACTACATAAAAGTCATCTTCTGAAATGTTGTTTTTGCAAACGTTTCGTGTAGCTAGCATGGCGTGTGACCTCAACAATTTCTAACGATCTGGAATGACTAACAGGCAGTCATCACCATTCACAAAAACGCTGCCTTTATTTAAGCGAATTTCATAACTATTCTAATACTGAATTAGGCAGTAAATTTTCAACAGCTACGTACAACTCGTCAATGTTTGACTAACAGATACGGAGACTAAACGGACAATAACTTTGAGATGATCTGCTTTGGATTTTGCATCAATGTTACGTGTTCTACTGTCCGCTTGTCTGTAGTCTTCTGGCAGTAAGGTCCTGTACAGCTGCTCACTTTGCATTCTGGTTACTTTTGTAATTTAAAATATAAAATAGGTAAAACAGAAGTTAGCGTTGTTTTCATTTGGGGTAGGTGAATTTCCACCTGTCTGGGAAAGAGCTCTTTATTCGGTTTACTATGCGTGTCTTTTATGAACTATTGTCAACGTATATGTACTTACTTCCATCTTTTTAGAGCAGGATGTATAATCTGATTGTATAAGTTCATGACCATTGTCTGTCGTTTTAACAAAACTATGCTTGATATTCGCATTATGATAGATAATTGAGACGTTGAATGAACGATCCTATCAAGGCAGTGGTCTAGAGATGAAGAATACTAATATTTGCAACCGCTATAAATCTTCAGATTTTCGCTATATTTTCTTACATCACAGGCACCTCCATTCCGTCACAGGCACCTCCAGTTGTTTTTTTACCGATCCAGCCTCATTTGGAGTTTATCGGCATTAATATTTGGGCAAGAAGGTTTACTTTACGTCAGTGTATCCAGATCAACAGATTCTTATGCAAGAAAGGGTGCATTTAGGACCTAAAACAACCGATTTGTTCTTGTTTTGAGTACTTTCGCCTGACCTTAAAGCCACTTCAAAAGTCATATCTTCTGTATATATGTAAAGTTCCCGGGGATATACCGTGTGACAAAACTTAATGTATATAAGGGTCGAATAGCATTCTTTGATTTTCAATAACCCCCCTGGTTATAATGTATTTTATCAAAAAAGACGAATACCTACCGTTTTTTGTTTATTTTTGGTCCGTCACAGGTAGCTCCGGATGCCTGTCACAACATTTTATCGGTACCTCCGCGGAGGTACCTGTGATAGTTTACCAGGCGTGTAAAGATGGTGACAAAATGGCTCGGTCGACAGCACAGGCATTTTAATACGTATTACCAACGTGAAACAGCTAGCTATGTACATCCAATCACAAACAATGTGTCACAGAGATAACTGACATGGTAACCCGATGAAACTGATGAACAGTTTAGGTGGTGATAATCACTAATTAGCGATAAATACATGTACAAAAAAATCTACATGTAATGCTGAAAATTCAACAGATCATACCGGCACGGCGCCAAGTGTGTGCAACTATGGTTACGTACCGTTGAGCCACTTGGGTAACGTCGATAAGAGAACTGAACTGAACTGAACAGATCATACCAAAACTTAATAGGTGACAATTCAAGTTCACTTACATACCTGTCTTCGTCATACTAATGTAGTATTCATGCTGTGTGTAAGCAATAGGTCATACCATACCATTATGCATGCAGCATTTACATGGTGGAAGATTTGAGAATAATCTACTGTTTTCACCTAGTCTACCTTACGACTTGAGGTTTAACAGGCACTTGCAATCTTCACAACCTCTGCTAAGTTGGTGAATAACCTCGGCAATATTTAAAAGTCGGTTTCCAACAATATTGGCATCTTTGTTTTCTGCACCAAAGTGTTCAGTCCCTTTTTCTTCCGTTTTGGTCCAATTCGAAATATTTAAACAAGCTTTTCGTTGCGATAATTCATTCGGATTTATGAAGCGCCCGTTCAGGCGCGACGCCATGTTGTCTTCGAAAGTGACGTAAAAGTTTTAGTGTAACGGCAAAACGACGTCATGATAACCGTGGCGGGAAAGAATGACGCTGCGTCAAAACGTATGCGCACGAACATTGAGGTGATTTCCCTTTAAGAGCAGTTCAAGCCCCCTTGAGAAGGCCAGTAACATAGAAAATGGCAGAGTTGTTTCCACTGCAAGTGTACCAACTCATCTTAATACAGAATTACATGCAGTATGTTGTACCCTAATGTGCTTAAGTTTAGGGACTCCTAAAACCATTGATTTTCCATTTGGACAAATGGAAAATTAAGAGTGTTAGGTGTTCCAATATTTAAGCACATAAGGGTCTAATGTGCTTAAGATTAGGGACACCTAAAACTATTAATTTTCCATTTGGACAAATGGAAAATTAATAGTATTAGGTGTCCCAATATCTAAGCACATTAGGGTAAGTATTTAAATACATCAAACAATCTGTCTTCATTGACAGAAAAGCACAATAAGATAAGGACTGGCAACAGACACAGAAACAGTCTACAAGAACTAACAAAAACATGCTTATAGATAAAGAACAACAAAGAACCTACGAGGTAGGAAAAGGAATCCAAGACAGAAAAGGAAATCCATGCAAAAATGCTCAGCAAAAAAATGATGAAACATCTTATTCACCGGCTACACAAAAACAAAATCAGTCTACAACTAATCAGTTTGATGTTTCATACAAAAACATGCATAGCAAACCTTTTCAGACTCACAAACCCATCAAACCAGCCTGGTTGGTAGCACAGGCAGTCTGGCTGGGCTGCTATGCTTCTTTTGAAAATATAACAAAGCAGGTCCGTGGCAGACACGTCAACAAATGATCTGTGTCTGATTTTGTTCTTTATACTGGTCTTTTTCCACCAGTTTTACTTTTGTGTTTTCATTTTTGCTTCTATGGACAAAGGTCAAAGAAGCCCTTCCCAAATGGGACCTACTCCCTTAACAACTGACCCCCATTGAGAATGGACGTAAGCATGAAAATGGCAGAGTTGCTTCCCTTGGCCCCGAGGGTATAAAAAAATTTTCATGCTCAACTCAGCTGAGCATGAAATTTTACCTACTAATAAGTAGCAAATTACTGATAAGTACAGTTGTTTTCTTGCGCAGTCAAGCTGAGTATGAAAATTTTCTCTGCTTATGAATATGAAAATGCCAACATTAGTTGGCATTTTCATATTTACCAGCAGAGAAAATTTCATGCTCAGCTGAGTTGAGCATGAAAAAAGTTTGATAACCTTGGGGCCTGGTAGTGTATGCATTCACCTCAAATGCCCCCATTATAAGTACCATTAATGGACTTATCCCTAGCCAAAGTGTCAGTTTCAGGTATTTAGTAGTGACGGACTTTCGAAAATTCAGAATTTCTCGCAGGCTACAGCACTTTCATTGCTGAACATTTCAGGTTTCACATCACAGAGCAGAGCATCTGGTTCCATTATGTTTTATGAGCAAGTTGCAAATATATGCAATAGCTTTATAATCATATTTTCAAGCAGAACAAAAAATCTGGAAAAAATGATAAAAACTGCATAGAGAAATAGAAGTACTTACAGCAAATAATTTACAAACTAGGCCTCAAAGAGATAGTAAAAACAGATTTCTCTCTTTCATGCATTTTTCTGAGTAGTATTAGAATTACACTACATTCTGTCTATTTCTCTAGTAAAGTTCAGTTGAAAAAAAAGTACATATTTTATTGAAAACAGATTCAAGAACCACTGTCAAAACTGCTCTTATCTGATGATTTGAAATAAACTAAAAGGACCATATAACCAATGAGGAGGTTCGCAGGAAGATCCAAGCAGCCATTGGAGAATATGATGAACTCCTGACGCTGGTCAAGAAACGGAAACTGAGATGGTTTGGCCACGTCTCAAGGTCTTCTGGTTTAGCAAAGACGATTCTACAGGGCACAGTGAAAGGAAAAAGAAGAGTAGGTAGACAGAAGAAGAGGTGGGAAGACAATATTAAGGAGTGGACAGGGATGGAGTTTGCCAGCTCAACTAGGGCAGCTGAAGACAGGACAAGGTGGAAAGGGATTGTTTTGAAGTCATCTGTGGTGCCCCAACAACCTAGTAAGGTTATGGGATAGAATAGAATAGAATAGAACAGATTTATCAAATGGCCAAAATACAAACAAGTACTAGTAACACAGACAGTGATTAAAGAGCCACAGAGTCATTATAGCAGAAATTCTAGTCACCACCAATAGAGTAGTTCACACACAAGAAGCTACAACTAGACATAGTTATTATCCCAATTATGGCACTATGTTACTACCTGGCTCACTTTCCGACCTCTCGGCTAAAAAACAGAACACTGAATATGTGAGGAATGTTGTAAGAAAAGGTGCATCACTTAAGGTAAGACTCAGATCACAGCCCATTTCTTCAAAAGTAACAACATTGTTAGCCAAAGAGACTTATTTTTTCAAGCATAATATTGTAAGCAAAAACACTGCCATACTTTTTTGTCAAAAAAAAAAATGTGGTGGGCCTTGACAGTGTGTAGGCTTTTCATATTCAGCAAAAAATATTAACTTTTTGATTTTCTGTGTACTAGAAGACAAAGAATTTTTTACTAAGAATTCTTTACTAGCCACTGGGTCTAGACTGCACATTCCTTAACCTTATTGCACTCGGAAGGTCCAAGTTTTGGCCATTCTGAGTGTGATAGGGTTAAAATTACAGACTCTTGGTGCAAAACAAAGAAACTGGTTGACTCTGATCAAATTATGCCAATCTGCAGGCTGATCTTAGTCTGCCCACTTGTTACATGCAAGGCACACATTAATGTAGCACAACTTATTTATTCCTAATTTTAAGGTGTAGGGGTATACTTCTGTATCTATCGACCATTTTTGCAAAGGGAAATAACTGTCATGACTTCCTGTTTGTTTCCCTGGATAAAATAGCCCTTCCAATATGGGGTCTTCTCTTAAAGGAAAGAATTTGCTCCTATGGGAGCAAATTCTTTGCTTTAAGAGTAGACTCCCACTGAGATGACAGGCAAAAGTTAAAATAGCAAAGAATTGCTTCCCCTGAAAGTGTACCCATTTGCCTTAATAATCACTTGTTTCATATCACTTGTTTCATGACTGGCGAAAAGTCTCTGAAATACAAATAATGCTAACATATGGCTTCTCTTTTTCATAATAATCAAAGCTTATGTACATGCATGGAAAATTAAAAATTAAAGTAAACAAAGAAATACACCAAAAAAAACATGCTGGGATTGGAATAAAATTAAAAAGATAAATTTACCATTTATGGAAATCAAATTCCTGCAGAACAGTAAAAACAAGGACGCTCAAATTAAAGAATTAAATAAATTTCACTAGTTAAATGAAACGACAAAAAAGGAACATTCTAGTCAAAATAAAAATGAGCCGCGACACGAGAAAACCAACAAAGTGGTTGTGCGCCCAGTGCAGACTCAGATCAGCCTGGGCATCCGCCCAGTCTGATCAGAGTCTTCGCTGTCCGCATGGAGGGAGCTTAGACCCTTAGCTACCCTTTGAGTGCACTGCGAAGACTCTCATCAGACTGGGTGGGTAGCAAGGCTGATCTGAGTGCACTGTGCGCACAACCACATTGTTGGTTTTCTCGTGTCCCGGCTCAAATATCCAGTACACAGAATTCCATGGTTTTCTTGTGTAAAGGCTCAAATTATTATGGTTCATGTGCTTCCCTTATCAGGAGATGTTTGACAAACAGTGTAGACTGGCAGCAGTCTGATCTAGGCATACACTGTTCAGTCAGACATGCCAAATGTTAGGTAATGTATAACTTAAATATTATAATGTATTAATTGGCTAAATAATGGGCAGTATGAACAAAAATAATTTTTTGTCATTTCATACAGTTCCTTAGTGAATGCAAAATAACTCTGGACTTCTCTGGATAGGCCAGTGTTCAGTGTCATGATATAAGTCCATCATTATTCTGTATAAGTTTTAAGCAGATTGTAAATTTAAAACTTGTACCAACTCATATGCCTGGTAAATGTGCTATTCCATTAAATATTCAAGCCTTTGCAAATCATTTGCCAAAATAATAATAATAATAAAAAAAACCAGAGGGCCAATGGCCCTATATCGCTCACCTGAGCACTGAGGTTGTGTGGGAAAAACTAATTGCCACAGCAACAACACAACATGCACAACAGCAATATAACACACCATTTATGTAGAGGATAATATCACAAACATTTATCAAAAAAAAAGCTTTATCCCCCCTTAATGGCTTCTGAGAAGAAGATCTTTGGGAAAAAAAAAAAATGAAAAAAAAAAAAAAAATTTGGCCTTTTAGTTGAAATGGCAACCAATCAAAATCAGGTCTTGGGGCAAAATTCATATGGCTGATAGAGGACTACCCTAGGAACATTTCTGTAAAGCTTTTGTCAAAATATCTGCAGTAACACAGAAATAAATACCGAATGTCCACTTTCCCCATTGTAAGTCTATGGAAACTTTAAGTTGCTATAGCAACCAGTTCACATGGGCAATGATAATATGAAACGTACTTTAGGTAGAGGCTAATGTTATTAATAAGTATGCACAGTATCAGCTTCATCCTCCTCATGGCTTCACTTTTCCCACTACAAGTCAATGGAGACTATAAGTTGCCATAGCAACCAAAGTTCTTATGGGGTTGGAAGAAAAAATAAAATTCATGTAGAGGCTTCTGTCATCAACATGTTTGCACAATATCAGCTTCATCCCCCATATGGCTTCTGAGCAGAAGATTTTTTCATTTTTTTTTTTCAAAAATTTACCCTATATTTTGCCACGGCAACCAATCAAATTCAGTGATTTGGAGAAAATTCATATGAAACATATAGGACTATTCAAGAAACATTTCTGTAGAAAGAAAATCTAAATAAATGCAGTGAGACAGCAAAAATTGCCAATTTCCATTTTTCCCATTATAAGTCAATGGAAACTCTTAGTTGCCATAGCAACCAAACTGCTGGAGTAATTGCCATGAAAAACAGTTATTCTATAGAGGCTAGTAGTAAGATCCTTTCAGTAAAGTTTGAGCTTTATTGGCCACATAGTTTCTGCGGAGATGTTTTTTAAAAATATTTTTCTATTTTTAACTATTTGGTTGCAATGGCAACCAGCCAAATTGTGCAATTTGCATAAATTTAATAAGGCTGGTTGAGGACTATTCAAGGGACATTTCCATAAAAGTTTTGTCAAAATATCTGCAGTGACATAGCAATAAATGCAAGTTTTCCATTTTGCCATTATAAGTCAATGGCAACTTTAAGTCCCCATAGCAACCAAACTGCTACAGCAATTGCCAAGAAAAACAGTAATTTTATAGAAGCCAGTACTAAGATCCTTTCTGTGAAGTTTGAGCTTTATTGGTTCCATAGTTTCTGAGGAGATGATTTTTGAATATTTTTTCTATTTTTAACCATTCGGTTGCCATGGCAACCAGCCAAATTGTGCAATTTACATAAAGTTCATGTGGTTGATAGAGGAATACTCAAGGAACATTTCTGTAAAAGTTTTGTAAAAAAATCTGCAGTGACATAGCAATAAATGCAAATTTTCAATTTTTCCCATACAAGTCAATGGAAACTTTAAGTTGCCATAGCAACCAAAGTTCTGAAGCGATTTGGATAAAAAACAGTATTATTGGTTCCCCCTGCCTATAGATGCTATACATGAAATTTGGTAACCATGGGCCTTGTAGTTTCAGAGGAGATGTCGTTTGAAAATATTGACGGACGACGGACGGACGGACGGACGACGGACGACGGACGACAGATGCCTGCCTATACTATAAGCTCACCTGTGAGCCTTCGGCTCAGGTGAGCTAAAAACAATGCCATTCAGCTCATATTTATGTAAAGTTATTAGTGCAAAATTTCAGCCTTTGCAAAAGATAGATTAGTGGAGTTCTCATAAAACTCCTGAAAGTGGACAAACAAAAATTTTGCTTCTCTACTACTACTTCTTTCATTTGAAAGAAATATGCTGCATATACATAATCATGAGTATTTACATTCTTGGTGTATTTACTAAAATGCCCTATAGTAAACAATTGGAACGTACTGTAGTTTACATTCCAATAATTACATTGAGCCATGTGACGTCATGACTTTAAAATAAACAATGGCTCTCTACAATCTGATTGGACATCAGTGATGTCATGTCACTGACGCTGTTCCTCTGTTAGCAGAAAAACTGTGTGTAAATATTTTACTGCTTCAATTTTAGCACTTATATAAGACTGTCCATCGAAGTATTGATTGAAACGAATGTAAATATAAGCAATGAACTTAATTTTTCTGATGTTTATCGAATTGTAAACTACACTGGGTCACATGCAAAGTGAATGAAACCCTTTGGGGTTCATTCACTATGCATGTGACACTGCGATAAACATCAGAAAAATTAAGTTCATTGCTTAAACAATAAATCTCAGAAAAAATTAAATGCGTTCCTTCATTGAACAGCACTGTTATATTTGCAGTAGCTTGGATTTTTTTTATTTGTAGGTGGAAATGGAATTGGATGTCTACCAGGCATGACTTAGCTGACAAGGTGAAATTGGTTCAATATAATCTTACCTTTTGTTAAAGATCTGACCATCGATAGCCTGGTACCAGGGGGTCCTTTACCTCTGGAAAAGATGAAAACAACATACATGATCTACATGAATACAGTGCTTCTTATGATGGGGTCAGAATGTTTCATTCACTACTGTCAAGCTTTTTGATGAACTGTAAATATGCAAACCAGTGCTGTAAATACTAATAAATCTGGAAAGGAAAATTATAACCTTCTAGGATTCAAATTCTGACACTTACATGATTTCAAATACAAGTGCTCTCCACATTCAGTTAGAGCCATAGAATTATTTATTGGCATGTTTGATTTTAGCACAGTTGGCATGCACTACCAGTGCATCTTAAATAAAAATTGAGCCGCGACATGTGAAAACCAACAAAGTGGTTGTGCGCCAAGCGCAGACTCGGATCAGCCTGGGCATCCACCCAGTCTGATCAGACACTTTACTAAACGCTTAAAGTGTAGCTAAGGGTCTAAGCTACCTTCATGTGGACAGCCAAGACTCTGATCAGACAGGGCGGATGCTCAGGCTGATCTGAGTCTGCGCTGGGCACACAACCACATTGTTGGTTTTCTCGTGTCGCGGCTCAATTTTAATTGTATACTATGGCAAGATATTAACTTCATATGTGTATCATCAAAAACAGATAATTTTTTATTAGACACTAAGTCTTAAACCTTAAATTACTAAAAAAGCAGACAACAAAATTTATGTCCACAAAATTTCAAAAGTGATTCATCCAGGCTTTTCATATGGAGAAATATGAATGCAGATATAGGAATACAAAGATGAGAGGGCAAAAAGGGTAGATTCAGATGAGGTGACTCATTTTGAGCTGCCTAATCTGGATCAAAGCTTTTTGCAAATTCACCTATTTTCAGTTTTAGTACCTTCTTAATACAAAAATGACCATCCAGAAGTAACAGAGAATTAAATTATTTGAGAATGAATTGTAGGTTTGAGAAAATCACACGTTTCCATTGTTGGAATTTCAGGTAGCACCTCACTTATAATTCGAGAGGAGCATGGCATACATTACTCCTCTCGAATTATAAGTGAGATGACACCCTAGATCTGTTACCACAGTAACTATGAAATTACCAACTGTTTCGCTTTGTACTTTGGCAGAATGACGTCTTGATGACATCACTTCGATATCAATATGAACTCTTAGTTGCTATGGCAGCAGATTTATGGAGTCAATTTTTCCGATTCAATAAAATTTGAAATACTTCAACAGAAACTTCAGATTTTCTCAAACAAATAATTACTTTCATGTCATATAATTTCATGGGAACAAAACCAAAAATACATGTACAATCAAATTTTAAGGCTAAAATAAACTAAAATGCAAAATTCTAAGTGCATCAGATGACCAACGAATCAGTTTTGTGTGGCCTCTTTTTTGCTACTTTTGATATCTAACTTAATATTACTACCTAATGATAGATGTGTGCCAAATACACAAATGCAGCTAATATGTCTGTTTTTGTAGCAGTGGCCTAGACTAACAGGTCATGGCATAGCAGCAGAGAGTGATCATAAAAATTCTATGTATTGTGACAGATAGGTTTGAGCAAACAGTGCAGACTAAGGTCAGATGGCTCCTTAAGGAGCAGCCTGGTCAGAGTCTACACAGTTTTCCATTTCATCTTCATCTTTTAGAGGCATAACTGCATTGAAAAACCAAACTGTTCCATGTTGAAGACAGTTATTTTAGTTTTTTTAGGCTTCCCAATTTTTTGAATTTATAGGAACATCAGCATCTCTATCAATACATACTGGTCAGAGTGATCAATATTTGATTGGCGTAGCATAAAAAGGTATCTTATGACATGTACAAGAGGAAAGATTTAGATTAGGATATGCAGCTGTGCAGTTTGATCAAAATCTTCCTTTTCTGCCTAAACAATTTATGAACTCTGAGGAACCTAGAAAAAGATAAGTAAGGCTATGCTCCATTTGCACAGTTTCACAAGGCTGATTTCAGTGTTTACAAAATGCACATGGCTTAAAGCCCCTTTTCATGTGACACCTATTCACAGCTCCTGTTTTGCATAGGCAAAAAGTAATTCAGAATACATGCAATGCAGGCTGGTAAAGGTCTCAGTTGTTCACTTTTTATGTGAATGCATTGCCCATGTACTAGCTTGTACTACGCAGTTGACTATAATACATCTACTAACTATCATGTTAGAATTTTGTTAGAATTTTGTGACTTTCAAGGACCTCTATATGTTTATGATTAATGAATTTTGCTTTATCCTCCAAGGATGTAGATATATTTTTTTTATATGAATACAGGTGAGATTCTTATTTTATTAAGAGGATGATGAGTTTTGACAAAGCCTCAAGTGAAATGTACAATTTTCAATTCATATCATGAAATAAACGTCCCGTTCAGCAACATAGTAAAGACATATATTTTTCACTCTATAATTCTACATGAAAGGGATGTTCATGAAGCTTGAAATATAAATATTTTTCCCATCACAAGATGGCATAAAAGCTATGTTCATGAAGAGAAACAAGAGGACCATTGGTCCTGTAGCTCACCTGAGTCCATGGGCATGGAGGCAATGTTGGTCATGTGACATGTGTTTGAACAAATGTTCATTTCCTCAACCACTGGAGGCTATATAAGAAATTTGGTTTCAAAATTGGCCCAGTGGCTTTTGAGGAGATTGTTTGATATTATCAAAATGAGAGAGTTCTGAATCAAACAAAAGTTAAAGAATGACCTTGACCTCTTGTACTCATAAATCTTCATGTACTCATTAAGACGACTGTAGATATCAATTTATAGGGTTAAATCTTCAAAAACTTTCCATGAAATCTTATGTTCTTGCATTTTCCTATATTTGACCTTGCCGTAAAATGGTCAAGGTCAACCCAAGGTCATAATTTGAACAATCTTGATAGGACTCGAGTACCCAATGATACATGCCAAGTTTCAAGGACATTGGTCAATTGGTTCTGGAGAAGAAGATTTTTAAAGGTTTTTACCATATATGTGCATGGTGGCCATGTTGGTCATGTGACCTGGACCGTTTGAACAAATTTTCATTCCCTCAACCCCCGGAGGCTATATATGAAATTTGGTTACAATTGGCACAGTGGTTTTTGAGGAGATTGTTTGAAATTGTCAAAATATGAGTGTTCTGGGTCAAAGGTCAAAGAATGACCTTGAACTATTGTACTCACAAATCTTCATGTTCTCATTAAGATGACTGTAGATACCAATTTTTAAGCCTTAATTGTCAAAATTTTCCATGAAATCTTATGTTCTAGCATTTTCCCATACTTGATCTTGCTATAAAAAGGTCAAGGTCAACCCAAGGTCAAAATTTTAACAATCTTGATAGTACTTGAGTACCCAATGCTACATACCAGTTTCAAGGCCATCGGTCAATCGGTTCTGGAGAAGAAGATTTTTAAAGGTTTTTACCATATATGGGCATGGTGGCCATGTTGGTCATGTGACCTGGATTGTTTGAACAAACTTTCGTTCCACCTTCCTCTGGAGGCCACATATGAAATTTGGTTACAATTGGCCCAGTGGTTTTTGAGGAGATTGTTTGATAATGTCAAAATATGAGTTCTGGGTCAAAGGTCAAAGAATGACCCTGACCTCTTGTACTCATAAATCTTCATGTTTTTATTAAGATGACTGCAGATACCAATTTTTGGGCCTAAATCTTTAAAAACTTTCCATGAAATTTTATGTTCTAGCATTTACCCATATTTGACCTAGCCATAAAAAAGGTCAAGGTCAACCCAAGGTCATAATTTGAACAATCTTGATAGTACTTGAGTACCCAATGATACATACCAAGTTTCAAGGCCATCGGTCAATTGGTTCTGGAGAAGAAGATTTTTAAAGGTTTTTACCATATATGTGCATGGTGGTCATGTTGGTCATGTGACCTGGACTGTATGAATAAATTTTCATTCCCTCAGCTCCTGGAGGCTCTATATGAAATTTGGTTTCAACTGGCCCAGTGGCTTTTGAGGAGATTGTTAGGAATTGTCAAAATATTAGAGTTCTGGGTCAAAGGTCAAAGAATGACCTTGACCTTTTGTACTCATAAATCTTCATGTACTCATTAAGATGACTGTAGATACCAATTTTTAGCCCAAAATTTTCAATAGTTTCCAGGATATCTTATGTTCTAGCATTTTGCCATATAAAAGCACAAGGAAGCAAATTTGACCTTACCGTAAAAAAGGTCAAGGTCAACCGAAGGTCATTATTTGTACAATCTTGGTAGTACTCACGTACCTGATGCTACATACCAAGTTTCAATGCCATCGGCCTATTGGTTCTGAAGAAGAAGATTTTTTAAGGTTTTTACCATATATGGGCGTGGCGGCCATGTTGGTCATGTGACCAGGACCATTTGAACAATTTTGTGTTCCTAAGACCCCAGGAGGCTACATATGAAATTTGATTACAATTGGCCCAGCGGTTTCAGAGGAGAAGTCGTTTGAAATTGTGGACGGATGTACGGACAGATGACGGACGGACGGACAATGACGGAGCCTGCCTATACTATAAGCTCCCCCGGAGCCTCTGGCTCAGGTGAGCTAAAAAAGTCTTTTCAAAAAGCAAATCTTTCAACAAAAAGAAAAGTACTTCTAACATTTTTTATATGTCACCAGTAAAATATTAGCTTTCATATATTTCCAACTGTGAAACATCACTTGGCATGAATGCATATCATTTAACAATATTCTTGAAAATAGATGCATACAGGTATCATTTAGCAATTTTCTGACAATTCATTAAGTTGTATATATATGAAAGCTATCAAAATCCACACGTAAATTCCATGAAATTCTTTCAGACTTATCAATTATCTCAAAGTTAAATAGCTGCAAAACTGCAAAAGAACTGACTAGCATCAAAAAGCCAAAGTTTCTCACCAGAACAGATGCAACAAGTTAACTGGTGCAGTAAGAGTGAAATAAATCAGATGGTATGTTATTATAAAAGCATCAAGTTTCAACTATACTTAACCTACGTTCTAGACATTTTAGAGAACCAGGAGGAGGATGGAGATTCGTCTCTGTAACAAAATGGGAGTAAATGTGAAATTAAGAAATAGATCAGCTCTAACAGTGATTTATTGAGTAATGAATCACTTTTTGGGGATCAGTTATAAGTTAGATCATATCACGAGCACACAGTGTGAGTGACATATCTTTTACAACTTGCCCAACAAACAGTGATTTACTACTCAATAAATCCCTATTAGAACTGAAATATTTCAATTCTAACACTTAAAATTGCAGAAAAATGTATTTGTCTTGAAATTGTCCAAACCATACTACTTATGTGCAAATGCTCCTGCAAACAAATTAACTGTAACAAGCAGCTATGCATTTCTTTTCTGGCCTTTCTTTCACAAAATAGATGTGGCACCTTCAAATGTTGAAGAAACCGGTTTAGATAATGATATTAGCATTTAGCCTCATGCACAACTTAACAATAATCTGTTGCAGAATTAATCCCTGTAATTTTTTTTACTGCATCGATAGGTGCAGTGTTAGAATAACAGATTATGCACATGTATCAGGTACTGTTTCTCATATCAACACTATATACGTTATGACAAAAAACACTGACAGCATTATGAGCATTTTCTCCATATTTTTTTTTTTTGCTACAACTAATGAAAAATACTCTAACCAAACATATACCCAACTTCCATCACCACTTAACATATAAAGCAAGCTCTAACATAGTAACTCTCAGATACACAGTTACTTGTATTGTGAGTGAGTGAGTGAACTCGGGTTTAATGTCCCACCAACAATGAGGTAAAATGGAGACGGGACCTGGGTTTAAAGTCTCATCCGAAAGACCGGAGAAGCAGGAGATCGATCTTGCGAACCCTTGATTGGTAGACTTGTATTGTGTAATTTCATTATAAATTAATCCAGCTGAGGCAATACCTAATACTGTAAAACACTCAATATCTGTGATATTTAATTTCGGGGGCAGTATGAAACTAGCATAAAGACACAATATAATGTTGGCACTTTCACAATTATTGATATACATCTAACTACTTGTAAATGTATTGACAACAGAATATCAATAACTTTACATCTCTACCACTAATAGCGCCAAAATTAAGTTAACACCACAGTAAGTGTATTACAGTATATGTTTTGAGAAGAAGTTCAGCAAAAATTCTAAGTTTAAACATAGAAAACAAATAATTCAAACATAGAAGATAAACCCTGCCAAATAAAACATAGAAAATAAACAATTTGAACATAGAAAATAACGCCAACAAACTTTAACGTAAAAATTAACAGTTTAAACATAAAAAGTTAAGCCCTACCAAATTAAATGCAAGTATAGCAAATAAACAATTTATAATTAAACATAGGAAACAAGCTCTAACGTAGCATATACCTTCTCCCTGTGGAAGATCTTGAGGATGATGATGTTGAACTGCAATTAAAATGCATTTTAAGCATACTGTATTAATCCTTATAAACATCCCTGCTCTAATACATGCCTCCTGTCTCTTGTCCAAAAATAATGTTATATAAACTTGCATAAATTCCTGTTTGCTTCATTGGATGTTGTAGCTCTTTGACATGGAATTTACTCTTAAAGGAAAGAATTTGCTCTTACAGGAGCAAATTCTGTACTTTAAGAGTTCAGCCATAATGAAAAGGGAGGCAAAAAAGTAGAGTTGCTTCCCCTGTAAGTATACCTATTCACCTTAATACTGTTTATCAGAGTTATCTGGCAGTGCTTGATTTACTACACTTTAGGTCCCAAATAAAGCCCTGCTTTTGTGAAATGCATCGCCCCAGGGCATTTAAAAAGAATAATACGGTAACTCTTTAGTGTATTTACCATAAATATTCCAACACTGCAACCATTCCAGCCATAAATTCTATCAGCTTCCAATTTTATCATGCCAATGCAATCCAAGTGGGGATCCTTTTACTCATTTTTTTCCATTCTACAATTCAACTACAGCCAAACCTGTCTTAAAGGGTCACCCAGGGGACACACAAAAACCAGTTGCTTAAGGCAGGTGACTCATTAATACAAGTTCATTTACACTGTATGTTGGTTCAAGGGACCCCACAAAGATGGCTGTTAAAGACAGGTGACCCCTGAATACAGTGATCTCTTAAGACAAGTTTCAGTCTTTGCAGAAAAGATATGCTTTTTCAGACAAACGTGTGCTGCACAAAGTATGTCTTTCAGTATGAATGTGAGCACTGAAGACCCATATTAGCCTGTACAGACCTGATAAATTCTTTGACTATTCTGGATCTTCATTATCTCGGCGAATAAGACCATGTGTCCACATTTGCTTGTTGGAGACCATGTAATGTTGACTTACGTTGTCTGTCTTGAGCTCCTTGAGCTTCGAGACATTGAGCTCTTCTCTCTCTCCAGCATCATTCGGAATTTCTTCTCTGTCGTACTTGGCCCATCATCTTCCTCTTTTGGCCTTTCTTTAAACAGTTTGAGTTTTGTTTCCTTATGTAGGTTACGCTGATCAACAATTCTCACTGCTGGCTTATGCTTGGAAGTTTCTGTGAAGCTAAAGGAGTCAGCAAGTCTTGGGTACTCCTTGTCTTTACTCTGAATAGGGAACATGAGCAAAAAGAATGAAATTATGAACAATGATTCTGAATAATAAAACATCATTTATCAGTGCATAAAAGATGTGCTACATGGTATTAACAATCTTGTGTTATAAGAGGCTAAAATCCATGTTTTAAGAAGGCCATTCACATGGTGTTATACACCTGCCATGCAATTTTGCTTATATGTACATTGAGGCCATCACAAAGTCTGATTTAGCATTAACAGCATGAATGGTAACAAAAGTAATTTTGTGACATTAAAAATGACATTACCATCAGACCTGGAAGTGGCATTTACAAAACATATGAGTACAGTGGCATAATGGCTACAAGAAGAGAGCATTTTTCGAAGCAGTTTTCCAACATTTTTGAGACTTCCTACATGATGCAATATTTTTATGCAATAATAGTTATCAAACATGATTTTATGATGTACAAGTATATCTGCTGAGCCCCTCAAGAGAACACTTGTTTCTAGGCCCAACAGATGTTAATGCACAAAGAAAATCATGTCTCATTCCTCTAAAAGAAAAAAGTTCCATGGGCTGATCAGAAATTTGGAATGAACTTAAGACAATTTAAGGATCATGACAATGTATGAAATGGAAACACACAACTGACCACATGTACATCACAAACAGTGCAGAACCCAATCAAACTGCTCTTAAAGGAGCAGTTTGATCAGGTGAGCACTGCTGCTTGTATTTTCTGACATATTCCAAGATAGTAAAATGAATGTGTTAGAATTTTAGGATAATTATGGTGATTGGTTAGCATGACCTATGCTGTATTAATAGGGATGAAAACATTATTCTACAACCTATTTAATGTTTCAGGGGCAGCAACTCTGCCAGTTTCATTTTTACTGCTTTTCCCATTGGGGGTCAACACTTAAAGGAAAGAATTTGCTCCTCAGGGAGCTAATTATTATTGCTTCCCCATGGAAGTCACCTCTTAAAGGGTAGCTGGGCCGCGTAGCGCAATCGGTAGGGCACCTGACTCATAAGTCAGAGGTCCTGGGTTCGATACCCAGTCTGGCCACATACTTTCTTTTTTCCTTCCACTGATTCAAGAAGGGCAGTTGTCAGTTACTGGCGGAAGTATGTGCACTTAGTACTGGTTAACCGCTTAGGAGGTCTAAGCCTGCCCAGGAATAGTGTGGTTAGGTTAACTGACCGTCCTGACATGACCATAGTTGTTTACCATGGACGTAAAACAACAAATCAATCAATCTTAAAGGGTAGAATTTGCTCCATAGGGAGCAATTTCTTTCCTTTAAGAGCTGACCTCATTTAAGAAGGGCTATGTGATCCAGAGAAGCAATCAGGATGTCAGAAAAGTTGTTTCCCTTTGTACAAATGGCAGAAAACATATAGGTGTACCCATACACCTTAACAAATTCATTATTCTACAACTCACCGTTCTTGTTAGTGGTAACATCTCTGGAGGTGGTATAGGTTTAGGGTGGTACACATTGAGTCCCGGCTTCAGTTTGATAGGAATGACAATTGATGAGACTGTCTGGGGCCGGGAAGTGGCATCAGCAGTTGTGGGCGGGGCTGTCACCATTCCTGGCTGTTAAGAATTAAAACAGAAATAAGGTTTGTGAATACATCTGAAGTTCTGAAACATTTTCTAACACTATACAGGTACAGAACGGGTCCAGTTATTTTTTCCAGAGGTTATAATGGTGTTATGTCCAAATTTAGGGAAAAAAAGGAAAATAACAATTTTGTGAATGGAATTTCCCTGTTACATTCAGGACAGTGGCAATAATAAACTGTACAACTGCATAAAAAGCAGTGGCGCAATGTTTAAATGTGTGAAAACTCATGTTTTAACCCTATTGCACTCAGAATGGCCAAAACTCTATAGAGTTTTTGGCTGTTCTGAGTGCAATAGCGTTAATAAGGCAATTCACATACAGTTAAAGCCCTGCCATGCAACTTTGCTTATAAGTATTTCAGAACCATCACAAAATCTGAAATAAGCATCAGTAGTTTGCATGGTTCCTGACATCACACTGGAGTTACCATTTCCCATGAGCAAGTAAGCAGTGGTTTACATGTACCCCAAGCCAGTGCCACTGTCCAATAAATCTAACTCAACAGAAAACTTACTGCAAATGGTAAATTGAAGGATAAAAGATAAATGGACAGATAAAGGATGGAAAGACAAAAATTATATACCCTCCACATACTTTAAATGCCAGGGACAATATAAGAAACTGTCTACATACCCTTCCATCTGGGGTGACTGATCTGGCACCTAGTTCACGTCCATCTGTAATAAAAATACCAAATATATCGTTGTGACAGAAACACCTCATTAAATAGTGCAGACTCAGATTAGGCTGTCTGTTCTGGGCCTGCACTATTTTCCAACAGCCAGATTAACCCTATTGCACTCAGAAAGGCCAAAACTCTATGGAGTTTTGGCCTTTCTGAGTGCAATAGGGTTAAAACCTAGACAAACAAAATCATTCTAACTAGAAGATGGAATAGTGCACTATAGAAGTCGCAGTGTCAAAACGTGCATGATGAATTATGTAAAAGTTTGATAATATTCCAAATACAATAGATAATACAGTAAACCTAGTGAATTACATGTTGTTAAATAGCATTATTAATGTATTATCTAATACTCTCAACTAAAAACTACTGAAACAGTAAAAAAATAAAAGGTATGAAAATATACTCAGAACTAGTGCTGATGACAATTCTGGGTTCTTGTACAATATTTAGAATGGTCTCTCAGCCATCTGCCAGGAGGAAGCTGACCTCTTGGCTCTTTGCTAGTCTGGGTTCAAGGTTATAAAACTTGAGAATAATCTCAAATTCAAAATAAAGCACACTGATTGGCTGCTTCCGAGCATGTGCTCAGAAGCAGCCAATCAGTGGGCTTTATTTTGAGTTTGAGAATGTACTCAAGTTTTATAACCTTGAGGAATTGTTTTGCTTTGTATGCCATCTTTAATCTTTATTTTTTTCCTTTCCCTCTTGATGTTTAGGGCAGGACGTGCTATAAGATTGTGTCGGTTCCTGATCATTGCCCTTGCCTCTATTTACTTTTGTGAATTCTCCAGAAAAGCTTTGGAAGTCTTGGTAACAGTTCTCAACTTTCTCAAATTTTAGGATAATTACAGTAGCAGACTAAAGTGTTTCAGCATTTATGGTAAATGAGCCGCGACACAACAAAACCAACAAAGTGGTTGTGTGCCCAGTCTGATCAGAGTCTTTGATGTCCGCATGGAGGTAGCTTAGACCCTTAGTTACCCTTAAAGCGCATAGCAAAGGGTCTGATCAGACTGGGCAGATACCCAGGCTGATCTGAGTCTGCACTGGGCGCACATCCGCTTTACTGGTTTTCTCATGTTGGGGTTCAAATATGGTAGAAAAATTGTCAACCTTACCTCCAAAAGATGAGAGAAAAGTGGTCTCTTTTCTGCCCATGTTTTCCATGGTCTGGGATGGCTGTACTGACAACATGGCAGCATCAAACACCTTACCATACATTGTGTGAACTCTGCCAGCCAGCTTGTCTAGAGCTATTTTCTGAAGAAATTATGGTATAATTCCTCAATGTGCTATGTTTGGGTCCATAAACAAGCACAGTGTTACAAGTGAACAGAGTGAAATGGAAGACTCGTTGTAACAGTGCTCATAATAACTCAATGTGAGACTTCGAATTATCAAGACTGCATGTTTAAAAGTAAAAAGCATTATTGTAACATGACGCTAAGGTTTCCCAATTGAACTCAAAGGAAGCAAGGTCGTGTGAAAATTTGTAATAATTCACGTTGCTAACAATGGGATGTGAAATTTGCATCCTGATGACGTGGAATGTAAACATTAGCTTCTGTCAATGTCCACCATGAAAAAGTCCTTAGAAAATGTAATATACAGTCAAACCTGTCTTAAGGGGTCACCCAAGGGAAGTCCAAAAATTGGCTGCTTAAGACAGGTGACCCCTTAATACAGGTTCATTTGCACTGTATTTTAGTCCAAGGGATCCTGAAAAGGTGGCTGCTAAAGGCAGGTGGCCCCTTAATAGAGGTGACCACATAAGCAGGTTTGACTGTACTTGCATTTTCATTATGCATAATGTTAGAATCGAAATAATTTTTCCTTACCCGTGAACACGTGTTGTTGGGCAGATATGAATATTAATTCACTCTGGCTCCACCATTGTGAATTAATATTTCGTGATCTGCCCTCCAACAATATGTGTTAATTAGCGAAAATTCACAGGTCAGGAAAAATTATTTCTTGATTACATTTTGGCTAACTATTAGCAGTAGCTCAAATTTTTTATTTACAGATGGGAATGGAATTGCCCATTTACCGTCGTGGCTCTGGGACTTCTAGTCAGATGAACCTTACTGAAGAAACAACATCAGCAATAACAAAGTCAACTTACATGAATATCATTAACATCACTGCCCCTTCTCCTAGGTCTCCATGGCAAATCACTGAAACCCTTATCAGCTAAAAAAAAGAAACAAAACAAGTTCTCGGATTTTAGTTTTTAGTTTTAAGTATGATTTTATTGTCATTTTATTTTTTGTTATACCTTAGCTATAAACTGGGCCTTAACCCTTAAAGTGCCAAAAAGGCAGACAACAAAGAATCTATGTCTGCAAACTTTCAATAAATGTTTCTTTCAAGCCATATTATATCATATTTAGGATTCAAGCACTAAGGGCAAACAGTGTAGACCAAGATGAGTACGATATTTGAGCCACCTCATCTGGATCTAATCTGCTTGCAATTTAGCTGTTTTCACTATTGACACTTAAAAGGTCAAGGTACCCCTCTGTCATTCTAAGTGTCAATACCCTATTTACAGAATTACAGATAAGACTCAGGGCCCTGTTGTTCAAAGCACCGTTAGCTTCACAAGCTCGTTGAAAGTTCAACTTGTTAAGTGTTTTATGACTTTTTAACCAAATACATTGATATTTTTAGCTGAAAAAATGTGAGAAGTTTTTGCATTGAAAATTTTTTGGTGTATTTGAGATATCAACTTTGAAATTTTAACGTCTCGTTAACTAACAGCGTCATTAGTTTTGAACTACTGGGCCCGGGTCTTGACGATAATTCTGTGATAATGCCCATTACTTCTGCATAGAAATACATGAAGTGGCCCTGCTGAGGTGGCTCCATTAAGGGGTCACAACCTATACTTTTATGGAGAATTTAGAAATCTATGCCAAAGTTATCATCAGTACTCAGTCTCATTGGAAGCTTTGAACTTACACTGAGTGCTCTAGGCACTGCCTGTCTAATGGGATTATAAGACATTCTAATGGATTTAAGAATGTAACATGGCATCAGATTGGATAATGTCAAAATGTTGCAACAGTGAATCTTGTGATATAGTTGGAAATCCGACCTCATTACGAAACCTTGCTTCTCATTGGCTGATGTCTGGTTTTACACTGCTGAAAGTGCTTAAACTGAGTACAAAGTAGTACACTTTGAAACGTGAAAATGTAAAAAGTGCATTAGAATTGGGATAACTGTATTTAAATTGTCATTTGGGGTGATAAATTTCGGCTTTATGGTCCCAAATTGCATTTTACAGCTCTGCTGAAGTGTTGTCGTAAAGCGAAATTGCCTACCATATTAAACCGACGATTTATCTCCACAAATGACAATTCTGAATACGGCTATCCCCTAAGTGAGTCCTGTTAACAAAATTCCTACCCCTACAGGTATCCAAATCTATGATGTTGGGAGTATCTTTACTCAAGTTACATTTCTCAATGAATACCCCTGGTACTGCAAGTCCAATGAAATGACAGGAGACCAGATCCAAATCACATATACATTCAACTCTCCATATCACAGACACTGATATCTCAAAGCAACTCTGATATCAAGGAACATAGTTTGGACATATTCCCTATTTTTATTTAAATTTCAACTCCTGTTACTTTAAACTACTGATATCTCAAAGTAAATTTTCTGGGACCAGAAAATTTACTTTCAGATATCATTAGTTTGGATGAGCTTTGACTTTGAGATATTGAGAGTTGACTGTAAGTTGAAAATAGTATGAGTATTAACTTCTATGATACCTTACGTATTGATACCCAAGCAGCACTTCCCTATGAATGTTTCTGGTTTGGCTACTACCATGGAATGGTAGGTTATTAGATCCAGCTCAAACAATACTGCACAGCATTCTGAATATCCAAATATGTTGTTCAGAATATCAATCAGAGATACACTATTCAATTTAAAATCTTTGTCATTGAGAGTATCAATTTTCAACTTACATTTTTCAATGAATGTTCCCGGCACAGCCAGTCCCATGGAATGATAGGACAGCGGATCAATCTCACACAGTACCTCCGAGTACTCTGAATACTCAAACCTATGATGTTCCGAGTACCAGTAATCCCGCGCCCAATCTTCGTCATACTGTAACAGCTGATGAATACTACTTTTCTCTTTGTCTCCAGTATCACTCAGAAAAGCTGTTTGAAAATTTAAAAGAAAAGAAAGAAAATGAAACAATTGGTATAACTGTAAAAATTCTGAAAACTGAGACACCTATTAATTACCAATAATTACCGTAACTGTCCTAAAAATGGAACAGTTTGGTTTTACAATGCAGTAACGCATCTAAAAGATGCTGATGGAATGGCAAACAGTGTAGACCCTAATCAGACTGCTCCTTCAGGAGCAGTCTGATCTGGGTCTGCACTGTTTGCCCAGAGATAAATGTCCTATTACATGTACTTAGATTTTTTTACAGTAGAGCTCCAAATAAGGTGGGTTATGAAGATACTTCTGAGAATTTCTCATATTTGTCCATGAAAACATCTGTAAGGGCCCTCAATCTCACTGACTTGGCAATGAGGGGCAACAACATGTTTTTAAAGGTAGAGAAGACATTTTGCCAGAATCGTCAATAAAGCCCAACCTTATGAAAGATTTCCATTTCATTTCTCAAAGCATCAATCACGGATCCTGATTACTGACCAGGACCTGGTAAATACAAAAGAAATACATGAGATATTTCTAATTACAAAATATTACAATAAAACCATAATATTATATCAAATTATCATTTTTCACTAATTCTAATACTTGTATACAATTTATAACACATTCATACATGGCAATTTTCACTAATGAGATAAAATCTCACGAAACTTTTCTCCTCTCTGGAAGCCCATTCTCATAAGGCTTTCAAACCTCACTTATTTTTCAATCCCTTTCATGTACAAAATCACAACATAAAAGGCTTTTAAACCTGTTTATATGACATGGAAGGGTCTTTTCAAGAGCCTCACTTGATTTTATCAAACTCCATTAAAACAAAACATCAGATTTAGAGACTTAAGATGAATGTGGGCACCTTCAGGAGAAATAATTCTGCCATTTTCATTTTTCCTCCCTTCTTGATGGGGGTCAACTTTTAAAGGACGGAATTTGCTCCTCTAGGAGCAAATTCTTTCCTTTTAAAGTTGACCCTATTTTTGAAGAGCTTCATCTTCCAGGGAAACAAGCACGAAGTCACACAAAAGTTATTGCCCTTTGCAAAAATAGCAGAAAAACATGGAGGTGTATCCATACACCTTTAGTCCAGATGGTATGGCATGTATGAACATTTACAATGCATCTGAAATTCTAATATAAATTAATACAACAATTAAACACGGTAATATTATAAAAGTTAGGACACTGCCAAATTCAAAATCATAAAAAAGCTGAAAATTACACAAGGTTAGAAACCTCTTGCATGGAAAAACATAAAAAGACCATAAAAATTCAAAATATTGGGACACCTAGGTCTGAGCAAACAGTGGAGACCCAGGTCAGACTGCTCCTCATGGAACAATCAGATCAGGGTCTACACTGTTTGCCATTTGGACCGATCATGGCATTGTAAAACAAATCTGTTCCATATTTAGGACAGTTGAAGGTAACAAGTTTCAGTGTCCCAATTTTTTAAAAATATTTATGGAAGTATTCAGTCAATGAGTGATGATACAAATATAGTGAATCATAATAGAGATAATGTATTTGAGCCGCGACACGACAGAACCTACTAGTGGCATGTGCGCCTAGCGAAGACTCAGATCGACCTGAACATCCACCTAGTCTGATCAGAGTTCATTTTGCACTTTAAGGGTAGCTAAAGGTCTAACCTAGCCCCATGCGGACAGCGAAGATTCTGATCTGATGAAGATTCTGGGCAGATGCCCAGGCTGATCTGACTCTTTGATGGGTGCACATGCCACTTTGTTGTTTTTGTTGTGTTGCAGCTCATATAATGATGATAATAATGATAATGAGGATGGCAATATACATCTAAAACAGAGAACCACTAATTATTAAAATGTGCACATATATACATATAACTAATTATCTTAAAAGCTCAAGTGATTTAAAAGAAGCAGTGACATTACAGTCCAACCTCCCATAACTGTCACCTCCCACCGACAGTCACCTCTTAACTATGGTCACTTTCAATTCCCCCAGTTTTATTCCCAATATGTCTCACCTCTGACCAGCAGTCTCCTCTTTTTCCCGGTCAGCGGTCACAATTTCCAACGAAATATGATCAGAATTACCTCTGTAACTGCAAGTTTTTTATGTTGGACTACAGTACTTTTAGAATTTTTTACTTATTTCTCCACCTGGATTTGTTATGGGTATATGTTGTGTATCCCTAGCATGTTCTGTCAAAGCAGTAAACAAAACAGCTTATCTCCTGCTTTAAAAAGCAGAAATGTTTGATATATCATTAGAACTATTGCTTTACTGGTACTCAGTAGTCGAATACCAACTGAAAAACCATGAGTTAAGCCCTCAGAACAACAGCCACCTCTCTACAACAGCCAATTTTGACTATTGTGGTTGTTGCTGTTGTAGAGAAGTTGCACTGTATTTAGATATTGAAAAGGGTATCAAGTGTATCGTATATCATAATGTGCAGGGACATTGTTTACATATTAAACTTTTTCGATCAACTTTTCTCAGTATATCATAATGTGCATGTAATATGATCTCATACAATTATTTTTACTGTCTATATATCATTTCTGTTATGAAGTTTAATGCAGATTAATACAGCTCCTGCATTCTGCAAATCTAGCATTACATGCAACTTTCCAGATGTATACCTATCAAATATACAACATATTTGTTTCCAATGAAGAAATTTGAGCTGCCCCTTAACTTCCGTAAATTGAAAATCCAAAATACCCTCTTGTTAAAAAAAAAAAAAGTCAACAGAATAGAACAATGGTATAAGAACTTACTTCAAATCTAAACAACAAAGGATAACAAGACTTCATGATTATCATCCTTCATTCAAAAATGTCAGCATAATCTGATAATACACATATTTTGGTTAGAAGCCCAATTCCAAAACCACATGAAACAAACGATGATACAAATTTCAAGCATATTTCTTTTTCCTGCAAACCATTCCATACTTACTGGGGTCACGAAATGTCACTCGACGCTTCCCTTCTGTATAATCCAACAGTATATCAGTTAGTCACATCGGTACACCTTCAGGGGAAGTAACTTTGACATTTTTATTTTTACTTTCCTTTTCACTGGGTGGTCTACTCTTAAAAAAAATGAATTTGCTCCTGCAAGAGCAAATTCTTTCCTTCAATAGTGTACCTCCTTTTGAAAGGGCTTTGTCCTCCAGGAAAGCAAACAAGAAGTTATGATAGTTGTTCCCCTTTGTAAAAATGGCAGATAAACATGGAGGTGTATCTATACACTATAAGTTAAAGTTTACTATGCGTACATTCACTACCATTTCATTTTCAAGGTATATTAAAAATCTTTCATATGTTTTTTATCTAAATATTCTTGAAATCAGACTGGTTACTTAAAAGCATTTCTTCCTGACTTTTTTCCTTGTACTGCAATTTTCATATGAAAACTAAAACTTGTGGACACATGAAAAAATAAAAATAAACTGTTTAAATAGCTTGTGTCAGTTTAGGAGATGACATTGTTTTCTTACGTTATATTTTATAAATGCTATTAACTAATCTTCACTGGAAATAATGGTTTCTTCAATAATTCTTCTTACATGTGGAAGACTTGAGTGTAATCTGTTTTAATGGATTTATCTTAAATATTCAGAAAAAAAAAAAAACTCTTGGAGATACTCTCTCAATTTTTTCTACAAATCTCATAAAAGTTTGATCTCCCATATTGGCAAAATTATATTTTTTCTCTCAGAAAATTTGAGCCAGACTAATCCCTGCTTATGACAGGTATGCAAATGGCATACAAACAGGGCTGTATAATGTATGACCAGCAAAGACTCGAGATCTTCATTCATAGCAGCACAGTCTGATCAAAGTCCTCTTTTCTACATCAATAATCAATCCTGATGGTTATCAAGAATGCACAGGCAGAGCCGAATCTTAGCGGTACTCATAATGAAAGTGGTATACATGTGCTGCCTAAGATTTATGAATGTGGGACTTAAGTGCCACCCCTCACTGAAATAGGGCTTTTTGGCAGCACACACCAGTACTGGCCTAATATGTGAGTACCCCCAACTTCTTCCACTCCATCTCCTCTTCCCCTCTCCAAGGGTGTTCACAAATACTACAACCAGAGGGGCCATTTCTCATTTAAAATCCTGTCATTTCCTGCATTAATTTCTATAAGTGATGAACAAGAAGCATACATAGATTAATGCCTCACATTTACTTTGTATTAAAGTTAAAGCTGTTCTCAATTCTTCTACAAACACAGTATACTTACGGGCATCACGAAATGTAACTCTTCGTGTTCCTGATAAACATATGTCATTGCTATGAAATATATAATAATTTTGGGTTTCCTGGTTCCTTCTCATCTGGCTTTGACTTCCAACATAATATGAGAATACAGAGTACCAGCTCATCATGTTTACAAAAGTTAAAGAATAAATTCTAAATATCATTTTTATGACCATTTTCTCAGGAAATTTTAAACCCAGGCCCTATTCATCGTCTTATCTTTTCTATCCTTATGAACATGTAAAAATATAATCTGTTTACTGTTTTCAAGAAAATTATTTCTGCAGTTTATCATAAGCGTGATAATGAAACATCATACGATGATTATCAATTTTATGAAAACTCATGAAAGTATCCACTTTATAATCTTAGTAAAAACAAACTACTGAAAGCTGTTTACTATGTTCAAAAACTTTAAAAAACAAATTTTGTTTATCACAGACTGAAAACTGTCCATCATATTTATGAAAAGAGACTATATCTGCACACCACATTTTGGATCTTTTAAAAGTCTGCATGGTACTTTAAGTCAACTTTACAATATATGTATAAAACAAAGTGTGGTCAGTTTATCAGCTGTTATCATCTTTATGAAGACCTAAGCATCATGAAAACAATAAACTATACTATCAAATCAAAATGAAAACTTGTGACAATACCATGTTTATAATCATGTCACATCTCATGTTTCATGTTCACTCTTGTTCAGCAAGATTCTTCTATAATCAACAAATGCATATGAACTTACTACATATTCTAAAGCTGTAAATATTTCATTTCTAATAAAACTTTCAAAGAGTGTAAGGGTACCATCTGCTCTCTGTCTATGTAATTCACCTTGCTTCATTAAAATGTGTTGATACAAGCTGTGTCATGAAAAAAGAGGCTTAATAGCATGTGCAGATAGTTAAACCCAGTTCAACCTGTGCATACATGCAGTCTAATCAGTCCTCTGTTTGTATCAACAATTCATAGCTCTGAAGGAGTATATTTACACTTTCAGGGGAAATAACTCTGCCATTTTTATTTTCATCTTCCTTCTCAATGGGGATCAACTCTTGAAGGAAAGAATTTGTTCTTAGGGAAGCAAACTCTTTCCTTCTTTCCTATAAGAGCTGACACTTTTGGAGGTAAATACATTGCACAGGGTAGCAAATCCAGAGTCACTGTATTTGCCTCCCTTCCAATAAATGGCAGAAAACATGGTTGTATACCCATATACCTTTAAAAATGTCAAGCAAAAAAATCACATAACCCTGTTTGCATCAATCTATGGAACATAAGGAATTCATATAAAGAATTATGATAACATTAAATAAATATAACAGGGAAGACTCTGTCAGAGTGCATAATGTGCAGTTTGATCTGAGTCATCTCTATTTGAACATGCTAAAGATCTCCCTGTCTCATGACAGCTCTGCTAATTCCTACACCATAACCTACCATCCTTATGTGGCGTCTTGATTGTCACACTCTTGGCTATAGAGGCCTCTGTCATGAAAGTTTTCTTATTACTGTCCTTAAGCCCGACCAATGTACTATCCCCACTTGTAGCGCTCACAGAGCTCCTGGCGCTTTCACTCCTCTCTGAGAAGTCGCTTCTCTCCCTTCCTGTCTCCTCATCTTAACAAAAAATGAAACAAAAAATTTAACTCATGTTCTCTTCTTAAAGCGCCAAAAAATGAATATACTTGAATTTGCGAACTTTGCAGACCCAGACGAGGCAGCTCATAATGAGCTGCCTCATCTGGGTCAACACTGTTCGCCCTACAGTCTTGGAATATGCAATCATGATATAGCTAGGATACAATACTTTCTGAACTTATGCAGATGCCAGTTTTGTCTTCTGCATTTTTGCCACTTTAAGGGTTAGCCAAGTGAAATAAAGTTTTTTTTTTTGTTTTTTTTTTTCAAAGTTTGACTTTTGCAGCTGACTCTTGTGGAAAATGACATAAAGTGGAGTCGGGTAATTTCGGACAGCGGGTAAATTCGGACATATTATTGCAAACGGTGAAAATACAGATGAGACGGCTCATAATGAGCCGTCTCATCGGGATTTTCACTGTTTGCCCAGTTAATTTTGTTTGAATTCCAAACAACTGACATATAAAGGAAAAAATGTCACTGTCCGAATTTACCCGCTGTCCGAATTTACCCGACTTTCCTATATCATTACATCTTATTTCGATTCTGTTTTATAAAAACAATCAATACAACAAGAAGTATTACTGTAGGTCAATATTTAACTCCTTGGTAATAATGTTTTTTTTTTCTAGATCTTAAACTGAAAACACACTTCTCTTCATTTTAAAGAACTGAAAAAGTTACACAATACAGCAAATGCAACTATCTAGACCTTGTCAGGGTCCACATAAATTGCAACAATGGTTCTACAAACTTGAGAGTGACCCTGACCAGACTGGAAACCATTCTTAATTGTCAATAGACATGACTCTTGGAACAAGGATCTTACCAGTGTCACCATCAGCAGCTGTCTGTTCTTCTGCCTCTCCTTGTGTTTTGTCTTCTGCTTCTATTAATTTCTCATCTGCTTTGCTTGTCACAGTCTGAAAATGAAAAACAATGTAATTTAACCTATTCATGCCTATCATCCCATATTTAGGACATAGGCAAACAGAGAAGACCCAGATCATATGCCACAAAACGTGGCATCTGATCAAGGTCTACACTAATTGCATATGACAAATGGGTATTTCTCCTTAAAATAAAAGAAATATGATAAATCTAAAGTAAATCAGATACCCCTTTGTAAATGGACTAATCCTTTTAATAAGGACAGAATTATCCACTAGGCATAAATGGGTACAGGCTAACTGATACAGACCTATGGTATGATGGTATAGCTGCCATTTATTCTTTCCTTAATAATAGCCCCCCTTTTGTAAAGGGAGACAACTATTTCCATGTTTGACCAATCTCCCTTGAAGATGTATCCAAACACTGTTAAGTGCTAGCTGAGCCCTGTGTTTACCATAAAACTCAGACTATATATGAGCATAAAATGTAGATTCAAAATTGGGACTGCTTTTAAGCAGCAGTCAGATCAGGGTCTGCACTGTTAAACTTCTGAGGGCAGCTTCTTTCCTTCAAGATAACCCACAAAGTGGAAGCAAACAGTAACTGCCATTCTGTTTAGTTACATCTCTTGTAAAGATTTTATTCTCAAATCATTTAATTTCAAGTTAACAGCATATTGACATTTGTATGTTTGTAGTCAAGAGTTTAATATACTGTAACAATTCGAAATTTGAAAAAATCTGATTTTACTATTTTGCTGTGTTAGAAAATTTCTGACAGAATAGCAAATAGTGTAAGCCTTGATCAGACTACTTTTAGGAGCTCTCTGATCTGGCAAACTATTTTTTGAAAAGGCCATGAAACCCAACCACAAGCCCCTCCCCTGCCCCCATAAAAATGATGTCAACTTACTCCTTCCACAAATTTAACACTCAAAGCATCTTGTGATTCTGACTGGTCCCCGAATTCTGATGGCATCTGAACCACCCTGTGTGACTCAGGCTCCTTCCTGCCCTCTTCATCTTCACTCCCTGACTCGGACTCAGAATCAGTTTCTGTGGCAACTTTCTTAACAACAGCTGGACCTTTGACCTCTGACCCAGATTCAGATCCAGAAGCTGGCGTCTTTGATTCCTCTGCTTGTTTAGGGGACTCTGATTCATCATCTGACTCTGACCCTGAATCTGACACAGAGCTAACCTTTGACATCATTGTTTGTGGCATGCCTGGTATTTGTGGTGTTGCAGTCTCGGATTCGGAATCACTGTCATCCATACGTGGCCCACGCATTCTCTGATTCTGCTGAGCAGCAAGATAAGACTCAGCCCCTGATGAGGGTGTGTCCATCATATCTGTAAAGTTAAAGTTAAATTGGCAGGGTGAGTCTAAATACCACAGATTGCAGGGCCAAAACTAGAGTTATCAGAGGATATGACTATAACACTAATACAGTGACAGTTGGTAACTTGTTACCTTTGGAGAAAATGCTATGAAAAATGTATATAGTATTGCCAACTGACAATGTAGCACAAATTTATAGGATAAAGAAAAGAGCATGAAACTTGTTAATTACTATTTTTGCATGTTATTCATTTCACAAATTTCCCATCATGGAATTATCAATAATGTGTTCTAGAGGTGGTGGCAAAGTGCCCTGGTGGCACTGTAAGATTGTACGAACATCAATACTTTGTTGTTTCCACACTGTATGCCTGCTTGTTACATTCGCTGTACAATTTATACTGAAATTAAGGTGTATGGGGTGCACCGCCATGTTTTACTGCCAGTCTTCAAAAAGAAACAAAGTTTGTGACTTCCTGTTTGCTTACCTGAAGGAGTCTACCCTTAAGCAAAAAGAATTTGCTTCAAGGTGACAAATTCTTTCCTTTAGGAACTGACTTCAAATAAGCAGGAATCAAAACGACAGAGGTGCTTCCCCAGAAAGTGTACCCATTTTCACCTTATATAGATGTGTTTATTTTGCCAGTCAAAAGTTTCAAGAATATAATGAAAACTATCATTCTCATATAAGTGAGTTTCAGTTGCCAACAAAAAAATAAAACTCATCAGACCTGCTCTAGCTTGTGGCTGATATTCTGAGCCTGATTCACTGGGTGAAAATGGTTGCCGTCTTGTTGCATCAGGTTTGAAATCTACTGACTTCTTCCTGCCCCTTTTCCCACCGCGATCATATTCATCGTCACTGCTTTCACCATCACTCCCCAGCCGAGACCTAAAGGTTGACCGATCTGGAGATCTATAGCTTTTGTTTCTGTCTTTTTTGACAGGCTGACCCTGCAATAAAATTTTGAAGAGTATTGTTATGAGTGGCCTTGCATGAGAACAAATACTAGTAACACCTGTTTTTCCAAATATGGAATGAGACTACCCTAATGACCCTAAAATTTCGGACTCCAGAAAGTCGGAAAATTGTTGTTCAAAAATTCTTAGAAAGTGGGTTTTACACAAATCAATGCCTCCAAATGATGCTTAGTGAATGGCAAACTTTGTAGACCCTGATCAAACTGCTCCTTCGGGAGCAGTTTTATCTGGGTCTACAATATTTACTCAGATCTGACCGTCCGAATATTTAGGGTCATTACGGCATAAATATGGAATCTGAGGATTGCTTGGAGATTAGCAACTTTCTGAAATTCAGTATGGCTGCAATGTCGTATAGAAATGCCTAGAGGTTTAATGGAAACGAGATCTTTTGCACATTATGTATGAATAAATTAATTCAGAAATTTGCTGTTTTGTGAAGGTGTGTGTTGCACGGGCTACATGAACAGGTCCATAGAACCTTTGCAATGCACACTCTCCCCCTTCCACAAAATTTTGAAATCGGAGACATTTTCTTCTACACATGATTTATCTCCCCAAAAATGTTCCCATACATCTAACTCTCAGGTGCAAATAAAATTCACCTACCCCAGATCTCCAGATAAGAAGGGGTAACAGAGATAATCTAGGAATAATTTTCCATATTTCTCCATAGAAATATCTTGTGACCCCTCATAAGAACCGTCTCACCGAGACGGTTCTAATGAGGGGTCACAATATATGTTTTAATTGAATAATAAGAAAAATTATTTTTTAATTACCCTCAATACTCCCTCTTATCTGGAGCTCCACCTACCCTCATCCTGACTTTTCCACACAGTAGTCCCATTCTGTCCTCCAGCCACATAACCCTCTTCCTAGCCTCGTTAATATCTCCCCTCTGTTTCTCTAGGGCATTATCAAGCTCAGCTCGGGCAAACAACAGCTCAGTATTTACTTTATGTAGAACCTAAAATACAGTTTGAAATTCAGTACTGTAAATATTCTAAAAACTGGGACAACTAGAAGAATTACCATAATTGTCCTAAAATGCAACAGTTTGGTTTAACAATGCAGTAACACTTCTAAAAGATACAGGTGGACTGACAAACAGAGTTAGCCCTGATCAGACTGCTCCTTCCGGTGTAGTCTGATCTGGGTGTGCACTGTTTGCTGAGTCCTATCTATCCCAATACTTACATTTTTCATGGTCAAAGTATATAAAGTTTTTGTGCTGTACTTGGTCAAACAAAGTGACATGCACTGTCTTTCTTTAGTAAAATTGTGCTCTTACCGCCTCACAATCTTAAAACTTTGGAATACATCCCCAATCACAGCATATTCTGCAAGCAATTTACATGACTGGCAACAAGCTGATTTAATAAATTAACATGACTAGACTGTTACACGCCTGAGATTGCCTTTTCTTGGCCTAAACCCCATCTTAGATTCTATCAGTCTGGTAAGTGAGAAAGCACATTACTATACAGAAATGATTTCACTTTTTTAGCTTATTTTAGCTCTGATTTCACAGCACTGTAACTAACCTGCAGGGCCATGACTGATTTCTCGGACTTTTCTCTCACTTCTTGGACAACTTGGCGACACCTATCAATGTCCTCTTCTGTTTTAGCACCTTCAAGATCAGCTAATGCCTTTTTCACTGCCTCCTGATTGGTCTTTACAGTCTCAATCTAGGCAGAAAAATAAAATCATAAGGTAGCATCCTATACATAATCAGTGCTCCAGATAAGAAAGAGTTCTGAGTAACAGGATAGCTTTGGGATAATTTTCCATATTTCTGCATAAAAGCACATGTTGTGACCGGGTCACAACATATTTTTTTATGCAGAAATATGGAAAATTTCTGAAATACGATCCCGAGATCAGGGGAAAGGGTAAATCGGGAGACTCACAATTTATAGGTGAGAGTTGACAGGTATGTGTGACTCTCATTAGAACTGTCTTGACAAGACAGTTCTAATGAGGGGTCAGAACATATGTTTTCCTCAACAGAATCGTCCTAAAAATCTCATCTTATCTGGAGCTCTGCATAATGTTCAAATGTAAACAGATCCACTCCTCACCAGTCATGATATACCATATAAATTCTAAATATTAAGACACCAAAAATAATTACCATAATTATCCTTAAATTGGAACAGTTTGGTTTTACAGTGCAGTAATGTGTCCAAAACATGCAAATGGGATGGCAAATAGTGTAAACCCTGATCAGACTGCTCCTTGTCCCAATACATAGAGTTTTTATGGTAATCTATGCTAGTTCACTTCAGCACAAACGTTAATTCATATGCACAAAACTCCATATATGTAGATTCATCATGAGCCACCTTATCTGCATCTGAGCTGTTTGCAAACTTTCTATTTTTTTGGCTCTTTTAGTGTCCTGACAGGAAAAATGGACTTGTCCAAAGCATAAATTGAAAGAGTTTGCTAAAGATAGGGTGGAGGTGTCCTCACATCAACAACAACATCAAATATGCTATATCTTCTGAAATACCAACCTTGTACTACACACAGCTCCAGCTATAGGTCGTGGGTGGGGTGGGGGATGATAGGGAGGAGAGAGGGGGTGGAGGGTGGAGGAGAATGGGAAATTTAGGTTCAAGAATAACTGCGAAATAATTTCTTCATTCTCTATAAAACCATATACATGTACATACTCTCTTCACTAGACACTTAGTGATACTTGGTACTTGACAAAAGTTGGTTATTAACCCTTTTTAGACTGGAAACCAGTTTTTGGTTCATAATGGTATGCAAACAGTGCTGATCCAGATCAGATCAGGGTCAAGACTGTTAGCTCACAGGAATTTCTATGCGAAATAAAATAAAAGTGAAAACTTAAACTAGAAATGGACCGTCTCAGCAAGACAGTTCTAATGAAGGGTCAGAACATATGTTTTTATGGATAAATATGGGAAATTATCCCTGTTATCCCTTTTTATTTGGAGCACTGTCTGAATTGATATTGGTGGTGGAGAATGCCCCTGTTTCGTAGTCAAATAAATATGATACCTGTTCCTCCATCAGAATGTCTGATCTGTGTTGAACAGAATAATTAGACTGTAATGCCACACCGCTCTTCATAGTGACCCCACTCTTCATAGTCAATGGTCTATTCATGATCACAGCCTCTGTGCTTTTATCAAAGCTGAAAGAAATAATACAACAATGACATCAGCATTTGAGAGAGAGAGAGAGAGAGAGAGAGAGAGAGAGTGAGAAAAGAGAGAGAGAGAGCATTTTAAAAATCATGTTTTTGTTAGTGCTCCCCAGCTCTCCAAAATTAGACACAGGCACAGTTAAGAGTTAATAGTGTGTCTGAATAGTGCTATCCAGTTTCCTGAAAATAATTAACCTTTCTCCCTTGCCTCATAAAACCCATCTGAGGACCTCCTAAATGGCACATTAAAGTCCTTCCCCCTCCCCCTCCCCCAACACCAGACCCTCAATAGTCAGATTTGATTAAATCATATCAGCTGATGGCTGTTCTGTGGGGGAAGAAAGCCAAAAGTAGTTCTCAGCTCTGTTAAGGGCCAGTAATTTTAAACACTCTCTGAAACTACCTCAATCCAGGTGGGAACATTCATTTGTGCTAGTCATAATTCTGACATTGTTTTTGCTTCACTATTCCAACATGAGAGTTCAACGGTGGCAGTATAAGGCCTTATTTTGTTGGTCTACCAGTCATACATCAGGGCTCCAGATAAGGAATTTTGGTTAATTGGGTATTACCCACTAATTTTTTTTGTTAATTGGGTATTCTGAATTTTAATTGGGTAATGCAGCTTGCATTACCCACTGATTTTACTTTTAATTGGGTATTCTGATTTTTATTCGTGCAATTTGGTAAAATTTGAGTTAGCAATAGTGCAGCGATCTTAACATTTTGCATCACCATGATTTTGCATAGGTATCTATCTGTATATATAGTCAAAACACAGACCAGCCACTGAATAAAAAAATCATTAAAGACATCCGTCACGGAAAACACTTTTATAGACCAAGGTCTAACAGTCCAAGATCTGTGTTTTCACTAGCAATGTAAATCCTGGACAGGCTAACCTGTAAGAACAGCGTTTTCTTGCTTCTATATTGAAGTTTAGCCCTTTTCACTAGAAAATCTGGAGGACGCCGAATTTGGATTCTCAGGACGCGAAAAATCCGGCCCAGACGCATATAATTAGCTCCTGAAGAGAGAGACTGGACTTCTTTAAAATTTTCAATAAGTCAGAATTTAACTTTCAAAGAAGCCACACGTTGGTCAAACCGTGGCTAGAACAACAGAGGGGGTGGTAATTGGTACTGATAATCAATAAATCAACCTGTCATTACACATCAGACGTAATTAGGCACGTGTCTCTCAATCGCCAATAACTGAACTTTAATCCAACAGTCTTTGATCAGGATAAAGCAAACTGATTGAATTCCCGGAAACCGGCGATTTTTTTAGGGAATTCGGTTTGTTCACTTTAAGATTCTTTCCCGCCGATTTTCAGCATGTTTCCCGCCATTTCTTGCTTACCATGTACAGAACGAGTACCAGTATATCTATAAATAACGCTGCGGTAAATCTGAGAGGTCAACACAGACAGTTGAACACGCGGCACTGGAATTGGACTCGACGCATTTCTTTACACATGACAGCCTTGGATAACACCGTCGTTACGCTTCTGTCTTTTGGGTCATTGTGTACCGGGAATTTTGTCTGCGTATTGATACGCTTACAGGAAAAGGTCAATTGTGTTTTTCAATTATTTTATTGGGTATTTACGCAAATACGCTGCTTATCTGGAGCACTGATACATGCTGACAATACTGTTGTATTAATGTATCCAGCCAGACTAAAACTTGCGCACTAAGATGTATGTACCCTAATGTGCTTAAATATTGGGAAACCTACAAACAATTACATGTAATTGTCCATTTGTCCCAAACAACAGTTATGTCGGCATATATGAGTGGTAGACCAACAAAATAAACATTTTCTTCTCTGTTTCTTTACAGGAGTACAAGAAATTACAAGAAACATCAGTAGATTTTGATTAACTGAATTTCCAAGATGTGGACCAAGTGTTTGGGTTGGGCCCGTTGGGGATATTTTCAATGGTAATTGATAAATCATACACCACTATAATGGTGTATTCGATATAAGAATCAACTGTTAACGGTGTCGTTGATCGTGTATTTTACCACGTATCTCACTTCCTTCATATACTGTGCTTTCATTTCTAACCTTATGCATGTTTAACTTATTCTTTTATAGCCTCTTTAGCACAAAATAGCCTTTTTGTGCTGGTGTGCAATAAAACCTGTATCACTCACCAAGCTTTTTGTAAAGCTATACTTGTAGTATATTAATATAAATGCACCACCAGTCATTTCCCAGATAGCATGCCTACGTTGGGCCAACGTTGGCTTAAGGTGGTCAGTTTGGTTGGGCCAACGCTGGATGCCAACGTTGGGCCAACGTAACTTTGCTCATCGGGCGAACGTTGAGCCAACGGTTGGCTCAACGTTGGCCGAACGTTGTAAGTTTTTTCCTACAACGTTGGGCGAACGTTGCCCCAACATTTATGGCCTACAATCAGCCAACGCAAAAATTTCACTTTGGGTCAAGTTGTGCCACCTTAAACCAACATATACTTTGAAATTAAACAAATTCCTCCCTCTCTGCGAAGCATCCGGTAAGAGTAACTAATTCCATGCCCACAAACAAGAGTCAGCAATTTAAACGTATACTGACTTTTAAATGCAATCCCAAATACTGCGAATCTCTGACCACTTAATGCGATTTTCATATACTTTACGACTAAAATCAGCTTGCGCATATGCAACTTTTTATCACATTATTCCCTCTTCGCTTACACATTTAATCTGCCTGATGAATCCTGGTTAATCAAATGTTTGTAGCTAGATTTCACCTTGCGCAGTTGCGCAGGCTGATTTGTGTACATATGCCTAAGGTCGATTCTCGCGCGAAGACATTATGGCTGAAATGTATTAAGCTAAATTCACAAAAAAATCAAATACAATCTCCTTGAATTGAAGTATTGAATACTGCTGGGTTTATGACTTTGCGCGAACGTTTATAATTTTCTATTCAAAGAACACAATCTTTGCTCCTCAAATCCCTAGTTATGTGTAGCACTTGGTGCGTCTGAAAGTCATTAATAACAGAAGTACTAACAACTTAATTGCTGAATGGGGATCGTTACCTTGGTAACCAGACCTTGCTCGTAATAAAATCGGAGTACACAAGACTCATTGCTGTGTGATCGCTAATTACTTACCGATTTCCACTTTTCTATGTACCTCGTTCAGATATTGTAAATAAACAAAGCTTATGATTAGCATTATCATAATGCCTAAATCTATATTGTTATATTATGCAATGAAATTTATAAAAGCACAAATTCATAATTTTTTCATAGAATTATTGGTACATGCTAGTCAAAGTCAGAGCAGGCAATACCAAGACAAATAGTAATAAATATAAATAAATAAACATAAACAAATAGTAAGAAGCCCATTTAATGATAATTTTAATACTGAATAGTTGAATCATACATAGATAAATTGACAAATTCATATTCATTTCTAATTATCATTGAAACCTGGAGTTCAATTCCCCACGTCAAGCCAACGTTGGGCCAACGTTACTCAACCCACGTAAAACTTAGCAAAATTTATACGCATGTGAAAACGTTGGCCCAACGTTGGCTGACCGTTTAATGGCCGACATACTTTTTTATGAAAAATGTACACAGCATGCTATGAAATAAAGTTTGAACCAGCATAGGTCGAAGTATAATTATTTCCCGTGTGCCTAGAGCAAACATATACCCAGCTGTAGTAACATTCGGCCAACGTTGTACTCCCAACGCCAACGCTCAGCCAACGGTGACACCTTATGCCAACGTTGGCCCAACGTTGGCATGCTATCTGGGTTGTAACTTTGTAACCACAGCCCACCCACCCCAGGGGCAGAGTGATGGGGGGGGGGGGGAAGAGGAATGAGCAGTGTTTTTACATTTGCATTGTCCCTGCAGTGCTGGATAAAGGGGGAGGGGCAAGCATGAGCAGTATTTTTGTTACATCTCCGCAGTGCTGGGCAAAGGCAGGGGTTTTGTCTTACAGGCAAAAATTGCAGTTGAAAAACAAAACTGCGGGGTGAAACAGCAGTGCAGGCCGTAGGGGGAGACCATGGTTAATATTGACTGGCTACAAATGACTGGCGCATAATATGTGTATGTGTCACTTATTAGGATTCTTACAAAAGCTATTTTCATCTTCACTTGTTGGTTGGCAATGTAAACAAAGCAATCAGAGGCTGTTGCTAATGCCTCCTCTGCACAAGGCAGGACTGTCAAGACTGAATTTCTATGTCGTTCTGTGAAGAGGACACTCTTTGACTCCAAAGTTTGAAAAAAATCATTTTCAGTGTTGTTTTTACATAGCAAAAACCTTTTCATTCAAAATTTCAACAACTCTCAGGCTGTGCACTTGGGGCACCTGTCACTTCCGGTAGCCGGTTCGGATCTTTTCGATGAAATGCGAACCTATCCGCACATACTTCCTTTTTTCTTCGCCATTCGCTAAAGGTACATCACTACACACAGTACATATTGAAAATCGGGTCGCATCGTCTCTTTTAATAGCTTACTGGGCTTTTAAATGTTTTCAATTGGACAATGATATAAAACAGAAAATATTCCTAGAGTTTACTTGGACTGATAGGTGCAAATGTCCCAGTGAACCACATGTCTTTTTGAGTGTGTACATAATAGATCTAGTCACCTGTCTAAAAATCAAAAGCAGGTTTTTGGTCTGATAATACTGATATTCTTAAATCATTTGAAACTTGAAATTAGATCATTGCCTTTATGCAAACACACACTTTATTGTTTCCACAGGGAGAAGCTCGAATGGAACTAAATAGCCCGATCGAGCCATAGAAACTGCATTCTTCAACGGGTCAGTGGAAACACCCAAAACCAGTCTCCCCTGATTCAAATCATCCCCATCCACACCACCACTCCCCATCCACACCACCACTCCCCATCCCAAACAGTATACATGTATACATAGATTGATTAGATTCAAAATGAAGTTCGAGGTGTTATTTTCATTTTGAATCTATGTAGATACTGTTTGGGATGGGGAGTGGTGGTGGTGTGTGTGTGGAGAGGACGGGATGATTTAAATCATGGGAGGCTGGTTTGGGGTCATTTCGAGTTTAAATAATGCATAAATTTCCTTCCATTTTTATACCTCGATCGGGCTATAAAGCTATCGGGCTATTAGTCCAACAAGTTAGACGTCCGCATGCACTCATTTATATTTTACCTTTTATAGTTGTGCATGCAACGTCCAACACGGACCCTATACATGTCCGTATCGCACTTTAAAAATTTCGGTATTCCGTGACTACCCAATGTGTTTTGAGTCAGTGCTATGTCTAAGGTCCTAATAAGTTGAAATCTTTGAAAAAAATGCCATCTTACCTTTTCTGTTGTCAGAATTCTCCAAATGAATAAGAGCTTTCACTTAAATCACGCTTCAGCCGCCATTTGTGTTGACTACATAGTCACGTGAGATTTGGTTATCATAAAGACTTGGAATTGTATATTTTTTGGACGAATTTATTTTTTATCAATATTTAATGACAGCACTAATTTACTGAATATGTTTAGGCCAAGGGAATAAGAAATTGAAAAAAAAAAAGGAATAGGAAATTAAAAAATAAAAAAAACAATAAGCTAATGACCCATTCTACAAAAATGAAACTAATGCCTGAAGATTTATCTTTGATTTATCAAGCTAAATAAGCTTTTTATAATGTATAAGTGGTTCTCTTTAAATACTTTGCTTTATTTTCATCTAATCTATTCAGCTTCTATCAGGATGCATGTTGCAATTGATTCCTTTTTATTAACTAGGTATAATTATTAGTTTTATTCTATCTTAAGTTCTTAATATGAATAACATCTGATGTTAATTTTCTGTACAGTCTAGTGTGATATATATATTTTCAACAAATGGATTCATATATGTCCTGAAAGTACATCTCTTTACCCAGTTTGGTTTATTTTCCTTTATCTAAGGAAACACAGGTAACATAAGTGACACTACTGAATTAAGGTTAGGGGTTACTATTAGGATTGGAGCTGGGTTTGGGTTATTATTGTGTTACCAGATACAGATACAAATTTTATTTAAAGTCGGATGTGTTTACACACCTTGTTACTCAAATACGGTATTCTTATTCTAAATTATAAACATTTGCCACATGATACCATGCATTTACATTATGTACAAATACTTTTCATTACTCAAAGTAACACAGGTAACAGCGATAATACTACAGTATTAGAACTAGGGTTAGATTACAATACTAATTCTCACCTTACGGTTATCCCTACCCCCAATACTAACCCTTACTCACAAGCGTAAGTATTGTGTTACCTGCACTACCCTGTTATCCAGATAAGGTACTCTTATTCTACATCATTAACACCTGCCACCAGATACCATTCATTCACATTATATCTATCTACTTTTCAATACCAAAGGTAACACAGGTAACAGATGTAACGCTGTAGTACTAGAATTGGGGTTAGATTAAAGTATGATATATAGCCAGTGTTATTCTGTAAACTCATTTAACAATTATAAATCTTTATATTCTCTGTCTGTGACATAAATTTGCTGCAGTGTTACCCCTGTTACCTGTTTTTTATCTTGGGTAAACATTCCATTATTTTGACACCAGATATTAAGATTCTCTATCGCAGACTCTAGGTGTTGCAATCTGTTCCACTGAATCCTGAATATCATACAAAGCTGTATCATCTGCATAGAGATCAGTAGAAACATTTGCAGTGTACAAAGGAAGATCATTAATAAATAGCAAAAATAAAAGTGGTCCTAAAATTGAGCCTTGCGGTACACCATATGAAATTTCCTTAAAATCTGAGTATTATTAACTGAGATCTGTTGCCTTCTTTTTGTAAGATAAGTATCAAACCACATTTAAGTTTCATCCTGTATGCCATACATTCTTATATAAAATGATTGGAGCTTGTAATGTAGAATAAGAGTACCGTTTTTGGGCCACAGGGTCACGCACATAACACAATACTAATGCTTTGGAGTTACCGGTATGGCTTGTATTAGGGTTGGGGTAAGCTGACAGTTAGTATTGTGTCAGCTGCTTTACCCGTTTACCCAAAGACAATAATGTGCAACATGATACCCTGCACTTACATTATGCATGTCTATTTTACACTACCCAAGGTAATACAGGTAACAGTAAAGTTCATTAATCTTTTTTCCCCACTTTGCCAATTTGGTCATAGTTATTTTTAGTTTGGAAAGTTCTCGTTTCCCACTTTATCCAGCACTTTGAAAAGCTGAAATTTTTAAAGTTTCACATGCCTACAGTAGTACTTCAAGGTACTGATGCTCTCCCCCCCCCCCCCCCCCCCCACCACCACCACCACCACCACGCACACGCTGCAAGCTCACACTGAGGGAGAAATAAAATGGAGTGTGTCTTTTAAGTATAAGGCCTATACTTCTGAACATGAAGTACAGTTACATATGTGATATAAACATTTCTGTATTTCATGTTCACAAGTGTGTTAGTCAATAGTCTTCTATCTCTCTGCCTTTATGTATGAGGTCTGAAAGGAATATTCCTTTATGGCCCTTAGCTTGTAGATTTTCTCACTGGCCCAGACTCTGGTTTAACAAGTCACTATATTTCTCTATTTTAATAAAAGAAACTTAATTTCTGTATGTCTGTCTGTTTCAGCCAATCTACCCATTTCCGCCAAAATTTTCAGAAAATCCAATCCATGTTTTTGCTTTAACCAATAACCGGTGGCCTCTTTTTGATTTAACCAATAGCCGGTGACCTCAATTTGACAATGTAAACAATATGGCGTGATAGACACTTACCGGGACATAATCAGGATGGATTAAAGGTTCTTTTGGTGACTCTTAGAATATTTTCGGTTGGGATGTGGAATTTAACTACTACTTATGTAAGTTGTATATGTAATTTGACTTGAGGATGTTTCAAATGTCTTAATTTTAGCCGGGAAAAGCAGCGCATCGAGCCATCGCGGTCCTTGCGTAAACTTTATGGCTGTATCCGTATGAGAGTTCGCGTTCCGAAGAATAACAAAAACGTAAATAACAGCATAAAAATGTAAAATATGAATGTCTGGAACGCAGAACTCTCATGTATGGGAGTATCGGGCTATATACAGTCAAACCTCGATAAGTCGAACTGACAGGGACTTTACTATATCATTCGAATTATCCGTAGTTCAAATTTGGCCTTTCCTGTTCATTTTCGGGATTCATTATTACGGCGTGTTTCAGCGAGTCAGATATTTTATTTCTCTATGCTTACTGACATTCATGGATTTACAAATCAATGAAAACAAAATCAGAATGTAGAATAATTAATCCAAAACATCCACGACCATTTAATATTGCGAGACCACCCCTCGTGTTTGGCACATGTACATGTGTATTGTCTGAAAGCAGCACAGCTGCCGAACATTTTCCCAGCCCCTCAAATCAACTGTTTACGACAATGCGGCCATGACAATACAGCGCCGGCGAAAATCAAATCCAGACTAGCCGCTTAACGCTGACTTGTTTCTATCTCGGACTTACTGTACTTTCACTTTACGTTTATGTTTCCGACAGCTGGGCTACCTTTTTTTTTCAGAAAAACGACTCACCCGGTCATCTGAGCTTTGTCAAGGAAAAGGTTCCTCAGTCATTCGGAGTCCATGTATTTGGGAACAACGAATACTCAAACCAGCCTTTCAGTCTGTGCAGTGTAGTTAGAGACTGTTTAGTACCGTATAGAGGTGAAACGATTCACCGAAAACGCGGTGTACCGCGGTGCGGTCGGCTCGGTTCGATTCACGATACGGTCTTCCTTCATTTTCGGTTCGGTTCATCCTTTTTAGTGCCGCTTAGGCAAAAAAAAACGAAAAAAAAAAGAAGAAGAAGAAACGAAAAAAACTTGATTTGCCACTTTTGTAAAATCGCAAGATTACAGTTTTATTTGTTTCTTGAGTCTTGCTATCTGATAATTGTTTTTTTCTCTCTTGCAATCAATTTATAGATTTTACTTTTATTAATACTCGAGCGGCGTGTTTACCAAAATGGCTGACTGTGAAGTTGCGGATGCTCCCGCGAAGTTTAAATCAAGAGTTTGGCAGTACTTCGGCTTTGAAAACATCATTGATAAAAATGGAATCAGAACTTTAGATAAATCTAAAACTGTTTGCAAAGAATGTCGGGCCCAAATTTCCTACGGAACTGGCAACTAATATTCATTGCTCAAGTAAATTTTGCATAGTTTCTTGTATTTTTCTTATTCCAGATTTGTGTTATCCTAACAGAGCAAATAACTTAAGATGTATCGCGATAAGGATCGTATCGTGACCTCTGTATCGCGATGCGTATCGTATTGTGAGGTGAGCGTATCGTTGCAGCCCTAGTACCGTGTGCAAACCGTATAATCCGTGCGCAAACCAAACGAAACTAAAGTTTGTATGCGCATGCTAGTCCAAGCTCTTTGCTGGTCACAAAAGCCATCACATTTAGCCTTTAAATTTACAAACTTCAAACAAGGTAATCCCTGTCAATTATGCAATTAGACAGACACCATTTGCTCATCAGAAATTAATTACTTAGCATTCAAAACGTTAGTGGTCGTGAAGCGATAATTACCTGTCCAGGAATCAGTGATGACCTGAGGCTGTAAATATTTATCTCATCGATGACAATAGGTGTTATTTTTCGGCATGAAATTGGAGCATGAATTTTGATTTCGAATAATAGAGGGATATTCATAGTGAATTTACTCCATCGGGACCTAATTTTTCATTTCCGATTTTTTGTATAATCGAAATTTCGAATTTGCCGAAGCGTTTTTGCATAGAATTAATGGGCTTTCGATCGGGACCGTGTTTTAGTTTCGAAAAATCGGCGTTCGAACTACCGAGATTCGACTGTAGCTCCATTGGAGCTTCTCCCTAACCTGTTCCAGATGCTTTAAATTAGGTAAAGGTACCTCTATATTTCACACTGTGTTCCTGCTGCAGTCTAACTGTGGTGTGGTTTCTCATGTTTCCAATTTATGCAATTTTGCATGGGTCAGTTGAAACACCACAAACCATAGGATCCAGGGAAACCAACTCCAAATCACAACAACCAGTTGCAAGGACACTTTAAACCACCTCTTGAATATTTTTTTCTTTAAACCACCTCATACATATTTTTTTACACTTTTAATGTCATATTAGCTAGCCAAACTAATCTAATAGCTCTGAAAAAGCCACTTTAAAATGTCAAACTTCAGTATTAGTATCTGGAGTACTGGCCATTCATTTGAATTGCCATTAAAATATTGTATACATGCAAGCCAGAATGGCAACAGTTAATAAGGCTCAGCATGATTGCTCAAATTGTGTTACAAATACAGGAACAATAATCTAAAACTTTTTCAAGTGGAAAGGGATACTTACCAATTTATGTCTGGTGCCCCAGCAGCCTTGTAAGATTATGGGATAGATTGAGTAGAATCCAGATTTGAACTTGAGAAAGATGGGAGAAAATTTGACACAACAAAATTCAAGTGTTCGAGTTTTTGGCTCCCGTTGAAAATTTAGCATAACCTTTTTGAATGTGAGTGCTGACATTGCTCTGTGTAGGATATCAAACACTTTAATGCAGTAAATGGATAGTACTGCAGAGCTCTAGATAAGAGGGGTATTTGATGATAATTGAAGGATAAATTTTTTTATTTCTCATTGAAACCATATGTTGTGACCCCTCATCTGAACCGTCTCGTCGAGACGGTTCAGATGAGGGGTCACAACATACGTTTTTATGCAGAAAATAACAAAAATTATCCTTAATTATCACCAAATACTCCCTCTTATCTTGAGCTCTGTAGTAGCATCAGGTTTTGTTTTTTTACAGCCGCCAAGATGGTGCGCATGAATGTACTGGCAGATGCGTTAAACTCTATTGCTACAGCTGAGAGGCGTGGCAAGAGACAGGTGTTAATTAGACCCTGCTCAAAAGTTATCGTTAGATTCCTAACAGTGATGATGAGACATGGTAAGAGTGTGACAATTGAGCTGTGACACGACCGAACCAACAAAGTGGCATGTGCCCACCAGCAAAGGCTCAGATCAGGACGGGCATCCGTCCAGTCTGATCAGAGTCTTTGCTGTGCGCTTAAATGGTAGCTACCTGTAAGAGCCTTAAGCTAGCTCCATGCGGACAGCAAAGACTTTGATCAAACTGGACTGATGCCCAGGCTGATCAAAGTTGTCACTGGGCCCACATGCCACTTTGTTAGTTTTGTTGAGTCGTGGCTCATGACAAGTTTACTTAGAGCTCTAGTGGGTTTTAAGAATAATTTTGGGATTTTTTTTTTTTTTCTTCTTAAAACGTACATGTGATCTCAGTAGAATTGCCTTGATACTGCAGTTCTAATAATAACAAGATAAGTTAGAGGTGAAAAAGAAAAAGTTATCTCAGAGTTGTAGGTGAAAATGAAAAAGTTATCCTAGTGTTAACCTCTAAAAGTGTCTGCAGTGGCATCCACCTCATCATTGCATAACTTAGGACACACCAAGGTTGTGTGCCTGTTATGGTTTCATAACCAGGGACTGTGGCCTTGCTAAGCATGACTTACTCAGATACCAAGTTTCCTTCTTAGACAGCTACGTGTATTAGTCAATGAATATATTCATGTTTCATACTTTTAAGAGGTAATACTTAAACAGTTTTATGTCACCAGTATGTTTTATTCGTCAGTTTGAAGTTTCTAAGTACATTTGTACATGTATAGTAAATTCTAAAGTGTTCCTACCTCTGTCTCCTACCTCTGTAACTTTTAGATAGATTAGATACTGTATAGGGATTTCTTTCTCTGACACTTTAAGCACAAAAAACAGCAACACAAAAACAAAACAGAAAATATTTCTCTGCAAAATTTCAAAAATATTTTGTCCAAGGTAATTCACATCGAGAATAGATGGTATTCAGTGTGGATCTATAGGAGGCTGGCTGTACATGAGCCCCCTCATCTGGATTACTGCCGGATCGCTGCTATTTGCTATTCAGCAAAATTTTGGATCTATATGAGGCTGGCTTTATATGAGCCCTCATCTGGATCACTGCCGGGTCATTGCTATTTGGCAAACAGTGTGGCTCTATATGAGGGTGGCTCTATGTGAGCCTCCTCATCTGGATCACGGCAGGATCACTGCTATTTGCTATAATTTGCAAATTCAAGTACTGTCATTTCCGGCATGATGTTAAAGGATTATATAGCTGTAGGAAAATTTTCTCTTATTTTCATGTGCTGTAGGTTACATTGGTGAGTTTGAGATTGTTGATGATCACAGAAATGGCAAAATAGTAGTGAACCTCACAGGCAGACTTAACAAGGTAAGTGTCAGCAGAGGTCTAGGTAAGAGGGATTATTTGGCATCAATAAGGGATAAGTATGCCCCCCACTCCCGAGTTGTAAGTTAAGTGGGCATATTGGTTTTAGTCTGACTGTTTGTCCACAGAGCTCTAGATAAGAGGGAGTATTTGATGAAATTTTTTTTTATTTCTCATCGAAACCATATGTTGTGACCCCTCATCTGAACCGTCTCGACGAGACGGTTCAGATGATAGGTCACAACATATGTTTTTATGCAGAATTAACAAAAAAATATCCCTAATTGTCACCAAATACTCCCTCTTATCTAGAGCTCTGTGTCCATCTGTGTTGTAAGAAAAGACTGGCTCTTTAGGATTTAAAAAAAAAATTAGCTGCATCATGCCAAAGTGTTTTTTGAGCTGTCTTATCTAGATTACACTGTTTGCAAGTTAGCTAATTTCCTGTCACGCAAAAGTGAGGCTTAACATATTTATAAACATTCATGTCTCAAACCAGTATGTGAACCAACTAAGTCAAGAGACAGCCTTCGCTTTGTTGCTCCTTAGAACCCATACTTGATGTGTATGAACAGCAAAGGTTTTGATCAGACTGCAAATATGTGCAGGCTGGTCTGAGCTTCGGCTGTTGGCATATGAGCTGTGACACAACAAAACCAACAAAGTGGTTGTGCGCCCAGCACACTCAGATCAGCCTGGGCATTTGTCCAGTCTGATCAGAGTCTTCGCTGTCCGCACGAAGGTAGCTTTGACTCTTAGCTACCCTTTCAGCGCTTAGCGAAGACTCTGATCAGACTGGGCAAATGCCCAGGCTGATCTGAGCCTGCGTTGGACTCACAACCACTATGTCGGTTTTCTCGTGTCTTGGCTCATAATTATGTGTTAAGCTTTTTCCATGTCGTATGTCAAATGATATGGACTTCAATCACCAATGTTGACATCCATTGAAGTTTGTCTTGTACGGATTTTCACTGGCTCTGTCTTTGTGGCAAATGGGAGCTGAATGTCACCACCTAGTGGGGACTGGAGGTATATTCCCTTTCCACAACATTGGAGATCAACTGGCCCCTGGACCAGCTCAGGTTTGGAGGGCTAGACCCTGTATATTCCATCAGCTTCTCGTAGTCACTAGTTGACCATGACTGAGGAGAGAAACCATACAGGGAACATAGTTTGAATCATAGTGATGAATTAAGTAGATGATAAGACATTAAGTCAATATATACTAGGTCAAATAAGTTCCTATACATGAAATTCCTTCTGTTGTTTTGGCAATTGCAGAAATTACGAACATATATAGTTTACTAATTTCAAAAGAATATCCATTTGCATATTGAACAAACTTATTTGTTTTGGTTTTCTAAGACTAAACATGCTACAAGGGTCGTTTGAATATGCAAGGGGTATTTTTCATTTTCACAGAGTAACATCAGTAAAATTGCTCAAGTTCAAAGTTTTTAAAATTGGTTTGTGAATAATGATTTCCCAGATTCTGTGCTCCATACACTAGAGCAAGACCTTAGGTAAGGCTACATGCCAAAGAAATCGAAATTTGACCGCTTCTGATCATCTGATGCGAGAATTTGAACCACAAGTCAGGGTACTGTGACTCCTTTAAAGACTGTATAAATGCCACTTTCAGTGGGATCTCCATAGGAAATCAAAATCGTAATGGCTAGCGGGCGTGTAACAATCCTTCCAATTTTGTCATTATGCCATGAAAACAATGACATAACAAAAATGTTTATGAAGAAACTTTGAAAAAAGACCGACAGGTACAGTAATAATGACGCCTTAAAATTGCTATATTTTTAATTAAAAGGGAGATAATCTGAGAATTTGAAGAATTTAAACCTCGCCTGTAAAGCCTGAGTACAAGCCATTACACATTTTAAGTGTTTTTCGAGATTCCTGCATTATGGGCTTTTCTATGCAATATAAAAAAATTTCCTGCGCATGCGTAGAAATGAGATGCATTCAATCTGACTCCTATCGAATATTGCCAGATAACTCTAATGTGGAAGAGAATGGGTTGACAATTTCCTGAGCATTTTGTTCTTTTGCATCTCCCCAAACACACATGAGCCTCAAATAATTCCAATATGCACTTGGTTCCTTGAAAATATGGCCGATAGATGGTATCGTTACTTTTTTGACCAATATACTAATTCTAGCAATATTAACAGGACTCAATGGAGCTCAGTGATCTTATGTGGCAACATCTTACTTTTGCAATCTCTTGACTCCAGCTCTAACAGCAGGGTTTAAAATAAGCACTTATCTGTTGGTCTGTGACCAGTAGATTGTGTGCTGGACCAGTTAAATTTACATGAAACCAGTTGATTTTTCTGTGGGGCCAACCTTAAAAAATTGTTGGTTTGCTGTTTACCGACCCGGAAAATTAGAGGTGGGTCGGTCGGTAGGCTTTTTATTTTTTTTTATACGCCCGTTTTGAAAAAAACGGACGTATTATGTCATGGCGCTGTCCGTCCGTCCGTCCGTCCGTAAACATTCTTGTGCGCGCCATAACTCAGTAACCGTTTGGGATATCTTCATGAAATTTTGTAGGCATATGTATTAGGTAGGGGGAACGTGTCGCGTACAAGAATGGTTGCTCCCCCTTCCTTGGTTTCAAAGTTATGCCCCTTTGATTGTTTTTTAACCCTGCAGGTCTTGTGCGCGCCAGAACTAGATAACTGTTTGGGATATCTTCTTGAAACTTCATAGCAATGTGTATGAAGTCCCAACAATATGTCGCGTACAACAATGGTTGCTCTCCCTTTGTTCGTTTCTGAGTTACATCCCTTTTATTAGTTCTTTTCGGCTATTTTTGTGTATACTTATGTTGTGCATACATTTACTCAGTAACTGTTTGGAATATCATGATGAAACTTCATAGCAATGTGCATGATCATAAGATAATATGTCGCATATAAGAATGGTTGCTCCCCCTTTCTTAATTTTGGAGTAAACTCCCTTTCCTCCGTCCATGAACATTCTTGTGTGCGCCATAACTCAGTAACCATTTGGGATATCTTCATGAAATTTTGTAGGCATATGTAGTAGGTAGGGGGAATGTATCACATACAAGAATGGTTGCTCCCCCTTCCTTAGTTTCCAAGTTATGCCCCTTTGATTGTTTCTTTTTCCCTGCAGGTCTTGTGCGCGCCATAACTAGATAACTGTTTGGGATATCTTCATGAAACTTCATAGAAATGTGTATAAAGTCCCAATGATGTGTCACGTACAACAATGGTTGCTCTCCCTTTCTTCGTTACTGAGTTACATGCCTTTTATTAGTTCTTTTCGGCTATTTTTGTGTATACTTATGTTCTGCATACATTAACTCAGTTACTGTTTCGAATATCATGATGAAACTTTATAGCAATGTGCATGATCACAAGATGATGTGTCACATATAAGAATGGTTGCTCCCCCTTTCTTAATTTTTGAGTAACCTCCCTTTGATCATTATTTTTAGGCATTTCCTTTCACTCCTTATCTCCTTAACCCTTTGAAATATTAGAATGAAACTTTGTAGGAATGTGTACAATGATGGGGCAATGAATCCTGAGCAAGAACCATGACTCTGGCTTGCTTACTGGATTAACTTTATCGATATATGTATATTGTCAAGGGAATGTATTAGAACCAAGAATGGTATATCTAGTATATTTAGTATATGAATTATCTCCCTTGTTTGACTTTGGCATTACTCAACTTATGAGCCACTTCACCTTGGAAGCTGATTTTTGGTATACTATTAGTATTTGATGTGTTAAATATTTAAATAATGTTGCCGTCATTAATTAAAGTGTGGTTTCCCCTGTTTGTCTGCCTGTCTGTCCTTTTGTAAACAGTCTTGTTCATTCTGTAATTCCTTTATGACATTAAAACGGGCGTATAATGCGCCGCTTGCGAAGCCCTTGTTTCTAATAGTAGAAGTGGGTCGGTCGGTAGGCATTTTTTTTTTTTTTTGTATATTATACATATATATGTATGGCAGGCACAGAAAGTTAGTGTTAGTATGGTTTGCAATGATGAAATCTTATAACCATTTTAACAGGCCTTGCTACATAAATTTGAAATTAAAGATCACACAGAATAAGTGTTTCCCACTAAAGCACAGGACTGAAAAAATATAAATCTTTGAGTATTTGTCGACGATATCGTCGGACAAATCGTCTTCCGAAACGTTTATTATTGCATCATTGAAGAGGTCTTCCCATGTGTTGCATGTGGGGATTCTTTTCAATGCGTTTTTAACTACTGTACACTTTTTTTCTGCTTTTTTGACAACGACAGACACGCAGAAAGTCGCTTCGACTCGGGCGATTTTTGCCTCCGAAGCCATTTTACAACACAAATCATTGTTAAAGAAACGCTCATTGGTTGAAATAATAAATTTAAAGCGGTAAGCTGATTCGGATCACGCACGCGGTTAAATAAGCGACACGAACAAATAATACCGGGATATAGGAAACGTGGTGACTAAAATCCGGACTTTACCGGGACGGGTCGGAAAAAAAAATTTTTTTTTTTGGAAATCGAAAAAAAATATTTGGGTCGCACGGAAAACCTCGGGTCGGTCGGTAAACAGCAAACCAACATAATTTTAATTTTGGCCTGGGCTATGAAAGGGGGAATACTGAAGACCAGGAGTCAAGCTAGCAGGACAAGCTTGGCCCGATTTTGACCAGTCCTGTGGACTAGTTCCGATTCTGGTGTTAAGTTAAGCCCTTAACAGAATTCTTAAACTTTCTATGCATTGTTTTTCTTGGCAGTGATAAAATGAGCTGTAATGAGAATAAGCCTTTAAGCATGTACAAACAGGGTAGGTCAAATTAACCTGCATATCCATACAGTGGTCATTCTCTGCTGCAGTGCTCCAGATAGGAAGAGGTAACAGATCATTTAAGGATTTCTGCATAAACATATGTTGTGACTCATCAGTAGAACCGTCTCTCCGAGACGGTTCTAATGAGGTGTCACAACATACATTTATGTTGAGAAATAAGAAAAGTATCCTTAAATTATCCCTGTTACCCCGTCTTATCTTTAGCACTGGTAAAATTGCTGTTCACATTTACAACTAATCATGAATCCAAACAAGAATGAAGATTGAATCTGGCTTATCAGGTTGCCTTGTTGTGCAGGCTGAAGTGACTTTTCATCATGGAAATACATTTCCTTTCTCCTTTGCTTTTCAGTGTGGTGTAATCAGTCCAAGATTTGACATTGCTTTGAGAGATATGGAAAAATGGACAACCAATTTATTGCCATCAAGACAGTTTGGGTTTGTAAATTCTTTACCTGCAAGCAAGCGTCATATCTGTGCAAATGCCCCAGCTATACACTTAAGGGGATCAAAACTGCTGTTATAAGCATATAATCAGCTTTGACGCGACAAAACCAACAGAATAACATGTGCTTCCAGTGAAGACTAAGATCATCCTGGGCATCTGCTCAGTCTGATCAGTCGCTGTGCACTTAGTAGCCAAGGGTCTAAGCTACCTCCATGCGGACAGCAAAGACTGCTTAGACCGAGTGGATACCCAAGCTGACCCAAGTCTTCACTGGGTGCACATGCCACTTCGCTGGTTTTGTCGTGTTGTGGCTCAATTATGAGAAGTCCGCTTGAAAAGAGACCTTTTGCCATAAATACATACATATAAACAGTCAAGATTCAGGTCTGCCTGCCCATTCTTGCACTCTGATCAGTGTTTGCTGTTCACTTTATAGATTCCTTAGTTCTGTAAATATTAATGTGAAAAGGAAAGACTGATCAGTGTATGTTGTTTATAGATTCCTCAGGTCCATAGATATTAACTCTTCGAGTCCCAGCGACAAAATTGGCATAATTTGCAAACAGCGTAGATCTTGATGAGGTGGCTCATAATGAGCCGCCTCATCTAGATCTACACTGTTTGCCCCCTAGTCTTTGAATTCTCAATATGAAATGTCTTGGACAAGGCATTTTTTATTTTTTGCAGACGTAAATTTTGTCGTCTGCTTTTTGGTGCTTAAAGAGTTAAAGGAACATGAAAAACTGATCAAACCATGCCAACACAGGTTGCTCTAAGTTTACTGGTCTCTTTCCTGCATGTCTTGCCGCAATGATTCTGAGATTCCAAAGAAAAACAGGAAATATGTTTGTAATCTGTTTAGGGCTGTATTCACCTGTGATTAATGCAGTAGTTTACATGTTTTAGATAATGTGCGGCAGCTGCTTTATTGCCTATGTTGGGCTTAGCGAGAGTTGGAATGTTAATTTAACGGCTAGGAATCTAGCCCTGTAGCCATAGTTTAAGCATTGCAACATTAAATCAGAATAAATTGGAGCCAGAATGCTTTAACAGCCAAAATTATGTCCCCCCACCAAAGGTGAGGGGGGACATATTGTTTTCAGTGCGGATCCCGTCGGCGTGACAGTTTCTTGTATGCGCGATATCTCTTGAACCAATGGATGGAATTTCACCAAACTTGCATGGATATATCATTGGGACAAGTTTAAGAGCTGATTAGATTTTGGTGACCATGACCTCATTTTCAAGGTCACTGGAGGACTTAGATGACAATTTCTTGTATGCACGATATCTCTTGAACCAATGGATGGAATTTCACCAAACTTGCATGGATATATCATTGGGACAAACTTAAGAGCTGGTTAGATTTTGATTACCTTGACCTCATTTTCAAGGTCACTGGAGGACTTAGATGACAATTTCTTGTACCCACAATCTCCTGAGCCAATGGATGGAATTTCTCCAAACTTGCATGGATACATCATTTGGACAAGTTTAAGAGCTGATTACAATTTGGTGACCTTGACCTCATTTTCAAGGTCACTGGAGGACTTATATGACTATTTCTTGTATGCGCGATATCTCTTGAACCAATGGATGGAATTTCACCAAACTTGCATGGATATATCATTAGTACAAACTTTAGAGCTTATTAGATTTTGGTGACCTTGACCTCATTTTTAAGGTCACAGGAGGATTTAGATGACAGTTTCTTATACCTATAATATCTCCTGAACTAATGGATGGAATTTTACCAAACTTGCATGGATGTATCATTTGGACAAGTTTAAAGAGCTGATTACATTTTAGTTACCTTGACCTCATTTTCAAGGTCACTGGAGGACTTAGATTACAATTTCTTGTACCCACAATATCTCCTGAACCAAAGGATGGAATTACCCCAACTTGCCTGGATACATCATTTGGACAAGTTTAAGAGCTAATTACAATTTGGTGACCTTGACCTTAGTTTAAAGGTCACTGGAAAACTAAGATGACAATTTCTTGTACCCACAATATCTCCTGAACCAATGAATGGAATTTGGCCAAACTTTCATGGATACATCATTTGGACAAGTTTTAGAGCTGGTTAGATTTTGGTGACCTTGACCTCATTTTCAAGGTCACTGGAGGACTTGGATGACAATGTCTTGAACCCATGATATCTCGTAAACTAATGGATGGAATTTCACCAAACTTGCATGGATACATTATTGGGACACATTTAATAGCTGATTAGATTTTGATGACATTGACCTCATTTTCAAGGTCACTGAAGGACTCATTTTTCAAGAATATAGTCTTATATGTAGGATATCTTTAGAACCAGTGGATGGATTTTCTCCAAACTTGCTGAGATATTTTATTTGTACAGGCTTTTTATTCATTAGAGGAGATGGGACATGGGCTGGTGGGGGGACATCAGTTTTTCTCTGAAAAACATTTCTAGTTTGTTTTATTTTTGGCCATGCTTTATAGCTTTTGAAATTGCATATAATAAACTTTAAATGAGATATGGTGTTTTGGAAAATTTTCAAGTTTCTTTTTACAAGAAGTTAGGCAAACAAAAAAATGCTAATTTGCATCAAATTGCATGACACAGTATTTACTTTGTATTATATATGAGCCACGACACGAGAAAATCAACAAAGTGGCTGTGCGCCGAGCACAGACTCGGATCAGCCTGGGCATTTGCCCAGTCTGATCAGAGTCTTCGCTGTCAGCATGGAGGTAGCTTAGACCCTAAGCTACCCTTTAAGGGCTAAGCAAAGAGTCTGATCAGACTAGGCAAATGCCCATGCTGATCTAAATCTGCTCTGGGCGCACAACCACTTTGTTGGTTTTCTTGCGTCGAAGCTCACTTGTTTTTATAGTCATTATGGTGCACCAATGTTGACATCCATTGAAGTATGTCTTGTACAGATTTTCACTGGCTCTGTCTTTGTGGCAAATGGGAGCTGAATGTCTCCACCTAGTGAGGACTGGAGGTATATTCCCTTTCCACAACATTGGAGATCAACTGGCCCCTGGACCAGCTCAGGTTTGGAGGGCTAGACCCTGTATATTCCATCAGCTTCTCATAGTCACTAGTTGACCATGACTGAGGAGAGAAACCATACAGGGAACATAGTTTGAATCATTGTATAACCTATTTAAGTAGACAACAGGGCCCGGTTGTTCAAAACTAACATCATCATCAGTTAACTTTTCGTTGAAATTTCAAACATAATATCTCAAGTATGCCAATATTTTTTGTCGAAAAAATGCGAGAAGCTTATTGCAAAAGCTTCTCACATTTTTTCGACAAACAATATCTGTGTATTTGGTAATAAAGTCATGAAACTCTTAATAGGTTGACCTTAACGAACTTGTTCGGCTAACGATGCTTTGAACAAATGGGCCCAGACATTTAAGCTCAGTATAATAAATTTCAACGATATTAAGTTATAACTAGTCACTAGTTAATCATGACAAGGTAGAAACAAAATTGCTTTAATTGGAGCCCAAGATAAGGAGATTAGCTGAAGCCTTTGTTCTCCAGATAAAAAGAGATAACAGGGATAATTAGGGGATAATTTTCATAAAAACTATGTTGTGACCTCTCATTAGAACAGCTTACAAAGAAGGTTCAAATGAGGGGTCACATCATACATTTTCATTGAGAAGTAAGTATTGTCTCAGAATTTCCTCAAAATCCAACCTTACGTGGAGCTCTGAGCTGCAGCCTGATGAAAGTTGTTGGATAATTCCTGCTGATTCTTCATAAAACATGCAGTGACACCTTGTCAAAACTGCTATAGGAAACTGGAGAGACATAGGGATCACTTTCGACGGGGGATAATTCTGAGATGATTTTCCACATTTCTGCATGAAAACATACAGAATGTTTTCACTGCATGAAAACATTTTGATCCTTTAGTAGAACTGTCTTCCTGAGACTTCTAATGAGGGGTACGAATGTATGTTTTGGTGGAGAAATGAAAAAATTATCCTAGAATTATCATGAAAAACCCCATCTTATCTGGAGCTCTGGCTCTTAAGTCAAAGTAGGAACTGTTAACTATGTTTTTATGAAGAATGAACTGAAACTATGCCATTATTTGGAGCTCAGATGATCAGGTTCTTCAGTCATTCCTCTCTTTTTCAGGTTCATTGTTCTGACAACGTCAGGAGGTATCATGGATCATGAAGAAGCTCGAAGAAAACATTTGGGAGGGAAAATTCTCGGCTTCTTTTTCTGATGTAATCTGCCTAAATAAAGAAAAAAAACTTTGTTCTGTTTTGCTTATACTCAGCAGCCAGTTTTATATGCTTGGGTACACTGCGATGTTTTTCCCCCATTTTTACCAGGTTGAAAAAAGTTTTGTGACTTTCTGTATGCTTCTCTGTACAGCATAGCCCTTCATAATTGGGTTCAACTAGTAAAGAATTCGCTCCTAAAGGAGCATATCCTCTAATAGTTGACACCATTTTAAAAGGGAGGCAGAAATGAAAATGGCAGAGTTGCTTCCCCTGAAAATGTATAAAGTCGTCTGAAGGTATATGAATGCATCTCTATCGCCAAGGGAGATCTGACCGGCAAATATATGTCACCCTTCTCATAAAGGCTACTAGGGTAGAGTTGGGTAACTTCAGACAGCGGGTAAATTCGGACATACCACTGCAAACAGTCATCAGGATTTTCAGTTTGCCTAGTTAATTTTGTTTTAATTCCAAACAACTGACATATAAAGGAGACAGTGTCACTGTCCGAATTTACCCGCTGTCAGAATTTACCCGACTTCACCCTACTAAAAGCTAAAAAATTAATGAGTGAAATTCAGACCACCTTCGAGACTAGAGGAAGGAACCAGGGAGGCAAATACCAAACCATGAAAGCTGTTTCCCTTGTAAAATGACGGCCAAACCATGAAAGTTTAACCTTACATCTCAAGACAGTTTTGAGGACTGGGAAACCAACACGCCAAACATTTGCAAGATTAAAAGACTAATTTCACAAAATATTTCCTTAAGTCATCACAAGCACATCATTACATATTAATGCTCAAAAAAGTCTGTTACAATCTGTGAAAGACTTTGATCACACAATGTCCTGAAAAAAAAAAAAAATACTGCCCAAAAATGACAGTTCAAATGGTTGTAATTATGTCAAGATTAATTTTATCTCCATTAGTGTTGGGAACTTCAAATGGTTGTAATTATGTCAAGATTAATCTTATCTCCATTAGTGTTGGGAACTTCAAATGGTTGTAATTATGTCAAGATTAATTTTATCTCCATTAGTGTTGGGAACTAGCCAAAATTTTGTGATCAATCATCGCTTCTGTTGATTTGAATGATCATAATAACAGCTGTATTCTCTCACCTTTCCAACATCTTAAAATGGTCTATTTTGGGGTATACTTCAGCTCAAAAGTCTTGTTTAATTGCAAATCTTTAAAAGTTTTCAAGGCATACAAAAACAATTTAGTATTACATTGTATATTCATCAGTCCACAAAACAACTTCTGAAAAAGTATCTAATGTTAGTTGACAAGCAAAATTGTAGTCTCTCATCAGTCTTGACAGTAAAAACGATCAAATTTCAACTGTAGTTGATCATCGGTACAACACTAATCTCCATCAAAGCCCAACATGCATACCTTCAATTTGTCCACAATTAAAAATTTCTGAAAGCATTCACTGAAAATGGGGGGAGTAGTTGATTACACAGAATACCCTTTAATGCCAAAAATTGCTTAGTTCCAAAGGCGGTAATTTTGTTAAAATTCTAGCTCCATCTATTAAAATTCTAGTTCCATTAAAAACCCATGTGCACATCTTCACTATGTCCACAATATGTATGCTAAGTTTGAAAAAAATTGAAAACTGTTGGAGGAGCTGATTACACAAACAGACAGGAGCAAATCTTGATGCCCCCAGACTGTAATCACAGGGGAATAAAAATAAACACCCATTTATCCGGATGCTCACTCAGATGCCAGGTTGACAACAATAGCTCTTCTGTACTTCGTACAGACAAGGTAGAAGTTTACATTTGTTGCCTAAGCATTTGCTCGAATTAAGACATCATACAAGCCACAACACGACCAAACCAGCAATGTGCGCAGCACAAAAACTCAGATCAGCCTGGGCATTTGCCCAGTCTGATCAGAGTTTACCATGCCATTAAAGGGTAGCTAAGGGTCTGGGCCATCTCCTTGCCAACAGCAAAGACTGATCAGACTGGATAGCTGCCCAGGCTGATCTGAGTCTACCGTGGACGAACATGCCAGTTTGTTATCCCCAGCCGAAGGTGGATATTTTTTTCCATGTCCATCCGTCCATAACTAAGTCACCACTGGACAGAATTTCAGGAAACAAAATATATATCACTATAACCCGCTGATTCACTTGGTTTCATCATTCTGGCTTCAGTAGTGCACAAGATTGACTTAATATCAATTAAATGAGCCATAACTAAGTAACGGATTACCGAAACTTCATGGAATTCAACCATGTCGGAATTGTATCAGTAAACAATTAGTTTATTACCTTGAATGGATTTAAATAAGAAATCAATGAATGGAATTTCATGAAACTTAAAATGATTATGTATTGTCATGACACGGCAGAGCACATTAAGTTTTGTCATTATCGCATCAGTAGTGCATGATTTAATGCCCTTTAACTGATTTAAAATTCACAAGTTAGCCATAACCAAGGTACCGGTGAATTGATTGTTTTGGGGTTTAACGGCCCTTTGAAACAATATTTCTGTCTATATCCGGCTGTCTCCCAAAGAGGGGGAGAGAGGAGAGAAAAAAATGTCCAAACAATCCCCCCACCCGCACCTACTTCAAGCACAGTAGGCCGTTGGCCTACAATGTTTCAAATCAGTAGGACACCCCGGCACTGGAAAGTTACCGGTGAAACAAAATTTCTTGAAACTGAATTAAAAATATATCATTATAGTGCAGTGATGCTGAGGCAAGTGTTTAAGAATAGCTTCAGCTTATGCCAGAGTTATTGCCCATGATTTGATTTACAATCCACAAGTTCAGCTGTAACTCAGTAACCAGTGAACGAAATTTGATAAAACCTGATATAAACCATAAATGAATCGGGGGTCCACTTTGGTGGGGATATGAATTCACCAAATTTGTTGGGTTTTGTTGTGTCATGGTTTAATTTGTGAATTGAGTGAGAAGAGGGAGATAAAATGATAAAAAAAGTTTTTTTTTGTTTTTTTTTATATTTTATTCTTGTTCAAGCATGACAAGCACTGACATTGCATGCCCAGCACAGAAAAAAGTTGGCACTGGCGGAGTGTGTCTCAATCAGTGCAATAAAAGCCTTTGCTGTTCAAATTTTGACAATGAACAGCCTAGACAATGATCAGACTGGATCTGGACCTTCCATCTCTGTGCTGGTCTACCTTTTCCAGTATAGATATAAATGTAAGTGATCACAGAAACAGAACATATTTGAGCCGCTATACGAGAAAACAAACAATCTGGTTGTGCGCAGACTCGGATCAGCTTGGGTATCTGCCCAGTTTGATCAGACTTCGTTAAGAGCTCAAAGGGTAGCTAAGGGTCTAAGCTACCTCCTCCATACGGACAGCGAAGACTCTGCTCAGACTGGGCAGATGCCCAGGCTGATCTGAGTATGCGCTGGGCGCACAACCACATTGTTGGTTTTCTTGTGTTGTGGCTCATTTCATTCATAAACAAGCTCAGGGTCCAGTTGTTCAAAACTAATGATGTCGTTAGTGAACAAGATGTTAACCTTTCAAATGTATATTACATAAAAGGAAGAGCATTTTTTGCCGCAAAAATGTAAAGAGCTTTTGCAATGCAAAAGCTTCTCATAATTTTTCAGCAAAAGAAAAAATACCCCGACTGATTCTGTAAGACTTGAAGAGTCCTTGACTAACAACTTTGTTAAGCTTACAATGCTTTAAACAACTGGGCCCAGATAGATAAAAATGCGAAAATGGAGGAGCGAGCTGGAATTCATCTGGGCATATTTATCACCAGTAAAAGGCATAACTATCACCGGTACAATTCATGATTTGAAAGTAAACGGCAAAATGACAACTTCATTATGTGTTGTTCCTGGTTACATACATGTAGTAATGACAAGCATATTGGCACTTGCAGCTTAACAGAATGTACAGAGCATCAGGCTTAACATTTCTGTGTAACTGGAGCATAGGGAAGCATAGGTGACTTCTGCTGTCTAAAATGCTTTAGCAGGAAGTCACAAATAACATACGCCCGTTTTGAAAAAAACAGATGTATTATGTCATGGCGATGTCTGTCCGCCCGCCAACATTCTTGTATGCCCCATAACTCAGTAACCCTTTGAGATAACTTCCTGAAATTTTGTAGGAATTGTATTAGTTTTTTGTATCCAAAAGAAATCCAAATTTCTAATGGGACATAGAAGTACCAAATTTTAGGTGACAGTTTTTGCAAACACAATTTTATGAAAGGCTGAGTATATTTCCTGTTGTAAATGCCAAGCAAGCAGTAACAATCGAAACTTTTGTATGAGCCATCCCATGAGAAATAATACATTATTGCATAAGCATTAGCAAAGACTATGGTCAGCATGTTCAATCAGTCTTACCTGTTTGCATCAAAACTGTATGGATCCATATTAGTCTGCACAGTGAAAACTCAAGACTGATAATATGATACATATGCACATATCTGAGATATGTGCATCTATAACCTATGATCAGTCTTCATCATCTGAGACTTTACTCTTTACAGTCTCACAACAGGAGTTTCACAAGCAGTCTCACAACAGGAGTTTCACAAGCAGTCTCACAACAGGAGTTTCACAAGCAGCCTCACAACAGGAGTTTCACAAGCAGTCTCACAAAAGGAGTTTCACAAGCAGCCTCACAACAGGAGTTTCACAAGCAGTCTCACAACAGGAGTTTCACAAGCAGCCTCACAACAGGAGTTTCACAAGCAGCCTCATAACAGGAGTTTCACAAGCAACAGGAGTTTATCAAGCAGCCTCACAACAGGAGTTCCACAAGCAGCCTCACAACAAGAGTTTCACAAGCAACCTCACAACAGGAGTTTCACAAGCAACAGGAGTTTCACAAGCAGCCTCACAACAGGAGTTCCACAAGCAGCCTCACAACAGGAGTTTCACAAGCAAATTTTCCCTGAAAGCACTGTGGATTTACATTGTATGAAGAACCAGCATAATGAACTAGCCAATAAGAAAATGGTAAAACACTTCGAGAAACAACTGACCAAATTTGCTGATTATTTTAACACAAAGGGAGGTAAAATGAATATAAAAGACACTAAGCCATGGCTGCTTTTCTCTATAATCACTACAATAAATAAAATATAGACTAAATCCTTCAACCTATTTTTGGTATCTGAAATGTCAAAGTAATCCAACCCCTTTCATATGTATATGATTTAAACTTCAAAGCTATCTATGCAGAATTTGCTCAATTTTCTAACTGTTCATATGTGTTGTACTTATGGGGATCAATTTTCAAGAAAATTAATTTCAGAAAATTTGACCCTTTTACTCAGAAAACTTTCTTTGAGATAGTACTTGAACTTGATATAAATCAGTTTCAACATTTCATAAACTAAAACTGTAAAAAATACTTTAAGTACTATTCATACTGAAAATAAATAAAACATCAATAAATAAGTTAATGTCATGGCAAAAAATGGTTTGTAGCACTAGATATGAACTACTGAGCACAAAATCTTTTTGGTCCAAGCATTTTCATCTCCAACACACTCTTCTGACTAGCCAATCTGATCTCCAACACACTTATGACTAGCCTATCTTCAACACTCTTCTGACTAGCTATTGTGTCTTTGGTATCTTTGGCATGGGACGGTTGTACTTTTGGTCTAGCAGCCAGTCAAGCCAACTGTCTGGGATGTATGACCGTATTCTTATCAAGAACTGAAACAGATATAGGAATAACACCTTCAGATGGAGGACAGTATTCATTTGGTTATAAGATGGAGAAGTTTTTCCCTTTCAAAACAACCACAAAAATCTAGATCCATCTTATAAGATGGATCTAGATTTTTGGGATTGTTTTGAAAGGGAAACACCCATCTTATAGGGGAATTACACAAGATTGGTTTAAATATTAGGGGTCATTCCATATGGGAATATTTTTTTATAAGCCAAAAAAATACTGTAATTATGAGACCATTTCTTTCATTTACGAAAAATGGTTTGATCCAAAAGAGGGCCAGAAAATAATCAGTTCATAAGGTTTATCATTGGCGGGTTTTGGATCAAACCATTTTTTGTAAATGAAAGAAATGGTCTCATAATTACAGTATTTTTTTGGCTTATAAAAAAATATTCCCATACAATTACATCATCATGCTTACTAGCTGTAGTTCCATACTTACTAACGGTGCCAAGTTACAACTTTTCTATAGCTGGCAGTCAGAGGGGAGCCTAGTTTTAGATGATAGTGATATGGATTAAAAACAGGCTTTCTAATGAACTGAATTTCTTTTTAATCCATATCACTATCATCTAAAACTAGGCTCCCCTCTGACTGCCAGCTATAGAAAAGTTGTAACTTGACACCGTTAGTAAGTATGGAACTACAGCTAGTAAGCATGATGATGTAATTGCATGGTAATGTAACATCAAACATTCCTGTGCTTTCTACAAATATTTACCGAAATTGAAGAATCAATGAACACCACTAAAAGTAGCGCAATCGGTAGGGCACCTGACTCGTAAGTCAGAGGTCCTGGGTTCGAATCCCGGTCTGGCCACATACTTTCGTTTCTCCTTCCGCTGATTCAAGAAGGGTAGTTGTCAGTTACTGGCGAAAGTATGTGCACTTAGTACTGGTTAACCGCTTAGGAGGTCTAAGCCTGCCCAGGAATAGTGTGGTTAGGTTAACTGACCGTCCCGACATGACCCTAGTTGTTTACCGTGGACGTTAAGCATCAAATAAACCAAACCACTAAAAAAATATAATAAATTTATCTTACAATGTACATGTATATAGGAAAAAGAACTGTAAGCAGTATTCAATACCCTCAAGTGCTTAAGTATTGGGACATCAAATCAAATAGAAAAGTAATGTTTTTTAGGAGTCCCAAAATATAAGCATAGTATAGCACTGCTATTCAGAAGGTTAAAAATTCAACTTACATTATTATAATCCACCATTCTAATACTTCCATCTACAAGATATCTAATACTTGGTGAAACATTTATCACAGCATCTTCCATAGCATCTACCACAGGGGCCATTGATTTAGCTGCTTCCTTTGCTGCCGCTTTAGTCCCAGTAAAAACAGCCTCAAAATATTCTCGACCATAAGCACTTTTGACTTCATCTGACGCAGTGTCCCACATTGTCTTCATTTGATCTTCTATCCAAGATAGCTACAAAACAAACCAATGTTATCAAAATTGAGCCGCGACACAAGAAAACCAACATAGTGGTTGTGTGCACAGGGCAGACTCAGACTAGCATTGCCATCTGCCCAGACTGATAAGAGTCTTAAAGGGTGGTTAAGGGTCTAAGCTACCGCCATGCAAACAGCGAAGACTCTGATCAGACTGGGCGGATGCCCAGGCTGATCTGAGTCTGCACTGGGCACACAACCACTTTGTTGGTTTTCTCGTGTCGCAGCTCAAATATTTCATATAGATACAAACATGAAAATCAACACAAAATTGTTCCCTGTTCTTCACCAATTCTTTTCATAAAGCGAATGCAAGTATTCAGATAAATGTTTTAAAAGTATTTTATAACCTCTTTTTCAATATACCTTAAACTTCAGCAATGCTTTTTGCCTTTTCTTTTTCCCTATTATTTTTTTAGATATGCAAGGTATGTGAAGTTCTTCAGTTGATGGAAAAAATAACTACTGTGTACGACTTAATTTTCACAACTAAAGTTTTTTGTGTTCTGTTGCTGGCACTGAATTTTTCGATAATAAATACTGATGTGATTCTTTCTTGTTGGAAATGTTGATATAGTAGAATTAAAATTTACTTGGTTTAAAGTATAGTCCCTTTCAGGACCAATCCCTGCCATCCAATTTTCCACAAGCTTTTAACTATCACGCGTAGACATTTCGTTGAAGTATTTTACAAACACTTCAGAGTTCCTTTTGTATTTAATTTCACTTACTGTCCAAATTTTAACCTGATAACAGTTCAGAATCTGCACACCAAAGAAGATGCAATATCTGCTTTAACCCTTTGAGCACCAAAAACAGATGCCAAAATTTATGTCTGCAAAATTTCATAAAATGCCTTGACCAAGATATTTATTATTGAGAATTCAAAGACTAGACGGCAAACAGTGTAGATCTAGATGAGGCAGCTCATCATGAGCTGCCTCATCAGGATCTATGCTGTTTGCAAATTCAGCTATATTTGTCACCAGAGCTTAAAGTGTTAATAAGAGTTATTTTCAAAACTACATAAATATGTAAAAGTTTAAAAAGCAGCTCTTACATATGCTTACATGCTAAGTGGCTATTCTCTTAGCTTGATACTTAAAACAAATTTCTATCATTTAAGATGAATGGATACACATTCAGGGGAATCAACTATGCCATGTTTATGGTTGCCTCCCCTCTCAAATGGTTTCAACTCTTAAATGAAAGAATTTACTCCTCTAGGAGCAGCCTCCAGTTTGGAAAGGTGTCTTCCAGGGAAGCAAACAGGAAGTCATAAAAGTTATTTCCCTTTGTAAATATGGCACACAACATGGAAGTGTACCCATTCACCTTAGGAGACTTACAGTTTTAGGACTGAGCATGCCAGTGGTCCCTCCAAAATCTCCTGGTTCTACAATAACAACCTTCACACCAAACTTCTTCATCTCAAGTCTAAGAACATCTGAGAAAGCCTCTATTGCATATTTTGCTGCGCCATATACAGCATTAATGGGAAGACAAAGACGACCCTTGGCACTTGTTACGTTGATCACTCTGCCTGAAATAGATAAGTTATGTCCACAGAAATAACTAAATCTAGAGATTTCCATGCTAAAACAAGAATTACAGAAAATGTGGTGTCTGGCCTGTCTGCACACTGTCACAAAACAGAACTATGCCAAAAAACCGGAGTCAAAGTTTATGCTGCCTCCAAGACAACAAGATCTGTCCGTGTACAGGATAGCTCACCTGCAGTGCCTTGCCCATCACATAAAAAAAATTTAGACGTAAAACTTTAAAGTGTGATGCCCACACCCACGCCGACGTCCAAGTGACAACAACAGCTCTGTACTTTCGTACAGGCGAGCTAAAAACTAATTGTGACAAATGAGACAAAAGTTATCTGAGCAAGAATTTGCTTATTCATGTAAAAATCAAGTTATTCTGCCAAGAACTTGGTTATTTAGAAAGAAAGTAGTCAATTAGAAAAAATCTTTTTTTCTAAGATTCAGACAAAATCTAGTTATCTGGATGAACAGAAACTACTATTTGGACAGACAGAACATGTTATGTCAGCAGCAATGCCCCAGACTAGTGCATAAAGCTCAATTGGGATCCCTAGTTTTTGTTTAGTAGAACCCAGTTTTTGTACCTTTAGATTTTCTTATTTCCGGCAGAAAAGCTTTAGTCATCCTAATGACTCCAAACTGGTTCACCTCAGCCACCATTTTATACATGTCCATTGTGCAAAACTCCACATCTCCAACAAAATTGACTGCTGCATTATTGATTACAGCCCATAGACCTGGAAAATTAATGTATAATTAACTACATGTAAGTGATATACATATGGGCTAAAGCATACATGCCCACATGCCATTTTGTTGGTTTTGAGTCATGGCTCAAATAATTCATAGGATAGAGAAAATTTCTGCAATTGTTCCAGACTGGGATTCCCCATCTTTGGATAACAAGTCAAAAGCATTTTCCCAGCAGCAGACTATTTTAATATCTGAACTTCAATCTACAACTTTACATTAGTCTATCTACAGCTCAAAGGTCTGTTTCATATAAATTGCTCTTAGACGGCAAACAGAGCAGACAATGATCTGATGGCTTAGAATGTGCCATCTGATCTGAATCTGCACTGTTTATAAATGCCTCTCTAAGTCCGACTTCAAGCTTCATGCTGTTAACAGGTCATACTGCTTTTAGGAGAACCCACTCTGCAATTTCTCAATTTTGCCTCCCTCTTCAATGGGAGCTACCCTTAAAAGAAAGAATTTGCTCCTTCCCAAAGGGAAGAATTTGCTCCTAGATCTTCAACTCTTACCAGAAGGAATTTGCTCCCCCCCCCCCCCCCCCCCATTTTTTTTTATTCCTTGAGGAGCTACTCCTATAAGAAAGAATTTGCTACTCCCAAAAAAGAAAGTATTTACTCTTCCTAAAAGAAACAATTTGCTCCTCTCCAAAAGAAAGAATTTGTTCCACCAAAAAAAACACAAAAAAAAAACAATTTGCTACAAATTCTTTCTTTTAAGAGTAGCCAATGTTTTGAAGGGTTTAATCACTGAGAAAAGCCATCAGGAAGTCACAAAAGTTGTATCCCTTTGAAGCAAGGGTAGAAAAACATGGTACCTTAAGAATCAACAAGTAAATTACCATAATGACCCTAAAATTTGGACACCCGAAAGTTGGACAGTTATTGTTCCGAAAGTCTTAGAAAGTGAATTGTGCATACAGAAATGCATCCAAATGATGCTTAGTGATGGTTCTCATAAGCCTATGGCTTTTGATCGAATCCTGTTCCATATTTTCTATCCTTTGTATTAAAATTTGATTAATAAAATATAATTTAAACCAATGATGCTTAGTAAATGGCAAACATTGCAGACCCTGATCAAACTGCTCTTGAAGGAGCAGTTTGATCTGGGTCTACAATGTTTGCTCAGACCTATCTGCCCAAATATTTAGGGTCATTACGGTAATAACAGGTGAGACTACCTTCAGGACAATGTTCCTTCACAAATTCTACTGCCTTGTTCACTTGCTCATCCTTGGTAACATCCAGAGGAACCACATGGAGCCTGCCGGTATCACTCCAACTCCGCAAAGCATTGGCCCCTTCACTGTTAGGGTCCAAGCAGCCAGCTATCACAACAAAACCTAATCGGTCTAATCGCTTGGCAAGACCATGACCAAAACCTGAAAATAATAAGGATTTGACTTTACAAAGAAATTTAACAGTCTGAAACTAGTGGCATCTGTCTGTAGTTATTACAATTATTACTTTGGTTATAAGATGGAGGTATATCCCTTCAAAACAATCCCACAATTTGGGGTACGTCTAAAATAACAGAACCCTAGATAAGAAGGAGTATTTGGTGATAATTAGGGATAATTTCTGTAAACTCTGGATTAAAACATATGTTGTGACCCCTCATCTGAACCGTCTCAATGAGACGGTTCAGATGAGGGTTTCACAACATATGGTTTCAATGAGAAATAAAGAAAATTATCCCTCAATTACCATCAAATACCCCTCTTATCTAGAGCTCTGAATAATCCCAAAAATCTTGGTTACTAGACTGAGAGATGCATGGACCAATGTACTTTTGCACTTACAAACAACCCAAACACTCTTTACTCATAAAAATTTCTTTACTGACACTTTCATCTTTCTAAATAAGAATTCCACAGAAGGCAGTGTATTGCCTGTCTGCGCGCTATCACAATACAGAAAGTTCAATGACAAATGCTGCCAAAGCTATTAACACCAGGGACGAATACAGCAGAATTTGCAAAAAGCGTGGATCCTGATTAGGCAGCTCATCATGAGCTGCCTCATCTAGATCTACACTGTTTGCCCTCTAGTTTTTTAATTCTCGATGTATCGTTTCAATTTTTTTGAAAATTTGCAGACGAAAATTTTGTTGTCTGCTTTTTGGAACTTAAAGGGTAAAAGTAGTACCCAAGTCTCTTATTCTGCTAGTTGCAAATCAAGCATTACTGCTGTCTAATGTGATTTTTACCTGTGTCGCATCCTGTTATAACCACACCTTGACCTTTGACCTGAATTTTCTTGTAGCTGATTTTCTTGTACAATGAAATCACCAATATCGTCCCAAACAGCAATATACAGCATGTCAAGACTAGTGGCTGCCAAACGATGAATGGCAAGACTCCGAGAACAGCAAGGTAGACTAGTTCAAAGCCGTGAAATGCAATTATCTGTTTCCAGTTCAGATCTAGAATGCCCATGATTCTGGTGTCCTACAAGCAAGAAGGGGATATTACTCATACTGGATTATCACAGTTTACCAAGAAAAGGGAAGTAATTATTTTTGGAAAGGGGAGAAACAAATATAGGTATGGAAAGTAACTATTTTGCTAAAGGAGAAAATTTAATAGATTGTCCTAGTGAAACAGTTACTTCCCTTACCCATATAGGTTACCTGTCTTTGCAAAAATTACTCCTCTTAAGATGCTTGGGTATTCCTCCGTGTTTTTCCACCATTATAACTTGGGCTGACTATTGTACCAAATTCTGACTATCATAATACTATCATTATCGGAGAAACCCCTGTCACGCTACTATTACTATCGAGAGTCTTACATCACGATGCATCGTGATACTATCACTGTCTCTGAATATTGCAATTTCTTAGGATTTAAGTAAGTCCCTCATCTCTAAATGACATACCAGTGCTGTCCACTATGAGTGTAAGCTTTACCACCATCTTAACAAAAGTTTTTTGATGCAAAGCAGACACCTTTCAGGTTCCTAAATGACGTGTTTGGAAGACAAGTGTCCAAAACTAGTCCACAAGGTGAAAAGCTACATGAAGAAAAACTATCAAAACTATTGATAGTTGATAGCACTTTAGGCGATAGTTATCAATAGCTGAAAACACTATCCCGATAGCACTATCCAGGCAACCACTATCACGATGCATCGATATATCGATGTATCATTACACCCTAATTATAACAAAGGGAGACAACTTTGTAAATTCCTGTGTGCTTCCCAGAACAACTAACCCTTTCAAAAGCAGTCTACTCTAAAAGGAAAAAATTTGCTCCTATATGAGCAAATTCTTTCCTTCAACAATTGACCTTAACTGAGAACGGAGGCACAAATAAAAATGGAAGAGCCCCATTCCCTGTAAATGTACCCATTCATCTTAACATAATTATGCACCCTAGTAGAGGGAGACAATCCAGTATAATCTCACAAAAATAACCAGCTGTCATACTTACATTAATCCTGTGTCCTACTGTGGAGTGAACTGAAATGAAGTATATCATATATTTGTCAGCTTCATACTGCCACAATCAGCAAACATACAGCGTGCAAGTGCACAAGGACATTTTAACCAAATGCTATACTTATCCTAAAATTGGAACAAGTTGATTTTAATTATCAGCAGGAGAAGTTGTAGGGTAGTGAATTACACACTAGACTACCAATCCAGAGTTCGATGCCCAGCTTCTCCTGTCATTTGGATGAGACTTTAAAACTGAGGTCCCATCTCCATATGACCTACATGCTGGTGGGACATTAAACTCAGGTTCACTTGCTCACTCACTAATCAGCGATTATGACAAACAAAAACAGACCCCTGATCAGATCCCTCCTAGAGCTGCTCCTTTAGAAGCAATCTTTACCTTTACGTTTCAAAGAGCAATCCGATCTGAGTCTTTTGTATTTTCTTAGGCACTTCTATCACTGTGTTTAGAGCAACTAAGGTAAATGTAAGCTTCAAATTACTAGACCTTGACACAAACAAATGTTGTTATCTCACTTTTTGAGGTAAAATGAGACACAACAAGAGAAATAGCGCCTTTAACCCTTTGTTGGCTAGTGGACGGCCATTCCTATAATTTGGATGAGTCCATATCTTGCTTTTGGGGTTTCTGGTGAATGACTTTGATTTTACTGAATCCTGTAAGCAAACAGTGTAGATCTTGATCAGATGCCGCATTCTGGGCTGTCTGAACTGGGTCTGCACTGTTTCCATATACAGTCAACTCTCGATATCTCGAAGTCGAACTTCAGTCAAAACTACTGATATCTCAAAGTAAATTTTTTGATACCAGAAAATTTACTTTGAGATATCAGTAGTTTGAGATAACAGGAGTTGAAATGTAAATAGAAATATGGGCAGAAATATATTCTTTAATTTAAGAAGATACTTTGAGATATCATTGTTCGAGATATCTGGAGTTGACTGTAACCCAAAAATGTGTTTCTAGTCTAAAAAGGGTTAATCAAATGCAGACAGCCAAGGTGAATAGGCACACTTTCAGGGAAAGCAATTCTGTCATTTTCACTTTCGCCTCCTTTCTCAATAGGGTCAACTCTTCAAGGAAAGAATCTGCTCCTCTAGAGGAAGTCTCGAAACTTGTTTCCTGGTGTAAATCTAATAGCAGAAGAAACAACCTAAAGAGCTTTGTTTCACTGTGAGGTAGAAAACAAGCTACCATAAAATTCTATGTACTGTAACAGATATGTCTAAACAAACAGTGCAGACCCAGATCAGACTGCTCAAGAAGGAGCAGCCTGATCAGGGACCACACTAGAATTTGCCTTTTATATCTGCATCTATGTATGCATTAATTGCATTGTAAATCTAAACAGTTATAATTAGTTCAAATTTCAGGACAATTATGGTCATTATTTGAAAATTTTTAGAAGTTAAGTTGGTCAGACTTGGCTTGTATACAAGAATGTCAAGGCTGTTCTTTCTCTGTACAGGGTTCTCTTTTCTTGCAATAGCTCCAGTTACCATAAAATTCTAAAAAAAATTGAGACACCAAAAATAACAAGTGTAACAGTCCTAAAAATTGAAGCTTGGTTTTTCAACCCAAAGATACCGTAGTCAACCTAATTAGTGCACATACTCCTATAAACACACATTATGGTAATTTTTTAAGCATATGACTATAAGCACACATACTGGTCTATCTCTTTATTTGCTACTTTACAAGAGTTCCCTGAAATATGCTACAGAATCTTTCATCTCTCGTTTCTAAAACTTCTCTATCCTTCTATGACCATTATTATTTAAGCAGATTTTCTTATAAGTTTAGAATATAATAAATCATTGACGTCTGCACTTATAAGAAAGAAAATTCACTGCAAGTGACTGTCTCCATTTTTAAACAGTTAAGCACACATGGCACTAAAAGGGGTGATTATGGTATAAATGGAAAAATGCAGTACTGCATATATTTTCTATATGGAAAGATATAAAGACAAGGTCCTGATCAGACTGCCTTTAAGGAGCAGTCTGATCTGGATCTGCAATGTTTGCTCAGAACTCTGTGCCCCAGTATTTAGAACTTTTATGGTTTCACTTATTTCTGCTGCTGAGGGTGCAGAGGATTCAGTTACTAAGTTTACTTCTCTTATAATGCACCAGTCATTTGCAACCATGGGGCCGGGGATAGCAGGGGCATAGCGGGGCTTAAGTACTGTGTTTTTACCTAAGAGGTATCCCGGCAGTGCCGTGGATACGCCGGGCTTTTGATTCCCGCCAAAACAGCGGAGCAAATAGTGGAGTGACAGAGCCCCAGATAAAGGGCGTTTTTGCGTTTTTGACGCATGGATAAAGGGTTAAAACGCATCCCATTCCTGTTTGATGCGTCGGGAAAACGTCTTTAAAATACTGGTTTACGAATCGATTGTGAAACGGAAGCGTCAACAAACGTCTCGTATTTTGCGCATGGCCATGTGGGTATGTCTGCAAAAGCGTGAACGAAAACCGCCGAACTTATTTGCGTGAAATTTCCCAGCTTTACCCGCGATTAATGAGACAGTTTGGTGCAGAAAGTGCTGTGTGACGTAATTCAATATCCGGTAGACGGGTAACTACATATCTGAAAAAAAAATAGTACATAACCGGACATAAAATTGCTAATCCGAGCCTTCTCTGACTGAAAAAGCCTACCGTAATCGACCCATTTACCGCACCATGCGCTTAACTTTTTCAAAATTGCAACAAAACGATGTGGTTAAAATGTATTTAATAACCGCACACTCAGAACAATGAAATGCAGGGTGACAGGAAAGAGGCAACATGGGTAGGGCTGGAAATACTTTGTGTTTATACTTTTCATGAGTTCCCTGTTAATTATTGGGTTTTGTGAGAGTTTCAAAGAAAAAGCAGTGTGCGCTTGTGCAGTTTGTCCGGAAATGGCCTTAGTGTGCGGTTATAGGGGCATGTGCGGTAAATGGGTCGATTACGGTATTTATAATTTTGATTGGCGGCTTATTGACCCAATAAGGGTTTGCAGCCAGAGAAGACTCGGGTTATAAAATTGGGTGACCCAGTCCATGTTTTTTGGCGTCATTGGCGGGTTACAGAGCAAATAGACAGACTGCTACATTTTACACGTAATAGATTGAGACACAGTCTTCGATATTTATGTCCGGCAATTTCATCATGGCTGCTTGCACGCGAGTCAAAACAGTTCAGAAGTCGCTGTTTAAGTTTTTCCAGCGGTCTAATCCGCCAGAGATATCATCAGCGGAGCTGTTAAAACCCATTATTCTTGGCCTGCTGAGTTCGTGCGTTGACATTGTTGAGAAACGTATTAAAAACCCCATACATGTTGCATCTGGATCTCTGTTTTAAAAAAGTAATATCTAATGGCAATCAAACCACAAAAAATGCCTGAAAACAAATTGGGAGTGAAAAAACTTCAAGATTTTGCAGAAAAAACTCCCTTGTCACAAAGTGAGGATTCAGCAACTCCCTGCTGAAAAAAGTTATCTGGAGCTCTGGAGTGAGTTTTATGAAATTTACCGCGACACATTGTCAGAATATGGATGGGGGGGGGGGGGGGGGGGGGGGGAGACATTTACCAGGGATTTGACATAAAAAATGTCCCCACAGTGCAGGGCATATACCAGGGCTTTGCAGAATGAAAAGTCAATATCCCCGCTATTCCCCGGCCCCAGGGGGGCCGTGGTTGCAAATGACTGGTGCATAAGGGCTAGGGACTAGCTTCCCTGATTCACAGGTCCTGGTGAATGATTGTCCTTGGACGTATCACCAGTATTAAAACAATTCTGATTCTGATCTGAAAAGACTTTATTACAAATATAAAGTACATGTACATTATAATAAAAAAATGAGGTAATGTAGAAAGAGAGAGAGAGATTAGAACGAAAAAAAAATGAGGTAATGTGGAGAGAGAGAGAGGATTCTAAGATTCTTTCTTAAGAATGGTGGCTCAGTGGTTAGTGTCTTGACTCTGAAGCCAGAGGTCATGGGTTCGATCCTCACCAGAGGCAAAATCTTCCTATGCCTGAACGTGCTTTTCTAGTATCATTTGCAGGGATGATGCTTACAAGAGTGCTTCCTTCGGGTTGGGACGTTAACTGGAGGCCCCTTGTGCAGGGAGAGTCATCCCCTATGCAGGTTAAAGATCCCTACTATAGCTACATGGCTATACGTAGGATTTCATCCTGCAACACCAGAGTGTACAAAAGTACACCGCCTGTGTCCACTTTGGGGGTTACGGCGTAAATGGAAGAAACAGGTTAGGGAGAAGCTCAAATGGAGCTATATAGCCCAATTGAGCTATATAGCCCGATCGAGGTATAGAAACTGCATTATAATTGGAAGATTCTTCACCTGAATCCATTTTGAATATAATTGCAAAATTTTGAGTACTGCATTTTCAATATTGATGAAAATTATGTTGGAATGCAAAGCAATTTTATTTTTCTGCCGTTGCGTTTTTGTGAAAGAACCACATGTTTATGAAAACATGTTCCGTCCCATTCCCCTGACATTTCTATAAGATAGTGGTCATTTCTATAAATGCAGTTCAATGATACCTCTGAGATGATCCCAGCGTAGCAGGTATGTAAACCATGACACAGAAGTGGATATACCTGTCCAATTGGAGGGGGCATCTCAAAGATAATCTTGTATTCTAATTTTCCTCAATTTGCAAAAAACGCAACGGTGGAAGTTCATTTTCTTTACAAAATCATAAAAGGATTGCCATCCTTTATACTGCTGTTCTTATCAAATTTTGCAGTTCAGATTCATTGCAAATGCAGAAGCAATAATGCTTGAATTTGACTCATTTTTATACCTCAATCAGGCTATATAGCTCGATTGGGCTATATAGCTCCATTCGAGCTTCTCCCTAACCTGAGAAAGAAAGGCCCTATTTTGTAGGTCTAGGTATTTGCCCAAAACTGATCAGTTAAATACTGTGATAATGGTCTTATTGCTTACACTGCTGGTACCCCAAAATTAAGTCAATGGTGAAAACCCACTACTCCGGGCCGAAACAGTGTGGAGCAAACGGGAACATCCCCTCCCCCTATCAGCCTATTAGTATAAGGGGAGGGGATGTTTCAGAGCGAAATGACAGTATTCTACTCTTCTCCGTGGTACTTCTTCTTATGTATTGGCTGCATTGTCTACTGTCAGAGGCAATAAGTAAAATCAATTAACCAAACACACCTTCTACTGGCTATAAATGCAAATGCAGTGGTTGTCACTCATCACAAGTGGGAGTTGCGCCCCTTCCTTTGCGCCGTTCGATTGACTCGTTTGAGTAATGAGGACTACCGAAGCGAACCGAACCACAGAATTGTTTCATTTGGTTTATGCACCCCGTGGGTTTATGCTATTTGATATTGCAGTTCATTAGGTGTACTTTGTTGGACAAGTGTGATAAATGACATTAAACGTAATATAAGAATGTGTGTTAGATTAGAAATGCTGCTGCCTGTCTGACGACGCCACGGCAGGCAAATATATCTATGCATAAATACTGGTTGGACAGGACTGACCGACTGAGCAATTATAGACGGAAAGACATTAGACGGACACACGGCGCCAAGTGTGTGCGGCTATGGTTATGTACCGCTGAGCCACTTGGGGAACATCGTTAGGAGAATATAAACTGAACTGAACTGAAATGCTGCTATGCGATAAGTAGTACGGGTGTAAGGTCCCTAAGTGTCCGACAAAATTTAAGTTTTTCTAAAAGTGCTAGAAAATTGAAAAATATCATTATTAACAAAATAACAATTCATTAGTTCTCGCTATAACTTCTATAAGTATCTGGCGAAAATACCCCAAATCTAGCTTAGAGAAAAAAAGTTGGACATTTAAGGAAACCCCAAAGATCCGACAACTCTTAAATGTCCGACATAGTAACAAGAGGGCCTTGAGAATTTGCATTCCCTTAGCCCCTTGAGGCTCTATATGAAATTTGGTTACATTTGGCTCAGCTGCTTTTGAGGAGATGTTTAAAACTGTCAAAATATGAGAGTCCTGGGTCAAGGTCTAAAATTGACCTTGACCCCTTGTACTCATAAATCTTCATGTACTCATTTAGACAACTGAATACACGCATTTTTTTGCCAAAATCGTCAATCTTCAATCTTCAAAAAGTTCCATGAAATCTTATATTTTAGTCATTCCCAATATTTGACCCTGTCGTAAAAATAAGTCAGGGTCAACACAAGATTATCATTTGAACAAGGTTGGTAGTACTTGAGTACTCGATGCTGCATACCAAGTTTCAAGGCCATTAATAAAATGGATCTGGAGAAGAACATTTTTGAAGCATTCTACCATATATGGGTCAGGCGGCCATACTGGTCATGTGACTATAACCAGTTGAACAAATTTCATTCTCACAGTCCCTGGAGGCTCTACGGTGTTGCCTCCACGTGCTTTTGGTGCCTGGTAACATTAAAAACCGATAGGTGGATGGACCTTGAGGCTTTATATGAAATTTGGTTACAATATGCTAAAAGGCTTTTGAGGAGATGTTTGATATTGTCAAAATATGAGAGTGCTGGGTCAAAGGTCAAAGAATGAACATGACCTCCTGTACTCACAAATCTTCATGCTTATTAAGATGACTGTATATACAAGGTTTAGGCCAGAATCATCAAAATTTTGAAATTTGATAAGAATTAGCCCAATGGCTTTTGTTGAGATTTTGAAATTGTCAAAATATGAGATACCTAGGTCAAAGGTAAACAAAATGACCTTGACCTCTTGTACTCATAAACCTTCATGTACTCATTAAGATGACTGTATATACTAACTTGTAGGCCCAAATCTTCAAAAGTTTCACAGAAATCTTATGTTCTAGCATTTTCCCATATAAAAGCACCAGAAACAAAATTTGACATAACGGTAAAAAATGTCAAGGTCAACCCAAGGTCATAATTTGAATAATCTTGGTAGTACTTGTGAATCCAGTGTTACAAACCAATTTTCAAGGCCATCGGCTTATTGGATCTGGAGAAGAAGATTTTTATAGGTTTTTATCATATTGAGGCGTGCGGCCATGTTGGTCATGTGACCAAGACCATTCGAACAATGTTGGTTCCCATGATCTCTAGAGGCTACATATGAAATTTGGCTACAATCGACCCAGTAGTTTCAGAGGAGAAGTTGTTTAAAAATATATGGACGGACGGACGACAATGACGACGGAGCCTGCCTATCCTATAAGCTCCCCAGAGCCTTCGGCTCAGGTGAGCTAAAATCGATATCAGTGTTCATTATAAGAGTAAAAATCATTAAATATGATCTGAAATTTTCAACTGTTTGGTCATATTTGATGATTTTTACAGTTACAGCTCACTCTAATATAGATTCATAACTTTTCGGACACTTAGGGGCAGATGTTAAAATGTCCGAAAAATTCTGCTTTCTTTTTGAAGTTGTATTCTTAGTATTTTTTGATCATTTGTTCGAAACAATTACTAAATGCATTTATAATGGTTTTAATCATATCGACATATTAATAGTTCTCCGACTTAAAGATAACTTTAATATAGCTTCACACCTTGTCAGACATGTCCCAAAATGTCTGACAAATTCTGTCTTCGTGAAGTTTAATTTTTAGTATTTTTGATGATTTTTTTTATGAAATGATTACTTAAATGCAGAAATTTCAGCAACGCTAAGATTTTGTATGCCTTTCAGAATGATTCAGTGCATTTCGTCTGTCAATAACGTACTTAATATACTTCTGGCATTTTTTGTTTATTATAGTTACTTTTTTTTTTTTATTTTATTTAACATTTTCTAGTTCAACTTTTTACAATCATATTTGGAAGGAAACGGATCAAGAAGATCAATGCTTCCTATACCTTAGAGGGAACGGTCCTCAGTAATGTAGAAACTATCACGTATCTCGGCATAACCATTACCATGATTTGAAATGGAACACACATGTCAGCAATATTTGCACAAAGGCTAATGGGACCTTCGGCTTCCTCAGACGTAACTTGGCAGCATGTCCACAAGACGTTAAAGAGTAAGCATACAAGGCACTGGTGCGTCCAGTCTTGGAGTATGGCAGTTCAGTTTGGGACCCTCAAAGTATACTTCTTCAAGATGAACTTGAGAAGGTGCAGAAAAGGGCAGCTAGATTTGTAACGGGAAATTACACATATGAAACTGGGAGTATGACTGGCATTCTGGAGAAACTTAAGTGGGAATCCCTGAAAAAGAGTAGGAAAGATAGTAGACTCATAATGCTTTACAAAGGTCTGAGGGGTGCAGCCACTATACCAATAAATGACCATGTTCCCCCAAGTAGGCGTACCAGGAATCATCATTCTCTGACATTTCAAACCCCATTGGCTGGGACTGACATTTACAAGTCCAGTTTCTTCCCCCAGACTATTAGAGATTGGAATTCCCTGGAAGATTCACTTATTTCCCCTGCTGAGGGTGCAGAGGATTCAGTTACTAAGTTTACTTCTCTTATAAGGGCTAGGGACTAGCTTCCCTGATTCACAGGTCCTGATGAATGATTGTCCTTGGACGTACCACCAGTAAACAATTCTGATTCTGATTCTGATTCTGGTGGTTTTTACTCTTATAATGAGCACTAATACTCATTTTTACTCTGTTGGACACTTTAATAAGAGTTGCCACCCCAAAACACCCCAAACCACTACCACAACACCCCAAACCAACAGCCCCGGATTCAATTATAATATGTTACCAACAATTCTATCTTAGAGTCTTTTGGTTCCTTCCCAAACAGGGCAGAAAAACGTAGTACGGAATTAAGTACGGGGCACGATTTGTGGTTTTCATACCCGACCATTGATTGATTGAAAGTTCTTTTCGGTCCTTTTCGGTGGGGTAAGTCCTTTTCTGTCTTTAGTAGGACCGGTAAAAACACGGTCCGTGGAAAAACCCCAAACCACCCCAAAACATCCCAAACCACCCCATACCACTTTCATACCACCGCAAACCAGCCTCACTGGATACAAACTAGAACCCCACCCCCTCCCCCACCAAGACACCAACATTTCAGGTCAATTGGCGAGAATTAGTTTTTTCATCCCCTCCACCCTCTTCATTCTTTAATTAACGTGAAACTGCGCAAGGGGTGGGGTTCTAGTTTGTATCCAGGGTGGCTGGTTTGGAGTGGTATAAATGGTCGCCCCCTCCTCCCCCGCCCCACCCTGCGTGACATACATAAACGTACAAAATAATTTACTTTATTATACTGGGGTTATTAATTTTCCGTTAATATTTAAACCCGAATCCTGAATACTTGCGGGATATTTCTGATATTAATCTGACATTTATCCCCGACCTGCTCACTCTTATGCTTTTATGTTACGCGTCATATAAGAACTGTGTAATTACCGATGAAGTACCTAGCTATTTCTTAGATTTCATAATAATTTATACTATATAACATTCTTGGAACTGGGACACCATAACGAATGCCATAATAGTCTTAGAAATGAAATATTTTGATTTTCCTGTGTGATGTTGCGTACTTAGATGCCGTTGGAATGAAAATCAGTGTAGGCCCTGACCAGACTGATCTTGATCTTGGACTATACTGTTTGCTCAATCGTGTCTGTCCCAATTCTTAGAACTTTTGCCGTCTTTCTAAATTTACCACCTATTACAGAATAATAACATATCAGAGGTATGTTACTATGTTTCAACATAGTAATGCATAAATAATCCGCCATTTCATGAGTAATGTCAAGTTCGTAAGGAGAAGAACTAAATAAGCTACTAGCTTCCGTTCTCATCCCAAGTAATATTGTATCTTGTAAAATATTGTATATCTATAGTTTGTTGAAATAAAATATGTTTAAACTAATCCTGTTTTAAAAGTTAACAAAATTTATTCACATGTACCTCAAAATAAAACAGTCATTAATCAATCAAGAAAATATGTAATTTACGATACCTTATTTTAGTCTGAATGTCCCTCAGAATTTAAAACACAAGTCCTTTAATAATTTCTGATCCCAGAAAATAAAGTCTGTATGAGCACATGAATATTTCCAATAATCACAGAATGAAAGTCACAAAAGTAATCCAATATATTTAAATTCCAGTATAACTTATTTAACTGTAGACTGGTGAAATTTACAAAGATGAAGATAATGAAAATTTGAGCTCTTTATATATTATCTAGGAACATTCAGGAATTAACCAGAAATAGATATTATCAGAAAGTACTCAATTCTGACATAATTTTATACCAGAAGAGTCTTAATGTTTACAACAGAAAGTTCTAATATTTTCTAATATTTTCTCAGTACTAAAAATAGTTATGCCAGACTGTTCTAGAGTACAAAGTAAACAACTTGTTTATTTCAAACCTAGTAAACATCTAAAAACTGCATAATCATGGTAAAAGAAAATATTTACTCCACATTAAACACCATCACGGCCGCTTATCTCCGTCAGCACAACAATGGTACGAAAGTAATGCTAGTTTGTCAATTGGGTACTTACATTCGTCCCACTTTCTTTGTTTAATTACATTGTGCACACGGCCATCAATCCAGCTCATTCATCGCATATACCAATGGGGTAAAACTTTCTGTTGCGTACCATTTAGTTCTAACAGAAGTTTTGCAGTGCAAATGATTGACTGATAATTCAATCCCCTGATTGCTGGAGTCGTTATTTTCATAGGTAGCAGAGGCATTGTACAGCCAAGTGTACGAATCTGAAAGCTGTGCGAATCTGTACCATGCCATGCTACTACATTATTTACGTTATAAAAAAATCTCCTGCACCGCCACCTATCGCCTTCAGCACCACCGATCTCCTGGATCACGAATTCCACAACCATTTTCATTATCTGGGCTGAAGGAAGGTAGCAAATTCTGTTTAGGCTCGTAACTGGTACTTATATGAGAGACCTTTAATATACAGGTGGTAGATGAAAACATAAATACTCGGCGACTTCAGGAATGCAAATTTGAAAGGTTTGCATGTCAACAAAACGGCCACCTCCATGACTTCGCTCCGGGAAAAAATGGAAATCTGTTGTATAACTGAGAATCTGGCTTCGATCAAGACTCGTTTTCATAGAAAAACGATTGAAGGGTTGCATGACATTTTCCTTTTCTTCTGTTTTACGCTGGAAAAGAATATATCCCTTTTAAACCGACACCTACCTTTCGTGACCTTTATTTACGAATCGCCTGCAGAACCACCGGAAATCTCCTGCACATTTTCCTATACACAACACGGTGTTGTGCTGACGGAGATAAGCGGCCGTGACCATATTCATAACACTTCCCCTCTTCAAGGAAAAGAAAGTTTTCTGACGCAATATGACCAATTATTATGAAACAAAATTAAGTTTAATGCTGATACACTGTACATATATCAGTACCAATCCAGACATCATGTAGTAATAGCCAAATTTAGGCTCTTGAAAGTGCATCTGAGATAATATTATCTTTTCCTCTGATATGTCTGATGTCAAGATTGTACTCCAGCAACATGAGACTCCACCTGAGTAACCGCTGATTTTTGTTCTTCATTTTATGAATGAAGGTCAGTGGATTGTGATCACTGAAGACAACAATCGGTGTGGCTGAAGAAGATAAGTACACATCAAATTGCTGAAGAGCAAGGATGAGAGATAAACACTCTTTTTCAATAGTAGAGTAATTTCTCTGATGTTTGTTAAACTTCTTAGAAAAGTAACAAACAGGGTGATCCACACCATCATTATCTTCTTGAATCCAAACACTGCCTGCACCAACGTCACTAGCATCTACCGCCATTTTTAAATGCTTTGTTAAAGTCTGGTGCTAAGAGAACTGGAGCACTCTTAAGTATGGCCTTAAGCTCATCAAAGGACTTTTTACAGTCTTCATTCAAAATATATTTCTTTCCTTTACCTAGCAAATTTGTCAAGGGTTCTGCAATTACAGAGAAGTTATTACAGAACTTCCTATAATATCCTGCCATACCAAGAAAGCGCATCAGTTGTCTTTTGCATGTAGGTGCAGGAAAATCCGAGATAGCTTCCACTTTAGCTTCTACAGGTTTTACCTGTCCTTGACCCACAACATGTCCTAGAAATGTCAAATTTGCATGACAGAATTCACTTTTTGCTAAATTGACTGTCAATTTTGCATCACTAAGTCTTTGAAAGAATTCTCTGATAGTCTGTAGGTGTAGTTTCCATTCATCGTTGAAAATGATTGCATCATCTATGTATGCTTTACATCCACCCAGATCAGATGTCAAGCTATTTATAAGTCTTTGAAACGTTGCTGGAGAGTTTTTCATACCAAAAGGCATAATCTTATACTGATAGAGTCCATCTGGTGTAACAAATGCTGAAATTTCCTTAGCTCTGTCTGTCAAAGGAATTTGCCAAAATCCTTTCAGAAGATCAAACTTAGTTACATATTTTGCTTGTCCAATTTGATCAATACAGTCATCAATACGTGGGATTGGAAATCTATCCATTTTAGTCACAGAGTTTACTTTTCGATAGTCTGTACACATGCAAAAAGTTCCATCAGGTTTTGGCACAAGAATACAAAAAGAACTCCGGTCACTTGGTTCAATAAAGTCATTGTCCAGCAAATACTGAATCTCTTCCCTGCGATACTGTTGTTTCACAGGGTTCATTCTATATGGATGTTGCTTCACAGGGTTTGCACCATCAATGTCAACATCATGAAAGATTTTATCAGTCCTGGTTGGAATGTCCGGAAATAAGTGCTCATATTCAAGAATTAACTGCTTGAGTTCAAGTCGCTTGACTGGATCCAGGTGTGACAGTTTCTGGTCGAGATCCTTTAAGATGTCAGAATTCTGGAGTTTTGATGATAAGGTTTCAGATTTTATGAAGTTCACTTCCTCGGAGTCCATTTCAGATTATTCTTGAGGGACAGAATTTACTACACTTATTGGTGAAGCAACTGAATTATCCCTATCAATGTACTTTTTCAACATATTAATATGACATAACTGTTTTTCCTTGCGCCTCCCAGGTGTAATGATAATATAATTTACATCACTGAGCTTTTTGTCAACAGTGTAAGGGTCGTAATATCTGGCCTGCAAAGGTCTGCCAGGAATTGGCAAAAGAGCAAGTACCTTCTCTCCAGGTTTAAATTTCTTTCCCTAGCACTTTCATCATACTGTAATTTCATTTTGCTTTGAGCTGATTTGAGATTAGACCGAGCAGCTTCACAGGCTTTTGACAGTCTGTTATTGAAGTCAGAAACATACTGAAGCAAATTCAAAGAACTGTTATCATCAGAAAGAAATTTCTCTTTCAAAAGTTTCAGTGGTCCACGAACTGTGTGACCAAATACAAGCTCAAATGGGTTGAAACCAAGAGATTCTTGTACAGATTCCCTAGCAGCAAATAATAGTAAATGAATGCCTTCATCCCAATCCTTTTCAGTGTCAAAGCAGTAAGATCTGATCATGTTTTTCAGTGTTTGATGAAATCGTTCTAAGGCACCTTGACTTTCAGGATGATATGCTGATGACCAATATTGCTTAATGCCTAATTCATGCATCACTTGCTGAAATATTCCTGACATAAAATTAGAGCCTTGATCTGACTGAAGGGAGGCCTACAAATGTGAAAAACTTCACAAGAGCCTTAACTATGATCTTTGTCTTGATATTCCTAAGTGGAATTGCTTCTGGGAAACGTGTGGAGGCACACATCATGGTCAAAAGATATTCACAACCTGACTTTGTTTTGGGTAAAGAACCTGCACAGTCAATAATTATTCTATTAAAAGGTTCCTCAAATGCAGGAATGGGCTGCAATGAGCTTTGGGAATAGTTTGGTAGAAATGGTTAAGAATCTTGTGGTAGGTCTTGTTTACACCTAAATGGCCTGATATGGGAGTTTCATGGGCCAAGTTTAAAATTTCAGGGCGATAAACCCTTGGAACCACAATTTGGTGGTTAACAGTCCACTCGTCTTCTGCTGAGACATCAGGAGGACGCCATTTTCTCATCAAAATGGCATTTTTGACATAATAGCAAACAGGAACCTGGGACATATCATTTTCATCTAAAACCTTTTCAAATACAGGTGAGATCTCAGGATCACTGTATTGTTCTTTGCAAAGATGTGACCTTGACAGAAGGTCATGACCTTTGTCTTTTGAAAATGAATGTGAGTGGTCCGTGTTGGACACTGATAAATTGGAATTAAGTCTGTCTGCATGTCAGATAGGCTGGGTGAAAGTGATTTTGAAATCTCATCATTAAATGACTGACCTATAAAAGTATCAGTTAAATCAATGTCCTGCTTCCCATAATTCAACATGGCTTTCTTTGCCATAGCCCTAGTGACAGCACACGAAGGGGAAGGTCAGAAACTTCTTGCTCAATGGGGTCAGGCGGTTGATCAAAACAAGGAGTGTTGGTCAAAAGTGGATCAGAATCAGTCTCCGAAATTTTGGCTTGAATAGGAATTTGATCCTTGACATAAGACTGTGGTGTTGACCGTTAAGAGGTAAGACCTGTGGGTTTTGGGCCCTCTTGTTTTTCTCTCTTCCTCTTTAAAAGTAAGCATTCAGAAATTATGTGTCCTGTTTGCTTACAATAATTACAAATAGGCTGAGATAAGGGATTTTGACCTTTGTTTTCACCAGGGGGTTTGGGTTTTGGAGTAAATATGGGACTGGAATTGCCGGATGGATTACTGGGACTGGATTTGGGACCTGACCGTGGGGAAAATGTCTTTTTAGGAAAAGGCTTGTGCACAAAAGAAGTCTTATGAGTTCAAGCATAATCATAAGCCAAACGAGCTGCAGCCTCTAAATGTTCCAACTTGCTTTTCGTCTGAAAATAATTTGATATCAGAATTAATGCACCTTTTAAACTCTTCAACAAGCATGAGCTGTCTCAGTTTACCATGATCAGAGCCTTCTTTCTTTGATGAGCTCCACCTATCAAATAACTGCTCTTTTGTCCTAGCAAATTCAACATAAGTCTGGTCATTTTATTTCTGCAATTCCTAAATTTCTGCCTGTAAGCCTCAGGGACCAACTCATAAGCCTTAAGAATAAGCTCTTTTACTTGGTCATAATCTGAGCTCTCCTCGAGAGAAAGTTGAGTATAAATTTCGCAAGCCTTGCCGATCACAACGCTCTGTAGAAGCAATGTCCAATGCTCTTTCGGCCATTTTAAATTTTCTGCAACTTTTTCAAAGTGAAGAAAATATTTGTCAACTTCCTTTTCTCGAAATGGAGGAACGAGTCTGATGTGTTTGGTAACATCAAAACTTTTTTAGAGTCCAAAGGCAAAGACTTTGATGTGGTCTTTTCTTGCATTTCCATTTCTTTCATTCTAATCTGAAATTGTCTTTCTCTTTCTTTTTCTTCTTTATCAAATTTTAATTTCTCTTTTTTCTATTTCAACTCGTTCTTCCTTTTCTAACTTCAATTTTTCATGTTCTAGTCTTTCTTTTTCTTGTTCTAATTTTTGCCTCTGCAACCATTCTTCTCTTTCTAATGTTTCAATCCTAATTCTTTCCTCATGTTCTAACCTTAATTTTTCTATTTCAATTTGTCTCTGAATTTCTAATGCTCTCATCTGCAAATCTGTCTGAGTGACAAGAATGTGAGAGGTTGCAGAGGAATCAAAAATTTCTTCATCAACAAAGAACTGAATCAAAATATTCTTAATTTCATGTTTTAACATAGACCTTTTGACTGAAGATAATTCATAATGTGCTGCAATATCCAATAAATCTGTCTTTTTGGCCAAGTTCAACAGCTCCTGAGAGGGCGCAGCAATGGATTTATCAAGATCAAAAGACATGATTGCTTTTTGCTGGCTTTACTTATTTGCTTATTTGAACAGCAAACAGTGAAAACTTATTTTCAAATTCAAAATTGATTGGTACACAAGAAATTTCTATCCCGGACGAGCCCCCAATTTGTTATGACCTGGCGGAGGTAACAAAAAAAGATGGAAGTAAGCCAGCAACAAGCCTGTTTTAAAACTTAACAAAATTTATTTACATGTACCTCAAAATAAAACAGTCATTAATCAATCAAGAAAATATGTAATTTACGATACCTTATTTTAGTCTGAATGTCCCTCAGAATTTAAAACACAAGTCCTTTAATAATTTCTGATCCCAGAAAATAAAGTCTGTATGAGCACATGAATATTTCCAATAATCACAGAATGAAAGTCACAAAAGTAATCCAATATATACTGTTCACATAAAGTAGGGGATATCAAGATATTAAAAATTGTTGGGGGAGGGCTGTAATTAAAGGGGGAGGGCTGTAACTAATGTTGTGAGAACTTGTAGCCCGACCCCATTGCTACTAATTGAGCAATAAAATATGTTTAAACTATTAAAAATTGTATAAATTAGAAAAAATAACAAATCCATCTGAAACGGCAAGTGTCCATCAGACAAATATTCGAAAAACATTTTGCATTACAATTTTGATGGTACATCCTGTCACGTGATCTGCGTTTAATTCGTTTTAGACAGGGGGTCGACACCCAAGTTTCACACGAATCTGCTGTGGAAACAGATCCTTTTCAGATTACAAAATTTACACAGAAACACTCGCCGTGATTCGTTTAACAAACTTAAAATTGCTTTTACACACTGTTTTCATTAATATAAAGAGTGCAAGCCATAAAAGTCTAAATTTTTCGGTGACTCGATGCACTTGTGCGATTTTTGTTTTCTTGTTTTCTTCCCAAAATGACCGTTTTGAAGGGGAAAAAATCCTTTTAGCATACAAAACTTAAAAATGCATTGAAAGGTAAGCTTAGTTGCATAATATAAATAAATTTTTGTTCGAATTTACCACATTTTTGTCCTGACCCCCTGTTTGAAACTAACTGTATGCAGATCACGTGACAAGATATAGCGTCCAAACTTTCATGAAAAGTGTCTTAACATATATTTTTCTTATCGATACTAAACGTTTCATATGGATATTACATTTGTTGTAGATGCTACAATTTTTCAAACCTGAACATCCCCTACTTTATGTGAACAGTATATTTAAATTCCAGTATAACTTTTTAACTGTAGACTGGTGAAATTTACAAAGATGAAGATAATGAAAATTTGAGCTCTTTATATATTATCTAGAAACATTCAGGAATTAACCAGAAATAGATATTATCAGAAGGTACTCAATTCTGACATAATTTTATACCAGAAGATTCTTAACGTTTACAACAGATGGTTCTAATATTTTCTCAGTACTAAAAATAGTTATGCCAGAATGTTCTAAAGTACAATGTAAGCAACTTGTTTACGGTCCGTGGAAACACCCCAAATCACCCCAAAGCATCCCAAACCACCCCAAACCACTTTTTTACAACCCCCAAACCAGCCTCCCTGGATACAAACTAGAACGCCACCCCTCCCCCACCAAAACACCAACATTTCAGGTCAGTTGGCGAGTATTAGTTTTTTTTCCTTCCATCCATCCCTTCATTCTTTATATTAACGTGTCACTGCGCGAGGGGTGGGGAGCTAGTTTGTATCCAGGGTGGCTGGTTTGGGGTGGTATAAATGGTCGCCCCCTCCTCCTCCCCCCACCCCCCCCACCCTGCGTGGCATACATAAACGTACAAAATAATTTACTTTATTATACTGAGATTATTAATTTTTCGTTATAATATTTAAACCAGAAGGAGATACATATATATCATCAATCATGGGCAGCCACTTACTGAAGCGTTCATTATATTTTGAATCTATATGGATATTGTTTGGGATGGGTGGTAGCAGTGTTGGTGTGTGTGTGGAGGGGACAGGGGGGGGGGGGGGGGGGGTTGATGTGAATCTGGAGAGGCTGGTTTGGGGTGTTTTGGTAGAGGTTTGGGGTGGTTTGGGGTGTTTTTGGGTGGTTTGTTTTCGATGTTCTAAATGTTTATTTTGAGCCTGTTATTTTACTTCTTCAAGAAAATGATCCCGAAAGAAATCTACTTTAAATATATATTTGGGGTGGTTTGGGGTGGTTTGGGGTGGTTTGTTTTCGATGTTCTAAATGTTTATTTTGAGCCTGTTATTTTACTTCTTCAGGAAAATGATCCCGAAAGAAATCTACTTTAAATATGGTTTCTGATCTTTTTTTCCCCTGTTTTATCTTTTTCATCACTTAATGCAGTTAATAAATTTCTCAATTTAATACTCTACCATTCTATCACTGTTCACTACAATTTCATAAAATGCTACATTTGTCTTTCGAGCTTCAAATACTTTTTTGTTTGCTATTCACAAATTAGTCCACAAGCAGTACTTTGATTTTTACACTACAGTATACAAAGTACTTGTTTTCTGGTTTGGGGTGTTTTGCGGCCCGTGGAAACACCCCAAAACATCCCAAACCACCCCAAACCACTTTCATACCACCCCAAACCAGCCTCCCTGGATACAAACTAGAACCCCACCCCCTCCCCCACCAAGACACCAACTTTTCAGGTCAATTGGCGAGTATTAGTTCTTTCCTCCCCTCCACCCCTTCATTCTTTAATTAACGTGCCACTGCGCAAGAGTGGGGTTCTAGTTTGTACCCGGGGTGGCTGGTTTGGAGTGGTATAAATGGTCGCCCCCTCCTCCCCCGCCCCACCCCACCTGCGTGACATACATAAACGTACAAAATAATTTACTTTATTATACTGAGATTATTAATTTTTCGTTAATTTTAAACCCGTAGTTATTAAAAGAGATACATACATACATATCATGGGTAAACACTTATTAAAGTGTTCTTTTTATTTTGTATCTATATAAATACTGTTTGGGATGGGTGAGAGCGGTGTTGGTGTATGTGTGGAGGGGACAGGGGGTGATGTGAATCTGGGGAGGCTGGTTTGGGGTGGTTTGGTAGAGGTTTGGGGTGGTTTGGAGTGTTTTGGGGTGGTTTGGGGTGTTTCCACGGACCCGGTGTTTTGTGTGTTTTTTTGTGTGTTTCTACGGACCGCCTGTGACACTCTCAGTATTCTGGACGATAAATTATTCATTAATCGAGAATGTCCAATTGCTGGAAAAACCAAAAAGAGAAGTTGTTATTCCCGTCCAAATACTGAAATAAACCAGGAAAATTCTTAAAATATGATTCACAAGGGAGTGGAAAACGTTTGTTGAGAGGATTTTTAGACTTTGTAAAGGAAGAAAGAAAGAAGACAATTTCTTATCATTTACATCAATAGTAAGGAATGTGATGAAAGTGAAAATTGCATTTATTTTTTCAGATTTCTGTCAAGTTGGTCCCCTATCAAAGATCTGCCTGTATCGGCTGAAGATTCAAGATTCTAGATAGATGTTAGACGGGTGGCATTGTGTCGTGCCCTCTGTCTGTCCATCTATCCATCCATTAACTTTTCATGTCTGCTCTCCATAACCCCATATAAGATTTTCTTGGTCCATCTATCCATCCATTAACTTTTCATGTCTGCTCTATATCTCCATAACCCCATATAAGATTTTCTTGATACTTTGGTCAAATGTTCATTTTATTAAGATGACATGCTCTAACCCCAGTCTTCTGTGGCTGCTATAATGTTTTTGTTTGTTGTTGTTTGACAAAGCCTCTAAATCAGAAACTTAAAAAAAAAGGCTTTTATCATCAGTCTCTGATTAGCAAAACTCGTAATTTAAACATATCCGACAAAAGTGTATATTTATCTTGATATAATCCATAACCCTCTGTCAAGTATTATTTGGATAAGTCAAGGTTACATTCAGAGATCGAAGTTCTAAAGGTATATTACATGTCTGCTCCACATTTCTAAAACCTTAAAGAACGTCATCATGAAAATTTGTCCAAATATAAAGCACCATCAGACCATGTGCAGAGAGAAAGAACCATAACCCTAATTTCAGTTTTGACAGAATAATGCCCCTTTAAATTTTCTTATAGTAATACCTTACCTGCATTATGTCCACTCCTTTTCAGGTTTCTTCTTAAAAATTTGTACAAATATAATAATCAGTGTTTGCCCTAAAGTAGAATGGGGGGCACCCTTTTGCCACAAAATCGTGTCATAAGTGCCCTCCTGCCTGAAAAAAAATCAGTATCCATTCCCTTTTCCGGCACTGCTATTGCTATTCAGTTCTGTTGATCGTATACTTGTATAAACTGACAGCTCAACTTAATTAGGAGCGGCTGTACTGTAGTGGATAACACTTCAGACTACCCATCCAGGGGTCGCAAGATCGATCCCCTGCTTCTCCAGTCTTTCGGATGAGACTTTAAACTGAGGTCTCCATATGACCTCTGTGTTGGTGGGACGTTAATTTCGTTAAACGCAAACTCACTCACTCAACTTTAAAATCTATACACATGCTCATAAACACCAGTCACAGTGATTAATCAGTGTCGGTTATCACTTCGCTATCAGGATCAGAGTCAGTTATCACCTCGCTATCCCCCAACATGTGTTAATTGGAGTGGAAAATGTTGCTACCTGTATACACATGCTGCTTACAGGTGTCACCTGCATATCGGACATGAGGATAGTAACCAGCGCAATGAAGAAACACTCGTTATAGTGACCAGCCTGTTCCGACAGTAAGCAACCAGGTAGCACCATTAAACTCGCTTGCTTGTGTGTATACTGAGGATTAGGGAAAGGTTGGGAGGAAGTGATGGTTTGAGAATGGCAGATTGTTTATTTTTTTATCAATTCGACTGGACTGGTCAGCACTGACACTATGAAGAGCACTGTAATGAATTACATTTAATATTAAACTTATAATGGGGGTGTTACAGCAGTGCATTGAATTTCATATTTTTTAGTTTAATTATTATATGAAAAGTGAATACAGTGAATAACATTGCCCCATCAGATGCTTTTTGTTTCCCTAAAAGTCCCCTTTTTTTCAGCAGCACCTTGCCCCTTGTTCAGTCTGGTGGAAACACTGAATAATATTTGATATAAATGTTCTTTGTTAGGATGGAGGAGTGTGAAAGTATGGCCATTAGTTACACACTCTATATACCTATTTATACAAATACAGGTTGTATTTATAGTCGGACATCACACTGCATAACTGACCAGTCTAGCTGATCTGGACCTTTAGCCTACTGGTTCACGGTTGTATGCTTACTTTATAATCTTGGGATTGTGAGTTCAACCTCCAGTCAGGGTGCTCGAAAAAAATTTTCTTACAGATTTTTCTTCTCCTAATCCAATAGGGCCAATTACATTCTGCATCGTCGAACTATTGTCAAGTGTGCTGTCAACTATGGAAAGACTTTTATTCCCTTTCTTCTCTGATTCCATCACATCAGATCATTCTATCAGAGGATTGTTTTATGTCGGAAGAAAGCCAGAAGTAGTTCTCAAATGAACAGGGACTGGAAATACTCTGTAAAACCACCGCAGCCCCAAAGGGAACAGCCAACCATTCATACTGCCTGAACTCTTTTTAGTTTTAGACTGGAAACCTGGGTCAGGATCTACACTGTGTGCTTACAGGCATTTCTCTGTAAAAACGTTCAATAGAAACCCCTGAAACTAGAAATGGACTCATCCAAATGATAAGGATGATCAGGTCCACTTGTCAACAAAGGGTTATGTACATTTCTTCTTTCAGTGCAAACATTATTGTGTGAAAAGAATCAAACTTTAAAGATATTTTCATAAAAAATAATGAGTCAAGGTAGCCGATACTATTTTGACGGAAGGTGGGAATGATTTTGATGAATGTGGTAGCTGATGCTTTTAGGTCCCTGGTGCGATCATTGGTCCATCCTCAGTTTCATTCTATTGTCTGTCTGCCTACATAACTACCTTCCCACCCACATACATGTATCTGATTTGCATATTAAATGTCTGAAAAAAGAAACACACATGGTGGCTTAGCAGGTAATTGCAACGAAGCATGATAGCTCAGTGATTTGGTACAAAAAGGAGCAATCTGATCAGGGTCTGCATTGTTTTCCACCCCTAGATCAATTTTTGATGTGTCACCAAATAATAAAATCATTTTGTTTAGGTTGTACAATGATTTAATATTTTGAAATCCTTAAAATGTATTGGTACACTGCCACATTTTTCCACCATCTGTTCAAAGGGAGACCACTTTTGTGACTTCCTGTTTGCTCCTATAAACCTTTTTCAAAAGAAGGTCTACACATAAAGTGAATGACTTGCTGTTAGAGGACAAAGCCATTCCAAACTGGGAAAATGGGGCAAAAATGAAAACGACTGTTGATTCCCCTGAAAGTGTACCCATTCACCTTAAAAAAGAATCTTGTCAAAAGCCAGAGTGCCAGAAAAGGTTGGAACTGGAACACATTTTCTAATTTCACCAAAAAATCATGGGTCATTAGAACTGCTTTGGCAAGGCAGTTCTAATGAGGAGCAACATAATCTGTCTTGGACCTATGTAAAGATGTATAGGTACACTTCTAGGTTTTTCCACCATTTTACAAATTGAAACAATTAAAAAAAACTTCCTGTTTGATTGCTTGGACAATGCAGCCCATCAAAATTGGATATACCGTACTCTTTAAACAGGGAAGCTACACATGGGGGAACAAATTCTTTCATTTAAGATTTGACTCCCTTTGGGAAGGGAGGCAAAACTGAAACAGCAGGGTTGCTTCTCCTGTTTGTGTAGTCAGTCACATTAAAGACTCTGTAATTGTTTTTCAGGTTACATCTGACCTTACGTCTATGAACTGACAAGAATTGTTACATCCTTAGCAAGTAGACTACAGTTTATTTGAGAGTGGGACATCTAGTTTACTTGGATACTGCTCATTAGTATGGCTCTACAGCAGGTGAACAGGAGAGGGCAGTGGATTGAGGAGCGTATGTTAGGGTCAGGGGGATTTGGAGCAGTGCACCTGTGGAGAAATGAGGTACAGTAAAACAAATGAGAAAATCAGTTTTGGTTTCTAAAAAGTTTCACTAAACAGACAGACAGCTTTGGAAATCACTTCAGAACTGAAACTGGTTTGTGCACGACAAAAAAAACCCTTTCTTTGTCTCCCTTCTTAATGAGGGTCAACTCTAAAAAATTGGCTCCTGAGGGGAGCAGATTCTTTCTCTTGTCATCCAGGGAAGCAAATAAGAAGTCATCAAAAATTGTCAGCCCTTGAAAGAATGGCAGAAAAACATGAAGGAGTACCTACATGTATTCTCCTTAACATTCCGATAGGAGTGCTTTCGTGAACAGTAAAGAAGCCATCTGATCAGGGGTGTTTTTGATACTTTGCAGAAAAGTAGACACAGTTGGTGCGTTAAAGTCTAATACAGAAATTTGTAAACATGTCGTGCAACTTAGAGTAATTATGATAGTATTTTCTTACAGGAAACTGATGAAAAGTTAGCTCTGAAGAGATGTCGACTGCAGAATGAAATGACAGACAAACACAGACAAAGATGGCAGCTGGAAGTCCAGATCATGGGGAGGCTTGAGCATGAGAATGTTATAGCAGCACTCGATGTCCCTGGGCCACTTGATGTTCATAAGCATGAGTTACCTCTTTTAGCTATGGAATATTGCTCAGGGGGTGACCTTAGAAAGGTACATTAATATAGATGTCACCATATCTACTGTAGGGCTGTAGCAATGCATCATCATCATTGTGATTGCAGCTTTTGATTACTATCATTGATAGTGTACTCAACTGTCGATAGATTTCATAGTTTTCTTCCTATAGATTTTTGTTTTCTGTGGTATCATTTTATATGTTTTTTTCACCATGAACAATGCTTTCTGAAAAGAAAATGTCATTCTATGCAATACTTTTTATAATTTGAATAAAACATTGCTTTAATTTTGGGATTTTGAACAATCTTGACTAATGGTAGACAATTTCTTATGCTAAAATTGTGTAGTTCCCTTGTTCTGTGGCATTATAAATTTATGATACATGTAGTACATGAGCCGCCTTCTCAGGATCTATGCTGTTTGCAAAATCATCCATTTTCATTTTTGATACTTTAAGGGCTAAGCATTTTTTCAGATATTAAACAGGCCTCAGAGCTGTTGTGGACTGAGAGAGTTCGCTATACGATGTTTGGTGAAGGATATTGCATCTGCTGTGGAATATCTCCATGGCAACAAGATCATACATAGAGATCTGAAACCAGAAAACATTGTACTTAAACCAGTTGATGAAAAGGTAGGAAAGGTTTATTGTTTTGGCCAAAAAATGACAATGGTGCTCCCAGTGGCCTGACCAGCTCCTCTTAACCCTTCTCATGCTAAGAAAGTAGTTTATCTGACCCTAAAATGCGGCTACCCTTACCTAAGAAGCCATTAATTCCACAAACTTCCACCGATTTGGCTGATAATTTCACCCATTAAAGACGAGATGTAAGCAGCCATGTTCCTTGAGTCGGACTGTCACATGACGTCCAAATATGGTGGTCACGTGACTAACCGGCAACCATTTAAGACACTTAAAAAAATGAAATTCAAGATTTAAGCCCCAAATATATGCTTTATAGGAAAAAAGTGATTGCTTCCCTGGGGGCTGGAATTATTGCTAAACAGTTATCAACAATAAAAGTTGAAAATTTCTTTAGTTTTTTGACATATTTTCTGTGTTTATACATCTACTGCTATATTAGAAAGCAGATTCCCTCCTTCATAGGACAGCTTCACTGTTGGGGTGTACTTGGTGTCTGTAGCCCCCAAAAACATATATATATATTTGCCAATTTCTCGCACAAATTAATCTAAAAATGTTAAATTCAGGTAAAATGGGCAAAGCTTCAAATTCTTTTCAGTATACAGCAAACCAAGTGGTACATGATAGTAACTTATGTATTTAGATACTACATGTACATGCATAAAGCTGCTAGCACAGCATAGTAGGCTGTTTCAAATGGGAAACGTTCATTTTGTGAATAAGCTAGTTGTCATCAGGGGTCAGCCTAGAGCTTGCAGTTTTGCGACATTTTCAGGACTTTAGGGAAAAGTTTCGGCCCAAATTTTGGATTTCCCTATATGTTTTATACATTTTCACTTCTCCCTCAGCTCAAAATAGGGAGAAGTCAGCTAGCTTAGGGAGACTATTTCTCCCAAATCGCCCTCTAGGCTGAGCCCTGTGTCATCACAAAAATTCGAATTGCTTCACTCTTCTTGGAAATTTAGCTCTGCCTTCTAGCTGAATAACCATGAACATTGGAAAATCAAAGTTTACTTTTTAAACAAATGTTTCATTTTTTTATCCCCCGACCGAAAGGTTCGGGGGATATAGCGATGAGCCTGGCGTCCGTCCGTCTGTCCGTCCGTCCGTCCGTCCGTAAACACTTTCTTGTCCGCTCTATATCTTGAATACCCTTTGGAATATTTTCATGATACTTCACAGTTATGTAGAACAGGTCATGACGATGTGTCACGTACAAGAATGGTAACTCTTGCTATTGTACTTTTTGAATTATCTCCCCTTTGGTGATTTTTTGGCAGATTCGTGTCCGCTCTGTAACTTGAATACCCTTTGGAATATTTTCATGATACTTCACAGAAATATAGAACAGGTCATGACGATGTGTCGCGAACAAGAATGACAACTCTTGCTTTCTTACTTTTTGAGTTATTTCCCCTTGATAGTTTTAGCTGTGATTTTTTGGTAGATTCGTGTCCGCTCTATAACTAGAATACCCTTTGGAATATTCTCATGATACTTCACAGATATGTAGAACAGGTCATGACGGTGTGTCGCGAACAAGAATGACAACTCTTGCTTTCTTACTTTTTGAGTTATTTCCCCTTGATCATTTGATGTATGATTTCGTGTCTGCTCTATAACTTGAATACCTTTTGGAATATTTTCATGATACTTCACAGATATGTAGAACAGGTCATGATGATGTGTCGCAAACAAGAATGACAACTCTTGCTTTCTTACTTTTGGAGTTATTTCCCTTTGATGATTTTAAGTGTCCGCTCCATAGCTTGAATACCTTTTGAAATATTTTCATGATACTTCACAGATATGCAGAACAGGTCATGACAATTTGTCTCATACATGAATGATAACTCTTGCTTTTAGACCTAGTGAATTATTTCCCTTTGGTAGTTTGAGCTGCTGTTTGAGTCTCTGCTCCATAACTGTATAACCCTGGCCAGCTCCAGAATTTGAATAACCTTGGACCTTTTAGAATATTGATGATCATGCTGTGATATCTGATATCTTATCAGTGTTCCTAACTCTCTTTGACCCCTCCACATTCCCGTGCCCTCTCCCGCACCCCCCCCCCCCCCCCCCCAAAAAAAAAAAAAGAAAATTTTTTTTTCCAGATTTGGATTCTTTGTCCAAATTCACTTACTAGAGAGCTCAAAATTAGGTTTGTAGGGCTTGTACTTTAGAAGTTATTCACACATTTTGAAAGTTGAATGTATCATATGCTATACATTTGTGTATATGGTGGCTGTTTGAGATATTACCTCTTTTTAGCAGTCAAGCATACTGTTTTAGTCTGAGTGTTAGATAATCATGCATCTGTTAACAGTTAATGTCAATCAGAAGCATAAAAGAACGACAATATATTACTAATATGTGTTTTGAAGCGCACCCTTTATACCAAGGCCCATGGGGGTCTTCGGTCGGGGGATTTGCCATCTCCTCTGATGGCTATTTTTTGTTTAATGTGTTTCAGATTGTTTACAAAATCATTGACCTAGGATATGCCAAGGAGTTAGATCAGGGTAGTGTGTGTACGTCATTTGTTGGGACACTTCAGTACTTGGTAAGATTTTATTACTTAGCATAAAACAGGTTTTAGTTGTGAAACTTTTACTTTCAAAAGTTCTCATATCAAGTTATTTTTATAATGATGTGTTTATTAAATTGTAATGTGCCTTTTAGTATGGTTTAATATCCATTTCTTAATTTACTGATTTACACATCAAATTAAAAAAAAAAAAACATGGATTTTGCCTGATTTCTTGTTTGTGAATGCTGCATCACTTGTGTCATTTTTCTGTTTCTTGCTCCTGTTGAAAACTGACACCACACATCTTGCGGTGGCACTATGGAGTAAGTCTGTATGACCATGGAGACACTAGTGTGTAGCCTCTAAACAATAACTTTAACACAGTGATCACTTTTCAAGAACATTTGCACTATATGTTGGATGATCCTCATACTGAAAAAAATTCAAAGTAATGGTACATATAGATCTGAGCAAATAGTGCAAACATCAGACTGCAGTCTGATCGGGGTCTACACTGTTTGCCATTCCATCAGCAGCTCTTGGATTAGTTACTGCCTTGTAAAACCAAACTGTTCCAGTTTTAGGACAATAGCCATAATTATTTTAGGTGTTCCAGGTATTAGAATGTTTGCGGTACAGTGCATAATCCTCATATGAGCTGCAACAGGACAAAACCAACAAGGTGGCATGTACTCCCAATGTACCCCACATGATAACTCAGATCAGCCTGAGCCTCTGCCCAGTCTGATCAGAGTCTATGCTTGTGCTTAAAGGGGAGCTAAGAGTCTAAGCTACCCCCATGCCAGCAGCAAAGACCCTGATCAGAATGGGCGAATGCCACTTTGTTGAGTTACTGTGTGTTGCGGCTCATATCTGTTATTCTCATTCCTGTTCATAGGCACCCGAGTTGTTTGCCAGTCAGATGTATACATGTACTGTGGACTACTGGTCATTTGGAACTGTTCTGTTTGAGTGCATCACAGGATACAGACCTTTTCTTCCAACTATTCCACCATTCAAATGGTAATTCACATTTATTTTTCATTTTCATTTTGGCCCCAAAGTTTATGAGGAGTCCGGTCAGGGTCTGCGATGTTAACCATTTCACCTGCAAACTTTTACACATCACTGTATATTAAGATCAAGGCCCGTTTGTTTAAAATTTACAACGTTTTAAACTAATGATCCAGAAATTTAACTGGAATATCTGTAGTTTGAGGAAACAGGAGGCTGAATGCATAAAAATTTAACCAACATTTTCTATACATTTACTTTGACATAAGAGGCTACTTTCAGATATCAAAGTTTGAGATAACAAAAGATTGTTATTACTGTTCACAGGCATCAAGAGGTAAAACAGAAGACTAATGATGATATCTGTGCCATGTTTGATTCTCGAGGAGAGATTAAATTCTATAAAGTTATTCCAACCACAAATAATTTAAGCAGGTAAAGTATACTGTCTGTACAAAATTTATGATATTGATTTAACATATTATATCATATTCGAACATGACCTTAACGTTTTTCCCATTGAACTTAAAGGAAGTGGCACTGTGTGAATATTTATATTAATCACATTGCTAATGTTAGGATGTTCACGCCTTGATGACATCAGGGTCCTGTAGTTCAAAACTAACCATGTTGTTAGTTAACAAGACCTTAAATTTTCAAAGGTATTATATACAAAAAGGCTACCATTTTTTTCCAAACAAATGTAAGGAGCTTTTGGTAATCAGCTGTGTACAACTGTTTTCCTACATTGATTACAGATCTATGCAGACCTACCTGGAACAGTGGTTACGCCTTATGTTACGGTGGGACCCTAAAGCCAGAGGTGGGGGTCTGGCCAAAGACAAGAGGCCTGCTTGTTTTACAATGTTAGATAATATACTTGCAATGAAGGTATGTAAGTTAATATGAGCCGCGACACGACAAAACCAACAAAGTGGTTGTGCGCCATGCACAGACTTAGATCAGCCTGGGCATCCACCCAGGCTGATCAGACTTAGCTAAGCACTTAAAGGGTAGCTAAGGATCTATGCTACCTCCATGCGGACAGCGAATACTCTGATCAGACTGGGGGGATGCCCATGCTGATCTGAGACTGCGTGAAGTGCACAACCACTTTGTTGGTTTTCTCGTGTCACAGCTCATGTCATATTCCAGACCTATTTAACACTTAAAGCACCAGATACAGTAGAACTTCAAGGGCTCAAACAGGCTTGGGACCATGAAAATTAGTTCCAGCCAAAGGTAGTTCTAGCCATCCTGGGTTAGTTTCTGTACTAAGGGACGCAAGAATGAGTTCTAGCCAGGCATGGCAAAGGAGCCATCAGGGTTTGAGCCATTGAAGTTCTATTGTATGAAATTAGTTGAATTTCAAAACAAAATATAGATCCGGATGTGGTGGCTCACCATGAGCCACCATATCTGGATCTACACAATTTGTCCTCTTGTCTTAGAACTCTCGCTAAGATATATCTTGAACATAACTATCTTTTTTAAATTTTGCCGACATGTATTTTGCCGTCTGCTTTATTGGTGCTTCAAGGGCTACTGTTTCTTTTTCAAGTAACACCACTCTGTTACTGTAAAAAGGGTTATACTTGAATGTCTTTAGGCTAATAAGATGTTTATCAGTTTCAGAATGTCATTTGAATTCAAATTCTTGGAAATAGTTCAAAAGACAGAACTGTCAGAAACAGTGCACATGATTTAGAAATCGGAAACTGCATTTTTATACCTACCTGCCTTTGTAGCAGGTAGCCCAGTAGCTCTGGGGTTGAAATGTTGTCCTGCTAAGCTAGCGGCCCTAGGTTTGCAGAGAAAATTTCATGCTCAGAAGAGTTGTTTATAACCTCGGGGCCTGTCAAATTTTATTTCTATTACAGATCATCTATGTCTTCCATGTAGCTGACAACGAGCTTCTCACATTCCCTGTAGTTGATCAGCACACTATGTTAGACTTGCACAGACGTATTGAAGAAGAAACACATATTCCCGTCAATGAACAAGACATTATACTGGGAACCGGTGTCACACCAGAGCATGATAAACCAGCAGCAATGTGCTGGCTGGAACCGGTAAGAACTTGTTTTGGTGTGCCAGTATGAATGTACAGATGGAAATATTGTTTTCATATATTATAGTTACTGGGTTATAAGATGAAAGTATATTTTTTTAAGTTTATTTCAAAATTTTCAAAGCATACAATTTGCATACATGAATATACGACTACATATTTTTCAAACTACACATTGTTATATTTCATATCCTAATGCAAATATAAACAAATAAAAGTATAAATAGAGAGAGAGAGAGAATGTTTAGAGAAAGAAAAAGAGATAAACCGAGATAGAAGAAAGATGAAAGGTTTTTCCCATCCAAATCACCCCCCAAAATCTTGATCCATCTTATAAGATGGATCTAGATTTTTGGGATTGTTTTGGAAGGGTAAAAATCCATCTGAAAACAGAATCAGTTTGATTTACCTAGTTGGTGTCATTTTAGAGGGGGAAATGATGCCATCTTATAGCCGAAAAAAAGTAAGTGTTAGTGTCGGTGTATGCTTTTGGATGTCTTGACTGAATTTTTTTTCACAAGGTGTTGCAGCAAGTTTACCATCCACTGCTCCTGCTGTTAGTTAAGTTTATTGTCTTGCCTGCAGCTAGCTGAAGTGACACATATGTAATGCTTTTATACCCCCAACATTGGCAGCGTAAACTTTAGTGGGGCTTCTTGTTTAACTCTGTAAGTAGTGTAGGCACCTGCTTGTGACAGCATGTGACAGGCGAGACACTGCTTTCTACAGAATCCTTGTTTTACATTTGTAATTAAGCATAGATTGATGACAGTTTTGACGAATGAAATCTGACAGGGTGTCAAAAGGAAACCTGCATCTTAGCAGTATCAAGAGCAAGGTGACCAAAAACCATTCAGTGTGATATTCTTACCATGCGATTATTGTAAATAACTGATAACCTTCACAAGGTATTTTAGATGTATGTGTACATTGTCAATTTGTCATGTATTTCCATATTTTACAAAGGGAAACCAAATTTATAACTTCCTGCTTGCTTCCCTTGATGACAAATCCCTTCAAAATGGGGTCTACTTTAAAGGAAAGATTCTGAGATTTCTTGGCAACTTCTGTGATTTCCTATTTGGTTCCCTGGACTAAGAAACTCTTCCAAATGGAAGTCTACTCTTAAAGAAAAAGAAATGCTCTTAGGGAAGCAAATTCTATGGTTTAATAGTTGATTCTTGTTGAGAGGGGAGGTAAACAAAAAAAATGGTGAATTGCTTCCCCAAATAGCATACCCCTTTCCCTTAAGCTGTTACTAAAACCTTGTACCGCAACGGATAAAACCTTGTACCGCACTTACGGAAATTTCAGTACAGTGTCGAGTAGATTCTGAACTTTTCCGCACTCACGTTATATGCTGTCTCTTGATACAGATTTGTTTCTGTCTTTCTTTGTGAGAGTAAATAATGTATCTACCAATAAATACTTACTTATTGTCAAATTTATGTCAAAATACTTATCTATCTCAATATACAATTGACCACTTTTCTGTTTTCTGCAAGCAAACTCTCAATTTAAATATTTTGAAATACTTTGAATATCTTTTATGCATGCATAATAATATGGCAAATTTAATTTATAATGTCAAGGCTTTTCCTCTAAATAATTTATGCATGCATTTCTCTGCTGATTGCAACACAGGCATATTTCCAACCCCTGTAGGAAAAAAATTCAGATAGATAATCTGTATATGTGATTTGTTTAAATCTAGGAAATAATACATATAAAGTAACCTTAAAACAAGAAAAAAATAAATAAATATTGAAAGTATATCTCAGTCTTTTTTTTATCTGTAAAACAAACTAAATCTAAATGCCGGGGACTACCATGCGATAGTTATCTTGAAAATTTATCGAAATAAATAAATCTGATATTAAAATCCTTTTTGAGGTTGGGCAATCAAGGTTTTGGTATAATATAAATATCTTTATACTTCCAATACATTAACATATCTAACAAGCAAATTCGACGAATTTATGTCCCCCGCCTTGGAAACTAGGTCTCCACTGTATATACACTTAAAAGTTTGAGCTGGAAAAGCAGCTAAGTTAAAAATGTGCAAAAAGTAATGAAAAAAATAATGTGAGGATTATATCCAAACCACATGCATATCTTCAGACCATGATCAAAACACCTGTGAAGTTTCAAAGGAATCAGCATAAAACTTTAGGAGGAGTTGCACACACAAGGTACCCACTATCTATTCACTTTGATAGTAAAATATGTATGAAAAATGGCTAAGTTCAATTTGTGAAAAAAGTAATAAAAAATAATGTGAGGATTATATCCAAACCACATGCATATCTTCAGACCATGACCAAAATACCTGTGAAGTTTCAAAGAAATCAGCATAAAACTGTATGAGGAGTTGCGCACACAAGGTACCCACTATCTTAGAGTCACTATGATAGTAAAAACGCCTAAAACATTACTAAGTTCAACATGTGGAAAAAGTGACAAAAAATAATCTCAGGATTATATCCAAACCACATGCGTATCTTCAGACCATGACCAAAACATCTGTGAAGTTTCAAAGGCATCGGCATAAAACTGTATGAGGAGTTGCGCACACAAGGTACCCACTATCTAGTCACTATGATAGTAAAAACGCCTAAACAATTACTAAGTTCAACTTGTGAATAAAAGTAACAAAAAAATAATCTCAGGATTATATCCAAACCACATGCCTATCTTCAGACTATGACCAAAACACCTGTGAAGTTTCAAAGGCATCGGCATAAAACTGTTGGAGGAGTTGCGCACACAAGGTACCCACTATCTAGTCACTTTGATAGTAAAAACGCCAAAAAAATTACTAAGTTCAACTTGTGGAAAAAGTGACAAAAAATAATCTCAGGATTATATCCAAACCACATGCATATCTTCAGACCATGACAAAAACATCTGTAAAGTTTGGAAAGAATCGGCATAAAACTGTAGGAGGAGTTGCGCACACAAGGTACCTTCTACATTAGGGGGACGGAAGGACGGAAATAAGGACGGATGGATGGACAGACGGAAGGATGGAATGCCTTGATTCATAAATTAAAAGGCGGGGGACAATAAACAAAACTTATTTACAGAATCAGCATATACTAAGTAACGTACCTACTGCCTACGGTAGAGGTCGTAAAGTTCGGTAGTGTTCGGAAATCTTCGTCGGTGCAGTACACTATTTTACCCCAGTGGGGTGCGGTGTGGTAAAAGCTTTTAGTAATAGCCTTTCCCTTAAATGGTATATGTTATTTTAGTGTGAAGATGACACATTGGTGTATCTGTTCAGAAAAGGCGGGAAAGATTTTGGTGACAATTCTCCAAAGAAATATAAAGCAATACCACCTGCTGTTCAGACTATAGTGAAAGATCCTTCCATAATCATCCCTTTTGAGGTAAGTGATTTAGAGCTTGATACCGTAATATTCTAGATATTGTGACACTTTAAGTAATTACTATACGTGACAGCAATTTTTGACACATCAGATAGTAGAACTAACAGGTTACTATGAATTGCTCGCAAAAAAAGCAGACGACAAAATTTACATCTGCACAATTTCAAACACTGTTTCATCCAAGCTATATCATATTTTAAGAACTCAAAGACTTGAAGGCAAGCACTGTAGGTCCAGATGAGGCGGCTCATTATGAGCTGCTGGATTTACACAGTTTGCAAATGCAACTGTTCTCATTATGGCACTTTAAGTGTTAAAATAGATTTAATAGTTACAGTTACTTTGTTTAGGGTTCACAATATTTAGAGTGCACACATGTTGTTGCATTACATTTAGAAATTTCATTAGGATTTTAATACTCTTGAGTCTGTCTTTGTAGGAACAAAAGAAGGCATGGGCAGAGTCCGTCCATTTCTGTGAAGAGCAGTTTCGAGATTTTAGAAGAATGATACTCAGTCAGAGAGCAGCTATGTAAGCAGGACTGTTTCCTTTCTGATACTGCAATCTAACCAACATTTTAATGAAAAGTGTATAGATTTTTTTCTGAGCCTATTGATCAAAAGTAAAGACATTGTTAGTTAACAAGACGTAACATTTTCAAATGTATTATATGCAAAAATACTGCCTTTTTAGCCAAATAAGTGTGAGAAAGCTCCTTTAATTTTTGTTAGCAAAAAATATCAGCACCTTGGTTTTACAAGTATTTTAAGACTTAACAGATCTTTGACTAACAACTTTGTTAAGCTTATAATGCTCTGATCAGCTGGGCCCAGATTTTCTTAATAAAGTTTAGTTCTAGAGTCTCACTTGAATAGCCTCACTGAGACTCCTGAACACGTGGAGAAGTTAATATCAAGAGATTCTATGTATTCCTCACAACATATATTAACAAACAAAGATGCTTAGGAGATTTTGATGTGATGACAAACACTGGTGTTATGGAAAAATGTGCTCAAGACAATCAAATGATGCCTTTCCTGCTACATTTTGTCGATTTTTATGGCTCAGTGTGTTAAGCGCTGGCCAGCTTAGCTAGAGGTCCCGGGTTTGATTCCCGCTAGAGGCAGAAATCTTTTCAACCATAAACGGGGTTTCATTGCACACAGCTTTTCATTATCACCATCCCATTGTCCAATATGACTGAAATACATTTTTAAAATTCCAAGTCACCCATCTGTTTTTAGCTCGCCTGAACGAAAGTTCAGGAAGAGCTATTGTTGTCACCACGGCGTCCGCGTCCGCGTCAGCGTCGGCGTCCGGATTGGATGTTTTGGTTAAAGTTTTCTAAAGCCCAGTATCTCCCTAACCCATGGATGGATTCTTTTGATACTTGCACTGTAGTTAGATATTGGTCCAAAGTTTAACATGGTACCACCCCCACCCCCCCTCAGTGACCTTGATGTCAAGGTCATGGACTTAGAAAATTGACTTTTTATTGATTGGATGTTTTGGTTAAAGTTTTTAATGACACATATCTCCTGAAACCATAGATGAATTCTTTTTATATTTGCACTGTAGTTAGATAGTAGTCCAAAGTTTTACAGAGTACTACCCCAGCCCTGCTCGGTGGCCTTGATGTCAAGGTCAGGGACTTAGGAAATTTGGTCTTTATTAAAGTTTTCTAATTGCGTACTGATTCATAATGCTTGGCAGAGATTTAGTTTACACTTGAACTGATATTAGACACTTTTTTGAGTTTTTACAAAACACTATATACTTAACCGACTGGATGACCTTGATGTCAAGGTCATGGATTTTGAGTTTTGTCTTAAAGATTTTGATTAGTTTTATATTAATGAAGACATAATTTCACAGTGCCACAATGGACTCAGTTGATACTAATACTTGGACTGATGTTAGATAACGGTTAAAGGCTTTGATACATCCTAGCCCTGCCCTCCTCCCCCCCTACCCCTTAGTTCTTTGACCTCAAGCTCATGGACTTAGAAATTTCATCTGGATTTTTTTTTTTTTTTAAGACATTTCTGAGATAGCTTTTGTTTATAAATGTGTTGTCATTATGGACATGCTTGCCTGAAGTTTATACATAGCAGTCCACACCACCATAGCGACTGTGTGATGGGCAAGCACCTATTCAGGCGAGCTATGCTGTCAGGCGACAGCTGTTGTTTATTTTCTTCTTCAGGTTGAGTTTATTAAGAAATGATTCTATATTTGTGAAGACGAAGAATACTATGATAAACGACATGGATCAGTTGTTGGCTAAAATACAGTATTTTAAAGCCAGGTAAGACACTTGTAAAAGAGCTTTAGGTAACCATAATTTCCCCAAAACTGTAAATCAGTCAAGCCCCGAGGTTATAGATAGAGGATCTTACACGAGTGGTCATTTCATATGAAATTTATGAAACGAGCCTTCGACGAGTTTCATAAATTTCATATGGAATGATCACGAGTGTAAGATTCTGTTTATCATATGACCCTTTAAAATGACATTTTTTTGCCTTCAAAATGAACATTATTTCAATTAGAAAACGCATTGTTGACATGGATGTTGTCAATGACGTTACATGTACATGCCAAAGCGTTATTACACGTGTGGTCATACGATTTTTATAACAAGACGTTATCCACTGAATAACAGCGATGTCATATGATAAAACTTTTTTCATGCTCAACTCAGCTGAGCATGAAATTTTATCTGATAGCAAATTACTGTAAGTACAGTTGTTTTCTTGCTCAGTTTAGCAGAGTATGAAATTTTCTCTGCTTATGAATATGAAAATGCCAACTATATAGTTGGCATTTTCATATTTATCAGCAGAGAAAATTTCATGCTCAGCCGAGTTGAGCACAAAAAAAGTTTTATAACTTCGGGTCTGGTGTAATTCAGCTATAAGATTGGGTTTTCTCTTTTATAACAATCCAAAATATCTAGATCTGTCTTATAAGACAGCTCTGGAGTTTTTAGATTGCTTCGGAGAGGGAAAACCTTGGTCTTGTTACAGAATTAGTATGACGTTGGAATTAAATATAGGTACATATACATGTATGTCTACAAAAGTAGATAGTTTCATTATAGGAAAACGGGTACTCCATAAAAAATTTGCATGGGTTGCTTGCTACATTCTGTAAAACCTCTGTTTGGACAGATAGGTATTTGCAAACTATGCAGATCCCAATCAGAAGGAGCAGTCCCATCAAGGCCTACACTGTTTGCTTTTTTTCACCCATTACTACATTGTAAAATCAAACAAATTTTTACGGTAATACCTTATTTTCAGTCATTTTTTTTTTCTTTTGTAGTTTGAATCATGATGTAATGTTCTACAAACAACTGGAGAAAGAACAGGGAATGGGTAAGTAAATACTACACTATGCCATAAAAACCTGATCTTGAAATTCCCCTCTTAACATATTGATGCCACCATAAATATTCTAAGAATTCAGACACCTAGAGTAATTTCTGCAATTGTCCTAAAATGGAACTGTTTGGTTTTAAAATGCAGTGGTGCATCTAAAAGATGCAGACGGAATGGCAAACCTCACAGACCCTGATCAGACTGCTCCTTGCAGAAAAAAGGAAAGCAGGGATAAAGACTAACAATTTTGACTTAGGGGCCCACACTGCCAAACAATAGTAGTACAGGCATTTTCTCCAAAATTTCAAGGGCCCAGCCCAAAATTTAGGGGCTACTAGGCCCCTGTTAGTCTTAATCCCTGGAAAGACTTTGCTCCATTAGGAGCAGTCTGATCTGGGTCTGTTCTGGTTGCTCAGCCCTATCTGTCCAAATACTTAGAATGTCAACCGTATTATCCTCAAGTTCAAATAGGTTGATTTTACTATATTGGGGTTGTGTTGAGAAATTTTTTAATAGAATGAAAAACATTTTTTCCAGGGCTATCTTATCTGGATCTGTTCTGTTCGTAAAGCCATTTCTGCCCCATTGTTGATGTTCATTACTGTTTCTGGTGAATAAATACATTTTTAGGGGATGCAACTCTATCATTTTCATTTTTGCCTTCCTTTTAAAAGGGGATCAACTTTTTATGGAAAGAATTTGCTCCTCTAGGAGCAAATTCTTTCCTTTAAGAGTAGACCCCATTTTGGAAGCTACGTCATCCAGGGAAGCAAATAGGTTGTCACAAAAGTTGTTTCCCCTAACAAATGGCAGAGAAACATAGAGGTGTTACCCAGACACCTTAACTTGTTCTCTATAAATTTTTGTTCAAGATTTAGATTTTAACATGTCCATGTATTGTGTAAGATGGTATGAACTTGCAGGCAGTTCTGTACGTATATGTATACTATGTATACTAGGTGGAGATTCCACAGGATGAGGCTTAGTTGTTTGTTTACCTGTACATGTTCAAATACAATTTATCTGACAGCAGATCTTCTATCTAAAACAGACCAATATCTGGTGAAAGTACTTCAGAATACAACTATGTCTGAAAAATATCTGGTGAAAGCACTTCAAAATACAACTATGTCTGAAAAATATCTGGTAAAAGCACTTCAAAATACAACTATGTCTGAAAAATATCTGGTAAAAGCACTTCAAAATACAACTATGTCTGAAAAGTTAACAGGCTTGTAAATGTACCGTAATGACCCTAAATATTCAGACAGACAGGTTCGAGCAAACACTGTAGACCCAGATCAAACTGCTCCTGAAGGAGCAGTTTGATCAGGGTCTACAATGTTTGCCATTCACTAAGCATCATTTGGATGCATTAATGTGTGTAAAATCAACTTTCTATGAATTTTCAGCAATAATTGTCCAATTTTCGTGTGTCCAAAATGTTAGGGCCATTACGTTAATTCTAATATCTGTTGTGAACCAAAATAAAAGAAGTAGCAAGAAAGGTATTATTTAAAAAAAAAAAAAAAGTGGAAATAAGGCATATTTTCAAGTAAACTTAGTATTAGTCCAGGGGCTGACAAATCAAAAAAAATTCCACTTGCCCACAGGACAAGTAAAAAAAAATTTTACTTGTCCGGCAGAAAAAACTTCTTGCCCAGATTTTAAAAAAAATAAAATAAATAAATAAAAATAAAAAAAGAAAGAAAATAAAAACATTTACTCCTCTGTAAATATTGCACATTCCACATTCTAAGCAAATAGTGTGGACCATTAGTAGACAGAGATGTTAGCTGGTAGCCTAGATCCTGATCAAATTGCTTAAGAGCAGTCTGATCAGGGTCTACTTTATCTGCCAGGTATTATTAGAATTCGATCCAAATACGTTAGGTAACTGGCAAGCCTTTCCTTTTAAAAGGAAACTTTTATTACACTGCACAGGTTTCATTTTGGCGGGGAAAAAAGCATGTGACTCAGGTCGCTTGCACTTTACATCAAAGACTATCATAAAAGTTCAGCGTATTGGGACATACATGTATGTCTGAGCAAAAAGCATAGACCCAGATCAGACTGCTCCAGAATATGAGCAGCCTGATCAGAGCCTATACTGTTTTGCCATTCTGTCCACATCTTTCAGAATTTAGGCGCACTTAATGCAATGAAAACAAAAGAAAATAAAAATAGAAAACACTGTTTTCTATCAGTGATCAGGTGACCCAATTTCTTGAATTACGATGGCTTTGTTGATCAAAGGATACCGACCTGTCTAGACTCTGTATTTTGACTCAGATCACCATGCATGAAATAAGGAAACAGTCTATAGTAGCCCAGCTCTGGGCCGGAAAATGCCCAGAAACAAGTTTCAAATTAGAAACTTTGTTTCTGAAATAATTTCGGTCCGGAGCTGGACTACAGTCTATAGGTACACGTCTTTCTAGTTGTGATATTCGCTGAATGATTGACAGGTGTCGCAAACCCCATTAATAACCATTATTATACTGGATTAACAGGGTGACAATAAACAAATCTTCAGTAACTAAAGGTGAGAACATCATGATTATTATAGCAGTAAACATCGCATGATTGTCCTTTGGGACCCAATTTTAATTGTAAGGGATTTTCTTTCACTTGCCCGGCCGGGCGTTGAGCTGGAAATAGTACTTGTCCGAGTCAATTTGGAGCTTGTCCCGGGCGTCCGGGCAATGGATTTGTCAGCCCCTGTATTACAATTATAGTTATATGTAACGTGTGACGTATGGGCATCGAGTATATATTCTCTGATGTCACAGAGAAGGTTAGCAGTTAAGAAACAAAAGATACATAAAATATTTGAGCCGAGACACGACAAAACTAACAATGTGGTTGTGCGGCCAGCGCAGACTCAGATCAGCCTGGGCATCTGCCCAGTCTGATCAGAGTCTTTGCTATCCGCATGGAGGTAGCTTAGACCCTTAGCTACCATTTGAGGACTAAACGAAGAATCTGGTCAACTGGGCGGATGCCAAGGCTGATTTGACTCTGTGCTGGGCGCACATCCACATTGTTGGTTTTGTCGTGTTGTGGCTCATTTATAATTAAAGCTGGTGCTTGCTACTTCAGGTGCAGACAGCATGTTTTCCAAATGGAAGAAAATGGATGAAGATGTAGATAGTTTCAAAAACATGGTAAGTAGAATAAGGTTGTCACTTGTTTGGGTCAGGCTTTGTTAAAGTTTCTCATAAATGGACCATTTTGTAGAAATTTTGAATTATGGTAGAGTGGGGTACCTTTGGACATGGGGGTAAATTCGGACATACCATTGCAAACAGTGAAAATCCAAATGAGACGGCTCATAATGAGCCGTCTCATCAGGATTTTCACTGTTTGGCCAGTTATTTCTGTTTTAGTTCCAAACAACTGACATATAAAGGAAACAAGGTCTCTGTCCTATTTTACCCGCTGTCCGAAGTTACCCGATTCTCCCCTATATGCAGCAGAAATAAATGAGCAGAAAGCAGACTGACTTTTTTGACAGAAACTTTAAAAGGTTGTGTTGTGGTGATTTGGTAGCTTGTCTGTACTAAAGTACAGGGAGCTATTGTTGTAACTCTGACGTTGGCATTTGTGTGGGCGTTGCAGTTTAAACTTTTACATTGTTTTTTGTTTATGTGAATGGCAAGGCACTGTCAGGGGAGCTATCCTGTATGCGGACAGGTCTCTTTTACTTTCTAATGTGCCTTTTTCATAGAGTCAAAACACCGTTAATCACACTTGCTATTCACCACATTATTGATTATTTTGTAAGATGAATGGGTACACCTATGTTTTACCATTAAAGGGAGACAACTTTTTGTGACTTCCTTTTTGCTTTCCAAATAGGATCAGACTACACTTTAGTGCAGTCTGATCAGAGCCTTTGCTTGTCATCTCAGCTTTGTTTTGGAAGTGGCACAAGCTGTAGAGCCATTGGTGAGGTTTCTGATTATCTTATATAAATTAGAAGGATGATCTGAATATCACATGTCAAAATTGCCACATTGTAGGAAGTCACATGATACGGCTTATATATCTTTTCTATTTCACAGAAAGTCAAAGTCTCAGAGTTAGAACAGAAAGCTTCTGTTGTACAAACAAAAATTGTGGAGTTGCAGCGGAGTCCCTTTGCCAGGAGTAAACAAGATGACACCTTGGATAAGTTGTAAGTCACAGAACTCCAGAGATAGAGTTGAATGAGAATTCCAGGACCCAGTTGTTCAAAACTAATAACGTCGTTAGTTAACCTTTTGTTAAAATTTCAAATGTTAATATCTCAAATGTCTACATTTTTTGTTGAAAATATGTGAGAAGCTTTTGCATTACATTTTTTTGCAAAACATATCTGTGTATTTAGCTAAAGTCACAAAACACTTAAGTTGAACTCTTACCGTGCTGGTTAAGGTAACTATGCTTTGAACAACTGGGCCCAGGAAAATTTCTTCAAGCTCTCCACAGAACATATGTTGTGGTCACTAATAATGAGATGCTTCAATATGTGTTTTTTGAGGTGATTTCCATAATTATCTTCAAATATCCTGAGCTCTGTTTGTTAGTGATGCAAAAAAAAAATCACCAGTAGATGCAAATCAGTTCCCCCAAATCTGTTCAGATATTCTCAGCTATATTCCTTATTCGGTCCATATTCTCTCTCTCTTTTCTCTCTCTCTCTCTCTCTCTCTCTCTCTCTCTCTCTCTCTCTCTCTCTCTGTCTGATTGGAAATCTTGGTGTTAAGTATACCATAATGAACTTCTTATTCCATTCAGAGGGTGCATTTAGTTGATATTTTTAGCAAAGGAAAGGCCTGCAGTCAGCTGGTGTGGAATGAAGGTGAATACACCTCTGTTTTTCTGCCATTGGTACAAAGGGGAACAACTTTTTATCCCCCGCTGAAGGCGGAGGGATATAGTTTTCTCCATGTCCATCCGTCCGTCCTTCTGTCTGTCTGTCCGTCCTTCCGTCCGTCCGTCCGGAGCCATAACTAAGTAACCACTGGACGGAATTTCGTGAAACTTAAAATAAATATGTATCACTATAATGCCTTGATGCACGTGAAGTTTCATCAGACTGGCTTCAGTAGTGCATGAGTTGTTGCCCTTTAATGGACTTAAAATTAATAAAATGAGTCATAACTAAGTAACCAATTATCAAAACTTCATGAAACTTAAACTGAATATGTATCACCATAACACGGTTATGCACATAAAGTTTTGTCGGAAGGGCATCAGTAATGCATGAGTTATTGCCCTTTAATGGACTTAAAATTAATAAAATGAGTCATAACTAAGTAACCAATTATCAAAGCTTCATGAAACTTAAATTGAATATGTATCACCATAACACAGTTATGCACATAAAGTTTTGTCAGAAGGGCATCAGTAATGCATGAGTTATTGCCCTTTAATGGATTTAAAATTAATAAAATGAGTCATAACTAAGTAACCAATTATCAAAACTTCATAAAACTTAAACTGAATATGTATCACCATAACACAGTTATGCACATTAAGTTTTGTCAGAAGGGCATCAGTAATGCATGAGTTATTGCCCTTTAATGGACTTAAAATTAATAAAATGAGTCATAACTAAGTAACCAATTATCAAAGCTTCATGAAACTTAAACTGAATATGTATCACCATAACACAGTTATGCACATAAAGTTTTGTCAGAAGGGCATCAGTAATGCGGCGGAGGGATATAGTTTTCTCCATGTCCGTCCGTCCGTCCGTCCTTCTGTCTGTCCGTCCGTCCGTCCTTCCGTCCGTCCGTCCGGAGCCATAACAAAGTAACCACTGGACGGAATTTCGTGAAACTTAAACTAAATATGTATCACTATTATGCCTTGATGCACGTGAAGTTTCATCAGACTGGCTTCAGTAGTGCATGAGTTATTGCCCTTTAATGGACTTAAAATTAATAAAATGAGTCATAACTAAGTAACCAATTATCAAAGCTTCATGAAACTTAAATTGAATATGTATCACCATAACACGGTTATGCACATAAAGTTTTGTCAGAAGGGCATCAGTAATGCATTAGTTATTGCCCTTTAATGGATTTAAAATTAATAAAATGAGTCATAACTAAGTAACCAATTATCAAAACTTCATGAAACTTAAACTGAATATGTATCACCATAACACAGCTATGCACATAAAGTTTTGTCAGAAGGGCATCAGTAATGCATGAGTTATTGCCCTTTAATGGACTTAAAATTAATAAAATGAGTCATAACTAAGTAACCAATTATCAAAACTTCATGAAACTTAAACTGAATATGTATCACCATAACGTGGTTATGCACATAAAATTTCGTCAGAAGGGCATCAGCAGTGCATGAGTTATTGCCCTTGAATCAATTTAAGGTTGACAAATTCAGCCATATCTAAGTAATCAATGAATAGAATTCTATGAAACTTATACTAAATATGTATCACCATATCACATTGGTGCATTTTTTTTGTTTTGTCAGAATTGCTTCAGTAAGCAATGAGTTATTGCCCTTGAATTGGTTAAAAATCAACAAATTGAGTCTGAACTAAGTAACCAATGAATGGAATTTCATGAAACTTAAACAGAGCTCTAGATAAGAGGTGTATTTGATGATAATTGAGGGATAATTTCCTTTATTTCTCTTTGAAACTATATGCTGCGACCCCTCAGCTGAACCGTCTCATCGAGACGGTTCAGATGAGGGGTCACAACATATGTTTTCATGCAGAATTAACAAAAATTATCCCTAATTATCACTAAATACTCCCTCTTATCTAAAGCTCTGTTAAAATAATTATGTATTGTCATGACACAGTAGGGCACATTAAGTTTTGTCAAAAGCGTCCAGTAGCTCATGATTTTTAATGCCTTTGAATGGATTTAAAGTCCACAAATTAGCCATAACTAAGGTATCTGTGAACAAAATATCTTGAAACTGAATTAAAAATGTATCGTCATAGTGCATTGATGCTGAGACAAGTGTTTAAGAACAGATTCAGCTTATGCCTCAAAATCCCAAAAGTTATTGTCTTTGATTTTGTTTACAATCCACAAGTTCAGCCATAACTAAGTAACCAGTGAACGAAATTTTATGTAACTTTAAATAAACCATAAAGAAATCAGAGCCATTTCGGCGGGGGATATAAATTCACTGAATTTGCTTGTATGACTTCTTGTTTGCTTCCTTAGATATAGGACCAGCTCTTCAAGGAAAGATTTTACTCCTAGAGGGATAGGATTCTTATCTTTAAGAGTTGATCCCATCTAGAAAAGAGGCAAAATGTAAATGGCAGAGGTGTTCTCCCAAATTTATATGAGCTGCATCACGACAAAACCAACAATGTAGTTGTGCGCCCAGCGAAGACTCAGATCACCCTGGGCATCCACCCAGTTTGATCAGACTTTGTAGTGAAGGATCTAAGCTACCTCCATGTGGACAGCAAAGATTCTGATCAGACTGGGCGGATGCCCAGGCTGATCTGAGTCTGTGCTGGGCACACAACCACTTTGTTGGTTTTGTCATGTCATGGCTCATATCCTTATGTCTTAACTATCACATGATGGATAGTTGAATCTATAAAAGGTAAAGGTCTCCCATAGCCTAATAGCTGTAGGGGCCGTGGGGGTTAGAGACCCACTGTATCTTGGGCACAGCTGATGAAAGGCGGAGCCCATCTCTCTCCTTTCATTGCCTTATCCTTCCCTGATTAGAAAAAGGTACCCATTTACTGCTGGGTTGACAGAGAGAGTTTTCCAGTCGTCAGATGGCGACGATGAGCCGCGAACTCACGACCTTTAGGCGACTTTCTGTGCCATAACCTAGTCATTCTAACCACTCAACCATGGCGCCTCTCCTCTTGAATCTGTAATACTAGATATATAGCATATTTTCCATTTTGGGTACTCTTTTATGGTATTGTTTTTTTTGCAGCTCTAAAGAAGCCAGAGATGCCTATTCAGAATTCAGAGCCTCAGTTAGAGGTAACGATCATAAGTGAGCTGAAACACGAGAAAATCAACAAAGTGGCATGTCTGCCCAGGGAAGACTGAGATCAGCCTGGGCAACTGCCAAGGTCTGATCAGTCTTCCCTGTGTGCTTTAGGGATAGCTAAGGGTATAAGGTATCTCCATAATATTATGGACAGCAAAGACTCTGATCAGACGGGGCAGCTGCCCGGGCTGATCTGAGACTTTGCTGGGTGCACATGCCATTTTGTTGGTATCATCATGTCGCTGCTCATTTGTGTGTGAACAGCAAAGACTTAGATCAGCATGTACATATGTGCAGTCAGATCTGCTTATAGTGAACAGTGAAACCGGATGAAAACATGCAGATGCATGCTGATCCATGCAGGCTTATTTAAAGCCTTACTGTTTTCTATATGTTCCTTGTTCTTGAGACATGAAATGAAATATTTGAGGTTGTGGTTATTTGGGGATATTTTAAGAATACCTGTAATTTACTTAACATTGAAAATATATGTTTTGAGTACTCATTAAAACTGGTTTGGCAAAGCAATTCTGAGGAATATCCATAGTATACAGTAATTGCATCAGTTTTACTGTGAATCAATGTTTGAGATTTAAGCTGTCAACTTAAATACCTTTGAACATGATGTATTTTACAGGAATGATAGGAAAACAAAACAAATCCGCTGCGAAACTGTGAGTTTCTGTCCCCACACACATAGATGCCATAACAGTATGCTTTTATGGAGATATATGGCAAATTATTTCCAAATAATCCTTGTAACCACTTGTCATATGGAGCTGCTTCTCAGTTCAAGTTATGCAGACACTAGTTGTGCAGACACTTGAAAGTGGTGTATAATACCAGACTTCAGTTTCTTGACCTGTAAGATATTTTCTGACAAGCCATGTACTGCCGGACATCTTGTGTACTCTTATTGTGAACATGTACACTTTCAGGGGAAGCGACTGAGCCATTTTCATTTTTGCCTCCCCTCTCAATGGGGATCAACTCTTTAAAGGAAAGAATTTGATCCTTTAGGAGCAAATTCTTTCCATTAAGAGTTGGCCCCTTCTTGGCAGTGTTCCATCATCCATGGAAGTAAATAGGAAGTTACAAAAGTTTTCCTCCGGTGAAAAAATTGCGGAAAAATGTGGTGGTATACCAATTCACCTGTACATAATTAAAGATTTATTTCCTTTAGATAACAAGGAAGCATTGCGGGACCAGAAACCAATGGTTACCATCATAGTAAAATGCATTCTACACAGGGATAAGAAGCTTGCAGATTTATTTGCTCATTTAAGGTAAATACGATATCGTCCTACATATTCAGACAGGGTTGCTTGCAAAAGAAGTGTAGACCCAGATGGGTTGCTAGAAAAAACAAACAAACAAAGAAAACAGTGAAGACCATGTACAGACTGCTTCAAAAGAGGCACGATGATTTTAATCTGCACTGTTAATACCTGACATCTATTTTCATAGATATGTTGCTGAAAAGTAAAATCAGCCTCTTCAGGTTTTCAGTGGTTAAAATACCCCAGAATTTTGAGTAATTATTGCAGCCAAGTGTCAGTGAAATAGGATATTGTTATTATCTGCCAAGCTAAAGTCCATTCAGAGACAATACCTTGGGCCGTATTCATAAAAAGACTTAAGTGGTTGCTACGCTGTTGCTAGGGCTAAATTTCTTTGAAGGAGATTCCCTACAACTTTGAAATTTGCCCTGGAGGAACAGTCTTACAAAGATTGTTCCTCCAGAGCAAATTTCATAGTTGTAGGGAATCTCCTTTATAGATATTTAGCCTTAGCACCGCATAGCAACCACTTAAGTGGCTTTATGAATACAGCCCCTTGTTTAACCCATTTATGCCTAGTGGACTCGTCATTCTGACAGTTTGATTTGCAGTGTGTTGGATGCCTTTTTTGATAGGTTTACTATTTAATGCCCCCTGAAGCTCATTTATAAAAGTGATGCTGGTAGAGGAAATAAAGAATAATTGAAATGTAATATTTGGTATTCCTGATCTGTGACTTTCTATTATATATATATTTTTTTCTAGAAATGCCTGTGTTTGGTGCAAATACTGCGTAACCCTGATCACACTTTCAATTTTGCAGTGTATTTTATGGGTCTACACAGTTTACCAAGACCCTATTTATGAGGAATTAAGCATTAATGGGTTAACAGAGTAAGGCACTAACTGTCAATGCATGGAAATTTTCCTGGATAAAACCTCTAGAACAGGGTCACTCTGAGTGTCAAAGTTCTCGTCCTGAAGCATTCACTGTGTTAATATTGACATAGGTTTCATTCTCATAGATCAATTCATGACATTGATTTAGTATTTCCTATAATTTTTCACAAATTGTTTGCAGAGAAGTTTTCAGTAATAATATTAATCAACTTCGAAGTAAAAGAGTGGTGTTGATCAAGGTTATTCTACAGTTAACCCTTTAAAAGCGGCAAAAAAGCAGATGACAAAATTTACGTCTGCAAAATTTCAAAAAGTGTTCATCTAAGCTGTATCATATTGAGAATTCAAAGACTAGAGGACAAACAGTGTGGATCCAGATGAGGTGGCTCATTATGAGCCACCTCATCTGTATCTGCACTGTTTGCACATTCAACTATTTTATTTATTTATTTTTTTCAACAACAGTTTTTTAAACTACTTTTCAGTAAAATATGTAGTTGCAAGAAGGATATAGATGAGTTGTTGCCACAGATAGAGAAATGTGTTCAGGATATAAATACAAATTCAGAGAAACTCATTAGCTACCAGAAACAACGGCAGACGTCAGTGTGGCGTCTGCTTGAAGTTGCTGTAAGTAAATAGTTCCTGTTTTCTTTTCATATTGTGAATTTGAAATATTGTCAAATGTTTAATTTTCAAAAGACCATTATAAAATGGTTGACATATATCATGCAAAGAACAATAATGAAAAAAATATTTGCTGTAACTAATATGCTTCCATTAAAAAGAAAATGAATGGCTATGGCAATAATCAAAACTCTGCTCAAGCTTCAGGAAAGATAATCCATGAACAGAGGTATTATTCTGCCTCATTCGAGACTACTCTTATGTTCCTTGGGAGAGCAAATTCTTTTCTTTAGGAGTAACTCCCAACCTTCAAGTGATTCCCAGAGCTCTAGATAAGAAGGAGTACTGAGTGATAATTAGGGATAATTTTTGTTAATTATGCATAAAATCATATGTTGTGACCCCTCATCTGAACCGTCTCGATGAGACGGTTCAGATGAGGGGTCACAATATATGGTTTTGATGAGAAATAAGAAAAATTATCCTTAATTATCTTCAAATACTCCCTCTTATCTAGAGCTCTGATTCCTATAGCACTACTTAAGTCAAGAGTATATGACTTTAGAATCTGTATAAGGGTATGGAAAAGTGGAGAAAAAAAATTCAGGGAAAGGTCAGGGAATGTTGAAATAGAGAGGATGAGTAGCAATACTGCTGCTATATTCAGAGACAACATTACTACTTTCTATGGCCTGTTAGACAAAGAAGAAAATCAGTGATGTGCTAATGAACAGTAAAACGTGATGCCCAATAATATTGAAAAGCTAAAAACGCATAGCACCTGTTTGTGAAAGCAGCAGTGGAGTGTGATATTGAGATTATAGTCATAAACGGATACTGCAAACCACTTATGTTTGGAGGTTACTGAATTTTGGCGATGTTGGTAAGCTAAGATATAAGTCTGCCAAATTTTAATTTTCAATACATTTACGTACCCACAGCATAACAGAGGCTCTGATAAAAATGGGAACCTGATGAGTATTTGAGATATTTTCTTTACTGTTCCATGAAAATTTACATTGTGCCATCTGATTAGAATCACCTCATTGAGGTGATATACTTTAATAGAAAAGTAAGAAAAATTCATATTTACATCAAATTTTCTTTACAATCTGAAGCCATGGTATATAGTGAATGCTAAAATCAAAATGCGCCAAAATGTTGTTTTCAATAAACTGTGAAATATTGATACAGCAGATATAGAGTAGTCACATTCAGATGCCCCCCATCACCCCCCACCCCCATCGTCCTCCCTAGATGAAAGTGAGCCATGAATTATGATGCTATGGTATGGAATGGTGGAAAATTCTTTGATGATTAGATAGTCATAGCCAGGGAAGGAGTAGAATTTTCCAGCCCTGCAGATGCTTAGAAATTAATGTAAATGCCAAAAGGAACCAAAAATTTGTGAAGTCATTGAACCATAAAATGTTGGTCAAAGTTTATGTAATCATTGAACCATAAAATATTGGGTCAAAGTTTGTGTAATCATTGAACCATAAAATATTGGTCAAAGTTTATGTAGTCATTGAACCATAAAATATTGGTCAAAGTTTATGTAATCATTGAACCATAAAATATTGGTCAAAGTTTATGTAGTCATTGAACCATAAAATATTGGTCAAAGTTTCTGTAGTCATTGAACCATAAAATATTGGTCAAAGTTTATGTAATCATTGAACCATAAAATATTGGTCAAAGTTTATGTAATCATTGAACCATAAAATATTGGTCAAAGTTTATGTAGTCATTGAACCATAAAATATTGGTCAAAGTTTCTGTAGTCATTGAACCATAAAATATTGGTCAAAGTTTATGTAATCATTGAACCATAAAATATTGGTCAAAGTTTATGTAGTCATTGAACTATAAAGTATTGGTCAAAGTTTCTGTAGTCATTGAACCATAAAATATTGGTCAAAGTTTCTGTAGTCATTGAACTATAAAGTATTGGTCAAAGTTTCTGTAGTCATTGAACTATAAAGTATTGGTCAAAGTTTATGTAGTCATTGAACCATAAAGTATTGGTCAAAGTTTCTGTAGTCATTGAACCATAAAGTATTGGTCAAAGTTTCTGTAGTCATTGAACTATAAAGTATTGGTCAAAGTTTATGTAGTCATTGAACTATAAAGCATTGGTCAAAGTTTATGTAGTCATTGAACTATAAAATATTGTGAAGAGAATCCGTGTAGGGATAAGAAACCTTATATACTCTGAAAAGTCACTCTTTATTTATGACGTTTCGGCATACTGCCTTTATCAAAATTATGAAATTTGTACAAGACTACGTTTTGAGGGTTTACATTCCTCTCAGCATTCAAACATGGAATCACGGATGTCTTTGTCAATCTTTCCCTTTGATGTTGGGGATAGGGTTTGGGATCTGATTCAGTCAGTTCCTGAAGTGTAGTTACTCTTTAAATTAAAATTTACTGACTCTGTCAAATTGAACAATTCAATAAATATCATTTTCTCTTTCAGTTGCACCAAAACAAACAATCTCAGGTGCAGACGCCGAATCGCGCTGCTCTACATGTTGATACCACACTTGTTTGTCGTCAAGAATCTAAGGCCAGCAACGGGAACGGCAATGGGACCGCCACAATCTTCCAGTCTAGTCCAAATTTAGAATCATTGAAAGTCATGGAAGATTCTAAAACTACAAATAAAAAGTAAGTCACAGTGTAAATTGAGAGTTAGGACTTGAGGAGGATGGATACACCTCTGAGTACACCTCTGAGTTTCACGAAGGGAAGCAACTTTTGTGACTTTCTGTTTGCTTCCCTATAGGATTAAGCCCTTCCAAAAGGGGGTCTACTCTTGCAAAAATGAATTTGCTCCAAGAAGCAAATTCTTTTTATGCCCCTGTGACGATAGTCAGGGGGCATTAAGATTTGCTCCTGTCTGTCTGTCAGTCTGTCCGTCTCACTTTATGGTATAGAGTTTGTGTAATCTAATCCTCCCACAGTTTTTGATGGATTTCTTTTAAACTTTGTAAACATGTAGTGGACATATTGAAGATGTGCATGTGGCTTTTAGATAGACCTAGAATTTATTTTGACAGAATTACGACCTATTGAACTTAGTCATTTTAGGCAATTTTTGGCATTGTAGGGTATGGAGTTTGTGTAATCAACTCCTCCTACATTTGTAATGGATGGTTTTAACACTTTGCATACACATTGTAGACATAATGAAGATGTGCATATGGGATTTTGTTGGAGCTAGAATTAATTTTGACAGAACTACGGCCTTTTGAACTTAGTCATTTTAGGCAAATGTTTGCATTGTAGGTTGTGGTGTTTGTGTAATCAACTCCTCTCATGATTTTAAATGGCTCTTTTTCAAACCTTGCATGCATGTTGTAGACATAATGAAGATGTGCATGTGGGTTTTTGTTGGAGCTCAAATTAATTTTGACAGAAATATGGCCTATTGAACTTAAGTCATTTTAGGCAAATGTTTGCATTGTAGGGTAAGTACTTTGTGTAATCAGCTCCTCCCACAATTTTCAGAGGCTGTTTTTCAGGCATTGTATACTTGTTTTGAACATAATGAAGATGTGCATATGGGTTTTTAGTGGAGAAAAATTTAAGTTTGATGGAATTATGACCTTTTAAACTTAATCATTTTCGGCAGCATTTTTGCACTTTTGGGTATGAAGTTTGTGTAGTGTTTTCAATGGATTCTCTTTGTAGATAGTGTTTGTGTTTAAAAGGTGCTTTAGGGATGTACACATGTCCTGCGACAGGCACTGCACGGGGGCATCATTAGTGTCTTACAGACCCAAATTTCTAGTTCTTGAAGAGTTGACCCCTATTGCAAGGGAGGCAAAAATGTAAATGGTAGAGTTGCTTCCCCTGAAAGTCACCATTCACCTATGGGGAAAAATGCCTTCTTCCATATGTGGGCAGGAAAGACTCAGATCAGATGTACAGTCTCATTAGAGTCTTCCCTGTCCTCAGCAACAATCCAACAATCAAAGGGATATGAGGAACACCAAAGATTCTGAACAGATTGAACAGATGCACCCACTGATTAATCTTCTGTATTTGCACATACTGCAAGGTTCCTTTTTTAAAGATTGTCTCCCTAGTTTACTTCATGTTTTCAGAAACAAATATTTTAACAAAAATTCGTTAGACAATATGTAATAGTCTCATAATTAACCGTACAAGTTTTGAGAAAATGCATGCTTATTCGATAAATGTGAAATGAAAAATAATCGTCAAATTAAAATGCAAATTACCTATTTCCTCACGGCCTGTAAGAATATCGATTTTGACCACGTGTGTTAATTTGTGATCATGTACAGGTATTTTTCTTATTCGTACACGTGCTTGTGACATATGAATAAATTATTTTTGTCCAATAATGCGATTTCAACCGCGGTCCGCGACTGTATAAAGATTTTTCTTATTTTTCTTTTAAAGTCACTTTTATCAAATATTATTATCTAAACTCTGTTCCAAATGTATAGTTAGACCATGTCGGAGGTATTGCATGAAATATTTCATCAAATCATTTTTGTTATTATGATAAAGGGAGTAAATCTTTAAAGGTAGGTTCCTGGACTAGCGATAACAATTATGTCCACAAAATAATTTCGTCTTTTTCTGAGCAGTATTGAATTCTCATATTTTTCTGAATTTGTTGCTACTGAGAAACTCGTCAGATGTTGAAGAAATTAGTCGTTTTCCCTTTTGGTTTATTTTCTTTTGTTGGAATTTCAGTTCTAAAAATAATTATGTTTATTATGTCTATAAGTGGGCGATTTTTGATGCCATTCTCCAAAGGTCAGTTTTCCCTTTCCGTGAGTTCTCCTAGAGGTCCTGGCATGGCAGATGGGTTAAAACTATCCCAAAATGCAATGCAGCATGACGTCAGCCACGTTATCTATTTTTGGCGCGAACTAAAAATAGCGCTAACTAGTGTGCGAAGCAGAGTTAGGAAATCCCTTGCAAAACAACTTTTCTAATATATTTTGATTTACACTTTTTAGTGAAACTTATTCATTCCCTTTTATAAGTGCTTTCCAACAACTTGGATGAACGATCATCAAAATTATGATGCATTCCAAAGTACAGGAACCTACCTTTAAGTCTCCTGTGATAGAAGAAATTTAGACGTAGGTATAGCAGCAAAAAGTTTGTATTTTTAGCTGTGACAGGACAAAACCAACAAAGTGGCATGTGCATCAAGCGAGGACTTAGATCAGCCTGGGCATCTGCCCAGTTTGATCCGTCTTGGCTGTCAGCATGGATCTAGCTTAGACCCTTAACTACCCTTTAAGGGCATAGCAAAGACTCTGATCAGACTGGGCGGATTCAGACTGGGCCGATGCCCAGGCTAATCAGAGTCTTCCATGAGCGCACATGCCACTTCTTTGGTTTTGCCTTGTCAAGACTGAAATTTTTTTTGGGATGGCCAAGATGCAATTGGGAGAGCATTCTGTACACTGACATGTTTTGTAACAGGAGGCAGCTGTAAGAAAAAAAGTGATGTAGACATATCACTTGCTGTCTGCACTCGTGATACTATACAGTGAATTATCACTCAACATTTTACTGCTAGAGCTGATCTGTTTCTTAGTTGAAAAGAAGTGTTATAATTATATGTTTTAATGCCTTTGCAGGTTTGAAGAAACTTTAAGCAGCTTAATACAAGAACAAGAAGAATTTGCATCCCTCATATCTGAAGTATGACAGTTGATATCCAGCAAAGTCTGACACAAAGGGGAGTTATTATTCCTAGACACAAGGGACAGCACTCCATTGTGATAAACCATCTTTGAGCATATCTGTGATATGGAAAAAATATGCATTACAGTATATTAGGAGTTGGAGTTTTATATAATATATATTATATAATATATAAATTCAATCATGAATTCCATAAATTACAATGGAGGAGAAGTTAACAGCCAAAAAAGGTATAACTGCATATTCTACTACAAAAAAGCCATTGACGATTATGTGGACGTTGTTTTATAACAGCATTTTGGCCTCTTGAAGTCTTTCTGATTTGTTTTTGGCCAGTTTTTATGGCAGGCACGGGAGGAATGGTGATATTCAAATGTTAAGGTGAACGGATACACCCCTGTTCTGCCTGTTTTACAAAGGGAATACACTTTTCTGAGTTCCTGTTTGCTTCCTTGTATGATGAAGCCCATCCAACATGGGGCTTCTGTAGGTGTATGGGTACACCTCCATATTTTTCTGCCATTGTTTCAAAGATAAACATCTTTCATGACTTTCTGCTTGCTTAACTGATTGTCTGAATGTCCTAGACCTTTCAAAATGGGGTCTACTCCTAAAGGAAAGAACTGCTCCCAGAGGAGCATATTCTGCCCTTTAAGAATTCACCCCTACTGAGTGAGAGGCAAAAATGAAAATGGCAGCCCTTTAAGAATTCACCCCTACTGAGTGGGAGGCAAAAATGAAAATGGCAGTGTCTTCCCATAAAAGTATACTCATTCACCTTAGAGCAAACAATTTGCTCCATATGGGAGCAAGCTTTTTGGCTTTAACCCTTTTTAGAATAGAAACCTATCCAAACAGTGAAGAACCAGTTCAGACCCAGTTCATATGCATTAGGATCAAGTCGGGTAACTTCGGACAGCGGGTAAATTCGGACATACCATTGCAAACAGTGAAAATCCAGATGAGACGTCTCATCAGGATTTTCACTGTTTGCCCAGATAATTTTGTTTTAAATCCAAACAACTGACATATAAAGGAAACAATGTGACTGTCACTGTCCGAATTTACCCGCTGTCCAAATTTACCTGACTTTACCCTAATATTGGTCTACACTGTTTGCTTACTGGAATTACAGTGCAAAATACAAAAGTGAAAACATTCACCATAAACACCTATAACTAGAAATGGACTCATCCAAATGATAGGGATGGACAAGTCCACTGGTAAAAAAAAGCACTTTTGTTTGAATATAAGAGGAGCCCCGGTAGCTCAGTGTGTTAAACGTTTACCTGCTATGTTAGCAGTCCAGGTTGGAGTCCTGCTACAAGCCAAATTCTTTCCAACCATAAACAGGGTTCCATTTCACACAGCCTTTGATCATGCTTCCTTCAGCTTGATATGACTGAAATACTGTTGAAAGGATCATAAAGCTGCAAGTCCATTTGGATATAATAGCAAGTTCAACATGGAACTCAATTTGATTCATAATGCAGACAGTCATTCAAAAGGGAAATTAAAGTGTTTTAAAGCAGTTAATATGTAGTTAGAGTGTCTTTTAAAAAGTATTTTTATATTGTATACATATTACAGACAGATGTAAAGGAACTATTGTATAGAATCATGTGAAAAGAAGTAATGAGAGAGTATGCCATATATGAGCAGCGACACGAAAAAACCTACAAAGTGGCATGTGTGCCAAGCGAACTCATATCAGCCAGGGCATCCACCCAGTCCAGTCAGTCTTTGCTGCCCACATGGAGCTAGCTTGGAACCTCAGCTATCCTTTATTTGCATCGAAAAGACTTTGATCAGTCTGGGCAAATGCCCAGGCTGATCTGAGTCTTTTCTGGGCGCATATGCCACTTTGATGGTTTTGTGGTGTCGTGGCTCATAAAGTGGTGATATGCCATAGAGTATGATTATATTACATTTCTGATCCAAACATATGAAGAACCTGTTTCGGTGTATGGTTACACCGCCATGTTTTTCCACCATTTTTACAAAATGAAATTTTGTGTGATCTCCATTTTTCCACCAATTTTACAAAATGAAGTTTTGTGTGATCTCCATTTTTCCACCATTTTTACAAAATGAAGTTTTGTGTGATCTCCATTTTTCCACCATTTTCATGAAATGAAGTTTTGTGTGCCATTTTGCTTCCCTTGATGATAAAAACTTTTCAAAAATATTTTCCTATAGGAATAAATTATTCTTTAAGAATTAACAACTCCTCCCCCATCCATTGGGAAGAAAAAGGGATTTACTCTTAAAGGAAAGAATTTGCTCGTAGATTACCGGTAATCCCTCCTCTGAGGGCAGTTTCTGTAAAAGGATATGAACTTTTGTGTTTCTGAATATGAGAAAGAAGGTAAATTGAGCCACAACATGTGCCCCCATTGAAAACTCGGATCAGCCTGAGCATCCGTCCAGTCTGAACAGGCTTCCCTGTCTACATGGAGCTAGCTTAGACCCTTAGCTAACCTTTAAGTGCATAGGGAAGACTCTGATCAGACTGGGCTGCTGCCCTGGCTGATCTGAGTCTTCGCTGGGCGCACAAGCCTGTGTTCTTGTGTCTTGGCTCAGTTTTCTTTGTAAGAGTGTTTGCCCTTTGACCTGTATCTGAACACCTCATGGCGAATGTTTAGTTGTTAGGGTACACTTTGCTGGAAAACAACTCTCTTTTCCCTTCCTTCTGGGCCAAGTTGTTCAAAGCATCGTTAGCTTAACCCATTCCATTCGGGATACCCCTTTAGGGGTATTTGGGCAAACAGTTTGGATCCAGTTCAGGCACCCCGCAAATGTGGGGCCTGATATGAGATCCAAATTGTTTGCTGCCTAGACATCATTTCTACAAGAGTTAGTTAGACCAATATTGTCAAAATATTCTTGATTTTTGATGCAGACGACAATTTCAGCAGACAACAAAAAAATACCCAGAATGCAATGGGTTAACAAAGTTGTTAGTTGAGGATGTTAAGTTTTACAGACTCACAAAATCAATTGCAGTTGTTTTTTGCTGAAAAGTTGTGAGAAGCTTTCTTACATTTTTTCGGCAAAAAATGACAGCATTTTTGCGTACAATATCTTTGAAAAGTTAACATCATGTTAACTAATGACTGGACCCTTGGTGTCAACTCTTTAGCGGTAGACTCTATTAGAAGTGGACCCCAATTTAGAAGGGAAGCAAACAGGAAGTCACAGAAATTGTTTCCTGTAGACAAAGTAAAAATAACGAAAAAGCATGGCGGTCTATCTTATAATTGACACACAAAGGACTTTTTATTATATTTCCGTTCAGATAAGGTTTATTTTGAAATGCTTAAATTTATTTGTTCCTGCATATATGCCATATCTAGAAATTTTAGGGTAAGGTAAGCCTTTTATGTTCAAAAACTATTTTGCTTTTGCTTCAAACAAATAATCAGCAAATACATGTTAATCTATAAATTTTTACTGCTGTGTTCTCAAGCAAATAGTAACTTTTTCTTTGCTGGTGTTTTTAGCTCACCTGAGCTGAAGGCTCACAAGGTGAGCTTATAGTATGGGCTTGGTCCGTCGTCCGTCCACACTTTTAAGTATTAATATCTGCTAAAGTAGCTGGCCAATCTTGATCAAATTTTATATGTAGCATGGTTGGGGTGGGGGATTGATTGCATATAGTTTTGGGACAGATTGGTTTAAAACTGTGGTTACTATGGCAACAAAAAGGTCCCATAGACTTATAATGGGGAAAATGTTGTCCGGGCCCTAACTTCTTCATTTTAGATCGCAACTTCTTCAAACTTGCAGATATACAGGACAGTCAAAATATCTCGTACCAGTTCGAATTTGGGTCAGGTTGGATCATTCATTTCAGAGTTACTTGCCCTTGAGCGATAAAATATTTTCCCATAGACTTATAATGGAGAAAATGTTGTCCGGGCCCTAGCTTCTTCATTTTTGGTCACAACTTCTTCAAACTTGCAGGTATCCAGGACAGTCAAAACATCTCGGACCAGTTCGAATTTGGGCCAGGTTGGATCATTCTTTTTAGAGTTACTTGCCCTTGAGCGATAAATATTTTCCCATAGACTTTTAATCGGGAAAATGTTGTCCTGGCCCTAGCTTCTTCATTTTTGGTCGCAACTTCTTCAAACTTGCAGGTATCCAAGACAGTCAAAACATCTCGGACCAGTTCGAATTTGGGCCAGGTTGGATCATTCTTTTGAGAGTTACTTGCCCTTGAGCGATAAAATATTTTCCCATAGACTTATAATGGGGAAAATGTTGTCCGGTCATCATTCTAGTGCCTTCATTTATGGAATGATTTAAATTGTACTTCACACAAGTGATGAGTATGACAATATCTTGGACATGAAGGCGTTTCAGTGTTTGTGGGTCAAGGTGAAGGACACAGTGGCTATTTTAAGAAAAACTTCGCCATCGCTGTAGCGCCTTCAGTTTGTGGACTGAATTCAAATGGATATCACACAAGTGATTAGTATGACAATATCTTGGACAAGTTGGCATTTCAGCGTTCTTATGTTAAGGTCAAGGTCACAGTGGCTGTTTTTAGAAAAACTTTGTCATCGCTCTAGAGCCTTCATTTATGGACCCAGTTTGATTAAAACTTCACACAAATGTTTAGTATGACAATATCTTGAACAAGCTCGCGTTTCAGCGTCCTAAGGTCAGTCAAGGTCATAGTGGCTATTTATAGAAAACTTTGTCATCGCGCTAGCGCTTTCATTTATGGACCAATTTCGATTTAACTTCACACAAGTGATAAGTATGGCAATATCTTGGACAAGTTTGCGTTTCAGCATTCTTGGGTCAAGGTCAAAGACACAGTGGGTATTTTTAGAAAAACTTTGTCTCGAGCCTTCATTTATGGACCGATTTTGATTTAACTTCACACAGATGTTTAGTAGGACAATATCTTGTACAAGTTTGCGTTTCAGCATTCTAAGGTCAAGGTCACAGTTGCTGTTTTTAGCTCACCTGAGCCGAAGGCTCACAAGGTGAGCTTATAGTAAAGGCTTGGTCCGTCGTACGTCCACAGTTTTTAGCTCACCTGGCCCGAAGGGCCATAGTGAGCTATTGTCATACCAATGCGTCCGGCGTGCGTTGTGCGTCGTCACGGAATGTGTCCGTCAACACCTAAAAACAAATATTCAAACATCTTCTTCTGTAAAACTACTGGTCCCATGGTTCTCAAATTTCACATGGAGCATGACCTGACTCCAGGGTCTCAGAATTTTAAAATTGGGTCAGGTTGAAAATCCAAGATGGCCGCCGTTACTAAAAATAGCAAAAACAACAAAATAAACTTCTTCTCCAGAACCACTGGGTATATTTGTCTGAATTTTGGCATGGAACATCAATGAAACCTTGGTATTCAAAATTGTAAAAATGAAGAAAATCTGTAGCGGAGTTTTGTCACAGTGACCTACTTTCTGTTTACGAGTGTAATTTTGCTCAAATGCCAATGTCAAAAAACGACATATTCAAATGACTTCAAACAACTTCTTCTCTAAAACCACTGCACCCATGGGTTTCAAATTTCACATGGAGCATGACCAGACTGCAGGGTTTCAAAATTGTAAAATTGGGTCAGGTCAAGAATCCAAGATGGCCGCCGTTACTAAAAATAACAAAAACAACAAAATCAACTTCTTCTCCAGAACAATTCGGTATATTTGGTCGAAAGTTTGCGTGGAACATTAATGGGACCTTGGGATTATAAATTGTAAAAATGAAAAAAATCTATAGCGGAATTAGGTCACAGTGACCTACTTAGCGGTTACAAGACCGATTTTGCCCAAATGTCAGTATCTCAAGAAAACGCAATCGATTGTGGTCAGATTTGGTCAGCAATGGTCCTTAAAAGGAATTATTTCAATTTTGTGCCAGTTGACTATCCAAGATGGCCACCATGGGGGCCGTTACTAAAAATAGCACAAACATAAAAATGACAATTACTCAAGAACGCTTGAATGGAATTGGACCAATTTTGTGTCAGAATGTTCCTTGCATGAAGCCATCTCGATTAATTACAATTTGGCTTTCCAAGATGGCCGACATCTGCCGTTACTAAAAATAGCACAATCATAAAAATGACAATTACTCAAGAACCCTTGAATGGAATTTGACCAATTTTGTGTCAGAATGTTCCTTGCATGAAGCCATTTCGATTAATTGCAATTTGGCTTCCAAGATGGCCGACATCTGCCGTTACTAAAAATAGCACAAACATAAAATGACAATTACTCAAGAACCCTTGAATGGAATTGGACCAATTTTGTGTCAGAATGTTCCTTACATGAAGCTATTCCGATTAATTGCAATTTGGCATTCCAAGATGGCCACCACCTGCCGTTACTAAAAATAGCACAAAACATGAAAATGACAATATCTCAGTAACCGTTGAATAGATTTTGATGAAATTTGTGTCAAAATGATTTTTGCATTGAGATGTTTCAAAAGTAACTAAATTTAGACAAGTCATAATGGCCTTTGTTACTAAAAATAGAAAAAATGTGAAAATAAGAAAATCTCAGTGGAATTGGACTAATTTTCTGTCAGAATGATCATTTCAATAAGCTTTTTCGATTTTCTGCATTTTGGCATTCCAAGATGGCCGCCATCTGCCGTTACTAAAAATAGCAAAAAACATGAAAATGACAACATCTCATTAACCGCTGAAGCGATTGAGACGAAAATTGTGTCAAAATGATTCTTGCTTTGATTTGTTTCACAAATTAACAAATATTGACCCGTCAAGTTGGCCTCTGTTACTTAAAATAGCAAAATTTGAAAATTAGAAAATTACAATGGAACTGGACCAATTTTGTGTCAAAATGGTCCTTGCTTGAAAGCTTTTCAATTTTTTGCATTTGAGCATTCTAAGATGGCCGCCATCTGCCGTTACTAAAAATAGCACAAAACATGAAACTGACAATATCTCAGTAACCCCTGAATGGATTTTGATGAAATTTGTGGCAAAATGATTCTTGCCTTGAGGTGTTTCAAAAGTAAATATATAAAGACCAGACAAGTTGGCCTCTGTTACTAAAAGTAGCAAAATGTGAAATTGAGAAAATCTCTGGAATTGGACCAATTTTGTATCAGAATGGGGACCATTCGGATACAAAAGCCAGGTGAGCGATATCAGGCCCATTTGGGCCTCTTGTAAGCATTAATATTTGCTAAAGTAGCTTGCCAATCTTGATCAAATTTTCTATGTAGCATTGTTGGGGTGGGGATTGATTTAAAACTGTGGCTACCATGGCAACAAAAAAGTCCCATAGATTTATAATGGGGAAAATGTTGTGCGGGCCATAGCACCTTTAGTTTTGACTGCAACTTCTTCAAACTTGCAGTATCTAGGACAGCCATAAAATATCGGACCAGTTCAAATTAGGGCCAGGTTGAATGATTCTTGTCTTTTTCATTTTCCACCCTGAGGGTCACAGGTATGATACCACCTATGTGTTCAATTTGCCTTAGAGTAACTTACCCTAGAGTACTGAGGCTGAATGGACTCAGGTGAGCTACAGGACCAATGGTCCTCTTGTTTTCTATCCCGCCACATGTTAGTGGTTGGGTATTAAATTTTCATGTTGACCGTTTGTGTCTTGTCTATCTGTCCATCCATCCAGCATCTGTACGTAGGCCACAATTCGTTTCTATTCGATAACTTAAGTATTTATAAACGGATTTCATTCATTGCATACGCATTTACCAAGAATGTCTCCAATGTTAGTTTGTCACCAACTTACCTTAGGTTAACCTTTACAGCAACTAGCTTCATACATGATGAATGACATTTGATCGTGACATTGTCGTCAAGCTACTTCTTAGGTAAACAAACATCTTGATTGGTCCACGTAACCTTCGATTCATGGCGAGGGCTGTTTAATGCAATGTTTGAACATGTTGTTACTAACTTTTCTTGGACCCATAGAACACAGAAAGGGTCATAAAATAAAGTGTAAGTATAAGTATCAAAATTTGATTTTTGAGCGTTCATCGTTTTAAGAAGCCAGTGGACATAGCTAAAATTCTACAAGCAGTGGTTTGCGCTTCATTGATACTTAGCTCCGCCCACTGGCTTCATCACAGAATTAACGCTATAAAACATGTTAATTCTTTTAAAAATGAAATAGTTAAGGATTTGTTAAGTCTTCTTCAAGCCCGAGTGTATTAACGTGTTGCAGCCCGAACCGCACAGCGATGAGGGCTGTAACATGTTAATACACTCGGGCTTGGACAAATGTTGGAACACAGGAAAAGAATGTTTTATCGTCATTGTTATATACCTTCTTACAGACGCCATCTTGATTCCAGAGCTCTGCAGACGACACGAAAGCGGGCTTTAATGGTGTTTAAGCCCTGGCGCACCCGAGTTTTAATAGTGTTGAAACCCTGTGTCAGCGATTCTGTCGCATTAAAAATAGGAAACCAATGAAAATGCTGTTGATTACAACACGGCTGTTTTCTATAGTAAAGTCGCATTTGGTATGTAACAATGCTCATGTGATATCAGTGGTATTGCATGGTTATAATGTGATACAACTCTAAAAGAACAAATGGTATAAACTTCTTCTGGGTAGTTCTTTTCTTTTGTTGTAAAACTCTGGTAGTCCATTACCAACAAGACCTGTGCATAAACAGGATAGCCTGCCTGATAGCCCCTTTATCAGCATAAATAATTTCTAACCAAAATTTTAACATAAACAGGGATGCTGATCCCAACATGAGTGCAATAGCTTTTCCTGTAGTTTCATACAATTGAGATAAAAAAAAAAAACATATTCTTTTAGTAATAAGATGGAATGTTTCCTTCCAAAACAATCACAAAAATCTAGATCTGTCTTACAAGACAGATCTAGAATTTTGGGATTATTTTGGAAGAGAAAACCTATCTAAAAGCCGAATTACACAAGACTGATTTTCATTATTTGGGGTAATTTTGGAGAGAATATATTATGGCTGAATATTATATGTGTGTAATAAGCACTACTTTCATCATCCATGTCTTAAGATGTGTGAGTACAGGGGTCATATTTATAAAATGATTTAAGTGGTTGCCATGCTGTTGCTAAGGCTAAATTTCTTTGAAGGAGATTCCCTACAACTATGAGATTTGCTCTGGAGGAACTGTCTGAACTAGAAACATGGTGACTAATAGGGCCCCGCCTTTATGAAACTAAGTCATATGTGCCCAACCAGAAATAACAATACCAGCTTTCTATTATCATGTTGTTCCTTCATATTCAATATGTTGTTTGAAATTAAGCCTCCAGTAGTGTCATTAAGATATGGGCAAAATACAAATCATGATTGATCAAAACATGAGCAACAACTCTGTGAAGCAGGAAACTGATGTTACCATTCTTGCATTCTGCACACCTTAATATCATCTGATGATGCTTTATATTTGTACCAAGTTTTATAAAAATATCTTCAAAGACTTTAAAGTTATAGAGCAGACAAGATCTCCACACGTAAAATAACAAAGGGTTATAATTCTGTTAAAAATGAAGATGTAGTTATGGTTCTTTTTCTCTGCATATTGTCTGATGATGTTTATATTTGTACCAAGTCTTGTGAAAATATCTCTAACGCTTTCAGAGTTGAAATTTCTGTACTCAAAAGTACAAATGGGCACAATTCAGTAGAAAATGTCGGCAGAGTTATGGTTCTTATTTTCTGCACATCATCTCGGCTTCCTCAGACGTAACTTGGCAGCATGCCCACAAGATGTTAAAGAGTCAGCATACAAGGGACTGGTGCGTCCAGTCCTGGAGTGTGGCAGTTCAGTTTGGGACCCTCAAAGTATACTTCTTCAAGATGAACTTGAGAAGGTGCAGAAAAGGGCAGCTAGATTTGTAACGGGAAATTACACATATGAAACTGGGAGTATGACTGGCATTCTGGAGAAACTTAGGTGGGAATCCCTAAAAAAGAGAAGGAAAGACAGTAGACTCATAATGCTGTACACAGGTCTTAGGGGTGCAGCCAGTATACCCATAAATGACCTTGTTCCCCCAAGTAGGCGTACCAGGAATCATCATTCCCTGGCATTTCAAACCCCATTGGCTGGGACTGACATTTACAAGTCCAGTTTCTTCCCCCAGACTATTAGAGATTGGAATTCCCTGGAAGATTCACTTATTTCTGCTGCTGAGGGTGCAGAGGATTCAGTTACTAAGTTTACTTCTCTTACAAGGGCTAGGGACTAGCTTCCCTGATTCACAGGTCCTGGTGAATGATTGTCCTTGGACGTATCACCAGTAAACAATTCTGATTCTGATCTGATGATGCTTTACATTTGTACCAAGTCTCCTGAAAATACCTTTATCCGTGTCAGAGTTATAAAACGGACACGATTTCTGCACTCAAAATTTCAAAGGGGCATAATTCAGTAAATAAAGTAGGCACTTTGCAGGGCTACAGAAATCCGATTTTTTGTCGGTCCGGACCGATTTTGGGTTCGAAAAACCGATTCAGTTGGCATAAGGCACATTTTTTTCGGTCCGAAAAAACACGATTTGCGATGTATGATGACATAAGTACCTGGATTTTAGCCATGTGTCATATTATTAATCCAATAATCACGCACTGCTGTCAAAAGTTATCAACAGATAAACAAAGTGACGATTGTCTTGCCAAGGTGTGAAAACTGACCCAATTTTAGAAATCTTCGATAATTAGCACGTGTCACAACATTGGCCAGCGGTGAAGGTTTTCCACAACTCGCAATACACACATACACGTGCCGATGCACGGAAAAAGGCTGTGCAACGTAAGGCTACTGACTATTGTATACTTTCATAGATAGCATAAGGAAAGAATTTGACTAGCAAAAAGAAAATTTAAACCGGACATGATTATGTGCAGTCTGGTCGTTTTTTTAGCTCACCAGAGCCGAAGGCTCCGGGGGAGCTTATAGGATAGGCAGTGGTCCGTCGTCGTCGTCGTCGTCTGTCGTCGTATGTCGTCGTCGTCGTCTGTTGTCCGTCAACACTTTTAAACGACATCTCCTCTGGAACTACTAGGCCAATTGGGCCCAAATTTTATCTGTGGCATCCTTTGGCTGGGGGATTGAAAGTTTGTGTTTTTTATGAAAATTGGCCCTTTAGTTTGGTTGCTATGGCAACTTAGAGTTCCCATTGACTTATAATGGGGAAAATTGAAAAATGACATTTTCTGCCAAGCCATTGCAGATATGTTAATAAAACTTTTATAGAAATGTTCCTTTAGATGTCTTCTATCAGCTATATGTTTTTTTGGCCCACTGCTCCTTCTATTGGTTGCCATGGAAACCGAAATGCCAAAAAATTGGAAAAAATACTTAAAAAATTATCTCCTCTGAAGCCATTGGACCGATAAGGCCCAGGTTTCATCTGTGGCATCTTTGGGCTTGGGGATTGAAAGTTTGTGTTTTTTAAGATCATCAGCCCTTTAGTTTGGTTGCTATGGCAACTTAGAGTTCCCATTGACTTATAATGGGGAAAATTGAAAAATGACATTTTCTGCCAAGCCATTACAGATATGTTGATAAAGCTTTTATAGAAATGTTTCTTAAGATGTCTTCTATCAGCTATATGTTTTTTGACCCACTGCTCCTTTTATTGGTTGCCATGGAAACTGAAATGTAAAAAAAATGGAACCAAAAATACTTAAAAGATTATCTCCTCTGAAGCCACTGGGCCTATAAGGCCCAGTTTTAATCTGTGGCATCCTTGGGCTGGGGGATTGAAAGTTTGTGTTTTTTAAGATCATCAGCCCTTTAGTTTGGTTGCTATGGCAACTAAGAGTTGCATTGACTTGTAATGGGGAAAATTGAAAAATGGCATTTACTGCCAAGCCATTGCAGATATGTTCACAAAACTTTTATAGATTGCTCCTTGAGAATTCTCTTATTAGCTATGTTTTTTTTTTGCCCACTGCTCCTTTTATTGGTTGCCATGGAAACCAAAATGCAAAAAAAGAAGAAAAAAAATACTTAAAAAATTACCTTCTCAGATGCCATTTGGCCGATAAGGCCCTGATTTCATCTGAAGTATCCTTAGGCTGGGGGATTGAAAATTTATTTTTATATAAAATCGGCTCTTTAGTTTGGTTGCTATGGCAACTTAGAGTTGCATTGACTTGTAATGGGGAAAATTAAAAACTGACATTTACTGCATATATGTTGAAAATAGTTATATATTTTGTTATCAACTCAACAGATTGTCAGACTGAGACTTTGTAGTTGTATATTTTGTATTAAAGTGTAGTACCAATGTGACAGCAATTTTGAGCCTACACGAATATGATAGCAATTTTGAGCTAGAGATCTGGTGAGCTTTGTGGCCCGTGGGCCTCTTGTTTTTTATAGCTGACGTCATTTCTCGCGCAGAATTTTTTTTTCTTCGTCCGAAGGTACCTTTTTGCAAGTATATTCATATTTCAAGGGAATTAACTCGAATACAGTAAAATACGTCAATCGTAATACCTCGGCCAATTCCATAAAGGAAGAGCGGCGAGGATGTCCGAATGGTACAGCCATGTGTACTTTCACTTTCGGGCTGACTGTCTCTGCGCTTTAAAGCACATTTTTCACGTTAAGTAAGAACATGTGGACTAAATGGCTACTTCAGCGATGACATCCGCGTTATAACGGCGCTCCAGTGTAGTCATTAGTTTTCGTGACTTTTTTTGGATTGTGGAATACACAGTGTAGTAATTAGTTTTCGTGTCTATTTTGGATTCGTATGACGTCATTGGCTGTCCGGACTGATTTGGATTTCAAAATTTCTGTAGCCCTGGTAGGCAGAGTTATGGTTCTTGTTCTCTGTACATCGTCTGATGATGCTTTACATTTGTACCAAGTCTCATGAAAATATCTCTAACAGTTTCAGAGTTATGAAGCAGACACGATTTCTGCACTCAAAATTACAAAGGGGCATAATTCAGTAAATAATGTAGGCAGAGTTATGGTTCTTGTTCTCTGCCTATCTGATGATGCTTTACATTTGTACCAAGTCTCATGAAACGGTTTCAGAGTTATGGAGCGGACACGATTTCTGTGCTAAAAATTTCAAAGGGGCATAATTCAGTTAAAAATGCAGGCAGAATTATGGCTCTTGTTCTCTGCACATCAGCTGATGATGCTTTACATTTGTACCAAGTCTTGTGAAAATATCTCTAATGTTTTTAGAGTTATTGAGCGGACACGAAATGATGACGGACAGACAGACAGACAGACAGACTGACGGACAAGGTGATTATTATAGGGCTTCCGCAGACTTAGTCTGTCGGGGCCCTAAAAAGACTGTTCCTCCAGAGCAAATTTAATAGTTGTTCCTCCAGAGCAAATTTAATAGTCGTAGGAAATCTCCTTTATAGAAATTAGCCTTAGAACAGCATAGCAACAACTAAGTGCTTTTATAAATACGACCCCAGCTCCATATTTTTCTGCCTTTTTCCACAAAGGGAAACAACTGTAATGACTTGCTGTTTGCTTCCCTGGAAGATCATAGATGGAGTCCTTTCAAAAAGGGGTCTACTCTTAAAGGAAAGAATTTAATTCTGGGGGAGCAAATTCTTTGCTTTAAGGGTTGCCCTCCATTGAAAAGAGGCAAAAATGAAAAGTCAGAGTTGTTTCCCTTAAAAGTGTACCCACCTCAATATGTAAATCCTAAATATTTGGACAGGAAACTTAAGGTGAATGGATATAAAGCAAAGGGGAATAACTCCTTCCTTGCTTCTCTTGAGGTTGATTCTTAACCCTTTCAAGACAGGAAACCCATATTGGGGACATATCGTCCACTTAGCGCAAAAAGTGTGTAAGTGCATTTTTGGCGAAAATAGCTTTTTTGCATAAATGGATGCATTACATCAAGATACACGTGCCTAATAAATATTAGAGCTGAATTCATTGTAAATCTAATGATATTTGATAAGAAGCAAAACCTTGTATCTTCACTCAAATATTTTTTAGTGCAAAAACCTTGTAAGTGCACTTACAAGGTTTTTGCACCAAATCTTCGGGTATTTCATGAGTGTAAAAACCTTGTAAGTGCACTTACAAGGTTTTTGCGCTAACTTTCCTGCAGCATTCTGTTAGTAATATAGCCATAATTATCAAATTATTTTCTTTAATGGTTATTTTGCAACATTTACAGTTGCTAAAGTATAGACTATAAAGAAATATATCTGAATATAAGGTTAATTAAGCACAATTACCCAGTATGTTTTAAAATGAATTCAGTGCAAAAACCTTGTAAGTGCATTAATTGCACTCAGCTTTTCCCATGCAAAGTCATATTATTAATTAGGAGCCCCGGTAGCTACGTGGATTAAGAGCTGGCCAGCTGATCTAACGGTCCCGAGTTCAATTCCTGGAGATGGAAATCTTTTCACTCATAAACAGGGTTCCATTGTACACAGCCTTTCATTATCACCACATTCACCCTCCCATCGTCCTGATATGACTGAAATACTGTTGAAAAGGATGTAAAATAGCAAATCATCCATCCATTCATATATAATTTATTACTTGAGAACACTGAAAAATTTACCCTTCTTATGAATGAATTGTACATAAAGATTAAGGTGAAACAGCAATGTATATCTTGAAATGTCTCGAAAAAAAATCCCTTGGTAGTATTAAATCTAACACCTTGACAACAATTACCATCTGATGATTGCTTTGGTCAGAACAGAAACCACTTTTTGCCATACATATTATGGTATTATTCTTTTTTTTTTTTTTTTTTTTTAAATACTGAACAAAAATTTTTGGTACATGGGCACACACAAAATGAAAATCTCTCCAAGTATTCATGCATACAAACTGCCACCTGAAATATCTCATTTTATATGACAAAATGTAGGGTACCGGTAACTACTACTACATTGAATTTTGCTTGAAGAAGGGCAGTTGTCTGTTACTGGTGAAAGTAAGTGCACTTAGTACTGGTTAACCGCTTAGGAGGTCTAAGCCTGCCCAGGAATAGTGTGCTTACCGGGTAGGTTAACTGACCGTCCAGATATGACCACAGCTGTTTACTTTGGATGTTAAATAATAACACAACAACTGTCTAATGAAGTCTTATGATGTCACAGCAATAAAGTGACTTTTTTTTACTTTGAAAGGCAGGAACTTTAAATGATGAGTGATGGTGATTAAGTCAAAATATACAAGATTTATCCTATGTTCAAGAGTCAGTCTCTTCAACCACTGTAACTATGATCCAATCTGATTGTTTTGATTCATGTGGTTCTACAACACAACACAGTAGGGTGGGCTTACAGTGGGCTTAGTAAATGCAAAAAACCTACATGGTTCAGATAAGTGTTTGCATTTACTAAGCCCACTGTAGGCCCACCCTACTGTGTTGTGTTGTAGAACCACATTGTTGTGGGCAGTGACTACCCATATCAGATCAAAGATGAGAACTTCAAACGAGTCATCACATCATTTAATGCCTATTTCTTAGTTTTAGGTACTGCTCATTAATGCTAAATTTTTGTATTGTTCAAATATACAACCAAATACAATGCATGGTTTTTGTGTGCATTTCAAATAAACGGAGACTGGTCATGGAAAATTTTGGTATTCTTGCTATATCTGACAACCATATTCATGAGGTTGGTGTTTAAGTTCCCAAAGATTTTGCTGTTTAAATGAATAATAGACTGAAAGTAAGGTAATATTTTGCACTATGTTATGTTCTTAAGGACTTGCTGTTATACTTGTATTGAGAGAAATTCTTGGGACAAAAAAAACCCTTTAATATCTAATTGCATCAGATGAATTGTTACATTAATTTAAAAAAAAAAAAAATATGGTTCTACTAAAGCATTAGCTAGTTCCAGCTAAATCGTACTATACCTGCAGTAGGTCTGTTATGCTTGAGGAGAAAAATAAACTAGGGCTACTGAGCTGGGTCCCATATTTAGTCCTGGCCAGTGCCAATGCTTAATAAAACCAAATTTAGTGCCAATGCTTAATAAAACCAAATTTAACATGAAATCTGGCAGCTAAAGTTAAAACTGATGCAAGAATAAGTAGACATACAGACAGACAGACAGAAAATCTACATCAACCCAAGCAGCAGACTTCATCATTGTCAAAAATCTCCATTCAAGGTTATCAAAAGCCCAAACAAACTTAAGGCAAACACTCAAGTAAATGTAATACAAATTTTGAAGTAAGTGACCGTGACCTTAGGACAGCAGTAGCATCCAGATGATATATCATTCAAGAAGTAAACCACTGGTCATATTTCGAAAAGAAGGCTCCTTTCATGGATTCAAGGATTTTGAAAAAGATATGAAAAGAGTATGTTAGACAAACACAAACTGCTGTTTGTCATTGCCCTTGGAACTTGTAGCTTAATTATTATTATTGTTTTTGTTTTGTTTTCCTTAATTAATTTTGAGGGCTTTCACTGCTCTTGGTGCAAACCTTGCTTGGGTCATATGTTAGAAGACTACAGTATGTTTGCAGAAGGTCTATAGGTTCCCTCTTACCCATCATAGTAGGAGGCTCAGTATTTGTACGGTCATCAAGCCCAAATTAAACAAGAGACATCGGAATTCCACAAAAACAGGTTTTCCAACATTTCCAAGGTTTCAGCAATGTGATAATGACCATACTTCATGTGACAAAATTTCTACATATTATATACACCTGCTACGATGATGCAGGTCTATTATACTCCTGCCAGATATCATCAAAATATCTCCTAGTGTAATATAGAGTAATGGGGTGCAAAAGAAATAGTAATCGGGGAGATAAATGGTAAACCAAGAAATTAAGTTGAATTTCTTGTGCTAATCCTGAGTCGTCAGTCTTTAACCCAGAATTATCCATCCATCTCAAAGAGTATTGGGGTTATGGGGCCAACAAGGAAAATTCAGGGGAGAAAACTAGGAAATTGAGAAAGCAAGAATTAACATTTTACAGGCAACACACCCAGTTACACAGCTCTACATTATTTACATAACATTTATGGTACTGGCATTATGAGGTGCGCAATCAAAGTGATCAGGGGAGATAAATAAACTCACAGAAGAAACTGATTTGTCATTCTTCCATGGAACACTCTCCCGTCTTCAGCTGTCTTATAACCCTAGCAAGTACCAAAGGATCTTCCAGATTATTTCAGTTATTACAGTCCAGACACAAGGTGCATAAAAACACTGATCATGGAAGATAACTGGAAAATAAAAAAGTGAGAGTAGTTGTTCTTGCATGCAACACTTGGTCTAGGCCTATCCTGTAATTCTATCAAGAATTATTGAAGTAGTTTGTATGGTTACTGACTTACAGGCCAGAAACAAACAAAACATGAAGATCAGAAGAAATAACAAAGTGAGAGTTGTTGTTCTTGCACACAACACTTTGTCTTCACCTAATCTTATAATTCTGCCATGTATCAGCAGTTACCCAATTATAGTCCAGAAATGATCAATATACAGGGAACAGCCTAGAGCTTTCAGACAAGGAGAAGTTTACGACATTTTCAGGACTTCGAAGAGAAGTGTTGACCAGAATTTTGGATTTTCCTACAAGATCTGTAGATTTTCACTTCTCCCTCATCTCGAAATAGGGAGAAGTCAGCCAGCTCAGGGAGACTATTTCTCCTTAATCGCCCTTTAAGCTGAGCCCTGATATACAAGTATACAGATCAGGGGAGATAACTAAAAAACTAATGAAATGAGAGTTGTCATTCTTGCATGCAGCACTCTCCATTTGGCTCTATTATAAGCCTATCAAGAGTCATTGAAATATTTCAAACAGTTATAGAGCAACATACAGAAATGAGCTAAATATAGCTCAGTTAAGGGGGATAACTGGAAAAAATGAAGACAGCTAGAGTTATTCTTCTTGCACATGACACTCCACATTGACCAGTTCTATGATTCTACCAAGTATCGTTAAAATATTTCAGATAGTTTTAGAGTATTAGAGTTTACAACAGATGATGCCCGCCCTTTGTTGTTCATCATTTTAAGCAGAGGTTTCAGTTGGAAAATCTGGTTATAAATGTTGTTACAGTGGAAAGACACGTTTTCTTATGTTTTTAACATGGTCTTTCTTACATTAAAAAATTAATTGAAGTCATTTGCTTCAGTTACTGACTTTTTGCACTGAAGTTATTACAAACTGTTCAGTGCAAAATGACGGTTTGTGCACTTACAAGGTTTTTGCATTAACTTTTAACATAATATTTCAGTGCAAAATTAGTGTAAATGCACTTACAAGGTTTTTGCACTAACTTTTTCAGCGCAAAAACCTTGTAACTTTTTTAAAAGCTCTTAAAAGTAACTATTACCCATATTTTGGTTTTATTTAGCTTTCTGTGTGCCAAGAAGGTTTTAAAATAAAGAAGTTTATCAGGTTGTTAAAGGAAATGAATATGTGTAGCCATCATGAATCAGTTTTTTGCCTCTCCTGAAAAGTTGACTTTTCGCAGATACACAGTTTTTGCGCTAAGTGGACGATATGCAAACAGTGCAGACCTCTTTCAGATGCCGCAGAATACCATCTTCTTGAAAGACAAATTTTATGGGGTGTCATTGTACTATTCAGTCTCTATTTAATATCACATACTGTATTTTTTTTTTTTTGTTATGAGAGGGGAGTTTATCCTTTGCAAAATGCCACTCTGATGAAATTTTATGTGCATAGCCATGTTATGGTGATACATATTTGGTTTCAGTTTCATGAAGTTCAGGTAATTTGTTTCTTAGTTATGGCTCATCTTATTGTTTTTAAATCAATTCAAGGATGATAACTTTTTCACTACTGAAGCCAGTCCAATGGAACTTAAGGTGTATCAGCGTGTTATAATGATATATATTTATCTAAGTTTCATGAAATTCTGTTCAGTTGTTACTTAGTTATAGCTCCGGACGGATGGAAATCAAGCATTACTATTGGCATTCTGATGAAACCTTATGTGCATAGCCGTGGTATGGTGATACATATTTGGTTTAAGTTTCATGAAGTTTCGGTAATGGGCTACTTAGTTATGGCTCTTTTTATAGTTTTTAAATCAATTCAAGGGCAATAACTCATGCACTTTTGTCCAAGATTTTCATATTGAGAATTCAAATACTAGAGGGTAAACAGTGTAGACCTAGATGAGGCTGCTCATTATGAGCAGCTTCATCAGGAGCTACAGTTTCAAATTCTGCTATTTTCATGTCTGGTGCTGAAAGTGTTAAGATACCTTGAAATGTAAGACTCCAGAAAACTTAAATCAGATGTGACATGTACTCATCAAATACACTGTAAAAACCTTAAAAAAATAATATTTCTCAAAATAATGTCATTTTGAGAGAAAAAAATATTGTAAACTGTCTTTGACTGTTTTGTTTATTTTCATTCAAAGTGAATGGGTTCACTTTCAGGGGAAGTAAGTCTGCAGTACAGTCAACTCTTGGTATCCCTGAGTCCAAGGGATCAGATATTTGAGCCGCGACACGAGAAAACCAACAATGTGGTTGTGCGCCCAGCGCAGACTCAGATCAGCCTGGGCATCCACCAAGTTTGATCAGACTCTATGTTAGGTGCTCAAAGGGTAGCTGAGGGACTAGGCTTCCTCCATACGTACAGTGAAGACTCTGATCAGACTGGGCGGATGCCCAGGCTGATCTGAGTCTGCGCTGGGCGCACAACCACATTGTTGGTTTTGTCGTGTCGCGGCTCATTTTACTTTGAGATATGTTAGTTTGAGATAACGGAAGTTAAAATGTAAAGAATCACAGGATAAATGTCAAAACTTTTCATAAATTTACTTTGACTTAATCAGGTACTTTGAGATATTGTTTATGATAACTTGAGTCAACTGTACTTAGTTTTCAAAGTAAGATCTGGACTAGTGCCTTCCCTTTGACACTTTACCCTGCTAGAGGGCTACAAGTTCAAAGACTGAACTTGTAGCCCTCTAGCAGGGTAAAGTGTCAAAGGGAATGAACTAGTCTAAGTAAGATCCTTTTATCAAAATTTAATGCTCTTTATCCTCTTATCAAAAGCTCTTCTTTTTATCCCCCGACCGAAAGGTTCGGGGGATATAGCGATGAGCCTGGCGTCCGTCCGTCCGTCCGCCATCCGTCCGTAAACATTTTCTTGTCCGCTCTATATCTTGAATACCCTTTGGAATATTTTCATGATACTTCACAGTTATGTAGAACAGGTCATGACGATGTGTCGCGTACAAGAATGGTAACTCTTGCTATTGTACTTTTTGAGTTATTTCCCCTTTGGTGAGTTTTTTGGCAGATTCGTGTCCGCTCTGTAACTTGAATACCCTCTGGAATATTTTCATGATACTTCACAGATATGTAGAACAGATCATGACAATGTGTCGCGAACAAGAATGACAACTCTTGCTTTCTTACTTTTTGAGTTATTCCCCTTGATGGTTTGAGGTGTGATTTTTTTGCAGATTCGTGTCCGCTCTATATCTTGAATACCCTTTAGAATAATTTCATGATACTTCAAAGATATGTAGAACAGGCCATGACGATGTGTCGCGAACAAGAATGACAACTCTTGCTTTCTTACTTTTTGAGTTATTTTCCCTTGATTGTTTTAGGTGTGATTTCGTGTCCGCTCTATAACTTTAATACCTTTTAGAATATTTTCATGATACTTCACAGATATGTAGAACAGACCATGACGATGTGTCGGGAACAAGAGTGACAACTCTTGCTTTCTTACTTTTTCAGTTATTTCCCCTTGATTGTTTTAGGTGTGATTTCGTGTCCGCTCTATAACTTGAATACCTTTTAGAATATTTTCATGATACTTCACAGATATGTAGAACAGGTCATGACGATGTGTCGCAAACAAGAATGACAACTTTTGCTTTCTTACTTTTTGAATTATTTCCCCTTAATCAGTTTAGGTGTGGTTTCGTGTTAGCTCTATAGCTCATATACCTTTTGAAATATTTTCATGATACTTCACAGATATGTAGAACAGGTCATGATGATGTGTTGCGAACAAGAATGACAAATCTTGCTTACTTACTTTTTCAGTTATTTCCCCTTGATGGTTTTAGGTATGATTTCGTGTCGGCTCTATAACTTGAATACCTTTTGAAATTTTTATATGATACTTCCAAAATATGTAGAACAGGTCATGACGATGTGTCACGAACAAGAATGACAACTCTTGCTTTCTTACTTTTAGAGTTATTTCCCTTTGATGATTTTAGGTGTCCGCTCCATAGCTTGAATACCTTTTGAAATATTTTCATGATACTTCACAGATATGAAGAACAGGTCATGATGATTTGTCTCATACATGAATGACAACTCTTGCATTCTTACTTTGTGAGTTATTTCCCTTTGGTAGTTTGAGCTGCTGTTGGAGTCTCTGCTCCATATCTGTATAACCCTGGCCTGCTCCACAATTTTAATAACCTTACACCTTTGAGAATATTGATGAACATGCTGTGATATCTTATCAGTGTTCCTGATTCTCTCTGACCCCTCCAAATTCCACCCCCCCCCCAACCCCACCCCACCAAAAAGAAAAAAAAAAATTTTCTCCAGATTTGGATTCTTTGTCCAAATTCACTTACTAGAGAGCTCAAAATTAGGTTTGTAGGGCTTGTACTTTAGAAGTTATTCACACATTTTGAAAGTTGAATGTATCATATGCTATACATTTGTGTATATGGTGGCTGTTTGAGATATTACCTCTTTTTAGCAGTCAAGCATACTGTTTTAGTCTGAGTGTTAGATAATCATGCATCTGTTAACAGTTAATGTCAATCAGAAGCATAAAAGAACGACAATATATTACTAATATGTGTTTTGAAGCGCACCCTTTATACCAAGGCCCATGGGGGTCTTCGGTCGGGGGATTTGCCATCTCCTCTGATGGCTATTTTTTGTTTAATGTGTTTCAGATTGTTTACAAAATCATTGACCTAGGATATGCCAAGGAGTTAGATCAGGGTAGTGTGTGTACGTCATTTGTTGGGACACTTCAGTACTTGGTAAGATTTTATTACTTAGCATAAAACAGGTTTTAGTTGTGAAACTTTTACTTTCAAAAGTTCTCATATCAAGTTATTTTTATAATGATGTGTTTATTAAATTGTAATGTGCCTTTTAGTATGGTTTAATATCCATTTCTTAATTTACTGATTTACACATCAAATTAAAAAAAAAAAAACATGGATTTTGCCTGATTTCTTGTTTGTGAATGCTGCATCACTTGTGTCATTTTTCTGTTTCTTGCTCCTGTTGAAAACTGACACCACACATCTTGCGGTGGCACTATGGAGTAAGTCTGTATGACCATGGAGACACTAGTGTGTAGCCTCTAAACAATAACTTTAACACAGTGATCACTTTTCAAGAACATTTGCACTATATGTTGGATGATCCTCATACTGAAAAAAATTCAAAGTAATGGTACATATAGATCTGAGCAAATAGTGCAAACATCAGACTGCAGTCTGATCGGGGTCTACACTGTTTGCCATTCCATCAGCAGCTCTTGGATTAGTTACTGCCTTGTAAAACCAAACTGTTCCAGTTTTAGGACAATAGCCATAATTATTTTAGGTGTTCCAGGTATTAGAATGTTTGCGGTACAGTGCATAATCCTCATATGAGCTGCAACAGGACAAAACCAACAAGGTGGCATGTACTCCCAATGTACCCCACATGATAACTCAGATCAGCCTGAGCCTCTGCCCAGTCTGATCAGAGTCTATGCTTGTGCTTAAAGGGGAGCTAAGAGTCTAAGCTACCCCCATGCCAGCAGCAAAGACCCTGATCAGAATGGGCGAATGCCACTTTGTTGAGTTACTGTGTGTTGCGGCTCATATCTGTTATTCTCATTCCTGTTCATAGGCACCCGAGTTGTTTGCCAGTCAGATGTATACATGTACTGTGGACTACTGGTCATTTGGAACTGTTCTGTTTGAGTGCATCACAGGATACAGACCTTTTCTTCCAACTATTCCACCATTCAAATGGTAATTCACATTTATTTTTCATTTTCATTTTGGCCCCAAAGTTTATGAGGAGTCCGGTCAGGGTCTGCGATGTTAACCATTTCACCTGCAAACTTTTACACATCACTGTATATTAAGATCAAGGCCCGTTTGTTTAAAATTTACAACGTTTTAAACTAATGATCCAGAAATTTAACTGGAATATCTGTAGTTTGAGGAAACAGGAGGCTGAATGCATAAAAATTTAACCAACATTTTCTATACATTTACTTTGACATAAGAGGCTACTTTCAGATATCAAAGTTTGAGATAACAAAAGATTGTTATTACTGTTCACAGGCATCAAGAGGTAAAACAGAAGACTAATGATGATATCTGTGCCATGTTTGATTCTCGAGGAGAGATTAAATTCTATAAAGTTATTCCAACCACAAATAATTTAAGCAGGTAAAGTATACTGTCTGTACAAAATTTATGATATTGATTTAACATATTATATCATATTCGAACATGACCTTAACGTTTTTCCCATTGAACTTAAAGGAAGTGGCACTGTGTGAATATTTATATTAATCACATTGCTAATGTTAGGATGTTCACGCCTTGATGACATCAGGGTCCTGTAGTTCAAAACTAACCATGTTGTTAGTTAACAAGACCTTAAATTTTCAAAGGTATTATATACAAAAAGGCTACCATTTTTTTCCAAACAAATGTAAGGAGCTTTTGGTAATCAGCTGTGTACAACTGTTTTCCTACATTGATTACAGATCTATGCAGACCTACCTGGAACAGTGGTTACGCCTTATGTTACGGTGGGACCCTAAAGCCAGAGGTGGGGGTCTGGCCAAAGACAAGAGGCCTGCTTGTTTTACAATGTTAGATAATATACTTGCAATGAAGGTATGTAAGTTAATATGAGCCGCGACACGACAAAACCAACAAAGTGGTTGTGCGCCATGCACAGACTTAGATCAGCCTGGGCATCCACCCAGGCTGATCAGACTTAGCTAAGCACTTAAAGGGTAGCTAAGGATCTATGCTACCTCCATGCGGACAGCGAATACTCTGATCAGACTGGGGGGATGCCCATGCTGATCTGAGACTGCGTGAAGTGCACAACCACTTTGTTGGTTTTCTCGTGTCACAGCTCATGTCATATTCCAGACCTATTTAACACTTAAAGCACCAGATACAGTAGAACTTCAAGGGCTCAAACAGGCTTGGGACCATGAAAATTAGTTCCAGCCAAAGGTAGTTCTAGCCATCCTGGGTTAGTTTCTGTACTAAGGGACGCAAGAATGAGTTCTAGCCAGGCATGGCAAAGGAGCCATCAGGGTTTGAGCCATTGAAGTTCTATTGTATGAAATTAGTTGAATTTCAAAACAAAATATAGATCCGGATGTGGTGGCTCACCATGAGCCACCATATCTGGATCTACACAATTTGTCCTCTTGTCTTAGAACTCTCGCTAAGATATATCTTGAACATAACTATCTTTTTTAAATTTTGCCGACATGTATTTTGCCGTCTGCTTTATTGGTGCTTCAAGGGCTACTGTTTCTTTTTCAAGTAACACCACTCTGTTACTGTAAAAAGGGTTATACTTGAATGTCTTTAGGCTAATAAGATGTTTATCAGTTTCAGAATGTCATTTGAATTCAAATTCTTGGAAATAGTTCAAAAGACAGAACTGTCAGAAACAGTGCACATGATTTAGAAATCGGAAACTGCATTTTTATACCTACCTGCCTTTGTAGCAGGTAGCCCAGTAGCTCTGGGGTTGAAATGTTGTCCTGCTAAGCTAGCGGCCCTAGGTTTGCAGAGAAAATTTCATGCTCAGAAGAGTTGTTTATAACCTCGGGGCCTGTCAAATTTTATTTCTATTACAGATCATCTATGTCTTCCATGTAGCTGACAACGAGCTTCTCACATTCCCTGTAGTTGATCAGCACACTATGTTAGACTTGCACAGACGTATTGAAGAAGAAACACATATTCCCGTCAATGAACAAGACATTATACTGGGAACCGGTGTCACACCAGAGCATGATAAACCAGCAGCAATGTGCTGGCTGGAACCGGTAAGAACTTGTTTTGGTGTGCCAGTATGAATGTACAGATGGAAATATTGTTTTCATATATTATAGTTACTGGGTTATAAGATGAAAGTATATTTTTTTAAGTTTATTTCAAAATTTTCAAAGCATACAATTTGCATACATGAATATACGACTACATATTTTTCAAACTACACATTGTTATATTTCATATCCTAATGCAAATATAAACAAATAAAAGTATAAATAGAGAGAGAGAGAGAATGTTTAGAGAAAGAAAAAGAGATAAACCGAGATAGAAGAAAGATGAAAGGTTTTTCCCATCCAAATCACCCCCCAAAATCTTGATCCATCTTATAAGATGGATCTAGATTTTTGGGATTGTTTTGGAAGGGTAAAAATCCATCTGAAAACAGAATCAGTTTGATTTACCTAGTTGGTGTCATTTTAGAGGGGGAAATGATGCCATCTTATAGCCGAAAAAAAGTAAGTGTTAGTGTCGGTGTATGCTTTTGGATGTCTTGACTGAATTTTTTTTCACAAGGTGTTGCAGCAAGTTTACCATCCACTGCTCCTGCTGTTAGTTAAGTTTATTGTCTTGCCTGCAGCTAGCTGAAGTGACACATATGTAATGCTTTTATACCCCCAACATTGGCAGCGTAAACTTTAGTGGGGCTTCTTGTTTAACTCTGTAAGTAGTGTAGGCACCTGCTTGTGACAGCATGTGACAGGCGAGACACTGCTTTCTACAGAATCCTTGTTTTACATTTGTAATTAAGCATAGATTGATGACAGTTTTGACGAATGAAATCTGACAGGGTGTCAAAAGGAAACCTGCATCTTAGCAGTATCAAGAGCAAGGTGACCAAAAACCATTCAGTGTGATATTCTTACCATGCGATTATTGTAAATAACTGATAACCTTCACAAGGTATTTTAGATGTATGTGTACATTGTCAATTTGTCATGTATTTCCATATTTTACAAAGGGAAACCAAATTTATAACTTCCTGCTTGCTTCCCTTGATGACAAATCCCTTCAAAATGGGGTCTACTTTAAAGGAAAGATTCTGAGATTTCTTGGCAACTTCTGTGATTTCCTATTTGGTTCCCTGGACTAAGAAACTCTTCCAAATGGAAGTCTACTCTTAAAGAAAAAGAAATGCTCTTAGGGAAGCAAATTCTATGGTTTAATAGTTGATTCTTGTTGAGAGGGGAGGTAAACAAAAAAAATGGTGAATTGCTTCCCCAAATAGCATACCCCTTTCCCTTAAGCTGTTACTAAAACCTTGTACCGCAACGGATAAAACCTTGTACCGCACTTACGGAAATTTCAGTACAGTGTCGAGTAGATTCTGAACTTTTCCGCACTCACGTTATATGCTGTCTCTTGATACAGATTTGTTTCTGTCTTTCTTTGTGAGAGTAAATAATGTATCTACCAATAAATACTTACTTATTGTCAAATTTATGTCAAAATACTTATCTATCTCAATATACAATTGACCACTTTTCTGTTTTCTGCAAGCAAACTCTCAATTTAAATATTTTGAAATACTTTGAATATCTTTTATGCATGCATAATAATATGGCAAATTTAATTTATAATGTCAAGGCTTTTCCTCTAAATAATTTATGCATGCATTTCTCTGCTGATTGCAACACAGGCATATTTCCAACCCCTGTAGGAAAAAAATTCAGATAGATAATCTGTATATGTGATTTGTTTAAATCTAGGAAATAATACATATAAAGTAACCTTAAAACAAGAAAAAAATAAATAAATATTGAAAGTATATCTCAGTCTTTTTTTTATCTGTAAAACAAACTAAATCTAAATGCCGGGGACTACCATGCGATAGTTATCTTGAAAATTTATCGAAATAAATAAATCTGATATTAAAATCCTTTTTGAGGTTGGGCAATCAAGGTTTTGGTATAATATAAATATCTTTATACTTCCAATACATTAACATATCTAACAAGCAAATTCGACGAATTTATGTCCCCCGCCTTGGAAACTAGGTCTCCACTGTATATACACTTAAAAGTTTGAGCTGGAAAAGCAGCTAAGTTAAAAATGTGCAAAAAGTAATGAAAAAAATAATGTGAGGATTATATCCAAACCACATGCATATCTTCAGACCATGATCAAAACACCTGTGAAGTTTCAAAGGAATCAGCATAAAACTTTAGGAGGAGTTGCACACACAAGGTACCCACTATCTATTCACTTTGATAGTAAAATATGTATGAAAAATGGCTAAGTTCAATTTGTGAAAAAAGTAATAAAAAATAATGTGAGGATTATATCCAAACCACATGCATATCTTCAGACCATGACCAAAATACCTGTGAAGTTTCAAAGAAATCAGCATAAAACTGTATGAGGAGTTGCGCACACAAGGTACCCACTATCTTAGAGTCACTATGATAGTAAAAACGCCTAAAACATTACTAAGTTCAACATGTGGAAAAAGTGACAAAAAATAATCTCAGGATTATATCCAAACCACATGCGTATCTTCAGACCATGACCAAAACATCTGTGAAGTTTCAAAGGCATCGGCATAAAACTGTATGAGGAGTTGCGCACACAAGGTACCCACTATCTATTCACTATGATAGTAAAAACGCCTAAACAATTACTAAGTTCAACTTGTGAATAAAAGTAACAAAAAAATAATCTCAGGATTATATCCAAACCACATGCCTATCTTCAGACTATGACCAAAACACCTGTGAAGTTTCAAAGGCATCGGCATAAAACTGTTGGAGGAGTTGCGCACAGAAGGTACCCACTATCTAGTCACTTTGATAGTAAAAACGCCAAAAAAATTACTAAGTTCAACTTGTGGAAAAAGTGACAAAAAATAATCTCAGGATTATATCCAAACCACATGCATATCTTCAGACCATGACAAAAACATCTGTAAAGTTTGGAAAGAATCGGCATAAAACTGTAGGAGGAGTTGCGCACACAAGGTACCTTCTACATTAGGGGGACGGAAGGACGGAAATAAGGACGGATGGATGGACAGACGGAAGGATGGAATGCCTTGATTCATAAATTAAAAGGCGGGGGACAATAAACAAAACTTATTTACAGAATCAGCATATACTAAGTAACGTACCTACTGCCTACGGTAGAGGTCGTAAAGTTCGGTAGTGTTCGGAAATCTTCGTCGGTGCAGTACACTATTTTACCCCAGTGGGGTGCGGTGTGGTAAAAGCTTTTAGTAATAGCCTTTCCCTTAAATGGTATATGTTATTTTAGTGTGAAGATGACACATTGGTGTATCTGTTCAGAAAAGGCGGGAAAGATTTTGGTGACAATTCTCCAAAGAAATATAAAGCAATACCACCTGCTGTTCAGACTATAGTGAAAGATCCTTCCATAATCATCCCTTTTGAGGTAAGTGATTTAGAGCTTGATACCGTAATATTCTAGATATTGTGACACTTTAAGTAATTACTATACGTGACAGCAATTTTTGACACATCAGATAGTAGAACTAACAGGTTACTATGAATTGCTCGCAAAAAAAGCAGACGACAAAATTTACATCTGCACAATTTCAAACACTGTTTCATCCAAGCTATATCATATTTTAAGAACTCAAAGACTTGAAGGCAAGCACTGTAGGTCCAGATGAGGCGGCTCATTATGAGCTGCTGGATTTACACAGTTTGCAAATGCAACTGTTCTCATTATGGCACTTTAAGTGTTAAAATAGATTTAATAGTTACAGTTACTTTGTTTAGGGTTCACAATATTTAGAGTGCACACATGTTGTTGCATTACATTTAGAAATTTCATTAGGATTTTAATACTCTTGAGTCTGTCTTTGTAGGAACAAAAGAAGGCATGGGCAGAGTCCGTCCATTTCTGTGAAGAGCAGTTTCGAGATTTTAGAAGAATGATACTCAGTCAGAGAGCAGCTATGTAAGCAGGACTGTTTCCTTTCTGATACTGCAATCTAACCAACATTTTAATGAAAAGTGTATAGATTTTTTTCTGAGCCTATTGATCAAAAGTAAAGACATTGTTAGTTAACAAGACGTAACATTTTCAAATGTATTATATGCAAAAATACTGCCTTTTTAGCCAAATAAGTGTGAGAAAGCTCCTTTAATTTTTGTTAGCAAAAAATATCAGCACCTTGGTTTTACAAGTATTTTAAGACTTAACAGATCTTTGACTAACAACTTTGTTAAGCTTATAATGCTCTGATCAGCTGGGCCCAGATTTTCTTAATAAAGTTTAGTTCTAGAGTCTCACTTGAATAGCCTCACTGAGACTCCTGAACACGTGGAGAAGTTAATATCAAGAGATTCTATGTATTCCTCACAACATATATTAACAAACAAAGATGCTTAGGAGATTTTGATGTGATGACAAACACTGGTGTTATGGAAAAATGTGCTCAAGACAATCAAATGATGCCTTTCCTGCTACATTTTGTCGATTTTTATGGCTCAGTGTGTTAAGCGCTGGCCAGCTTAGCTAGAGGTCCCGGGTTTGATTCCCGCTAGAGGCAGAAATCTTTTCAACCATAAACGGGGTTTCATTGCACACAGCTTTTCATTATCACCATCCCATTGTCCAATATGACTGAAATACATTTTTAAAATTCCAAGTCACCCATCTGTTTTTAGCTCGCCTGAACGAAAGTTCAGGAAGAGCTATTGTTGTCACCACGGCGTCCGCGTCCGCGTCAGCGTCGGCGTCCGGATTGGATGTTTTGGTTAAAGTTTTCTAAAGCCCAGTATCTCCCTAACCCATGGATGGATTCTTTTGATACTTGCACTGTAGTTAGATATTGGTCCAAAGTTTAACATGGTACCACCCCCACCCCCCCTCAGTGACCTTGATGTCAAGGTCATGGACTTAGAAAATTGACTTTTTATTGATTGGATGTTTTGGTTAAAGTTTTTAATGACACATATCTCCTGAAACCATAGATGAATTCTTTTTATATTTGCACTGTAGTTAGATAGTAGTCCAAAGTTTTACAGAGTACTACCCCAGCCCTGCTCGGTGGCCTTGATGTCAAGGTCAGGGACTTAGGAAATTTGGTCTTTATTAAAGTTTTCTAATTGCGTACTGATTCATAATGCTTGGCAGAGATTTAGTTTACACTTGAACTGATATTAGACACTTTTTTGAGTTTTTACAAAACACTATATACTTAACCGACTGGATGACCTTGATGTCAAGGTCATGGATTTTGAGTTTTGTCTTAAAGATTTTGATTAGTTTTATATTAATGAAGACATAATTTCACAGTGCCACAATGGACTCAGTTGATACTAATACTTGGACTGATGTTAGATAACGGTTAAAGGCTTTGATACATCCTAGCCCTGCCCTCCTCCCCCCCTACCCCTTAGTTCTTTGACCTCAAGCTCATGGACTTAGAAATTTCATCTGGATTTTTTTTTTTTTTTAAGACATTTCTGAGATAGCTTTTGTTTATAAATGTGTTGTCATTATGGACATGCTTGCCTGAAGTTTATACATAGCAGTCCACACCACCATAGCGACTGTGTGATGGGCAAGCACCTATTCAGGCGAGCTATGCTGTCAGGCGACAGCTGTTGTTTATTTTCTTCTTCAGGTTGAGTTTATTAAGAAATGATTCTATATTTGTGAAGACGAAGAATACTATGATAAACGACATGGATCAGTTGTTGGCTAAAATACAGTATTTTAAAGCCAGGTAAGACACTTGTAAAAGAGCTTTAGGTAACCATAATTTCCCCAAAACTGTAAATCAGTCAAGCCCCGAGGTTATAGATAGAGGATCTTACACGAGTGGTCATTTCATATGAAATTTATGAAACGAGCCTTCGACGAGTTTCATAAATTTCATATGGAATGATCACGAGTGTAAGATTCTGTTTATCATATGACCCTTTAAAATGACATTTTTTTGCCTTCAAAATGAACATTATTTCAATTAGAAAACGCATTGTTGACATGGATGTTGTCAATGACGTTACATGTACATGCCAAAGCGTTATTACACGTGTGGTCATACGATTTTTATAACAAGACGTTATCCACTGAATAACAGCGATGTCATATGATAAAACTTTTTTCATGCTCAACTCAGCTGAGCATGAAATTTTATCTGATAGCAAATTACTGTAAGTACAGTTGTTTTCTTGCTCAGTTTAGCAGAGTATGAAATTTTCTCTGCTTATGAATATGAAAATGCCAACTATATAGTTGGCATTTTCATATTTATCAGCAGAGAAAATTTCATGCTCAGCCGAGTTGAGCACAAAAAAAGTTTTATAACTTCGGGTCTGGTGTAATTCAGCTATAAGATTGGGTTTTCTCTTTTATAACAATCCAAAATATCTAGATCTGTCTTATAAGACAGCTCTGGAGTTTTTAGATTGCTTCGGAGAGGGAAAACCTTGGTCTTGTTACAGAATTAGTATGACGTTGGAATTAAATATAGGTACATATACATGTATGTCTACAAAAGTAGATAGTTTCATTATAGGAAAACGGGTACTCCATAAAAAATTTGCATGGGTTGCTTGATACATTCTGTAAAACCTCTGTTTGGACAGATAGGTATTTGCAAACTATGCAGATCCCAATCAGAAGGAGCAGTCCCATCAAGGCCTACACTGTTTGCTTTTTTTCACCCATTACTACATTGTAAAATCAAACAAATTTTTACGGTAATACCTTATTTTCAGTCATTTTTTTTTTCTTTTGTAGTTTGAATCATGATGTAATGTTCTACAAACAACTGGAGAAAGAACAGGGAATGGGTAAGTAAATACTACACTATGCCATAAAAACCTGATCTTGAAATTCCCCTCTTAACATATTGATGCCACCATAAATATTCTAAGAATTCAGACACCTAGAGTAATTTCTGCAATTGTCCTAAAATGGAACTGTTTGGTTTTAAAATGCAGTGGTGCATCTAAAAGATGCAGACGGAATGGCAAACCTCACAGACCCTGATCAGACTGCTCCTTGCAGAAAAAAGGAAAGCAGGGATAAAGACTAACAATTTTGACTTAGGGGCCCACACTGCCAAACAATAGTAGTACAGGCATTTTCTCCAAAATTTCAAGGGCCCAGCCCAAAATTTAGGGGCTACTAGGCCCCTGTTAGTCTTAATCCCTGGAAAGACTTTGCTCCATTAGGAGCAGTCTGATCTGGGTCTGTTCTGGTTGCTCAGCCCTATCTGTCCAAATACTTAGAATGTCAACCGTATTATCCTCAAGTTCAAATAGGTTGATTTTACTATATTGGGGTTGTGTTGAGAAATTTTTTAATAGAATGAAAAACATTTTTTCCAGGGCTATCTTATCTGGATCTGTTCTGTTCGTAAAGCCATTTCTGCCCCATTGTTGATGTTCATTACTGTTTCTGGTGAATAAATACATTTTTAGGGGATGCAACTCTATCATTTTCATTTTTGCCTTCCTTTTAAAAGGGGATCAACTTTTTATGGAAAGAATTTGCTCCTCTAGGAGCAAATTCTTTCCTTTAAGAGTAGACCCCATTTTGGAAGCTACGTCATCCAGGGAAGCAAATAGGTTGTCACAAAAGTTGTTTCCCCTAACAAATGGCAGAGAAACATAGAGGTGTTACCCAGACACCTTAACTTGTTCTCTATAAATTTTTGTTCAAGATTTAGATTTTAACATGTCCATGTATTGTGTAAGATGGTATGAACTTGCAGGCAGTTCTGTACATACATGTATGCTAAATGCAGATTCCAAAGTTTGAGGGTTAGTTGTTTGTTTACCTGTTCGTGTTCAAATACAATTTATCAGCAGATCTTCTATCTAAAACAGACCAATATCTGGTGAAAGCACTTCAAAATACAACTATGTCTGAAAAATATCTGGTGAAAGCACTTCAAAATACAACTATGTCTGAAAAATATCTGGTAAAAGCACTTCAAAATACAACTATGTCTGAAAAAAAGTTAACAGGCTTGTAAATGTACCGTAATGACCCTAAATATTCAGACAGACAGGTTCGAGCAAACATTGTAGACCCAGATCAAACTGCTCCTGAAGGAGCAATTTGATAAGGGTCTACAATGTTTGCCATTCACTAAGCATCATTTGGATGCATTAATGTGTGTAAAATCAACTTTCTACGGATTTTCAGCAATAATTGTCCAATTTTCGTGTGTCAAAATGTTAGGGCCATTACGTTATTGCAGACTTTATAATTCTAATATCTGTTGTGAACCAAAATAAAAGAAGTAGCAAGAAAGGTATTAAAAAAAAAAAAAAAAAAAAAAAGTGGAAATAAGGCATATTTTCAAGTAAACTTAGTGTTACAATTATAGTTATATGTAACCTGTGACATATGGGCATCGAATATATATTCTCTGATGTCACAGAGAAGGTTAGCAGTTAAGAAACAAAAGATACATAAAATATTTGTGCCGAGACACGACAAAACTAACAATGTGGTTGTGCGGACTGAGATCAGCCTGGGCATCTGCATAGTCTGATCAGAGTCTTCGCTATCTGCATGGAGGTAGCTTAGACACTTAGCTACCATTTGAGCACTTAACGAAGAATCTGGTAAACTGGGCGGATGCCAAGGCTGATCTGAGTCTGCCCTGGGCGCACATCCACATTGTTGGTTTTGTCGTGTTGCGGCTCATTTATAACTGAAATTGTTGCTTGCTACTTCAGGCGCAGACAGCATGTTTTCAAAATGGAAGAAAATGGATGAAGATGTAGATAGTTTCAAAAACATGGTAAGTAGAATAAGGTTGTTACTTGTTTGGGTCAGGTTTTGTTAAAATTTCTCATAAATGGACCATTTTGTAGAAATTTTGAATTAGGGTAGAGTGGGGTAACTTCGGACATAGGGGTAAATTCTGACATACCATTGCAAACAGTGAAAATCCAGATGAGACGGCTCATAATGAGCCGTCTCATCAGGATTTTCACTGTTTTGCCAGTTATTTTTGTTTTAGTTCCAAACAACTGACATATAAAGGAAAAAATGTCACTGTCTGAATTTACCCGCTGTCCAAAGTTAACCGACTCTCCCCTATGTGCAACAGAAATAAATGAGCAGAAAGCAGACTGACATTTTGACAGAAACTGTAAAAGGTTGTGTTAGGGTGATTTGTTAGCTTGTCTGTACAAAAGTACAAGGAGCTATTGTTGTAACTCTGATGGTGGCGTTTGGATGGGCGTCACAATTTAAACTTTTACAACAATGTTTTTTTATTTATGTGAATGGCAAGGCACTGTCAGGGGAGCTATCCTGTATGCGGACAGGTCTCTTTTACTTTCTAATGTGCCTTTTTCATAGAGTCAAAACACCGTTAATCACACTTGATATTCACCACATTATTGATTATTTTGTAAGATGAATGGGTACACCTATGTTTTACCATTAAAGGGAGACAACTTTTTGTGACTTCCTTTTTGCTTTCCAAATAGGCTCAGACTACACTTTAGTGCAGTCTGATCAGAGCCTTTGCTTGTCACCTCAGCTTTGTTTTGGAAGTGGCACAAGCTGTAGAGCCATTGGTGAGGTTTCTGATTATCTTATATAAATTAGAAGGATGATCTGAATATCACATGTCAAAATTGCCACATTGTTGGAAGTCACATTATACGGCTTATATATCTTTTCTATTTCACAGAAAGTCAAAGTCTCAGAGTTAGAACAGAAAGCTTCTGTTGTACAAACAAAAATTGTGGAGTTGCAGCGGAGTCCCTTTGCCAGGAGTAAACAAGATGACACCTTGGATAAGTTGTAAGTCACAGAACTCCAGAGATAGAGTTGAATGAAAATTCGAGGGCCCAGTTGTTCAAAACTAATGACATCGTTTGTTAACCTTTCGTTAAAATTTCAAATGTAATACCTCAAATATGCCAACATTTTTGTTGAAAAAATGTGAGTAGCTTTTGCATTGCAAAAGCTTCTCGCATTTTTTCAGCAAAAAATATAAGTGTATTTAGCCATAGTCATAAAAACACTTAAGTTGACCTCTTACTGAGCTCGTTAAGGAAAATTTCTTCAAGCTCTCCGCGGCACATATGTTGTGGTCACTAATGAGATGCTTCAGTATATGTTTACTGAGATGATTTCCTTAATTCAGATATCTTGAGCTCTATTTGTTAGTGATGCAAAACAATCACCAGTTTATGGAAATCAATTCCCCCAAAATACTATCCAGATGTTTCCAGAAGTATTTCTCATTGGGACCTTATTGCCCTATTTTTTCTTTAAAAGAAAATTTAAAAATCACATTTTGCCTATATTACAGCCCACAGAAAACCAGACATTTGTTGTTTTATTTTCATGGAAAACACAAATGCAGGTGGTAGAAAAGTAATTTTATTGGAGAACTTTGTGTTAAATTTACATACATGAACTTCTAAAGTATCATTTAGTAGTTATATGCATGTGTAAGTAGTTGATTTTTTTTGTTGGATTACATAAGTTTAAACATGTGGGAAATGAAATAGCATTAATAAAAATGTTCTTTTATTTCCATTACAAATACAATCAAGAGTGAAATTTAAACTCTAAGCTTCACTTGTACTATTCACATTCTCTTGGACTTATATAGGGGCGTACCTTATATCAGTTAGTATGGAATAAATCACTGTAATTTAAGGTGATTACACCTCTGTGTTTTTCTGCAATTGGTACAAAGGGTAACAACTTATATGACTTCTTGTTTGCTTACTTAGATGATAATCTGCTTCTGCTATAGGACCAGCTCTTTAAGGAAAGATGTTACTCCTCGAGGGACCAGATTCTTTTCTTTAAGAGTTGACAGCATTTAGAAAGAGGCAAAATGTAAATGGCAGAGGTGTTCTCCCAAATGTATATGAGCCGCCATGGAGAAAACCAACAATATGGTTGTGTGCCCGGCATAGACTCAGATCACCCTGGGCATCCACCCAGTTTGATCAGACTTTGTAGTGAAGGATCTAAGCTACCTCCATGTGGACAGCAAAGATTCTGATCAGACTGGGCGGATGCCCAGGCTGATCTGAGTCTGTGCTAGGCACACAACCACTTTGTTGGTTTTGTCATGTCATGGCTCATATCCTTATGTCTTAACTATCACATGATGGATAGTTGAATCTATAAAAGGTAAAGGTCTCCCATAGCCTAATAGCTGAAGGCGCAGTGGGGGTTAGAGACCCACTGTATCTTGGGCACAGCTGATGAAAGGTGGAGCCAATCTCTCTCCTTTCATTGCCTTATCCTTCCCTGATTAGAAAAAGGTACCCATTTACTGCTGGGTTGACAGAGAGAGTTTTCCAGTCGTCAGATGGCGACAGTGAGCCGCGGACTCATGACCTTTAGGTGACTTTCTGTGCCATAACCTAGTCACTCTAACCACTCGACCATGGCGCCTCTCCTCTTGAATCTATAATACTAGATATATAGCATATTTTCCATTTTGGGTACTCTTTTATGGTATTGTTTTTTTTTTGCAGCTCTAAAGAAGCCAGAGATGCCTATTCAGAATTTAGAGCCTCAGCTAGAGGTAAGGATCATAAGTGAGCTGAAACACGACAAAATCAACAAAGTGGCATGTCTGCCCAGGGAAGACTGAGATCAGCCTGGGCAACTGCCAAGGTCTGATCAGTCTTCCCTGTGTGCTTTAGGGATAGCTAAGGGTATAAGGTATCTCCATATGGACAGCAAAGACTCTGATCAGACGGGGCGGCTGCCCGGGCTGATCTGAGACTTTGCTGGGTGCACATGCCATTTTGTTGGTATCATCATGTCGCTGCTCATTTGTGTGTGAACAGCAAAGACTTAGATCAGCATGTACATATGTGCAGTCAGATCTGCTTGTAGTGACAAGTGAAACCGGATGAAAACATGCAGATGCATGCTGATCTATGCAGACCTATTTAAAGCTTTACAGTTTCCTATATACTCCCTGTTCTTGAGACATGCAGTGAAACAGACATGCAGTGAAACATTTAAGGAGGTTAGCGTTGTTTGGGGATAATTTAAGAATACCTGTGATTTACTTAACATTGAAAATATATGTTGTGGGTACTCCTTAAAATTGGTTTGGCGAAGCTATTCTGAGGAATATCCATAGCATACAGTAATTGCAACAATTTCCACTGTGTATCAATGTTTGCCAATTTATCTGTTATCTTAAATACCCATTAACATGATATTTTATACAGGAATGATAGAAAAAACATAACAAATTTGCAAACTTTAGTGCCAGAGAATATGTCTAAAATTGCAAAACTGTGACCTTTATATCCCCACAAACATAAATACCATGACAGAATGTTTTTTTTGAGGTCTGTGGCACATTATTTCTAAATAATCCTTGTTACTGAGCTGCTTCTTAGTTACAAAATCACACTAGTGCGGACACTTTGGCAGTGGTGTTTAGTGCCAGACTACTGATCACCCATAGGATGTTTTCTGACAAACTACAGTCAACTCCCGATATCTCGAACATTGATATCTCAAAATATCTTCTTATATCAAAGAATATATTTCCTATTTTTATTTACATTTCAACTCCTGTTATCTCAGACTACTGATATCTCAAAGTAAATTTTCTGGTACCAGAAAATTTACTTGAGATATCAGTAGTTTGGGCTGAAATTTGACTTCGAGATATCGAGAGTTGACTGTATGTATTGCGGGACATTTTGTGCACTCTTAATGTGAATGAGTACACTTTTATGGGAAGCAGCTGAGCCATTTTCATTTTTGCCTTCCCTCTAAATGGGGATCAACACTTTAAAGGAAAGAATTTGCTCCTATAGGAGCAAATTCTTTCCATTAAGAGTTGACCCCTTCTTGGCAGTGTTCCATCACCCAGGGAAGCAAATAGGAAGTTACAAGTTTTTCTCCGGTGAAAAAATTGTGGAAAAACGTGGTGGTATACCAATATACCTGTACATAATTGTAGATACATTATCTTCAGATAACAAGGAAGCATTGCGGGACCAGAAACCAATGGTTACCATCATAGTAAAATGCATTCTACACAGGGATAAGAAGCTTGCAGATTTATTTGCTCATTTAAGGTAAATACCATATCGTCCTACATATTTAAACTGGGTTGTTTGCAAAAAAAATATAGAGCCAGTTGGGTTGCTTGAAAAAACAACAACAGAGAATACCATGTACAGACTGCTTCAAAAGAAACAGTCTGTTTATAATCTGCACTGTTAATACCTGACATCTAGTTTCTTAGATATGTCCCTGAAAAGTAAAATTAGCCTCTTCAGGTTTTCAGTGGATAAAATACCCCAGAATTTCGAGTAATTATTGCAGCCAAGTGTCAGTGAAATAGGATATTGTTATTATCTGCCAAGCTAAAGTCCATTTCTTACGACTTTACTGCCGCAACAAACGGACCAAAGCATAGCTGAAAAAATTTCCAGTCTTTTGTGGGGATTCGAACCCGGAACTCCCGGGTGATAGTCCAATGCTCTAACCACTGAGCCAAGGAGTTAACTCCCTGACGCAGTTGTCAGAGATTGAATATATACGAAGCTATGCGCAAATCTACTATTGTAGATATTGGAAGGTAGGAGAGTTGGCCCGTAACACTCCCCCACTTCAAGGAAGTCATCATTTATGATGACTGAAAGCCATTTAGGCTTATAATGTCCTATCTCGGACGAGCCCCCATCTTACGACTTTACTGCGGCAAGAAACGGACCAAAGTATAGCTGGAAAAAATTCCTGTCTTTTGCTGGGATTCAAACCCGGAACTCCCGGGTGATAGTCCAATGCTCTAACCACAGAGCCAAAGAGTTAACTCCCTGACGCAGTTGTCAGAGATTGAATATATACGAAGCTATGCGCAAATCTACTATTGTAGATATTGGAAGGTAGGAGAGTTGGCCCGTAACACTCCCCCACTTCAAGGAAGTCATCATTTATGATGACTGAAAGCCATTTAGGCTTATAATGTCCTATCTCGGATGAGCCCCCATCTTACAACTTTACTGCCGCAACAAACGGACCAAAGCATAGCTGAAAAAATTTCCAGTCTTTTGCTTGGATTCAAACCCGGAACTCCCAGGTGATAGTCCAATGCTCTAACCACTGAGCCAAAGAGTTAACTCCCTGACGCAGTTGTCAGAGATTGAATATATACGAAGCTATGCGCAAATCTACTATTGTAGATATTGGAAGGTAGGAGAGTTGGCCCGTAAAACCATTCAGAGACAATACCTTGTGTAACCCATTTATGCTTAGTGGACTCGTCTTTCTGACAGGTTGATTTGCAGTGTGTTGGATGCCTTTTTTGATAGGTTTAACATTTAATGCCCCCTGAAGCTCATTTATAAAAGTGATGCTGGTAGAGGAAATAAAGAATAATTGAAATGTAATATTTGGTATTCCTAATCTGTGACTTCTTATTATATATATATTTTTTTCTAGAAATGCCTGGTTTTTTTTGTGCAAATACTGTGTAACCCTGATCACACTCTCAAGGACTTCTATGCTTAAGGCGTGAATTTTCCCCATGATTTAAAAGTTATACGGATCACTGACTTTTGCTTTGCATTTATGACTATGACTTGTAACTTGCATGGAAAATGAATTTTGAACTGCTTGTGTCTTTGTAAAGTACGTTAAACATACGTTGACGTTGACGTCATTGTTGAGATAAATTGTAAATTATCCTCAAATTGATCGTTGAAATAATGATTTATTGTATACATTTCACCCTTTTTAGCTCACCTAAGCCGAAGGCTCACAGGTGAGCTTATAGTATAGGCAGGCATCCGTCGTCCGTCGTCCGTTGTCCGTCGTACGTCGTCCGTCAACATTTTCAAACGACATCTCCTCTGAAACTACAAGGCCCATTGTAACTAAATTTCATATATAGCATCTATAGGCAGGGGGAACCAATAATACTGTTTTTTATCCAAATTGCTGTGGAACTTTGGTTGCTATGGCAACTTAAAGTTTCCATTGACTTGTATGGGAAAAATTGAAAATTTGCATTTATTGCTATGTCACTGCAGATATTTTGACAAAACTTTCACAGAAATGTTCCTTGAGTAGTCCTCCATCAACCACATGAAATTTTTGTCAATTGCACAATTTGGCTGGTTGCCATGGCAACCGAATGGTTAAAAATAGAAAAAATATTAAAAAATCATCTCCTCAGAAACTATGCAACCAATAAAGCTCAAACTTCACAGAAAGGATCTTGGCACTGCCCTCTATAAAAGTACTGTTTTTCTTGGCAATTGCTCTAGCAGTTTGGTTGCTATGGGAACTTAAAGTTGCCATTGACTTATAATGGCAAAATAGAAAATTTGCATTTATTGCTATGCCACTGCAGATATTGTGACAAAACTTTTATAGAAATGTACCTGGAGTAGTCTTTAACCAGCCTTGTTAAATTTATACAAATTGGGCAATTTTTCTGGTTGCCATTGCAACCGAATAGTTAAAAATGGAAAAATATTAAAAAATCATCTCTGCATAAACTGTGTGGCCAATAAAGCTCAAACTTTACAGAAAGAATCTTAGTACTAGCCTCTATAGAATTACTATTTTTCATGGCAATTACTCCAGCAGTTTGGTTGCTATGGCAACTAAGAGTTTCCATTGACTTATAATGGGGAAAATGGAAATTGGCAATTTTTGCTGTCTCACGGCTTCTATTTAGATTTTCTTTCTACAGAAATGTTTCTTGAATAGTCCTCTATATTTCATATGAATTTTCTCCAAATCACTGAATTTGATTGGTTGCCATGGCAAAATATAGGGTAAATTTTCGAAAAAAAGAAGAAAAAATGAAAAAATCTTCTGCTCAGAAGCCATATGGGGGATGAAGCTGATATTGTGCGAACATGTTGATGACAGAAGCCTCTACATGAATTTTGTTTTTCTTCCAACCCAATAAGAACTTTGGTTGCTATGTCAACTTATAGTTTCCATTGACTTATAATGGGGAAAGTGAAGCCATGAGGAGGATGAAGCTGATACTTTGCATACATATTAATAACATTAGCCTCTACCTAAAGTATATTTCATATTATCATTGCCCATGTGAACTGGTTGCTATGGCAACTTAAAGTTTCCATAGACTTACAATGGGGAAAGTGGACATTTGGTATTTATTTCTGTGTTACGGCAGATATTTTGACAAAAGCTTTACAGAAATGTTCCTAGAGTAGTCCTTTATCAGCTATAAGAATTTTGCCCAAAGACCTGATTTTGATTGGTTGCCGTTGCAATTGAAGGGCCAAATTTTCAATTTTTTCATTTTTTTTTTTTTTGCCGAAGATCTTCTTCTCAGAAGCCATTAAGGGGGGATAAAGCTTATTTTTCTGCATAAATGTTTGTGATATTATCCTCTACATAAATGGTGTGTTTTATTGCTGTTGTGCATGTTGTTTTGTTGCTGTGGCAACTTAGTTTTTCCAACATAACCTCAGTGCTCAGGTGAGCGATATAGGGCCATTGGCCCTCTGGTTTGACTTACATTACTTACATAACAGACAACACTGGATAGTTTTGACTATATGTATGTGACCTTGACCTCATTTCAAAGTCATTGTACACAATAAAATCCTTGAAGATCACAGTGCTACTGTTGACCATTCTTCTTCTTTGGTTTATTGAGTATCGTTCCCCCCCGTGACCCAGCTTCCCACTCATATATATTGCGTACTTGCATCGCATAAGTCTGCTGCATGAAGGAAATGCTGGGTCAAGGGGGGGAAAGTACTTGTATCTTAGTTATAGTGAAGCGTTCTCTTTTGGCCGCTTTGACCGGAAGTATAACTGTGGTTTTGCATGTTTAAATGCCAGTCAGGCGTAACAAGAAGAAAATCATTGCTTTGTATTGTGATATGCATGTATTTAGCATGCATTTATGACAAAAATGTATGAAATGAATGACTGATTTCAATATTTTTATTACCTCAAAAATTGAGGTATGCGAAAACCTTGAATTAAGGGTAGGTAGGGTCAGACTGGATTATCTCCCCATGTCTTTGGGTCTGAATCACAAATGATCTGATTTCATACGGCTTACATATTTGTGGAAGCTCCGCTAAGAAAAAAATTGCACACTTTATACTTTTGAAAATTCGGACCTGTCGCGCCGGTCTAATGGGGAAAATCCTCGCCTAAATCGAAGAAGTCCTTTGCAGTGTATTATATGGGTCTACACAGTTTACCAAGACCCTATTTATGAGGAATTAAGCATTAATGGGTTAACAGAGTAAGGCACTAACTGTCAATGCATGGAAATTTTCCTGGGCAAAACCTCTAGAACAGGGTCACTCTGAGTGTCAAAGTTCTCGTCCAGAAGCATTCACTGAGTTAATATTGACATACGTTTCATTCTCACAGATCAATTCATGACATTTAGTATTTCCTATATTTTTTTACAAATTCTTTGCAGAGAAGTTTTCAGTAATAATATTAATCAACTTCGAAGTAAAAGAGTGGTGTTGATCAAGGTTGTTTTACAGTCAACCCTTTAAAAGCGGCAAAAAAGCAGATGACAAAATTTACGTCTGCAAAATTTTCGAAAGTCTTTGTCGAAGCTACATCATATTGAGAATTCAAAGACTAGAGGACAAACAGTGTAGTTCCAGATGTGGTGGCTCATTATGAGCCACCTCATCTGTATCTGCACTGTTTGCACATTCAACTATTTTATTATTATTTTTTTTAAAGTGTTAAACATTTTTAGCTCACCTGAGCCAGAGGCTCCGGGGGAGCTTATAGTATGGTCAGGCTCCGTCGTCCGTCGTCGTCCGTCCGTCGTCCGTCCGTCCGTCCGTCCGTCAACAATTTCAAACAACTTCTCCTCTGAAACCGCTGGGCCAATTGTAACCAAATTTCATATGTAGCCTCCTGGGACCTTAGGAACGAAAAGTTGTTCAAACGGTCCTGGTCACATGACCAACATGGCCGCCATGCCCATATATGGTAAAAACCTAAAAAAATCTTCTTCTCCAGAACCAGTAGGCCGATGGCCTTGAAACTTGGTATGTAGCATCGGGTACGGGAGTACTACCAAGATTGTTCAAATTATGACCTTAGGTTGACCTTGACCTTTTTTACGGTAAGGTCAAATTTTCTTCCTTGTGCTTTTCTATGGCAAAATGCTAGAACATAAGATATCTTGGAAACTGTTGAAAATTTTGGGCTAAAAATTGGTATCTACAGTCATCTTAATTAGTACATGAAGATTTATGAGTACAAGAGGTCAAGGTCATTCTTTGACCTTTGACCCAGAACTCTCATATTTTGACAATTCCAAACAATCTCCTCAAAAGCCCTTGGCCAATTGAAACCAAATTTCATAAAGGGCCTCCAGGAGTTGAGGGAACAAAAAAATATTCATACGGTCCAGGTCACATGACCAATATGGCTGCCACGCCCATATATGGTAAAAACCTTTGAAAATCTTCTTCTCCAGAACCAATTGACCGATGGCCTTGAAACTTGGTATGTAGCTTTGGGTACTCGAGTACTATCAAGATTGTTCAAATTATGACCTTTGGTTGACCTTGATCTTTTTTACGGCAAGGTCAAATATGGGAAAATGCTAGAACATAAGATTTCATGGAAAGTTTGGAAGATTTATGCCTAAAAATTGGTTTATACACTTATCTTAATGAGTACATGAAGATTTTTGAGTACAAGAGGTCAAGGTCATTCTTTGACCTTTGACCCAGAACTCTCATATTTCGACAATATCAAACAATCACCTCAAAAGCAACTGAGCCAATTGTAACCTAATTTCATATAGAGCCTCCAGGGGTTTGAGGGAATGAAAATTAGTTCAAACGGTCCAGGTCACATGACCAACATGGCTGCCAGGCTCCATATATGGTAAAAACCTTTAAAAATCTTCTTCTCCAGAACCAATTGACCGATGGCCTTGAAACTTGGTATGTAGCTTTGGGTACTCGAGTACTATCAAGATTGTTCAAATTATGACCTTTGGTTGACCTTGATCTTTTTTACGGCAAAGTCAAATATGGGAAAATGCTAGAACATAAGATTTCATGGAAAGTTTTGAAGATTTATGCCTAAAAATTGGTATATACACTTATCTTAATGAGTACATGAAGATTTTTGAGTACAAGAGGTCAAGGTCATTCTTTGACCTTTGACCCAGAACTCTCATATTTCGACAATATCAAACAATCTCCTCAAAAGCAACTGAGCCAATTGTAACCAAATTTCATATAGAGCCTCCTGGGGTTTGAGGGAATGAAAATTAGTTCAAACGGTCCAGGTCACATGACCAACATGGCTGCCAGGCTCCATATATGGTAAAAACCTTTAAAAATCTTCTTCTCCAGAACCAATTGACCGATGGCCTTGAAGCTTGGTATGTAGCATTGGGATCTCCAGTACTATCTAGATTGTTCTAAATGATGACCTTGGGTTGACCTTGACTATTTTATGGCAAGGTCAAATGTGGGAAAATGCTAGAACATAAGATTTCATGGAAAGTTTTGAAGATTTGTGCCTAAAAATTGATATCTACTGTCATCTTAATGAGTACATGAAGATTTTTGAGTACAAGAGATCAAGGTCATTCTTTGACTTTTGACCCAGAACTCTGTCATTTTGACAATATCAAACCATCTCCTCAAAAGCCCTTGGGCCAGTTTTGAAACCAAACTTCATATAGAGCCTCCAGGGGGTTGAGGGAAAGAAAAAATTTTCAAATGTCCAGGTCACATGACCAACATGTCCTCCATGCCCATATATGGTTAAAACCTTTAAAAATCTTTTTCACCCGAACCATTTGACCGATGGCCTTAGAGTAACTTACCCTAGAGTACTGAGGCTGAATGGACTCGGGTGAGCTACAGGACCAATGGTCCTCTTGTTAAACTATATTTCAGTAAAATATGTAGTTGCAAGAAGGATATAGATGAGTTGTTGCCACAGATAGAGAAATGTGTTCAGGATATAAATACAAATTCGGAGAAACTCATTAGCTACCAGAAACAACGGCAGACGTCAGTGTGGCGTCTGCTTGAGGTTGCTGTAAGTAAATAGTTTAGTTTTCTCTTCATATTGTGAATTTGAAATATTGTCAAAAGTTTAATTTTCAAAAGACCATTATAAAATGGTTGACATATATCATGCAAAGAACAACAGTAAAAAAATATTTGCTGTAACTGATATGCTTCCATTAAAAAGAAAATGAATGGCTATGGCAATAATCAGAAATCTGCTCAAGCTTCAGGAAAGATAATCCATGAACAGAGGTATTTTTCTGCCTCATTGTGGGCTACTCTTATTGAAAAGAATTTGTTCCTTGGGAGAGCAAATTCTTTTCTTTAGGAGTAACTCCCAATCTTCAAGCGATTCCGATAGCACTACTAATGTCAAGAGTATATGAGCTGCGACACGAGAAAACCAACAATGTGGTTGTGCGCCCAGCGCAGACTAAGATCAGCCTGAGTATCCACCCAATCTGATCAGCCTCTTCACTAAGTGCTTAAAAGGTAGCTAAGGGCCTAAGCTACCTCCATGCGGACAGCGAAGACTCTGATCAGACTGGGCAGATGCCCAGGCTGATCTGATTCTGCGCTGGACGCACAACCACATTGTTGGTTTTCTCATGTCGCGGCTCATATGACTTTAGAATCTGTATAAGGGTATAGAAAAATGGAGAAAAAAAATTCAGGGAAAGGTCAGGGAACATTGAAAAAAAGGATGAATAGCAAACCTGCTGCTATATTCAGAGACAACATTACTACTTTCTATGGCCTGTTAGGCAAAGAAGGAAATCAGTGATGTGCTAATGAACAGTAAAACAGGATGCCCAATAATATTGAAAAGCTAAAAATGCATGGCACCTGTTTGTGAAAGCCGCAGTGGAGTGTGATATTGAGATTGTTGTCATAAACGGATACTGCAAACCACTTATGTTTGGAGGTTACTGAATTTTGGTGATGTTGGTACGCTAAATTTTAATTTTCAATACATTTACATACCCACAGCATATCAGAGGTTCAGCTAAAAATGGGAACCTGATGAGTATTTGAGATATTTTCTTTACTGTTCCTTGAAATTTTACGTTGTTGCATCCGATTAGAATCGCCTCATTGAGGTGATATACTTTAATAGAAAAGTAAGAAAAATTCGTATTTACATCAAATTTTCTTTACAATTTGAAGCTATGGTATATAGTGAATGCTAAAATCAAAATGCGTCAAAATGTTGTTATACCCCCGACAAAGGAAGTATGTCGAGGGGTATATAGTTTTCGCCTTTCCGTCAGTCCATCCGTCCGTGTGTCCGTCAGTTAACATTTGCGTTAAAGTTTTGGGTTAAGTTTTTTTCTTTGCTTATATTTCCAATATCCTTTGATGGAACCTTTTGGTATGTGACTAGGTATACGTCTGGGTTCATACAGAATAGCTGACATCATCTGGATGCTGTTGCTGACCTAAGGTCAAGGTCACAGACTTAAACATTTACGTTAAAGTTTTGCGTTAAGTATATATTTTTTTATATTTCTAATATCCTTTGATGGAACCTTTTGATATTTGACTAGGTTTACTTTTAGGTTCATACGGAGTAGTTGACATAATCTGGGTGCTGCTGCTTACAAAAGGTCAAGGTCACAGACTTGTCTATTTTCGTTAGAATTTTGTGTTAAGTATATAAACTTTTCTTATATTCCCGACATCTCTTGATGTAACCTTTCAATATATGACTAGGTTTATTTCTTTGCTCATGCAGATTAGTTGACATCATCTGGATGCTGCTGCCGACCTAAGGTCACGGTCAAAGACTTAAATATATCCTTTAAAGTTTTGTGTCAAGTTTATATTCTTCTTTTATACTTCCACTATCCTTTTATGGAACCTTTTGATGTTTGAGTAGATTTACTTTTAGGTTCATAGCTGCTTACCAAAGGTCAAGGTCACAGACTTGTATATTTGCATCAAAGTTTTGCATTGAGTTTATATTCTTTATTTTGATGGAACCATTTAATAGGTGACTAAGACCCTGTATAAGATTGATTTCATTAGGTGATGGTTTCTTAAGGCTGTGGTTTCATTAGGCGGTGGCGCTGGTCGGGGGTATAAGTGTACCCCTGCTCACTTGCTCTAGTTTTCAATAAACTGTGAAATATTGATACAGCAGATATTGTGTAGTGCTTTACAGTAGTCACAGTCATTCTTTGGTGATTTCAATAATTTACTTAGATAAAGTAAAAATTAGCACTTGTCATAGCCAGGGAAGGAGTAGAATTTTCCAGCCCTGCAGATGCTTAGAAATTAATGTAAATGCCAAAAGGAACCAAAAATTTGTGAAGTCATTGAACCATAAAATATTGGTCAAAGTTATGTAATCATTGAACCATAAAATACTGGTCAGAGGAAGAAGTGGATAGCTGGATCGGAAAGTTCCCTGGATGTTTGAAGTAAGCATCACAAACATAAACCAGGCCCGGAGGTTATAAAACTTGAGTACATTCTCAAACTCAAAATAAAGCACACTGATTGGCTGCTTCCAAGCACATGCTCGAAAGCAGCCAATCAGTGTGCTTTGAGTTTGAGATTATACACAAGTTATGAGGAACATTGCTCCTGCACACTTTCACGAAGGCAGGCTTAAAATATTGACTTTATTCTAAATTGGCTCTGTCAAATTAAACAATTCAATAAACATCATTTTCTCTTTCAGTTGCACCAAAACAAACAATCTCAGGTGCAGACGCCAAATCGCACTGCTCTACATGTTGATACCACACTTGTTTGTCGTCAAGAATCTAAAGCCAGCAACGGGAGCGGCAATGGGACCGCCACAATCTTCCAGTCTAGTCCAAATTTAGAATCATTGAAAGTCGTGGAAGATTCTAAAACTACAAATAAAAAGTAAGTCACAATGTAAAATGAGAGTTAGGACATAAGGAAGATGGGTACACATCTGATTTACATTAGGGAAACAAGTTTTGTGACATCCTGTTTGCTACCCTGGAGGATGAAGCACTTTCAAAAGGGGGTCGACTCTTACAGAAAAGAATTTGCTCCTACAGGATTTGATTGATTGATTGATTTATTGCTTAACATCCGCGGTAAACAACTATGGTCATGTCAGGACGGTCAGTTAACCTAACCACACCATTCCTGGGCAGGCTTAGACCTCCTAAGCGGTTAACCAGTACTAAGTGCACATACTTTCGCCAGTAACTGACAACTGCCTTCTTTTTCTTAAAGAGTTGACCAGTACTGAGAAGGGAGGCAAAAATGAAAATGGTAGAGTTGCTTCCCTTGAAAGTGTTACCATTCACCTCAGGAGAAATGCCTTATAGTATGTGTATGCAGGACAGACTCAGATCAGGTATAGTCTCATTAGAGTCTTCCCTGTTCTCAGCTACAATCCAACATTCATGGGGATATGGGGAACACCAAAGATTCGAAACAGATTTAACAGATGCACTGACTGATGAATTTTCTCTATTTGCACATACTGCAAGGTTCCTTTTTTGTGTCGCCTGTGATAGCAGAAAGTTAGACGTAGGTATAGCAGCAAAAACTTTGTAATTTTAGCTGTGACACGACAAAACCCAGAAAGTGGCATGTGCATCCAGCGAGGACTCAGACCAGTTGATCAGTCTTGGCTGTCAGCATGGAGCTAGCTTAGACCTTTAGCTACCCTTTAAGTGCACAGAAAAGACTCTGATCAGACTGGGCAGATGCCCAGGCTGATCAGAGTCTTCCGTGGGCACACATGCCGCTTTGTTGGTTTTGTCATGTCGAGGCTGAAATTTTTTTTGAGATGGCCAAGATGGAATGAGGTGAGCTATTCTGTACACTGACATGTTTTGTAACAGGAGGCTGCTGTAAGAAAGAAAGTGAAGTAGAGATATCACTTGCTGTCTGCATTCTTGATGCTTTACAGTGAATTATCACTCAACATTTCACTGCTAGAGCTGATCAGTTTCTTAGTTGAAAAGAAGTGTTACATAATTATATGTTGATTTGTTTTAATGCCTTTGCAGGTTTGAAGAAACTTTAAGCAGCTTAATACAAGAACATGAAGAATTTGCATCCCTCATATCTGAAGTATGACAGTTGATATCCAGCAGGTGATTACTGGTAAAGTCTGACACGAAGGGAAGTTATTCCTAGACACAAGGGACAGCACTCCAGTGTGATAAACCATCTTTGAGCATATCTGTGATATGGAAAAAAATATGCATTACAGTATATTAGGAGTTGGAGTTTTATATAATATATATTATATAATATATAAATTCAATCATGAATTCCATAAATTACAATGGAGGAGAAGTTAACAGCCAAAAAAGGTATAACTGCATATTCTACTACAAAAAAGCCATTGACGATTTTGTGGATGTTGTTTTATGACAACCTTTTGGCCTCCTGAAGCCTTTTTGGTTTGTTTTTAGCCAGTTTTTACGGCAGGCACTGGAGGAATGGTGATATTCAAATGTTAAGGTGACAGATACACCTCTGTTCTGCCTGTTTTACAAAGGGAATACACGTTTCTGAGTTCCTGTTTGCTTCCTTGTATGATGAAGCCCATCCAACATGGGGCTTCTGTAGGTGTATGGGTACACCTCCATATTTTTCTGCCATTGTTTTCAAGGGGAAACAACTTTCATGACTTCCTGTTTGCTTAACTGATTGTCTGAATGCCCTAGACCTTTCAAAATGGGGTCTACTCCTAAAGGAAAGAACTGCTCCCAGAGGAGCATATTCTGCCCTTTAAGAATTCACCCCTACTGAGTGGGAGGCAAAAATGAAAATGGCAGTGTCTTCCCATAAAAGTATACCCATTCACCTTAGAGCAAACAATGTGCTTCATATGGGAGCAAGCTTTTTTGGCTTTAACCCTTTTTTAGAATAGAAACCTATCCAAACAGTGAAGAACCAGTTCAGACCCAGTTCATATGCATTAGGATCAAGTCTGGTAACTTCAGACAGCGGGTAAATTCGGACATACCATTGCAAACAGTGAAAATCCAGATGAGACGTCTCATCAGGATTTTCACTGTTTGCCCAGATAATTTTGTTTTAAATCCAAACAACTGACATATAAAGGAAACAATGTCACTGTCTGAATTTACCCGCTGTCCAAATTTACCCGACTTTACCCTAATATCGGTCTACACGGTTTGCTTACTGGAATTTCAGTGCAAAATACAAAAGTGAAAACATTCACCATAAACACCTATAACTAGAAATGGACTCATCCAAATGATAGGGATGGACAAGTCCACTGGTAAAAAAAGCACTTTTGTTTGGATATAAGAGGAGCCCCGGTAGCTCAGTGTGTTAAACGTTTACCTGCTATGTTAGCAGTCCAGGTTGGAGTCCTGCTACAAGCCGAATTCTTTCCAACCATAAACAGGGTTCCTTTTCACACAGCCTTTGATCATGCTTCCTTCAGCTTGATATGACTAAAATACTGTTGGAAAGGGTCATAAAGCTGCGAGTCCATTTGGATATAATAGCAAGTTCAACATGGAACTCAATTTGATTCATAATGCAGACAGTCATTCAACAGGGAAATTAAAGAGTTTCAAAAGCAGTTTATATGTAGTTAGAGTGTCTTTTAAAAAGTATTTTTATATTGTATACATATTACAGACAGATGTAAAGGAACTATTGTATAGAATCATGTGAAAAAAAGTTATGAGAGAGTATGCCATATATGAGCAGCGACACGAAAAAACCTACAAAGTGGCATGTGTGCCTAGCGAACTCATATCAGCCAGGGCATCCACCCAGTCCAATCAGTCTTTGCTGCCCACATGGAGCTAGCTTGGAACCTCAGCTATCTTTTATTTGCATCGAAAAGACTTTGATCAGTCTGGGCAAATGCCCAGGCTGATCTGAGTCTTTTCTGGGCCCATATGCCTCTTTGATGGTTTTGTGGTGTCGTGGCTCATATAGTGGTGATATGCCATAGAGTATGATTATATTACATTTCTGATCCAAACATGAAGAACTTGACACCGCCATGTTTTTCCACCATTTTTACAAAATGAAATTTTGTGTGATCTCCATTTTTCCACCAATTTTACAAAATGAAGTTTTGTGTGATCTCCATTTTTCCACCATTTTTACAAAATGAAGTTTTGTGTGATCTCCATTTTTCCACCATTTTCATGAAATGAAGTTTTGTGTGCCATTTTGCTTCCCTTGATGATAAAAACTTTTCAAAAATATTTTCCTATAGGAATGAATTATTCTTAAAGAATTAACAAACCCTCCCCCATCCATCGGGAAGAAAAAAGGGATTAACTCTTAAAGAAAAGAATTTGCTCCTAGATTACTGGTAATCTCTCCTCTGAGGGCAGTGTCTCTAAAAGGATAATGTTCTTTTGTGTTTCCGAATACGAGAAAGAAGGTAAATTCAGCCGCAACATGTGCCCCCAGTGAAGACTTGGATCAGCCTGGGCATCCTTCAAGTCTGAACAGAGTCTTCCCTGTCTGCATGGAGCTAGCTTAGACCCTTAGCTACCCTTTAAGTGCATAGGGAAGACTGATCAGACTGGGCTGCTGCCCTGGCTGATCTGAGTCTTCGCTGGGCGCACAAGCCTGTTTTCTTGAGTATTGGCTCAGTTTCCTTTGTAAGAGTGTTTGCCCTTTTAAATGTATCTAAACACCTCATGGTGAAATTTTAGTTGTTAAGGTACACTTTGCAGGAAAACAACTCTCTTTTACCTTCTTTCTGGGCCAAGTTGTTCAAAGCATTGTTAGCTTAACAAAGTTGTTAGTTGAGGATTTGTTTAGTTTTACAGACTCCAATTGTAGTTATGTTTTTGCTGAAAAGTTGTGAGAAGCTTTCTTCTCACATTTTTTGGCAAAAAACTGACAGCATTTTTGCGTACAATATGTTTGAAAATTAAACATCTTCTTAACTAACGACTGGACCCTTGGTGTCAACTCTTTAAGCGGTAGACTCTATTAGGAGTGGACCCCAATTTGGAAGGGAAGCAAACAGGAAGTCACAGAAATGGTTTTCTGTAGTAAAAATGACGAAAAAGCATGGAGATCTATCTTAGAATTAACACACAAAGGACTTTTTATTAGCTCACCTGGGGCAGGGGGTCTTGGGATTTGAACCTAAAACATACTTAAAAATCTTCTACTGCAGAACTGCTTGCCTCAGATGCTTGAAATTTGGTATTTTACATTGCCTAGTGGTCCTCTTCCAAGTTTGTTCAAATGGTGGCCCCAGGATCCAAAATGGCCCAGGGGCAGGGGGTCTTGGGTTCAAAACTAAAACATACTTAAAAATCTTCTCCAGAACTGCTTTGCCCAGATGCTTGAAACTTGGTATGTAGCATTGCCTAGTGGTCCTCTTCCAAGTTTGTTCAAATGGTGGCCCCAGGATCCAAAATGGCCCAGGGGCAGGGGGTCTTGGGTTCGAAACTAAAACATACTTAAAAATCTTCTCCAGAACTGCTTTCCCCAGATGCTTGAAACTTGGTATGTAGCATTGCCTAGTGGTCCTCTACCAAGTTTGTTCAAATGGTGGCCCCAGGGTCCAATATGGCCCTGGGGCAGGGGGTCTTGGGTTCGAAACTAAAAAATACTTAAAAATCTTCTTCTCCAGAGCTGCTTGGCTCAGATGTTTGAAATTTGTTATGTAGCATTGCCTAGTGGTCCTCTACCAAGTTTGTTCAAATGGTGGCCTCAGGGTCCAAAAAGGCCCTGTGGCAGGGGGTCTTGGGTTAGAAACTAAAAAATACTTAAAAATCATCTTCTCCAGAACTGCTTGGTTCTGATGCTTGAAATTTGATTTGTAGCATTGCCTATGGTCCTCTACCAAGTTTGTTCAAATGATGGAACCCAGGATCCAAAATGGCCCTGGGGCAGGGGGTCTTGGGTTAGAAACTAAAAAATACTTAAAAATCATCTTCTCCAGAACTGCTTGGTTCTGATGCTTGAAATTTGATTTGTAGCATTGCCTATGGTCCTCTACCAAGTTTGTTCAAATGATGGAACCCAGGATCCAAAATGGCCCTGGGGCAGGGGGTCTTGGGTTCGAAACTAAAAAATACTTAAAAATCTTCTTCACCAGAACTGCTTGCCTCAGATGCTTGAAATTTGGTATGTAACATTGCCTAGTGGTCCTCTACCAAGTATGTTCAAATGGTTGCCCAAGGGTCCAAAAATGGCCCTGGGGCAGGGAGTCCCAGGTTTGAACCATAGAAATACATAGAAAAATATTAAAAAATCTTCTACTTCAGAACCGAAAGGCTCATATGCTTGAAATTTGGTATGTCGCATTGCCTAGTTGTCCTTTACCAAGTTGTTCAAATGGTGGCCCCAGGGTCCAAGATGGTCCCGCAACATGGAGTCCTAGGTTTGAACCATAGAAATATATAGAAATATGTTAAAAAATCTTCTTCTTCAGAACCACTTGGCTCAGATGCTTGAAATTTGGTATGTAGTTTTGCCTAGTAGTCTTTTACCAAGTTTGTTCAAATGATGTCCCCAGGGTCTTAAATGGCCCCGCCCGAGTGGGTCCTGGGGTTGAACCATAGAACTACATAGAAAAATATTCAAAAATCTTCTTCTTCAGAGCCACTTGGCTCAGATGCTTGAAAATTGGTATGATGCATTGCCTTGTTGTCCTTTATCAAGTTTGTATGATGGCCCTAGGGTCCAAAATGGCCCTGCGGCAGGCAGTCCTGAGTTTGAGCCATAGAAATACATAGGAAACTATTAAAAAATCTTCTTCAGAACCACTTGGCTCAGATGCTTGAAATTTTGTATGATGCATTGCCTGGTGGACTCCTACAAAGTTTGTGTAAATGGTGGCCCTGGGGTTCAAAATGGCCCTGGGGCTGGGAGTCCTGGGTTCGAAATTAAAATGTACTTAAAAACCTTCTTCTCCAGAACCCCTTTGTGCAGATGCTTGAAATTTTGTATGATGCATTGCCTAATGGTCCCTTACCAAGTTTGTTCAAATGATGGTGCCAGGGTCAAAAATGGCCCCGCCCAAGGGGTCCTAGGTTTGAACCTTAGAAATACATAGAAAAATATTCATAAATCATCTTCATAACCACTTGGCTCAGAGGCTTGAAATTTAGCTTTTAGCATTGACTAGTGGTCCTTTACCAAGATTATTTTAATGATAGCCCCCAGGGTCCAAAATGGCCCAGCCCCAGGGGGTCCAGGGTTTGAACCATAGCAATACATAGAAAAACATTCAAAAATCTTCTTCTTCAGAACCATTTGGAAATGGTTGCAAACTATCAGGTTTGTTCAGATTGTGACCCTAGTTTGACCTTTTTGCTCAGGTGAGCGATTCAGGGCCTCTTGGCCCTCTTGTTATATTTCCATTCAGATAAGGTCTAGTTCGAAATGCTTAAATTTATTTGTTCCTGCATATATGCCATATCTAAAATTTTTAGAATAAGATTTTGCTTATGCTTCAAACAAATAATCAGCAAATACATGTTAATCTATAAATTTTTACCGCTGTGTTCTCAAGCTAATAGTAACTTTTTCGCTGCTTGTATTTGTGTTTTTTTATACCCTGCCACGCGTTAGTTGACCGTTTGTGTCTGTCTGTCTGTCCATTCCTCCAGCATCTTTACGTCAGCTGCACTTAGTTTCCATTGGATAACTTAAGTAGTTATAAACGGATTTCATTCAAATATTGCATACACTTTAGTATCAAGAATGTCTCCCTTGGGATTGTTTATGGGCAAATTTCAATCATTTTTGTCAGAGTTATGGCACTTATCAGTGTCTGAAAAATGATTTTTGGCCACTAGCTCCTTTACTATTTGGAATAACTTGAGAATTTGAGAAAAGTAGACCCTTCTTATAGGCGAGGCTACGCAAAAAAAACTCCCTTAGACAGTAAAAAAAAAACACTCCCATCTTATAGCCGAATCGCCTTATAGCCGAAGAAATACAGTATTTGGTTTCAGTTTCATGAAGTTCAGGTAATTTTTTTTTAGTTATGGCTCATCTTATTGTTTTTAAATCAATTCAAGGATGATAACTTTTTCACTACTGAAGCCAGTCCAATGGAACTTGAGGTGTATCAGCGTGTTATAATGATATATATTTATCTAAGTTTCATGAAATTCTGTTCAGTTGTTACTTAGTTATAGCTCCGGACGGATGGAAATCAAGCATTACTATTGGCATTCTGATGAAACCTTATGTGCATAGCCGTGGTATGGTGATACATATTTGGTTTAAGTTTCATGAAGTTTCGGTAATGGGTTACTTAGTTATGGCTCTTTTTATAGTTTTTTAAATCAATTCAAGGGCAATAACTCATGCACTTTTGTCCAAGATTTTCATACTGAGAATTCAAATACTAGAGGGTAAACAGTGTAGACCTAGATGAGGCTGCTCATTATGAGCAGCTTCATCAGGAGCTACAGTTTCAAATTCTGCTATTTTCATGTCTGGTGCTGAAAGTGTTAAGATACCTTGAAATGTAAGACTCCAGAAAACTTAAATCAGATGTGACATGTACTCATCAAATACACTGTAAAAACCTTAAAAAAATAATATTTCTCAAAATAATGTCATTTTGAGAGAAAAAAAATATTGTAAACTGTCTTTGACTGTTTTGTTTATTTTCATTCAAAGTGAATGGGTTCACTTTCAGGGGAAGTAAGTCTGCAGTACAGTCAACTCTTGGTATCCCTGAGTCCAAGGGATCAGATATTTTACTTTGAGATATGTTAGGGGAGAGTCGGGTAACTTCGGACATGGGGGGAAATTCGGACATACCATTGCAAACAGTGAAAATCCAGATGAGACGGCTCATAATGAGCCGTCTCATCAGGATTTTAACTGTTTCGCCAGTTATTGTTTTGTTTTAGTTCCAGACAACTGACATATAAAGGAAAATATGTTAATGTCCGAATTTCCCCGCTGTCCGAAGTTACCCGACTCTCCCCTAGTTTGAGATAACAGAAGTTAAAATATAAAGAATCACAGGATAAATGTCAAAACTTTTCATAAATTTACTTTGACTTAATCAGGTACTTTGAGATATTGTTTATGATAACTAGAGTCAACTGTACTTAGTTTTCAAAGTAAGATCTGGACTAGTGCCTTCCCTTTGACACTTTACCCTGCTAGAGGGCTACAAGTTCAAAGACTGAACATGTAGCCCTCTAGCAGGGTAAAGTGTCAATGAGGTCAATGGGAATGAACTAGTCTAAGTAAGATCCTTTTATCAAATACTCTTTATCCTCTAATCAAATGCTCTTCTTTTTATCTGAAGTGCTGGTGTTAGTGGTTCATTGTTTAGACTCAAATGAGTTGCAACAAACTAAAAGTGTGCCTAATGCATATGCAGACAACAAATGCTCAGACACGCCTGTGGATCTATGCTGCTGGTCAGAGCCTTTGCTGTCACCACACATTATGTGTATGTCATGGACTGTTAAAAAATCTCTGACACTCCGGCCTGGATTTGAATGAGGGTCTCCTGCATTAACAGCAAACACTCAACTGGCTCGCTATACGGCTTGTACCCAAGGCAGTACAAATGTATGATATATCTAACCTACCGATTTACCAAATGACATTCTCCCTCTCCATATTGAGTTTGTCCTTGAATCCTTAGCGGTACAAGAATCACTGGAAGTAAGACCTTAAAAGGAGTTCTGCTGCATGTGGGTTGCCCCACATTGGGGGCCAACAGACTCATAAAAAATCTCAGAAGCTCTGGCCCGCATTCATACCCAGGCTGCGTGAAGGGAGAACACTATCATGTCGCTATAAAAGCCAGTTTGTACCGACTTGTTAGCTCACCTGAGCCGAAGGCTCAGAGGTGAGCTTATAGGATGGGAGTCGAGCCGTCGTCCGTGGGTGCGTGGGTGGGTGCGTCAACACTTTCAAACATAAATATCTCAGAGACCAGTGGGCTGATCGCAATCAAATTTAATCTGAAGCATCATTTGGGTGGGGGAAAGGCTGCATTAGGTTTTGGTGCCGATCATCTCAGAACTCTGGTTTCCATGGCAACAGATAGCCCCCATAGGGTTATAATGGGGAAAATGGCGTCATCACGTTTTCTCGACTGTTTTTGATTAGATCCTTATCATACTTGCAGGTAATGATGACATACACAAGAGCTTGGATGAGTTCGAAATTTGGCCGGATTGGAGCACAGACTACGGAGTTAGCTGCCCTTGAGCGTTTGAACAAAATCCCATAGGGTTATAATGGGGAAAATGGCGTCATCACGTTTTCTCAACTGTTTTTGCTTAGATCCTTATCATACTTGCAGGTAATGATGACATACATAAGAGCTTGGATGAGTTCGAAATTTGGCCGGATTCTAGCACAGACTACGGAGTTAGCTGCCCTTGAGCGTTTGAAAAAAATCCCATAGTATTATAATGGAGAAAACAACGTCATCACATATTTTTAGAAAAACTTTGTCATCGCTCTATTGCCTACATTTCTCAATGGATTTTAAAATAACTTCATACAAATGTAGGGCAGGACAACATCTCGAGCAAGTTCGACTTTCAGGATGCTGCACCCAAGGTCAAGGTCACTGTGGCTATTTTTAGAAAAACTTTGTCAGCGCTCTAGCACCTACATTTTTCAGCAGATTTTAAAATAACTTCACACAAATGTAGGGCATGACAATATCTCGAGCAAGTTCGACTTTCAGGATGCTGCGCCCAAGGTCAAGGTCACTGTGGCTATTTTTAGAAAAACTTTGTAAGCGCCCTAGCACCTTCATTTCTCCATGGATTTTGAAATAACATGACAAAAATGTAGGGTATGACAATATCTCAAGCAAGTTCGACTTTCAGGATGCTGTGCCCAAGGTCAAGGTCACTGTGGCTATTTTTAGAAAAACTTTGTAAGCGCTCTAGCACCTACATTTCTCAATGGATTTTAAAATAAATTCACACAAATGTAGGGCATGACAATATCTCGAGCAAGTTCGACTTTCAGGATGCTGTGCCCAAGGTCAAGGTCACTGTGGCTATTTTTAGAAAAAACTTTGTCATTGCTCTAGCACCTACATTTCTCAACGGATTTTAAAATAAATTCACACAAGTGTAGGGCATGACAATATCTCGAGCAAGTTTGACTTTCAGGGTGCTGCAATCAAGGTTTTTGATTAGCTCCTTATCATACTTGCAGGTAATGATGGCATACATAAGAGCTTGGATGAGTTCGAAATTTGGCCGGATTCGAGCACAGACTACGGAGTTAGAGCGTTTGAAAAAAAACACCATAGTCTTATAATGGAGAAAACAATGTCATCACATTTTCATTTTTCATTGGATCCTCTTCATACTTGCAGGTAATGAGGATATGCATAAAAGCTTGGATTAATTAGCATTTCGGCTACATCCCACCACTGACTATGGAGTACCTGCCCTGAGCATCCAAAAAATCAATGTGGCCACTTTTTCTTGGTTTCTACTGATCCGATCCTTTTCAAACTTGCAGGTAATGAGGAAATGCATAATATCTTAAACAAGTTCAGATTTTGGCCAGATCAGGCCAACCACTACGAAGTAAGCTGCCCTTGACAGCTCTGTCTATTGTGCTCTTGATCGGATACTTTTTAAACTTGCATATATTAAATGCGGGCATACATAATGTTTTGGATGAGTTTATTGGACCACTGACTGTGGAGTTAGCTGCCCTTGAGCATCTTTAATATCCCTATAGGTTTACAATGTCTCTCAGGTGAGCAATTGTTGCCCTTTGGGCTACTTGTATGATATACCTGATTACCTAACCTTTACCCTGTGAATCCAACTTGGAATGAAGACTTTAGCAAGGCTTGACTGAGAATTTGCAGTTTGCAGATATATGTTAATACCATATTTATTTGGTCATAAGATGGTGTATTTCCCTTTCAAAAATTACTCCAAATACGTAAATCAGTCTTTTCCAATTCAGCAATAAGATGGAGTTTCCTCTTGCAAAAACAATCTCAAAAAATCTAGATCTGTCTTGTAAGACAGATCTAGATTTTTTTTTGGGGGGGGGGGGGGATTGTTTTGGAGAGGGAGAAACCAATCTTATTATCTAATAAATACACTTGGCGTGTTGTCAAGGGCGTAGCTACGTATACGGCAAATACGCAAGTGCGTATTGAAATTTTGTCAAAATTGACAAAATTTCAAAACGCACCTGCATATTTGCATGCTGAAATTTTATAAATTAGACAAGATTTCAATAACAATTACCAAAGTGGCTGAAATACTAGCTTTCCTTTCAAGAAGTAGAGCATAAAACATGGTTGTGCGTATCATGAAATTGCCCCTAGTTACGCCCCTGGTTGTGGTTCAAATATCAGAATATAGAAGAAAGTCTGTGAGAGTGGCTGGTAAACCAAGCTTAGGTACAGACTGGGGCAATGGCCTCTTTATCACTTCTCGTACAGTTTTGCGACAGATCAGTGTCAAACTTTGAGGGTTAGATGCAAATATCTCTAAACTCTCAAATATTTGTGGAGTATCTGAACAAAATTCTCTCAATTTCTCATCAGTATTACACTTATAGAGAACATCATTGGTGAAGGCACCCCCAGTATACAGTGTTGTAAGGACAGTTAGGTCTTTCTGACGAATAGCAAGGTTAAGAAGTGTTTGTTTCTTCCAGCGTCCCACAAGGTGAATTTTCCTTGGTGTATCTACTGAACATCCATAACGTATTAAACATCTTATCGCACATACATTTCTGTTTTCTATAGCATGGGACAAAGGAGTTTGTAAAGCATAATTTTTATAATCAATGTCAGCTCCTGCTTCACAAAGTGCCTCCATCAATCTCTGAGATGCAAATTTAGTGGCTTGTAAGAGTACATCACAGTCAAAGAATATCCCTGTTTGTTTAATTGCTACGTCAGCACCGTATTCAAGAAGTTTTAACATAACCTTTTCCTCTTTAAAGTGACAAGCTCTCATAAGAGGGGTAGTATTTCTCATATCTACAGCATTAACATTTGGCTTTGCCGCCAGCAATAAATCTAAAATGTCAGGACAGTATATATTCACAGCTTCATGAAGAGCTGTTGAACCCCTGCGGTTCGATTCATTCACTGGTATTCGAGCATCAAGAAGCATTCTAACTAATTCAAGATTTCCACTGTTCACTGCAATTATCAAAGGTGTATTCCATGGGTGTGGTCTCATTTTGTTTGAGTAATGGTAGATCATGGGTATATTTGGGTTTTCTTCTTCACATCTTGGAACAATGGACTGGCTGCCATTTTGAAAGTCAATATGATCAAGTAAAAGCTTAATTAGATCAAAATTCCCATCATAGCATGCGTTCACTAATGGTGTATGGTGATGGACATTAGCCTCATTTGGAGATGCTCCATGCTGAAGTAGTAACCTAGCAACCTCAATCTGCTGATTACCAGCTGCCAGTATCATTGCATCATCAAAATTACCATCCACCGCCTTTATATCAGCCCCACTGTCCAACAGAAGTTTTACACCTTCTATGTTTCCAGAGGAAGCAGCACAAAGCAATGCAAGATCCACGTCTTGTTGGGCAAGTTTGCCTTTCCTACTTTCCAAGGCTTCTTTAAGCATATCAAAATTGTCAGCAATTTCATGGTCATAGATGTCATATAGACTCCTGCAAGTAATAATGATAATAAAGACTTTATTTCAAGAGGATAACACAATTAGTACAGAACTAATCTCCCTTGCGGCCCTCAAATATTTACAATTGTACAAGCATATACACAATGATATCAAGAAAAGACATATAAGGACAGCTGAAGCGATTACTCAGACAAATGTAGTGATCACTCCAGAGCACAAAGCAACCAAATTTAATTCTGAGTAAATTATACAGTGACAGTGTTAGAGTTTCCAATGACATGGTTTATCAAACCATTTATTTAATGAGCGGATTTGTCCATCCTCATCATTTGGATGAGTCCATTTCTAGTTTTAAGGGTTTCTGGTTGATGTTTCCACTTTTGTTGTATATTGCATAGAAATTCCTGTAAGCAAACAGTGTAGATCCTGATCAGATGCTGCACTCTGCAGCATCTGAAAGGGGTCTGCAGTGTTTACATAAGTCCCCAAAATGAGTTTCCAGTCAGATAAATAAAGCTTACACTGTGAACTAAGTTTATTCTATAGACACAACAGTGGCATAGCTTATTATGAAGCTTGATTCATCGACAGGACTGAAGCTGACTTATCGACGGGACTGTACCATTAAGATCAGTCGGAGAGAGATCTCATAATGACAGAGCTTGATAAGACAAGAATTTCGCAGAATGCTATGTAAGTAAGTAAGTAACGACTTTATTTTTCGAGGGTTACAGCATTTTACACATACATTAATACATGTAATAGCTAATCTCCCATGAGGCCCTCATTATATACATATGTACATATAATCATATGTCCCACCTGCATTGCACTTCCAGTAGTAGTAGAATTCATGGTGAGAAGAAAATGTTTGAGCAAGGTTTGATAATTTTATGTCTAAAAGAAAATTGGACTGTAAGAATCACTCTCACACAAATTTTGCCAAAGTCTGTTCAGCTTTTCTTGAGACATTGTCATTTTCATATTTTTGCTATTTTCAGTAATGTCGGCTGGCAGTCATCTTGGATAATCAATTTGCAAAACATTGAAAAAGGTTCATGCAAAGATCATTCTGACACAAAGTTGGTCCAAATCCATTCAGGGGTTCTTCAAATAATGTAGTTTTCATGTTTATGCTATTAATAGTAGCGGCAGCCGGCGGCCATCTTGGATGGCTAAGTCGCATGAATTTGGAAGAACTCCATTCAAGTATCATTCTGACTAACCAAGATCCTTTCAGTGGCATTTTGGCATCTGAGCAAAATTTGAACTCATAAACAGAAAGTGGATCACTGTGACCATATTCCATTACAGATTTCTTGCATTTTGATAATTTTGAAAGCCACGGTCCCATTAATGTTCCATGCAAAATTTAAGCCAACTTTACCTGGTAGTTCTGGAGAAAAAGTTGATTTAGTTGTTTATGCTATTTTTAGTAGCGATGGCCATCTTGGATTCTCCACTGGCTGAATTTTATAATTCTGAATTTGTGCAGTCTGGTAATGCTCCCTGTGAAAGGACCTGGTATGATAAGGCCCATATTTGGCCCCCAGAAAACTCATTTTTCAAAAGTCTTATTTCCATAATAAAAATGTATTCATATGAAAGTTCAAACCTTGAATGTAACAGCAAACACAACATTAACCAGTTCTTGCACAAAATATTTGAGATATTTGTACTGAACATACCCTACCCCCAGCGGATTCTGACGAAAATGACGAATTTGGTAGCCTTTGTGGCTTTCAAAATATATGAGCCCGGCCTCCAGCACGTTTAATAATTTGTATACAGATAAAATTTTAATATATTTACATGCCATGAAAATATTAAATGTGCTGGAGACCGGGCTCAATGTTTATTTCTAACTTTTTGTTACCAAACTGGCAGCGTTTGGAACATTTTCCCAGCGTTCTCAACATAAAAACGCCCATATCTCCACTCATAGACAAAATAAACATATGTTGTGGGTATTCATTTTCTTAGTTAGAACACAAGGAATAATCTGGTATACATTTCATTTTGATCTGTTGGAATTTTTCGCTTAGCATCTCTGGACTTGCAAACTTGAGTGGGTGGGGTAGACCTGGAGAGGCCTTGTGCAGTGCACAGGTAATTAGCAGTGCAATCTTACATATAAGCATTTCATCAAAAGCCTGTTGTTAAGAGCTTTCAAAAGTTATTGTAAATGACTTATTTCTTTAAAGGAATATGTATTAAACTCAAATTTTCTCGCAATTTTCCTTCATTTCATTGAAACAACGTAGGCATGTCAGAAATCATGTTATGCTGAGAATTAACAAACACGAAACATATTATTTTTGCTTGTTCCCATACGCACAAATAATTAGCAATAGAAACCATGCATTTTTAAGAGAATTTGAATGGGGGCCAAAAACGGCCCTTATCATACCAGGTCCTTTGAGAACTATAGATGCAGTGGTTTCGAAGAACTAATTTGAAACATTATTTTAACGCCAGGGTCGAGGTATATGTGGACAGATGGACTGGAATGACGGATGGACCGAAAACTGGACACCTATATTGCACCTTGCTAAATTAGGTATGACGAAAATCACTTGGTGAAAAATTTATCTGGGTCTATACATATTCTGACAGAACAAACAAGGCACAGACCAAAATGAACAGGCTGGTCTGAGCCTTTGCTGTCCCCATATACATGACAGTTGCAGCTCATTTGTTTTCATCATCGTTACATTCTTCATTTTGTGACTGGGAATGCATGCAGTGTTGACAGAACAAACAAGAGCTGTCACCTGACAGCAAAGCTCGCCTGAACTGGTGCTTGCCCATCTCACAGGCATTTGTCTGTATGGCTTGTACTGCATAAAACTTCATGCAAGCATGTCCAAGTATGGTGGGGGGGGGGGGGGGGGGGGGGGGGGGTTAGTATTGTGTGAACTCAAGCCAATATTTAATATCAGTTCAAGTATACATTAAATCCATTCCAAGGGCTATGGAACAGTATGCTATCAGAATACTTTCTAGGTCCATGATCTTGACCTCATGGTCACTGAGTGTGGTGGGGTGGTACTCTGTTGAACTTTGAATTAATATCTAATTAAAAGAATCCAATCATGAGACAAGGAGATATATTTAATTGAATGTTTAATTTTTGACCCCTAAGCCCCACCAAGGGTCTGACCCTGGGATATAGTGTTATGTAGTGAAAGGTTATGCTATGATATAATTATGTTCCAAATATGGAAGGCTTCCTGCCAGTGGTTGATATGAATTTGAAAAACTTTGTCACAAAACTTTAAAGTGAGAGTGACCTATTTTTTCACCCCTAAGCCCCACCCCATGGTCCTACCCTAAGGTATAGTGTTAGGTAATGAAAGGTCATGCTATGGTATGATTATGATGTGGAAGGGTTGTTTCCACTGGTTGCTGGGATATGAATGTTTAAAAAACTTTGTCGAGAAACTTTAAAGTGAATGTGACCTATATTTTGACCCCTATGCCCCACCCAAAGACCTTACCCAGGGGTAGGGCTGGGACGAGTACTCGGGTACCCGTGTTCAGGTCAGATAGAGCAATTACCCGGGTACATATTTACTGCCGGTTACCCGAATGCTTATTAGGCCTATTATGGAATGTATAATTATTCTAATTCAAAAGAATTTCAAGCAACTAGAGCAACGTTTTGAATAACAGCTTGTCTTGTATAAAATTCAATTACATATTGCCTAACCATTTTCGCATATTATAACAGATAGATTTCTCTTTTGTATCCATAGCATGTTCACATGTGCATTATTTCATCTAAAAGTAAATTTTCAGTGAACATGCTTAAATGCTATGGTAACGGGTACCCGCGGGCAGTAGGAATTCGGGTACCCGGGTACAAAATCTCTACCCATCCCGGCCCTACCCAGAGATATGGTGTTATAGAATAGAAGTATATGCTATGATATGATTAAATTCCAAATATCAAAAGGTTCTGGCCAGTGGTTGTTGAGACTTCAAACTTTAAAAAAAAAAATGACGTAAAACTAAAGGTTGACGCCCATGCCAACACACATAATACTACATAATGGATCGCTTATTAGAGTTCATGGTGAACAGACATGCTAAAATGAGCTCTGACATTTCTTCAAATTTTAGTTGGATTTAAACTTGTGATTTTAATAAATTTTATATCAGCATGTGGCTGCTGACTTAAGGAATATTTATCTATATTCAAAGTTTTTAAAAATTTGATTTGAAAGTGGATTTTAAAGAAAAATATATACATTCTTGGATATTTTCATTCAGATTTCATGCTGTGATATTCTAGAATTTCATTACATCTCAGGAATAACATCTGTACCACATACTGTGTTTCTGGACCAAATCACAGCCAAGTTGGTGTAGAAAGGACCTGAAGCATCATAACTAATTTGTTGATAATCAACTTAATTGTATCAAAGTGACTGTGGTGAAACTCACCATAGGGTGCTTCTTTGAAACTGACTACCAAACATGTGCTAAAATTAACATTACAGATCAATAAAAGAATGTGCCTACTGGAGATCAATTAATTGATCATTAAGTGAATTAGAAGAGCTAAATCTACAGACCCCAGTGAGATGGGATAAAAAGTAGTAAAGTATAATATAAATAAATAATTCAACCTAAAATAAATAAGTCAAAAGTCAAAATTAATGGCTATGCAAAATAAAAATTGAAAGCTAAAATTTCCTTCTACCATATAATATTATATAAACTTTGTATGGAATTTTGAAGTATTTTAAAGAGGAATTTCAGATTTATTTATTTAAATTCATGATTCAAGTGGACGAAGAAATATCATTCAGGATGTCACAAGCTGCAGATTCTCCACAAAGGCATGACTCCGTATCACAACAGGAGGAGGCCAACTCACCTAGCATGAGCCTGTCACAACAGTCTTTATTCTCTCAACAGAGTACACCTGTCAGCAGATCTGCAGCTGACAAAGAGGAGAACTTTAAGGACAGGTTCAATGGAATATTGTACCATGTAATCCCCACTGATGATCAAATTACCCGACTATTCTCCTCCAGGGATCTCTACATGAAGTTTGTTAATTCACTCAATAAAGAACTGCATCCTAAGCCAGTCACAGACACACGTTCAACATATCAAACTCACATTCGGGGAAAATGGTGTTCTCTAACAGCTGACAGTAATGCATCTTCTATCTCTGCTAAAGGCCCAGGCCAAACATTGTGGAGACGAAGTGTATTTTTGCGCCCTGCAATACACCTCTATCAACAGTATGCTAATGAAACTGACCAGGAAATTAACAACTCTCAAGTTTCTCAGACATCAACCCCTTCTAGTGTGAGAAAACTCCCTACATCACCATCAGTATCTCCAGTGCCTTTTCAGTCAAACAACCAAATAGTTTCACTGCCAGCTGAGCTCACAGAACAAATAACAGAGCTTAAACAAATTAGCAAACTTCTTCAAGAACAACTGACTAGTGTAAATACTAAGATAGATATTTTATTACAGAAGTCTCTAGACACATCTCATGTTCCATCAGTGAATGAAATCTCGGATACACGCCTGGTAAACTATCACAGGACAGGTACCTCCGCGGAGGTACCGATAAAAAGTTGTGACAGGCATCCGGAGCTACCTGTGACGGACCGAAAATAAACAAAAATCGGTAGGTATTCGTCTTTTTTGATAAAATACATTATAACCAGGGAGTTTATTGAAAATCAAAGAATGCTATTCGACCCTTATATACATTAAGTTTTGTCACACAGTATATCCCCGGGAACTTTACATATATACAGAAGATATGACTTTTGAAGTGGCTTTAAAGTCAGTCGAAAGTACTCAAAACAAGAACAAATCGGTTGTTTTAGGTCCTAAATGCACTTTTCTTGCACAAGAATCTGTTAATCTGGATACACTGACGTAAAGTAAACCTCCTTGCCCAAATATAAATGCTGATAAACTTCAAATAAGGCTGGATCGGTTAAAAAACAACTGGAGGTGCCTGTGACGGAATGGAGGTGCCTGTGATGTAAGAAAATATAGCGAAAATCTGAAGATTTATAGCGGTTGCAAATATTGGTATTCTTCATCTAGACCGTTGCCTTGAAAGAATCGTTCATTCAACGTCACAATTTAATCTATCATAATGCGAATACCAAGCATATTTTTGCTAAAACGTCAGACAATGATCATGAACTTATACAATCAGATTCTACATCCTGCTCACAAAACCAAGATGGAAGTAAGTATACATTGACAACAGTTCATAAAAGACGCGCATGGTAAACCGAATATAGAGCTCTTTCCCAGACAGGTGGAAATTCACCTAACCCAAATGAAAACAACGCTAACTTCTGTTTTAAAAAAGGGTAAAGGTAAAGGTTTCCCATAGCCTAATAGCCGTAGGGGAAGTGGGGGTTAGAGACCCACTGTTTCTTGGGCACAGCTGATGAAAGGCGGGGCCCATCCCTCTCCTTTCGCTGCCTTATCCTTCCCTGATTCGAAAAAGGTACCCATTTACTGCTGGGTTGACAGAGAGAGTTTTCCAGTCATCGTATGGCGACAGTGAGCCGCGAACTCACGACCTTACGGTGACTTTCTGCACAATAGCCGAGCCACTCTAACCACTCGGCTACCGCGCACTTCTGTTTTACCTATTTTATATTTTGAATTACAAAACAAACCAGAAAGCAAAGTGGGCAGCTGTACAGGTGACCTTATTGCCTGAAGACTAGAGACAATCGGACATAAGAACACGTAAAATTGATGCTTCACAACAGAAATCCAAAATCCAAAGCAGATCATCTCAAAGAGTTATTGTCCGTTTTGTTTCCATATCTGTAAGTCAAACATTGACGAGTTGTACGTAGATGTTGAACATTTACTCCCTAATGCAGTGTTAGAATAGTTATGAAATGCGCTTAGATAAGAGGTAGCGTTTTTGTAAATGGTTATGACTGCCTGTTAGTCATGCCAAATCGTTAGAAATTGTCGAGGTCACACGCCATTCAAGCTACTCGAAACGTTTGCAAAAACAACGTTTCGGAAGATGACTTTTATGTAGTAAAAGTGCTCCTTTGTTACCAAATTTGATGCAGTGGCTATTCGGAGACTTTGAATTACACGTTATTTACAGTAAGATTCCAATCACTTCAGTATACTAAAAGGTGTAATATTGGGAACATGTCACCAGCCGATGATGTAAACTGTAGGCCTTACGGATGTATTTTAGATTCTAGCGCCAAAAATTCAAAATTAGCCAGACTGAATCACTTGTAGCACCTATCACTCCAGTTAATAATATGACGCCTACATATATTTCGGAAAAGTTCACTTCAAGAAATAATGGTATAATGTTAAGGTCATCGACTGCTGGCTGTTTTGTCCCACCTAAGCCTAGGACAGAATATTTCAAGCATAGTTTAAGATATTCTGGATGTCTGGTGTGGAATAGCCTGCCACAAGAAGTTAAAAATGCCCAGACTCCAGAGAATTTTCATAACAGATGTCTAAAATGGCTAATGAATTGAAATGAACATTATAAAGTATATGATTATGTTCTTCATAATGTCTTGTGTGTTCATTTATTACTTTCTCTCTCATCTGCTATTATTCTCAGTATCAAATACTGTACCATTTAAAATAGGAACTTTAAATTGTTTTCCATATATCATTAATGTTAGGAAAATCTTGTTTTGTTATAATTATGTTTTTTTGTGTTTTTTTTTATTTTTCGTTTTTTGCTTTGCTTTCTTTATATCACACAGTTGACTCATTATCTCAAACACTGCTATCTCAAAGGATCCTCCAATATCAAATTATTTAATTTTTTGGACACATTTCTTGTTTTTCTTTGCATTTTAACTCCTGTTATCCCAAATACAGTTTCTCTAAGTAAATTTTCTGGGACCAGAAAATTTACTTTGAGGTATCAGTGGTTTAAGATGATCTTTGACTTTGAGATATGCAGAGTTGACTGTTTTATATTGATATACTGGTATTAGGTCCATTACCATATTCACTGCTTATGGACAGTTTCAACATAACCTCGAAGCATTTTTTTTTTTCTCTCAACCTGTATTGTTTTTATCATTCTGTATATTTCTATCATGTATATATCATTATCCAAACCTTCTAACTAAAAAATATAGTCCATTCAAATCATCTGTATATATATATATATATTTTCTAATTTTTTTTCTTTCTTTTTTTTCAGTTTTCTATGTCAGGGCTTATTCTTCTTTCCTGATAAAATTGTTGTTGTGTGTGTGTGTGTGTTTGAGATTGATAGTTTGAGATTGATAGGGAGCATAGGTTCTCAAATGTCTATGGCATTCCTATTAAGACAATTGTCTCGCACAATATATCATTGGATTTCTTTCATTTCGTTTCGTAAAGATATCTGCTAAATGAATAATGTTGTGTTGAGGGGTTACAGTTGTATATCTTTTACCTTCAGATCTCAAAGTATACTTACATGATACCAACTTATCAGACTAATTTTCTGTTTGTTTATTTGCTTGTTTATTCAATTCATTGTATGCTTTTTAACTTCTGTGATTGTAAATGTATATATGTATATACTGAGGGCCTCATGGAAGATTAGCTATTACATGTATAATTGTATGTGCTAAATGTTGTTACCCTCACAAAATAAAGTCTTTACTTACTTACTTACTTAGTTACCACAAAGTTAACACATACAGCGAGCGTCATACGACACATGCGAGAGACACATATGAGGTACCAAAGGGATCAACACTATAGATACTTGTACGTGTGTGCCTGTAGACGGGTATCGGCAATTTTGACAATTTGACACACCATACGTGTAGCTGGCATGACATGTGACCTCGACAATTTCTGACAAGTTGGAATGACTCACAGCCAGCACCTCTCGATCACAGTCATCAACAGTCACAAAAAGTTGACATTTATTTAAGCGCACATTTCATAACGATTCTAACACCGAATTAGGCAGTCGATTTTCAGCAACTATGTGAAATTCATCATTGTTTTACTAACAGAAGCGGTAACAAATTAGGCAATAAGTCTTTGAGATGGTGTTTTAGAAATTTTAACATGGAATTTCATGATATACGCATTAAATAGAATAGAATAGAATAGAATGGGACGTTGAATGAATGATTCTTTTCAGGCAGTGGTTTTGAGAAGATGTCAATATTTCAGCTGCAATAACTATTCAGATTTTCACTATATTTGCCTACATCACAGGCACCGCCACACCACTGCAGGCTCCTCCAGCTGTTGTTCTGAAATATCAAGCCTTATTTGTAGTCAAGCGACATTTATATTTGAGCAAGGAGGTTACCTAAACACCAGTGTGCCGAGAAAAACAGATTCGTATGCAAGACCACTGCATTTAAGACCAAAAACGGCCGAATTCTTTATGTTTTGAGTACTGTGGGCTGACATCAAAGCCACTTCAAAAGTCGTATCTTTGGTTAAGATGGAAAGTTCAGGGGGATATAATGTGTGACAAAACTTTATGTCTATAAGGGTCGAATAGCACTTTTTGATTTTTAATAAACTCCCTGGTTATTTTATATTTTGTCAAAAAAGAGGAATACCTACCGTTTGTTGTCATTTTTTGGACAGTCACAGGCAGCTCCAGGTGCCTGTCACAACATTTTATCGGTACCTCCGCCGGAGGTACTTGTGATAGTTTACCAGGCGTGGGATACAACTCTGGATGAGGAGCCACAGTATGTTACAGTTAATGCTACAACTGAAAGTCAACCCAACCTAATCCCTGGACCATCAAGCTACAGTGATGTTGTTTCTAACAACCCACAACAGGAAAACGATCAGCATAGGTCAAATCATCACACTGAAATAAGTGTGGTACAGCAAAGGGAAAATGAAAATATAAACAGTGGCAGTGCAAACAAAAACCATGAGAGTTCTGAGGAAAGACTTAGAAATCAAACAGATAGGACACACAGTGAAAAACGGCCAAATCAGAGGGAAAAGGAACGTCAAACTCTTATCATTGGTGACTCAATTTTGTCAGGTGTAAATAGAAAAGGACTTGTACAGGGTATTGAGTGCCAATCTATTCCAGGTGCTACAATGGACACTTTGACTGAAAAGATCAAACTGTATGATTTGTCAAAATTCACTGATATTGTTGTATATATTGGAGGTAATGACTCTTCTAGAAATACAGATATTGAATACTTTGAGGAAAAGTACGAACAGTTTATTTCATATGTCAAAGAGAAAAACCAAATAAGCAATATATATTTATGTACACCATGTCCCAGGGGGGACACAGATGTTTCTGATGTCAATGATGTCATATTCAGACTGTGTGAAGAACATGAAGTGATGTGTATTGGCACAAATGCTGCTTTCTATGATAAGCACAATACACTTCGTACACACTTCTACAAGGAGCGTGACAATATTCATCTGTCTCGATCAGGTGTTAAAAGGCTACTTGGGACTATCAACCAAACCTTACATATTGTGGATAACTTTGACCACTGTGCATACTCCGTCAGCCCATTGCATTCAAGATCAACAAACAACCTGCAAAGGGCTGATCACAGGCGAATCCATGATGGCTACTCCAGGTCTACTAGGGACAATGAAACAAATGACAGGAGCCCATTGGGTAATCACAATAGGAACCCAATAGTCAATAATAGGCGCTATGGGTATCTAGAAACTGAGCGATGTCTAAAATGTGGACTCACAAATCATATTACTGAAAACTGTAAACATCAAAATCAGGTTCAGTGTTTTACTTGTAAAATGTATGGCCATAAAGACTCATCTGGTTTATGCTGGTTAAAATAGGACACTGGCAAATATGCCACATCACAAAATGAGAATGACCAACTTTTTCTAACACTAAACAATTTTCAACTGTTACAAGATATATGTGAATACTGTAATAAACTAAATTGTTCTTGCTTAATACAGGACTCTGAAACAACAGAATCTTATTATACCAGCTATCTTCATGGACAGTCAAATAAAGACTTTAATTCTACAACAGTAACTGATGAATACTCATTTGAAAGTACCTGCAGTCAGACAGGAACAGACTCTGTTTCCAATATTTCCGACTTTACTTTGAATTCTGATATTGTTATAAATAATGATACATGTAGTGAATATTTGCATGCTCATAGTGATTCTTCCATGAGTGCCCCTCAACCTCTTAATTTGGATTTAGCATCAAAAGGTTTGAAAATTGGTCATTTAAATGTTCAGGGAATTCAAAATAAGCTTGATCAATTAAATTTAATGTTAAACAATTCTCAAAATGACATTCACATTCTTGGATTAAGTGAAACCAAATTAAAAGACTTTCATCCTGATGATTACTTCCATCTGGATAATTATCAACTATTTAGAAAGGACAGAGTAATTACAAGAGACAGAAGTGAGCAAGGAGGTGGTATTATAGTTTATGTTAAGAATGGAATGAAAGTAGAAAGGAGAAAAGATTTAGAAACAAGTGAAATAGAGTGTGTGTGGTTGGAAGTGTTTCCAAAGAATTCACATAGTTTCCTAGTTGGTACAATATAATTATAGGCATCCAAATGATGGTGTTCATTGGAATGAATGCTTTGAAACTTTTATAGAAAATGTCCTTGAAAAGCAAAAAGAAATCTATTTACTAGGTGATTTTAATCGTGATCTTTTAAATGAAAATATTAAAAAAGCATGGTTAGAATACATTGAACCATTTTGGCCTTCAACAAAAAGTGAGCTCTGCAACTAGGAAAACATCATATTCCCAAACACTGATTGACCATATATACTGCAATATAGAGGAAAATATTACCTCAGTTAAAGTCCCTGAAATAGGCATAAGTGACCACTTTCCAGTCTTCCTCACGAGAAAAACTAACTGTACAATTCCAAAATCCTCACACAACACAATTACATACAGATCATATAAAAATTTTGATGAGCAAGAATTTTTAAATGATCTTCAATCTGCCCCATGGGATGTCATAAAAGTTTTTGATGATGCAAATGACATATTAGATGCATGGTCATCTATGTTTATGGAAATAGTTAATAGGCACCTTCCCCTCAAAAAGCATAGAGTCAGATATAACCAACAGCCAAAATGGCTTACATCTGATATAATTGAAGCTATTCGGACAAGGGACCGATACAAATCTCTAAATGATGAAGCCCAATACAAAATCTGGAGAAACAGAGTTGTGAATCTAATTAAAAAATCAAAAAAGACTCAATACAGAGCCATAAAAGATGAAAACAATAATAATCCAGGTAGTATATGGAAACTGTTCAAAGAAATTGGCATAAACAAGAAATGTAATGCATCTATTTCATCCTTAAAAATTGATGGAAAAGAAATTAGCGACTGTACCGAAATCGTTAATGAGTTCAATAATTTTTTCATCTCAGTGGCTTCCAACTTAAAAGAACCTATCGAAACTTCCAATTTTGACAGACTCAAAACATTTGGTGACAGCAAAGTTCCAGATGACTATCTTTTTACAATTCCTGAAATTCCACAAGAAAAAGTAGAAAATTTCTTGAAAAGTATAGACACTTCTAAAGCTACTTGTTGTGACAACATTGGACCTCGTCTACTAAAAACAGCTGCACCTTTTATAGCTGAGTCTGTTACATACATATGCAATCAGAGTATTAAAAATTCTCAATTTCCTGACAAGTGGAAAGAAGCGAAAGTGACACCACTGCATAAAAATGGTCCAAAAGATGATTTAAATAATTATAGGCCAATTTCAATTCTTCCTGTAATTTCAAAAGTACTTGAAAAACACACTCATGATTCTTTGATGACTTTCCTTTCTGATTATCAGTTACTTCATAAAACCCAGTCTGGCTTTAGACCTAGTCATTCATGCGAGACAGCCTTAACAGGCATGGTTTGTCGCTGGCTTGAATCTGTTAATCACGGATCCTTAATTGGAGCTGTTATGATTGATTTCAAAAAAGCTTTTGATCTTGTAGACCATGCAATATTATTGGAAACACTACACGACAACTCATCGTCAGACAACTGACCGAAAGTCAACTCGCAGACAAAAACTGACAACCAAAAAAATATTCACCGACACGACAACTGATCGACAAAGACAAGTCGCCGACACGACAACTCACTGACAAAACTCTATTATATTTCTTTACAAAAGTGAATACAATTTCCGTTTCAATTTTGAGACAGCGTCACACAAGGCAGCCAAGGAATTGTTCCCCGGGATCGTAATTGAATTCTGCTTTTTTCATTTCGGTCAAGCGAACTGGCGCAACGTTGTCAGTTTAGGTTTCAGGCAACGGTATATAGAAGATCTTGATTTTGCACTTAAGGTGCGCATGGTGACTGCTCTCGCGTTTATGCCCGCTGACAAAATATACAAGGGCTTTCAGGAGGTTAGTATGATAATGCCCGAAGAATTCCAAGAATTTCTCAAATACTTCGAGAAAACGTATGTAGGTAGACAGATATACGAAGTGACGTAATGACGTTTGTGTAGACGTTTAATTGTGTCGATCAAAAAGTGTGTGTAATAGGCCTACGTGACATATTTACATATTTGTGTTCTGTTCGGGAAATAAATAAAACAAAAAATGTTTCTTTTTCATCCTTCTAGGAAAGATTCTGTCGATGGGTGTCGGTGAGTGTCGGCGAACGTCGGTGAGTTTTTTTAAAAATTGTCTGTGACTTGTCCTGTCGGCCAGTGGTCGTGTCGGTGAGTTGGTTGTCGGTGAAAAAAGTATGTCTGTGACTTGTCGTGTCGGCCAGTTGTCTGTCGGTGGGTTGTCATAGATTCTATTGGAAAAATTAAAACATTACAAATTAACAAATAATACCATATTATGGTTCCACTCATACTTGAATAATAGAAAGCAAAAAGTATCCTTAAATAATACAACCTCAGATGATGAAGTCATTATCAGCGGAGTACCACACGGCTCCATTTTGGGGCCGCTGCTCTTTCTTATGTTTATTAATGATCTGCCATTATATACTGACTCATCAAATACTGACATGTATGCAGATGATACAACACTGTATGTATGTGGCAAAACCCTTGACGATATTAACACAAATTTACAAATGGCCTTAGACAGCTTAGCAAATTGGTGCAAATACAATGGCATGATCATCAATACAACTAAAACAAAGGTAATGCTGATTACTACCCATCAAAAGCGTGCTAGCTTATCAACTGAACAACTGTCTTTGACTCTTAACAATGTAAACTTGAATATGATTTCAGATGACAAAATTCTCGGGGTAATAATTGATAATAATCTTACATGGTCTCAACACATTGATAAAATATGCAAAAAAATAACATCCAACTTGTGGCTGCTATCTAGAATAAAAGATTATTTGTCCAGAGGTCACAGAGTTCAATTTTATAAAACATATATACAGCCCCATATAGATTATTGTAATGTTGTATGGGGTGGTACTTCTCAAATAAATCTCAACAGAATTTTTCGTCTGCAAAAAAGGGCTTGTAAAATAATTTTAGACTATAATGTTAATGATGTAATGGAAAGTATGCAGGACCTGAAAATATTAACTGTATTTGATAGATTATACTTAAGAAAAGCAAAATTTATGTACAGAGTCTCAAGGGGTAAAACTCCACAATATGTCAATGAACTGTTTCAGCAAAGACCACAGAATGAAAACCAACCACAATTAAGATCAACTACTGGATTGACATTTATCCCGCCAAAACCTAGTAGAGAAATCTTTAAACAAAGTATTACATATTCAGGACCCATCATTTGGAACAGCCTGCCAACTACTTTAAGGTCAGTTGATAATATAAATAAGCTTCATTCAAGTTTTATCAAATGGACTCAAGTACCCAGACTTTAATACATGTATCCTTTTGTGCTGTTACTTTCCATATAATTATGTTAAATGAATTCCCTCTAATTTAGACAGTCAGTGTGAGATTAATATTTTGTGAGTCTGTGTGTGAATGTTGCATTTAGGATTGTTACTATTACTATGTTGTCAGTTTATACTTACATACCTATAATGATGTATTGGAACATAGAAAGAATAGTTATCTCCAGTGGAATGATAATTTCTCCATTGGATGTGCCTGTGTCATTCTGATAGAGGCTTGCAGAGCCAGGATAAAAGAGACAGCTGATCAGTTAAAGTGTAAACTGAATCTCCCCAGGGTTTTATAATTAAAATGCCTCAATCAGAGTGACTCTGGTATTACTTGGTTATCTATCTATGTTTGAATATTTCTTTTATACTTGTAGATACAGTCCAACCTGTATTAAGCAAGCACCTAAGGGATAATCAAAATCTGCTTGCTTAAGACAGGTGCTTGCTGAATACAGGTAGAATTCAATGTATTTGCTTGTTTTCGGAACTGAATACATGCTTGCTTAATACAGGTTGCTTGCTTAATACAGGTGGCCACTAAGACAGGTTTTACTGTATGTATATAATAGAGGGCCTCATGGAAGATTAGTTTTGTAACTAAATGTGTTACCCTCTCAAAATAAAGTCGATTATTATTATTATTATTATTTTAATAAAGGGCTTAAATTTCATATGCCAAACTTTTGCGGTTTCTCAAGGCCTCGATCAGGCTGCATCTTGCAATATACCAGTGCTGCTTTCCTGAGCTTCAGATAAGAACTTAATACATGTAATGATGGGTCATTTTCTTTTCTTTCTTGTTTTGCTAGATTAAGCTGAAGGTGCTTTACAAGAATTGTCTCCACTACATGCCACACCATCTGAGCTGTTGCATGCAAAAATGGTGTGTAACACATGTGACCAGTAAACACTCAGATCAGCCTGCACATCCTCTCAGTTTCATCACAGCCTTTGCTATTTGCACATTTATGATGACTACACAGAATATTCAGCACAACAAGAGCTGTCGCCTGACAGCATAGCTCGCCTGAATTGGTGCTTGCCCATCACACAGCCGCTATGGTGGTGTGGACTGCTATGCATAAAACTTCAGGCAAGCATGTCCATAACGAAAACTCATTTATAAACAAAAGCTATCTTTGAAATAAGTCTTAAAATAAAATTAAAATAAAAAAAATGAAATGAAATTTCAAAGTCCATGAGCTTGAGGTAATAAAAACTGAGGGGTAGGGGGGAGGGGGGCTAGGATGTATCAAAACCCTGAACCATTATCTAACATCAGTCCAAGTATTAGTATCAACTGAGTCCATCATCGTGGCACTGTGAAATTATGTCTTCATAAATATAAAACTTTAACCAAAATCTTTGAGACAAAATTCTAAGTGGATGACCTTGACTTCAAGGTCATCCAGTGGGGTATGTATAAGGTGTTTTGTAAAAACTCAAAAAAGTGTCTAACATTGGTTCAAGTATAAACTAAATCTCTGCAAAGCATTGTGAATCAGTATGCAATTACAAAACTTTAATAAAGACCAAAATTTCCTAAAGTACCTGACCTTGACATCAAGGTCACTGAGCGGGGTTGGGTTAGTACTCCGTAGATCTAAAAAAAAAAAAGAATTCATCTATGGGTTCAGGAATTATGTGTCTTTAAAAAACTTTAACCAAAACATCCAATCAATAAAAAGACAATTTTCTAAGTCCATGACCTTGACATCAAGGTCACTGAGGGGGGTGGGGGTAGTACTTTCAAAAACTTTAGACCAATATCTAACTTCAGTGCAAGTATCAAAGGAATCCATCAATGGGTTAAGGAGATATTGCACTTTATAAAACTTTAACCAAAACATCCAGTCCAAAAAAACTCCCAATTTTCTAAGTCCATGACCTTGACATCAAGGGCACTGAGGGGGGTGGGGGTAGTACCTTTGAAAACTTTAGACCAATATCTAACTACAGCGCAAGTATCAAAAGAATCCATCCATGGGTTAAGGAGATATAGGTCTTTAAAAAACTTTAACCAAAACATCCAATCCGAACGCGGACGCGGACGCTGACGCCGTGGTGACAACAATAGCTCTTCCTGAACTTTCGTTCAGGCGAGCTAAAAAGGTCTTGCAAAAAGACCACACAGGTTCACAAAATGGCTAAAATTTTCCCTCTTGGCTAATGGATTTAATGGATTAGGTAAAGCTTCTCATTTGTCTTAGGGCTCCCATATCTGGAGGTCCATTTTGGGATTTTGTTGTGGTGTCTCAAATATCAGAATAGAGCAGAAAATCTGAGACACCGGCTGGTAAACCAAGCTGTGGTACAGTCTGAGGTAATGGCCTCTTTATCATTTCTCGTACAGTTTTGCGACAGATCAGCATCAAACTTTGTGGATTAGATGCAAATATCTCTAGACTCTCAAATATTTGTGGAGTATCTGAACAAAATTCTCTCAATTCCTCATCAGTAATACACTTATAGAGTACATCATTGGTAAAGGCACCCCCAGTGTACAGTGCTGTAAGGACAGCCAGGTCTTTCTGGCAAACAGCAAGATCGAGAAGTGTTTGTGCCTTCCAATAACCCACAAGGTGAACTTTTCTTGGTGTATCTATAGTAACGGAGAAATGTGTTATAGTAAATGTTGCAATAAAGAAAAACTATGACTCTTGTAAATAAGATGGATGGATGAAAAGTAATTGTTTGTTTAAGTTGTTTTGAATTCTATAAACTGTGAATTTCCATTTTTACAAATTTTGATAGATTTTCCAATAATATGTATGCACACACCTATTCACCTTGAAGGGATTTGTCTATGTTTCAAGATTATGTAAATCTGTATGAATCTTTCATGTACTTCCTGACAGTTTAATGAAGTTTTCCTGCTAATCCCTGAAATGAGAACTATATATAAAGGCAGACAAGACTGCATAGGTATACAATAAAAATAGATGAACCTATGACAGTGTGTCTGTCTTACTCATTTCAGGTAAGTGAAAGTTTTAATTATTATTTTATTCTGTTAGTAACTTGTCTTCAGATTAAGTTGCTTAAAGTAATTTCCAAGTGTAAAATTCTAGTGAATTCATATGCACTATTGTTTGAAAGGAAATATTTCTAAGTTATGCATTTTAACTATATTAGGTTAACAATATTAAATTTAACCAAAAACAACTTAAACAAACAATTACTTTTCATCCATCCATCTTATTTACAAGAGTCATAGTTTTTCTTTATTGCAACATTTACTATAACACATTTCTCCGTTACTATACGATGTAGCTACATTGCAAGAAACATGCAGTGAAGTTGGTCAAATTTACAAGTATATGGTCAAGGGGCAGTTACCTGATAACAAGAGTGAGCAACAACAGCTTATAATCAGTTCTGAGCAGTATGTTATTCAAGATAATATATTGTATCATTTCTTTGATGCAAAGTCAAAAAAGAATAAGAGAAGGGAGGACTCATTTTCGCAATTGGTTGTGCCAAAATGCTTGAGGGAAGATGTCATTCATGCTTATCATGATGGCAATGCACATCTTGGGTTTGATAAAACTTACTCAGCAATAAGGAGTAAATACTACTGGCCAAAAATGTATGCAGACATTGATCTTCATGTCCGAACTTGTGACACTTGTCAGAAATCAAAACGAAATTATGGGAATGATAAGGCCCTCTTAACACCCTTGCCAGTCGCATCCCATCCATTCTCTCGGCTTCACATTGACATCCTAGGTCCACTCACACCATCAACTGAAAAGCATATTTATATTCTACTGGTAGTCTGTGCTTTCACTGGTTGGTGTGAATGCTTTCCTCTGAAATCACAGGAAAGTTCAGTCATTGCCCAAATTCTTTATTCAGAAATCTTCTGTCGCTATGGCTCTCCTGATGTTATAGTTTCTGATAGGGGTAGGAACTTTATGTCACGTTTAGTATCAGCTCTCTGTGAACTTTTTCAAATTAAGAGACACTTCACATCAAGTTTCCACGCCCAAAGTAATAGCGTAGCCGAAAGAGTAAATAGTACCCTTGCACAGGCAATACGTTCATACTGTAATGTAGAACAGACCAACTGGCACAAACAGCTTCCTGCAATAATGATGGCCTTCAGAAACGCACAGTCAGCAACAACAGGGTTCACACCCTTTGAACTTGTTTTTGGTAGGCAAATGCGCACACCCATAGACACTGCTTTGATTCCTAGTGAAAGTCTTACAAAGACTGCACAAGAACATATGCAAGAACTTGTGGACTCACTGAAATTAACAAATATTCTTGTCAAATCCAACCGTCTTGCAGCTCAGCAAAAGCAGAAAAAGTATTATGACTTAACAGCTAAAGAACCTACCTTTCATTTAGGTCAGCAAGTAATGCTTAAAACATTTAATGTTAAACCTGGTCTGTCCAGGAAACTAGCACCAAAATATGAGGGTCCCTTTTATATCACTAAGGTGGGCCCCAATCAAACTTTCAATCTAAGAAGGCAGTCCAATCATAAGCCTCTAAAGGCTAGGGTGCATGCAAATCGGCTCAAACCTTATCATAACCCTAATCTCAGAAGGTATGCTGAAACCCTGGCTCCACAACAACAGCCAGTGCAAAATCAAACTGTTGTGAACCGACCTCAGCAACAACAAACAGTTGCTTTACCAAGTGATGAAAATGAACAAGTGAAAGACACTAGTACACCAGTAACTGTGCATGAGCAAAATCCTACACCAGTACCAGTGCAACCAAGAGAACCTGAACACAACTATTTTGTTGACAAAATTCTTTCATCAACCAACTATAAAGGAGAAAAACTTTATAAAGTAAAGTGGTTGGGTCTGAAAAACACTACATGGGAACGTAGCTCTACACTACCTGAAAACCTCATTAATGAGTTTCATATTAAACATAACGCACAAGGTCGCAAAAGGAAACGCCCTCTGAAGTTTTTTCATAAACATTAAAAAAAAAAAAAATCAAAATAAAATAAAAATATAATTATAATATTTATGATAACAAAATATCTGAAAGAAGAAAAATAATAAAGGAATCAATTTTATGTTAAATCCAATATTTCATATTATTAGTTAAACTAGGGCATAATGAAGAAATGTTGACTGAATGATTGCAGGTGACATCTGAGGGTAACTATTGTTGAGTGGTGAAATGATCGCCGGTGGCCAAGGTGATTCATTTCCGACTCTTTATTATTCGAACAGTATGAGAGCTTAACTGCTGGCGGTGGGCTCAATACTACTGTATGCCACTTTCTTGAATCAGCTCACACGCTCTTCTCTCTCTCTCATTCCATTAAGATGTTATAGGAACAATCTTTACAAAGTATTCTTGTTGAAAATAATTTTTTTTTATGTTTCATGGATAAATCATAACAAAACAAGTGTTACATTTAAGCTAAGTCTTCCTGTAATAACATTATTTCTAAACAATACCAGTTTACATATAACCTGGATGATAAAGAAGAAGCTGCCTGTTTACGTAAACCGAATAGATCACACAGAATTTTTATTAATTTTTTTTTCCTTCACACAATATAAGTCATTATTTCAGAACTTGAAGCTTAAACTTAAAGTCTTTTATTATACCTTGTGTGTATCTGTAGTAAAAGAGGTCAAACAAAAGTAACAAATTTTGAATTCAATGTTGGTATAATGACCGGCCTTGCTAGAATCATGACCTCAGGCAACCACAATGGCTGATGGCTGACAACCTGACAGGCAAGCCGGGAAGATGATGGAAGACAGTAAATACAACTCCACTGGAAGATAAGTGGACTGTCATAAGGAACTACAATGTGTGTAGACTCTACAGAGTATGATGATGAAAGACAGTAAATACCACTCCACTGGAAGATAAGTGGACTGTCATAAGAAACTACAATTTGTGTGAAAACTAAAGATTAGAAAGTATGATCATTTTTAATGGACAATTCCAACAATAACAGATCTGTAGGTGATGAAGACGAAACACTATAACAAGACATTGTATTGAATGAAGACAGCGCTGCATTTTCCCAGTAATGTAATGATGCAGAGCATCATTTTACTATGGAGGGGAAAATTATAGTAACGGAGAAATGTGTTATAGTAAATGTTGCAATAAAGAAAAACTATGACTCTTGTAAATAAGATGGATGGATGAAAAGTAATTGTTTGTTTAAGTTGTTTTGAATTCTATAAACTGTGAATTTCCATTTTTACAAATTTTGATAGATTTTCCAATAATATGTATGCACACACCTATTCACCTTGAAGGGATTTGTCTATGTTTCAAGATTATGTAAATCTGTATGAATCTTTCATGTACTTCCTGACAGTTTAATGAAGTTTTCCTGCTAATCCCTGAAATGAGAACTATATATAAAGGCAGACAAGACTGCATAGGTATACAATAAAAATAGATGAACCTATGACAGTGTGTCTGTCTTACTCATTTCAGGTAAGTGAAAGTTTTAATTATTATTTTATTCTGTTAGTAACTTGTCTTCAGATTAAGTTGCTTAAAGTAATTTCCAAGTGTAAAATTCTAGTGAATTCATATGCACTATTGTTTGAAAGGAAATATTTCTAAGTTATGCATTTTAACTATATTAGGTTAACAATATTAAATTTAACCAAAAACAACTTTCGGAAACATACATGCCTATACTATGTTGTACCTCTCATACTAAGTGAGTGTTCCCCAAACTTTAATAGATATTGTTCATTTTGACAGCAAGAAATTATATAGACATATCAAACGATTACCCTTCAAGGTAAATAAGTATTAATAAATATGTATGTTTTATTGCTTAATTGACACTTCAACTGAATGACAATTGCTAGACATTTGTAAATATTTTCATGTTTCAATATTATGTGTATGTGTGTATTAGATTGAAATAGAGATACAATAAAAATAGATGAACCTATGACAGTGTGTCTGTCTTACTCATTTCAGAGCAAAAAACAAAAACATCGAAAAATCGCTCTGACATATCAAGAGAACATCCATAACGTATCAAACATCTAATAGCAGACATGTTTTTGTTCTCTATAGCGTGGGATAAAGGAGTTTCTAAATCATTATTTTTGTAATCAAGATCAGCTTCTGCTTCACAAAGTGCCTCCATCAATCCCTGAGATGCAAATTTAGTAGCGTCAAAGAGCACATGGTATCTTAAGACCATCCCTGACTCTTCCATCCCTGACTCTTTAATATTTACATCTGCACCATGTTCAAGAAGTTTCAACATAACCTCTTCTAGTCTGAGTTTACAAGCTCTCATAAGAGGAGTAATATTTCTCATATCTACTGCATTAACATTTGGCTTTGCCGCCAGCAATAAATCTAAGATTTCAGGACAGTCTCCACCCACAGCTTCATGAAGAGCTGTTGACCCCACTCGATTCGAATCATTAACTGGAATTTGAGCATCAAGAAGCATTCTCACTAAATCAAGATTTCCACTGTTCACTGCAATTATTAAAGGTGTATCCCATGGGTGTGGTTCATGGTAATGGTTGATCATGGGTATATTCTGATTTTCTTTTATACATCTTGGAGAAATGGACTGGCTGCAACCTTGAAAGTCAATATGATCAAGTAAAAGCTTAACTAGATCAAGATTCCCATCACAGCATGCATTCACCAATGGTGTATGGTGATGCACATTAGCCTCATTTGGAGATGCTCCATGCTGAAGTAGTAACCTAACAACCTCAGTATGCTGATAACAAGCTGCCAGTATCATTGCATCATCAAAGTTACCATCCACTGCCTTTATATCAGCCCCACTGTCCAGGAGAAGTTTTACACATTCAATACATGTATTTCCAAGGGAAGCAGCAGGCAACAACGCAAGATCCACATCTTGTTGAGATAGTTTTCCTTTCCTACTTTCTAAAGCTTCTTTAAGCACATCAAAATTGTCAGCAATTTCATAGTCATAGATGTTATATCGACTCCTGCAAGTAAAAAGCAACCAAATTGAATTCTGAGTAAATCATACAGTGACAGATTTAGAGTTTCCAGTGACATGGTTTATCAGAACCCTTTTTTTTGATGAGCGCATTTGTCCATCCTTATCATTTGGATGAGTCCATTTCTAGTTTTAAGGGTTTCTGGTTGATGTTTGCACTTTTGTTGTATTTTGCATAGAAACTCCTGTAAGCAAACTGTGTAGATCCTGATCAGATGCTGCGCTCTGCAGCATCTGAACAGAAAGTGCACTGTTTGCATATGTCCCAAAAACAAGAATCCAGTCTAAATAGTTAAAGACAATGCTTACAATGTGAACTATGTTTATTCTAAGGACAAAACAGTTAGTCCTTGAGATGACCCAGCTAAATTTTCGTTTGGCTGCACCCCAGAGGGGACAAAGGTTTTATGGTATCATTTTAAAGGTATGAATGTAAGCTTTCAGAATCAGCTTGTCTTCCACTTGTGGAGGTGTCCGTTTGGGTTGTAGACAGGTTTTTGTACAGGTACCCTCCGTCACCTTTTTGTCGTCAATATAACTGAAATGCCAATATCAAAATGTTGTAAATACTTATCAGAGCCCATTTCATGTATGTATAGAGCTGGTAACAGATTCCCTTCTCTAAAGTGGAGCTATTTGCAGAAAGTCCTGTCAAAATGGTGTTGACTAACATCTGTTAACCCTCTGACTGCTTGGCTTAATTCTGTGCCTGTAAATTACTTATGTAACTTGTGAATATTTCCATACTATTAAGGTATTAGACCTTGAGCTGACCATAGACCCCCCTCCCCCCCACCCCCCCAGGGGGAGTTTTGTACCCTATAATTTTCTGAAACTACATTATATAAGAAACAAAATGACACATGTTAGCCCTCTGTACGTTGGGGCGTTAACGTATGACGTCAACGTCAATTACACTACCCAAATTTACATATTCACGTTATAATAGAAGATATGCATTGTTGTACACATGCTAGTATTCGCCCTAAACAATGTTGGGTTTTGTCTGCTAGTACATAAATCACTGTTTCAAAGTTATTGACAGTGTCAAGGATAAGTTGACTAGCCTGTATAACGTAGTTTACATTGCATTGGACGTTTTTTTCCCTTCAGTGTCTAAATACATGTAATATAAGGAGCAAATTTTAAGAATTTAAGTGTAAGGAAAAGTTAATATCATATATATGACAGTTTCAATATTCCATTATAAAAAAGAAACAATCTTAAGTCTTACAAAACTCGTCAGCAGTCACGATAAATATGTAACGTAGATAACCACAACGAAAAAAACAACAAAACAGAATCAGACTGAATCGCTGAATTGGTGGACTGAAATTATATACGTGCTCCATCAATCTTCTTTTATTCATGTCCAGCTTAGATAATTTAGGCAGCAGTTAAATTAGCAGTGGCTACATTAAATGGGGACAGAAACTATCTTATTTTTGAAGAATTTAACTTACAAAATGACCAGAAAAGCTACGAAAGCCAACATTAGCTGCATTTTATATTTCAATTTTATCTTTAATTTGTCTTCAGTAGATACTGTTGTATATGTAATATGAAAAAATTTCAATTTCATGTGTCCTCAAACTATAAAAAAAAACTTCTAAAAGTGGATATTTGAAAAACAATCTAACAGTAACATTACGTTACATAATTGTAATATGTCGAGGAATAAGATTTGTGAGTCATCTGTTATCAAAATTTTAGTTCCCTGGCGGCATGAAGTATTTATTGCTGTAGTATAAGCTTACCACTGGTAGTCAGATGGCAAATTTAGCTCTTTGAAATACACAAGAGTTCAGCAAGACGCACATAGATTGTTACAGCTGAAGCAGTTGACCTTGCCTTCAATTCAGTCTCACTTAAAAGTGACTTCATAAAAATGTTTTTGTTTTTTTTAAATTTTATGCATTAAATGAATTAAGTATAAGTTGATATATGCTGCAACTGATTAATATTTAAGTTCTCGTTATGATGGGGATAAAACCAGTTTCGTTACCTGTGCTGTTGGCTGAGCCATTCAATTACCCTACATACAAATATGCAACTGTGACTACCAGCCGAGGCAATCAAAAGCAGTACCAACTCTGCCAGCATGCATTAACACCATTTTTCTATGCTGTCAGTAGAATCGTCAGCCACGAGTCTCTTTGCACAGTAACTGCTTTACATGGTTTAGCAAATATGTGTGGCTCCCGTGATCATAACTTATAGTTTAATTTGTGATCTACGTGATCTGTTTATGCAGCTCCCGGCCATCAAATGCATTACAAAATGTTAACAATGTGAAAATTTAAGGATTATAGAAAGTGACATACTTTATAACGCATATAATATTCTGTCTTCAGCCTGTTCAGGAGTTCTATTTTTCATGATGTTGTTACAAATATTCAAATGGTCAGGTAATTTTGCAAACCCCATGGTTTTATTCCCACTTGTTGATACTATCAAGGACTAAAGGTGTTACGAAATACAAATTTTAGTCAGACAATTTTCAATAATGTAACAACTAAAATTGGGGCTTTATTCTCTAACAGTATTTAACATATTAGGACAAGGATGATTTGATACGCAGTAAGATATCATGAATAGGCAGTTTACAACCATATTTATTGCTAAAAAGTAAACAATATGGTAATGGACATTAAAACTTTGACCATACGCTGAGTTTATATATTCGAGGCTGACAAACTACTTGGGGGTCATCTCAAATTTAAAAGAATCCTAGTCACAATTGATGCATAATATAGCGGAAAGACAGATCAGCCTGCGCCTTCGTGCAAGCCTGTAATGAATGCCACGCCGGTGTATAGGGATGTCCAAGGTGGTCCTTAAATCACAACGTGAGAAGAAATGGACGGATGGCTATGAAATTTGCCGATACTAATTGTCATCATGTGTTGCAGTTTTACGTTCTTTAGAACAGTATTTTCGTTTCAGGACGATGGGACATTGATAGTGAAAGTCTGGGTGCAATGTAGCCCCATTTACAGTCGGAAAGATTTCGCTTCTCGCGCATCTCTAACTCGGGTCCGTTAGATCGGCAGGCAAGCGCTGAACCTACTGATGTGGATCATCATACAGAGATATAATGATACATATGTCATTTGGGCGTATTGTTTGTGGGCTGTTAGATTTCCATTCTATCGTCATAGCATATATTATGGTCCAGTCATGTCGTTTCGCTGCCTGTTATTATTGATTCAAGAGTATCAGGTACGGACTACGACTGAGGGAGTTTGTCAGTAAGTAAGAAACCTGTCGTCTTCAAACGCAAGCCAAGCGCTCTGGACAAACGATCCTTGTTATCTCATAAGTTTGTACTAGCATGGACTGGATGGTGGTGGTGGTTGGCGTTTGGGTTTTACGGCTCTTTTAGATAGTATTCCAGTCTCTTCGAGCTGCTTCCAGAGAGAGCGAGAAAGAAAAGGTATAGATAGGATAGATGAGACTAGAATAATCCAAACAAACCCCATCCCGCACCTGCTGCAGGCCGACCGGCCCTTGCCCTACTATTAGCCAAATTAGAAGAACGCCACGGCATTGAATGTTCAGCAGCACCATCGCCCAAACCGACCACCCCTAACATGGAATGGAAAAAGCACGCAACATAAATCAGGGGCGACTAACTTAATTTGTCATGGTTGAAATATAATAGGCTGACAGCCGATAATACCAACCAACAGTGCCCTATCCGGTACTGTGCAAAGTAACTGTACTAAGTCGACCGATAATTCGGTCGAAAGCTATACCAGTCACGGTAAATGATACTATTGTAAATGGGCGTCGACCGGGCTGGTATTGGTGTCGATTGTCCCAGTCGACAACCACTTTTGCATGTGCGGTAACTGATTGGCTAGGTCGAAAACCAGGTTGGGAAACTGGTATTACCCTCGAGATTAATTGATTTTCCTCATTTTTGTTTTCTTTTCTCTCGACCACATTCCTCCCGCTCTCTCTCTCTCTCTCTCTAGCTATTCAACCATAACCCAACCTACCATCCATTTATCCATCACTTTATCTGTCTTTCCATTCCTCCTCCATGTTACCTACCTCCCTAATCTGGCTCAGCGGATACGTATCGTCAAAATGACGTCGTGATGACTTCGGTGCGACGTCATTTCGTAGAACCGACGTCAATACGACGTCATGTGCCTGCTGGTGTCTATCTGTCTATCAAGGAGCTCCGGTAGCTTAGTAGCTTAAGCAGTGGCCCGCTGATCTAGCGACCCCGAGTTCGAGCCCCGCTGTTGGCGGGAATCTTTTCAATCGTAAACGGAGTTCCATGGACATAGCCTTTCATTATCATCCACCCATTGTCCTGATATGACTAAAATACTGTTAGAAAGGACGTAAAATCGCAATTCATCCATCCATCCAGCCACCCATCCATCCATCTACAAGTATTTATTTATATATCTACCTATTGATCGATCGATCGATCGGCCTAGCCATCCATCCATCTGTGCAGAAGTGCAGGCTTATTATCGTCTTCGCTGTTCGCACGAGCTTTAAAACATTTTCTCATAACATGTGCCAAGTATCAAGCTGTAGGCAAACCTGTCTTATGAATTGGTTCACTCCCAACGGGCACATGACGTCAGAATTACGTCATATTGACGTCGATGCGACGTCACCATGTCGCATCGACATCAGTATGACGTCATTTCAACGTCATGTGCCTGCTGGGCTGTCATGCTTTTTGTGACTTCCTATTTTATTCTCGGCAAAACGTTGCCCTTTCAAACTGAAACAATGCTTTGAGGAAAAAATTCGAACCTCCAGAGGTAGCTTTTTCCCCTTATGGTTTGATTGATTGATTGATTTATTGCTTAACGTCCACGGTAAACATCTATGGTCATGTCAGGACGGCCAGTTAACCTAACCACACTATTCCTGGGCAGGACCCGTCTCCGTATGACCTCGTTGTTGGTGAGACGTTAAACCCGAGTTCACTCACTCACTCACTCCTGGGCAGGCTTAGACCTCCTAAGCGGTTAACCAGTACTAAGTGCACATACTTTCGCCAGTAACTGACAACTGCTCTTCTTAAACCAGCAGAAGGAGAAACGAAAGCATGTGGCCAGACCGGGTTTCGAACCCAGGACCTCTGACTTATGAGTCAGGTGCCCTACCGATTGCGCTACGCGGCCCGGCTCCCTTATGGTTTGACCCTTAAGTAAAAAGCGAGGCAAAAGATACAAATGGCAGACTTGCTTCCCCTGAAAGTGTTCGCACATTATGCTCGGATCTTCAGGAATCTTACAAGCACAAGTTGAACTGTTGTTGTTTTTTTTGTTGTTGGTGATGTTTTTTTGTTGTTTTTTACCATTAGGTCGATCTGGGTCTTCTGTCTTTATTTAATCAGACTATTCGTACTGTATAAAAATGGAGCCTCAGTATGTTAAGCGCTGGCCTGCTGATCTAGCGGTCTGGGGTTCTAGCCCCACCGGAGGCGGAGATCATTTTAATCATAGACTGGCTACATCGCTTTCATTATCACCCACCCAGCGTCCTGATATGGATGTTAATTCGCAAGTCATCCATCCATCCATTCTGTCTGAACATATTGGTGTCTTATAAATAATGCATAAGGCTACAGACAGACAGACGGTCTGTCAGACAGAGACAGGCAAACGGCCTCTCAGGGTAGGTAGGGTAGGATATGGTAGGGTAGGTAGGTAAGTAGGTAGGTGAACGGAGAGACAGACATACAGACATTCAGAGGGTAGGGACGTAGGCAGGTAAGAATGTTAGGTAGGTAGGTGACTAGATGGATGGATGGATGGATCTTTTAGATGAACTAAGCGCTGATTCAAATTAGATGACTTAATTTTGTACTAATATATGGCTGAACAATAAAATACCAAAACAACAGGTTTATCTGTATTGCGAGAAGGACGTGTTTACTTTCGATTTCGATCGTGTGTCTATAACGTGTACGATGAGCAGACACTGGGTTCTAATGTCGGCAAAAGCGTAGCTACCTGTATGCAAATACGCAGGTGCGTATTAAATTTTTGTCACACTGACAAAATTCCAACACGCTCAGTGTGATTTCCGCTAGTGCGCCCTTGCTCGGTACAAAAACATGTATTTATGTATTTTGCCCTTGTTAAGACATGCACATAAGTGCAGTCTGATCACGATACTCGCTGTTCCTTATATATTGAACAGAGCTGTATGCATTAAGGATTTTTGGCTGGATAATCTACATGGCTGGTTTGAGATGTAAGTGTTGGAAGCCTTTTCTGAAGGAACAAAGCGGGCAAGTGTCGAATCAACGTCGATGCAATGTCGACATTACTACAACGTTTGAACCGTTGTATAAACTCTGCCAACAAGGTTAAGGTACATGTAAAATGTTAGGAAACTGAACCTCACGCAGAAACCAAACAATGGCGCATAAACGTCAAGGCAGATTTAGCGACTTCATTTCAAAACAAGTGCAGACTGTCTGGTATGCATTGCTACAAAGGAAGTCGTCGAATCAATGTCCTTGCAACGTCATCAACGCAACGTCCATTCGCCATTTCAGTGTTTTGTCACTCTCAAGAATATACTAAGTATACGTTAACAAAGGGTGCGTTTGGGGCTCTGCCAATGCCAGCATAGATATGTCAATGCCGTTCAGAGTTTCAACATTGGCACCACTGATTCTACCGTCGGTACCAAAGTACCAATATTGCCGACCATTGGCTGCCAGTACTGCAGACAACAAAGGGCGTGGGTAACATTACAAACGCCGGAAAATTGCGTCATTCAATATGGCGATTTAGTGAATCCATCATAAACGCTCGAGTTGTGACAGGAGAATAATTGTTCCCGACAGTGATGAAAGCAAATTAGAAAAACTAAAATTTTCTAATTACAGAGAAAAATGGCTCTGCAATAGTGTCAATGGCGCCATTGGCTCTACCAATAGTTGGCTGCCAAAGGTCACCTGTTCAGGGTTTACGGTTACCAGTCAGGTACATAACCTTTAAAAGTTAGAAAAAATATAACTTGAAGCAGTTATAATTTTTTGCGAATATAGCAAATGTAACCTGTTTAAGTTAAAGTGTCTTTTTTCACCTTCATATTCTGGAGTTATAGCAATTTTTATGGACAGGTGGGTAATTTTCCCTGAAAGATCTCTTACATAACTTTATGATCAAGCAATAAAATTCTGTACGCATGGTCTAGAAATTGGTACGCAAGGCCCTTGAAGATCAGGAAATTAACTACTTTTTAACTTAAAAAAGTTATTTTTTGGAGATTGCAAATTTGACCTTGGCCTAAATAATTTCAGACATAACCTAAATAAGTTATTTTCTACAGCCTCACTTTGAAATTAGTGGTAAACAGGTTAGTTATTAACTGCTTCAAGTTATATTTTTTTTTAACTTTTAAAGGTTATGTACCTGACTGGTTACCAATGGCACCATTGGCAAATCGCCAATGACACCACTGGCAGAACCCTGAATGTACCCAAAGTTCATCACCTAGCTTAACCAAGGATCAGGCAACTTTAAACAGCGTGTCGCTGGCGTATCAACTTTGATAAGCTTCAAACGTTTTGTATAGCAAATTATTTGCAGCGTGCACAGAACCTATCAAATGCTATATTGCCACGGCGTTTTCAGCTGTTGGGAACAAGCCGTAATGCCGAATCAATTATGTGGACTAAATGCACATGCCCTGGCCAGACTGCACATGTATACATGTACACCGGGAAAGGCTGGGGTAGTACATTTGCTTTTGTTAGCCCATTAAATTGTGGGTAATCTAAGCCCGCCCCAGCTCCCCCCGCTCCCAAGTCTCCCCAATCCCCTTTTTCTTTGAAAGTCTGTTACATGGATTTGGAGGACTCCATTTCTGTGTTTTAGGGGTTTCTGGTGCATGTTTCCACTTTTATTGTATTTTGTATAAATATTCCGTTCATCCTGACCAGACGCCCCATTATGTCTGAACGGGGTCTACACTGTTCGCATATGTCGCCAAAACGGGTTACCAGTCTAAAAAGAGTTAACTACTCTACATATTATGACAACTTGTAATCATCCAAAATTTTGATTGATATTTAATTCACTGGCAGGCCTTGATCGGATCATAGATGTTCGTCTGTAAAATCAGCGTGCCACTGCGTCGACGTTTAACAGGATCTGCTGTACATATGCGACCAATGACGACTCAGACCTATCTGCGCGTCTGTGCAGTCAGCCTGATACGACTTCGTTTTTGTTTCCAACAGATATCACTGACACTGTGACACATATACATACGTTGCATGTATACACATAAGCATGCTGCATGCAAATTTATGCTGTTTCAGTTTTGGCATAATGTTCACACAATGTGCAAGAATCCCGTTTGTAGTTTAAGCTTTCCTCCTCCAGCAAGATTCGAACACGGACTGCTAGCTTATCAGGACAGCCCTTATGGGTCTCCCAACAGACTGGTACTGAAACCCTGTATATTCATTCAGTAGTACAAAATAGCCGAGTCAAATTGTGTGCAATACACTGGTAAAGCAACCCTTAACGTCAGATAAGAGCGCACTTCCAATGACAAATACTGAAATCACGTGTAATTTTCCATCATGACGGAGACGTTTACACGGCTAGATCCCGCTTTGCGCTATTCTGCCCTACATTATGGGCTGACGATTTAGTTTGAGTGGCGCTATCACAAGCTGTCTTCAACCGATCATAATGGAAGAAAAAAATTTCCCTGGCGGGGTATTGGCGTTGAACAAATAGCTAATTCAGTATCAGCAAAACGAAAATATAAATAACACCATGTTTATTTATGCTTTCCAGACGAGAAAGAACGACATACATCGTCTTTTTGCCTAGATGTCCTAATGTAGCTAAAAAGTTGTCAGCGTCAAATCGACGCTGATGCAACGTCATGATGTAAATATGATGTTGCAACGATGTAGATACGGTTTTAATTCAATCCTGCAAATGGCGTCGTGTAAAATTTTACCTTACGGTGCGTGCCTTTAAGAAAGACTCGGATCAGCTTGCGCACCGGCGCAGACTGATCAGTCTTCCTGGTTTGATGCATATGTAAAGACTAAATTGGACTGAGTCTTTGCTCGTTGCTAATGTCCTAAACTCCCTGTTCTTGCGACACAATTCGGCACCACAATCGATGCAATGTATACGTTTGAAATGCCCCCTTACCTAGAACGTCCGATCTCAAATGTAGAATGTCAGCCTAGGTAAACTTTTAATGTCCAGTACAAGGTCACGGAGATCAAATGCAGAAAGTTACCTAGGTTAGCCCTTCCTTGGCGCGTATAGGTATGCACTATTTCTATTGTTTGATTAATTGCTCTTCAGAAATACTGTATTAAATAATTTACTAGTTAAGGATATCGGAAATGAAGAATTCATAAACTCTCAATAAATACGTTGTATACGTTACTTGATTTGTCTATTTTCCCAATATTATGCTGCAAAGCATATAACTACAGTGTAGGCAAATACATTCTGAAGGAGAACAACTAAGATTTGCTCATAAATATCTGAACAGCGATGACCAACATTAATATATTCTGTCATTCTCATTTGCCATTTTATTATGTGTGCAGAGCTACTGGAACACTGTCGCTACAAAAAAATTTTTTTGTCCAACTAAACGTGTCTTTATGTTCTATAGTGAATAGATTCTTTAAGAGATGATTGAATGTAGTTAGATTCTTTAGGAGATGGTTGAATGTAGTTAGAATTTAAAGAGCAAGAAACAAAAGCATAGAAATATAGATCATCTTGAACACAGCATTTATAGATAGCTACAGTATACTAGTAAACTGCCAGTGTCTCTTTTCTCTATTAAATATTTCTGATACTATTCTCCCAAACTCCTGGTTGACACTTAATTGTTAGTTACATATTACATAAATGAACTAAGTAAAGCAATGTATTGGCACTACTATTAATTATTTTCAAAAGTTTGTTTTGTTTCTTAAACTGTAACTCAGCAATGTTGTTTTCTCTGGTAACGTAAAATATACAATAGTATTACAAAAGTAAGTATACGCTGCCAGCAAATATCTATCTACATTAGCTTTGATGCAGAACTGTATTTGGCTTAAGCCTTTAAACTTCAGGTTACTATTCTGCTTTATAGTTTTTCAGTGTGCATGTAAAAGCTATAACAAATCATGTCAATAAACAAGGTGGAACTCCAGTTTGCATTGTTGATTACTGATTATTTTATAGTTTTAAACTAAACATATCAAAACCGCTTAGCTTTTAATGGTATCAAACTGATTGCATATCATTTTATTTGAGCCCTATATGCAAAATCAATGCTGGCTTTTAACAGCTGCGGCTTAATTTTTTCTGAAGTATTTTTTATTTTATTTTTTTATTTTTATTTTTTTTTGGGGGGGGGGGCGGGATTTTTTGGATTTTTCAGCTGTATATAACAAAATTTCAGGTATGTTACTGTGTTTAGAACTCAAATGTACAATTTGTAAAAGAAACAAACTGGGCAATGTCATTATGAAATACTTTTATTTTTGATATGATAACAAAGTAAACAGCAAAACCCGTTTCACATGTGCAGAATATGTCAATGCCCTTAACATTACAATTTGAAGTATACTGTGTTTAATCACGTATAAAACACACCTCATGAATCCCTAAAAGTAATAACTGAGAGAAATGTTGATAGGTCCATGTACACAATATATCATAAAAACACCCTGACTTATATGTGTTATTTTTTTAATGTGATTTAATGTGACAGTGGCAAAAACCTGATTAAAGGTATTATAATAAAATATTTTAAATGTTAATGTTATTTACGTGACTACTAGTAATAGCTTATAATAGAAAATAAACCAGAATGAATTTTTCTCTTATATTAAAAGATTGTTTTATGAAGAAACTGCTATCAAAGAAAATAAAATGATTCTTTCTTCAAATTATATGATTTTAACAAAAGTAGCCCTTGGTAACGTATATAATCGATCATTATGGACGACTAAACAGCATTCAAAATATTGTTGAACTGCTCCTTGCTGTTTGAATAGGCTGGCATATTCGATATTACCGTTCACTGTTGTTTTCCATTCCAACAGTGTAGTTCAAGTGCTTGTAATTGTAATATGGAACATTAATAAGGGGCTGCTGTGTTAAAAATCCTATTTCTCCCAAAGTATACAAGATAGGATAATAATTTTTTGCAGATCTGAAAAGATCTATGAATTTTCTTTAACATATAAACAAACATTAGGTCTAATAGTAAAGGAATAACTTACAAAAAGAAAGTATTTTGGATGGAAATTGCAATTTTAATGGAGAGTAAAGAAAAACGTCACGTATACTACACCACGTAGGCTAAAGTGACGTTTCAAACGTCATAACTTTTAGCTATTGGATTGTTCTATTAGACTCCATTATAATTTTAAACATAGGAAAGTGACTTCTATTTTTTATAATTTTTGATAATTTTTATTTTATGTTCATTATTTTAATGGGTAACGTAATGTAACAGGCTGTTACAGCTTAACGCCCCACTCGCCAGAGGGCTAACATGCTGCAAAATACTTCTAAGATGCTGGTCTTTAAGAAAAGTATGGTCTACAAAACTCCCCCTGGGAGGGAGGTAAACCATATCTGGCTCATGGCCTATATAGCCGCTAAATCAGTTTGTTATGTTTCCTGCTAGCATTTGCCCATTGCATTTTCTTAAGGAATTGGAAAAATAACAATCTGCTTGAGTTCTTTTGTTATGGAGATCACGTAAATAACAATGTTTCATATTATTCCATTCCAGTACTCTAATCAACGTTCCCAAATATTTTCAAAACCTCTCATATTATATATTCTGACCAATTTTATTAACTGAGGTTGCTTAAAAAAAAAACAAAAAAAAAAAACTGTGGTTCCTTAAGACTTGTTGACACTTTTACAATTTAGGTTTACGGTGTCACTGTGTGTGTTTTATATGTGCCAAAATTAGAATATCCCAATCTTATACTGATTGTAACTTGGACAAATTCTGAACACAATCAGTTTTGTTGTAGTGTTCTAGATTCTTGCTAAATAAATCAACAAATTTACTGTTGTACTTTCCCAACTCAGCATACTTGCTGTCTTTCTTTTGGCACTAGATACTTGATAGTTAGTCTTAAAACAAACCAAAGACATTACATAAGTCTTAAAACAAACCAAATACATTACATAAAGTCACTGTAGTTGTAGGTCAGCATTTTTCATGTATGAATCAAATCAAATGACAAACAGTAAGCAGTTGGTCTAGTAAGGAAACTGCCTCATCAGCTTTGTGCATGAATTTTTCATGTAGAAATGCCTAGTTTCACTAGTAGTCCCTATAATCTTAACAAAAACAAACGTGCTCAACAAGAAAATGTTAAACTAACATTCAGTCAAAAACATGTACATGTATATAGTGTTTATTAAAATGATTTGGATTTTAAGAGCATGCAAAGAGAAATACTGTTGAAAAGAGAAATGCGAACTGACAATAAAAGTTTTTTTTCTTCTTTTTGACTGAATGTTAATTTAACATTTTCTTGTTGAGCACGTTTGTTTTTGTTAAGATTATAGGGACAGTTTACGTTACGAAGGAAAATGTTCTTGCTAAACTGAATTTTTTAGATAAAATAGGGAAATAATAACATTATGTCAAAGATTATATTGAATTGTCTATTTACGTTCCTAACGATGATGTCTCAGTTAAGCAGGACTTTTGGAGTATAATATTAGAAAATGAAAAATGTTGTCTATTTAATAACATGCAAACTTCGCAAACAACAAGACGTCGGCGAAACTAATAGAAAGACAAAGGTCAGAATGATAAGAGCACAAACGTGACACCCGCAATAAAGGGACACACCGGTAGCTAATCATTTTAACCTAACAACTACTCCCTACAACATATGAAATTTCAGACAGTTGAAATTTTAGCATCAGACCCTGACAGTGAAAAAAGCACTGCCGTCCGTCGGAGAAAGGAGCTCCACTGGGTCTATCAGCTCCACACGCTACGAATGTCCGAATAGGATCAATGTTCAAGGGTAAAGCCAGAGTTTTCCAGTCACTCTGAATTCTAAAATTTCAAAATATGTTTCATTCAAGCTTTTCAGAAAATAGAGGGCAAACAGAGTAGATCTAGATCTGCATCATCTATGCAAATTTAATGTCTTTATTTTGGGCACTTTAGAAAAGTGTTTATCATGAAGATCATGCAGTGTTCCGATTCATCATGAAGTTCAAACAGCTAGAGTGGTTACTATGGTATGATGGTTCCATAATGACAAACCATTCTTTGACAATATTTTTCATGAAGGGCATGCTCTGAGGAAGATTTAAAGATTTCATAAAGATTTTAAAAGTAAACAGTGTTGGAGATATAAGGCAAACCACTGGACCACAGATAAAGGTCAAGAGCATAGGAGTCTGGATGGATGCTTTGCTGCATGCTGCATCGACGGGCACCGGAGAAGTTAGGTTCACTGCTAATACTTACACTCTATCTAATCAATGTTTTATTTGACCTCAAATTTGTGTTAGAGGTAAATCGGAAAAAAAACAATAAAAACATTTATACGCAGATTTTCAATAATGTAAATATTTATAAATAATGTATATAGAATAACACGATATGTAAAAAATATGGTGTCGGTGTAGGGGAGGAGGAGCCGACAAAAAAAAAAAAAAAAGGCAAACCACTGGACCACAGATAAAGGTCAAGAGCATAGGAGTCTGGATGGATGCTTTGCTGCTGCTGCATTTACAAGGATATGCTACCAACTCTATTAACCCTTTTCATCAAAATAAGAAACCCAGAGAACCAATGGTCCTGTAGCTCACCTGAGACCAGTCAGCCTCAGCAAGCTTACGCTTTACCATTTTTGGGCATGGGCATGACGGTCATCTAGATCATGTGACCATATGAACAAGTCAACCACACCTGAGCCAACTTTCGTTCTTCTGACCCAGGGAAGCTTTTCAGTTCAGTTCAATTCTCCTAACGACGTTCCCCAAGTGGCTTAGCGGTATGTAACCATAGTTGCACGCACATGGCGCTGCGTGTCCATCCAATCCCAGGGAGCCTGAGGGAGGATCCACAAGAAATATGGCTTTAATCAGCCCAGTGGCTTCAGAGGAGAAGACTCCTTATAGAGCAAATTCTTTAAGAGGTGATTCAAATTGAAAATGGGGAGAGGGTGGGGGGGAGGCAAAATTGAAAATGCCAGAGTTACTTCTCCTGAAAGTATACCCATTCATCTAAAAATACCCTAATGTGCTTAAGTATTGGGTCACCTAAAATAATAAATTTTCCATTTGTCCCAAATGGAAAATTTATTATTTTCAGGTGTCCCAATATATACACACATTATGGTAGTGGTTAAAGAAAAATACACACAGTTTTGAATTTGTGATTCTGATTATTGTTCCCAGGACACGTTTGATTTACCTGAATCAGAAACAGGATTCCAAATCATGTTTCTGTTTCAGCTTTTTACTTGTGCGAAACAGAAACATGATACCGAAACAAGTGAATCATGCCCATTCCATGTTTCAAAGTGATTCAAGTGCATCCAAAATGGCGGCATTAAGTGAAATCATACACAAGTGCACATTTCAGAAACAACATTGTTGTCAAATAAACAATGGTTTAGCATTATTGATTTCCTTAAAGTCTGCAATTTCAGAAAAGTAAAACAAACAGCAGAAGCAACTGCATATTTCTTGGCATCCAATTTGAATCATAACATGAAACATAGTGTTTTTAAAGTGGCAGAAACATGTTTTCGATTATGAAATCATGATTAAGAATCCTGTTTCTGTTTCTAGAAAATCAAACGCACCCCATAATGGATAAAAGCCACAAGTATTTCATGATATTTTTTATTGTCATGAAATCTCACAGATAAAACATGGAAGGCTTGTAAATCTCTCTGAATCTGGTTGACTTGTACATAAATTTATATGTTTTTTTTTCAGGTTATGGGGGCACCTCAATGTTTTTCTGCCATTTTTACAATGGGGAAACAACTTCCACCACTTCCTGTTTGTTCTCCTGGTAGAAAGAGCCCTTCCAAAAGGTGGGTCACTTTTCAATAAAAGAATGTGCCCCAAGCAGGGAAAATTCTTTCCTTTAAAAGTTGACCCCCACTGAGAAGGGAGGCAAAAATGAAAATGTCAGAGCTACTTCTCCTGAAGGTGTATCCATTCACCTTAAAATAGTGACTAACCCTTTAAGCGCCAAAAAGCAGACGACAAAGGACCTGGTATGATAAGGGCCGTTTTTGGCCCCCATTCAAATTCTCTAAAAAATGCATGGTTTCTATTGCTTATTATTTGTGCGTATGGGAAAAAGCAAAAATAATATGTTTCGTGTTTGTTAATTCTCAGAATAACATGATTTCTGACATGCCTATGTTGTTTCAATAAAATGAAGGAAAATTGCGAGAAAATTTGAGTTTAATACATATTCCTTTCAAGAAATAAGTCATTTACAATAACTTTTGAAAGCTCTTAACAACAGGCTTTTGATGAACTGCTTATATGTAAGATTGCACTGCTGATTACCTGTACACTGCACAAGGCCTCTCCAGGTACCCCACCCACTCAAGTTTGCAAGTCCAGAGACGCTTATCAAAAAATTCCAACAGATCAAAATGAAATGTATACCAGATTATTCCTTGTGTTCTAACTAAGAAAATGACTACCCACAACATATGTTTATTTTGTCTATGAGCGGAGATAGGGGCGTTTTTATGTTGAGAACGCTGGGAAAATGTTCCAAACGCTGCCAGTTTGGTAACAAAAAGTTAAAAATAAACATTGAGCCCGGTCTCCAGCACATTTAATATTTTCATGGCATGTAAATATATTCAAATTTTATCTGTATACAAAATATTAAATGTGCTGGAGGCCGGGCTCATATATTTTGAAAGCCACAAAGGCTACCAAATTCGTCATTTTCGTCAGAATCCGCTGGGGGTAGGGGTATGTTCAGTACAAATATCACAAATATTTTGTGCAAGAACTGGTTAATTTTGTGTTTGCTGTTACATTCAAGGTTTGGACTTTCATATGAATACATTTTTATTATGGAAATAAGACTTTTGAAAAATGAGTTTTCTGGGGGCCAAATATGGGCCTTATCATACCATGTCCTTTACATCTGGAAAATTTCATAAGAACGGAAAATTTCAAAAGATATTTCTCCAAAGCTATATCATATTGAAAATTTAAAGACTAGAGGGCAAACAGTATAGATCTAGATGAGGTGGCTCATTATGAGCCACCTCATCCAGATCTACACTGTTTGCAAATTCAGCTCTTTTTGTCTCTGGCACTTAAAGTGTTTTAAAACAAGAGGGCCATGGTGGCCCTGAATCGCTCACCTGAGCATTAATCAGTTCACTGGCTCTGGTGAAGATTTAAAAGAGTTTTACCACACATGGGAATGGCAGCGACCTTGGCCATGTGACCAATATCATTTGAAGAAAATTCAACCCTTTGACCCATGTGCAGGCTCCATATGAAATTTGAGTTTAGTTTGCCCAGTGGTTTCAGAGATGTTTGAAAATGTTTATGGATGGATGACAGAGGCAGCTAACACCAATACTGTAAGGCTCAGGTGAGCTGAAAATGGCAGAGTTGCTTCTCTGAAAAGTACCTGTTCGTGTTGAGTTCTCTTGATGGATTGGAACTAGACTGAACTAGGCAAACACAGATGATAGAATGGTAGCATCAGTATCTCACTGTGGTGAAACTAATGTATTCCAAGGAGTTTGTGGCTGACATCATTGCAATGTTAGTTCTGATTCTTGCAGCATAACTTAATTTAGATTTGACCTAGTGACCTAGCTTTTGACCCGACAGGACCCAGTTTCAAACTTGACCTAGATTTGATGGAGATAAACATTCTGACAAAGTTTCATGATGATTGGGTCAAAACTGTGCCCTCTTAGGTGTGCACATAGTTTTTTTAAGATTTGACCTAGTGACCTAGTTTTTGACCTGAAATGACCCAGTTTCTAACTTGGCCTGGATATTGTGAGGTAAACATTCTGACAAAGATTCATGAACTTTGTATCAAAACTGAGCCCTCTAGAGTGTACACAAGGTCGTTCTTATATCTGACCTAGTGACATAGTTTTTGACCCGACATGATCTACTTTCAAACTTGGCCTAAATATTATGACAATAAATCTTCTGACAAAGTTTCAAAAAGATAGGATCAAAAAAGATAGGATCAAAACTGTGACCTCTAGAACAGAACAGAACAGAACAGAATCTATCACATTCCTTGTGAATATGCCAATCATGCGTAAGAATGTACCGACTTATTATTGGCTAAAGAATTTAGTCGACCGCGTTCACCTGTGAATGACAGGTCACCTGTTCCACTACGTCATTTCATTCATGAAGTCTGTATATTTTTCATGCTGGGTATCCAGGCTTGATGCGACATCTGAGTCGACTTTGACTGAACGCAAAATCGTTTAGTTAGAGTGGACTCAGTGTCGATATGGAATTCTATGTCCTTTTGGTACAGACATAATGAATGAATACAACCGGCAGGCGCACGACGTTTAATCTGCAAATTTGGATCTGCGTTGATTCAGCGTTATTACGCTGAATCAACGTTGATCCAATGTTGGGCGCTGTGTGGATTGGTGTCTTGTTTTTATTTTAGCTGAGTCAGTTTTCAGTATCATGTATATTTGTAAATATTTTTGGTCTGTTCCAGACAGGAGGCGTTTTGAGACGTGTACTTGTTGCTTGTAGTCTAATGAAACTAATGACTGACAACGATTTGACCGATAGGACTGCGCGAAAGCGCGGCCCAGTCGGCTTCCTCGCTGTTTGACCTGCATGTAGTAAAACCGCCTCGTGTGGAGCCGTGCCTTTGGGATTTGGTTTATCAATATTAAAGCAGAGTTATGATGAGAGGGAGTATTTGGTGATAGTCTTGGATGATTTCTGTTGATACGAATAAAATCAGGTTTTGTCATCTGTTATCTGGTCAGCCTCAATGAGGCATCTCAGATGTGGGGTCTCAATATACCGGATTTCGATGAGTTGTTACCAAGTACTCCCACTTTTCCACAGCGCTGTCAATATGTGTTTCATTTGATTAACGTTATAGTACATGAATTTGTCTACCACTATTCATGAAACTTTAAATTCCTGTAAAAAAATACTAGTTTTGATAATAGGTAAATGCGTAAACATAGGGTACATACCTGTACACTTAGATAGCATTAATCCAAATTCCTGGGAAGATAAACTTTGGAACGTTCGATTGTACCGCTTAATTGTGTCATGCATGATAAATTCGTGCGCTTATATGTTCACACCAGGTAATCAGTACATCAGTAAATATAGTCGGAGGAAGTACATAGATGTTTTTCTTTCCTTTTTTTTTTTTTTTTCCTCTCGATTTTTTTTTATTTTTTTTTATTTATTTATTTATTTTCTCTCTCAATTTTCTAAGGTATATACATAATAGTGTCAGTCTGACAATGTATGTAGTTCCTCCCCAACAGGCACACGACGTCGGGGTGACGTCATACCGACTTCGATGCGACGTCATTGCTTCGCATCGATGTCGGTGCGACGTCGTTGTAGCGTCGTGGGCCTGTTGAATTGACTGCTGTTTCCAATCTGTTTTATCTACTATTTATTGTTGCAATTATTATTTTCTTGTGAATAGTAGAAATTGTGTATTAAGTATCAATAAGTTACGACAGTCAGTTTCAAGCGCCATTTCTGTCGTAAGGAGATCGTAACGGAGCAACAGCTATTACGAGAGTTATTTTGTGTATGCCCCTGAAGAAAAATTTCCATGGTACTAAGAACGTTTATGCTTAATGTTTTCTTGAGTAAAATTTTCTATGAGTATGCTAAGCTTCAGTCCCATCGCCACTCTTCTGAAGTGGTGATGGAACTGAAGACTGGTTGAAGCATTTGCATATACCTTCCTGTACATGTACTTTACCTACAATATGAAGCGTTTCTGAAACTCTGGACGCTGTCTCTATAATTATGATTTGATTCATATTTTTTTTTTTTTTTCGTTAATATCTGTTTTCTGTTCCCCTACACTCTTCCTTTAAATTTTATTTCTCCCTCTCCCCCTCTGTCAGTTTGCTATGTTTTCTCAGCTTTTTATTGTAATAATATACAACAACACTTGTCATTCGCTGCTATATATGTTATTTGCTGTACCTCATATGTCACATTGTTGACCTGAGAGTAATAACGTTTATGTTCTGTTCTGTTCTGTTCCCTTATCAGACTGTTCTTAGGAGCAGTCCCATCTCTGAGTGCATTTTGCTAAGGCAGTGTGTCTAAATACTGATAATTTTCATTACCATAAAAACTCTAAAAATTGGGACACGTAAAATAATTTCTGTTATTGTCCTAAAAATGGAAATGTTTGGTTTTCAATGCAGTAATGTGTCCAAAAAGATGCAGATGGAATTACAAACAGTGAAGACCCTGATCAGACAGCTCCAAGGAGCAGTCTGATCTGGGTCTGCAGTAATTGCTTAGAACTACCTGTCCTGATAATTAGAATTTTTAAAGTACGCTGGAAGACAGACATGACTATTTGAGCTGCAACACACAAAAATAGTAATTGCTTAGAACTACCTGTCCTGATAATTAGAATTTCTAAAGTATGCTGAAAGACAGAGACATGACTATTTGAGCTGCAACACACAAAAATAGCAACAAGCAATGTCATAGACCTGCCTGTGCAGAGCTCTAGATAAGAGGGAGTCTTTTATGACAATTAAGGATAATTTTTCTTGTCATTGGGACCATATGTTGGGACCCCTCATCTGAACCATCTCAACGAGATGGTTCAGATGAGGGGTCACAACATATGTTTTTATGCAGAAATAACAAAAATTATCCCTCATTATAATCAAATATTCCCTCCTATCAAGAGCTCTGCTGTGCATCCCTGCAGTCTATGCAGAGCCTTTGCTAATCTGACACAATCATGTAAGGACACAGACACAAAACAAGGACTCTGGCTGGACCACATGGATTAACAGACTGACTTGAGTCTTCCCATTCTCAACCAGAGCTCCAGATAAGGTCAAGTTTTGAGGATAATTCTAAGATAATTTTTCTTATTTTTCAATGAAAACATTGAAAACATACACTGTGAACCCTCATTAGAACTGTCTCAGCGAGGAGTTTCTAATGAGTAGTCACAATGTATGTTTTTATGAAGAAATATGGAAAATTATTCCTAATTTTAATATCCCTGTTACCCCTAGGTGTAACATACTATTTTATGGCCTTTGTATGGCTTCACCATTCAAGAAATCTAGATCCATTTTATAAGGCAGATCTAGGTTTCTGGATTGTTTTAGAAGGGAAAAACATCTCAAAGCAGAATTTCATAAAACTGGGTCATTCTAGAGATGGAAAACCACCAGTTTACGGCCATGAAAATACTGGGGGTGGGCTGCGAGTTTTGCTTGAAATCATGGCACCGAATAAAGAAGAATACCAGTATTTGTCATTAAGCATGTTTGTGTATGACATGGTTCATTTGGCAAAATGTACCACTGTCACCTCTTACAGCAGGCATATCAAGGTCAGCACAAGCATCTGCGCCAGAAGCAACTCCTGGTCAGAGCTCTAGATAAGAGGGGTATTTGATGATAATTGAGGGATAATTTTTTTTATTTCTTATTGAAACCATATGTTGTGACCCCTCATCGAAACCGTCTCGACGAGACGGTTCCGATGAGGGGTCACAACATATGTTTTTCTGCAGAATAAGCAAAAATTATCTCTAATTATCACCAAATACTCCCTCTTATCTAGAGCTCTGCTCCTGATATGAGCCACATCATGTGTAGCCCAGCTCTAGGCCGGGGCCGGAGAATACCAAGAAATAAGTTTCAATTTTCAAATTTAAATTCTAAATTAGAAACTTTGTTTCTAAAATAATTTTGGTCCAGAGCTGGACTACACCATGGGATTCTAAACAATGCAGCACTGGTGACAAGCAAAGTATCTGATCAGACTGCACTTAAGTGCAGTCTGAGTAGAGCCTTTGCTTGTCACCTCAGCCTTTTATGGACCTGACCAAAGCCATTTAGGCAACAGTGAGGTCTCTGATTACCCAGTATAAATGAGGAGAATGATCTGAATATCGCACGACAAAATTGCAAAATTGTTGGAAGTCACATGACATGACTCAGTAATCAGTCAGTAACATGAATAATTTCATAATTCAGGATAATTATATTTCTCGGTTAACTTGTGTACAAACATCTGGCTTATTACAATATCTCAGTCACTGACATAAAGATCAGAATACAGCAGAAAACTTTTGATGGCAGCTGGCAAACTGAGATGAGGAATGGTGACTGGTAACGGTTTTGCTATAGCCTCTCGCACAACTTTGCGACACAGTAATGTTAGCGGTGGTGGGTTAGAGGAAAAATTTTCAAGGGTCTCAAACAACTCTGGCATATCTAAACAATGTTCTAGGAGTTTCTCATCATTTAAGCAGTCCTGAAGAATTTGATTGGTATAAGCACCAGCTGCATATAACATTTTCACAATTTCTATGTTTTTCTTCCAAACTGCAAAATGAAACAAAGTCATCTTTTGCCACTGGCGGACATGATTTATTTTATTTATCGTGTCAAGGGTACATCCATAGTGAATCAAGCATCTAAGTGCTGCGTAGTTCTCACTTTGCACTGCTACAAACAAAGGTGTATTTCCATGTGCATCTTTGTGATCAAGATCTGCCCCGGCTTTAATCAGAGTCTCCATAATTTCTTTGGTACCAGTCCTGGCTGCAACTGATAACACATTTCTCCTGCTGCTGGTAACCGATATGTCTGCTCCATATCTCAAAAGCAGACATATATTTTCTAGTTTGTTATACATTATGGCCAACATGAGAGGTGAGAGATGCATCATGTTTTTGACATTAACATCTGCTTTTGCCTGCAGAAGCAAGTGTACAATATCAGGAGTAGAGCTGGCAGCAGCAACATGAAGTGCTGTACACTTATCAAAATCAGTTTCATTCACTGGAACATTTGCATCAAGGAGCATTTTTACCAAGTCAATATTTTCATTACGCACTGCAGATATTAATGCTGTGTGCCCTCTAGGTGACTTTTTTAAGGTAATTGCGTAAATTGGTGTTTTTGTGTGTAAGTTTGGCTTTACCCGTGTATTTTCAGGTGATATTGTCTGATCTGAATCTTTAAATGAAATATACTCTAGTAGAAGCTGTACAATGTCTGTATAACCATTTTCACAAGCTTTAATCAGAGGAGAAAAATTTAAGAAATTAACTTCATTTGGTGGACAACCACGCTTAAGGAGTATTTCAACAACATCCCTGTGACCATTACTTGTTGCCAAAATAAGAGCATTGTCTAAATTCCCATCTACTGCCTTAATATCAGACCCATTATCAAGTAACAGAGTCACACAATCTAAATTTCCATTGGCGGCAGCTCTTAGAAGGGCAAGGTCCAGGTCCTCTTTCAGAATTTCTTCAGACTCCCCCTCCAGGGCCTTTTTGAGTAGAACATAATTGTTAGAGCTGGCTAACTCATAGATTTTCCTGCAAGAAGTCAAAAATAAAGGAATTACCCAAAGGAATGAATAGTAAGTATGTAAGTTAGTAAGTAAGTAAGTATAGGCTTTACATTATCTTCATATTTTGAGGGTTGCAAATTTAGCAAAGGAGCTAATCTTCTACCAGGCCCTCATGGTAGAGTTTCTTTCAGCTTTAATCTGATCCAGGTCTAGACTTTGACCCGTTTCAGCATAAGCAGCCAGGAAACTACTAACTGAACAGCTGGTAAGAAAGCATAAGCAGCCAGGAAACTACTAACTGAACAGCTGGTAAGAAAGTACCAAAAGAGTTGTTTATATCATCCTATACCAAAGGAAGTACATGTACCAAAACAATCTCTGATCAATAAGAAATATACAATGGAGCCCTGGGAACTAAGTGGATGATTTGCTGGCGTGCAAGTTTGAGTCCCCTACACTACGGCAGAATTCTTTTCAACTGTTAACAGGGTTCCACTGCACACAGCCTTTCATTATCATCTGTACATGGGCTTGAAATGATTGCAATACTGTTGAAAGGATTGTAAAATCCAACATCATCCATCCATCTTTCAGTATGCTACAGATTTGCAAACATTTTACCTCCATTCAAAGTACAGTTATACGTTTACGTATTTGGACACCCAAGATAATTAATTTTCCATTAGTCCGAAATGGAAAATTAATTGTTTTAGGTGTCCTAAAGTTTTCACACATTACAGTAGTTTATCACAGGGTATAATCGATTCCGCCAATTTTCGCTTCCTGCAGAGACTGTCCGTCATATTTGGCTTCCGCCAAGACTGTCCGCGAACTCTTGCTTCCTGCCGAGACTACTGTACTCGGCAGGAAGCAGAATCACGCGGACAGTCTCTGCAGGAAGCTATTTATCATGTACAGAAGTCTCGGCAGGAAGCAAGAGTTCGCGGACAGTCTCTTCCGGTTTTCATAGCGTTGAATCGAGAGTACAAAATTCGCTTATAACCAGTAGCCGGAAATCATTATGTTTTGAGTTTTTATCCGGAATCTACTGCGTCATTTATAGTTATTCAGCTTCGAAAATGTAAAGAGGTAAGTTTAATATAATTTTCTTTTCGGTCTTTTACTTTATTGCCCTGTACAATGAAAAACTCCTTGCCATCGCAGATTTTTTTTTCAAACAGCTTAATTTAAGTCGAGATTGTGTCGTGCAAAACTTAGCTATCATTCTTATATCAAAACTAACAAACTGTAGATTGATAACGCCTTCCGTTTATTCTAAAGATTTTATCTAAAACATGTAAGAAAATGCTCAAAATGGTTGAAGAATCATGCCAAGGGCGATTTGAATACTGTACCAATTACTACCCACCCATACACGACATTGTACAGAGTAATAAGTAAAAGACCGAAGAGCAAATTATATTAAACTTAACTCTTTACATTTTCGAAGCTGAATAGCTATAAATGACGCAGCAGATTCCAGATAAAATCTCAAAACATAATAATTTCCGACTACTGGTTATAAGCGAACGTTTGTACTCTCTATTCAACGCTATGAAAACCGGAAGAGATTGTACATGTAGTTCGGATACTGTGTTATTATTTTAGCTGTCCCATTTTTCAAAACTTTTACAGTAGCCCCCAATACATACCGTATTAATCCTAATAAGACCCCTGCTCTAATAAATATCCCCTGCCTTTTTTCCGAAAATAATTTCTTATTAATACGAACAAATTCTTGTTTGCTCCTCCGGATAAGGTAGCTCCTTAAAATGGGGTCTACTCTTAAAGGAAAGAATTTGCTTCTAATTTTGGTTGGTTGATTTGATGCTTAACGTCCACGGTAAACAACTAAGGTCATGTCGGGACAGTCAGTTAACCTAACCACACTATTCCTGGGCAGGCTTAGACCTCCTAAGCAGTTAACCAGTACTAAGTGCACATACTTTCGCCAGTAACTGACAACTGCCCCTCTTGAATCAGCGGAAGGAGAAACGAAAGTATGTGGCCAGACCGGGATTCGAACCCAGGACCTCTGACTTACGAGTCAGGTGCCCTACCGATTGCGCTACCCGGTGGTTCTAAAGAAGCAAATTCTTTCCTTTAAGAGTTGACCTCCTACTGTGAAGGGAGGCAAAAATTGGAGAGTTGCTTCCTCTGAAAGTTTACCGAATCACCTTAATACTGTTTATTAGGGGTATTTTGGCAGTGGCTGATAAACTACCCTTCAGGCTCACTTGTAACCCTCCACCTTTCATAAAATGCAATGCCCCTATGGGTTTAATAGGAAAGCAATAAAGTGTTTGAACCTGCTGCAGTGCAGCATATCCAAATTCAAGATTGAAACTTATACACTGAGCGTGCCTACATGTAGTTTGCGTAATCTTTAAGGTAAATGGATGCAATTTCAAGAGCAGCAACTCTGCCAACTATATCATTTTCATTTTTGTCTCCCTTCTAGTCCTGAGACAAGAAAGAATCAGCTCCTCTAGGAGCAAACTCTTTCCTTTAAGAACAGACCTCCTTTCAGAGGGACTGCTTTGTCCTCTAGGCAAGCAATGGCATGGAAGTTATTTCCCTTTGTTAAAAACGGCAGAAAAACATAGAGGTGTACCCAACCACCTTTTCGCCCACACAACTTTTAAAACATGCAGTTGTTGAAATACTCCTTAAATGTAGTTGCACAGCCACAAATGTTAATTTTGGAAGACAGGTAAGCTGTAATTACTGTACAGAACGCCTTATCTTTGGTACAAGTTATGAAATATGCCAGTTTTGTATTCAAGTAACATGCCAGTTTTGTATTCAACTTATAGAGCAAACATGAAATTACAACTAAAACCACAAGAATTCCACTGGAAAGCAGCGACTTGACTTCAGTGCATTGTCATAAAACACAGCTAAACCAGAAAACTCAACGAAAGTTTACGATGCCACTGACACAGGAAAAGAAATACCTATCAGAGCTCTAGATACGAGGGGTATTTGATGATAATTGAGGGATAATTTTTTTATTTCTCATTGAAACCATATGTTGTGACCCCTTATCTGAACTGTCTCGTTGAGACGGTTCAGATGAGGGTCACAACATATGTTTTTATGCAGAATTAACAAAAATTATCCCTATTTATCACCAAATACACCCTCTTATCTAGAGCTCTGAGTCCTATGTCTCTATTCTGCTAATCGCAGGTGAGACAATATCAGATCTGGGAAAAAAGTTTCCGTTCTCACAATCCGCATGCAACACACTGTCATCACGTTTACAATCCGCATGCAACACACTGCCATCACATTTTACAAAAAAATTATACATAGCATGAAAATATTTCACAGCATATTTTAGTTGTAGTTCTAGAAAAGTTCAAACTCTCTGCAATTTATAACTCCATTTTTATAACCCTATGCTCTTATGAGTCAAAGCACAAATTCTTACTGCCAAAATACATAAGATACAGAACTGCGGTGTTGTTTTCAAGTTTAGCTAGGCATACTTGCTCCTCCTCTGAGAAGAGAGACAACTACTACTGGATCTGAGTGATCTCCCTTGGAGGTATATCCATACACCTGATGGACCCTCAATGCATCAGATAAGAAGGGGTAACAGGGATAATTTCGGGATTATTTTCTGTATTTCTCCATAGAAACATAATGTTGTGACCCTCATTAGAACCGTCTCGTAGACGCTCGAGACGGTTCTAATGAGGGGTCACAATATATGTTTTCATTGAGAAATAAGAAAAAATTATCTCTGAATTATCCCTGTTACCCCCATCTTATCTGGAGTTCTGGATGGTCCCTTTTCAGTCAGTATTAGAGTGGTGGTGACATTAAGAGGCGGGTGACAAGGATTTTCCCCTTCTACTCCGCTTTACTATCCACTGTTACATTTTAGAAATTTGTGTAGGCTTTGCAAAGAAAACATATGTTTAAAATCCCCTGCCTGCTTTGCACTGACTGCCACGTGCCAAGAAAGTTAATGAAACCCCTTATTACAGACTTCATTATATACAAAACTGTCTCTCAGAGGACAGGGACAGAAATACAGGATAGACAAGATGAAAAAAATGTAATGCAGCCAATTGCTGTATATGCTGCAAGCACTACAGGCCCTTGCCCTACCGTAAACCACGATCAGTAGGACACTACATCAGTACAGGTCATCTTCAAACCACCAACTTGCACTACCAGGAGGTTATACAAGAGGTCTTACTCGTTTGCACATTGTCACAAAGGGAGCTAATCCAGAAACCTCTACAAAAGTTTATGCCCCTCCCGTCAATGCCAGAAAAGCAATGCATCTACGTACCATATTTATTCAGCTTTAAGACAGGATTTTTCCCCTCCAATACAACCCAAAAATCTAGATACATCTTATCAGGATTTAGATTTTGAGCTGTTTTGAAGAAAAAACTCAATTGTAAAGCAGAATTACAGAAGCCTGACAGTGGATTAGATATACATGGGGTCATTATGGAGGGGAAAACCTCTGGACCCAGTTTTTCTGCAAAATCTGTCAGTGTTTTGTGTTATGTATGAATATAATTATAATGTCTCAATCTGGCATTGTTAACTAAAACTTCATTATTGAAAAACTAGGCCCAGACTGCTCCAAGAAGACAACTTCTCTAGGAACAATCTGATCCAGGTATCCACTGTTTTTCAGGAACATGCCTGTCCCAACAGTATTTTCTTTTGTGTAAAGGACTCATCTTCATACTTACATATCCTCTGCCATGATCTTGAACAGGTATTAACAGCAGATGAGTTTATAATTCAACAGAAGACATAGTCCAACAACTACAGAGCTAGGTGCCTGAAATATAGAGATATACCATATTTACCATAAATAATACACTTCAAGCCTTAAAGCACCACATCAACAAAATTTAAATGCCTGCTAAATTTCAACAAGACGTGTCCACATACAGGACAGCTCTCCTGACAGCGCCTTGCCTATCACATAAAATACTTTAAAGCAAATAAGCTTAATAGCAAAAAAAATTTAATGAAAGCATCATTTGTCACATGTATATTTGGTCAAAATCCATTCAGTAGTTTACGAGACATTATCGCTTTCTTGTTTTTCGCTATTTCTTGTAGCTGTGGATGGCGGCCATTATGGATGGTTGATCTGAAAAATCTTGAAGTAGCTTCATGCAAGAGTCATTCTGAAACAAATTTGATCCAATTCCATTGAGGGGTTCTAGAGATACTGTCATTTTCATGTTTGTGCTGTTTTTAGTAATGGTGGCTGGCGGCCATCTTGGATGGTCTCCAATCACTTAATTGGAAAGGACTCCATTAATGGACCATTCTGACCAAATTTGACCAAAACCTGTTCATTTTTCTTGAGATATTAGCATTTTAGCAGTAAACTGGAAGTAGGTCACTGTGACCTAATTCAGTTACAGATTTTTTCATTTTAATAATTTTGAAACCCAAAGCCCAACTGATGCTGCATGCAAAATTTCAGCCAAATATACCAAGTGGTTCTGGAGAAAAAGTTAGTTTTATTTTTGCTATTTTTAGTAACAGCAGCCATCTTGGAAACTGGACCAAGCTGAATTTTACCATTTTGAAGCCTTGCAGTCTGGTCATGCTGCAAGTGAAATTTGAGAACCATGGGTGCAGTTGTTTTGGAGAAAGAGTCATTTGAATGGACTTAAATGTTAAAGTAGACGTAAATGTGAATGGACGGATGGAAAACCGGACACCTTTATCCCACCTTGCTAAAGCAAAACAAACAAAACAAGAGGACCAATGGTCCTGTAGCTCACCTGAGATCTCACTGTCAACAGACACATTTTGTTACTTCACTCATTTGTTACAAACCTTAAACCAGTGGTTTTAGAAGAGTGCAGATTTTGACGTCAAACAAGTCCAATACAGCTGTGAAGTTATACTGGTAACAAAACTGGTTAATAAAGGAGGTCACTAGAGCACCTTGTCCTAAATTACATAGAAATAAACATTCTGAACAAAGATTGGATCAAAACTGTGCCCTCTAGAGTGTACTCAAGGTTTTTCTCATATCTGATTTAGTGACCTAGTTTTTGACCTGAAAAGACCCACTTACAAACCTTCCCAAGATTTCATAAAAATAAACAGTCTAAGTTTCATGAATTGGATAAAAACAGTGCCCTCTAGAGTGTACACACAAGATTTTCTAAGATTTTCTAAAATTTGTCGTAGTGACCTAATTTTTTACCTACACTGCTTTCATCTGAATAGCACCACTAGGGATTCTACGTGTACACAGATAAAGGGTAACAGTTTGTGTATATGTGGTAAACGTTTACAAAATTTACATATTGTTAAACCGAACTTGAACACATGGTAGACCACCAACATAACCAAATATCTTAGAGTCGTCAGTATTAGTCTATTTTACTGTACTTGCCGGTGTCCTCGGAAACATCTAAATCTTTATTCTCTAAATTCTGCATATTCTTATGCAAACCAATATCAAGTACATACTATAAGAGAATATTGTTTCATCATAATCGGCAACTAGTTTTAGACGTTGCTGATCAAAACATTTGTGTAATCAGTCCATAAATTGAAGTTGCCAGAGCGATGACAAAGTTTTTCTAAAAACAGCAACTGTGACCTTGACCTTAGAACGCTGAAACCCAAACTTGTTCAAGATACTGTCATACTAAACATTTGTGTGAAATAAATTGGTCTGTAAATGAAGGTGCTAGAGTGATGACAAAGTTTTTCTAAAAATAGCCACTGTGACCTGGGCCTTGACCCTGATAGATGAAACCCAAACTTGCCCAAGATATTGCCATACTTATCACTTGTGTGAAGTTAAATCGAAATTGGTCCATAAGTGAAGGCGCTATAGCGATGACAAAGTTTTTCTAAAAATAGCAACTGTGACCTTGACATTGACCTTAGAACCCTGAAACATGAGCTTCTTCGAGATATTGTCATACTAAACATTTGTGTGAAGTTTTAATCAAAATCGGTCAATAAATGAAGGCGCTAGAGGGATGACGAAGTTTTACTAAAAATAGCAACTGTGGCCTTATCCTTGACCCCAGAAGGCTGAAACGCCAACTTGTCCAAGATATTGTCATATTAATTATTTGTGTGAAATTAAATTGAATTAGGTCCACAAATGAAGGTGCTAGAGCGATGACAATGTTTTTCTAAAATAGCCACTGTGACCTTGACCTTGACCTTAGGACGCTGAAACGCAAGCTTATTCAAGATATTGTCATACTAAACAATTGTGTGAAGTTTTAATCAAAATCGTTCCATAAATGAAGGTGCTACAGCGATGACAAAGTTTTTTCTAAAAATAGCCACTATGACCTTGACCTTGATCCCAGATTGCTGAAACGCGAACTTGTCCAAGATATTGTCATACTAATCATTTGTGTGAAATTAAATAGAATTTGGTCCACAAATCAAGGCGCTAGAGCGATGACAAAGTCTATGGAAAAATATTTTATCGCTCAAGGGCAAGTAACTCTGAAAAGAATGATCCAACCTGGCCCAAATTTGAACTGGTCCGAGATGTTTTGGCTGTCCTGAATACCTGCTAGTTACAAGAAGTTGCGATCAAAAATGATGAAGCTAGGGCCCGGACAACATTTTCTCCATTATAAGTCTATGGGAAAATATTTTATCGCTCAAGGGCAAGTTCTGAAAAGAACGATCCAACCTTGCCCAAATTCGAACTGGTCTGAGATGTTTTAGCTGTCCTGGATACCTGCAAGTTACAAGAAGTTGCAATCAAAAATGAAGAAGCTAGGGCCTGGACAACATTTTCCCCCATTATATATTTCATCGCTCAAGGGCAAGTAACTCTAAAAAGAATGATCCAACCTGGCCCAAATTCGAACTGGTCCGAGATGTTTCAGCTGTCCTGGATACCTGCAAGTTACAAGAAAGTGCGACCAAAAATGATGAAGCTAGGGCCCGGACAACATTTTCCCCATTATAAGTCAATGGGAAAATATTTTATCGCTCAAGGGCAAGTAACTCTGAAAAGAATGAGCCAACCTGGCCCAAATTCAAACTGGTCCGAGATGTTTTGGCTGTCCTGGATACCTGCAAGTTACAAGAAGTTGCGATCAAAAATGAAGAAGCTAGGACCCGGACAACATTTTCCCCATTATAAGTCTATGGGACCTTTTTGTTGCCATGGTAACCACAGTTTAAAACCAACCTGTCCCAAAACTATAGGCAATCAATCCCCCACCCCAACCATGCTACACATAAAATTTGATCAAGATTGGCCAGCTACTTTAGCAGATATTAATGCTTAAAAGTGTGAACGGACGACGTACGACGGACCAAGCCTATACTATAAGCTCACCTTGTGAGCCTTCGGCTCAGGTGAGCTAAAAATCAGTTTTCCCGTACAACATTTTGAGTACCCTAATGTGCTTTAATATTGGGACACCTAAAAACTTTAATTTTCCATTTGGGAAAAATGGAAAATTATTGATTTTAGGTGTCCCAATACTTAAGCACCTTAGGGTATGTTCCGCGCATAACTGAGAAATGAAAAGTGAACAGCAAAAGCAGTTAAATTAGAAGAGGAGACAAACATGCATATAGCTCATTATCGTGTAGTAATGAAGTAGACGCTGATTAAAGTCAGCGGTGGTCTCTATTCTTTAATATGTTGATCCCTGCATAATTAGTGTAATTATAATGCTTTTACTCGCCGACAGTAACAAATGCCTCCATATGCACAAAATTAATCTTGATAATCCCGCTAACCCATTTTTTCAATGAAAAGTAAAACTATTAGAAAAAGCTCATCAAGTTCGGTATCAAAATGTCAGAAATTCTGTACACAATTTAACACAAACATTTGTAAGAACACATTAATTATAGAGTAAGTGGACATGGCTTTCCACACTTTTATGACTTTTGCAGCATTAGCTGACAAAGATTGTAACATAATGCCTGTTTGTTCATTTTATAATAGACCTTGATCCTTTCTGGAAATTAAGTATGGAAATATTTGGTCTCAGACTCAGACGTCATATGTAGCACATGCCGTAATACGTACTGCAGTTCTATGTGATATTTTGGGTATATGAGGAGATGGATTTGCACACCCCTTCTGGCAGGAAATAGAAGCATTCTAGATGTCTTTGAATATTCTGTCATATACTTTACGACCAGTAAATGAAAACCATGAAACAACAGCTAATATGCTAGTATTACTTTTAGTTTGCAAGCAGGTAATAGCATAATGTCAATTCTTCTTCCATTAATGGAAAGACGAATACCAGCAATTTTCAGAATTTGATTTTTAAAACACTGGTTAACTAGAGCAAGTGAGCAGGGGCTCACGTATACCCCCAACCAGTGCCACAGCCTAATTAAAGCATACTTTACCAGAAAACTACAATGTTAATGTTATACATTGTAGTCATGTTAATGTTATACATGTACAAAATTCAAAGTTTGTGACCTTGACCTTATATCAGCAGCATCATCCATATGTGTAAACTAGTATGAAATAAACCTAGTCATGTATCATTAGGCTCCACTCAAGTATATTAGAACTATAACCCAAAACTGTATAACAAATGGCTTAGTCCTAGTTATTGACCCCAGGCCCCTCCTATGAGCCTGACTCTGAGCTTTGGTAGTCCAGATCAGAGGAATGCTATAGAGATATCATGAACCATATATGGAAGAAATCTTCAATGCAGTTACAGAGATATGAGCAATCAAAAAGGTTTAACACAAAACTTTGACATATTAATGAAAATGCCTAAGTCCTAGTTACTGACCTTTGTCCCCGCCCTGGGGCATGACCCAGGGGCTAAGATAGTTTACATGGAAGGTAATGCTATAGAGATATCATGAACCAAATATGAAAAGAATCTGATGTGTAGTTACAGAGATATGAGCAATCATAAAAGGTTTAACGCAAAACTTTGACGTAAAGTTGACGAAAGGCAGGACCAACGAACAAATGGACGGAATGACAAAACTATATACCCCCTGACATACTTCGTATGTCGGAGGTATAATAAGTTGCTGACAATTTTTTGTTGAATCCATGTGTAATCTTACAGTGGACCTATGACTAGATAGGATGACAGCTAAAAATACTGTGCAGACTTTTCTCATAAAAGTGAAGGACATAATTCACACTCCATAGCATGGAAAATCTTTTGTGTTCATTTAACCAGCATAGTATTTAATGATTGTGCATTGGTTTTCTTATGAAAGCAAATGACAATGTCATTAACACTTCAGGAGACAAATTTTGACAGTGTGCTATCAATAATATTGCCTGTTCTAAAAAAATTAAACTCCCAGACTTTGATCTAAATGTTTTTAACATTTTGGCATCAAAATGCATGTGATGCACTGCAGTGTTCTCCCCAGAAATTTCAGAAGGCATGTCACTTTTAGCATAAAAATCAGATTTTGACTTGTTGATCAATTTTTAAAATCCTTAATATAGTAATATTTTGTCAAAATTAGCCTAATTTACATCATAAATATTCTATTGATGATCCTTAATGCATTTAAAGGTAGGTTCCTGTACTTTGGAATGGATCATAATTTTGATGATCTTTCATACAAGTTGTTGAAAAGCACTTATAAAAGGGAATGAATAAGTTTCACTAAAAAGTGTAAATAAAAAAAATATTAGAAAAGTTGTTTTGCAAGGGATTTCCTAACTCTGCTTCGCACACCAGTTAGCGCTATTTTAAGTTCGCGCCAAAAATAGATAACGCAGCTGAGGTCATGCTGCATTGCATTTTGGGATAGTTTTAACCCATCCACCATGCCAGGACCTCTAGGAGAGCTCATGACAAGGGAAAATTGACCTTTGGAGAATGGCATCAGAAATCGCGCACTTATAGACATAATAAACATAGTTATTTTTAGAACTGGAATTCCATCGAAAGAAAATAATCCAAACGGGAAAACGACTATTTTCTTCAACATCTGACGAGTTTCTCAGCAGCAACAAATTCCGAAAAATAAGAGAATTCAATACTGCTCAGAAAAAGACGAAATTATTTTGTGGACATACCGTAATCGACCCATTTACCGCACATGCCCCTATAACCGCACACAACGGCCATTTCCAGAAAAACTGCACAAGCGCACACTGCTTTTTCTTTGAAACTCTCACAAAACCCAATAACTAACAGGGAACCCAAGGCTTTCATATCATGAAAAGTATAAACACAAGGTATTTCCAGTCCTACCCATGTTGCTTCTTTCCAGTCACCCTGCATTTCATTGTTCTGAGTGTGCGGTTATAAGATACATTTTAACCACATTTTTTTGTTGCGATTTTGAAAAAGTTAAGCGCACTGTGCGGTAAATGGGTCGATTACGGTAATTGTTATCGCTAGTACAGGAACCTACCTTTAAAACAACTTTACTAGCTAAAAATGAAAATAATAGCACTTTCATAATTTTTTTATTGAAAATTAAGGCATGTTACAAAGGTAATTTGAAGAGGAAGGCATGTTGCAAGTGACATGCCTTAATGGTCTGGGGAGATCCCTGGCACTGCAAGGGAAAGTGATCTCAAAAACCTGATTTATCAACCTTGAAATATTTGCAGAACAAAATGATGTTCCAACAACTGATTACTGACACATGCTAAGAAATCCTAGAGGTGTGCGAAGCCATGCCCTGTGTGAAGCCATGTCTCCTTACTCTACAGATAAAATAAAACAATGATAATATAAGTGGAAATTATATGCAATTTAGCGGGCCATTTTTTTCTGCCACTCACCTGTCCAGCTGCGCGACAAGCTTCAATTGCAAAAATACCTATAGTTAACCAGAAACGCGAGTCACAGGTATCTATATAGGTCACTGCGTAAAGGAAGATAGAAAGATAGGATGGGGAACTCTCAACACAGTAAGAAATATATTGGAACGAAACATCGCGGGGGCGAAACGTCTTGTTGTGAAATACCCGGAATGTCATTTAAATGCTGTGCTTCTCGAATGAGTAATTTTACAAATACCAAGGAAAATAATTTTCCTGTTTAATAATGTGATGTACGAATTACCACTTGCCAGTAGTGCACACCGTTTCAGCAAAATGCTGAATATAATTGTTTCCTGACAACTGAGATTGCTGACTAAGGGGAAATAACTTGCTTGTAGGTGCTTAGAAATACCGATTTTACCAATTAAGTCACACTAAATTCCAAACGACAAGGCTGCATCATACGACAAGGCTACATGTGCAGTCCTGATAAATAAAGGAAAGATTCAGTGTTCACAGCAAAAGTTATAAACTGTAAATATGTTCAACAGCACATGTATATAAAACACCACCAACTGAGCTCCAAAGTCATACGGCCAATATTTACCTCATCCGAGGGTGCTCCGAATAAGTAAGCGGAGGGACACTAAGAAAACAGAACAGAAGAGAATGGCAGCACATGAGAATGGTTCAGAACAACAGTTGGAGTAAGACAAGGATGTCTTCTGTCACCCTACCTCTTCAACATTTTTTTCCGAACGGATCATGTTTGATGCTCTGGAAGAACATGACGTAAAGGTTAGCGTAGGCGGCAGAAACATTACTAGTCTGTGGTTTGCCATGACATAGACACTCTAGCTGAAGAAGAGCAGGAACTAGAAGCTCTAGTTGAAAGTCTCGACCAAACCTGCACAAGGTATAAGATGGAGATCAGTGCTGAGAAGACCAAACTGATTACGAACAGCGCAGATGGCATCCAGAGGGAGATCAAGGTAAAAGGGCAGAAGCTGTGTACGGTAACAAGCTTCAAATACCTTGGAGCAATTGCCTCAAGTGATGGCTCAAAATAGGAGGTTCTCTCAAGGATTGCACAAGCCACTTCAGCTCTTACCAAGTTGAAACCAATTTGGAGAGATAACAACATATCTCTTGGATCAAAGGTGATTTCCATATTTCTGTATGCCTGTGAATCGTGGACACTGACAGCAGAGTTAGAGAAAAGAACGCAGGCCTTTGAGATGAGATGCTACCGAAGGTTACTGAACATTTGATACAAGGACCATATAACCAAAGAGGAGGTTCGCAGAAAGATCCAAGCAGCCATTTGAGAGCATGATGAACTCCTGGCGCTGGTCAAGAAACGGAAACTAAGGTGGTTGGGATACGTCTCACGGTCTTCTGGTTTATCAAAAACGATCTTACAGGGCACAGTGAAAGGAAAAAGAAGAAGAGGTAGACAGAAGAAGCGGTGGGAAGACAATATTAAAGAATGGACAGGGATGGACTTTGACAGCTCAACTAGGGCAGCTGAAAACAGGACAACATGGAAAGGGATTGTTTCGAAGTCATCTGTGGTGCCCCAACGACCTAGTAAGGTTTTGGGATAGAATAGAATAGAAATTCCAAACTAACTAGAACCGAAGGCTCCGGAGAACGTACAAGAGATATTTTAAACATATTTATTCATAATTTCACTGACATACAACTTAAGATATACACAAGATAGAGTTATTTGGATTGAAATGAAAGCAAAATGCTTATAGGATTCCATTCCCTACAAGAGATAGACACCGCATATACCAACCAAAGCTACCCAGCAAGTCTATTAGTACTTGTTCTCCCCAAGAACATACTACCAGCCACTACACAGATAGTCCAATTTTGGAGGAGTTCACAGCTGTCATGCAACACAATGTGGTAGCTGTCTCCGTCGTTACATAAACAGCTGATCTCTATGTTTTTAACCTGTACATATAAACTTTTAACCCTTTTTAAATTGAAGGAGACGACTGTCCCATTCTCCTTATCATGTCAATCTTACAGTCTAAATAAGACTTCTGACCATTTTCCGGAAGAAGACGAAAAAGACGAGTCTAAAGTACCGTAAAATTTCTAAAAATTGAGAAAAATAGTTACCGTAGTTTTCCTAAAATGGAACAGTTTAGTTTCAATCCTGTGATGTGTACAAACGCAAATCTTTCTTTCAGATCTTGACTCCTTTACCTTGCGACAGGCACATATATGTCCCAAAAGTACTACTGTTTCCCCAGCAGTGTATTTTTTGTTACCTAAGGTAACACAGGTAACAGAGGTAACACTATTAATTGACAAGGAAATATTATATTAAAAAAGAAAAAGAACATTAATATTAGGACATATCACATATGTCCCAAAAGTACCACTGTTTTCCCAGCAGTGTATTTTCTGTTACTTAAGGTAACACAGGTAACAGAGGTAACACTATTAATTGACAAGGGAATATTATATTAAAAAAGAAAAAGAACATTAATATTAGGACATATCACATATGTCCCAAAAGTACCACTGTTTTCCCAGCAGTGTATTTCTGTTACTTGAGGTAACACAGGTAACAGAGGTAACACTTTTAATTGACAACGAAATATTATATTAAAAAAAAGAACATAAATAATTTTTCAAGAACATAAGACCACAAAGATGAACCGGAGAACTCAATTCCATATAATACTCAATGGAGAGTGTTGGAAAATAAAACGGAAGATACATACAAATCTGATTTATATTTAAAGTCGATGTTATTACAGTGAAAACATTAGCTATGTATAACTTTTTGCCGACTAACAGGTATTTGTCCAAAAGATGCCAATGGAACTGTGAAAGCCCAGTTCGGTCTACTCCTTTAATAGCGGTATGATCGGGGTCTGCACTTTTTGCTCAAAATTATCTGTCCCAATGCTTAGAAGCAGTGGTCTGGTGTTCGTCCGTCCTCCGTCCACGGGGAACATTTTCAAACGACAACTCCTTTAAACCTATAAAGCCCATTGAAACCAAATTTCATATGTAGCACCTATAGGGTGGAGGAACATTAAGGTTGATCAAGGGCTAAGGTTCACAAACACCCATTAAACTTACGGACAACCTTGAATCTAAGTTCGAAAATTTCGTATGTGAATAAAAGGTAACAAATACAAAATTTACTTGTTTTTCTTTCTCATAAGAACTCCAGGGCCCATATTTATAAAATCACTTAAGTTGTTGCTATGCTGTTGCTAAGACTAAATTTCTATGTTGGAGATTCCCTAAAACTATGAAATTTGCTCTGGAGGAATAGTCTGAAAAAGACTGTTCCTCTAGAGCAAATTTCATAGTTACAGGGTATCTCCTTCATAGAAATTTAGCCTTAGCAACAGCATAGCAACAACTTAAGTCGTTTTATAAATACGGCCCCAGGAACATTGTCAGTAGGATAATGCGAAACTTGTATTTCTCAATAGGATTTAAATATAGATTTTCTGTGACTGCGATTTTCGACAGTAAATTTAAAGTGGTGATAAAAGTTAATAATGAGTGTGAACCTGAGCCAAGAACTTGGGTTGCTATGAAATTTTAAAGTTGCAGTTGGTTTTCATGAGAAAATTCAAAATTGGTTCTTACTGCCTTAGCATTTCTGATATATTCGAAATGTTTCGTCGGTAGGTTTCTTTCAGACAATTTGATTTCGTGCCAACAGCTTATTTGGCTTGGTTGCCATAGTAACCATAAGAAAGAAAATAGAAAAAATATCAAGAAATCAATTCATCAGTATCCATGAAGCTGAAAAAGCAAAAACTTGGCAGAAATACTTACAAACATACGCTTACTTGTGCAACTTGGTACAGAACTTTGACTGCTTTGGGAACGACAGTGTTACTGACTGATAGTACGAGTAAGTAGCTTGAAAATTGGCCTTTACATACATCTATGACGATGGTGACATTTTGGCAATGGTTTTCAGAAGGGGGGTCCAGGATCTCATGTCTCTCTCTCTCTCTCTCTCTCTCTCGTTTTTTCTCATTATACTTCAGTAAATATAGCTGAGTTGCCACCTATTTGGGAAAGAGCTGCTGACTTGGCTTATCACTTGTAATTTATTGTTTGTTGGGATGTCTTTGTCAATCTTTCCCTTTGATGTTGGGGATAGGGTTTGGGATCTGATTCAGTCAGTTCCTGAAGTGTAGTTACTCTTTAAATTTGCATATCAGAGTTCTTGTGGCTGTGCTGTTGTGGATGTCTCCCCGTACAGTCATTTAATGCTCTTATTATTTCAATCCTCAGGGATTGTTTTGCAATCTGTTGCCATTCTCTTATCCCTTTGCATCAATCCTTTTCGATACCGTATTGAAGGTCAGGAGTTGACCAGCATTCGTATCTCGTTGTATAGCGGTTCCTTGCTTTTCGTTCTGTGGACTTGAATTAGACATAGATATGAGTCGCGGGTATTGTTACATCATTCCTTGTTTAAAAGGAAATTTTTATAAGCATATTTTCATTAGCCTTGTCTGATAACCGGTATGAGTGTTGCTTCTCTCTTGACGGTATCACCACCAATCAAACAACTATGAGTACCACTAACAGGCTTAGAATTAATTTAACTCCCAATAGGCTGCATTCCTCGTCTTCTGTACGGATTACTAATTCCATAAATGATTTTAAAACTTTCCAACCTTCAGTAAGAATAAGAGTCGGCCTTTTCAGTCCACCTCAATGGATTATCAGATTTTAACGTTCTTCGCAACATCTCGCATGTTAGATTATCTCCAATTAAGTCTCTGTTGCCTGTTTTTGGTGTCAGAGTTTCTGTGATGTTTTACCTTATTATGTTCTTATTATTTTTGGTTCGGTTTGGGTTGCTGAGTGGCCACCTTTCGGGAACAAGCTGCTCACTCGGTTGGCCATATGTTCTCTGTATCTTGATTATTTGTAATCTTAGTTGTTTCCAGCTATGGTTTGAGGGCTGGATTTGGATTTTGATTGTTTCAGTTCCTGGTCTTTGCATACTTTTTACCAATACTTCACAAGTATTCCAATCCCTTCAAAAGACCTGGAATGTATCCTAATATCTCTAAGTGCAATGCCAAGAGGTGTAATTGTTGTAAACATTTATGTACCAAATCTACCATTACATCATCTGTCAATGGTAGAACATTTTCAGTCGTCAATAACTCTGAACTGGACTGTAAATCGACTGATCTGAAATACGTTTTAACCTGAAAAACACAAAATTGCAACATGCAATATGTTGGACAAACTAGTCGTGCCCTTAAGAAACGATTTGGTGAACATTATCGTAGTTTTAAAAATCCTAAAAAATTGATACTTTTCTTTATCAACATTTTAAATGTACAGACCATTCTCCTGCTGACGTATCTATACAGTCAGTAGAGAAAATAATTTATGACACTAAATCATCCTCGCGTTTCAAAAATATAAAGAGACACGAGGTTGAATTAAAATGGATAAAATTGTTACAAACTGCATTTCCATTCGGGTTTAATGACAACATTTATCAAGAAGGTAACATTTCGAAAATGCCTAATTTTGATGTATTTTCTCTTTTTGATATTCCAAAACGCAAGCATAGAAGTTCAATGTTTAAGAAAAAATGGTAATATAAAACGAAAAAATACTGCTAGTAAGAAAACCAATGCTTCCCTTAAAATTTTGTCGGAAATACTAAAAAACAAAGGTCGACATTCTATGCTCTCATTTTTATGTTCTCTTCCGGTTTCTAGATAATGAGGCTAATAAGTTCTACGATAAGGGTCATCAACTGTACGAGGCGGCACTCCTGACAAGATGTTATACTCAACATGCTCTTCGTCCACTAATCGAATCTGAGATCAACCATAAAAGACATTTTCTCAAAATTCCTTTTATAAATAAAGGAATTGATTTCATTGACCTACAAAGTATTTTTAAGGATCGGTATGTAACTGCATCGATCCCGGATTATTTCGTGAATAAGAAGCCACCTATCATATGTTATAGATATAACAAACCAATTAGAAACACTATATTTAACTTTAATAAACTGGTCTCAGATCTTGATGTTCACACAAATACCCCCGATACATGAGATTGTATAGACTCCAAATTTATCTATCCTGTCGCTGGCCATGTCATTACAGGGGATCTCAATATTATTTCAGATTCAAGAATTCGTAATTATTATTTCCCAGGGACCAAAATATAGACTTCCTAACCGTATTGATTTAAAAAAATGTAGGGAATATATAGCCTGTTCTTTAACTGATTTTGGTAATCGATGGTGCAAGCGGGAGCATGTTGAGTCTGATGCCTTAAAGGAATGGAAGGTGGACATTTTTAATGTAATGGATAAACGTATTAAATTCTATTCCCAAAACACAACTCTTTTGCCGCCTAAACCTAAATCATAATTCCGTCACCTGAAGTTGGGTATCCAGCAGTTTCATAGTAAGTATGTTCTGGTTCCAGCAGACAAGGCTGCAAATAACGTTGCCGTTGTTTGACGGTTACACTATATTAACACATTAAAACGAGAACTTGGCGGCACTAAGGCCTATGAAGAGACTTCAGAAGACGAAAAGTCTGTTGTCTTTAGGCACTACAAAAATATAACCCTCAAGTTTTCTGTAAATGTAGAGGAACGGCAGGACAAGCTTCCTACGATGTACTGGTTACCTAAACTTCATAAACGACCATATAAAGCCAGGTTTATTGCTAATTCTAGTGCTTGTACCACTACTGAACTTTCCAAATTATTAACTTCTTGCCTTACCGCTATCAAAATTCATGTAATTAGGTACTGTGAAAAAGTTTACGAACGGTCAAGAAAAAATTTGTTTTGGTCAATTAAAAATTCTACTGAGGTTCTTGATAAACTGAAGTCTAGAGGATATCGGGCTAGACGTCTAGTTTGTCTACATACGATTTTTCTACACTCTATACAACTTTGCCCCATAATTAAATAAAAAAGAAACTAATAAATTTAATTGAGACTACTTTTCAGAGAGAGGATGCTCTTTATCTTGCTTGCAATGATAAACATGCTTTTTTTTTACTTCCGATGAACAAAAACGGTTTAAAATGTGGTCTTGCCAAAATGTTTGTGATGCTTTAGTATATCTTCTAGATAACATTTTCATCAGATTCGGTACTAAGTTACACAGACAAATTATGGGAATTCCGATGGGTACTAACTGCGCTCCTCTTGTAGCAGATTTGTTTCTATTTTGCTATGAAAGAGACTTTATGATGTCTCTTTCTGATGATACTCAAGCTCATGTCATTGAAGCATTCAACTCAACGTCTAGATACTTGGACGACCTTTTAAATATTGACAATCCTTTTTTTGAAGGAATGGTTAGTCAAATTTATCCTGCTGAATTGCAGTTGAATAAAGCAAATATTTCTGATACCGAGGCCCCATTTTTGGATTTACATTTATCAATTTTAGATGGATTTGTTTCATCTAAAATTTATGACAAACGCGATGATTTTGATTTCGACATTGTTGATATTCCGTTTTTGGATGGTGATGTTCCCCGCACCACTTCTTATGGTGTTTACATTTCTCAGCTAATTCGCTTCGCTAGGGTGTCTAGTCATCTGGCTGATTTCAATGCTCGTAATAAAAGTTTGACTGCCAAGCTTTTACAGCAGGGGTATCGGTATCATAAACTTCGGAAAGCTTTTTCTAAATTTTATCGTAGACACTTTGAATTGGTTTCCAAATATAATACAGGGTTAAGGTCACTTTTGCAACAAGGCCTATCGGAACCTGAATTCTATGGTGACTTAGTATATAAATTACGCAAAATCGTAGGTAAAACAGAATTTCCTGATCAATTTAAGAAAATTATCATACGATTTAAACGCATTGGCTATAACATAGATGTAATGCGACAGTCTGCATGCTTAGTGGTTAACCCAATCACGGTTGACAAATTTGCTGTCCTCTTTAATTGCACGCCGGTGGGTCGGGGTTCAGACTCTATGATACCCCTACATAAAGCTATATATTAGTTGGTTGGGGCCGGATGTTTGTCTGTTTCTTGGCCCACCGGGGTTCAACTGGCGATCTTCTTTTGCTCCAGTGCTCCAGTGGTGTTGCTGACGCCCCAGGGATCTCCAGGTGTCTCAACACGTTTTGGCTGTCGAGTCCTCATCCTTGCTTCATCACGGTCTTTTCTTGATCTTAATTGTTGACCGTGATGACTCTCTGATGAGTTAGAGGACCTCCATACGAACCGAACTACCAACTAATTGTGTGCACCGCGGCGGAGGGTGAGGGTGAAGGTTTGGTCCCAGTAAAACCGGTTTAAACCCCCCAGTAGTTATTACTTACCGCCCCAAGGCGGGACTTTCGTTGCGGTTGCATTTGTTTTATGTTCGGTGCTGTTTAATTTATTGTGTTCTCATTTTAACCCTTCTATAATAAAAATAGAAAATAGGTAAAAATAATTGTTAAATGTTTTTCGTATAATTTGCTTAGTCTGTTGTAACCCTTCTGTTGGTCTAAATTATTAAGGTAGACGAATAGTGAATAAAAATATTGGTGGGGCATTCATTTCATTATACCAGCTGAATAACCCAAAGGGCAATAAAACATTTGGATAAGAAAAGAAATTTTTTCACCGTTTTGTTTTCCTGAAAAACAAACTTTCGTATTTATACATACTTTTTTTACACATTTTCCATTGAAGTTCATTTCTCTAGCACATGGATGCACTTTCATTTCTGCAAATCAAATAATCTTTAATATAGGGTATTTGAAACAAACTGGTAAGAAAAATTGCAATTATCTTGATAATAAGTATATTTTTACATTTTAAAAAAAATGCAAGAAAATTGAATTTCATGAAAAACGTCATGAAAAATATATTCAATCGATGGGGCATGCTTATGCATATTGTTTTAGTAAAACTTACATTGTATGATACAGAATAAAACAAACAAAAAAAAAAATCCTTTCACCGTTTTGTTTCCTAGAAAAAAAAAATATCCCCAAAAAAGACTGCCCAAATACTGCACCTGCTGCAAGCACAGTCGGTCCTTGCCCTGTTATTTATTTTCCTGTTGTTCCGGGTCTACCCTAGAGAAATGCCTCTAAAGTGCGCAGATGGAATTGCAATTGTAAAGACCTTGATCATTCTGGTTCCTAAGGAACAGTCTGATCACGGTTTCCACTGTTTGTACAGATGTATCTGCCCGAAAACTTAGGATCTTTATGGTAGACATTGTAAGTGTGTATATATTCCATAGTTGATTGATTTCATCATAAACAATAACTCTGTTATGTGTTTTAACAAGTCAATTCAGAATTACTGTGTATCTAAATACCTTAAGTTCAATAAAGATAGCTGAGTTGCCACCTATTTGGGAAAGAGCTGCTGACTCAGCTTATCACTTGTATTTATGCCCCCAACTTCGGAGAAGTTGAGGAGGCATATTGGTTTGGGCCTGTCCGTCCGTCGGTCTGTCCGTCCGTCTGTCCGTCCGTAACGCTTTTAGGCAGCTGGACAACTCAAGAATCGCTTATGCTAGGATCTTGAAATTTTATATGTGGCATGTACATGAAAAATAAGCGGACCCGTATTTTTTTACTCCGCCAGTCTTGTCGTTCATGAGTTATGCCCCTTTTTCGACTCATTTTATATAAGAAAAATCTTGTGACCTAAATATCTGAAGAACTGCTGAAGCTAGGATCCTTATATTTGGCATACAGGTTTTGACTAAGGTGTAGATGAATTAATTAACTTCTGAGCATATTTCGTAAAATTTTGGTTGAGTTACTCCCCTTTTTCAGACATAGGCATTTTCAATAGGAATAACCTTGTGAACAAAATAGCTGAAGAACCGCTGAAGCTAGGATCTTGATATTAGGCACACTGTTACAGACTAAGATGTAGATGAACTGATTAATTTTTGAGCATATTTTGTAAATTTTTGGTTGAGTTATTCCCCTTTTTCAGACATAGGCATTTTCTATAGGAATAACCTTGTGACCAAAATATCTGAAGAACCCCTGAAGCTAGGATCCTGATATTTGGCATACATATTTTGACTAAGGAGTAGATGAACTGTTTAACTTCTGAGCATGTTTCGTAAAATTTTGGTTGAGTTATTCCCCTTTTTCGGACATAGGCATTTTCTATAGGAATAACATTGTGACCAAAATATCTGAAGAACTGCAGAAGCTAAGATCTTGATATTTGGCACACAGTTACAGACCAAGGTGTAGATGAACTGATTAACTTGAGAGCATATTTCGTAAATTTTTGGTTGAGTTATTCCCTATTTTTCGGACATAGGCATTTTCTATAGGAATAACCTTGTGAACAAAATATCTGAAGAACTGCTGAAGGCATTGGTCCCTTATTTGGCTTGCAGGTTTGGACTAAGGTGTAGATGAACTGATTAACTTCTGAATATTTTTCGTAAATTTTTGGTTTAATTTTTTCCCATTTTTGGACATAGGCATTTTATAGGAACAAGTTTGTGAACTAAATATCTGAAAAAAACAACCCTTAAGCTATGTTTTTTATATTTGGCATACAGTTACAAACCAAGATGTAGATGACTTGATTAGCTTTATAGCCATGGTTGGGGGCATAGTATTTCATAAACACATTTTCTAGTTTATTGTGTGTTGGGATGTCTTTGTCAAACTTTTCCTTTGATGTTGGGGATAGGGTTTGGTGTGTAGTTACTCTTTAAAATTGACATTTTAACTGGCTAGAACATATGTGTAACTTCATGGCGGGCTTCATTAGCAAATTGAGAAACCACCGTTTCAATTTTTTTACTAAATTTGATATTTATCCAGATATTTATCTTACTTATTTTATAAATTATTGTGTATTACAAAGTAACGTCAATGCACATTAAGTCGTCAGGTTGCGGCATATTTTGTATTACTATATATGCACAAATGAACAAAGGTATTTGAAAACGTTTTTTTGCAATGGGTACCAGAATTATTAACCTAAACGATTATTTATTTCAGTTATTCCTGAAATACATTTTTTTTCTTGAAAAAAACGCTGAATGACAGAATGGTGGACCTGACGACCTTATGTGGCCTTACATATTAAGTCGCCATCTTATGTACTGGAATGTCGTCAGTAGGTGTTAAGTTATAACCTTCGTGGATTCTTTTGAAAAAAAGAAAAAAAAGGAAACTTATTTAATCGATTAATTTGACCTCTTGCAAATAATAACACGTAATATAAAGAAGGGGGAAGTGGGGTATGTGTGCTTATGCATGCATTCCTGTTTATGTGCATTTCCCTCTGGTATTCCAAGAAATATGGGAATCAGTTCTAGGCAGTTTATTCAAACTATGTCTCAGATGAGCTTGCGCATCTGCAAAGTCTGATACCTCACTGACTGCCTGCATAAGCTTTGGGTCCTTTGGAACCAGGCCTTGAAGGCATTGCTGAAAATCAGATAATAGGAATAAGAAATTGAATAATTTGAATGAGAGAGAGAGAGAGAGAGAGAGAGAGAGAGAGAGTTTAGACATGCTTACTTTTATAGAAAGTATCCAATGCTGTTCGAGGATGCTTGCAAGGTGCTACCACCACCCCATACTTCTCAATAATTCCAACTTAGTTGATTTCGTGCGATTTGATTGGCTAGAAGAAAAAAACTTTAGACTTCATTAATTCCAGCATCATACATGTAATCTCAATGAGCTATTTTTTTCCGCAAGCTTCTAAATAAAGCATTTACAACTATTTTCCATGTTTTCATGATACAGTTGGAAGTTTAAGGCATAAAACATTGTGGACTTTTTCAATGTCTACACGCTGGCGAATCACCCACAAACATAGCATAAAGCCTTTCCGGCTTTACTCAGTTCGTGAATGATTCGCCGGCGTTTACCCATTGATAAATTCCACGGAAATAAAATTCATTCTTAAAGAAACATCAATACAATCGCTTTGATGAAGTGAAACATTCTTGCGATTTATAGATCTGTTCGGTATCTAGTGTAAAAGAGTGGAGACAAGAATACATAAAAAATGTAACATTAAGTTGTCAGATGTCTTATTAGGTCATCAGTACTCTTTCATGGTAAATATTTTATTTAATCGCATGATTTGGCACAAGGGAAACCATTCGTTCTCTCCTTTAATCATTCTTCTCAAGGCCGAGCACTTTACCATGGCACGTGGTCGCATCGGAAAGTTTTAAAACTCATTAGCCGTAACCCGTTAAATCTGGACTATTTCGTCGCCCACTTTTATTTCTCCGTATACTGCTACACCTTCTCTCGAGGATTATGAGCAGGTGTACGATGTACACTCCAGTTTTGCAGGATGAACCTACTTGTAGCCATGTAACTACAGGAGGGATCTTTAATCTGCACAGGGGATGTCTCTCCCTGCACCAGACCTGGAGTAATTGTAATTTGTAATCGTGATTACTTGTAATCGATTACAATTTCTGAGTAATCATGAAGTAATCTGTAATCGTGCATTTACATGATTACAAGTAATCGTAATGTAATCAATTACATTACAAAATGGGCTGTAATCATGATTACTTTATGATTACATTTTGATTACTTTGACTGATTTTCAGAAATGATAAAAGAAAAAAAAAAGAACCTTGCTCTTCTTTATTTAAAAGACTTGTGCAAAATAATAACAGAAAGCAGTTGATTTTTCAAAGTGTCTTCAAACTGAATAAAACAGAGAAAACTGATCTAAATTGTGTACAAAAGGCAGCAAACCAAAATCAGAAACTGACAGAAGAAAATTCCCTTTATACTCTTTTGGGGAGTAAAATTTAAGCAGAATCATTGTTTTTTAGCTCACCTGAGCCGAAGGCTCACAAGGTGAGCTTATAGTATAGGCTTGGTCCGTCGTCCGTCCTCCGTCGTCCGTCCACACTTTTAGGTATTAATATCTGCTAAAGTAGCTGGCCAATCCTGATCAAATTTTATGTGTAGCATGGTTGGGGTGGGGGATTTATTGCATATAGTTTTGGGACAGATTGGTTTAAAACTGTGGTTACCATGGCAACAAAAAGGTCCCATAGACTTATAATGGAGGAAATGTTGTCCGGGCCCTATCTTCTTCATTTTTGATCGCAACTTCTTCAAACTTGCAGATAAGCGAGACAGCCAAAATATCTCGCACCAGTTTGAATTTGGGTCAGGTTGGATCATTCTTGTCAGAGTTACTTGCCCTTGAGTGATAAAATATTTTCCCATAGACTTATAATGGGGAAAATGTTGTCCGGGCCCTAGCTTCTTCATTTTTGATCGCAACTTCTTCAAACTTGCAGGTATCCAGGACAGCCAAAACATCTGGGACCAGTTCGAATTTTGGCCAGGTTGGATCATTCTATTTAGAGTTACTTGCCCTTGAGCGATAAGATATTTTCCCATAGACTTATAATGGGGAAAATGTTGTCCGGGCCCTAGCTTCTTCATTTTTGATCGCAACTTTTTGTAACTTGCAGGTATCCAGGACATTCAAAACATCTCGGACCAGTTCGAATTTTGGCCAGGCTGGATCATTCTTTTTAGAGTTACTTGCCCTTGAGCGATAAATATTTTCCCATAGACTTATAATGGGGAAATGTTGTCCGGGCCCTAGCTTCTTCATTTTTGATCGCAACTTCTTCAAACTTGCAGGTATCCAGGACAGTCAAAACATCTCAAACAAGTTCGAATTTGGGCCAGGTTGGATCATTCTTTTCAGAGTTACTTGCCCTTGAGCGATAAAATATTTTCCCATAGACTTATAATGGGGCAAATGTTTTCCGTCATCATTCTATGGAATGATTTAAATTGTACTTCACACAAGTGTTGAGTATGTCAATATCTTGGAAAAGAACGCGTTTCAGCGTTTGTGGGTCAAGGTGAAGGACACTGTGGCTATTTGTAGAAAAACTTGGTCATTGCTGTAGCGCATCAGTTTGTGGACTGAATTCAATTGGATATCACACAAGTGATTAGTATGACAATATCTTGGGTTAAGGTCAAGGTCACAGTGGCTTTTTTTAGAAAAACTTTGTCATCGCTCTAGAGCCTTCATTTATGGACCCATTCTGATTAAAACTTCACACTAATGTTTAGTATGACAATATCTTGAACAAGCTCGCGTTTCAGCCTCCTACGGTCAAAGTCAAGATCACAGTGGCTATTTATAGAAAAACTTTGTCATCGCTCTAGCACTTTCATTTATGGACCAATTTTGATTTAACTTCACACAAGTGATAAGTAAGGCAATATCTTGGACAAGTTTGCGTTTCAGCATTCTTGGGTCAAAGTCAAGGACACAGTGGCTATTTTTAGAAAAACTTTGTCTTGAGCCTTCATTTATGGACGTATTTTGATTTAACTTCACACAAATGTTTAGTATGACAATATCTTGTACAAGTTTGCGTTTCAGCTCCTAACGTCAAGGTCACAGTTGCTGTTTTTAGCTCACCTGAGCCAAGGCTCACAAGGTGAGCTTATACTATAGGCTTGGTCCGTCGTACGTCCACACTTTTAAGCATTAATATTTGCTCAAGTAGTTTGCCAATCTTGATCAAATTTTCTATGTAGCATTGTTGGGGTGGGGTCTTGATTTAAAACTGTGGTTACCATGGCAACAAAAAGGTCCCATAGACGTATAATGTGGAAAATGTTGTCCGGGCCATAGCACAGTCTTTAGTTTTAACTGCAACTTCTTCAAACTTGCAGGTCTCTAGGACAGCCTTAAAATATCCGGTTCAAATTTGGGCCAGGTTGGATGATTCTTGTCTTTTTCATTTTCCACCCTGAGGGTTACAGGTATGATACCACCTATGTATTCAATTTGCCTTAGAGTAACTTACCCTAGAGTACTGAGACTGAATGGACTCAGGTGAGCTACAGGACCAATGGTCCTCTTGTAATATGCTTCGTTTTACCCGTTTATGCCTGATGGACTCTTCTATCCCCACAAATGGGACGAGTCCATTTAGCAGTTTAGGGTGAAGGCATATTTTTACATCTTTTCACACAAACTGTTAAAGTTTTATGCAAGCAGTGACCCTGATCTAAATGCTGCATTCTGAGCATCTGATCTGGGTCTGCAATCTATACGTATGTCCTTTTTATGGGATGCTAGGCATTAATGGGTTAATATATTAAGATAAAATTCACTATAATGTAAAAAATGTGAGATTTTGGTACTCTGAGTGCCGGGTATTTCATGCTAAGACTGGTAACTGCCTTGGTTGACATATATTTGTAGGGCTGATTTACATGATTTATCATCTTTACGTTGGACAGGCAGGTTCCAGTGTTAAAAATGTTTTTCACAAACATACTGACTGTTCTGTGTTTATTGGTGCAGAGTCGAGCAATACAACTCATCTCTGACTTTCACACCTTCTTTGTGGATTAAAGACAGGGGTGGTACTATATAAGGAGGATTGACTTCAACAATGTCATTTGGACGGACACACGGCGACAAGTGTGTGCAACTGTGGTTACGTACCGTTGAGCCACTTGGGTAACGTCGATACGAGAATTGAACAGAACAGAACAATGTCATTCTGTCACTTGATCACAAAGTGTCAACACCTCCAGTCAGTCAATAAAATGACCAAAACTGGTAATTCTGGTCCACTGATTGGTTGAATGAATTTTCACACCTTTACCTGTACAGGTAAATCTGCTTTGAGATGGGAACCAGACCCCCCCCCCCCCCCCCCCGGCAGAGAAGTCCTGTCTTTAAGCTAACTGTAACATCTGTCTACTTTATGACACCTGTGTATTGCATACAACAAAAAGCCAATATTTTAGTTCCTTTCTTTCCCATATATATGGGCCAACTTAATAGCTTTGAATTTTGTGTGACTGAGGGCCAGCAAGAAAAAGATGAAAATGAAATATATACAGTGATAGTTAAAATGTTTTGAAATAAATAAATTTACAGGAAGTGTTTGGCCCCTTGGTTTACAGACTTTGAACCAGTCTTTCACAAGCAACTTTATGACATTGGAGACAATGTAGAATCATATGTCTGATGTTTCAAATGAGTAGGTTAAATAAGTGAGGGAGAAAAAAATAATCAAGCATGTATTTATATTTAGGACCTGACACCTGAATTTCTCAAACTTCATAAATAGCATAGAGTCATTGTATGCACGATACATGTAACTGCAGATTGCTAAATAAATTTAGTTCAAATGAAAATGTAAGTTAAGTTCTTCAGAAGTTATTTCAGAAGTTACAGTGCATGATTATCTTACCTCTTAGCACTAACATGTTTGCTGGTTTAGATATAAATAAGTCTTTTTGAATATAGAGTTTTAGCACTATCACAGTCATGATCTTTTTGTACACTTGTATAATGTAATCACATGTAATCATAAAGTAATCATGATTACTTTGCAAAGTAATTGTAATTGTAATTGTAATCAGTTACATTGAGAAAAAATGTAATTGTAATTGTAATCTGTAATCATGATTTTAGAAAGTAATTGTAATTGTAATCGATTACATTGACATGTAATCGGCCTCAGGTCTGCCCTGCACAGGTGGCCTCCAGTTATCGTCCCGATCCGAAGGACGGCACACTTTTTTAATGTCATCCCTGCAAATGACATTAAGGAAGCGTGTTCGGACACCGAAATTCAAACGCCGTTACCCGGGTTCGAACTCGGTACCTTTAGCATTAGAGGCAAGTGCGCTAACCACTGAGCTACCACGCTTCACTTTTTGATCAGGGTCGAAAAACAGTACCCCCAAATAATAGCATATATCTTGCAAATATTAAAAATAGTAAAATTCATGGCAAAAGTATATAAAAGCTGAATAATTTTCAATTTTTGCCGCTCCTTCACTTCTTTGATGACGTAGGCAAAGAGATCAGAATCAGAATCAGAATTGTTTACTGGTGATACGTCCAAGAACAATCATTCACCAGGACCTGTGAATCAGGGAAGCTAGTCCCTAGCCCTTATAAGAGAAGTAAACTTAGTAACTGAATCCTCTGCACCCTCAGCAGCAGAAATAAGTGAATCTTCCAGGGAATTCCAATCTCTAATAGTCTGGGGAAAGAAACTGGACTTGTAAATGTCAGTCCCAGCCAATGGGGTTTGAAATGCCAGGGAATGATGAATCCTGGTACGCCTACTTGGGGGAACAAGGTCATTTATGGGTATACTGGCTGCACCCCTCAGACCTTTGTACAGCATTATGCGTCTACTATCTTTCCTTCTCTTTTTTAGGGATTCCCACTTAAGTTTCTCCAGAATGCCAGTCATACTCCCAGTTTCATATGTGTAATTTCCCGTTACAAATCTAGCTGCCCTTTTCTGCACCTTCTCAAGTTCATCTTGAAGAAGTATACTCTGAGGGTCCCAAACTGAACTGCCATACTCCAGGACTGGACGCACCAGTCCCTTGTATGCTGACTCTTTAACATCTTGTGGACATGCTGCCAAGTTACGTCTGAGGAAGCCGAGATCGTTGTTGAGAAGGGAAAGTGACGACCTAATGAGCCTGACGACTCAACCCGAATTTACGTTAGCATCTCTATCAGTTCAATTATATCAATGCCCAGCAAATGGCTGCTACAGCCCTTTACAGAACTAGCTATGCCCGCCCCGTAGTGTACAAACGGAATTATTTCCCTTGAAATTATTCCCAATGAAAAATGTACTTGTCACCCCCGGTTCGAATATGGACTCGTCCGTGTAGTCGCCATTTGACCGCCAGAGAAGAAAAACGGGCCGTAATTCGGCTCGGTAATATTTCGTTTATTTACAGGAGAACTTGATGCAATTTGAAGGGCACGCGACAGAACGCCCCTTCATCTGTATTTCTGTGCAATTGCTTTAATTAGGAAGTTTTAATGAGCTAGGTGGACAATGATTTCTGAGTCGGAAGTATCAAAGGAGGAACCGCAAGATACGGTAAAAAAAGTTTGCAAAGTTCTTAGTTTTGTATTGTACAGTTTCATTTTAGAGAGTAGTGTGTATTGCACATGCATTCAACAGTCGAAATGGTTAGTTCAGTCTCTGTGGAGCTGTGTGCATTTTAGCCGAATAATAAAGACCCAATCAAACGATTTTCCAGCTCCTGTTGCATGATTCCCGGACGATACCAGTACGCGATACAGTAGGTACAGTGGGTAGGCAAAAGTATTTGTCAATGCATTTTATAATTTTTAAAAAGAATTCTGTCGCAAAGTTTTCAAAGGCACTGTATAATGAAACTTGGCAGCAAGGGTCAGTCTAGCAGCCCCGGATCCAGGGGTGGGCTTTGGGGCTTCAGCCCCGCCATCCGAGTTTTGTGTTATATAAAATATGCAGGTTTCCAGATAATAAGGAGTATCTGATGACAGTTATTCGTGTGGTAAGATTAAAAAATATGTTGTAACATCTCAATAGAATCGCCTCGACGAGGCGATTCTAATGAGATATCACAACATATATTTCAAGGCAAACAAAAAATTATCAAAAACTTTATGTCTGGCACTTCCCAGCTACATCATTTATCCAGAGCCCCACCAGTACGTGGTGAGCTGGATCCGGGCCTGGTCTAGAGTTCGTAGACATGGAGAAGTTTTGTGACATTTTCTGAATTTCAGGGAGGTTTTAATCCTGGCGAAATTTGCACATGGTGATTACTGACGTAGTTTTTCTATAATTATTTTAACGAAATTTCTGTAAATGCATTGATTTGAAAATTTTTAAATGGCAATGACACTTTGTGATGAATAATTTTGTCTTCTAAGTTAGGTACTTTCTTTACAACTACTTCTAAGGGAGTTACTGGCATTTGGCAGTGATTTTTTTACCCCTGCGTCCTGCGTCTTAGACGCATAATTTTCCCAGAGGACACAAAATATTTCCTTGGCTGCGTTCCGGGACGCATAAAAATAGCCGATCGGTAGTCCAACTTCCGATTTCGGCTTCGTTTACAAAGCTACTTTCGTTTTAAGAATATAGCAACGGTGCATTAGCAGATTGTTATATTACTGGTAAAAAACAGTACCATAGTCTTTCCTACTCCCGCTAAATACCGAAGTCTACCTGTAATACCAATAATCAATAGTGGTTGTCCAGTACCGGAGGAACATAGTATTATCGACCACGGTGATGTCTTTTACCTAAGTGCAAACTTTTATTAATACACCGGGTCAATAAGTAATCCAATCGGAACACCGCTCGGCCAATTCCGTGAATCAACTAAGTAATCATGCCTCCGAAAAACAAGAAAAAGATCAAACTTGATTCAAAGCAGCAAACATTATTTGGTCTTCTTGGGCAAGACAAACACGCAAGGCCAGATGTTGCAGATCATGATGCGACCGATCAAACTTCGAATCCGAAATGACAATGGATGTCTCCAAATCCAATACGCTGTCTGACAATGAGAAAACAGGTGATTTATTTTATTCCTGTGACCACAGGAGCTTGACGTTGGTTATTTTTTACTTATAGGGCTTGTCCTTTGAAGCCCTTTAAGTTTGGGATGCAGAGAAAATATTGCTTTTGCATCCCAGTAAAGATGCAAACCCTTGAGCTTGGGATGCAAAGATTTTAGGTCTTGTGAGTCCTGGGACTCAAAGAAGGAGATTTGTAAAAAAATCACTGTTTGGTTTTGAATTTACAGGGATATTACCGATGATTATCATATCCAGAATGTGGCTGTGGCAAACATATGCTAACAAAGTGATGATCAGATCATGACATCTAAATTCAGGACGATCGTTTTAAGTATTAATATCGCTTGTCCATTCCACTACATAGTCTCCTGTTTGGTGTGGTTTGCTCATCAGTGGAGTTGTTACTAAAATTTCGTAGACACTAAAATATTGTTTGAGACACAAAAGTTCCTGTAAGATCCCACAAATGTAGGTCACTGACCCACTTCAGAGACAAAAGGACACCATATTAATTTTTTCGAGCTCAGACCAGTATCTCGCTTGTTGGCCATAGGTCTTTGAACCAGTCTCCATCTCAGTGCATGCACCTGACTCAGTGCGCGACCTAACAGGGCTATGTCACCTATCATGAAGCTAGATTACTAAGGTCACCTGCTTTTAATAGGGAAAAAATGTGACCACAGCCAACTTTTGAGCTTGGCCAGCTTCAGGCCTTTAAAACTGCATCAGTGCATGCATCCAACAGGTCCATAAAACAAGAAAGTACACCATGTCCAGATTTTTTTAGCTCATCCGGGAATCTTAACATCATTACAGAATACAGCCAGTTCATTAGTATAGTTTATAACCTGGAATTGAATTCCTTGTCTGCAATTTGCCACCACTGCCTGGCTGGTACTCATACAGGAAAGAATTTGCTCCCAAAGATGGAGCAAATTCTTTCCTGTAACAGTAAGAGTTCCATCCAAGATCAGTGGGACAAAGTGAAGGAGATTATCCAGGTCAGTCCATTTGACTCTATCCCACTCCACGTTTTAAACTACCCCAGATTAATCTGCTATCAGGCCTATGGCTATACAGTACTAAGGGGATGAGTGGGGAGGAGGATAGAGCTGAGTCTCTATCATTGATTCATTGATATATCATGGTAAGTATCATGATATATATCAATGATATCGACCCATATCTTAGCAAATTTTAGAATTTGTCCTGACAACACTTAAAAGGGCAGACCATGAATAATTCAAACCTTTATTTGCATAATATGTCTAACAAGTTTCAATGAGTCAATTATGCTTGCAGTGCTGCATTTTGTGCAGAATTGCACTGTAGAGAGCTTTTAATCTGGATGTGCTTATAAACAAGTTACCGTGAAAGGAAAAGCTGTTATAGCGTCTTTCTCTAAAGAGAAAATAAGTGTAGAAAATACTGAAAGCTGCATACGGTATTTACTTATTTTCAGAAAGTTTCTTTGTGCATCTAGATATCTTTCTTTGAGTACACCAGATTAAGAATTAGCAAGCTACCTCAATTGCAGTGAAGTTCAGAGCATCATGCATAGTCCCTGCATAATAACTGATAATGGTCTGCATAGTTCACAGCCTTGTACATGTACAATAGATGGATGGATGACTTGCAATTTTACACGTCCTTTTTAACAGTATTTCAGTCATATCAGGATGATAGATGACTGATAATGAAAAGCTATGTGCAGTGGAACCCTGTATACAATTGAAAAGATTCCGGACTCCGGCGGGGCTTGACCCCGGAACCCCTAGATCAGCAGCTCAGCTCTTAACCTCCAGAGCCACTGCATGGGGCTCCTGTTCATGGCTTTCAGCCATTCAGGATGATTGACTTTGGATGATGAACCATTTACGTAAAACACAGGGACTTGAGCCATTCTAATGTATAGCTGTTAGCAGTACTATGCCAGTAGGGTATTTTTTGGGTTGGGTACACTTTCTGAATTCAGTCACTGAGGGGAAGCAGTTCTGTTATTTTCATTTTTGCCAGTCTTCTAAATGGGGTTCAACTCTAGAAGAAAATAATTTGCTCTCATGGATGCAATTCTTTCCTTTAAGAGTGGACTACATTCCAGAAGGGCAACATCATTTAAGGAATCAAAACAGGAACCACAGGTTGAAGTTGTTTCTCTTTGATAAATAGGCAAAAAAAAAAGACTTGGAGGTGTACGCATACTTTCTTAATGCTTTTAGCGTCAGCAACGAAAATCGCTGAATTTGCAAAAAGCATAGATCTTGATGAGGCAGCTCATAATGAGCCGCCTCATCAAGATCTACACTGTATAACTCTCCGGACTACCAATCCAGGGGTCGCAAGATTGACCCTCTGCATCTCCGGTCTTTCAGATGAGACTTTAAACCGAGATCCCGTCTCCATATGACCTCGTTGTTGGTGGGACGTTAAACCTGAATTCACTCACTCAATATGATATGGCTTGAACAAAATATGTTTAGAAATTTTGCAGATGTAAATTTTGTTGTCTGCTTTTTGGCGCTTAAAAGGTAAACAGAAATGGTGAGACCATAGCTACTCAGATACATGTGTTGGTACTCACTACTGGCATAACAGTTCCTTGCCAATATCATTTCCATTCTTTGGCATGTTTCAGTACATCCATGTTAGAATGTTTTGTAAATTAAGAAAGCTGGGTTTGATTGAAGGGTTGTGAGGCTGGCTTTCAAGAAGTTGGCTAAACATTGTTAATTGAGCTGAGCCAAGCAAAAAAGTGCATAGTGCATCTTGCAAACAACAATGACTGAGACCAGACTGCATGTACATGCAGTCTGGTCTCAGTCTTTGCTGTTCTCACAGACCATTCATAGACCCTGAGGAATCTGGGGCATAAAATGAAGATTTTACATGTAGTTTAGGTAGATGGCTTTGCTAGACAGACAGGTTGAAGTCATACACTGTAGTACCCTTTTTGGATGATGCTACTAAGTTCTAGCTGTAATGAGAAAAAGAGTTGATTCAGCCATAATTAAAGCAGACACAAGGTCAGTGGTGTTTATTAGTTGTATTCTCACATAATAGATACAGAAAAAGATAATCCAAAAAAGCAAATTGGTCAAACTAATTTTCAGATTTTTGAACTAGGCCCCATTAGCATCAGGCCATTGAAACTCCAACAGTGCTTCAGATTGCCTTCCACAGAATTAGGTCACAGTGACCTACTGTATTCAAAGGCATCAGTATTAAAAGATGATTGCGTGAAACCCTTAATTTTGTCTGTGGGCTTGACATTCAAGGCCTCAGCCATCCATGCAGTTATCAGCATGTCTTTGATACGTATTACAAAAGCTATAATGTGTTATACCAGCTAATTTGAGCCGTGACATGACAAAACCAACAATGTGGTTGTGCGCCCAGCACACAATTCAGATCAGACTGGGCGGATCTTCGCTGTCCGCATGGAGGTAGCTTAGACCCTTAGCTACATGTACCCTTTGAGCACTTAACGAAGACTCAGAAGAGTCTGATTAAACTTGGCAGATGCCCAGGCTGATCTGTGTCTTCACTGGGCCCACAACCACATTGTTGGTTTTGTCATGTCGCGGCTCATTTCTCCTTGGTGTGCCTGTAGTAGATACATTCCTCATTAATCATACTTATGAATAATTTAAACAATATGACATATCAGGATATGCACATTTAAGATAATGACATTTTGGCTATGCCTGTGGAGAACGAAGGCACAGTCCATGCAGACTGATCTCTGACTTCACTGCTTACACAGTACAGAATTGATGATACTGCAAGAATGTTAATTGTGAGAGTGAAGGAAAACCTGTTTAGCCAACACTGTAGACGCAGATCAGACTGAGGTCTGGATTGGAACGGCACTGTTAATCTTTTATATTTCAAGGGGCAGTGGCTCTGCCAGTTTCATTTTTGCCTCCCTTTCTCAATAAGGTCAGCTCCTGAAGGAAAGGCATTTTCCTTCTTTCCTTCAGGAGCAAATTCTTTCCATTAAGAGGAAACCTTTCCATCGTCCAGCGAAGCAAACAAGAAGTCACAAAAGTTGTTCCTCTTTGTAAATATTGCAAGAAAAAAGTCCCAGCCTCCCCCCCCCCCACCCCCCGCCCCACCCCCAAAAAAAAGATACCATCATACCATACACCTTAAGCACCTGATCTAAGAGTCCATTGGAGAGTTTGATTATGAATACCGTCATGACCCTAAAATTTTGGACACCAGAAAGTTAGAAAATTCTTAGAAAGTAGATTGTACACACGTTAATGCATCCAAATGATGCTTAGTGAATGGCAAAATTAATGTTGTAGACCCTGATCAAACTGCTCCTTTAGGAGCAGTTTGATCTGGGTCTACAATGTTTGCTCAGATCTGTCTGTCCTAATAATTAGGGTCATTACGGTACATGGGGGCTGAATACTCTGGGTAATGTGGTAATTTGAATGTCCTGTTTAGACTGCCTTGATGTGCAGGCTTGCCTGTTCTTTTGCTGCATGGTTCTTTTTCTTCAGTAGTGGGAATACGCTATGACATTATACAATGGTGGCATCATATGTTTTAGACTAATTGTCTGGGCTGGGCTGCTTTCAGCAGAGCTTGCTGAAAATGGCGCTTTATTTGATGATAATTTGGGGATAATGTTTTCATGTTTGTTGGGTATAATATCAAGCAATGTGTGAGGCTTGTATAGATTTGAATATGAAGAAAAAAAAGTGAAATAGTGTCATAAGGTAGTTCAAAAGATGGCAAAAACTCTGATAAGAAAAATTCACTTATCAACCACAGGTAATTTTACTCCATAAGCGTAATTCAATGAGGGAGTGTTCAATGTAAACAAAAATATATGTTGAATGAGCTGAAAAGGTTGTGAAAAGCACTTTTCTGAAGAATTTTTGATAACATTCTACAATACTAAAATATATACTAAGGATAGATCTTTGAGAACACTTACCGTATTCGACCTAATTAGCGCACATGCTCCTATAAGCGCACATTATGGTAATTTTTGAGGCATATGACTATAAGCGCACATAATATTCACTGGTTTATCTCTTTGTTTGCTAGTTTACAAGAGCTGAAAAATGCTACAGAATCTTTAATTTTTCATTGGTAAAGCTTCTCTATCCTTCTATGCACATATGCAGCTTTTCATATGATATACTTTTAAATTTGCAATACATAATAAATCATTGAAATGTGCGCCTGTAAGAAAGAAAACTTACTACAAGTATTTGCTGCCAAGCTCACAGTGCGCCAAAAGGTTCGATTATGGTAAGTGCTCCTTACAATGCAATGATGCAATGCATTCAGAGTTAAATGGAAAAAAAAGACTGAATAAACAAATAAATTCAACATAGTTGTACTGGGGTGCATTTGATTTACTAGAAACAGAAACAGGATTCCAAATCATGATTTCAAAATCATTAACATGTTTCTGCCACTTTAAAAACACTATGTTTCGATTTAATGATTCATATTGGATGCCAGGTTGCTTCTGCCGCTGGCATTACTTTTCTGAAATTACAGAATTTAAGGAAAGCGTAATTTTTGACCATTGTTTTAATAATAGACAACAATGGTAGTTTTGAAATGTGCACTACGGTATGTTTTCACCCATTGCCGTCATTTTGGATGCACTTGAATCAGTCTGAAACATGAATGGGGCATGATTCACTTGATTCAGTATCATGTTTCTGTTTCGCAAAAATAAAACGCTGAAACAGAAACAAGATTTGAAATCCTGTTTCTGATTCAGGTAAATCAAACGCACCCCAGTGCAATCTGATAAGAGTCCTTTGCTACAGATTTATTTGGTTATAAGACTAGGGTTTTTCCCCTCCAAAAGTACACCAGATTTGGCAAAAATATCTGTCTGTCCCTTAGACTACATCAGCTGTGTCACAAAATCCTATGTGCTTACATGTTCGGTCAGTAATAGCAGTGATTTTATTTTGTTAATTTTACAATCGAATACAAGCTGCATTCCCTGTCCAAAAAGGGCCTTTAATTTCCCATGTGTTGGCAAGGTATGAGATGGGGGCATCTGTATACTTTGGATACATTTCTATTTGCATGTTACTTGGCATGGCTGTTATTCACGCCTGGTAAACTATCACAGGCACCTCCGGCGGAGGTACCGATAAAAGGTTGTGACAGGCATCTGGAGCTGCCTGTGACTGTCAAAAAAATGACAACAAACGTTAGGTATTCCTCTTTTTTGACAAAATATAAAATAACCAGGGAGTATATTAAAAATCAAAAAGTGCTATTCGACCCTTATAGACATAAAGTTTTGTTACACATCATATCCTCCAGAACTTTCAATATTTACCAAAGATACGACTTTTGATGTGGCTTTGATGTCAGCCCACATTACTCAAAACATAAAGAATTCGGCCGTTTTTGGTCTTAAATACAGTGATCTTGCATACGAATCTGTTTTTCATGGCACACTGGTGTTAAGGTAACCTCCTTGTCCAAATATAAATGTCGATTGAATACAAATAAGGCTTGATTCTTCAAAACAACAGCTGGAGGTGCCTGCAATGGTGTGGAGGTGCCTGTGATGTAAGCAAATATAGTGAAAATCTGAATAGTTATTGCAGCTGGAAATATTGACGCCTTCTCTAAACCACTGCCTGGAAAGAATCATTATTTTACTGTTCCATTAAGCTATCATAATGCGTACATCATGAAATTCCATGTAAAATCATTAAACACCATCTCAAAGAGTTGTTGTCCATTTTGTTTCCACTTCTGTTAGCCAAACATTGACGAATTTCAGATAGTTGCTGAAAATTAACTGCCTAATTCAGTGTTAGAATCGTTGAAATGAGCGCTAGATGGAACCTTTTTGTGAATCATCGGGTGTGTGATGACTGTAATCGGGAGGTGCTGCCTGTGAGTCATTCCAACTCGTCAGAAATTGTCGAGGTCACACGTCATGCCAGCTACACGTATGGTGTGTCAAATGGGTCAAAATTACCGATACCCGTCAACAGGCATATACGTACAGGTATCTATAGTATTGGTCCTATGCGTGTCGCTTCATGTGTCGTATGACGCTCGCCGTATGTGTCAACTTTGTGCTAACTGGAGTGATAGGTGCTACAAGTAATTCAGTCTGGCTAGTTTTGAATAATTGGCGCTAGAATCCAAATACATCCGTAAGGCCTACAGATTACATCATCGGCAGGTGACATATTCTCAACATTACACCTTATAGTATGTTGAAGTGATCGGAATCTTACTGTAAATTATGTGTAATTCAAAGTCTCCGAATAGCCACTGGATCGAATTTGGTAACAAAAGAGCACTTTTACTATATAAAAGTCACCTTCCGAAACAGTGTTGTTTTTGCAAACGTTTCGAGTAGCTAGCATGGCGTGTGACCCCAATTCCTAACGTTTGGAATGACTAACAGGCAGTCATCACCATTCACAAATACGTTGCCTCTTATTTAAGCGCATTTCATAACTATTCTAACACTGAATTAGGCAGTAAATTTTCAACAGCTACGTACAACTCGTCAATGTTTGGCTAACAGATACGGAAACAAAACGCGCAATAACTCTTTGAAATGATATGCTAAATGGATTTTGGATTTCTGTTGTGAAGCATCAATGTTACATGTTCTTATGTCCGGTTGTCTGTAGTCTTCTGGCAATAAGGTCACCTGTACAGCTGCCCACTTTGCTTTCTGGTTTGTTTTGTAATTTAGAATATAAAATGGGTAAAACCGAAGTTAGCGTTGTTTTCATTTGGGGTAGGTGAATGACCACCTGTCTGGGAAAGAGCTCTTTATTCGGTTTACCATGCGTGTCTTTTATGAACTATTGTCAATGTATACTTATATTACTTCCATCTTTGTTTTGAGCGGCAGGATGTAGAATCTGATTGTTTAAGTTCATGATCATTATCTGTCATTTTAACAAAAATGCTTGATATTCGCATTATGATAGATTATTGCAACATTGAATGAACGATTCTTTCAAGGCAGTGGTCTAGAGATGAAGAATATCAATATTTGCAACCGCAATAAATCTTCAGATTTTCGCTATATTTTCTTACATCACAGGCACCTCCATTCCGTCACAGGCACCTCCTGTTGTTTTTTCACAGATCCAGCCTAATTTGGAGTTTATCGGCATTTATATTGGGGCAAGGAGGTTTACTTTACGTCAGTGTGTCCAGATCAACATATTTTTATGCAAGAAAAGTGCATTTAAGACCTAAAACAACCGATTTGTTCTTGTTTTGAGTACTTTCGACTGACCTTAAAGCCACTTCAAAAGTCATATCTTCCGTATATATGTAAAGTTCCCGGAGATATATTGTGTGATATAACTTAATGTATATAAGGGTCGAATAGCATTCTTTGATTTTCAATAAACTCACTGGTTATAATGTATTTTATCAAAAAAGACGAATACCTACCCGTTTTTGTTTATTTTTGGACCGTCACAGGTAGCTCCGGATGCCTGTCACAACTTTTTATCGGTACCTCCGCGGAGGTACCTGTGATAGTTTACCAGGCGTGTTATTATTTCATACATGTGAGCCGCAACATGAGAAAACAAACAATATGGCACATAAGCCCAGTGAAGACTCAAATCAGCCTTGGCATCTGCCCAGTCTGATCGAAGTCTTGGCTTTGGGCTTAAAGGGCAGCTAAGGGTCTAAGCTAGCTTCATTCACTCAGCAAAGACTGTGATCAGACTGGGCGGATGCCCAGGCTGATCTGAGTCTTCGCTGGGTGCACATGCCATTTTGTAGCTTTTCTCATGTCGTTGCTCATGTATATTATGGAACAGACAACAGGCAGCATTCATAGGTCATCGCTGTTGGGGCTTTTGCATACTGGCAAGATGGTTTTCAGTACAGCATAGTTTAAAACCTGGAATGCAATGGCTCAGAATGAAATGGAATAGATGAGGTAATCTGTATTTCATTAGCTACTATTTGCTTTCAGAGCCTTGGATGCCGATGGTACTCTTACATGAAAGAATTTGCTCCCTCAGAGGGAGCAAATTATTTCTTGTAAGAGTGCCATCCCAAATTAATTTAGTGCCGCCTATTTCACTCCATTCCATGTTTTAAACTTTGCCTTTCAGCACAATGGCAGTGCAAGAAGAAAGGTAGAACATGAAGACTTTGCCAACTAAACCCTGCAAGTCATCACATCAGTGCAGACTGACTATAGCTCTTCTACGAATTTTAAAAACTGTTTACACTTTCTAGTTCAGTGGTGGTAAGGTTTATTCACTGAATAAGGGATGTCACACCTGTATGATTTAGCATACTAAGCATGTGCAATCATTGCACTGTCCAAAATTCCTTACCTGGCTAGTTCTGCGTAAATACATGCTTAGAAGCCATCCTATGACTCCTTAAAATGAAAGCATGGAAAAGGCCAAATTCTGAACTTCATCATGATTTGAATGCTAATACTCTGCTGTTGAAATATTTGAACAGGTTTCTTAACTAAAACTAGCTATTTGTGGAAACTGGACCTAAAACAGATATTAAGAAAACCTTGAATAAACAGCATATAAGCAATACAAGGTCTTGAGAAACAGTTTTCAAACTACAAGAACTTGATGACTGGCTTTCACCATGGTAGTTTCGGCTTTCCAGAACTGACGCTTATTAATATATCTATTTGCAATGCATTGGCATAATTGGATTCTGATATCTTTCCCTTTTCATCTTATTTAGTTTACTGTTTACCGTGCACATGCATATACTTGGAAGAGGTATGTAAACGCAGGTATGAATTTGGTCTTACAAGCAAATAAATGTTCAAAAATGATCTTTAAAACTCGCACCACCTCACTAAATATTTGGACAGGAATGTCAGAGCAAACACTGTAGACCAAGGCCAGACTGTTCAGGGACTGCAGTAGTATTTCCCATTCTGCCAGCATCTTTGTGCCAAATTGATGACAGTCAAATCAGTGAAGGTAAAATCAACTTAATTTAGGTCTACAATGGCAATTGCTGCAGAGATGGTTTCTGTCAATATTAAAGCTGCCATGATAAGCTATTATATCAGTAAGCAGTCAGCTGTAGCAGAATAAGTTTAAATTGTGCAAAAATGGGCAGTCAACCTTGGCAAAGAGTGGACTTGTCGGTTACGCATCAGACCTGTTCTTGAAATTTGTATAAGACCTATAGAGTCGTCATTGTTGACTTATAAATTACTAAGTTGTAGTGGCAAAGTATAAAACCTGGAATGGAACAGGTTGGAATGGAATGCTAGAATTTGCTTTCAGAGCATGGGACGCGGTACTCTTACAGGAAAGGGTTTGCTCTCTCAGCGAGAGAATTCTTTCAAGTAAGAGTGCTATCCCAGTTCACTGGAATAAAGTTGGCCGGTGTCCTACCAGTCCATTCCATTATTTGGAACTATGCCAACCCTATACATTTGAATATAAACAGACTGGATCTTCACCAGCCACAAAATGCCAGTCCAGAGTTCTTGAAAGTCTGAAATTTTGCTGCACCCAGTACGGTAATATGGTTAAAATGTTTGTGAAAATTTAAAATATTTTTTGCTGGACCTACTTCATTTTTACCGGACATGTCAGGCCATTAGACAGAATTTTGTGAGGACTGCCAGTCTGTTTAAGAATTTTCATGCCAGTTTGAAAATTTGACTGGCATGTGATGAGGATATAAAAGATTGTTCTGAAAATGGACTTGCATGACATATGTTATGACTGGCATTGCTTATTAGCCAGTGCCATAAGTCCCTATTCCTGTGACCCCTTTCATCTTAAAAGAATTTACAAATTACTTTTAGATGGCTTCGCTGTAAATTAAATAAGCTGAAGAGTTTAACATTACAAATTAATTCAAGTGTAAAGTTTCAGCAATAGGAGGTGTATTAAAATCGTAAAATTGTATAAGATTACACACACACAATGAGTCATTGCATCAGCGGCCAGGTACGTTGTTTACCTGGATTGAGTTTAGAGGTCATATTAACCTTGTAAAAAAATTATTTAATGAAGTAATGTAAAATGCAGTTCTTTATCTATATTAATTTTTTTATTGCAATAAAATTTAATAGGTACTTGTAAAGCTTGAGGATAGGAAATCCTGCACTCATCTGGATTGCCTATAAAAAAATTATGTGGGTTACTTCCCTTAGAATGCTGGGTTTAAAAAAAAATCTGTGGCAGATCCAGACAGAAACTGTTGAGGGAAGATAAAACGTGGGAGAAAGGGAAAAAAGGGAAAGAAGAAGTGAAGAAAGAAAACAAAAAGGAAAACAGAAAAAAGAGAGAGAAGAAAGAAAACTACCATATGGTGGGTCTGCAGCTTGTAGATGAAAGTCACAGTCTGTAAAACACTGTGTGTTGTGTATCAGTTTTAGCAGCAGCAAAATTTAGTGGTTCAGTAGAAATGGTAAAAAGTAAAGGTTTTCCTTCCATAGCTTTGTGGCCATAGGGGCAGTGGGTGTTGGAGGCACAATGTTACTGATATTTTGGAAACCTTTAGGCCCACTTTCATGTCACAGTTAGAACTCATTTTAACAAGTCTGTGGTTTATTTTAATGTAAGGCGCAATGTAAAAATTTTGGGGTTCAAAATGCTAACCCATGTATTAAGTAAGACATGAAATGGGGCTTAAATTTTGGAAAACTAGTTGGTTAGCAGTGAAATCTGGTCTTCCTGCGATGAGAAAGCTGTCTTAGTTGGAAATCTTGTTTACCAAGATAATTGACATTTGACTATGTGGATGACATTATGACATCGGTTTAATGTCATTTAATGACAATATTATTACAACAATCCAACTGCTGTGGGCATTAAGTATGCTTTGTTCTGTACTGCTACTGTAACCACCCTTATCATTGGGACAGAAATGAGCAGAAAGTGTTGACCCAGGTCAGCAATTAAATCAGTGTCTGACCAGCTTTGCTGGTCCAAAATTGCTAGTAAAATGGCAAGCAGCACAAATTTTGTGCTGTTTGCCATCTACTAGCAATTTTGGCAGTGTGTAAGAGACATCTTACTCAGATTTTAGGCTATTTACAGAAACTGATAAAGCTGTTCCAGTATTTTAGGTAGGGGTAAGTGTGGTAGCTTTGGCCTTGATTGACCTAGATATCCCCAGGGGTACAGGCTAGAATTTCAAACCACTTGATTTTTTGCAAATATTAGTTATTGACAGTTACATTCAAAACAAATCAGACACAGTTTTAGATGTTCAGATAAACTTAAAGGACAAAGTGGACAGTTTTAGATGTTCAGTTATGCTGGAAGAGCAAAGTGGACACAGTTTTAGATGTGCAGATATGGTTGAAGAAGTAGGTACACAATTCTTTTGATGGCTGTAATTGCATAAAAGAACACTTCTTGTTGAAAGTTTTTTGACAATGTTTCTTTTCACTTAAAATTGGTAGTGGGGTTTATAGTGGGGTGGGGTTGTGGGGGGTGGAGATACCTATTATAGATCACTAATGTCTTTTCATATACTAGAAGTAATGGTGGTCTGTTCATTACATGCTAGGCTCCCATTCCAGATGTCGCATGTTATTTGCCGTCTCCATATTAGTACACAGTCAGGTTGGTAGGGTTTTGGATTTGAGTTCACTCCTCTGAGGCCTGATTACAGGTACCACTCGGCCTGTTCTGAAGTGAGATATATAGACTAGTGTAAGTTCCTCAAAATATAAACAATAAACACAATTACTCAAATTTTTGGGTTACAGTTGTGATCAAAATATTGGGTCAGGGGTTTTGCAACTTATTTAAAAACGAGTGTATGTAGTTAAACTTCTTTTTCAGCTGAGAACAGAGAGAAGTTTCTGCTGTAAGGAGATTATTACACTCTAATCTCCTAGCTTGAGCCTTGGAACCTTGGCTTTACTATTTTCCGTCAGACAGTTTCTGGACTCATAAGTCAGAGGTCCTGGGTTTGATACCCGGTCTGGCCACATACTTTTGTTTCTCCTGCCACTGATTCAAGAAGGGCAGTTGTCAATTTCTGGCGAAAGTATGTGCACTTAGTACTGGTTAACCACTTAGGAGGGCTAAGCCTGCCCAGGAATAGTGTGGTTAGGTTAACTGACCGTCCCGACATGACCATAGCTGTTTACCATGGATGTAAAGCAACAAATCGATCAATCAATCAGACAGTTTCTGTTTAACCCTTAAAGGGGACCAACAAATTTAAGTTAGCAAAATTTCAAAAAAAAGTTCTGTCCAAGCTATAGCATGCTGAGAATTCAAAGACTAGTGGGCAGACAGTGTAGATCAAGATTAGGTAGTTTGTTATGAGCCACCTCATCTGGATCTATGCTGTTTGCAAATTCAACCATTTTAAGCTCACCTGAGCACGAAGTGCTCAGGGTGAGCTTTTGGGATACCCTGATGTCCGTCGTCCGTTGTACGTCCGGACGTCCGGATGGACGTCCGTCAACTTTTGCTTGTGTACACTCTAGTGGGCACAGTTTTGATCTAATCTTTATGAAACTTTGTCAGAATGTTAGTCTCTATAAAATCTAGGCCAAGTTTGAAACTGGGTCATGTCGGGTCAAAAACTAGGTCACTAGGTCAAATCATAGAAAAACCTTGTGTACGCTCTAGGGGGCACAGTTTTCATCCAAAGTTCATGAAACTTTGTCAGAATGTTTATCCTCATAATATCTAGGATAAGTTTGAAACTGGGTCACGTCGGGTCTAAAACTAGGTCACTAGGTCAAATCATAGAAAAACCTTGTGTACGCTCTAGGGGGCATAGTTTTGATCCAATCTTTATGAAACTTTGTCAGAATGTTTATCTCCATAAACTCTAAGCTAAGTTCGAAACTGGGTCATGTCGGGTCAAAATCTAGGTCACTAGGTCAAATCATGGATAAGTTTGAAAGTGGGTCATGTCCGGTCAAAAACAAGGTCACTAGGTCAAATCATAGAGAAACCTTGTGTACGCTCTAGAGGACACAGTTTTGATCCAATCTTTACGAAACTTTGTCAGAATATTTATTCTCATAAACTCTAGGACAATTTTGAAACTGAGTCATGTCGGGTCAAAAACTAGGTCACTAGGTCAAATCTTAGAAAAACCTTGTGTACGCTCTAGAAGGCACAGTTTTGATCCAAAGTTCATGAAACTATGTCAGAATGTTCATCCTCATAATATGTAGGACAATTTTGAAAGTGGGTCATGGCGTGTCGAAAACTAGGTCACTAGGTCAAATCTTAGAAAAACCTTGCGTACGCACTGGAAGGCATAGTTTTGATCCAATCTTCATGAAACTATGTCAAAATGTTAATTGTCCATATATCTATGCCCCCTATGAAACTGAGTCACGTTGGGTCTAAAACTAGGTCACTAGGTCAAATCTTAGAAAAAAATTCGTTTACACCCCAGAGGGCACAGTTTTGATCCAATCTTCATGAAACTCTGTCAGAATGTTTATCTTTATGAAATCTAGGTAAAGTTTGAAACTGGGTGGTGTCGGGTCAAAAACTAGGTCACTAGGTCAAATATAAGAACGATCTTGTATACGCTCTAGAGGACACAGTCTTGATCCAAACTCAATGAAACTTTGTCAGAATGTTTATTCTTGAAATATCCAGGCCAAGTTTGAAACTGGGTCATGTCGGGTCAAAAACTAGGTCAAATGTTAGGAAAACCATGTGTACGCCGTAGAGGTCACAGTTTTGATCCAAACCTAATGAAATTTTGTCAGAAAGTTTATCCTCACAATATCTAGGCCAAGTTTGAAACTGGGTCATGTTGGATCAAAAACTAGGTCAGATCTTAGAAAAAGCCTTGTGTACGCTCTAGAGGACACAGTTTTGATCCAATCTTTTTGAAACTTTGTCAGAATATTTATCATCACCATATTTAGGCTAATTTGAAAGTAGATCATGTTGGGTCAAAAACTACGTCACTAGGTCAGATATAAGAACAACCTTGTGTACACTCTAGAGGGCACAATTTTGATCCTATCTTCATGAACCTATGTCAGAATGTTTATCCTCACAATATCCAGGCCAAGTTTGAAACTGGGTCATGTCAGGTCAAAAACTAGGTCACTAGGTCAAATCTTAGAAAAACTTTGTGCACACCCTAGAGGGCACAGTTTTGATCCAATCTTCATGAAACTTTGTCAGAATGTTTATCTCCATAAAATCTAGGCCAAGTTTGAAACTGGGTCATGTCGGGTCAAAAGCTAGGTCACTAGGTCAAATCTAAATTAAGTTAACTCCTTGGAATACATTAGTTTCACCACAGTGAGATAATGATGCTACCATTCTATCATCTGTGTTTGCCTAATTCAGTCTAGTTCAAATCCATCAAAGGAACTCAACATGAACGGGAACTTTTTGGAGAAGCGACTCTGCCATTTTCAGCTCACAGCTTTACAGTATTTGTGTTAGCTGCTTCTGTAATCCATCCATAAACATTTTCAAACATCTCTGAAACCACTGGGCAGACTAAACTCACATTTCATATGGAGCCTGCACATGGGTCAAAGGATTGAAAGTTCTTCAAATGATCTTGGTCACATGACCAAGATGGCTGCCATTCCCATGTATGGTAAAAATTCTTATAAATCTTCACCAGAGCCAGTGAACTGATTAATGCTCAGGTGAGCGATTCAGGGCCACCATGGCCCTCTTGTCATTAGTTTTGGCCCTCTCTGTGCACCAGTTAATCTTAACGAAATTAGCAAAATTTGCAAACAGCGTAGATCCTGATGAAGTGGCTCATAATGAGCCGCCTCATCTAGATTTACACTGTTTACCCTCTAGTCTTTGCATTCTCAATATGAATGTCACGGACAAGGCTTTTTTTAAATTTTTGCAGACGTAAATTTTGTTGTCTGCTTTTTGGTGCTTAAAGAGTTAATATTGCCAGTAAGGTCTTCACAGCTTTAGAACTCCTTTGGGTCCAGTGATGTTAATTTGCCTTCCCAATAAATGCCTAACTATACATGTAATTGAAGACTGAAGGAGTATCACATATTATTTACGAAAAAATATATTGGCATTGCTGCATGTGAAAACATCCCAACAGCACACTCAAGCCAGAATCCGCTGTACTCAAAATACTGTTTGTACCCAAAATATTGGGACATTCAAATCCATTACTGAAATTATGAACTTGATTGTACTTTGCAACATGTTAACCCATTGTATTCTGGGTATTTTTTGTCGTCTGCTGAAATTGTCGTCTGCTTCAAAAATCAAGATTGGTCTAACCAACTCTTGTAGAAATGATGTCTAGGCAGCAAACAGTTTGGATCTCAGATCAGGCCCCATGTTTGTGGGGCCTGATCTGAATCCAAACTGTTTGCCCAGATACCCCTAAAGGGGTATCTCTAATGGAATGGGTTAAAAATGCTGAAACATTCTATCCTGATCAGACTGCTCCTTTGTGATCAAGACTGGACTTGCACTCATGACCTCTAGATTTGGGCTGAAGTTGTTCATGGTATCAAGTCATTTGTCTGGGATTCTGTATATCTGTACATTTTTCAGTAGTTTTGGCTGCATTTGAAAATGTAACATGGCTTATAATTTCAAAAACTCAACAGACACCCATATAAAGTTAGTATTTAAAGATAATTCTAAGATAATTTCTCTTTATTTTCTATAAAAACAAATGCAGTGACCCCCAATTAGCAAGATAGTTCTACAACATGGAACTATTTGAGAAGTGAGAAAAAAACTACTGCAGAATTATCATCAAATACCCACCTTATCTGGGCCTCAGCGTCACTTCTGAACATTGGCTTCTTGGTGGGAGAGGTATTCAAATGAGCCAAAATTTTACTTTTCTGGAGCTGAAAAGAGTCGTAATTACAGTACAGACTGTGAAACCATGATAGCCGTCATAATAATATGATGCATTATAGATGTTATTGATTGTGACTTATTAATGCTAAAATGTCTATGAGAGTCCTAAGATGGGAGACCTCTGACCAACTCCAGCTATTTTAATGTTGTTGATCTTATAATAATATCTAGCAAATATTCCCCATAGAGGCGGTGTGATTGAGAGGTTAGAGTGCTTGGCTTGGCAATGATGCAGACAGTTGCTAGCTTGAATCACAACAAGGCTGGTGACTGAAAAGCTCTGTTAACCCAGCTGTAAAAGGGTACCTGTTGCAAGGAGGGAAGGTTAAGTAAAGGCCACAATTAGATGAAGAGGGACGGGTTCTGTCCTTGATAGCATGGCCTCTATCAACCATTCCTGCAATACGGCCACTAGGCTATAGGAGACCCATTTGATAAAGTGTCTCGTCTTTTATTGTGGCATCTGCTTTAGTAAGGTGGGATATAGGGGTCTGGTTTTCTGTCTGTCATTCTGTTTGTCCATTCATGTCCACTGTTAGGTCGATCGACCATAGCAGGAGCCCCTTTAGCTCAGTGGGTTAAGTGCTGGCCTACTGATCTAGGGCTATTGGGTTAGGGCCCCGCCAGAGGCGGAGTACTTTCCATCGTAAACAGGGTTGCATTGCACACAGCTTTTCATGATCACAAGCCCATCGTCCTGATATTACTGAAATACTGTTGAAAAGGACGTAAAATCGCAAGTCATCCATCCATCCATCGACCATAGCATTAAAGTCCATTCCTCTCAAATTATGATAACTGCTGTCATTGATCAAAGCTGACATAAAGTTGTTTTTTAGAGTGGTCTCCTTGGATATGGTCCAGTTTTCCCCATCCATTATTCTGTCTGTCTGTTGACTATTGTGTCAGCCATAGCATTAACCCCTTCCATTTGGGGTATCTGGGCAAACAGTTTGGATCCAGATCAGGCCCCACAAAAATGGGGCCTGATTTGGGATCCAAACTGTTTGCTGCCTAGACATCATTTCTACAACAGTTAGTTAGACCAATACTGTCAAAATATTCTTGATTTTTGATGCAGATGACAATTTCAGCAGATGACAAAAATACCCAGAATGCAATGGCTTAAATACACTTAGATTACCTTTGGTATTAAATGGTATTCAAAAAATAAAAGTAATCAAAATGAAAGAAAAAAAAAGATTATGAATCTTTTTTTTTCGAATGCTCTGTTTTTGAGATTTTATTTTCATTTTTATTTCAACCCCCGACTCAAAAAATTTGAAAAATTTCTCGTAAATCAGAAAATTAAAAAATAATGGCCTAAAAGACCGAAAAGCAAATTATATTAAACTCACCTCTTTACATTTTCGAAGCTGAATAGCTATAACTGATGCAGCAGATTCCGGATAAAATCTCAAAACATAGTATTTCCGACTACTGGTTATAAGCGAATTTTGTACTCTCGATTCAACACTGTGAAAACCGGAAGAGATGGTACAGTGCGTTCGGATACTGTGATAATAGAAGGAGGTTTCCTTGCACTTTGTCTTACACAGTAAAACTTCAATGGCTTGAATCCTGATGGCTTGTTAACCCTGCCTGACTAGAACTCTGGCCCTAGAGGTCACTTATTATAGAAACTAACCCTGGATGACTATAGAACTACCCCCGGCTAGAACTAACTTTCATGGTCCCAAGCCTGTTTAAGCCAATGAAGTTCAATTGTATGTGCTAATGGAATTACGGTAATATGGAGATCAGAAGAAGATCCACAGAAATATATGACATTGGCCAATTATTTGATTGTCAAAAGACATGTCATAGCATTTTGATCAGGCATTCAAATATTGCATGGTCTATAGAGACAATGTCTCCAGGAGCTGTGAATTTCTGTCTGATACTGTGAAACTTCTAAACAAGAAAAATCTTTAAAAGAAGATAATCGGCGCAGATTAAATGGAAGTGTGTTTTGTTATATATGTCTCTATTATATAGTTGAAGATTTGACAACAACTTTCAGGAATAAGGAAGCTATGTCTGTAGGCACCCACAACTGTACTTTTGACACTGGGTAGTGACCTCAAAATCAAAATTGAGCTGCATGTCCAATTTGGAATTCAAAAATGGACCGCAGTCAGTCTTGAAATTGACCTGATTTCAAAATAGCTATCAAAATGTTGCACTGTTTGTTTGTTTATGTGTATTAAAGTGAAAGTAGAAATCGAAAGTAGATCTACGATGAAAAAAAGAAAAGTTTTAAATCTACGACGAAAAAAAAGAAAAGTTTGAATATCTGAATCTGTTTTCAATAACATTACTACTGTAAAATTACAAACAAGAGAAACACTTTGAATTAATATAAGACGGAGTGCTAGCATTCACAGTGCAGTACAACGGGAAAAAAACAATCAATTTTCATTGACCTTTGATATTATTGGCTAAATTTTGACATACGCGTTATTTGACCAATGAATTCTTGTGACGTGGAACAATATCAAAATTATATGAGGCTGTGCCTCGAAAAAATTGGACATATAAAATAGTTACCTTAATTTTCATAAAATGAAACAGATTGGTTATTCAATCCAGTTAATGCGTCTAAAAGATGCAGAATGGAATAGCAAACAAGTTAGACCATGATCTGACTGGTCCTTCAGGAGCTGTCTGATCTTGGTCTCTGTTGTTTGCTCAGACCCTGTCCCATTTAAAAGTTTTACTGTTACGCACTTTTCAAGGTCTTCTGTTTGAGGCATGAACAAACATTGTTTGAGATCTTCGTTCTCTTAGAGGCATGGGCAGGATCATGCCAGGAGATGGTCCTCACAAGCCTTGGGGTTTCCATCAAATCCTGATCTATTGTCTCTGTACCTTGTGCAAAATCTGATAAATAAAATATTTTTGTATTCAGGCCCAGAGGTTATAAAACTTGAGTACATTCTCAAACTCAAAATGAAGCACACTGATTGTCTGCTTCCGAGCGCATGCTCGGAAGAAGACAATCAGTGCGCCTTATTTTGAGTTTGAGAATGTGCTTGGAAGCAGCCAATCAGTGTGCTTTAGTTTGAGTTTGAGATGTGCTCAGAAGCAGCCAATCAGTGTACTTTATTTTGAGTTTGAGATGTGCTCGGAAGTAGCCAATCAGTGTGTTGTATTGTAAGTTTGAGCTTATTCTCAAGTTTTATAACCTCGAACCCAGGATCATGCCTGTTTTCTCTCAGTCCTGTATGAACATGTGTTTCTAAGCTGACTTTTGGAAGATCAAATTCATGTTTAGTTCCACACTAGAAAATTTTTAATGCCTTGTTGAGGCAGTTTTAGCAAGGGGCCAAGTATATTATTTACTGGAGAGTAGGGAAAATTATACTTGACCCATTTTTAGGGGAAGCAACTCTTTGCAGTTTCACTTTTTCTTATCGTCTCAATAGGAGTCAACTCTTAAAGAAAAGAATTTGCTCCTTTATTCTCTCCTTTAAAAGTAGACCCCATTTTTTGAAGGGCTATGTTGTTGAGGGGAGCAAGCTGGAAGCCCTTAAAGTTATTCCCCTTTGTAAAAATGGCAGTAAAAAAACACAAAGGTGTACACATACACCTTAAGAAAAGTGACAATAATTTCATAGTGTGGACATAAAGCAAACAAGAGGCACTGATTTAGGTTAGGATGATCAAGACTATTCAAACAGATTGTTTGAATAACCAGAAAAATCATATTCCATAGAATGTTGAAATCTTTGGAAAATAAAACTTGGAACTTTCAAGGCCATCTTCATGTCAGTTAGTAAAAGGACAGCTTTTTGACATGAAAACTTGCAGTATATCATGTCTTTCAACAGAAATTTATGCCAGTGCCAACAGTGCAGACCAAGATCAGGGGCAATCTGCAAGTAGCTTAATTAAAGAGCCTATAAGTAATTAAGTGAGTGGACTCTTCCAGTTTCAAATTAAGGTTAGTCCATTTCTCAACTTATTGAAAAAAAGAGGCCTTTGCTGGACCTTTAGACCAGTGTCTTTATTTGCCTTGTGGTTCAAAGTAATTGATATTGAGTTATAAAGACCGTTCATCCCTTGACACTGCATAAGTCTATTGTTGAATTTGAATATGGATTTTTGGTCAACTTAAGCCAATAGAATGAACTTTTGCTCTTGTTGATAATTGAACGATTATTAATTTGTGGTATTTTGAGACCTTCGTGGAGTGCATGTTTCTGACCAGTGATAAAAACCCTGGTGCTTTTGTACATCTGTAAACTTTGGGATTTATGAATGAATAAGGAAACAATTTGGAGCTATAAACTGAATTTTAAATTTGAGTTTGATTGCTACTGTTAATAGTGGGATTTGATAATAATTCAGAATTCAGAGATTGTTTCTGCTGATGTTGTCTAGTCTTAAACATTTAAGCACCAAGCTGCAGAGCCGGGCCGCGTAGCACAATCGGTAGGGCACCTGACTCATAAGTCAGAGGTCCTGGGTTCGAAACCCGGTCTGGCCACATACTTTCATTTCTCCTTCCGCTGATTCAAGAAGGGCAGTTGTCAGTTACTGGCGAAAGTATGTGCACTTAGTACTGGTTAACCGCTTAGGAGGTCTAAGCCTGCCCAGGAATAGTGTGATTAGGTTAACTGACCGTCCCGACATGACCTTAGCTGTTTACTGTGGACGTTAAGCATCAAATCAACTAACCAAAAACCAAGCTGCAGATGACAAAATTTACATCTGCAAAATTTAGAAAAATGTTTTGTCTTAGCTATATCTTACTGAGAATTCAAGGACTAGAGGGCTAACAGTGTAGATTTAGATGAGACGGCTCATAATGTTACTGTTTGTAAATTCAGCTATTTTTGTGTCTGGTGCTTTAAGTGTTAAAAACATACATTTGTGACTGTTTAAACTACCTTGATTTGCCATGAAAATATATGTTTTGACTCTTCTTTATGCTTTCAAGGAGAATTAATAAAAAATGTCCTAAAATTATCATCAGTACCTCAGGCTTACCTTTTACGGAAATCTAATTTTGAACATGTGTAGTGTCGACTAAATTTAGGTGATAGTGCTTTAAGACTGTGCTGGAAGAAAACAGAAAGAAGAGTTCATATAAATGGCGGCCTTTATTACTCCAGCATCTGCACAGTTTGCTTTGGAGCACCAGAAAACATGGCCGAGGGAGCACCACCCGGAGGACCCCCATTCCTGTCACCACCATCGCCACCAAGGTGATAGTCACAGTTATCTACTACACCATCACCGAAGAAGCCATAGCGATCATGGTCTCCATCGTATAGAACATAATCACCACCATCACCTTAGAGATAGTCTGAGTCATTTATTCCGGGGTCTAGGTCATTTGCATCAAAGAAGCCACAGTGATTATCTTTTGCATGGAGAAAAGCATGGCCATCAACATATCAGCCATTCACAGGATGATCATAATTATAGTCCCTCGGTAAAAAGACATTTTGGTGTTAAAAGTAGTACAAGTGGAGAAACTGAAGGTCAAGGACATTCCCATGGAGATAAGTTTACCAGTCAAGATCACCAGGGACATCAACATGAAACTGCCTTCTTGGAAAAAAAGAAACAGGGCATCGTGGAACATAAAAGTCATGATCCCAGAAGACACCTAGAATATGAAGTTGGGCATAAGGTATGGCATTTGGGTTTTCATATCTTGGAACTATAGCTTATATGGTAGCTATTACATTAACTGGCAATTCCCCCCTAGTATAAAGAACTGACCAATCAGATTCAATACTGGTTGTCGGCCATTAAGTGCATCGATGAGTAGCTGGAAACCAGCTAGAGCTGTAGTTACTGCGGTTCGAGGCATGGTAATTTTAGCACGGTCATAATTTTTACTTGTACTGCATTAAAAAACATGACATAGCTGTACTATAGACTGAAGGGGCTGTTAAATGCAAGACAGCCAGCCAGGCAAAGCACCTGTTTATACAGTCTGACATTCCAGTTAATTGCCTTTGGGTCAAAAGAAAAAAACTAATGTCTGAGAGAAAGCTGGAAGATGGTCGAGCTCTAGACAATAATCATTTATGACTGAGTCTCTTGTATTTCAAAGATGTCACTACCAATTGTTAGTTCAGACGAAACTATAACTTTCTGTGTCAGTTTCCAGGAATCCGGTTAGGCAGATGTTCTTGAAGATGGCTTTCCTGAGTCGTATCCCAGAGCTGCAGATAAGCCCAACTTTGGGGATGAAATTTTAATATTATTCATGCCCCCATGATGGTAATCTGGGGACATTATGTTTTTACCCTCTTACAGCTGACCATACAAGTTGATAGGCTCAAACATCAAACATCTGCTGAAAATCTGAACCTGAAATTATTTACTGGAACTGGTTCATGTGTGCTTAGTGTTACAACAGAATGGATACTGATCAGTTTGCATCACCTGGACGCTGTTGCTGGCCTAAGATCAAGGTCACAAACTTAGGAATTGCACAACAGTTGTGTTAAAGTTTTATGTTAAACTTTTGCTTTTGCTCTGTTTTTCTAAAAGCTTAAATTGGAATTTGTTCAGATGTGTTGAGTATTAGTACAGGATAGATATATATTAGCTTGCATCATCTGGATGCTGCTACAGAAGGTCAAGGTCATGAACTTCGACATTTGTTTAACATTAGCATTAAAGTTTTGGATTAAGTTGCATCTGCTTATACTTTCAATATACTTGAATGGAACCTTTTGATGTGTGACTAGGTTTACTATTAAGTTGAAACAGTTAGTTGACATCATCTAGATGCTGCTACTGACCACAGGTCAAGGTCACAGGCTTTGAATTATATTCAACATTTCTTCAAAGTTTTACTTTTCATTTTGTGTTCTTTTGCTTATTGGGAAATCTTGGGATGGAACTTTTTGATATGTTACTGGGTCTGTTACTGGGAATGCTGTCTATTTGTTTACATTCCCATTCATGTTTTATGTAAAGTTATATTTTCTGTAGGCGGTGGCGCTGGCCGGGGGTATACGTGAGCCCCTGCTCACTTGCTCTAGTTTGCTATGTGCCCAACCTCATGTTTTCCCACTACTTTTACAAAGGAGAAAAACAACTTTCGGGACTTCCTTTTGCTTCCTTTGTTGACTTGACCCCGATTCAGAAGGGAACAAAAATAAAAATGGCCAAGGTTTTTCCCCGTAAAGTGTAGCCATTCACTATTAAATCCTTAGTGATGATGCAGACTGGAAAGACTCTGATCAGACTGCACGGATGTGCAGGCAGATCTGAGTCTTTGCAGTCTGCATATATGATAAGGTACCTTGTGTCGTATCATACCTCCGTTAGAGCGTTTGACACCATAATGACTGTAAAAGTGAGCAATGATTAAGACTGTTATTGATTCAAACAGCTACCGGTATTTATGCTGTATGTCTGAGCAATCCTGTGCATTTCACCAGTCATGCAATATTGTAAAGTTGCATGTCATAGAATGTATGGATTGAATTTCTGATAAATCGACTTCTGTCCTTTCAAGTCAGCTTCTGCAGGATAGGACAGGGTTTTCTGCAGGTTTCACTGTTGTTGGAAAATCTTTAGCCCAAGGGCAAAGTATGATGTGCATCGTCAATACCTTGTTATACACATTGCAACAGATAAGGGGAGGTAACAGGGATAATTTAGGGATAATTTTGATTTTTCTCCATTGAAGAATATGTTGTGACCCCTCAGTAGAATGGTCTTGCCAAGACTAATGAGGGGTCACAACATATACTTTCAGTTAAGAAATAAAACAATATCTCAGAATTATCCTCAAATCCTCACCTTATTTGGCGCTCTGGAATGATGTCACAAAGATGTCACAAATGACATCATTTTATATGATAACTGACATTCTCTATTGAAAGTCTTGACTTCTGTCAAAGTCACTTCTTTTAAAGTCAAATAAAACTGCAGTTGCTTTAATGATGCATTTTAACGAGTTTTACATTTCAAAAAAGGTATGCAAGAAAAAATTATCTTGAATAGAAAAATCTGTTGGGGATCAGCACTTATCAGAAGCTGCTTTCTTGTTGTGATAATGATGAAAGTTTCAGCTATTTATAATACGTTATTATTTATGACATATTAATAGATGATGCTATTTTTGTTTGTTTGCTCAGCTTCTCTTGCATGTGCTAGCATTTCTTCTCTGTCTCTAATTAATAGCATGCATAAACTGATAATTAGCAGAATGGAAAGCCATTTGTGTTTGTATGGCGAGGCAGAAAAGATTGTTTTGTGTTTTCACGGCATGTCCTTTCAGTTTGGCAGAGGGGTTAGAATAATGTATGTGTATAATTTACCCTTTTTGTTTTAATAAACACCCTGAGGGTGTTGCAATTCACAAGCCTATAAATCACATTCTTTAGACAAAAAAAAAAAAGGGCAATAAATAAAAAAAAATTGTGGTCTAAAACCAATCTTGGTGGAATTCGGCCTTATTTTCACAAAACGAGTGCGTGTCATCAGTCTGTGTACTGTCCATCACCTCCCCTCCCTTCCTCTATTATCATCCCATCCTGAGTACCTGGGAGCTGCCAACCCTCTACAACCATCTTCTTCCAGCATGTGTCATCTGGAGCTAAACTGTTTGCAAATTGCCAGGCCGCGTAGCACACTCGGTAGCGAGTCTGACTTATAAGCCAGAGATCCTGTGTTTGATACCCGGTCCAGCCACTTACTTTCATATCTCTTTCTGCTGATTCAAGAAGGGCAGTTGTCAGTTACTGGTGAAAGTAAGTGCACTTAGTACTGGTTAACCGCTTAGGAGGTCTGAGCATGCCCAGGAATAGTTAACTGACCATCCCGACATGACCATAGCTGTTTACAGTGGACATTAAACAATAACACAACAACAACTAAACTGTTTGCAAATTATCATGGCTGGCACTACCAATTAGCTCATTGCAGTTTGCAGTTATCCCGAGAAATATTACTGCGCAGGTACCAGGTCATGGTACCATTGACCAGTTTCTGTTCAGATAGAGTGTGATTGGCTTCCCATACGAATGTGCTTGACGATTCCTGTGGACCTGTAATGTTTTGTTATGACATCGTAACAAGAAGTAAAGCAATTACGTTTATGCTAGTTGTGTTTATAGCACATCATTTTCGAATATAAAAATGTTTCCGCAACATTTTATTGGTCTCCAAGTTCTTAAGAATTGACTGCCATGATTACTTTGCTGTTATTCTATTGTTGATGGAGCATAAGAAAACACAACTTCTGTAGAATGGTTACGATAAATGTTCTTAAATTTAGATTCCCAGTGTCTCTTACGAAAATAATTATGCAAACAGTGTAGACCCTGATCAGACTGCTCCTGAAGGAGTAGTCTGATCAGGGTCTACAGTGTTAAACTGTTATCAAGGCAAAAATATATGAATTTTTTTTTTCCATGCTTTTGCTGAGGGATAGAGGTGTACAAAGTTTAAGAGCATTAACCATAGTGCCAGAAAGTGGGAAAAAGTTTTGAAGTGATAATTAGTAGTAGTAGTGGAAAAGGGACTTGTATGAAATGGATGAAAATAAAGGAAATTATGTTGTGTGTGTGGTAGATTTTATACAAAAAAACAAAATTTGGAGAAGAAAGTGAAGCAATAAATAAAAGAAAATATACTGTTGTAGATTTTGTATAGATTTTATAAAAGTGCATAAAAGGAATAAAATGGTGAATAAAATGTGTAAAAGAGTAAATAAAATATAAAAAGGGAGGTGGCTAAACAAATGCATTAATGGTTTCCCCAAAATAATATAACTGAAGACAGATCGGAAAAGTTTGGTTTTGGGGCTCAAGATAGGATTTTGCTATTGATAATAATTCTGGGGTTTATCATATTTCGCCATAAAAAGTTGTTGTGACCCGTCATTAGAACTGTCTCACAGAGTGAAAAAGTGAATAGAACCTAGAAAGGGAGGAGAATAAAACTAATGCATAAAATAATGTACCTGAAGACAGTTGACATTTTCTTTTGGAAAAGTATCAGAGCTCAAGATAAGATAGGCTATTGATAATAATTTTGGGATTTATGAAGCGGCTGTAGCGTAGTGGATAACACTCCAGACTACCAACCCAGGGGTCGCAAGTTCGATCCCCTGCTTCACCGGTCTTTCGGATGAGACTTTAAACTGAGGCCCCGATTCCATATGACCTCCTTGTTGGTGGGACGTTAAACCCGAGCTCACTCACTCACTCATTGGGATTTATCATATTTCCTCATAAAAACTCGTTGTGACCCATCCTTAGAATTGTCTCACTGAGGCAGTTTAAGGGTCACAATATTAGGTGTTATGGAAAATGAACAGAAGCAAACTCAGAATCATCCTCAAATCCCTGGCATTTTACGGGAGCTTTAACCTTAAGCAAGTCTAGCTTCAGATAAGCCAAATTTTTTTGGGCTTGAAAACTGAGGGTGTTTGTACTGCCAGGGAACATGGAATCTGGAAACAGTGTTTGGTTACACTTACACATTTTTTGCCATTTTTACAAAGGGGAACAACTTTTGTGACATCCTGTTTGCTTCCCAAGCGCATTCAAACTGGGATCAAGTCTCAAAGAAAAGAATTTGCTCCCTAGGGAACAAATTCTTTCCTTTTAAGAGGTGACCTAAATGACGAGAAGCAAAAAAAAAAATAATAAAAAAAAATTGGCAAAGAGGGTTTCCATTTACCTTAGCCAGAGTCTGATAACTATGACTCATCATAAGTTAGCACAGAAAATAAGGCACCTTTTCACATTTTTCGCAAAGTTAGGCACATTTGTTGAGTTTATCGGAATCAATAAGGATAAACACACGTTGATGGAATAAGCACAAGATGCTCATAAGCATGCTGATGAGATAAACTTGTAGAATACACTGATCACTAAGTTTTGTGGGTAATTTTTTTCCAGAGCTCCAGATAAAGTTAGGTTTTGAGGATAATTCAGAGATAATCAACAAAAATGCATTTTGTAACCCCCACATTAGAACTGTCTTGATAGAAAATGGCATACTGTAAAATATGGTATGGTATGATGGTATGGTATGTGGTATGGTATGAAAATTCTATACCATACCACATACCATACCAAACGACCATACCAAAAGTATTATTATCCCGTAGTTTCATCTAGATTTGTATTCTCTGAAAGTCAATAGCAGTCAGACCTTGATATAAGCATTATAATTTCTATACCCATCATTATCAAATGTATGACAACAAGATCACCTCTTGAGAAGTACATGTTGTTTCAGTGATATATTTTATCACCAGATGTGATAATTAATAGAAAAGAGCAACAGTGTAGGCAGTATGTCTGTCAATAAAATCTGATCATCCACATGGATATTTAAAGGCCAATTAAGTACAGATAAACTGACAGGGTTAAAAGGGAATGAATTGTGGGTGTGGGGCTTCGGGCCATCACTGGTTTTACCACTTTTTGACAGTTAATCAGAATATGACCTGTATGAGTTTGAGACCATTACTCAGATATGAGAAATATGTAATCAGCTAGGGTCTTATCATATTTATTTATTTTGTAAATTAAGCCTTTTTCACTGTTCTAACTGCCATAGTTTAAAACCTAGACTGGAATGGTGGAATGGAATGCAAACGATGGGTTAATCTACACTCCACTTGGGGGAACTCCTACAGGAAATATTTTCTCCCTCAGAGGCCTAGGGAGCAAATGCTTTCCGGTAAGACTGCCTTCCCAAACTAGTGGGATGAAGGAGACTGTCTGCACTGCCAGTCCGGCCATTCCATTCCCCTCCATACCATTCAATGTTTAGAACAATCCCGTTGATGTGTTTGAAGTCAGTCCTCATCCCCTGATAATGGAGTTTTATGACCTTCTGGTTTCAAAAACATCTCATTAGGACTGACACATGTACACTGTAACAGAAATTGGAGTGACAGCAGAAGAACATGTTTCTTCAGACTTGGACTCGGGATTTTTTTTCTCATGTGAGCCTTTGAACTGACCTTTTTAAATTAAAAAAAAAAATAAAGAAAAAGAAAAATAATAAAAATAAATAAAAGAAAATAACTGAAAAAGAATGCATTTTTTTATAAAAATAATAATCTGCATCACGAGATAAGGGAACCCTTTATATATGTGCGGCCAGAGAAGACTCAGTCTGATCAGAGTCTTCGCTGTTTGGATGAATAACTTATGTGGCTTGGGCTATCTATAAAGTATAATCATTGATATTCCTCAGATTTGAGTCGCTGGAAATCCAGAAGTATACTTTTTCTTGTGAAATAGCCAAATTATGGGATATCTTAATATTGTATATTAGCCATGCTCCATAACAAAGTCCCTTTGGGCATTTCCGAGTCTGACCACAGCTTTTGCCTTCCCTGTTCCTTGCGGATATACTTTGGAAAAGCTTCAAAAATCTTCAATATGTATAGTCATATCAAGTGGCTACATTTGTGTCAGTTGCTATCACCAGTCAAGGGCTTATTTTTGCATGGAGCAAACATGGAGTTCAAAAGAGAAAGTTACCATTAATATAAGCTGTTGATTGAGATGACATACAATACCATGAAAGATATAAATGCATTGTCTCATTTAATTTTTTTGCAACCTGCAACCAGCGGCTGCAGCCCTTAGACTGTCTTTAGACCGTTTATAGTAACAACATTTTTTTCTCAGCACAGCAGAGTATAACTTCACCTTTGTTCCACATTTCACAAGATTTCATCGGTCAAATAACGCGTATGTCAAAATTTAGCCAATAATATCAAAGGTCATTGAATATTTAATCTTCTTTTTTGTACTGCACTGCGTGAATATTAGCACTCTGTCAGATATTAATTCAAAATGTTTCTCTTGTTTGTAAATTTACAATGGAAAGACGCAGATATTCAAAACTTTTTTTTCAGTGTAGATCTACTTTTGATTTCTACTTTCGGTCTAATGCACACAAACAAACATTGCATTATGTTGGTAACTGTTTTGGAATCAGGTTGGTCTAAAGATTTACAGCGGTCAATTTTGGAATTCCAAATTGAGCAGCTCAAACTTGAGATAGGTCATTGTCGCTAACCAGTGTCATAATCGCTGTTGCGGGTGCCTACCGACATAGCTCACTTGAGTTATATTCATGGAAGTTATTGTCAATTCTTCACCTGGCATGCCTAGATACATATTACAAAACACACTTCCATTTAAACTGCGCGGACTATATTTTTTAAAAAGATTTTCTTGTTATCACTAATCAATAAGCTGGTAGGTGCTGAAGTGTACTTGCATTCGGATGCACACTTTTACATACCCCAAGCATACCAGAATTTACACATGTAAATGTACAAGCTGGTATTTTTGGCGCATGTTAATTGGACTTTATTCTTTTCGAGGCGCAGCCTCATATAATTTTGACATTGTTCCACATTTCACAAGATTCCATTGGTCAAATAACGCATGTATCAATATCAAAGGTCAATGAATATTTAATCTTCGTTTTTTCTCGTCGTACTGCACTGTGAATACTAGCACTCTGTCTTATATTAATTCAGAATGTTTCTCTTGTTTGTAATTTTACAATAGAAATGTTATCGAAAACAGACGCACATATTCAAAACTTACTTTTTTTTCGTTGTAGATCTACTTTCGCTTTCTACTTTCGGTTTAATACACACAAACAAACAAACAGTGCAACATGTTGATACCTATTTTGAAATCAGGTCAATTTCAAGATTGACCGCGGTCCATTTTGGAATTCCAAATTAGACAGCTCAGTTTTGAGATAGATCGTTGTCGCTACCCAGTGTCAAAATTACGGTTGTGGGTGCCTACCGACATAGCTTACTTATTCATGAAAGTTATAGCAAAACACACTTCCATTTAATCTGCGCCGATTATCTTTTTTTTAAAGATTTTTCTTGTTTGGATTGTTTCAACTACTGCATACCCCCAATAAATCCAAGAAGACTTGAAGCTATCTCTATTTATCAAACATAATTAATTGGCAATTAGCATGGTTTAGGGACCTGAAAGCGGTTAGGCTGTCAGCACTTGATACATCAAATGTATATTTGAGTCCTGTCGCAAGAAAACCTGTCTTCGGGGTTTACGACAAGGTGCACAAACCAAACTCCTCAGCTACAAAGACCAGCTAGCGATATGAAATTTTGTATAGAAACTAGAGAGATTATACTTTCTAAACAAATAACAACAAACATACTGATCAGACTACATGGATGCACAGGGTTACCTGCGCCTTTTTGCTGGCATATGCAAAAACAGATTTTTTTCACGACGCGACTCATTAAACTGTTGAGCCACATCATTTAAAAAACCAAAGCACCTGAACAATGCGCTCAGTCGAGGTCTGTGATCATCCTGGTCTTCCGTCCTATTTCCGTTTGTTATCGTTGAAACCAATGTACTAGGTTTTTCATGCTCACATTTGGAGTCTGTTCTGACTGCGTGGATGCGCATGCCAATCTAAGTCCTCGATAGGCACCCAATTTATTTAATTGATTTTGTCATGCAGTTGTTTAAATGCAACTTACACAACCATGCATTGAGACCAAAATAATGCAGTGTATGAAAGCAACAGCTGAGTGAGACAGTTCTATAGTATTTTGAATCTTCCTTTTAAGTACGGGTTAATAATTAACTTGGTATGACCGTTTGGTATGGTATGTGGTATGGTATGGGATTTCCATACCATACCACATACCAAGCCATCATACCATACCATATTTTACAGTATGCCATAGAAAATATGGAAAATTACCCCTAAGTTATCTGTTGCCCCTTCTTATCTAGAGCACTGAAAGATATTAGCAGCAGCAGTTTCAAGCATTGCAGCTTCTCTGGGCCCTTCAAAAACATGAGTTGCGACATTTTCCCACTGAATATCAGCTGTTTTGAAACTATCGTATTCTACCTAATTAGCGCACATGCCTCTATAAGCGCACGCCGTGGCAATTTGTGAGGCATAGGACTATTAATGCACATATTTTTACTGGTTTATCCCTTTGCTTTCTCATTTACAAGAGCTGAAAATGCAATAGAATATTTAAGTTTTTACTTCTAAATCTTCTCTATCCTTCTACATGTATATCCATACGAATTTAAAGGTTAAGCATCAGAGAAAAGCTGCTTATAAGCAGCTTTTCTATGGTGCTTTACCTTTAAATTCGTTCCCTTCAATAAATAATAACCTATTAAAATGTGCGCTTATATGAAAGAAAGTTTACTACAAGTATTTGCCGCCATTTTGAAAAAGTTAAGCGCACAGGGCGCTAATAAGGTCGATTACGGTAGGTCACTGTGACCTATTTTGAATAACATGTACCACTGTCTTAGTCTTCAGATCTGCATAGTATGCATGCATAAAAATCTGCTTCCATTAAAATCAGAGGTGGTGAAAACTTTATCGCTGCATGCAGAACCCAAAATTTCAGTGATCAAGTTTCTTGCCAGCTGACCTGGAGTGGTCTACTGCAGGCCAGCTGGCATGAAACTTGATTACCGTGAAATTTGGTCACTGTGACCTGCTTAAGCTCTCATTTTGACCTGCTTTGGATGTAATGTAACACCGATTAAGATCAAGTTTTTTGGGTTGTGTACATGACTCGTCTTTCATAGGTGTCATACTTTTGAAGCTTCATCTGTGCATGCATACCTCAACTCTGGTCATCTGGGTGGGAACTAGGTCACAATGACCTAATTTACAAAACAGTGGTCATCTGGATGCGAACAAGGTCACTGTGTCCTACTTTTACAAATCTATTAACCACATGCCTGTTGCACAGCTTCTGTATTTAGATTTTAGAACTATCATCAGATACTCTCAATATCTGATGCTCGGACGTCTATCTTCCAATAAATGGGGGTTGTGTTAGGAATATGGCAGAAACTAATGAATTTGATGTCCACATGGTCCTAAAAGACTGTTCAGACTGGACTAAAGCCAAAAAAGCAGATCTTTCCTCTCATTTGGTAAAAGCATTGTTGATTTAAGGTACTTAAGAGACCATGAAAGACTATATGTGACGATTGGAACCTCATTATTTGGTCAGATATTCCAGAGCAAACAGTGTAGACCTTGATCAGACTGCTCCTAAAGAGCAGTCTGATCAGGGTCTGCACTATTTGCCAACTTACCAGTACTATTCCGACACACAGCAGATATATTATCAGCAGCTTGTTAAAACGTTACTGTGGCTGTGTATTTAGAATAATTACGGTTTATGCGACCATAACAGAAACAATTCTTTTTGCTCAGAAATCATGTTCAGGATGCCGTAGAAATACTATCATGTTCAAAGAATGACTTTGGCATGTGTCTTTATTGCTCATATGAATGTTGTTGATGTTGGAAAGTTGTTGAATTACGTTCCTGGTGTTGATTGACTTGCAAGCTTTTTTTTAGCATATTCATGTTGTAATAGTGTATAGATTGACTGACTGGTGTAAATATTTTTTTCTGGAAAGAGCAAAAACATGGCAGCTATAATAACTTCCACATCAACTCAGTTCACTTTGGAACATCAGATTAGATGGCCGACAGAGCACCACCCAGAGGATCCACACGGACACCACCACCACCTTGGTGAGAACCATGCCGACGGGAGACAGGGTCACCATGGTGAACCAACAGGTCATCTCTATGCACATCATCATCACCGGGGAAGTTACAGTGACTATGACCTTTTCCATAGTGACAGAGGTTATCATGAAAGAAGACATGGTAGTCATAGTGAACACAGAACCAAAGGTGAAGGTCATCATCATGGAGATAGGAAACACTCTGGACATGATGAGTACTTTTATAGTGGTGGTCAAGTTCAGAGAAGACATGGTAGTTATGGTGAATATGATCGTCGTCTTAGAAACCTTTGTGAACATGATGGTGATAAAAAATACACTGGACATAGTAATAATGAGTACTTTTTCAGTGGGGGTCAAGTTCGAAGAAGGCTTGGTAGTCATGGTGACTATGATGGTCATCGTCACAGAAACTATCATGAACTTCATCTAGATAAGGTATGGCATTAGGTTTAAATCTGTTTAATTTGTAAAGGACATACAGATATGAATTGTACAGAAAAGAAATATTGGTTTCTTTAGAATCTTTTAAAAATGGGAGTCAAACTGTATTTGATAAATAATAACATAATTGCAACATGCTTCCAAGCATAATTATATAATTTCATTTTCAAAGTTTAGCAAAAATAGAAGGTTAAGATCATTATGTGTCAATTTTTGGAACAAATTTTTGAGATCAGGGAACCAGCCTGCTAAATTCTTTGGGGGTCAACCTTATATTTTTATTTCTCCATGATGATACTTCTGTATGGTCTCATTAGGATTGCCTTGAGAGGCAATGCTAAGATAACACAAAAATATATCGTTTATCAAGAAACAGAAAGGAACTGTTTCTTGTTTATGAAGACTTTTTTGTGTCATGTTTAGGCTCTAATATACCATATCTACTTGGTTATAAGACATAGATTTTCCCTTCCAAAACAGTCCTAAAAATTTAGATCCATCTTGTAAGATAGATCTAGATTTTTAGCTCACCTGAGCCAGAGGCTCCGGGGGAGCTTATAGGATGGTAAGGCTCCGGCGTCCGTCGTCCGTCGTCCGTCCGTCGTCCGTCGTCCGTCCGTCCACAATTTCAAACGACTTCTCCTCTGAAACCGCTGGGCCGATTGTAACCAAATTTCATATAGAGCCTCCTGGGACCTTAGGAACGAAAAGTTGTTCAAACGGTTCTGGTCACATGATCAACATGGCCGCCATGCCCATATATGGTAAAAACCTGAAAAAATCTTCTTCTCCAGAACCAATAGGTCAATGGTATTGAAACTTGGTATGTAGCATCGGGTACATGAGTACTACCAAGATTATTCAAATTATGGCCTTGGGTTGACCTTGACCTTTTTTACGGTAAGGTCAAATTTGCTTACTCATGCTTTTATATGGCAAAATGCTGCAACATAAGATATCTTGGAAACTGTTGAAGATTTTGGTCTAAAAATTGGTACATACAGTCATCTTAATGACTACATGAAGATTTATGAGTACAAGAGGTCAAGGTCATTCTTTGACCTTTGACCCAGAACTCTCATATTTTGACAATATCAAACAATTTCCTCAAAAACCACTAGGCCAGTTGTAACCAAATTTCATATAGATCCTCCAGGGGTTGAGGGAATGAAAATTTGTGCATACGGTCGAGGTCACATGACCAACATGGCCACCACGCCCATATATGGTAAAAACCTTTAAAAATCTTCTTCTCCAGAACCAGTAGACCGATGGCCTTGAAACTCGGTATGTAGCATTGGGTACTCAAGTACTATCAAGATTGTTCAAATTATGACCCTGGGTTGACCTTGACCTTTTTTACGGCAAGGTCAAATATGGGAAAATGCTAGAACATGAGATTTCATGGTAAGTTTTGAAGATTTTGGCCTAAAAATTGGTACATAGAATCATCTTAATGAGTACATGAAGGTTTTTGAGTACAAGAGGTCAAGGTCATTCTTTGACCTTTGACCCAGAAATCTCAAATTTTGACAATTTCAAACAATCTGCTCTAAAACCACTGGGCCAATTGAAACCAAATTTAATATAGAGCCTCGAGGGGTTGATGGAATGAAAATATTATCTAATGGTCCTGGACACATGACCAACATGGCCGCCACGCCCATATATGGTAAAAACCTTTAAAAATCTTCTTCTCCAGAACCAATTGACCGATGGCCTTGAGACTTTGTAAGTAGCATTGGGTACTTGAGTACTATCAAGATTGTTCAAATTATGACCTTGTGTTGACCTTGACCTTTTGCAGCAAGGTCATATATGGGAAAATGGTAGAACATAAGATTTCATGGAAAGTTATGAAGATTTTGACCTAAAAAATTGGTATATACAGTTGTCTTAATGAGTTCATGAAGAATTATGAGTACAAGAGGTCAAGGTCATTTTTTTACCTTTGATCCAGATTGCTCATATTTTGACATTTTCAACCATTTCCTCAAAAGCCAAAGGGCCAATTGTGAACACATTTCATATAGAGCCTCCAGGGGTTGATTGAATGAAAATTTGTTCAAACGGTCCCGGTCACATGACCAACCTGGCCGCCATTACCACTTACGGGATAAATCTTTAATATTTTTCTTCCCCAGAACCAATACACCTATGGCCCTGAAACTTGGTAAATAGCATGGAGTACTAGAGTACCACCAAGACTGTTCAAATGGTGACCTTGGGTTTACCTTGACCTTTTTTGCGGCATGGTCAAATATGGGAAAATGCTAGAACATAAGAAATTATGGAAAGTTTTGGAGATTTTGGCCTAAAAATGGTATATATGGTTGTCTAATGAGTACATGAAGATTTATGAGTACAAGTGGTCATGGTCATTCTTTGACTTTTGACCCAAAACTCATATTTTGACAATTTGGGACATGATAAGTATAAGCCACCTTGCCAATTGTTCAGGTGAGCGATTCAGGGCCTCATGGCCCTCTTGTTGGAATTGTTTTGGAAGGGAAATACCCCCCTTATAGCAGACTTTCATACAACTAATTTTGAGTTGAGGCAATCTAGAGAGGAAAAACCCTGTTTTATAGCCGAATAAATACGGTTAGGTGTTTCTTGAGCTGTAATTGTATTGATTATTGTATCATAATTACTCAGAGATGATGTAAATGTCTTTGACAATGTTTGAAATGATTAGCGGTAATGATGGTAAAAAATGAGTGATGCCATAGCGCAGATCAGACTGCACCGACAAGCAAACCAATTGAAATCTTTGCATACCAGCGTTTAAGTTTCTGCAGGATCTGTTCTGCAGCATTGATAGATAAATACAAATGCAGAAGACAGAGATTAGATTAGGTAGGTGTGCATTCTGATCAGAGTCGTCTGTGTTTGCCCGTGCAGTAAAGTACGTTTTCATATTATACTGCTTGTACTGAGAACCAAGGGATAATGGTAATTTATTGACGGAATCCATGCAATTGTTAAAATAATAAAAGTGGAAAATTGATAAGAAACTGAGTGGCTTACCACAGTAGCCTAAAATATAGGCACATTAGTCAAAGCTGTTTATCTCCACAATCACCACATTTACCACAAGAATAACCTAACGAGGCAACCTATACTTGCATTCTCAAATGGCAGTGTAATTTGGCCCCTTTAATGCAGGTACACTTTAGTCTATGCATTCAGCCAATTTTCAAATTCTTCATAAATGTGGTGATTGTGGAGATCAGCTAATTTTTCTTAAATTGCAAAATTGTTCGACTTAATGCTCCAGATAAGAAGGGGTAAGAAGGATAATTTAGGAATAATTATGTCCCTCCACCATGGGGAGGGGGGACATTGTTTTTGGTGTGGACCCCTTCGGCGTCGACGACTGCATAGTTTCTCTGCACTCTATCTCCTGAAGAGATGAATGGATGAATGGATTTTGACCAAACTTGCACAGATATGTCACTGGTTAGGGGGAAATGGTGATGACCATATTTTCAAGGTCACAGAAGTTCAAAGTATGATGAAAAATGGCTTGTCTGCACCATACCTCCTGAAGGAATATATGGATTTTTACCAAATTGGCACAGATATATCACTGGGAGATGGCATATAGAACTGATTAGATTTTGGTGACAAAGTCACATGAGGTCAAAGAGTCCTGAAAAATGCCTTGTCTGCACCATATCTCCTGAATGGATGGATCGATTTGAACCAAACTTGCACAGATATATCACTGGGAAATGGCAAAGAAGTGATTAGAATTTGGTAATCTTGACCCCATTTTAAAGGTCACAGGAGGTCAAAGAGTCTTGAAATATGCCTTGTCTGCACCATATCTCCTGAATGGATGGATGGATTTGAACCAAACTTGCACAGATATATGATTGGGATTATAATTTTTTTTTTTAGTTTATGTATGTTGGCAATGCTTGAAGTTTTATGTAGTGCAAGCCATAGTGACAAATGCCTGTGAGATCGGCAAGCACCGGTTCTGTCAGGCGACAGCTCTTGTTAACTCACCTGGCCCGAAGGGCCATAGTGAGCTATTGTCATACCAATGCGTCCGGCGTGCGTCGTGCGTCGTCACGGAATTTGTCCGTCAACACCTAAAAACAAATATTCAAACATCTTCTTCTGTAAAACTACTGGTCCCATGGTTCTCAAATTTCACATGGAGCATGACCTGACTCCAGGGTCTCAGAATTGTAAAATTGGGTCAGGTTGAAAATCCAAGATGGCCGCCATTACTAAAAATAGCAAAAACAACAAAATAAACTTCTTCTTCAGAACCACTGGGTATATTTGTCTGAATTTTGGCATGGAACATCAGTGGAACCTTGGTATTCAAAATAATAAAAATGAAAAAAATCTGTAGCGGAGTTTGTCACAGTGACCTACTTTCTGTTTACGTGTGTAATTTTGCTCAAATGCCAATGTCAAAAAATGACCTATTTAAACAACTTCAAACAACTTCTTCTCTAAAACTACTTGTCCCATGGTTCTCAAATTTCACATGGAGCATGACCTGACTCCAGGGTCTCAGAATTGTAAATTGGGTCAGGTTGAAAACCCAAGATGGCCGCCGTTACTAAAAATAGCAAAAACAACAAAATCAACTTCTTCTCCAAAACCATTTGGTATATTTGGTTGAAAGTTTGCATGGAACATAAGTAGGACCTTGGTATTAAAAATTATAAAAATAAAAAAAATCTATAGCGGAATTAGGTCACAGTGACCTACTTAGCGTTTACAAGGCCGATTTTGCTCAAATGTCAATATCTAAAGAAAATGCAACCAATTCTGACCAGATTTGGTCAGAAATGGTTCTTGAATGGAATTATTTCAATTTTGTGCCAGTTGACTATCCAAGATGGGGGCCGCTACTAAAAATAGCACAAACATAAAAATGACAATTACTCAAGAACCCTTGAATGGAATTGGACCAATTTTGTGTCAGAATGTTCCTTGCATGATGCCGTTTCGATTAATTGCAATTTGGCATTCCAAGATGGCCGCCATCTGGTGTTACTAAAAATAGCACAAACATAAAAATGACAATTACTCAAGAACCCTTTAATGGAATTGGACCAATTTTGTGTCAGAATGTTCCTTGCATGAAGTCGTTTTGATTAATTGCAATTTGGCATTCCAAGATGGCCGCCATCTGCCGTTACTAAAAATAGCACAAAACATGAAAATGACAATATCTCAGTAACCGCTGAATGGATTTTGACGAAATTTGCGTCAAAATGATTCTTGCATTGAGATGTTTCAAAAATATCTAACTGTAGACCCTTCATATTGGCCTCTGTTACTAAAAATAGAAAAATGAGAAAATTAGAAAATCTCAATGGAGTTGGATTAATTTTGTGTCAGAATGGTCCTTTAATTAAGCTTTTTGAATTTTTTGCATTTTGGCATTCCAAGATGGCCACCATTTGCCGTTACTAAAAATAGCACAAAACATGAAAATGACAACATCTCAGTAACCGCTGAATGGATTTTGACGAAATTTGTGTCAAAATGATTCTTGCATAATATCTAACTGTAGACCAGTCATATTGGCCTCTGTTACTAAAAATAGAAAAATGTGAAAATCAGAAAATCTCAATGGAACTGAACCAAATTTGTGTCAAAATGGTCCTTGCATGAAGGCTTTTCGATTTTTTGCATTTTAGCAATCCAAGATGGCCGCCATCTGCCGTTACTAAAAATAGCACAAAACATGAAACTGGCAATATCTCAGTAACCCCTGAATGGATTTTGATGAAATTTGTGGCAAAATGATTCTTGCATTGAGGTGTTTCAAAAGTAAATATATAAAGACCAGGCAAGTTGGCCTCTGTTACTAAAAGTAGCAAAATGTGAAAATGAGAAATTCTCAGTGGAATTGGACCAATTTTGTATCAGAATGGTCCCGTTGCACAATAGCCAGGTGAGCGATATCAGGCCCATTTGGGCCTCTTGTTTTGGAATTTGTCATCCAGGGAAGCAAACAGGAAGTCAAAGGTTATCTCCCTTTGTAAAAATGTCAGAAAAGCATGGGTGCATTCAAACTGGCAAAGCATGCTATTACGCTCAACATTATTGATGCAAGGGAAATTAATATTATGAGGAAAATTAGTAATATTTTCATATCATTGTTGGAGTTGTTGCCCATAGTATAGCTTTTAGGGACAGTGGCGAAAATAGCACAATTTGAAAACAGCATAGATCCTGATGAGGCAGCTTGAATTGAGCTTCCTCATCTAGATCTACTCTGTTTGCCCTCAAGTATTTGAATTCTCAATATGATTACTTTGGACGAAACCAAGTAGCACATCACACGTGTGATAGGCTCTTGACGAAACATATTTTGAATATATAAAGACGTAAATTTTGTCCTCTGCTTTTTGGCACTTTAATAGTTAAATGTGGACGAGCTTAGGGGTGTTTATTTAATAGACTTTTGGCAAGCAGTACAGACCTTGATCAGACAGCTGATTCAGGAACATTGAGATCACAATATACATGGTTTGCTCAGGGAGGCTGCCTAGATAAGGGTAAATATAGTGCAACATGAAAAGTTTGCACCTATCAATGTTAAAAAAAAATCTGAAGAAAGATCCTCTTGAAGCAAGGAATACTTAAAAGAAATGGAAATTGCAGATCTGTTAAATTGAGTCGGTTCATGTGCAGTAATAGAGGGTTGTAGAGATAACAGTGTTGTCTTGTTATAATCCTATTATATGAAATACTGTATTAATCCTATTAAATGCCCCGGGGGCGTTGCATATTACAAAAGGGCGTTACTTAGAGCCTGCGGTGTAGAAAATCAGGCACTGCCAAAATAATACCTTTAATTACTTTAATTAACAGTATTAAGGTGAATGAATGTACTTTCAGAGGAAGCTCAAAAATCCCCCCCCCCCCCCCCCCCCCCCCCCCCCTTTTTCAGTAGAGGTCAACTCTTAAAGGGAAGAATTTTCTCCTCTTGGAACAAATCCTTTCCTTTAGGAGTAGACATATGCTCCTCTTAAATCTTTTTATGAAAGGCTGTATGATTCTGCAAATAATATTCAGGAGAGTTTTCTTTTCGCTAATACTTGTGAATCTAATGCGACCTCACTACTATTTTGACTAATTGACAACCAAACTTAGCAGTGGGCAATCAGAGGGAAGTAGCCTATCGACAGTCACTTGGTCACAAATTCAAGAACGTGCCAATAACAAATAAATAGCGAAATAAACAGTGCACAAAAAATAAAGAAGTTTTACAGTAACAGCAAAAACTATCATCCTATGACCTTGGCTATTGCACAGGGATGTTAAAAAATAACTACCCTATACCTCATCACATGACAATATCAGTAATGGATGACTGGCTTCTAGAAGTAATGCTATTATTCCATAAACAAGCCATGCCACGAAAAATGTGCCTGATGGCATGTTCAAACTATGATGACTCAGATCAGACTGTGTGTTTGCACAGTCTGATCTGAGTCTTCCCTATTTGCATCCAAAGTCAACTGATCCTGTCTACTATGGTCCATATCTGTGGATGCACAAGCTGGTTAGCACTCCATTGTTCGTATTTAATTATACTGGCATGCCTGATGGCTCGGCACTGATATTGATTTTCAGGAGTTAGACAAGAGCTTCTAGCTGTCATTAATTTTCGGTATTGATCTGTTCAGTTCTGCTGTGGCAAAATTCCAGTACAGAATATTGGGATCTGGGGAATGTCGCATTGACAGTGAAAGTAGGGATAGTTCCTTTCACGTCTCTGCAAGGTCAAGTTGCACTAGAAAAGGACCCCCCCCCCCCCCACACACACAACCCCCCCCCCAAAAAAAAAACAAAAACAAAACAAAACAAAAAAAAACCCTTTACTGCAATATAAACCCTATAAAAGTTAATTTGTAATGGTAAAGGTGTTCCATAACATTGTGACCATAGCCCAGAGGAGTTGGTTGTTCAAGGCCTTCTTTGTCTTGGGCACAGCATATAAAAAGCTGGGCCCTTTCCTTTTGCTGCCACTCTAACCTTCCCTGATACAAATCAGGCACCCATTTACTGCTGGGTTGACAGAGAGAGATTTTCAGCTGTTGGCTCAGGCGGCCTACTGCACTGAAGCCAGGCCATTGGAGATACAGACTGATAAATCACTAGCTTTGCTAATTTCCTTTAGGAGATTTTCACCATTTAGAAGCTTAGTGCCAAAATTGCCAAATCTTCTTAGGCACATTATGCAGTGATTTATGGTAATAGTGAACTGATGCTGCTGTTTGGAAACTCAGAAAGAGTTGTGGTTACGTGGCTATCAGCAGAAGGATATTCTTGAAGCTCAGCTGTCGGTAACCTCTGTACAAAAGCAAGCTCTTCACCGTATGTTGCCCCTAAATACAGTGGAACCTGTCTTAAATGCCTCCTCATGTAAGCATTTTAAATACCGACTTATTCCTTATCATTTCAACATTACTTCGGGATTTTGGCCTTCAAAAATGGGCACATAGTCTGGAGGTGGTGAGTTTGACTCTGACTAATGTCATGAGTTTTCTCAATTATTTTATCTGAGTCTTCCCTGACTAGATAATTATGCTCTGAGATGAATAGGTATATGACTTTCAGGGGAAGCAACTTACCATTTTCTTTTAGCCTCTGTTCCCCCTGGTGGCAACTCTTAAAGGAAAGAAGTTGCTCCTCCGCTAAAGAGCAGATTGTTTCTGTTAAAAGTTGATGCCATTTTGGAAAGGCTACATCACTCAGGGAAACAAACAGGAAGTCACAAAAGTTGTCTCCCTTTGAAAAAAATAGCAGAAACACATGACGGTGTAATGACACCTTTGCCCATGGCATTCTTTACAGAAATTCTATAAAAGCAAAAAAAGAATCAATGGCTAATCATGCTGGAACTATTTTAAAATGATAATTTTTGCTGACCAAATTCTCAAGTGACTTGGTAAATTTTGAGTCGAATAATTGCTACCAATACTAGGAACATCTATTTAGTGTAGCCATGGAAACAGTTTCTTTTGGAATCAATACATTTCTGACTTTTGTTAAATTATGCATCACGTTTGTAGTTGTTAGCCAGGATGTTTATTACCTTTTAAAGATTTTTAAACATACCCTAAAACTAAAATATTTTAAAAGCCTGTTTTATCAGCCATAGAGGGAACTGCATTAGACAGCTTGGTTGCTCTCTGAAACTAGTTCTTTCAAAAATAAAATTGATGTCAGACTTGGAAAGTTGACTGGAAGAAAAAATTTTACTGCAAGAAGATTGGTGGAAGCACTGTAAAAAGAGTGGTGGTTGCATTTCAAGAGAGTTGAGGATGTAAAAACTGGCAATGCCGTATTTAAGTTTTGTACATATAATTTGAGACTCAGCAAAGACTGTTTGGCCAAGTAGGTGGCTAACAGTACAGCTGCTCTTTATCTGAAGCTGTACTTAGAAATTCAAGCATAAAAGTCATTGTTTGGGTGCATAAAGGCAATTGAACAGGGAAGCTCCAAGTGAAAAGCTGTTTTCCCCTTCTTGAAGGAATTGAATCTCAGTTCAAAAGCCATACCTTGCAGAATATCACCCAGCGGGCACATGATGTCAAAATGACATCAGTGTCACAGTGATGTCATTTTGACATCATGTGCCTGCTGGGTGATGCCATCTCAAAAGTTGTATGGGAGAGGATGTAATCACTTGAAAGGCTAAATCACATGAATATTTCCATTATCATCATTTTCATTATATGTACTTTTCAAAGACACCTTGACTTTTCCAGAACAAGAACCTTCTTATCTTAATATTTTCTCAAAATCAATAGGAACTTTGGCATTGTATGGATTCATCTGTGAAGCAGACGCAATGTTTCTGACAGTTGGCCGTCTGCTGTTGATAAATGTAGAAAATATTGCATTGATCCAATGCTATTGATCCCATTTATGGAAATTAAAAACTTGTTGCTGAAACAGACGTTCCTTGAATGTTGGCCAATCAGATGACTCATTCTTAGCGTACTGACCAATCATAATCCACTTTTGAGTTCTCATCCGGGAGTTCTTAATTGTGTCTGGTAATCATAATGTATTACCTAAATGTTTCTTTTGGCTATAATTTCGGCCCAAGCTTTAGCGCATCAGGGCTTTTCGGAATTACAAACTAAATATGGTGAGTATTGATGTTACCTTTGCAGTAATTGCTATTGTGACAATTCGATTAATTTCCGAGAAACCGTGTCTGTTATATGTCAGCCGTGCCAGTTATTCAGATTTGTCAGGGGTAGTTTATTGTTATGCATTTGATAATATCATTTGTTAATATATTTGCCGTAGAAGTTTGGACAGCCTGTCTAAGCAAACAGTGTAGACCCTGATCAGACTGCTCCTCTGGAGCAGTATGATCAGTGTCTGCAGTATTTGCGACAGTTACATATGAACGGTTTTATATATCATACATATATACTTGTCTGAATTTGAATATGAAACACTATAGAAATGGTTGAGATAATCAGAAATCAGTAATACGAAAATGCACGTTTTATATTGCTATTTCTTTTTTGCCTGGCAGTCACCGTGTCATTAGAAATGACTTGCAACAGTACTATTGGCAATATTTTGACATTGTCAGCTTCAGAAATGAACATTTCTAGGTTTCTGAGATGCTTGGGACCAGAAAATTGGCAAATGACATTTTCACTCATTTATACAGTTGTTACAAGGAAGTTTGATGCCATTGATGGTATGAACTGCCATGACCAAACATTGCCAGCAGCAGCAAGTGGTAAATGGAAATGGTTAGCAAAACTACTGAAATACCAAGGGTTGTATACATGGTACTGGAACATCAGACTGGTTGGCAAAACTTTGGTTGCAAAGAGCTTGATTGTCAGTTCATGAAAATATTTATCAGCATAGTGTCACATTGTGTGCCTTGTTTGACATTTTTATCCCCCGACCGAAAGGTTCGGGGGATATAGCGTTATCCCCCGACCGAAAGGTTCGGGGGATATAGCGATGAGCCTGGCGTCCGTCCGTCCGTCCGTCCGTCCGTCCGTCTGTCCGTCCGTCCGTCCGTCCGTAAACACTTTCTTGTCCGCACTATATCTTGAATACCCTTTGGAATATTTTCATGATACTTCACAGTTATGTAGAACAGGTCATGACGCTGTGTCGCGTACAAGAATGGTAACTCTTGCCATTGTACTTTTTGAATTATCTCCCCTTTGGTGATTTTTTTGCAGATTCGTGTCCGCTCTGTAACTTGAATACCCTTTTGAATATTTTCATGATACTTCACAGAAATGTAGAACAGGTCATGACGATGTGTCGCGAACAAGAATGACAACTCTTGCTGTCTTACTTTTTGAGTTATTTCCCCTTGATAGTTTTAGGTGTGATTTTTTGGCAGATTCGTGTCCGCTCTATAACTAGAATACCCTTTGGAATATTCTCATGATACTTCACAGATATGTAGAACAGGTCATGATGGTGTGTCGCGAACAAGAATGGCAACTCTTGCTTACTTACTTTTTGAGTTATTTCCCCTTGATCATTTTAGGTGTGATTTCGTGTCCGCTCTATAACTTGAATACCTTTTGGAATATTTTCGTGATACTTCACAGATATGTAGAACAGGTCATGACAATGTGTCGCGAACAAGAATGACAACTCCTGCTTTCTTACTTTTTGAGTTATTTCCCCTTGATGGTTTTAGGTGTGATTTCGTGTCCGCTCTATAACTTGAATACCTTTTGGAATATTTTCGTGATACTTCACAGATATGTAGAACAGGTCATGACAATGTGTCGCAAACAAGAATGACAACTCCTGCTTTCTTACTTTTTGAGTTATTTCCCCTTGATGATTTTAGGTGTGATTTCTTGTCCGCTCTATAACTTGAATACCTTTTGGAATATTTTAATGATACTTCACAGATATGTAGAACAGGTCATGATGCTGTGTCGCGAACATGAATGACAACTCTTGCTTTCTTACTTTTTGAGTTATTTCCCTTTGATGATTTTAGGTGTCCGCTCCATAGCTTGAATACCTTTTGAAATATTTTCATGATACTTCACAGATATGCAGAACAGGTCATGACAATTTGTCTCATACATGAATGATAACTCTTGCTTTTATACTCTGTGAGTTATTTCCCTTTGATAGTTTGAGCTGCTGTTTGAGTCTCTGCTCTATATCTATATAACCCTGGCCAGCTCCAGAATTTGAATAACCGTGTACCTTTTAGAATATTGATGATCATGCTGTGATATCTTATCCGTGTTCCTATCTCTCTCTGACCCCTCCACATTCCCGCACGCTGGGCCCCCCCCCCCCCCCCCCCCCCCCCCCCCCCCCCCACCACAAAAAAAAAATAATTTTTTTTCCAGATTTGGATTCTTTGTCCAAATTCACTTACTAGAGAGCTCAAAATTAGGTTTGTAGGGCTTGTACTTTAGAATTTATTCACACATTTTGAAATTTGAATGTATCGTATGCTATACATTTGTGTATATGGTGGCTGTTTGAGATATTACCTCTTTTTAGCAGTCAAGCATACTGTTTTAGTCTGAGTGTTAGATAATCATGCATCTGTTAACAGGTAAATGTCAATCAGAAGCATAAAAGAATGACAATATATTACTAATATGTGTTTTTTACCAAGGCCCATGGGGGTCTTCGGTCGGGGGATTTGCCATCTCCTCTGATGGCTATTTTTGCTGAAGCTGGTGCAGTAAAGCATTGTCAGTTCTGACTGAAGTGATCCATGAAATTGACTGGTGGCACTGTCATTCCGGCAGTACATAAGTAAGCTTTACAAAATAGCTAGTGCAAAGCATCCTGTCATGGAAATGGGTGATGATGCTGTGATTGTCCAGCATGGTAAGCCATGACTTTGTTTAGCCATTATTTACAAGCTCACCTTAGTACTGTCAACGGCAGCTGGAGTTATCGACGTCAAGTTTGTCAGCCAGTACTGTCAGAACTGAAAATCAAACTTGAAGACTATGACTTTCCATCAGAGCTTGTCAACCACTATTACATTGTATACATTTGGATACAGAGAGATACCATCCTCACCATTTATGAGACAATCACTACTACCAGTCTTGCCGGGCTGTGTAGCGCAGTCGGTAGGGCGTCTGACTTGTAAGCCAGAGGCCCTGGGTTCGATACCCGGTCCGGCCACTTTAATTTCTCCTCCCGCTGAATCAAGAAGGGCAGTTGTCAGTTACTGGTGAAAGTAAGTGCACTTAATAGTACTGGTTAACCCCTTAGGAGGTCTAAGCCTGCCCACGAATAGTGTGGTCAGGTTAGCTGACCGTCCTGACATGACCATAGCTGTTTACTTTGGGCGTTAAACAATAACTCAACAACAACTTTATAGAACAATCTGTTATACACTACATGTCAGGGGTTGTTGGCAGATTTGTAATTGTAGTGCAAAGCTTTTCTGGCCATATTGGTTATTACTCCGTGATAGGGCATTGGCAGAACTTTAGCTTCAAAGTGATTGACATGGATGCAGTAGCCTGTTGAACAGGGCAGTACTGATATTAGAATCAGCTTTTAAATTCAGTCATGATTTGCAATTTTGATCAGTAGTGCAGGGAAATGGGTGGCAGAAAGGCAACTGCCATGTTCTTTTGGCTTTGGTTGGTGTTGTTTAGTATTGTAATGGGTAGAAACAACAGCAAACATTGAATATTGCAAAATTTAATGGTTTTCTCCAGTAACCAATTTTGATAGTTGCAGAACTGCCATTGTGAAACATGGTCAACCATGACTGGCAGTGACAGTAAATGGTTCATGGAAATAGCTGACAAAACTGAATTTTCCAAGTTTTGTCATCATGACTGGTAGAGTTCATGCTTTATTCATGGAAATAGCTGACAGAACTGAATTTGACAAGTTTTGTTGCCATGACTCACAGCGTTCATATTGTAAACTGTATGAATCCTAATAAATGCCCCTGTTCTAAAATATATTATATTAACTTGCATGAATTGCTGTTTGCTTCTCTGGATGAGGTAGCTCATTGACAAAAGGTCTACTCTCAAAGGAAAGAGTTTGCTCTGTTAAACGCCCTCCTATATCGTAAAATGCAACACCCCTAGGGCATTTAATAGGACTAAAACGGTAGTTGACAAAACTGAATTTGTCAAGTTTTATTACCATGACTGGCAGTGCTCGTGTCTTGTTCATGTAACTAGTTGACAGAACTGAATTTGCCAAGTTTTATCACCATGGCTGTCAGTGTTCATATCTTGTTCATGGAAATAGTTGACAAAACTGAATTTGCCAATGTGTGCTCCGGTCTTGTTCATGGAAATAGCTGACAGAACCGAATTTGCCAAGTTTTATCACCATGTTAAACGCCCTCCTATATCGTAAAATGCAACACCCCTAGGGCATTTAATAGGACTAAAACGGTAGTTGACAAAACTGAATTTGTCAAGTTTTATTACCATGACTGGCAGTGCTCGTGTCTTGTTCATGTAACTAGTTGACAGAACTGAATTTGCCAAGTTTTATCACCATGGCTGTCAGTGTTCATATCTTGTTCATGGAAATAGTTGACAAAACTGAATTTGCCAATGTGTGCTCCGGTCTTGTTCATGGAAATAGCTGACAGAACCGAATTTGCCAAGTTTTATCACCATGGCTGGCATTGTTTATGTCTTGTTCATGGAAATAGTTGACGGAATTGAATTTACCAACACTGCTTATGGCAATATTCAGTGCTGATTAAGGGCAATTACTTTTAGGTTTTATGAGTCAGCTCTGTCTATGTTGGTCATTCTTTAGCAGAACAAACCCATTTTGCAACTAAAGTGGGGAAAATTATAAAGTCATTTCTATATTAGTCATGTTCAGAATGAAACTTGTCATCCATCAGATCCTTTGAAATAGTCACTCATTCCTCATTAATATGCATAAAAAATAAAATTTGATTTTTGATCCATTTTGGATATCAAAATAAGGCTGAAAAAAAAAGACATCGAAACAGAATACGTAATTGAGATTGGAGGAAAAAATCAAAGCAGCAGGGAAAACATTAAGCTGACTGTCATATTGATTTTTTGCCTGCATTCCTATTGATCCGGGAGTTAAATTATTCCTGAACCAATCCAATAACCAACTGTGGCTCAGTCTGTTCTGAATGCCGACTCATGTTTCCAATTTTTAAGACCTCTGTTTCTAGGGATTTGTAAAAATTTGTGATAAAAATAAGATTTTTGAATGATTGACAAGGGATAAACAGGAGGAAAAGCAGGTTCACAGTAGGAAAATGGCAAGGCGGGTAGGTAGTTTTGTTGTGTAGGAAAGGGAGAAAATTAGGTATTATCATATTGATTTTGTGAAAAAAGGCAAGAAAACTAACAATGATACTGATCAGTTACAATGATCTGTGTCACTTGCTATAAGTGTGACAAAGGATGGATCTGACTCGGAACCAGTTAGATGTCCATATAAGGGTGGATTTTTGTAATAATTTTGAGGTTTCTGTAATGGCATAGGATGCCATCCCCTTATTTGAGCCGTCCCAACAACATGATGTGCACTCTTAGACAACATGGGTGCAACTTGTAGTTATAACTTAACTCTTTAAGCACCAGTGACGAAATTAGCAGAATTTGCAAACAGCGTAGATCCTGATGAGGCGGCTCATAATGAGCCGCCTCATCTAGATCTACACTGTTTACCCTCTAGTTTTTGAATTCACAATATGAAATATCTTGGACAAGACAATTTTTGAAATATTGCAGACGTAAATTTTGTTGTCTGCTTTTTGGTGCTTAAAGAGTTAAGGGACTATTTATTCACTCAGATGAAAGCATTGAGAAGTGTGGGACCCACTGAATTCTAAATAAAAGCATTCAGTTAGTTTTTACGACTTTGATTTCACAGGAAGTACATAAAGCTTCATAATGCATAGATATAGAGGATCTTACACAAGTGGTCTTATCATATGAAATTTATGAAATGAGCTTTGGTTCAGTTTTGTAAATTTCATTTGAAATGACCATGAGTGTAAGATTCTGTATCATATGACCCGTTAAAATGGGAGTTTATCACTTCAAAATCAATGTTATTTCAATAAGAAAAGCAATGTTGACATGAATGTTGTCAATGATGTTACATGTTTGCCAGAGAGTTATTACACGTGTGGTCATACGATTTTTATGATACAACATTATCCACCGATTAACAGCGATGTCATATGATAAATAAGAATCATACCAGGATGATCAGTTACAGAATTATTACGATGAGGTGCTCATGAGAAAGCTGCGCTAAAAAGGCATTCTAATGCACATACAAATATAACGCGACATCTGACTGGATAATGTCAAAACTTTGCGACAGTATATTTTGGGATATACTGTCACTAACCTGACGTCATTATGAAACGTCGCTTCTCATTGGCTGACGTTTGGTTTTACGCTGCTGAAAGCGCTTGCAATAGGTGGGTGCAAAGAAGCACACTTTGAAAGGTGAAAATATGAGAAAGTGCATTAGAATAGGGATAACTATATTGAAAATTGTAATTTGGGGAGGTAAATTGTAGGTTTTATGGTCGCAGATTCTGTTTTATGGCTCCACTGGCGCGTCGCCGTAAAATGAAATTTCCGACTATAAAGCACACTTTGAAAGGTGAAAATGTGAGAAAGTGCATTAGAATAGGGATAACTATATTGAAAATTGTAATTTGGGGAGGTAAATCGTAGGTTTTATGGTCGCAGATTCTGTTTTATGGCTCCACTGGCGCGTCGCCGTAAAATGAAATTTCCGACTATAAAGCACACTTTGAAAGGTGAAAATGTGAGAAAGTGCATTAGAATAGGGATAACTATATTGAAAATTGTAATTTGGGGAGGTAAATCGTCGGTTTTATGGTCGCAAATTCCGTTTTATGGCTCCGCTAGCGTGTCGCCGTAAAATGAAATTTCCGACTATAAAACCGACGATTGTCCTCCCCAAATGACAATGTCCCCTGAGTATACTCGCACAAACACTTGTTCACACATGCTACAAGGTACTTTTTCATGGGATGCCAATCATATTCACAATTAATCTAATAAAGGTCAGCATCTCTAACCTTCAGGTATATTGTCCTTGGTAGGGAAAATCAATGGCATATTGATCCTTTGAAATCTCATTACTTAGAAACCAATGATCTGGCAGTCTTTTGGTACTGATTCCAATAATCACCATAGGTTATTAGGTGTAATGAAATTATTATTGATCTGGATCTTCGAAATTTTCCTTTTGTTTCTTTAGTTTTAAGTGAATTTAGAATCTGTCCTACCCATAGAACAGTATCCTAGAAGCAATAATCATTGCTGTAAGGTTAGACTTTTGATTAAGTTTGGTTTGGAACTTGGGAGTGGGTCTGGGTTTTGGCAGATAGGGTAGAGTCTGGTAACTTCGGACAGCAGGTAAATTCGGACAGTGACATTCTTTCCTTTATATGTCGGTTGTTTGGAACTAAAACAAAAAAAACTGGGCAAATGGTGAAAATCTTGATGAGACAGCTCATTATTCAATGCCTTCTTCTGTAATGTTGCACTAAATACAGTGATAGCTTAAAGCTACTATTCAGGGCTATTTCAAAAACTGTCAATGGAATGGCAACTTGGCGCAGTCTGACCTTGGTCTATACTGTTTGCCCATGCACACTACCAATAATAGGGTGATTTTAAAATCTAGGGTAGAGTCAGGTAACTTAAGACAGCAGGTAAATTCGGACAGTGACATTGTTTCCTTTATATGTCGGTTGTTTGGAACTAAAACAAAAAAACTGGGCAAATGGTGAAAATCCTGATGAGACAGCTCATTATGAGCCGTCTCATCTGGATTTTCACTATTTGCAATGGTATGTCTGAATTTACCCGCTGTCCGAAGTTAACCGACTCTACTCTAGATTTTAAAATCACCCTATTATTGGTAGTATGCATGGGCAAACAGTATAGACCAAGGTCAGACTGCTCCAAGTTGCCGTTTGACCGACAGTTTTTGACATAGCCCTGAATAGTAGCTTTAAGCTATCACTGTATTTAGTAGCAACTATACAGAAGGTGTTGCATTAAGGTGGCCATTACAGGCAAATCAGTCAGCAGCTTCAAACATGGCCGTTCATAAGCAAACATATAGTATTCTGCCATTAACCCTTTTTAGACCAGTGGACCTGTCCAACCTTATCATATGGATGAGTCCGTTTCTAGTTTTAGGGGTTTCTGGTCAATGATTTTACCTATTGTATTATGCATGGAAATTCCTGTAAGCAAACCGTATAGACCCTGATCAGATGCACTGTTCTGAGGCATCTAAACTGGGTCTGCACTGTTTGCATAAAACCCCAAAACACGGGCTTCCAGTCTAAAAACCGTTAAATTAAAATTGGCTTCCCAGTTACTCATTCCATACATTTTCCTGTTGGACCAAAATGATGGATACTGATTGAAGGGCAGTAAAACTGTTCATTTAGCCTTTTAAAAGGTGACACACAAACAGCGAAGACTCCACTCAGATGGCACCTTTGTGTAGGCTGATATAGTCTAATACAAAATATCTTCCAGTTAAGGTCAAACTTTAAATGGGTGACTGGGATGTATAAATGCAACAGCATGCCAACCTAATTTCCATCTGACAGCTCTTGTACCTGCATTATTTACTCCCAGTTTCCACATCACAGAAACCATGAAATCATGAAAAGCATTAGAACTGTTTATTTTCAAACTATTTTTCCTGGAATATGTTTCAAGTTAATAGAGGGCACACTTCAAACACACTTCTGAGTGGTCTGGCTTCTGATGCTGACCTTTAATAATTTCTTTTTTTCTGTTCATAGTATACATCTCACCAGATATTAAGCAATTTTCTTGTTCTTTTAAGCCTTTAATTTGTGCTGGATATGGACTGATGCTGAACTTTAATAATTTCTTTTTTTCTGTTCATAGTATACATCTCACCAGATATTAAGCAATTTTCTTTATTTTACTTTCTCCTTTAATTTTTGGTGGGTATGGACTATCCCATACAACATTTTTATTATACCCCGCCACACGTTAGTGGTGGGGTATTATGTTTTCACGTTGGCCGTCCGTGTGTCCGTCCGTCCGTCCGTCCGTAGTATGTACGTCCGTCTGTCCGTCCGCACTTCGTTTCCGTTCAATAACTTAAGTATTTATCAACGGATTTCCTTCAAATTTTGCATATGCATTTGTATCAAGAATATCTCGCTTGGGATTGTTAATGGCCAAATTTCGATAATTTCTTACAGAGTTATGGCACTTGTCAATGTACAAAAAATGGTTTCTGGGCTCTAGTTCCTTTACTACTTGGAGTATCATGATGAAACTTCACGAACATGATCGAAGTAACAAAAACTTTATATTAGCACTGAAATTTTATCATCGGGGATTATCTGCCCCTGCCCTGGGGCTATATACATGTATAAAATCATGAAAAATTTCATATAAAATCAGAATTTGAAGCAATTTTTCTGAAACTTACAGCAAATGATCAGAGTGATGAAATCCTCCAGTTTTCACGTTGGCCGTCCGTGTGTCCGTCTGTCCGTCCGTAGTATGTACGTCCGTCTGTCCGTCCGTCCGTCCGTCCGCACTTCGTTTCCGTTCAATAACTTAAGTATTTATCAACGGATTTCCTTCAAATTTTGCATATGCATTTGTATCAAGAATATCTCGCTTGGGATTGTTAATGGGCAAATTTCGATAATTTCTTACAGAGTTATGGCACTTGTCAATGTACAAAAATGGTTTCTGGCCTCTAGTTCCTTTACTACTTGGAGTATCATGATGAAACTTCACGAACATGATCGAAGTAACAAAAGCTTTATATGAGCACTGAAATTTTATCATCGGGGATTATCTGCCCCTGCCCTGGGGCTATATACATGTATAAAATCATGAAAAATTTCATATAAAATCAGAATTTGAAGCAATTTTTCTGAAACTTACAGCAAATGATCAGAGTGATGAAATCCTCCAGTGACGCTCAAATTCACCCCATGTGAGTTATCTCCCCCTTGCCCCCCCCACCCCCACCCCCACCCCCACCCACCCCTATCTATATAAATTCATGTGAAACAGATTTTCAGAAATATACATCAGGTGAAAGAAGCAATAAAAGCTTCTTGTGGTGATTTGACCCTTTAGGGGTTATCTGTCCCTACTCTGTGGCCACAATCTTAAAATCACTAAAATTGTATTTGACTAGAGTAGTCAGTGATTTCTCTGAAGCTTATTGTAAGTGATCAGAGTAATGAAGTGTCCTGTCATCACAAAGATTTTTATCCTTGTTCAGTGGGGTTAGGTTGCCCCTGCCCTGGGGTTATACAGAGAAAAAAAATAATTCTGGAAAAATCAGTGTGTAGAAAAGGTTTGCAGTGGCGGGGTATCACGCAGTCGTTTGCGATGCTTTTATTGACGGCTGTTTTTAGCAAGAAATAAACTTGCAAACAGTATAGACCCTGCACAGAGTGCTCTCAACAGAACTCCAGATAAGGTGGGGTTTTGTTACCCTTGCATATCTGGGATAATTTTCCCTATTTCTCAACAAAAACATATGTTGTGACCGCTCACAATATAGTCACAATGTATGTTTTTTATGGAGAAAGATGGGAACCTGTTACCCTTACTTATCTGGAGTACTGCTCTCAAGGACCAGTATGGTGTGGCTCTGCACTGTTTACTGAATCTTCGTTGTTCACTGTCTGCAGATTATAAGTAAAGAGCCCAAAGTGGAAAATCAAAAGTACAGGGCCCAGTTGTTCAAAGCAGCGTTCACATAACAAAGTTGTTACCAATCAAGGATTCACTAAATATACTGGACAAAAAAAGTTAAGGATCAAACATTAGACTGAAATTTTTATATTGAAAACAATAATATTCCAAAAATCATTTTGTTCTGATGAATACATCTAACAACGCTGCAAAAGACTGTATGAGACATATTGGAATCTGATCACGTGACACACCAGCAGGAATCAATAAACAGACATACCCCAAAATTCAAAGTGAAAATTGGCATATACACAAAAATGAATGTCCATTATTTGTGACTTTATCCATTCAAAATCATTTTCATTTCTCAGTGTGACCTCTAAGGGCCTGAATAACTGCATGACAGCCACTAGGTTTCCTTCTGGTAAATCCTCAGCGGCCCATTTAGGGACTCGTTTGCCATTTTTCACGAAAGGCCTGAATAAGCTCTCCTTGAGTTTCAGGAAGCCTCTCGTGATCAGAATTGGCGGTGTAACATGTCCAAAGCATGCTCGATCAGATTTAAAACTTTTAGTCAAATTGACATGTCCATGCGGGCGATTGTTTCTGTCGCTAGGTACTGGTCCACCGCATATGCCCTGTGATTCGATGATGTCATCGCCAAAAATTTCAGCAAACGGTATTGTAATTGGATAAACATGTCATTTCTAGCTCGAACACCAATCAGAGAGCTTCTGTCTGGCATGTGCAAGTCCACACAGCTGCCAATCCAGATGCCGGACCATACCATTACCCACCCTCCTCTAGACATGTCATATTCCACATGTTCCACAACATGATTTATTTTATAGACTATACAACGTGTATCTGGCAGGCATCACATCCTTCTCCTATCATCGTGGATATCTTCATACAAATCTGGACTCGTCTGTGAAAAGAACATGGGTCCAATGACCCAGCTCCCAATATGTGTTACTTTTTGTCGACTGTTGCCTCGCATTTCTATGGAATTGCACCAATTCTGGCCTCATAACCAGCATGCAAGTGCGCGAATTAGCTGTGTAAAGTCTGTTTTTAACCGTTTTCGCTTAATTTGGTCCATTAAATCATTTTAATGGACAAAACATGCGCATCCTCACAATGTTTTTGTGATGAACCAGTAGCTTGGGACAGCAACTATCGTCGGTACGGGCAAGTCTAGTCGATCGCAAGTTTTAGATCTGATTGAACATGCTTGCCAGATGTTACAACACACCAAATCTAATCACCAGAAGCTTCAGGAAACTCCGGGAGAGCTAATTCAGGTTTTTCATGAAAAATGGCAAACGAGTCCCCAAATGAGCCTCTAGCCTTTACCAAAAGGGTACCGAGTAGCTGTCATGCAGTTATTCAGACCCCCGGAGGTATCGATGAGCACTGGCAATGGTTTTGCATGGTTAAAGCCAAGAGTCATGGATATTCGATTTTGTGGTGATGAAAATTTTCACTTCAATTTTAGGGGTACGTCTGTTTATTCGGATCTACTGGTGTGTCACGTGATCAGATTCCAATATTTTTCATGCAGTTTTGTGCAGCTTTGACAGCTGTATTGAACAGAAGAAAATAATTTTTGGAAAATTTATTTTTCATCATTCAAGCTTTAGTTAAATATTTGATCCCTAACTTTTTTTGTCCAGTATATTTATTACACATGTACATAAAATCAAGTGTGCTTATGTTTTCCCTGAAAAAAATGTGAAGAGCAATAAAAAACCTCCTCACAATTTTTTCGTCAGAAAATGGCAGTGGTTTTGTGCACAGTATGTTCAAAAATGCTGTTTTATTAACTAATGACATTTTTAGTTTTGAACAACTGGGCCAGGTCTCTAAGAAAGAATACAGGTTGCATCCGCACTAGATGTTATGTAATAAATTTCCATTCTTCTGCTGCTTTTGATTTTTATACCCCGCCACACGTTAGTGGTGGGGTATTATGTTTTCACGTTGGCCGTCCGTGTGTCCGTCCGTCCGTCCGTCCGTAGTATGTACGTCCGTCTGTCCGTCCGCACTTCGTTTCCGTTCAATAACTTAAGTATTTATCAACGGATTTCCTTCAAATTTTGCATATGCATTTGTATCAAGAATATCTCGCTTGGGATTGTTAATGGCCAAATTTCGATAATTTCTTACAGAGTTATGGCACTTGTCAATGTACAAAAAATGGTTTCTGGGCTCTAGTTCCTTTACTACTTGGAGTATCATGATGAAACTTCACGAACATGATCGAAGTAACAAAAACTTTATATTAGCACTGAAATTTTATCATCGGGGATTATCTGCCCCTGCCCTGGGGCTATATACATGTATAAAATCATGAAAAATTTCATATAAAATCAGAATTTGAAGCAATTTTTCTGAAACTTACAGCAAATGATCAGAGTGATGAAATCCTCCAGTTTTCACGTTGGCCGTCCGTGTGTCCGTCTGTCCGTCCGTAGTATGTACGTCCGTCTGTCCGTCCGTCCGTCCGTCCGCACTTCGTTTCCGTTCAATAACTTAAGTATTTATCAACGGATTTCCTTCAAATTTTGCATATGCATTTGTATCAAGAATATCTCGCTTGGGATTGTTAATGGGCAAATTTCGATAATTTCTTACAGAGTTATGGCACTTGTCAATGTACAAAAATGGTTTCTGGCCTCTAGTTCCTTTACTACTTGGAGTATCATGATGAAACTTCACGAACATGATCGAAGTAACAAAAGCTTTATATGAGCACTGAAATTTTATCATCGGGGATTATCTGCCCCTGCCCTGGGGCTATATACATGTATAAAATCATGAAAAATTTCATATAAAATCAGAATTTGAAGCAATTTTTCTGAAACTTACAGCAAATGATCAGAGTGATGAAATCCTCCAGTGACGCTCAAATTCACCCCATGTGAGTTATCTCCCCCTTGCCCCCCCCACCCCCACCCCCACCCCCACCCACCCCTATCTATATAAATTCATGTGAAACAGATTTTCAGAAATATACATCAGGTGAAAGAAGCAATAAAAGCTTCTTGTGGTGATTTGACCCTTTAGGGGTTATCTGTCCCTACTCTGTGGCCACAATCTTAAAATCACTAAAATTGTATTTGACTAGAGTAGTCAGTGATTTCTCTGAAGCTTATTGTAAGTGATCAGAGTAATGAAGTGTCCTGTCATCACAAAGATTTTTATCCTTGTTCAGTGGGGTTAGGTTGCCCCTGCCCTGGGGTTATACAGAGAAAAAAAATAATTCTGGAAAAATCAGTGTGTAGAAAAGGTTTGCAGTGGCGGGGTATCACGCAGTCGTTTGCGATGCTTTTATTGAATGTTGGTGTAGCATAATTGGAGTTAAGCCATAAAAATAAACAGATGTAGATCTATTTTAGCTTCCCACTACCTCTCATCTTTATTACCAACAGCAATTCTTGTTCTCAGGTGGAACTGGCATGCAGTCATTCTGTAATCTTTCGATAGTGTTTGAACCTTTGGATTGCCACAGTTCATTCTTGGCCAGGAACTTATGAATTAATTAGGGGCCTCAGCTGTTAATTAGCAAACTAACACCTTGCATGTAGTGCTGTAATATTGTGGCTGATCCGAAATTCCTGGCCAAGACCATTTAGTTATCACTTGTTAGAATTCTAGTTCCTGGAATGTAGCAGTTGTATGGATATAATGTGCTTATGATTTGGATAAGATAACCGTGATAATATTTCTGAAAGATCTTGAATGCTAAAAAGAAAGCTCTAACAAGGAAATAATCCACAGAACTTTGAAATGAAAGCTCTTAAGAAAAAGTGGCGCATATCTTGGGTAAGTGAAAAAGTTGGTTTGTAGAAAATAGGAGCAGAGATGGGTGGGGAATGGGGGATGGGATGGGAAGTGGAAAGGGTAATAAGGATCAAGTGTTGTTGGACAGTCATTTCCTTGTCACTAGCTATAACTTCTCTGCCTAATTAATGCTAATACACCCTTAATGATGATGTGAAATACTGATGACCCAACACAAATTAAAGATATACGGGTACAACACTTGTTTTCACCATTTTTTCAAAGGAAGACAATATTTGCTGCCTTGGAAAATGAAACGCTTCCATATGGGGTATTCTGGTGAAGGAAAGAATTTTCTCTAAGAATAGCAAAGAAAGATCTCTCTGAGAGTTGACCTTCTTTGAGAAGGGAGGCAAAAACAAAATTGACAGTATTGCTTCCCCTAAATGTGTATCCATTCACCTTAATTCACATTATTTCATTTACCTGTTCGTCAAGATTCAAAGACGAGAAAATCTTTTAAAGTGAAAATCTGCCCAGTCAAATTTAATGTTATTTTTAGCAACAAGCATGGCATTAATTACTGTCATGTCTGGCCTGCATTTCCCTATTATTGAAGAAAAAATGTTCCAATTAATTTGAGTCCACCCACTACTGTGCCTGGCAGCTGTATTTTGAATGTTTTTGCATGATTGAGGCTGATTACAGTTTAATCTGATGGTAGAATGTATGCATCAGGCCATGTTGTCATAGTAGCTAGGTGATGGTTATGAGTTCAGATGTCTTTTTAGCTCACCTGAGCCATAGGCTCAGGGTGAGCTATTGTGATCATCCAGTGTCCGTCGTCCGTCGTGCGTCGTGCGTCGTGCGTCGTCCGTCGTCAACAATTTGCTTTAAATGACATCTTCTCTGAAACCGCTAGGCCTAGGGCTTTGATATTTGGTATGAAGCATTGCCTAGTGGTCCTCTACCAAGTTTGTTCAAATGGTGGCCCCAGGGTCCAAAATGGCCCTGGGGCAGGGGGTCTTGGGTTCGAAACTGAAAAATACTTAAAAATCTTCTTCTCCAGAACCGCTTGACTCAGATGCTTGAAATTTGGTTTGTAATATTGCCTAGTGGTCCTCTACCAAGTTTGTTCAAATGGTGGCCCCAGGGTCCAAAATGGCCCCGGGGCAGGGGGTCTTGGGTTCGAAACTAAAAGATACTTAAAAATCTTCTTCTCCAGAACTGCTTGGCTCAGAGGCTTGAAATTTGGTATGAAGCATTGTCTAGTGGTCTTCTAATAAGTTTGTTCAAATGGTGGCCCCAGGGTCCAAAATGGCCCTGGGGCAGGGGGTCTTGGGTTCGAAACTAAAAGATACTTAAAAATCTTCTTCTCCAGAACTGCTTGGCTCAGAGGCTTGAAATTTGGTATGAAGCATTGCCTAGTGGTCCTCTACCAAGTTTGTTCAAATGGTGGCCCCAGGGTCCAAAATGGCCCTGGGGCAGGGGGTCTTGGGTTCGAAACTAAAAAATACTTAAAAATCTTCTTCTCCAGAACCGCTTGGCTCAGATGCTTGAAATTTGGTATGTTACATTGCCTAGTAGTCCTCTACCAAATTTGTTCAAATGGTGGCCCCAGGGTCCAAAATGGCCCTGGGGCAGGGGGTCTTGGGTTCGAAACTTAAAAGATACTTAAAAATCTTCTTCTCCAGAACCGCTTGGCTCAGAGGCTTGAAATTTGGTATGAAGCATTGTCTAGTGGTCCTCTACCAAGTTTGTTCAAATGGTGGCCCCAGGGTCCAAAATGGCCCTGGGGCAGGGGGTCTTGGATTCGAAACTAAAAAATACTTAAAAATCTTCTTCTCCAGAACTGCTTGGCTCAGATGCTTGAAATTTGGTATGGAACATTGCCTAGTGGTCCTCTACCAAGTTTGTTTAAATGGTGGCCCCAGGGTCCAAAATGGCCCTGGGGCAGGGGATCTTGGGTTTCGAAACTAAAAAATACTTAAAAATCTTCTTCTCCAGAACTGCTTGGCTCAGATGCTTGAAATTTGGTATGTAATATTACCTAGTGGTCCTCTACCAAGTTTGTTCAAATGGTGGCCCCAGGGTCCAAAATGGTGGCCCCAGGGTTCAAAATGGCCCCGGGGCAGGGGATCTTGGATTCGAAACTAAAAAATACTTAAAAATCTTCTTCCCCAGAACTGCTTGCCTCAGATGCTTGAAATTTGGTATGTTACATTGCCTAGTGGCCCTCTATCAAGTTTGTTCAAATGGTGGCCCCAGGGTCCAAAATGGCCATGGGGCAGGGAGTCCCAGGTTTGAACCATAGAAATACAAAGAAAAAAATTAAAAAATCATCTACTTCAGAACTGCAAGGCTCAGATGCTTGAAATTTGGTATGTAGCTTTGCCTAGTAGTCTTTTACCAAGTTTGTTCAAATGATGACCCCAGGGTCTAATATGGCCCCACCCTAGGGGGTCCTGGGTTTGAACCATAGAAATACATAGAAAAATATTCAAAAATCTTCTTCTTCAGAACCACTTGGCTCAGATGCTTGAAATTTAGTATGTAGCATTGCCTAGTGGTCCTTTACCAAAATTATTCAAATGATGGCCACAGGGTCCAAAATGGCCCAGCCCCAGGGGGTCCAGGGTTTGAACCATAGCAATACATAGAAAAATATTCAAAAATCTTCTTCAAAACCATTTGGAAGTGGTTGCAAACTATCAGGTTAGTTAAATGATGACCCTTGTTTGACCTTTAGCCTTTTTGGTCAGGTGAGCGATTCAGGGCCTCTTGGCCCTCTTGTTCATCTTGCTTAGGTTCTTTCTTGTCCATAGACTTTGTCATGCCAAGAGACTGCTATCGGATGTTTACAAATTATCAGAAACGTTTTATTATGTTTTTTTAGCTCACCTGAGCCTTTAGGCTCATAGGTGAGCTTATAGTATAGCCAGGCATCCGTCGTCCGTCTGTCCGTCGTCCGTCCGTCGTCAACATTTTCAAACATCTTCTCCTCTGAAACCACTGAGCCGATTGAAGCCATATTTCATATGGAGCCTACCTAGGTCGGGGGAACGAAAGTTTGTTCCGGGTATCTGGGTCACATGACCAAGATGGCCGCCACGCCCATATATGGTAAAAACCCTTCAAAAATCTTCTTCTCCAGAACCAAAAGGCGTATGACCTTGAAACTTGGTATGTAGCATCGGGCATGCAGGCCCATCATAGTTTGTACAAATCATGACCGTGCGGTGACCTTGACCTAATTTACGGTATGGTCAACTTTGCTATGTTACGCTTTTAAATGGGAAAAGGCTTAAACAGTGGATTTCTCAGAAACTATTTAATTCTAAGGTACAAGACTTGGTATACATGGTCGACTAAATGACCAGATGAAGATATTATGTCACGAAAGGTCAAGGTCATTCCGTCGGATAATCCGTCGTCAAGATTTTCAAACATCTTCTCCTCTGAAACCACTGGGCCGATTGAAGCCAAATTTCATATGCAGCCTCCATGGGTTGGGGAAAACGAAAGTTTGTTGGCCGTATCTGGGTCACATGACCAAGATGGCCGCCACGCCCATATATGGTAAAAACCCTTCAAAAATCTTCTTCTACAGAACCAAAAGGCCTATGACCTTGGAACTTGGTATGTAGCATTGGGCATGCCGGCCCATCATAGTTTGTACAAATCATGACCTTGTGTTGACCTTGACCTAGTTTAAGGTATGGTCAACTTTGCTATGTTACGCTTTTAAATGGGAAAAGGCTTAAACAGTGGATTTCTCAGAAACTATTTAATTCTTAGGTTTAGTACTTGGTATACATGGTCGACTAAATGACCAGATGAAGATATTATGTCATGAAAGGTCAAGGTCATTCCGTCTGACCATCCGTCGTCAAGATTTTCAAACATCTTCTCCTCTGAAACCAATGGCCCGATTGAAGCCAAATTTCATATGCAGCCTCCATGGGTTGGGGAAACGAAAGTTTGTTCGCAATATCTGGGTCACATGACCAAGATGGCCGCTACGCCCATATATGGTAAAAATCCTTCAAAAATCTTCTTCTACAGAACCAAAAGGCCTATGACCTTGAAACTTGGTATGTAGCATCGGGCATGCGGGCCCATCATAGTTTGTACAAATCATGACCTTGTGTTGACCTTGACCTAGTTTACGATATGGTCAAGTTTGGTACGTTAGGTTTTTAATGGGAAAAGGCTTAAACAGTGGATTTCTCAGAAACTATTTAATTCTAAGGTTTAATACTTGGTATACATGGTCGACTAAATGACCAGATGAAGATATTATGTCACGAAAGGTCAAGGTCATTCCGTCGGACCATCCGTCGTCAAGATTTTCAAACATCTTCTCCTCTGAAACCACTGGGCCGATTGAAGCCAACTTTCATATGCAGCCGCCATAGGTTGGGGAAAAGAAAGTTTGTTGGCGGTATCTGGGTCACATGACCAAGATGGCCGCCACGCCCATATATGGTAAAAATTCTTCAAAAATTTACTTCTACAGAACCAATGAAACTTGGTATGTAGCATCGGGCATGTGGGCCCAACATAGTTTATACAAATGATGACCTTGCGTTGATCTTGACCTAATTTACGGCATGGTCAACTTTGGTACGTTAGGCTTTTATATGGGCAAATGCTTGGATTTCTCAGAATCTATTTTAGTCTGAGGTACAATATGTTGTATACATGGTCGACTAAATGACCAGATGAAGATATCATGTCACTAAAGGTCAAGGTCATTCTGTCTGACCATCCGTCATCAAGATTTTCAAACATCTTCTCCCCTGAAACCACTGGGGTGATTGAAGCAAAATTTCATATGGAGTCTCAGTGGGATGGGGGAACGAAAGTTTATACTCGGGGTCTTGGTCATATGACCAAGATGGCCGCCATGCCCATATATGGTAAAAAACCTTCAAAAATCTTCTTCTCCAGAACCAAAAGGCCTATGACCTTGAAACTTGGTATGTAGCTTTGGGCATGCGAGCCCATCATACTTTGTACAAATCATGACCTTGCGTTGACCTTTTTAACGACATGGTCAACGTTTGTATGTTAGGCTTTTATATGGGAAAACGCTTATATAGTGGATTTCTCAGAAGCTATTGAAGTCTAAGGTACAATATGTGGTATATATGGTCAACTAAATGACCAGATGAAGATATTATGTCACTGAAGGTCAAGGTCAGTTTGTCGGTCTGTCCATCATCAAGATTTTCAAACATCTTCGCCTCTGAAACTACTGGGGAGATTGAAGCCAAATTTCATATGGTGTCTCAGTGGAATAGGGGAACTAAAGTGTATACCCGGGGTTTGGGTCACATGACCAAGATGGCCGCCATGCCCATATATGGTAAAAACTCTTCGAAAATCTTCTTCTCCAGAACCAAAAGGCCTATGATCTTGAAACTTGGTATGTAGCATCAAGCATGCGGGCGCATCATAGTTCATACAAATAATGACCTTGCATTGGCCTTGACCTAATTTACGACATGGTCAACTTTGGTATGGTAGGCTTTTATATGGGAAAACGCTTATACAGTGGATTTCTCAGAAACTATTTAAGTCTAAGGTACAATACGTGGTGTATATATGGTCAACAAAATGACCAGATGAAGCTATTATGTCACTGAAGGTCAAGGTCAGTTTGTCGGTCTGTCCGTCATCAAGATTTTCAAAACATCTTCTCCTCTGAAACCACTGGTCTGATTGAAGCAAAATTTCATATGGAGTCTAAGTGTGATCGGGGAACAAAAGTTTGTTCTCGGGATCTTGACCAAGATGGCAGCCATGCCCGTATACGGTAAAACCCCTTCAAAATCTTCTTCTCCAGAACCAAAAGGCTTATGACCTTGAAACTTGATATGTAGCTTTGGGCACTCAAGCCCATCATAGTTTGTACAAATGATTGTGCGTTGACCTTGACTTAATTTATGACACTGTCAACTTTGGTACATTATGTAGGCTTTTATATGAGAAAATGCTTAAACAGTGGATTTTTCAGAAACTATTTAAGTCTAAGGTACAATATTTGGTATGTATGGTTGACTAAATATGAAGATATTTTGTTGTTAAAGGTCAAGGTCATTCTTTGACTTTTGTACAAGGTCATTGAGATTCTGTCACCCGTCAACATTTTCAAACATCTTCTCAGAAGCCACTGGGGTCAATTGAAGACATATTTCACATGGAGCTTCACCGGCTTAAAGGAACCATAGTTTGTTCAGATGGTCTTGGTCACTTGACCAAGATGGCCACCATGCCCATATATGGTAAAAACTCTTCAAACGTCTTTTTCTTGAGAACCGAAAGGTCTATAACCTTAAAACTTGGTACCGGTATGCAGCATTGGGCACTCAGGCCCATCATAGTTTATACAAATGATTACTGTATTTCATATGGAGCTTTTATACTGGGTCAAAGGAATCAAAGTTTGTTCAGATGGTCATGGTCACATGAACATGGTGGCCACCACGCCCATATATGATAAAAAACCTTCAGAAATCTTTGTCCAGAAACAAAGGCCCAGTGACCTTGTGGCTTGGTATATAGAATTGGGACTCAACATAAATCCCCAAGGGAGGGGGTTATCTGCCCCTGCCCTGGTGCTATATACATGTATAAAAGCATTAAAATATATACCAGGACCAAGTGTCAGGTGAGCTACAGGACCATTGGTCCTCTGGTTAAGTTATCTTGTTTCTTGTTAGCTGGTGTTCAGACTTTATATGGTCCAAATTACATGTACCTGTTACGTTGTTATCAGGTTTCAGACGTTATATGGTCCAAATAGTCTGATATGCTGTTGTTAGATGTCCACCGGACTTTGTCTTGTCCAAATAACTTGCCGGGCCGTGTAGCACAATCGATAGGGCACCTGACTCATAAGTCAGAAGTCCTGGGTTCGAAACCCGGTCTGGCCACATACTTTTGTTTCTCCTTCCGCTGATTCAAGAAGGGCAGTTGTCAGTTACTAGAGAAAGTATGTGCACTTAGTACTGGTTAACCGCTTAGGAGGTCTAAGCCTGCCCAGGAATAGTGTGGTTAGGTTAACTGACCATCCCGACATGACCATAGTTGTTTACAGTGGATGTTAAGCAACAAATCAATCAAACAATCAATCAACCAAATAACTTGATACCGTATACATGGTAATTTTCCCAGTATTCCATTTTTCGCGGTATTTCGCGGTCACTTAGAAACCGCAAATATTAAAATTGCGAATAATTTCCTGTTTCTCACAAAGTGTCTTCAGTAGACGCAGTGTTCATATATTTTGTTTGTGTGTGCTCGGTGGTTGCTGGTACTTTTCACTTGAGCCAGTTCTTTCATTAACCTGCGGCGGTCCTGCCACAGGTTAATGAAAGAACTGACTCAAGTGAAAAAAAAATAGTTTTGCTTTTGGAGCATGTTGCGAACCGCGAAAATTAAAAATCGCGAAAATTAATATTTATGTTTTTGACCCTTTAACCACGAAAATTTGAACCCGCGAAAATTACCGCATATACGGTGTATTATTATCAGGTGCTCAGAATGTATATGGTCCAAATAACTTGATAGGCTGTTATCATGTATCTGGACATTGTTGTCTCGCCTGCGAAGCAGAAGTGAGACATAGGTATTGCTTTTCCGGTGTCAGCGGCGGCGGCGGCGTAAACTTTCGAGTTTTTGCGTTTAGGTCAGTTTCATAAAGCGCTGACAGGTGAGACACCGCATTCCGCGGAATTCTTGTTTTGTTCTAATTACCTGTTTTGTTGCTATCAGGTGTTCAGACTTTATATGGTCCAAATTACTTGATATGCTATTATCATGTTCCAGACTGTGTGATCGAAATTACCTGCTAGACTCTCATCAGATGTTGAGACTCTGTATGGTCCAACTTACCTGATATGCTGTTATTAGGTGTCCACCAGACATTGTTTAGTCCAAATAACCTGTTATTAGGTGTTCACACTTTATATTGTTCAAATTACCTGACATGCTGTTATCAGGTGTCAGGACTTTGTATGGTCCTAACAACATGTTATGTTGTTATTAAGTGTTCAGACTTTATGTGGTCCAAATTACATGATATTTTATTATCAGGTGTCCAGACTGTGTGATTGAAATTACCTGCTATACTGTCATCAGGTGTTCAGACTCTGTATGATTCAAATTACCTGATATGCTGTTTAGTCCACATAACCAGTTATCAGATGTTCAGACTTTGTACAGTCTAAATTTCCTTGAGAGGATGCTTCAGGCAAGATACCTATTTAAAGAATTTCTAGCTACAATAAATGTTACACAAAAAAGCGAATTAAAGAATATAGAAAAGATTAAAAAAATTTCATAGACATTAACAAAAATCAAAATTTTTGCTTGTCCTTCAGTATGCGGCAGGGGATGAGTGGCTATTTCCAGCTCTGTGATAATACCGATTATGTAAGATATACTTTTGCATGACAGGGCTCTATTATTGTTTGTTCTAGTGCACTTGTAAGCACATCTTGCTTATATTACTATAATAAAATGTTTATAAACAAGAATCTTAAGGTCTTCAAGAAGCAGCATTCTTGTAGTTGTTGCTTACTCTGTTTGCCTGGCACTTCAGATCTTTGTAGATTTTATGGTCAATTATTGAAGAGTATGAATGTGAGCTGCAACATGACAAAGCCAACATAGTGGCATGTGCGCTCAGCGAAGACTCTGGTCAGCCTGGGCATCCACCCAGCTTTGCTCTGTGTGTAAAGGGTAGCTAAGGGTATAAGCTACCTCCATGCCAACAGTGAAAACCGTAATTAGACTTGATGGTCCATGCACAGGCTGATCAGAGTCTTTGCAGGGTGCACATGCCAATTTGTTAGCTTTGCCGTATTGTGACTTATGTATTAGTGGTGCCACCGAAACTCTGATTCTCAAGTTGTCTCCAGGTTTCTGTACGATTCCTGTTGCAGCAACCATTTGTCAGATCAGCCTGTCCATTGCAACTGATTTTCACCATATGGCTCGGGACTCTCTGTTTACTGCAGGACTGATTACTTTTTATGCTGCCAAAGATCAGTTAGCCAGTTGTTTCATTGGTTTGTTGGTCTATATGTCAGAAGTGGTCAGTATTTGGATTTCCATCAGTCTTCACTTAACTCTTTCACTACCAAAAAGCAGACGACAAAATTTACGTCTGCAAAAATTAAAAAAATGTCTTGTCCAAGACTTTTTATAATGAGAATTCAAAGACTAGAGGGCAAACAGTGTAGATGTAGATGAGGCGGCTCATTATGAGCTGCCTCATCAGGATCTACGCTGTTTGCAAATTTTGCTAATTGCGTCACTGGGGCTTAAAGAGTTAAGAAATAGATCAGCTCTAGCAGTGAATTGTTGAGTACTAATTCACTGTTTGGAGGTCAGTTGTTAAGTATATTATATCACGAGCGCGGAATGCAAGTGATATATCGACTACTGACTGCCTGGGGTCGTATTTACAAAACAACTTAAGTCGTTGCTATGCTGTTGCTAAGGCTAAATTTCTTTGAAGGAGATTCTCTACAACTATGAAATTTGCTCTGGAGGAACAGTCTTACAAAGACTGTTCCTCCAGACCAAATTTCATATTTGTAGGGAATCTCCTTTATAGAAATTTAGCCTTAGCAACCGCATAGCAACGACTTAAGTGGCTTTATGAATACGGCCCCTGGTGCTTTTGTGGCAGAGCTGCTAGTAGCTGTAGCAGCTATCTAGGACCTCTCAGGTTGGGTAAAGGCCTACAAATTTGGAGGCAAATTGATATGACTGAAATATTGTCACTTAGACATTAAACCACAAAACCACCCTTTGGCATCATCACAAATTATATGAAATTCATAGCCCACTTATTTTGCTGACTTCTTATTTTTGTTACAGAAAAACAAAATAGCAGAATGAGTAGTACTGTAGTTTTTGTGCCAAAATGAACAAGGTTTTTACCTAAAACCCCTGAAGTGCCAAAAAGGCAGAGGACCAAAATCTCAAAACAATGTCTCATCCAAGCTATATCATACTGAGAATTCAAAGACTAGAGGGCAAGCAGTATAGATCTAGATGAGGCGGCTCATGATGAGCCGCCTCATCTGGATCTACACTGTTAGAAAATTCAGCTGTTTTCATTTTGGATGTTTCATGTGTTAGCAGGTTCAAACTTGCCACCCTTTCCTCAGTAGGCCTGCTGGGCTGTCTGACAATTATTATGAGATATGTTATTAGCGTAGATCTGTATTGACATACAAATACAGGTGTTAATATCAAAGCTTAATTTGCTTGCGTAAAGAATATATTATCTTTTATTTGTGTGTATGAGGGTGTTGAAGGGGGAAGGGGATGTTGAAAGGGGAAGGGGTGTTGAAGTGGAAGTAGGGTGTGTTGGTGAAGAGGAATGGGTTGTTGAGAGGGGGTGGGGAGTGGGGGGGGGGGGGCATGGAGGGTGGGAATTTGCAAAATGTAAAAGCCTTGAAGAATATCGGTTGAAGATTTATACTGGTTATAACACTTAAAGTTCCTATTAATATAGATTCCTACACAGGTACACTTGGAAGATAGCTTTACTGCTAAATCTATTACCCTTAAAAGCTATATCTATTTACTGGTCAGGTTTTAGAGATATGTTAGAATGAGTTCCGACTGAATACCAGGTCCAGACATCAACATGGTCAGTCCTTAGTTTCCAGCCTGGCAGAGAATCTTTTATATGGCACTGAATAATAATAATTATTCCTTGATTATTTCAGACTGATGGAAATACAAGTTTCTTGCGTGCGGCTCGTGATGGCAACCTGCATGAAGTCCTAGAGTATCTGGTGGGCAGCACTGATATCAACACAAGCAATCCAGTAAGTTTTATTTTCCAGCAGTTGGCATGGCCTCTGACAGTATAGCCTTCTGGGTCCAGTTGTTCAAAGCATCGTATGCTTAACAAAGTTGCTAGTCCGCGAATGGTTAAGTCTTTTAGCACATGTAAAATGGAAACTGCTAATATTTTTGCTTTAAAATTGAGCAGCTTTTGCAGTGCTAACATTTTTCCAGCAAAAATTTGTACAATACATTTTGAAATGAAAAGTCTCTTAAACTTACAACACTTAGTTTCAAACATTTAGGCTCTAGATATCATCCCCTATTCTTACAATTCAGTGGCCTTGGGCGTTTAATAGGATTAATACAATAACTTGAGATTGTGCCTTGTCATGTCATATTTCTCATACTATGATATTTTTGTTACAGAATGGTTTGAATGCTCTTCACTTGGCCTCTAAGGAGGGCCATATCAACATTGTAACAGAGCTTTTAAAGAGAGGAGCCAATGTTGAAGCCGCTACAAAGGTAATAGTCACTGTCATATCTGCTTTTGCCCTATGTCTTTGTCATATAAAATCACAGCTTACTTACAAAGATTTCATTTAAGAAATTTTTTCGTCATCCGTGAATTATCGCTAATTAACCCTATTGCACTTAGAACAGCCAAAACTCTATGGAGTTTTGGCTGTTCTGAGTGCAATAAGATTAACACATATTGTTGAAGGGCCAATCATGAAATATTACTTCAACATGGCGAAAGCGAAGTGAATTAATATTTGTATCTGTGTACATGTGTAAATCAGTGATAAGTTACTGGTAAGGAAGAATTATTTTGATTCTAACATTTATAGAACGAAAATGCAAGGATATTGCAACATTTTCCAGAGGACTATTTTGAGGGGGTGCAATTGGCTTAATGGCTTTTGAGGAGATGTTTGAAATGTCAAAATATGAAAATCCTGGGTCAAAGGTCAAAGAATGACCTTGTACGAAAAAATCTGCATGTACTTATTAAAAAAAAAAAAAAAAAAAAAAAATGTACGTACCAATTTTTAGGCCAAAATCTGCAAAACTTTCCATGAAATCTTAATTACTCTAGTATTTTCCCATATGCCGGGCCGGGTAGCGCAATCGATAGGGCACCTGACTCGTAAGTCAGAGGTCCTGGGTTCGAATCCCGGCCTGGCCACATACTTTCGTTTCTCCTTCCGCTGATTCAAGAAGGGCAGTTGTCAGTTACTGGCGAAAGTATGTGCACTTAGTACTGGTTAACCGCTTAGGAGGTCTAAGCCTGCCCAGAAATAGTGTGGTTAGGTTAACTGACCGTCCCGACATGACCTTAGTTGTTTACCGTGGACGTTAAGCATCAAATCAACCAACCAATTTTCCCATATTGACCTTGTGAAAAGATCATCTGACATCATCAAGGCGCGAAACTTGCATGCTGTGACATTAGCAGGGTGATTTATCACAAATTTTCTCACAATGTCGTTTCCTAATATTGCATTATATAAGCCGTGACACGACAAAACCAACAAAGTGGCATGTGCACCCAGCAAAGACTCAGATCAGCTTGGGCATCCACCCAGTCTGATCAGAGTCTTTGCTGTGTGCTTAAAGGATAGCTAAGGGTCTAAGATACACCCATGCGGTCAATGAAGACTGATCAGACTGGGCCGATGCTAAGGCTGATCTGAGTCTTCACTAGGGGGCACATGCCACTTTCTTTGTTTTCTCATGTCATGGCTCATATGGTAGTCAACCATTTTTACTGCATGGTATGAAAACTTTCTGAAACTAATTTGGTTGGTTGGTTGTTTGGGGTTTAAGGCCCCTTGAGACAGTATTTCAGTCTGTATAGGGGCCGTGTAGTGCAATCAGTAGGGCACCTGACTCATAAGTCAGAGGTCCTGGGTTGGATACCCGGTCTGGCCACAAACTTTTCATTTCTCAGCTGTTTAAAGAAGGGCAGTTGTTAGTTACTGGCAAAAGTATGTGCACTTAGTACTGGTTAACCGCTTAGGAGGTCTAAGCCTGCCCAGGAATAGTGTGGTTAGGTTAACTGATCGTCCCAACATGACCATAGCTGTTTACCATGGACGTAAAGCAACAAATCAAATAAAAAATCAGTCTGTATAGAGCCATCTCCCAGAGAGAGGGAGAAAGAAAAAGAAGGTAGGATAGGCAGGAGTGAAAAATCTAAACAACTGCCATCCCGCAAATGATGCAAGCTCAGCCGGTCTTTGCCCTACTTTTATCCAGTCACAAATCACAAAATGCAAGATACGCACTCAAAATGAATTTAAAATGCAAACTATGAATGAAAAAAAAAAAGACACTGCTTATCCCATCCATTCGGGATACCCCTTTAGGGGTATCTGGGCAAACAGTTTGGATCCGCCCCACAAACGTGGGGCCAGATCTGAGATTCAAATTTTTTGCTGTCTAGACATCATTTCTACAAGAGCTAGTTAGACCGATATTGTCAGAACATTCTTGATTTTTGACGCACACGACAATTTTAGCAGATGACAAAAAAATACCCAGAATGCAATGGGTTAATGTATAGTGGCAAGCATTAAGTAAAGAGTGAATTCTGTCAAGTGTTACTATAGTGGCAAGAAAAAGTATAGTGGTAAGTTTAAAATGGAGACAATACATATTGTGATGACCTTTCAGTGGTAATGACAAGCTTCAAGCACCAAGCACAGAGTATTAGTCAGACACTGAGCTTATTTCTTTTCTTCAAACTGAAAGTTGTAGAGCAAATAATGCTTCAGACCTAAGAGTACAATATCAAGTCTAGAGAAATTTTGATAATTCTGCTTAAAGCTTTCCTAACAAAACTAACAGCTAGTCTTTGCTTCTATTTGTAGAAAGGTAACACTGCCTTACACATCGCCTCTCTTGCTGGTCATGAAGACATTGTCAAGCTCCTTGTTGAACATGAAGCCAAGATCAATGTTCAAGCTCAGGTGAGTGCTTGATAGTTTCTTAAGAAATGGAAAAAAGATCAAATGCTGTGAAACTGCTGACTACAAAAATTCTGTCATGCTGGCAATGCCATTTACTTATCACTTGCAACAAAAATACTGTCATGCATCCATTAAAAACTGCTTGTCACTGGTGGCAAAAATGCTGTTATGCTTCCAATGAAATCTGCTAATTACTGGTGATTAAAATGCTGTCATGCTTCCAATGAAATCTGCTAATCACTGGTGATTTAAATTCTGTCATGCTTCCAATGAAATCTGCTAATCACTAGTGATCAAAAAATGCTGTCATGCTTCTAGTGAAATCTGGTGCCGTATTCATAAAGCAACTTAAGTCGTTGCTATGCTGTTGCTATGGGTAAATTTCTATGTTGGAGATTCCCTACAACTATGAAATTTGGTCTGGAGGAACAGTCTTACAAAGACTGTTCCTCCAGACCAAATTTCATAGTTGTAGGGAATCTCCTTTATAGATATTTAGCCTTAGCAACCGCATAGCAACGACTTAAGTGGCTTTATGAATACGGCCCCTGCTCTTCACTGGTGATTAAAATTCGGTCATGCTTCCAATGAAATCTGCAAATCACTTGTGAAGAAAATGCTGTCATGCTTCTATCAGTTGCAGTGTTCGGTGAGCTGATCACTCATGACAAAGAGGCTGAGATCTGCTTACCAGTAGTGACGAAAATGCTGTCATACTTCGAACTGCCAAGTTTCAAACATTTGCTAGCCAATTGGCAACAGTGCAGACCCAGATCATATTGCTCATAGGTGCTCCTAGGATCAGTCTCGACTTGACATACACTGTTTGCTTAGGCAGCTCTGATTATTTAGGATCATTACAGAAGTAGTGTTTTCTTTGCTTTGTCATGTTTATTACAACAGGTTACCATAGTAATTGCAATCCACACAGGTTTACCCCATGTTATTCAATGTATACATAACTAGCATCATTATTTGAGAGATGGCATACATAAAGGTGCTTATCACATATGCAAACAGCTGAGACTTAGACCATCCTGCACATCTGTGCAAACTGGTCAAAACCTTTGCTGTTTGCATGCACGTTTGTACCCAAAATTTCCACTCGTGCCCAAGACAGCTGAAGGTGGATAATTCAGAACCCTAGATAAGAGGGAGTATTTGCTGATAATTGGGGATAATTTTTGTTAATTCTGCATAATAACATATGTTGTGACCCCTCATCTCAGATGTGGGGTCACAACATATGGTTTCAATGAGAAATAAGAAAAATTATCCTCAATTATCATCAAATACTCCCTCATATCTACGGCTCTGTGACAGGATTGCATAGATACAAAAACAGTTATATGCAGTTGCTAAGCATCCTTTTTACCTGTCACAGCTTGTGTGGTTCCAAGCTAGGAATAAGGCACCTTATTTAAACATTCAAAAGCTCATAATGGTGTGTGACTGGGTGCTTGTGTATCCATCTTTGCGGGGATGTGTGCGGGTGTAGGGGTGCGAGAGAATTCCATCCCTCTCTGAAGAAGGGATTCACCAACCTGGGAAGCAAATAGTATTCTCCCTTGTAATAAAAATGGCGACCAAAGCATGAAGGTATATCCATACATGTTCAGGGGAAACAACCCTGCCATTTTCATTTTTGCCTCCCTTTTCTGTGGGGTCAGCTCTTTAAGAAAAGTATTTGCTCCTCTCTCAGACTGAAAGTAGACTACTGTAATGTGCATATATATTGGGACACCTAAAATAATGAATTTTCCATTTGGGACAAATGGAAAATTTATTATTTTAGGTGTCCCAATACTTAAACACATTAGGGTATGTTAGAAGGGCTAGGGCTTCATCCTCTAGGGAAACCAACACAAAGTCACACTCGAAAAAACGGCAATCAAACCATGAAGGTTGAGATATTTTCAGACAAGGATGAGGGAGATAACAAAAAAACCCATCTCAGATGTATTATCAAACAAGTTTAGCTTTCACAAAAAACTTGGTCTATTATAGTTGATGCTTATCAAATATACCATTGCATATCTCAAAAGCTGACACTAAAATCTCCATTTGTGGATTTCAAGCACAGGTGTGAGTGGTGGGTGTCATACCATTCCTTGGTTGAAATACAGTATCAGAGGTCATTCATTCATTTGTACTGTGCAATGCATTCTGCTATCTTGTGATACCATATGCGATTCTGCAGTATTTCATATGACCACTCACGACTTCCATGTGAACAGGGCTCACGACATGTATGCGAATAGCTTATGACTGCTCACATCTATGCAAATAGTGCTCACGGCATATATGCAAATAGCTTATGCATGCTCACGACATCTATGGGAATAGCGCTCACGCCATGTGCAAACAGTAGCATGTAGGTCAAGCTGCATTGTGGGTAACTAATGGCTGTACTTCCATGTCAAAAGCAATTACTAGATAGTCTATGCCCATGGGCATAGACAATAAGCTTTGTGACCGATTCTTAAAGAACCTTTTCACTTGTAGCACCATTTCATGCCTGGCATTGAGAAGCAGGTAGCAATAACAAGTGAAAGTTAATGATGTTGACAGCTCTCTTGTGGCATTCTATGGGTGTTACCTATTAACCAAGTATTATGTCTGCTATTTATAACACAGATCAAAATCTGATATTTTGTTTTCCTCATTAAGGAACTTTTACATGAAGGAAAGTACATGTACATGTAATCCAGATGAGCTGAAATGAGAGCTCAAGCTAAGGGTAGGGTTTTAGGAGTTTTAGATAATTTTTATGTTCATTAATTCCCCGTAAAAGACCCCTCATGTTTCTTGGAGAAGCAATTAAAATTGTCCAAAATTATTCTACCCCCCCCCCCCCCCCCCCCACACACACACACACACATTTGCTTCCCCTCATTTGGCCCTCAGCTGTTAATTATGCTGTATGTGCTAAATGATGAAAAGAGCCTCCGAAAAATGTAGAATTTCGGTAGAATCAGGATCTGTTTATATACTGAGGTAAGTAGAGGGTTTGGGGTGGAGGTTAGGGATGGCAATCACCCACCATTGTTCTATACATAGTAGTCTGGTTTCATATCCTTATAAAAATACATTTCAGACTGGTTTCACACCCCTGTACATGGCTGCTCAGGAGGGTCACGCTGAAGTGGTGAAGTTTCTTTTGGCTAATGGGGCTAGCCAGAGTCTCTCCACCGTGGTAAGTACAATATCTTTATCTGGGTTACATATAAGCCGCAATACAAGAAAACCAACAAAGTGGTTGTGTACCCAGCGCAGACTCAGATCAACCCGGGCATAAGCCCAGTCTGATCAGAGTCTTCGCTGTCCACATAGAAGTAGCTTAGACCCTTTCAGTGCACAGCAAAGACTGATCAGAATGGGTGGATGGCCAGGCTGATCTGAGTCCTCGCTGGGCGCACATGCCACTTTGGTGGTTTTCTCGTATCACAGCTCATATACTGGTGGGGTCACAGAGGTCCAGATAAGAGGGAGTATAAAACTGCTGTAAAACATGTTATGACCTCCATTAGAACCATTTCGTCAAGACGGTTCTATTGTGGGGTCACAACTTATGTTTTAGATGAGAGATAAAGAACTATCTTGCCGAGACAGTTCTAATGAGAGGTCACAACATGTTTTCATGGAGAAAAAAAAATCCCACAATTATCCCCAAACTCCTTTATATGGGCCTATTGGTATTACAGTAAAAATACGGCAAAATTTGGATGAAAATATTTTATAATTCTGTATTAAGAGATAACCAATTGGATCTCGTCAGAGTTATAGCAAATGATGTCCCACATAAAACGCTTTGTGGAGAAATAAACAAAATGGCAAACGTTTCCCCAATTTCTTGGGGTATCAGAGTAAGATGTTGACCATCATTATTGTTTGCATTTTGTTTGTACACATTTCCTTTATATACATTTTCACATTTTCAAAAGCATTGCATGTTATTATTAGAATTGAGTCCTCTTGTGCTTGTTTCTGTGATACAAATTTTCTTTTGTTTCATCTAGAGTAATGCCATTGAAAAAAAATATATTTAGCATGTTGGGTATAACTTCTAATTAAGTTTAAAGTATGTTATTTTATACAAGTTGTTATTCTCACTTTCATATGTCATTTAAGTTGTTATTCTCACTTTCATATGTCATTTGTGGAAAACTGCATTTGTTCAGCTGTAACTGAGCTTTTAGATACTATTTGTATCAATGTCTTGCATTTAAGGACCACAGTGAGGGTTTGGTGCCAGCGTATAGTTTTAAACATTCCTAAATAGAATATACAGGCATAACCTAAAACATGGAATGGAATGTAGTGGAATGGATTGATAGGGACTATCTCCACTTTGTTACATTGGTTCGGGATGACAATCTTGTAGGAAAGAATTTGCTCCTACTCCCATTCTTTCCTGTAAGATTACTATCCCAGGCTCTGGGAGCAAACTGTAGGCAATTGAAGGTTCTAGCCCATTCCAGTCCAGGTTTTAAATTCTGCTGCAAATACATGTGGCTGTACGTGTGCACTAAACAACGTGGTCTCTGCATTTGTTTTCTGCTACTGTTACAAAGTTGCCAAGAAAACTCATCACTGTGAGGTATATCTCTAATGCAAACACATACAGAATCAGGCAATTTTGTGACTGTTAGACGGTTATTTACAATCTATCAACATGAGATAAACTGTTGGAAAAACTTCTAGGCCCTTAACAATAACGAGGAGACGGCTGGTGATAGACGCAGTATGCCACAGGTATAGTATGAAGTCTTACTTACCGTAATTGAGCCTCATCGTGGGGGACAGAGAGAAAAATGTGTCTCAGAAATAGTCAGATATTAACCCATTGCATTCTAGGTATTTTTTGTTGTCTGCTGAAATTGTCATCTGCATCAAAAATCAAGAATATTTTGACAATATTGGTCTAACTCTTGTAGAAATGATGCCTAGGCAGTAAACAGTTTGGATCTCAGATCAGGCCACACATTTGTGTGGCCTGATCTGGATCCAAACTGTTTGCCCAGATACCCCTAAAGGGGTAACCTGAATGGAATGGGTTAAAACAAGCAACATTTTCAAGTTAACCTTAAAGCTTGAAAAAAAAAAAAAATAGAATAAAATAAAATAGACAGAGGACAAAATTTACCTCTGCAAAATGTTTTTTTCCAAAACTACATCATATTGAAAATACAAAGACAAAGGGACAAACAGTGTAGATCCCGATAAGGCAGCTAATTATGAGCTGCCCCATTTAGATCTGTGTAATTCAACAATATTCATTTTTGGGGCTTTGAGGTAAGTGTTAGATAGGAGTGATTGAAGGGCAGAAATAAGACACCATGGTGAGGCTCGGTGTCTAAAGCAGGTTCTGGAATACTGGCAGCTAAAGGGGTATACCGGTAGTGCTTAAACTGTTTCTGCCTGCCATAATTATCCTAATTTTTGGACACCTTAACAAATATGTAAATGAGAATTCAATAATTTGATTTTACCAGTGTCTGACCAGTTTCCAATAAAAAGGAACAGTCATTTGATATATCATCATAGCATTGTGCTCTTTTTGCGATCATGCAGGTCCGTGATACAAACTTTACCTATGTCCATGGTGTTTTTCCATAGCCTAGCAGATGCTGTTTATATAGGGTCAGCCTGATCTAGGTTTATATTTTGTCAGTCACTTACATCCCAATATTTAGGATCATTATGGCAGTTAGTTGAAGTTTTCTCTTGCGGTGATAGTTAGGGGCAGGGCTACAGAAATTTTGAAATCCAAACCGGTCCGGACGGCCGATGACGTCATACGAATCCAAAATAGACACGAAAACTAATGACTACACTGTGTATTCCACAATCCAAAAAAAGTCACGAAAACTAATGACTATACTGGGGCGCCGTTATAACGCGGATGTCATCGCTGAAGTAGCCATTTAGTCCACATGTTCTTACTTATCGTGAAAAAATGCGCTTTTAAAGCGCAGAGACAGTCAGACCGAAAGTGAAAGTACACAATCGGATATCCTCGCCGATCTTCAGTTACGGAATTGGCCGAAGTATTACGATTGACGTATTTTACTGTATTCGAGTTAATTCCCTTGAAATATGAAAATATACTTGCAAAAAGGTACCTTCGGACGAAGAAAAAAAAATTCTGCGCGAGAAATGACGTCGGCTAAAAACAACCTGACCAGACTGCACATAATCAAGGCCGGTTTAAATTTCCTTTTTGCTAGTCAAATTCTTTCCTTATGCTATCTTTGAAAGTATACAATAGTCAGTAACCTTACGTTGCACAGCCTTTTTCCGTGCATCGGCACGTGTATGTGTGTAAAACCTTCGCCGCTGGCCACAAAATTGTGACACGTGCTAATTATCGAAGATTTCTAGTTCACACCTTGGCAAGACAATCGACACTTTGTTTATCTGTGATAACTTTTGACAGCAGTGCGTGATTATTGGATTAATAATAAACAAACAAATGACACATGGCTAAAATCCAGGTAATTATGTCATCATACATCGCAAATCGTGTTTTTTCGGACCGAAAAAAATGTGCCTTATGCCAACTGAATCGGTTTTTCGAACTCAAAATCGGTCTGGACCGACAAAAAATCGGATTTCTGTAGCCCTGGTTAGGGGAGATTTCTTGTGGGACTAAGGAGTTCCAGATAAGACAGGATTTGATAAAAATTATTGGGTAAAAATTTTCTTAATGCTTGAAGTGCCAAAAATGAAAACCGTTGAATTTGCAAACAGGCTAGATCCAAATGAGGAGGCTCATCATGAGCCACCTCAACTGGACCTATACTGTTTGCCCTCTATAGCTTGGACGAAATCTTTTTTGACATTTTGCAGACATAAATTTCCAAATTTGTTTTTTGGCACTTTAAGAGTTAATTTTGCTATAAAATACATACTTGTGGCCCTCATTCGAACCACATGGTGGTTCTGATAAGGTGTCATAACATGTTCTGTTGAAGATTGAAATTTTCTCAGAATTATTATCAAAACTCATTTAGAGCACTGTAACTTACAATGTAGTAGATAGTTTCATATCAGCTTGCTTTTTCATATTCCGCTTTGAAGTTTTCTTGTACACTTGTAATAATAGTCATTTAATTAGGCTAGAATACTTACTTTCCAGGTTTGTTCAAAACAATTTGGGGTTCGATTTCTGGTTGAGATAGAGATCTTTTCAACCATAAACGTGGTTTCATTGCACACAGTCTTTCATTATCAGCCTCCTATTATTCTGAATACTGTTGCAAAGGACATAAAGTAGCAATAATCCATTAAAACAGTCTGGATGTTCATCAGTGTGATGTCTTTTTGCTCTTTATGAAGGGCTTAATTGGGGGTGCATCTGCCAAAATATAAAAATGAATACAAGGATATGTTAATTTTTCTGATGTCTGGCTCTTACTGAAACAATGAACAAAAGGTTAGCTGATATCTGGCGCTGACTGAATTTTGTTCAATTGGTTTAAACATTTATTTCGCTTTTCCATTGACATACATATATACACATACATGTACAAATAGCATATCAGTACAAGCTATGGGATTAGAACGGAAGCTGTGTGCTTATAGAGTTCTTCTCCCTATTATGAAACATTTGTACAAATTATGGCGGATCTCTAAATGTTATAGAATATAGGTTACAATGGTAAACCAAAATTAAAACAGCATTCAGTGTTTGAAAGAGTACCAGTGCTTATTTACTATGGTACCATTGAAAGTAACCACCCTGGTTTGAATTTACAGTTTAGACCTTTTTGGCTGTAAAGATAACATACAGGTATTTTAATCTTAGATACCCCTAACAGTTTTCTTAACTTAGTAGTATACCTTCACTTTGAAAATTTTCAACAGAATTTCGTTTCCAGAATTGTGTTTCCTCTCAACTATGTTACCAATTCGCATAGAACTGCTGCAGCATTATAAATCACTTATAGATTTTCTGACTAATATGCTTTGGTGATAGATGAGCTTTGAAATTGCTCGGTGATGGACGATTTTTTTAAGTTTTTGCACATTATATAACAGTTGGGGGAAGTATTTTCAAGTAGATGATGAAAAGCTCTAATAAATTCCAAAAGAGAAAATGATAATGACCTTTTGTTGAAACCTAAATGTTGTGCAGTTTAGGGGAGTGTGTGTGTGTGTGGGGGGGGGGGGGGGGGGGTGGGGGGGGGGAGGGAATTGTACAAAACTTAGCTATCAACATGCCTGGTAAATACACACTTCCACTCCCAAGTGGGCATAAAAACATTCAAGCTTCACCAAGAATAGCTAAACTATATCACTGCTATTTGACTCATATATATGTAAAACATATCCATGCACAATTTTTACTTGGAATTGAAACAACTAGTGGACTTCTCACAAAACTCTTGAAAGTTTGGGTTTGGCCACGGAGAACTCCAGCTTTTGTTTCACAAAGCTGAAATTTTCATACTACGTGTGATAAGTTTATGTACTTATGAGTCAAATAGCTTTATGTACTTATGAGTCAAATAGCATTGCTACTGTAGGCTAAACGTAGGAGCTTGCATTTTTAATTACCATGTATGTTCTCCTGGGCCTGGTTGTTCAAAGCATTGTTAGCTTAACAAAGTCGTTAGTCGAGGATTCTTTAATGAAGTCTTATAGTGTTCACAAAATCAATTGTGGTAATATTTTTTGCTGAAAAATGGTGAAAAGCTGCTCACATTTTTTTGGCCAAAAAATGGCACTGTTTTTATGTAAAAATTTTACGTTTGAAAATTTAATGTCTCATTAACTAATATCTTTAGTTTTGAACATCCAGGCCCTAGCCTTTTAATGGAAACTTGAAAAGCAAGGGTAGTGGGAGATGTGACATACTCGCACTAAATTCTTTTAACTTAGATAGTGTGTGGTGATGAGGGGATTGACAAACATTTGAATCATTTGTTTTTATAAAATGATGGTATAAATTGCCTCATGGTGATCTACCTAACTATGGTTACCTTTTGCCTTTACTTGAGAGTTTTGCATGGATTAGTTTTGATAAATTATTCAGCCGGTAACAAACAGAACAATTTGATGAAGGGCAGAACAAAGACTTGTACTTTATTTAGTTTTGTGTATCAGAGAATGGGTCAACAATTTGAGGTAATATGATGGCTATTTCAGTAGCATTTTACTAATACATTAGGCTAGATGGATGAGAATGAAGTAATCTATTTAGGCAATATAAGAATCAGAACCATAACCATTGTTTTATGCCCTGGCCTGCAAAGGTAGCAGTCAGGGTTTGAATGCTATAAATGAGATTCTTTCGCTCACAGCCTTTCAGTATAACCTTACAATGGCTCAGAATGACTGAAGTACTGTTGAATGGGTCATAAAACAGCCAGACATCCACACATCCATCTTACCTGCACCACAGGACCAGTCCAGAAACTTCGTTCTGTGGCCATCACCATCTGGGCTTCATATCAGAATAATAGCAGACCGGCATAACTAATTGTTTGGTAACTTCCAGCCTATGAGGGCTCAACAGCAAATAAATACATTGAAATTGACCATAATATTGTCTGTTTGCAGGATGGGTTCACTCCCTTAGCAGTAGCTCTCCAGCAGGGACATGAGCGTGTTGTTGCGGTACTACTAGAACATGATACCAAGGGCAAGGTTCGACTTCCCGCACTTCATATTGCTGCCAAGAAAGACGACACCAAATCAGCTGCTCTGCTGCTGCAGAACGAACAGAACGCTGTTGATCTACAGACCAAGGTAACTATCTTATATATGCAGAGCTACAAATAAGAGTGGGTGTGGGGTGTGGGTGGGATTGGGCGAAAAGTGGGTTGATAATAAGTCAGGGATGATTTTTCGTGTATTCTCCATACAGACATACATTGTCACCTTCACTAGAAAGTTCTAATGAGAAGGGAACTTTAAATTTCTATGGAGGGTGAACGGAAAGGATTACAGAAATATTATCATACCCCACTGCTCCAGGTAAGAAAGTTGTTGGTTGGTTGGTTGATTTGATGCTTAACGTCCACGGTAAACAACTAAGGTCATGTCGGGACGGTCAGTTAACCTAACCACACTAATACTGGGCAGGCTTAGACCTTCTAAGCGGTTAACCAGTACTAAGTGCACATACTTTCGCCAGTACCTGACAACTGCCCTTCTTGAATCAGCGGAAGGAGAAACGAAAGTATGTGGCCAGACCGGGATTTGAACCCAGGACCTCTGACTTACGAGTCAGGTGCCCTGCCGATTGCGCTACGCGGCCCGGCTGCAGGTAAGAAAGAGAAACAGGGATAATTAAGGTGGTGATAATCACTGATTTGGGACAAAGACAAAAATCTGCATAAAATACTCAAAATAACACTGATCTTTCCAAAACTTAGCAGCTGCCTTCTTTATGTTGTTTCTCATAATTTAGAATCCCAAAATGCAGCATTTGTAAATGTTAAAAAGTGTGTTTATAAGAGATGATCAAAGGGTAATTTTCTGCGAATAAATCTGAAAAAATAATATCATTATTGAAAATATACTTAGTGCTTAGAGTACCTTGTTGCATAATGGAGAGCGTCCTAGCAATTATTTTTTCAAACTCTTTCACACATTATCAGGCTGAGCAGATGAAAAAAGATGCAGTCTGTGTCCAAATTTTTTTGTCAAAACACACAGGTGAGACAGGTGATACTATTTTAACAAGGTTGAACAATTTCATCTACACACCACTGATCATGTCAGTAATGTATTATTTATATTGTAGGTGTTAACATAGGTATGCTTGCCTACCCTATATTTAATAAATGCGTCCAGTGTACATTTACTTTGTACATGGTTGAGCAATGAGAAAAAGCTACCGTTTTCATCTGGTCTACATTACAATTTGAGAAAGACTTGGAATAAATAATTGCTAGGACGCTCTTCATTATGCAATAATGCACCTTCAGCACTACGTAAATTTTCAAGAACGATATTATTTTTTTCAGATTTATTCGCAGAAAATTACCCTTTGATCTTTCCTTATAAAAACACTTTTTTAAGCAGCATGTACATCTATTTTGTATTCTAAACTGTAAAGAACAACGAAAATAAGAAGTCTGCTAACTCTCAGGGAGATACGTTACTTTTTTATGGTTTTATGCAGATTTTTACATTTACCATAAATCACCACCTTAAGGGATAATTTCCCTCCTTCGTAAAAACATACATTGTGACCCCTCATTAGAACCGTCTCAGTGAGACGGTTCTAATGAGGGGTTATACATATGTTTCCATTGAGAAATAAGAAAAATTATCTCAGAATAGCCTCAAATACTCATCCTATCTGGAGCACTGGACGCACTGGCACTCCAATTACTCCACCCTTATCTGTAGCTCTGTTATAACTATGGTAATCATTGTCATTCCATTCATATATGTATCTTCAGGTTCACACGTAGATGTCACATTGTTCAAGACTGGGAGTGCCCAAACATTTAAGATTTTTTTTGTTGGGAATTTCTGATTATATGGTGTATATTTTATTGTCTTGGTTAGACAGATATATGTATCAGTTCCATGGTTAACAACTTAACATGGCTGTCCATTTGTTAGCAGATATCTGATCCCCTGTGGTTCATGACTGGCCAGTATTTCATGGATGTCTTACTTTACAATGTATTGATGTAAGGTGCCAATGTCATTTTAGCAATGTGATGTGGTATCTAGTAAGAGTATTCAGTTCAAGAATGACATTAGATACTGTAGATATCATATTGTACTTGATTAGGGTTTTACTGTAGATGAAATTAACTTTAAGTCTTTAGGCATCATCTTAGATATAGATATCATCTTAGATAACTGTAGATACCATTTTTGTTGCACCTTCTATAGCAAGTTGCGATGTAGGAGTCTAGTTTTCATTTGTATGTTTACATTAACTTTGACCCGAGCATTAAATCCTTCTTAGTCCGGAACCAGTCTTTCATGGATATACCAGTGGGATAATCTCAAGACCTCAATTGGTTTTCTAAGTGACTTTGACTCCATTTTCAAGGTCAGAGGATGACTGAGTGTTCAAACTCAGCACTTAAGGCCATGTATATTTAGAACCAATATAGTGGATTTTCTTCAAAATTGCATGGATATATCATCGGGACAGTCCTTAGAGATCCTTGCATCCTTCTGGATCCACCGCAGCAGCCTTACTTTTACTTTCAATAAGTAACCGGCATATCAAGTTATCATGAGTTCTCAAGAAGACAAGGAGTGGTTTGTAGATACGTTAGCCTCCCCTTCCTGTTCCGTATCCATAGCAACTCTTCCGGGAGATGGGAAAACATATACCCGAAATTTCAGAAAAATGTAAATTGTATGATTCTCATCGTATAAAGATAAGGGACTACCGATACAGCAAAAACGGAAACGATAACTCGGCAAAAGATTAAAAAACAATATCCTACTAGATTTGCAGATTAGAAGGGAACAATTTCTGATTTCTCAAGAAGACGCCTACACATGACGAGTGCCACTATCTTCAGTCCCGAAGATAAATCTGATAAACAACATGGATGAAACCATATTATCTGTGCAACAGCACATTAAAACAGAGAATCCTCGTTAACCTGCAAGCTATCACAAGTACACTGGCGCAACTATACGGATGACATTATCTTGATATGGCCACACAGAAGTTGTTACGGGTTGTACTCATTCCTCGGGGAGGCCTTAAAAGTGTGTTACAAAGAGATTAACATTAATTCCAGTACATATATTAACACTAAACGTCGCCGTGATGTAACAGTCGTTAGGGCTGAAACGTAAAACATTTGTACATACATGTATGAACTTACCTAATCTCCACATTATGCTGGATTTTTCGTTTTAAATACTCATCCTATTTTATCTTTCTTTCGACTTCAAGTATAATAAATTCATACCAACCTTGCCGCAAGTTGCGTACCATGCATGTAACAAAATCCTACTTTCACTTTAATTTTATGTAATTACGTAACGTTAACTATACGTTCATTTACCATAGTAACTGTCCACCATATTGGCTTCCGGTTTGAACACAATCAGACCACGTGATACAAACTTACTGTTTTATACTACTTCAGTAGCTCTGTATGTGTAAAAATTTGTCCTGAGGAAGGTCTTTGTAAGACCGAAACGCGTAGACGCAAATAAAAAATGTCAACCTAACCGCTGATGATTGTTGGTTCTGTTTTTCCTCTATTATTTTGAGTCCTTAGAGATGATAAGGATTTGGGACTAACTATTTTCAAGGTCAGAGGAGAACTTTGGATTTAAAAAATGAGCATATGGACAGATTTTGTAGTTTCACCAAAGTTGCATAGATCAGTTGTTGGGACAAGCGTAAGGGATGTTTATGTGCTGGTGACCTTGACCCCATTTTCAAGGTCATAGGACTTGAATGTTTACTATCTCATGAACCTACTGACAGAATTTGAATTGTCACTGGCCTTGCATGAAGATATCATGGCACTGTGTTGATATCTCAAGGTCAGTAAGCCAACATAACCAAGTTACTTGTACAATGTGAAGAATGAGCTGTCATTCTTTCCAGACTCTTGCTCAAGGCAGGTCCAATATAGCATTCTGCAGGATTCGTGTTACTATATTAGGGCTTCACTGCATATCATATGAGCACCTGGGCCCTGGTATCTGAAGTCATATTACTCCAGATAAAGAGGGGCAGGATGTGGATCTGGGGGTTGGGGTTATGTTGTTGGTACATGTACATGTAGTTCTGGAAAAATTCTGTTAGCTTTCCATAATTTTTTTGTGACTCCTTATTTGAAAAGTAGTGCAGAGGCAATTCTGTCTTAGGTGCAGTACAGAGTTAGTTCTGATGTAACCTACATGTATGTAGAGCTCCAGATAAGAGGGGTATTGATGATAAATCAAAGATAATTTTTCTTATTTTTCAACGAAAACATACAAAGTGACCTGTCATTAGAACCGTCTCGGCAAGACAGTTCTAATGAGGGATCACAACATTTGTTTTTATGGAGAGATAAGGAAAATTATCCCTAAACTATCCTTGTTACCCCTTCTTATCTGGAGCACTGTGTAATAGTTTGGAGACATACAGAATAACCATCAAAATCCTTTGTCCAGAAACAGAATCAAGGTCACCATAAAACATTGTTTTACATTGCTCAGTATTGTGATACCAGAAAAGACTGAGAAATTGATACCAAGTTCAGAGTTGTTGTCTTGCATTGATTTTCTTTCTTGCTGTGAAAGAATCCTTGTAGGTGTTCATTAAGAAGAGTGTTTGTTCAGCTGTTTAATCTGTGATACAATTTGATACAGCAGGGATCCATTTCATCAGTTTATTTGTCGAGAAAAGGTCATGCTTTAACTCTTTAAGCACCAAAAAGCAGACGACAAAATTTACGTCTGCAAAAATGAAAAAAATGCCTTGTCCAGGATATTTCATATTGACTATTCAAAGACTAGAGGGCAAACAATGTAGATCTTGATGAGGCGGCTCATAATGAGCCGCCTCATCAGGATCTGCACTGTTCGCAAATTATGCTATTTTCGTCGCTGGTGCGTAAAGTGTTAATAAAACTGTAGAAAATAAAAGTTTCTACAATAAAAACAAAATCAGATGGTTTAGAATGGATTTTTTTAAGCCCACCCATACAAAGAAGAGGAAGAGACTGGTGTTGGTGTCACTGTCCAGACTGGACGTTTTGGTTATAAAGTTGCTTTTAAAGATCCACATGTCCTTTACCCTTGGCTGGGGGCCTTTGTGTCCTGGTTGATAAGAGGGCTGACTCTTAAACATTAGGTCTCTCACTACGATGGGTTCGAGCCTTGCTCGACGCAGCTTGACGCACAAGTGAGAGAGCATGTTTTGCTTACGGAAGGTCCGGTGTTTTTTTCCCAGGAACTCGAGTTTTTGCCCACCTCTGCTTTACAATCTGCTTGGAGTTTGGTTAAAGTTCTCTGAAGGTGACTTGCTCTGTAATGCCTTGATAGATATAAATAATATTTGAACTGATGTTGATGGTTACTACTCCCACCCTATTCGGTGACCTTGAAGTCAAGGTCATAGACTTTGAAATTCATATTAAAGTCTGTAATGCCTTGATAGATATAAATAATATTTGAACTGATGTTGATGATTACTACTCCCACCCTATTCGGTGACCTTGAAGTCAAGGTCATAGACTTTGAAATTCATATTAAAGTTTATGGTTAAAATTTTTTAAAGACACAATTCAGTCATATGACTGCTTCAAGGTAAAATCTATTTGTAACTCCCCATTAATGTGGTCAAGATGAGGTCTACATGCTGACTATTTGAGTAACAGTGAACTACAGAGCTGCCCTCCAGTTGTGAGGCCTGTTTGCCCTCCAATAACGGCAGACCCGGATCGAAACCACCAGGTACTGGTGGGGCTTTGGATAACTGGTGGGGCTGGCAGGTACCAAGAGGTATGTGTATGGGGGCTGGGGAGGGGGTTGGGGGAAGGGACTTGAAAATATGACATATTTAGGGGTCAATTTGATGATAATTTTTGATAATGTCTTTTTTGCCTTGAAATATATGTTGTGATAACTCATTTGAATCGCCTCGGCGAGGCGATTCTGATGAGATGTCACAACATATATTGAAATCTAACTACATGGATAACTTATCTCAAACTGTCATCAGATACTCATTATCTGGGGCCTACATATTACACATAACACAGAGACCCAGATGGCGGGCCTGAAGCCCCAAAGCCCATCCCCTGGATCCAGGGCTGAACAGTGGGCTTGATATCACCCCATATCGGGAGCTCTGCTTGTGATGGCACTCGTTGAGTCCAGCTTGTTGCAAATACTTAAATTACAGCACACAAAAACACAAAAGAATATTAAAAACATTCAGTTCAAATTTCATGTAATCTGTTTGCAGACCCTTATTGGAAAAATTGATTTTGTCTGCTAAGGGATTTAATTATTTAGCATTGGCTAGACATTACTTCAGTATAATAGGAGGCACAAGAGACTAGCAGGCACTGTATCAAAGTACAATGGAACATCTAATATTTCTTGGTAAAATCAATATGAAAACAAGTGATTCATAGTATTACATTGATTCAGGCTGAGTTGAGCTTTCCGATCAAGTAAATGAACTGGTTAAAATATCCTGATATTGGCGATTTGAAGAATATTCTTTGACTGCTGATGAACTCATTAACAGTCATTATTTTGCCAAGTTAAATGGACTCAAATTAAAAGTTTATGAAACAGTCAACTTAACACTTTAAGCACCAGTGACAAAACTAGCATATTTTGCAAACAGCGTAGATCCTGATGAGGCGGCTCAAAATGAGCCGCCTCATCTAGATCTATACTGTTTGCCTTCTAGTATTTGAAATCTCAATATAAGATGTCTTGGACAATGCATCTATTTAAAATTTTGCAGACGTAAATTTTGTCGTCTGCTTTTTGGTGCTTAAAGAGTTATTAGGTCAGTTAGTGTTAACTTGCGAAAAACGAAATACAGTGGATAGGGGTTTCTAGAGGCTAACCGTAGGGAAGGGATTTCTTTGGAAATGAAACACCCCTGATGAATCTTGCAATTCTTTTTATGCCCCCAACTTCGGAGAAGTTGAGGGGGCATATTGGTTTGGGCCTGTCCGTCCGTCTGTCCGTCCGTCCGTCCGTCTGTCTGTAACGCTTTTTGGCAGTTGGGAAACTCAAGAACCGCTTATGCTAGGATCTTGAAATTTTATATGTGATATGTACATGAAAAATAAGCGGACCCGTATTTTTTTATTTTTCCGCCGGCAATGTATTTCCAGAGTTATGCCCCTTTTTCGACTTAGCCTGTGGAACCTTGTGAACAAAATATCTCAAGAACCCCTGACGCTAGGATCATGAGGCTTTGCAAGATGAGAATGCCCAAGGTGTAGATGACCTGATTAACTTTTGAAACAAATTCGTGAATTTTTGACCGAGTTATGCCCCTTTTTCGACTTAGTGCATTGTAAGCCTATGGAACCTTGTGAACAAAATATCTCAAGAACCCCTGAAGCTAGGAGCATGATTATTTGCAGGAAGATACTGCCTGTGGTGTAGATGACCTGATTAACTTTTGAAAAAAATTCGTGAATTTTTGATCGAGTTATTCCCCTTTTTCGACTTAGTGCATTGAAGCCTATGGTACAAAGGTACCCTTACATACAGTCAAGAACAATAAGAGCTAGGAACTTGAAACTTTATACACATGATCAGTATGGAAAATAAACAGACCAATTTTTTTTATTTTTCCGCCGGCAATGTATTTCCAGAGTTATGCCCCTTTTTCGGCTTAGCCTGTGGAACCTTGTGAACAAAATATCTCAAGAACCCCTGATGCTAGGATCATGAGGCTTTGCAAGATGAGAATGCCTAAGGTGTAAATGACCTGATTAACTTTTGAAACAAATTCGTGAATTTTTGACAAAGTTATGCCCCTTTTTCGACTTAGTGCATTGTAAGCCTATGGAACCTTGTGAACAGAATATCACAAGAACCCCTGATGTTAGGAGCATGATTTTTTGCTGGAAGATACTGCCTGCGGTGTAGATGACCTGATTAACTTTTGAAAAGAAATCATGAATTTTTGATTGAGTTATGCCCCTTTTTTCGACTTAGTGCATTGTAAGCCTATGGAACCTTGTGAACTAAATGTCTCAAGAACACCTGATGCTAGGAGCATGATTTTATGCAGGAAGATACTGCCTGTGGTGTAGATGACCTGATTAACTTTTGAAAATAATTTGTAAATTTTGGATTGAGTTATGCCCCTTTTTCAACTTATTGCATTATTTGCCTATGGAAGCTTGTGAACAAAATATCTGGAGAACCCCTGATGCTAGGATCATGATTTTTGCAGGTTGATATTGCCCAAGGTGTAGATGACCTGATTAACTTTCGAAAACAATTCGTAAATTTTTGACTGAGTTAAGCCCCTTTTTCGACTTAGTGCATTGTAAGCCTATGGTACAAAGGTACAAGCATTATTGGATGAACCTTCTCTAGAGACAAGCATATGGTTGGGGGCATAGTGTTTCATAAACACATTTTCTAGTTCCTGAGCACAAACAATGTCAGGGTTGCTCAGAATTGTGTATGAGGTAGTTGTTAATGATGGCATGTTGTTGTAAGAAAGTCTGCCTGACCTTCTCTCATCTAACAGCTCAAGGTAATTGTGTTGGGTCTCAGGTAAAGCAGTTAGAAGCAAAAACATTATTCATACCTAGAGAAGTAAAACATTACTCTTAAAATATTTCCTGTTTCACCTGAGGTTTTTAACCTGTTCATCAGTAAGACATTACTCCATTATCTCGCAGCAGTTAGGTATACCATAATGACCCAAAAAATTCGGACACCAGAAAGTCAGACAATTCTTAGAAAGTGGATTTTACACAGGTTAATGCATCCAAAATTAATGATGCTTAGTGAATGGCAAACATTGTAGACCCTGGTCAAACTGCTCCTTGAGGAGCAGTTTGATTACGGTCATTATGGTATACCATATTTACCATTAGAGTTTGGACAATACATCCCTTACTAAATTGAATTATTCCAACTTCAAATTTGGTTCGATGTGTTCATCTGTTGTTTGTTCAGTAGGGCTTGTTTAGCAAGGCAACAGTCCCTGGGTATGGAACCATACCAGGTAAATTACCCTGGTGTGTGTTGTGTTTTGGGTGCACATTACTGGACAGTTTCGCCGGTTTGATAAGACAGACGCCGCTGCTGACTTCCAGCAACTGCAATCACTGACCACCACCTGCTACCACTTTTTCCAGTGGGAATTTCCTGGTCTGTTGGATTGCAGAAATTGATTGTAAATGAGCTGTGGGAGTCAAACCCACGATCCTCCGTGTGAAGGCAAACACTGGGTCTACTAGGCCAGGTGCTCAACCACCATCTTTTTGTGCTTCTTTGAACTTGCAAACATTGTAGACTCTGATCAGACTGCTCCTGTGGAGCAGTCTGATCTAGATCTACAATGTTTGTTTAGGCATTCTGGTAAAATATTTACAATAAACGTTCCAATAATATATCTCAACAGTAGCAATTTGGAGGAATAAAATGTGTTGATAACCTTTCTGATAAGATATAAGCAGCAAAAAAGATTCAGAAATTTTCAGGTACCGTATTTTGAGACCTGTCTTGGGAAAGAGTACCTCGTTCCTGCAGTCAGTGAACATTTCGACCAGTATGGTTGTCTCCCCTGTGACTAGCAGAAGCCTGACATAGGTAATACTTTCCCGGTGTCAGCAGCGGCTTTGGCGGCATAAATTTTGCATGAAGTTTTCTGGCTTAGCCCTGTTGTCTGAATCAGCTAGGCGAAACAGCATTTTGTTGCTTGTTAGATATAAGTTCATACAAGGTACCTTACACAGAGGTCTACATTTATTACAGAGATGACTTTTAAACAACAAAGAGTAACCTCCACAGCTGTTAGTTGAGAATTATCATACTGCTCTCCCCTTGGCTGTAGCCCTTTTATCATTTTCTGGACATACAAACTGTGTCAAGAAAGATATAATATGGGATGGTTGGATCGGGTAATGGTGCTGGGTTAATGTTAGTGCCAGGGCATCCTACTAATTTGGATAATGCAGGGCAATGGCCTACTGTGTGCAGTAGGGTGGGGGTTGTTAAGCTGTTTTTTCTCTCGTCTATCATACCTCTTTTCTTTCTCTCTTCTGTCTCTCTGGGAGATGGCTCAATATGGACTGAAATACTGTTTCAAAGAGTCGTTAAATCCAGACAACTAACCAACCAACCATTCATTATCTGTATGATTGTCTGTTCATCCATTAATCCATCATTCACCCTGAATTGCGTAGAATTTTACAGTTTTACGTTAAGGCAGTATAAAAGTGAGCCCCTGCTTTCTTGCTCTGGTCTGTTTGTAGAAAAAAGTATCATTTCCTTGATGTTTTGATTCATGGAATCAGACATATCAGAAAGGATTAAAAATCAGTTATAAAGCCTTCAGATCTGTTTACAGAAAGGTTATCTAATCTTGATAGGTTCAGAAGATAATGTAGAAGAGATAAAATCAGTTTAAATAAGTTTTATTGCATCTTTATTCACATTTGTTAAGATACTGTTGAAAAGCTAAAGCAATTTAAACAGGTTACATTACATCTTTAGCTTTTTATCATGTTATGCATGCAACTATTTACAAGAAATTATGATTAAGAGATGGTTGCATCCTGGTAGAATTCAATGAAACTGGCTTTTTTATGGAGTAAATAGAGTAGTCAAAAGTTGTGATGAGACTTATGACATAATACCTAACATACTATATACAGCCCCTACAAAATAGTTCTGTTTGTCTGTCTGTCTTTCTCTAGATCTATCTGTCCATTATTGTTTACACATAGATTTTGCAGGCAATCTTTTAGGTGTAGCACCACTAAAATGAAGCAGTTATATGCCTACCTACCAAGAAGTTGTTATCCCATTTATGCCTGATGTCCCATAGAAGGGACCCCGGTAGATAGTGTTGACACAGACTCTGACACAGCAGAATACTGCATTTGATCATACACTGATTGCATAAAGTAGGGTCAAGACGGGTAACTTCGGACAGCGGGTAAATTCAGACATACCATTGCAAACAGTGAAAATCCAGATGAGACGGCTCATAATAAGCCGTCTCATCATGATTTTCACTGTTTGCCCAGTTATTTTTTTAGCTCACCTGAGCCGAAGGCTCAGAGGTGAGCTTATAGGATGGGAGTCGAGCCGTCGTCCGTCCGTGCGTCCGTCCGTGCGTCCGTCCGTGCGTCCGTGCGTGCGTCAACACTTTCAAACATGAATATCTCAGAAACCAGTGGACCAATCACAATCAAATTTTATCTGAAGCATCATTGGGGTGGGGGAAAGCCTGCATTAGGTTTTGGTGCCGATCAGCTCAGAACTTTGGTTTCCATGGCAACAGATAGCCCCCATAGGGTTATAATGGGGAAAACGGCGTCATCACGTTTTCTCGACTGTTTTTGATTAGATCCTTATCATACTTGCAGGTAATGATGACATACACAAGAGCTTGGATGAGTTCGAAATTTGGTTGGATTCGAGCACAGACTACGGAGTTAGCTGCCCTTGAGCGTTTGAAAAAAATCCCATAGGGTTATAATGGGGAAAATGGCGTCATCACGTTTTCTCAACTGTTTTTGCTTAGATCCTTATCATACTTGCAGGTAATGATGACATACATAAGAGCTTGGATGAGTTCGAAATTTGGCCGGATTCGAGCACAGACTACTGAGTTAGCTGCCCTTGAGCGTTTGAAAAAAATCCCATAGTGTTATAATGGAGAAAACAACGTCATCACATATTTTTAGAAAAACTTTGTCATCGCTCTATTGCCTACATTTCTCAACGGATTTTGAAATAACTTCACACAAATGTAGGGCATGACAATATCTCGAGCAAGTTCTACTTTCAGGATACTGCGCCCAAGGTCAAGGTCACTGTGGCTATTTTTAGAAAAACTTTGTCAGCGCTCTAGCACCTACATTTCTCAATGGATTTTAAAATAACTTCACACAAATGTAGGGCATGACAATATCTCGAGCAGGATTGACTTTCAGGGTGCTGTGCCCAAGGTCAAGGTCACTGTGGCTATTTTTAGAAAATCTTTGTCATCGCTCTAGCACCTACATTTCTCCATGGATTTTAAAATAACTTCACACAAATGTAGGGCATGACAATATCTCGAGCAAGTTTGACTTTCAGGTTGCTGCGCCCAAGGTCAAGGTCACTGTGGCTATTTTTAGAAAATCTTTGTCATCACTCTAGCGCCTACATTTTTCAACCGATTTTAAATCAAATTCACACAAATGTAGGGCATGACAATATCTCGAACAAGTTTGACTTTCAGGGTGCTGCGCCCAAGGTCAATGTCACTGTGGCTATTTTTAGAAAAACTTTGTCATCGCTCTAACGCCTACATTTCTCAATAGATTTTAAAATAACTTCACACAAATGTAGGGCATGGCAATATCTCGAGCAAGTTCGACTTTCAGGGTGCTGCACCCAAGGTCAAGGTCACTGTGGCTAATTTTAGAAAAACTTTGTCATGGCTCTAGCATCTACATTTCTCCATGGATTTTGAAATAACTTCACACAAATGTAGGGTATGACAATATCTCGAGCAAGTTCGACTTTCAGGGTGCTGCGCCCAAGGTCAAGGTCACTGTGGCTTTTTTAGCTCACCTGTGATCGGTCTTTGTCCGTCGTCCGGCGTCAACTTTTGCTTTAAACGACTTCTTCTCCAAAACTGTAGGACAGATTTTGAAATAATTTCGCAGAAATGGTCCTTGGGGGACTCTCTACCAAAATTGCTCTAATGGTTCCGCTCCGCTGAACAATATGGCCGCCAGAGCTAAAAATAGAAAAACCTTTAAACGACTTCTCCTCCAAAACTGCTGGGCCGATTTTAAAATAATATCACAGAAATGTTCCTTAGGAGACCTTCTACCAAAATTGCTCAAACCGTTTCGCTCCGCTGAACAATATGGCTGCCAGAGCTAAAAATAGAAAAACCTTTAAACGACTTCTCCTCCAAAACTGCTGGGCCGATTTTGAAATAATTTCACAGAAATGTTCCTTAGGAGACCCTCCACCAAAATTGCTCAAACTGTTCCGCTCTGCTGAACAATATGGCCGCCAGAGCTAAAAATAGAAAAACCTTTAAACGACTTCTCCAAAACTGCTGGGCCGATTTTGAAATAATTTCACAGAAATGTTCCTTAGGAGACCCTCCACCAAAATTGCTCAAACTGTTCCGCTCTGCTGAACAATATGGCCGCCAGAGCTAAAAATAGAAAAACCTTTAAACGACTTCTCCTCCAAAACTGCTGGGCCGATTTTGAAATAATTTCACAGAAATGGTCCTTAGGAGACCCTCTACCAAAATTGCTCAAACGGTTCCACTCAGCTGAACAGTATGGCCACCAGAGCTAAAAATAGAAAAAAGCTTTACACATCATCGTCTCTGAAGCCAATTGCTGGATTTCAAAAAAATTCCACAGAAATGTTTTACTCATGGCCCTGAACAAAAATTGCTAAAATGGTTCCACTCCGCTGAACAAAATGGCCGCCAGAGCTGAAAATAGAAATAACTCCTAGAATGACACAGAGGGCACAGTTATGATCCAATCATCATGAAACTTTGTCAGAATGTTTATCTAAATGAAATCTAGACCATGTTTGAAACTGGGTCATGTGGGGTCAAAAATTAGGTCACTGGGTCAAATCTTAGAAAAACCTTCTGCACACTCTAGAGGGCACCTTCTGCACACTCTAGAGGGCACGTTTATGATCCAATCTTCATGAAACTTTGTAAGAATGTTTATTTATATTAAATCTAGGCCAAATTTGAATCTGAGTCTTGTGGGGTCAAAAACTAGGTCACTAGGTCAAATCTTAGTAAAACCTTGTGTACACTCTAGAGGGCACAGTTATGATCCAATCTATGTGAAACATTGTCAGAATGATTATTTTCATGAAATCTATACCAGATTTGAAACTGGGCCATGTCAGGTCAAAAATAAGGTCACTAGGTCAGTTCTTAGAAAAACAGTGTGAACGCTTTAGAGGACACAGTTTTGTTCTAATCTTCATGAGACTTTGTCAGAATGTTTGTCTCCAACAAATCTGGATCCAGGTTTGAAACTTGGTCATGTTGGGTCAAAAAGTAGGTCACTAGGTTAAACCTTAGAAAAACATTGTGTACATTCTAGAGGGCACAGTTTTGATAACTTTGTCAGAATGTTCATATCCAAGAAATCTAGACCAGGTTTGAAACTGGGTCATGTGGGGTCAAAATCTAGGTCATTAGGTTAAATCTTATAAAAAACCTTAGGTATACAATGAAGGGTTCATTTTCCTTTAATCTTTGTGAAACTCTGACTGTCAGGGATGTCTCTGAGGTTAAGTTCACACGATACTCAGGTGAGCGATCCAGGGCCATCATGGCCCTCTTGTTTTTAATGCCTAACAACTGACATCTAAAGAAAACAATGTTACTGTCTGAATTTACCTGCTGTCAGAATTTATCCGACTTCACCCTACAGGAATTTGGGAAGAAGACAAAAATCACATCAGAAATTGCCAAGTGGACTCTTCTATCTGGCTCTATGGGCAGGTCCATTTCCAGTTTAAGGAGTGTCAGGTTAATTTTGTTGCAAGAAATCCAATATTTAAGGCACACAGTATAGACCCTGATAAGATGCCACATTTGTGGCATCTTATCTGGGTCTACACTGTTTGCCAATATCCCTATTATGGGTCTCCAGGCATTGGGTTACATTGGAAATGGACATGTATGAACTGTGAGACAAAAGATCCCATAGGCATTAATGGATGAAGTGATACTACCACAGTTCCCATTGCATATGCAAAAAAAAAAAAAAAAAAAAAAAAAATGAAACATGAAATTGATAGTTCTTCTCATACTTATCATTATCATTATTTTCTTCAGGGGAGTGGTTTAGTCAATGACACCACCAAGGTTTGTTACTAGTGTTGTGACCATTGTGAAGACGTAGTGAGCCGCACCTTCATTTTCAGTTGCTCCCTTTTTCTTTTGTTCTTGCTTATTTTGGAAGAGTAATCTGTGTAAGCTTGTGTTTGCATGCAGTGCATTCTGATATGAGATATTATGTAAACCATGTCCTTTTCCTAAACCTGCCCTGATCAACTTCCTTTTCCTTTGGAAACCTTCTGTAACCTAGCTCCCCCTCCCTGTCATGAAAGACCTTTGAATAACCAATTTCCTTTACCTTCAAAACCTTTCATAAAGGAGCGTGTCACACAAACAGTGCCCACTGCTTGTTGTGCCGCTCCAGTGAACAGTGCTTGAGATAATGAAAACTGGGTTCAAGGTTATAAAACTTGAAAATAATCTCAAACTCAAAATAAAGCACACTGATCGGCTGCTTCCGAGCATGTGCTCGGAAGCAGCCAATCAGTGTGCTTTATTTTGAGTTTGAGAATGTACTCAAGTTTTAGAACCTCTGGGCCTGAAGCAAACAGAACAAATCTCGACGATGCAACAACCACTGAAGAGTCATAATATATTTGACAAAACTATAGTCAGGAACCTTGCTACTTTGATGGATGCTAGTAACTTACTAAGTATTGCAACATGGATCGAATGTGAGTCCACCAGTAACAGCTTCCCTTTCTTACAAGAAGTCTTGATAAATCTACTTCTTTTCTATGCCTACTACCTTTGGCTGCAAGAACTTTTGTAAATCATATTTTTGTCCATCCAAAAAGCTTTTCCATGCAAGTAAGGCTTCCTTTCGTTGCAAAAAAACTGATGTAAACTTACTTCTTTTCCTTATATCAAATTTTCTGAAATTCAGCAAACTCACTGTATCAGTTCGACAGCAGCCTGTAGCATAATCACCAGTTAGCATGCATTCACAAGCTAACCTTAGTCTTGAGGATCTTGTCCACTTCCTTTGGTATGGTTTTCTCATTCGCTTCATCTGTAGTCAAAAATATTTTGCTTCATTCATTCTCCTCTACTTTTGTTGTCAGTATTTCCGTTGCTTTTGTCTCACAAACCATTGTGTCTTTTATTTTGCAGTTTTTGAAACTGTTTCATTATTTTCATTGTAGGTTTAAATTAATGTCTTACACTTCTATGTGTGAAAACTTTAACTCAGTAGCTATGGAAAAAAATCATAAAAAAAACAAACCATTTCATAATTCTCATCTTCATTTGTTGTTTCACAGGGGAAAGGTGCACTGAACAATTTCAAGGAAATACAAAATTTGGGGATAACAGTTTGTGTCTACATAGAACACATGTTGTGAGGCAGTTCAGTAATAAACACACAACATTTGTTTGTATGGAGAAATAAGATCAGAAGAAAAGAAAAATTTCCATCATCCAAATTTTGGCTTGATTGGAATTTTGGTTTGCACGGGAATTGGGTGTTCACGGGGGAAGATAAAATGCAACAGATTTACCATATGTATGCTAGTTTTTGGTATTTTAACTGTTTTGAAAAAAGAAAAGAAAACAAAACAAAACAAAAAACAACATACTTTATGGGCAATTGAAGAATGGTCCTGAATATCGAAAGAACAACATTAACACTTAAAGTGCCAAAAATAAAATTTGTTTAATTTTGAAGCAGTGCAGATCCAGATGAGGTGTGGCATAATGAACCATCTGATCTGGATCTATACTGTTTGCTCTCTAGTCTTTGAATTCTCAATATGATATAGCTTCGATGAAACATGTTTTGAAATTTTGCAGACATAAATTTTGTCATCTGCTGTTTGGCATTTTAAGGGTTAATGGCTGTATTGTATTGGGATGTCTCAGCCATTGCACTTGTAATAAAATTTTAAAGTGGGCTTTTCCACTTTGAGTTTGGACAAGCCCACTTAGTCTCACCAAATTGGGGGATGTTCAGTAAAACAATTGGCCAAATGGCAAACAGTGCAGACCCTGATCAGACTGCTCCTAGAGGAGCTGTCTGATCTGGGTCTACACTGTTTGCGAAAGCATGTCTTCCTGAATATTTCAAGTTTTACGAAATTATTACCGTACTATTTTCAGAGTGGTTTTACACCATTACACATTGCTTCTCACTATGGAAACGTTAATGTTGCCACCCTGCTTATACAGAGAGGAGCTGATGTCAACTTCAGAGCTAAGGTATAACACGTTTTCTTAACTTGTTTGGTTGTATCAGAAAAAAATGGGCAGACAACTCTGGTTTTGTAGCTCACTTACATACAGTTAGGACCAGTTAGGATAGTATGTGTAACGTTTTCGTGAAAAAAAAAAAAAAAAAAATGAATTTCTGCAAACAGTGTAATACCAAAGTTGCTAAAGCTAGTGTATGCTTATAAACAGAGCAATAATCTAATTTTGTATTAGACAGGAACAGATAACCATTAATTCTACATGTCTACATATTGTGGATTGCTAGTTACCCCATGTTTAAACGAATCTAACGGCATCTTTTCCATATTACCAAAATGTTAACCTGACCTATTAGCTATAACTGTAGGTTTAATTTGTGTTTTGTTTTCCAGAATAACATCACTCCACTACATGTGGCATCAAGATGGGGCAAGAACAACATGATCACCCTTCTCCTGGACAACAAAGCCACTATTGATGAGAAAACAAGGGTATTACACACTGTTTATGATATAAAATCATATTGTATTATATAAATTAAGAAATTGATCATTCTTCGCAGTGATTCACGAGTAATATATCGCTGTTTGGATGTCATTTGTAAACTAGATATTACAAGACTTATTGCAACATTTTAGTTACATGTGAAATTACAACTGTATACAGGGATACATTACTTAATTAATCAGTGCTTCTACTGATCATTTCTGTTCTTATGCATTTCTTTAATAGATGTGCTCATGTCTTAAATGTAGGCAAGATGTGATAGACCTCAACGCTGGTCTCAGTAACTAGTGTTTCTCTGAAAAAGGGTTTAGCTCTACTGTTTGAGCCTTATCTTTGATTTTTTTTGTTGGTCATTTAAGGAAAGTTGGAAAGAAATTTCTTAACATCATGCAAAAAAATTATTAAAAAACTTTGTTCTTGTTGACATACAAATATGGATCAGTTGATTAATTGTAGATTTGATGTTACACGTATATTGCCTGTAATAAATGGTACGCACATTGCATATTTTGTTACAAAATACAGTTATCAGATAGTACTTGTCTTGTATGAGTTCGGTGTTGGTACTGTGACATAATCATTATCTTAAGTAATTGTAATGGAGAAGACAGTATTTTATTATGAAGCAAATTAAGTGCTCCAGATTAGGATTTTTTTTAGGATAAATCTAAGACAATTTTATTTCTCAATGAAAATATCTGTTGTGATCCCTCATTAGAACCTTCTCCGAGAGACAGTTCTAATGTGGTGTCACAACATATGTTTTTACGGCAAAATATGAATGATTATCCATGAAATGTTCCTGTGAACCCTTCTTATCTGGAGCAATGACATTGATATATGTAACTTTTAACAGTGTTATAAATTCTGTGATTAATAATTTCAGGATGGCTTGACACCGCTACACTGTGCTGCCAGAAGTGGACATGAAAATGTGGTGGACACCTTGCTCATTAGAGGAGCACCACATCATGCTAAGACAAAGGTTTGTGATGCTGACAGCCTAATCTTATTAGCTCACCTGAGCCGAAGGCTCACAGGTGAGCTTATAGTATAGGCAGGCATCCGTCGTCCGTCGTCCGTCGTACGTCGTCCGTCGTCCGTCCGTCCGTCAACATTTTCAAACGACATCTCCTCTGAAACTACAAGGCCCATTGTTACCAAATTTCATATGTAGCATCTATAGGCAGGGGGAACCAATAATACTGTTTTTTATCCAAATCGCTTTGGAACTTTGGTTGCTATGGCAACTTAAAGTTTCCATTGACTTGTATGGGAAAAATTGAAAATTTGCATTTATTGCTATGTCACTGCAGATATTTTGACAAAACTTTTATAGAAATATTCTTTGAGTAGTCCTCCATCAAGCACATGAAATTTATGTAAATTGCACTATTTGGCTGGTTGCCATGGCAACCGAAAGGTTAAAAATAGAAAAAATATTCAAAAATCATCTTCTCAGAAACTATGCAACCCATAAAGCTCAAACTTCACAGAAAGGATGTTGGTACTAGCCTCTATAAAAGTACTGTTTTTCTTGGCAATTGCTTTAGCAGTTTGGTTGCTATGGGAACTTAAAGTTGCCATTGACTTATAATGGCAAAATAGAAAATTTGCATTTATTGCCATGTCACTGCAGATATTTTGACAAAACTTTTATAGAAATGTTCCTTGAGTAGTCCTCCATCAACCACATGAAATTTATATAAATTGCACAATTTGGCTGGTTGCCATGGCAACCGAAAGGTTAAAAATAGAAAAAATATTCAAAAATCATCTCCTCAGAAACTATGCAACCAATAAAGCTCAAACTTCACAGAAAGGATCTTGGTACTAGCCTCTATAAAAGTACTGTTTTTCTTGGCAATTGCTTTAGCAGTTTGGTTGCTATGGGAAATTAAAGTTGCCATTGACTTATAATGGCAAAATGGAAAATCTGCATTTATTGCCATGTCACTACAGATATTTTAACAAAACTTTCATAGAAATGTCCCTTGAGTAGTCCCCAACCAGCTGTATTAGATTACGGCAAATTGCACAATTAGGCTGGTTGCCATTGCAACCGAATAGTTAAAAATAGAAAAATATTAAAAACTCATCTCCGCAGAAACTCTATGGCCAATAAAGCCCAAACTTTACAGAAATGATCTAAGTACTAGCCTCTATATAATAACTGTTTGTCATGGCAATTGCTCCAGCAGTTTGGTTGCTATGGCAACATAATTTCCATTGACTTATGATGGGAAAAAATGGAAAATGACAATTTTTTGCTATCTCACTGCAGTTATTTGGATTTTTTTTCTACAGAAATGTTTCTTTAGTAGTCCTCTACGATTCATTTGAATTTTGACCAAATCGCTGAATTTGATTGGTTGCCATGACAATATATAGACTAAATTTTAGAAAAACATATTCAAAAATCTTCTCCTCAGAAGGCATAAGGGGTATGAAGCTGATACTTTGCATACATGTAAATGACATTAGCCTCTACATAAATTATGTTTTTTCTTCGAATCCCATCAGAACTTTGGTTGCTATGGCAACTTATAGTTTCCATTGACTTATAATGGGGAAAGTGAAATTGGCAATTTTTGCTGTCTCACACCAGTTATTTAGAATTTTTTTCTATGAAAATGTTCCTTGAGTAGTCCTCTATGATTCCTATGAGTTTTGTCCAAATTGCTGAATTTGATTGGTTGCCATGGCAAAATAAAGGGAAAATTTTTTGAAACAATATTACAAAATCTTCTCCTCAGAAGCCTTAAAAGAGGGATGAAGCTGATACTTTGCATACATGTTAATGACATTAGCCTCTACCTAAATTGTGTTTTATTTTACCTTTGCTCATGTGAATTTGTTGCAATGGCAACTTAGAGTTTCCATAGACTGACAATGGGGAAATTGGAAATATTGCATTTGTTTCTGTGTTACTGCAGATATTTTGACAAAAGCTTTACAAAATGTTCCCGGAGTAGTCCTCTACCAGCCATATGAATTTTGCCTAAATTCCTGATTTTGATTGGTTGCCATTGCAACAGAAAGGCCAGATTTTCATTTTCATTTTTTTTTTTTTTTTTTTTGCCAAAAATCTTCTTCTCAGAATCCATAAAGGGGGATAAAGCTGAATCTTATTTGCATAAATGTTTATGATATTATCTCCTACATAAATGGTGTGTTTTATTGCTGTTGTGCTTGTGGTTTTGTTGTTGTGACAACTTAAAGTTTTTTTCAACATAACCTCAGTGCTCAGGTGAGCGATATAGGACCATGGGTCCTCTGGTATTTAAAAGTAAATTCTTGCATTACATTGTAAACAATGCAGATATTCAAAATTAAGTCATTAGAGAAAAGGAATTAAGAAAAGTGGGTGTTGAGGTTATAAACAAATGTATGATAAGATTAAATTGTGATTTCCAGAACTCACTTGTCCTTGGTGATAACTGTTGTACCTTTGTTTTCATGGGGCTTTTATAAAAGTTGCATGTAAAGACAGGTAAACCAGCAGTCAGTTAACTTTTGAAAGAAATGGACTGACTGATTCATTCCTAGCCTTAAAATTTCAACAGATTCGGCAGAGCATGAAATGAAAGTTGGGCATATGGGAACAAAGAAGGACCAGAGCTGCGTAAACATTGATGCACTTTAAGTTGAGCTTTAAATGGTGGCTACACATTTCTGTAAAAGCTTCAGATAGTATGTAGATAAAAGATGAAGGCCCTGATCAGACTGCTTTGATACTCAGCTTGTATGGGCTTCTGTTGTTCATTATGCTGACATATCTCATACTAAGGTTCGACTAAATATAATGACAGTAAGTATTGGAAAAGAAGTGAGCAAACAGTGTACACAGAGATCAGACTGCAGGGGCTGTGCTTGTTGCTATACTGCTAGTAAAGTTTTTGAAATCCTTGGTAGTAAAATCACTTTCTTTAAATTGTAGGATATGTGGAAAAATTGTTTAAGGAGTCCCACCAATTTTGATCAATATTGAGAGTAATTTCAATATCTTAATATATTGTTTCCAGAATGGATTGACTCCGCTTCACATGGCGGCCCAGGGAGAGCATGTTGACTGTGCCCGTCTGCTCCTCTACCACAAGGCACCAGTGGATGATGTCACTATGGACTACTTGACACCCCTTCATGTTGCCGCTCATTGTGGCAATGTTAATGTGGCAAAACTACTCCTGGACAGGAAATGTGACCCCAATGGCAGAGCCCTGGTAGGTTTTATGTAGTGTGGATACATGCCATGTTTTTCCACCATTTTATCAATCGGAAAGAACTTTTGTGACTTCCTTGGATGACAAAACTCTCCTGAAAATGGGACCCACTCTTAAAACAAAGAATTCCAAAGAATTTGCTCTTTAACATTTGACCCTATTGAAAGGGAAGGCGAAATTGAAAATGACTGTTTGGCTCCCTGTGAAATTTACTATTCATCTTTACGTCTTAAATATTGCAAGACTGTAAGATGTAATTCTAATGCACTTACAAATATATCGCAACGTCTGATTGGATAACGTCAAAAATTTGCGACAGTATATTCTGCGATATACTGTCGCAAACCCGACGTCATTATAAAACGTCCCTTCTCATTGGCTGACGTTTGGTTTTACGCTGCTGCAAGCGCTTGCAGTGGGTGCAAACAAGGACATTTTGAAAAGTGAAAATGTGAAAAAAGTGCATTAGAATGGGGATAACTTTATTGAAAATTGTCATTTGGGGAGGTAAATTGTTGGTTTTATGGTCGCAAATTCTGTTTTACGGCTCCGCTCGTGCGTCGCTGTAAAACGAAATTTCCGACCATAAAACCGACGATTTACCTCCCCAAATGACAATTTTGAATACAGTTATCCCCTAAATGTTTGCTTGCATCTACATGTATAACGAACACACAGAAAGTCGATCTTTTCCTTTAGAGAGCCTGTGCATACATAGACCTGTTTGCAGAAATCTGAGAAATTTAATTAAAAGTGTTTGTGATGTTTCAGAATGGATTTACACCGCTACATATTGCTTGTAAGAAGAACAGAATAAAGGTGGTTGAACTCTTACTGAAATATGACGCATCTATTGAGGCAACTACAGAGGTAGGTAGTAGAATATCACTTATATAATTTAAGCTAAAACATTTGGTGGTGAAATTAAGCAGTCTTTATTGACTCTTCATTGAAAGAGAAGTTGTGGTGTCTCGTTAGAACAGATTCACTGTCAGAGCAAACAGTGAACATGAACAGACTCATATAATGTTTGCTCTGACAGTGAATCTGACAGTGTATGAGTTGTACTGAGCAGTCCAGTTGGATTGCTCAGTTAGCCAGAAACACCTTGTGGAGGAGTTTCTAATTAGGGTCCACATCATATATATGTATGGAGATGTAGAAAAAATTATCCAAGAATTATTTCAATGATTGGTCTTATTAAAATCTCAGGGATAAGTTTTTAAGATGTAGTACCAGTTGAAATTCAAACTATGTTAGAAATATAATTATTTGTCTACAAAACCATACCATAAATGGCTGTTACTTATGATGATTCTTGTTAATCGATATATGATATATTAGCGCTAATTCTTCATTTACATTTGTGAGATGGTTCTCCTGAATTCTTTTAATAATTATGCTGCCACTTTAAAGAGCCAAAAATGGAAATAGTTGAATTTGCAAACAGTGTAGATCAAGTTGAGGTGGCTCATCATGAGCCACCTCATCTGGATCTGCACTGTTTGTCTTCTGTTGTCTTTGGATTCTTGATATTATAGTTTGGACGAAACATACATTGAAATTTTGCAGACGTAAATTTTGTTGTCTGCTATTTTAGGGCTTCAAGGGTTAATAGAGGAACATCAGATATAGTCTTAGAATTTTTTTCAGTAAAGATCTTTACCTGAAACACTTCTATTTAACATTTTCAGTCTGGCCTCTCACCCCTCCATGTTGCTTCCTTCATGGGACACATGAATATTGTGATCTACTTGATTCAACACAACGCTAAACCAGACTACCCTACGGTGCGAGGTGAGACGGCACTACATCTTGCCGCCAGGGCGCAGCAGACGGACATTATCAGGATTCTGCTGAGAAATGGTGCAACAGTAGACGCTAAAGCCAGGGTAGGTGATAATCATATTTTTTGTCTTTAGACGTAAAATTTATTTTGAAATTAGGTTATGCTAAGTCCTCATGCCAAACTTACAAACAAAAGAAAAAAGGGAATTGTGGGGATAGGTAATTAGAGATGGGGTATCTATTATAATTGGTATGGTTTATTATGAAGGTTTTACACTTCTGAAACTTTATACAGTCAACTCTTGATATCTCGAAGTCAAACATCAGTAAAAACTACTGATATCTCAAAGTAAATTTTCTGGTACCAGAAAATTTTACTTTGAGATATCAGTAGTTTGAGATAACAGTAGTTGAAATGTGTATAAAAATAGGAACTACATTCTTTGATATAAGTAGGTACTTTGAGATATCAGTGTTTGAGATATCAGGAGATGACTGCATTCACAAGGTTTTGGGTAATAGAAATTTTCGAGAATATATCCTGAGTTAGCAGTTATGAGTGTCTTTTAGATGGCTTTACATTAATGTGAACAAGTCTGTCTGATATTTCCAGGAATAGTTTTGTCGTCTGCAGATTATCTTCAGACTAACCTTGCAGAATATTTTCCCTTGAGGAAAGCTTTAATAGAATATTAACTACAATAGTTCTGGATCAATAACAAGTACATAGACTGAAGCATGCATTTTACTATAGTGATGTGGTGTATCTATGTTTGCTCTGAAAACATATACAACCATCCTTCTTCCCTTAGAATTTCGGTTCTTGTACCATAAAACTAAGTATTAGGACAGATATGCCCAAGCCAACAGTGGAGACCCTGATCAGACTGCTCCTATAAGAGCATTCTGGTCAGTGTCTTCACTGTTTGCAGTGTTATATCTGCTGTTAGGGCCATTTAAAAAATGGGAAAGGTTTCCTCTAGCTTATTGGCTGCAGGGGCAATGGTTGTTTGACTCCCATTATAGCTTCGGCACAGCATATGAAAGGGGGATCGGATCCAGCATATCGCTCCCCTCATCTTGTCCTGATTTGAAAAAAGTACCCACCTACTGTTGGTTTAACAGAGTATTTTAGTCACTCGCTGGCCCAGCAGGGATTTGAACTTGCAGCCTTTTGCACTATAGCCAAGTGCCTCTAATCTAAACAACTCGACCAAGCACCTATCTGATAAATGATAAGTTGTAGCTACATACATATATATGGCAAATTGACTTGTGTAAATTCAAAGGATAGAAAAGTCAAAACTATTTGGGCAGTTAAGATATTCCAATACATTAGGTTTAGGTAAAATTTTTTACATATATAGTCATCTACCTGTATGGTTTCTCACTTCTGTTATGATGTCACCTATACTGAGCAAAAACTTTTGATATTGTGTATATTTTCTTCATACAAATTTCACTGCATTAACTGACTTTTCACACGAGGTTGGTGTGCTGTCATTATAATATTCTCTTTGCAGGAACAACAAACACCACTGCACATTGCTGCCCGTCTCGGAAATGTTGACAATGTTGTCCTTCTGTTACAACACGGAGCATCTCCCAATGCTGTCACCAAGGACCAGTATACACCGCTACATATTGCAGCCAAGGAAGGACATGAAGAGGTGGCCGCAGTTTTGCTGGAACATGATGCCAACCTCAACTTGACCACAAAGGTAACGTTTACTGAGTGGTGTCAGAGAACCAGAAAAGTTCGGGTTTATTCTCCCTGTAAACATACATTGACCATTAAAATGGCCTTGTCGAGGTGGTTCTCATGAATGATCACAACATGATAGAGTTTTTTTGTGTTTTTTTTTAGAAATAAGGTAAAATACTATTGAGAAATAAGAAAAAAATATCATAAAACTATCATCAAACTCTACAGTCTCTCATCCACTTTAAATGAAAGATGCATATAGGAAAAGATCTGTAAAAATCCAAAGCAGAAAAATAAAAATTATGGATATCTTTTGGAGCTGTGAGTATGGCTATAGATAGATATGCCATTCCTGCATGTTTGGCAAAGTTTTCTGTAGGGTTTCCTGTTACATCCCTGAGCTGGAGGATTATTTGATAATAACTTTGAGATATATTTTCTTTGTGCTCCATGGGGATTGAAACAAAAATATTCCCAAATTATCACCAACTAACTCCTTGTCTCAAGCTTTGCATCCCCTGTCAAAAGAATGGCTCATTAACTTTCTATGTATATACAACAAATGCCATTTCTAGCATGTTATAAACATTTCGTGCATAGAAAAGTTATCAAGAAAAGACCATATTATTCAAAGACAAAATTTAGAAAAAACAACAACAAATTTTCTTACAACTATGTATGTAGGAGCTCTTCTGACTTCTTATATTAGAAGATTTATGAAGAAAGAAAGTCTAAATAAGTCTGCAAGTGAAAACAATGATAGCTTTCTAACAATGCCTTTGTATTATTCATATTACAGAAAGGGTTCACTCCTCTGCACATTGCTGCTAAGTATGGTCAGATCAAGGTTGCCCGTCTGCTACTGCAGAAGGATGCTAACCCAGATGTACAGGGTAAGAACGGACTGACACCACTCCATGTTGCCACACATTACAACCATGTTAGTGTGGCGCTTCTGCTACTGGACCACAAAGCTTCACCACACTCCACCGCAAAGGTAAGTGCTATTTGTATTGAAATCTTGGTTTTCAAGCTCTAGAGAAGAGGGAGTATTGATAAGTCTTCTAGAACATGTTTTTGTCTCGCCTGGGACGAGCAGAAGTGAGACATATGTAGAGATGTATTTCTTGTTCTGGTGTTAGCTTCAGGGATGTAAACTTTTGTCAAGTTTCAGCCTGTCAGGGCACTGTCATAAAAACAGGTAAACCAGAAAACTTTACAAAACTTTACACAATCCTTGGTGATGATGTCAAAAGTAATATCTATGTTTCATATTCTACTAGTTGAAGGTGAAGTAGAAACATAGGCTATGACCCCACTGTAGAAACTGTTCTGTGACAGCCTAATGTAGAACATATAATTTCTTTTTAGCAAACTTAGTAGGAGAGAAATAGGGGTCACCTTTTATCATCCTGATTAGTATTGTTGCCGCCATCAATCTTTATCCACTGCAATAGCCACGTTTCTCAGAGACTAAAAATCCTGTAGTGAAAAAGCTCTATTCCTTAGAGATGGCAATGACTACCGAGATTTACTTTTACACAGACTTTCATCATGACATTATCTTCATAACACCAGAATTGTTTGCTGATCAAGGTAGCATTGTTTGCTGACCTTGATCTACTCGTAGTTTTCATGCTGTCTTTATCTCTATATCTGATAGGCTGAAGTGAATCAGCAATATGTGCATGTAGAAAGAAATATTTTTGCAGTTGCAACGTTGCCTTCCATTTCATTCTTGTCTTTCTCAGTAATAAAACAATTTTATTTTAGCTTAAAATTATGTAGCAAGTGTCTTTGAAATGTTTCAGAATGGCTACACTCCTCTGCATATTGCGGCTAAGAAGAACCAGATGGACATTGCCACCACATTGTTGGAGTTTGGAGCCAAACCTGATGCTGAATCTAAGGTACGTAACTCATATAGTATTATATCTGCTGAGCAGAGGCTTAATAACAAATGCTCACATATTGTGTTGTGGTAGAATTGTATGTCCCAGTCTAAGGTACACATACATGTATACAGTAAATGTTATAAAATTTCCAACACAGATTGTGACAAAAATGCTTAGAAAACCAGTGTAGACTAACATCAGACTGCTCAGACAGTCTTATCAGAGTCTACACTCTTTGCAACTCCACCCAGTGTTTTCAGAAAACTACAACAACAAAAAAAACAAAACAAACAAAAAAAAAACAAACAAGAAAACACAGAAATTCCAGTTTTTCCATGCTTTTTCCCAGGGATGATATGTACAAGATTTAAAACAGTTTTTTGCAGATGGAAATACTACAGTATTAAATTCCACAATCTTGTCTTTGATAGTAAGACAGAAACTTCTCTTTGTTGCTAATTCTGCCGGGTGTGTGTTTCCTTTCGCAGATCAAATACAGAAATCTGCAAAAATATGAATTTCTGCCAAACTTTTACTAATATAAATGAGAGAAGAGCAGTGCTGGGTCTGCACTGCCTGCTCAGACCTATCTGTTCCAGTAATCAAAATTTCTTAGTTAAATGATTTTGTAACAATTTGTGCTTGTTTTCATTGTAGAATGGGTTCACTCCTCTGCATTTGGCAGCCCAAGAAGGTCATACAGACATGGTTTCTCTGCTTTTAGAACATAAGGCCTCAGTTAATGCCAAGTCTACGGTAAGTTACATTTGGTTCATACCTCCCATAAGTAAATGCACTGGTTTAATGTCCCATCAACAGGAATCTAAGATTGTTGTTCTAATTTTCATAAAGATCTTCCCAGAGAAGTTGAAGTGAACAGATCATAACTTGCACCTTCTGGCGCCAAGCCTGTCTATGAAAAATGTAACATGTTGTATGTCATAGGAGGACATGGATCTTGGCTTTAACACCATGTTTATTATCCCCTCACACCATGAAGTGGTGAGGGGATATAGGTTTTGTCCCGTACGTACGTACGTATGTACGTATGTTCACCTTTTGTCATCGCTGTAGCACTTACATTTCTCAACGGATTTTGAAATAACTTCACACAAGTGTAGGGCATGACAATATCTCGAGCAAGTTCGACTTTCAGGGTGCTGCGCCCAAGGTCAAGGTCACTGTGGCTATTTTTAGAAAAACTTTGTCAGCACTCTAGCACCTTTATTTCTGAATGGATTTTGATATAACTTTACACAAATGTAGGGCATGACAATATCTCGAGCAAGTTCGACTTTCAGGGTGCTGCGCCCAAGGTCAAGGTCACTGTGGCTATTTTTAGAAAAATTTTGTCATCGCTCTAGTGCCTACATTTCTCAACGAATTTTGAAATAACTTCACACAAACGTAGGGCGTGACAATATCTCGAGCAAGTTCGACTTTCAGGGTGCTGCACCCGAGGTCAAGGTCACTGTGGCTATTTTTAGAAAAACTTTGTCATCGCTCTAGCGCCTACATTTCTCAACGAATTTTGAAATAACTTCACACAAATGTAGGGCATGACAATATCTTGAGCAAGTTCGACTTTCAGGGTGCTGCGCCCAAGGTCAAGGTCACTGTGGCTTTTTTTAGAAAAAACATTGTCATCGCTCTAGCGCCTTCATTTCTCAACGGATTTTAAAATAACTTCACACAAATGTAGGGCATGACAATATCTTGAGCAAGTTCGACTTTCAGGGTGCTGCGCCCAAGGTCAAGGTCACTGTGGCTTTTTTTAGAAAAACTTTGTCATCGCTCTAGCGCCTACATTTCTCAACGGATTTAAAATAACTTCACACAAATGTAGGGCATGACAATATCTTGAGCAAGTTCGACTTTCAGGGTGCTGCGCCCAAGGTCAAGGTCACTGTGGCTTTTTTTAGAAAAACTTTGTCATCGCTCTAGCGCCTACATTTCTCCATGGATTTTAAAATAACTTCACACAAATGTACGGTATGACAATATCTCGAGCAAGTTTGACTTTCAGGGTTCTGTGCCCAAGGTCAAGGTCACTGTTGCTATTTTTAGAAAAACTTTGTCAGCGCTCTAGTGCCTATATTTCTCAATGGATTTTGAAATAACTTCACACAAATGTAGGGCATGACAATATCTCGATCAAGTCTGACTTTCAGGGTGCTTCGCTTAAACGGTCAAGGTCACTGTAGCTATTTTTAGAAAAACTTTGTCATCGCTCTAGCGCCTACATTTCTCCATGGATTTTAAAATAACTTCACACAAATGTACGGTATGACAATATCTCGAGCAAGTAGTCTTGTGTGAGGGGATTTGTATCGCCTGCGATGCCTTGTTTGGTTAGAAGATGGGTTTTCCCTTTCAAAACAACTCCAAACATTTAGATCCCTCCTATAAGATGGATCTAGATTTTTGAGGTTGTTTTGAAAGGGAAAACCTCATCTTGTAGCAGAAATACACAAGACTGGTTTAGATAGTTGGGGTCTTCTAGAAAGGGAAACCCCTGTTTTATAACGGAATAAATATGCACCAAACCTGCAACCCCAGTATTGGTAGTCTGGTGAGGAATGTCTTGACTGTCAGTAAAATAGTCTGTAGGCGGTCGTAATGGACCTTTAAGATGAGAGAACAACAATGCTAGGTCTGCACTGTTAGCTCAGACCTTCCTGTCACAATAATTAGAAGTTGTACCCGTAAGGTACAACATCTAATTATTGTGACAGATAGGTCTGAGGAGGCAGAAATGGACCTTTAAGGTCAGTTTGCTAGTTTTTGTCTTCCCTGGCCAGTTACTGTATCGGAGTGGAAATAATCGGTAGACTTATAGATGATCTGTATTTATTAGTACATGAATGGATGACTTTCGATTTTACGTCCTTTTTAAAAGTATTTCAGTCATATCAGGACAATGGGAGGGTGATAATGAAATGCAGTGGAGCCCGAAAGATTTCCTCCTCCAGGGATTCTTGAACCCAGGTTCACTAGATCAGCAGGCCAGCCCTCAGCCTACTGAGCTAACAGGGCTCCTGTGTGAAAGAAAGGTTTTGCAAACGAAAGCACAGTAGAACAGGTAAAGGGAGCTCACAAATATGAGGAAAGAAGATCAGTATTAGTATCAGTATCGCTTAGTAATATATACCTGTAGAGTGCTTAGACATATATATTTTGTTTGTCTATTTTTAGAATGGTTTAACACCCATGCATCTGGCTGCCCAGGAAGATAAAGTTCCAGTTGCTGAGGTGCTTTGCAAATATGGCTCTAACATTGACCCACATACAAAGGTAAGATTGGGTAAATGGACAATGTGCTGTTTTATTTTTGCCCTGACATTCAATGACCTAAAATTTATTTAAGGAATGAATGTTATTTTTTTAACGTTTACTGAAGTATAAACTACATCGGGTCACGAGCAAAGTAAGTGAACCCCGAAGGGGTTTACGTAAACTTTGCTTGTGACCCGATGTAGTTTATACTTCTGTAAACGTTTGAAAAATAACATTCATTCCTTATATTTATATTATTAAACGATGCTTTTGATCAATAAAAAGATAAACAAAATTAAGAAATACATATATAAAGATTGTTTAAAAAACATTACCGGCCGAATTTAGCAATAGTATGGAACAGCCGCATTGTCACTGCCTACCAGAAAATTCCACCTCCTGCTGTAGATTTCGCGTGCAAGTAGGCGTAGCGAGCTGTCACTCAATGTTTACTAGCCATTCAAGTACATGGAATGTTGGAGATTTCACGTGCTAGTTAGTGAGATGAGCTGTCACTCTGAAGCGCGTGATACAATGTAATTATTGACTTTTAAACAACATTGACGCCAGCATCACTTAATTGGGTTAACAGAGAGCTCTACACTGATAATGTAAATATTTAGCTGTGAAAGGGTAAAACTAATTTATACTCCCAAAAGAACACTTTTTATTAAGTTGTCCAGGATTTTAAAAAAATGCCACTGTCTGAGAAAAAAGAAGAAAAATGTTTTCTATTTTGAGTGACCAAAATTTGGGAGTCAGATACATGTATTGTGATACAAAATGTTTGTAAAGAATGTTAACATGGGAAATTATAATTAGACATTTAAATGACCTGAACTTACAAAACAGTCATTATAGTTATGTTGGCTAGTGCTGCTTTGTTGTAGTTTGGGCTATAAGTAGTTTTGGTTTTGTTGTCTAATGGTTAACATTTGTTTCTCTTATAGTAGTAAATGGGTACATCTTCATGTTTTTCTGCCATTTTACCAAGGGAAACAACTTTTATGACTTCAGTTTGACTTCCTGACCAAAGAAGTCCTTCCAAATTGGGATCTGCTGTTAAAAGGGAAAGAAATGCTTCTAAAGGAGCAAATTCTTTGATCCCTGTCTGAGCAGGGAAGCAGAAAGGAAAATGGTAGAGTTGCTATCCTTGAATGTGTATCCATTTACCTTAAGATCTGTTTTCTCATGGCGTTAGTGATTGTGAGTTCTTAAATTCTGAATCTGAATTATGTATTGTTGTATCAATTTACAGGCTGGTTACACACCCCTTCACACAGCATGTCATTTTGGACAGAACAATATGGTCAGGTATCTCTTGGAGCACGAGGCATCAGTCAACTCTACAACCAAGGTAAGTTAATAAGGTTTACTTTTAATGTCAGCGGTGCTGTAAATGTACTATTTGTGACTATAAAACTGACATTTACCTTCACAAAGGACAATTGTAATACAGCTCCCCATTCGAATGCACTTTTTTACATTTCCACTTTTCAAAGTGTACTACATGTACTTTGCAGCCAAAGCAAGGGCTTTCAGCAACATATATCCAGATGTTAGCCAATGAGAAGCTACAGTTTTCAGACAGTATATCACAGGATATACTATCGCAGGTCATTGACATAATCCAGCCAGACATCATTTTCATAGTTCCGAAAACCTTGCCCACTTAAAACAGGTATACATTCCTCCATTAACTGTAAGCTAAAATCACGGACTTGTGTAAGACATTGAACACGTGCGATTTTGTCTGTGAGACTATGTCACGTGCTAACTTGTCGTTGCATTGGTCAGATGTAGATTATCATGTGACTGTGAGTGTCATTCTGGGTGTGGCTTGGAACTGTGTATTATATTCATAAGTGCATTAGAAAAATATTTTCTTGACATCATTAATATTTTCTCGACGTAACATCTCATTAACATCAATAGTGTTGTGGGATAATATGTACTTATGGAAACATTTTTATTTGGAATTGGAATTTTCATGTAATAAGACAAGTAGGTCAGTATGTAGTTTGCAGGCTGAAAAAAACTGCATATTTATCTCATTTGAGGTCAATAATTGTATGTATGCTTTATTTCTTTTGTTTAGCTTGGCTACACCCCACTCCATCAAGCAGCTCAGCAGGGACAAGTGTCAGTAGTCAATATGCTGTTGAAGCACAAGGCATCACCAAATGCTGTCACAAACGTAAGTACATTTATAAATGAATGTTGCGTCTTTAGAAGATCAATGTCCATCAAAGTATCTCAGTGTATACTGACTAAGGCAATCTATAAATTTACTGAAAGGGTCCTACAACATTGCTTGTTAATGAGACATTATATTTTCAAATGTATTGTATGCAAAAACACTGTCATTTTTGCAGAAAAAAGTGTGAGGAGCTTTTGCAACATGGAAAGACATTAAACTTAGCTATATTTATACCTATAAAGTGAAATATATAGGGTTGCTTTCTTAATTTGTTTGTATAGATTCATTTTCATGACAGAAGATTTTTCTAGTGAGAAATGTTTATTTCATGCTCAAGGCTGCAAATGTTATTTACAGTGGTGTGGAGTAAATTATCATATTGCATCTCAAACAGGCTGGCCAGACACCCTTGTCTATTGCTGAGAGACTTGGCTACATTTCGGTAGTCGACACACTAAAACCCATCACTGAAGTTACTGAAACTATTCCAACGTCAGATGACAAGTACAAAGTTGTCTCCCCAGAAACAATGCAGGAAACATTCCTGTCGGATTCTGAAGATGAAGGGGGTAGGTATTTTCTGTCATTTCTTGGAATTTTGTTTGTTTGTTCTTGGTTTTAGAGAAGATTTGCAGTATTCATGGTGGGTTAGATAATCTAGATGAATTGTCACTATAAGTGTATTTACCCTTTGTAGTCAAACAATGCCTGAGCAAAGAAAAGAAGTCAGATCAGTCTGATCCTTGAACAACATGATCAGGGTCTGCAGTGTTGGCCAAAATTACGTAAAAATGAAATTCCTTGAAAATACAAAATGGACTTGGCCAAATTTTACAAAAGGAAGAGTCCATAAAAGAAAAACTGTAGGGCCCAGTTAGTTTACCCGATGTTACATTTTCAGATGTATTGTATACAAAAACATTGCCTTTTTTGCGGAAAAAAGTGAGGAGCTTTTGCAAAAGCTCCTCATATTTTTCAGCAAAATATATTAGCATACTTGATTATATGTGTCCTATAAGACTTAAGAAATTCTTGATTAATGACTTTACTTAGCTAACAATGCTTTGAACAAGTGGGCCCAGGCATTTGCATATTAAGGGTAAATGCAGCACTTTGTAAAAGAGCTTGTTTTATAACGGAATTCTTTTATCTTTTGTGTGTCTTTTGTCACAGTGAATTTTGAGCTACTGTAATCGTGCAGGTGTTTGCTGGGTATTAATTCACGCTTGTGATTTTTAGCTTGCCTGAACGGAAGTTCAGGAAGAGCTATTGTTGTCACCCTGGCGTCCGTGTCCGCGGTGGTGTCGGCGTTCGAACTGGATGTTTTGGTTAAAGTTTTTTAAAGACCTATATTTTAACCCATGAATGGGCAAGGCACTGCAGGCGAACTATCCTGTACGCCGACAGGTCTTATTGCTGTTGCAAGTTAGAACAAACCTAATTACTTGTTTGTACACAAGTTGCAAAAGTTCTGCAAAGTTAAATTTAGAAAAATCTACAAAAGTATGAACAGCAGTACCAGTGAACTTTTCCAAATGGATAAAGTTGTGAACATTAGTCCTTGCAAACACACACTCACCATTTTTGTGTTGCAAGCTACTAGCAGAAGCTAGATATAGGTATACTCTAATGTTCCTAAGTATTGGGACACCTAAAAACCATTAATTTTCCATTTGGTCCAAATGGAAAATCAATGGTTTTTAGATGTCCTAATATTTATGCACATTAAGGTACTTTCCAGGTGTTGGCATCAGAGGCATAAACTTTCATTGAGTTGTTTGGTTTAGCTCTGCTTTATGACAAAGTGCTTACAGGTGAGACATCATCTTCTACAGGATTTCTGTTGGAGTCTATATATTATGCATTGCATGATGTGTTTGATGGCTGATTCGGAGACCTGCTTTGCATTTGCAACTCTTTGATATGATATATCTTCACACCTTTTCCGAATTTAAATCATTGCTCCAGATAACGTGGGGTTTTAGAATTAATTCTTAAACAGTCATTCTTAATTCTCAGTAAAAACATGTTGTGACTCCTCATGAGAGCTGTCTCTGTGAGACAGTTCTAATTGGAGGCACAACACGTTTTATGGAGAAACAGGAAAATTATTCCTAAATTATCTGTGTTGCTCCTTCTATTCTGGAGCATTGAGTTAAGACTGAGATCAACCTGGCCCTGAAGTTATAAAACTTTTTTTGTGTGAAATTTTCTCTGCTGATAAATATGAAAATGCCAACTATTGTTGGCATTTTCATACTTATAAGCAGAGAAAATTTCATACTCAGCTAAACTGAGCAAGAAAACAAATATACTTATCAGTAATTCACTATCTATTAGCAGGTAAAATTTCATGCTCAGCTGAGTTGAGCATGAAAAAAGTTTTATAACTTCGGGGCCTGTGCTTTCATTGATCTGAGTCAGCTGTTTCATGGTATAGATGCCTAAGGTTCTTTGGGTAATTATGAAGAGAGGGGAGGCTTTGATCAAGACTGCTGGCTTATGCGGTCTGATCTGAGAAGTGGCTGTTTGCAGAGGCCAAAATGCACATTTTGTCATTGGACATCTTATTTCATGTTTACATCTTTTTGGTATAAATGCACAATCTTTGTTACATATTTGTTTTCACAGTTTATTCCTCACATCATACTCAAGTATCATGTTAGGAATAAACTGTGAAAATAAATACATCTTTTTGTCTTTTCTTTGTTGTTGTCTTAACCTTTAAAGCATCAAAAAAGCAGACGACAAAATTTACGTCTGCAAAATCGAAAAAAAAAGTTTTGTCCCAGCTTTATCATATGGAAATTTTAAAGAATACAGAGCAAACAGTTCAGTTCTAGATGAGCCGGCTCATTATGGGCTGCCCCATCTGGATCTATGCTGTTAGCTGATTTAACTATTTTAATTTTTGCTGCTTTAAATGCTACCTTTTGTTTAGTTCGTAATTGTTATATGAGCTCTATTCAAAAGCACATACAAAATAGTAAAAGTGATTACCTCTCGGTTAAGAAACATTTTGATGTTTTATTGAATGCAAGTTCATTTGTTGCAGTGTAGTTTAGAATTAAACTGGCTTACAATTGAAACAAGTATGGTATATGGCTACAATGCCAATTGTACAAGGGAGACAATCTTAGCAGAAATATTTCATATTTGCTTCCCGAGTAGGTGAATTTTCATCTCAAAGGCAGATGGGGTAGATATTCTAAAAAAAAGAATTTGCTCCCTTGAGTGTGCACTTTCTTTCCTTCATGAGTAGCTTTTGTGACTATGGAGAAAATGTACCCCTGTCAAAGTGATCTGCTTTTTATACGCCCGTTTGTCTGTCCGTCCGTCTAGCCGTTCGTCAACATTCTTGTGCGCACCATATCTCAGAAACGGTTTGAGATATCTTCATGAAATTTTGTACGCATATATATTAGGATGGGGCAGAGTGTCGCGTATTGTAATGGTTGCTTCCCCTTTCTTAATTTTAAAGTTATGCCCCTTTGATTATTTTTTACCCTACTAGTCTTGTGCGCGCCATAACTAGATAACCGTTTGGGATATCTTGATGAAACTTCATAGCAATGTGTATGAGGGTGTGATGATGTGTCGCGTATAACAATGGTTGCTCTCCCCTTCTTCGTTTTGGAGTTGCATCCCTTTGATTAGATTTTTAGGGTATTTTTGTGTATACTAATCTTGTGCATTCTATAACTAAGTACCCATTTGGTATATCTTGATGAAACTTTATAGCAATGTGCATGATCTCAAGATGGTGTGTCACATATAAGAATGGTTGATCCCCCTTACTTAGTTTTGGAGTAACCTCCCTTTGATTAGTTTTTCAGGCTAACCCATTCCCCCATAACTCCTTAACCCTTTGAAATATTTCAATGAAACTTTGTAGGAATGTGTATAATAATTGGGTAATGTATCATGCGCATGAACCATAACTCTTGCTTACCTCCTGAATTATCTGCCCTTGCATCAATTTCCGTTTTTACTCTGTATCTCCTTAACCGTTGGAAATATTTTAATGAAACTTGTTGGTGATGTGTATATTGTCAAGGGAAAGTATTGCGACTAAGAGTTTATGAATTATCTCCCTTGTTTGACTTTGGCGTTTCACAACTTCTGAGCTGCTTCACCCTGGAACCTGATTTTTGGTGTACTAATAGTATTTGATGTGTTGTTTTGATAACATTGCAGTTGTTAATTACAGAGTTGTTTCCCCTGTTTTGTCTGCTTGTCCATCCTTCTATAAACAATCTTGTTCATTCTGTAACTCCTTCATGACACTGAAACGGGCGTATTATACGCCGCTTGCGAAGCCCTTGTTAGGTGTATCTGTACACCTTTATTCATATACTTTCAGAGTTCATATAATATGTTGTGAAACAACTTTTGCAAGAAACTGTTGCAGTCTGTGAAAGACAGGGGAGGACAGATGTTAAAGAATGGTTCTCATTTCGAAGATAATCTTCTCGAACTTTCACAAAAAAAAAAAAAAAACAGAGATAAAGAAAAAAAAAATTAATCCAGACAGGAACAGTCTGCATCAGTTGTGAAAATTATTTTTTGTGTATGTTCATTTTTCTGTTATTTGATTATTTTTCACACCAGATATGAGCCCACATCGTCTAACTTTTGGTGAGCATGTCACCATGTTCCCCGTGTGACTTGCACCTTAGCAGACACTATTTCTTTAATTTTCCGCTAGTCTAATAGGTCGTCTGCTGTTAATACTTCTTCCTTTTCTCACAAAACTCTTTCATAATGCAAGAATACAGTAGTGTGTCATTAGAAGGAGCCACTGTACAGTTTTCTTAACTCCTTTAACCTGCTGATTTCCCGTAATGCAATCTTCTGCATTTGAATATAGACTGGTCTATTAAATTTTGTTGTTATGAAGGGGTGTTTTTCAGAAAGGCAAAAGGGGCAAACATTGTAGACCCTGATCAGGGGGCTCTTTAGGAGCAGTATGATCTAGGTCTGCAGTGGTTGTAAACATTGGAAAATTTCACTTTCAGCAGATTAAAGGTCAAGGCCAAGTGTGTTGTGAATTTCAGAAATAATCATTCCCTTATATTTTACCCATACTAGAACCTCCCTGCATGAAACCTGTTACAGATTTTAGATGTAGGATAGTAAAGTATTAAAGTATGACCCCCACCATAAAGCATCATAGTTATGACTTTCAGAGCTGCAGCTAAGAGGGGGTATGAACTAACGTCTGCTGATAACTTAAAAAAACAGTTATTATGAAACTCATAAGTTCCACCGTGGCTAGTTAGTACATATTAGGGGTCTGAACATTTTTTTGTGGAAAAATAAGAAATCTCTCAGATTTATGATCAAAACTTGCTCTTATCGCAGTCTCTGACTTTAGTGTAGTTTTGTTATTGTGAGGAAATTGTTCAGTGGCTATTTATTTGTGACCTACTGCTGTTGCTAATTTTCACCATAATTATATTTGAAGAATGTAATCCAGCTATCCAGGCTGACCTATCTCACGATGACTATTGTTTATATGACCGCGACACGACAAAACCAACAATGTGGTTGTGCACCCAGCACAGACTCAGATCAGCCTGGGCATCCGCCCAGTCTGATCAGAGTCTTCGCTGTCCGCATGGAGGTAGCTTAGTCCTTTAGCTACCCTTTGAGCACTTAACGAAGAGTCTGCTCAAACTGGGCAAATGCCTATGATGATCTGAGTCTGGACTGGGCGCACAACCACATTGTTGGTTTTCTCATGTCGCGGCTCATATGATCATATTACCATGGTCAGTTTATGTCTGTGATTTAAATGCAAGCTATATGGTGATAAAATAAAAATATTGCATGAGGTTGATGCTAAACTAATATTTCTTTCAAACATAACAGATTTACTGTCGCAGCAAAGTATTAAAGCTTCCGCTGGTTTGAGTAGAAAATGGAATAATAAAGCAATTTTATAGAATAATGATTGAATGAGGATTAGAATTTTACCCTTAAAGGGCCAAAAAGCAGACAACAAAATTTATATTGGCAAAATTAAAAAAAAAATTATTTGGTCCGAGCTTTACCATTTTGAAAATTCAGTGAATAGAGGGCAAACAGTGTAGATCCAGATGATGCTGCTCATCATTAGCCGCATCATCTGGATCTACACTGTATGCAAATTCAACTTCTTGGCACTTTGACTGTTAATGGCTCAGCAGCCCATATTTCAGCTTGAAGTCTGAGAGGGACAAATAAAATAGAATAAAGTTACAAAACTCCACTGCATGCTGAATGTAGAATGCTTAGCTTATCGTGTCTTTAGGGTATAATATCTTCTTCACTTAGGCTGGACTAAAACCCAAATAAGCTTGTGATTTAAGCTTCAAGTTGGTCACATCACTCGCAGAGCTGCTGGTTGCAAAACAGATCTACAATACAATCATATGTATTTCGTTGCAGCTTTTCCGCTGTCAGGTTTTTTATTTTCAGGTTGTTTTTCTTAAAGTGAATGGGTACACTTTCAGGGGAAGCAACTCTGCTGTTTTCATTTTTGCCTCCCTTCTCAATAGAGGTCAACTGTTAAAGGATAAAATTTGGTCCTGAAGGAGCATTTCCTTTCCTTTTAGAGTAGACCCAATTTTGGAAGGGCTTTGTTTTTGGGGAAGCAAACAGAAAGTCACAGAAGGTGTTTTCTTTGTAAAAATAGCTGAAAAACATGGAGGTGTACCCAGACACTTTTAAATTGGTCTGATGAATTCAAAAGTTCCAGTTAGTATTAGTTGGAAGTTACTTGTATACAAATTAATGTTGGTTATTATACAATTTATATGTTATGTTTTGTCAGATTTTATCACATTAGAAAGGAGACATAGACGCAGACGTTACAGTAATGAACTTTTATATTGGCTCTTTATCTGGGTCTCCTAAAGACACTCAATTCAGGTCATATAAATCTTAAGGAAAGCAGACAACAAAATTTGTGTCTGCAAAATTTTGAAAAAATGTTTCTGCTAAGCTATATCATATTGAGAATTCCAAGTAGAGGGCAAACAGCATAGATCCAGATGAGGCAGCTCATAGTGAGCTGCCTCATCTGGATCTGTTTTGTTTGCAAATTCAGCAATTTTCATTTTGACACTATAAGTGTTAAGACATTAAAACAAATCTCTTGTGATGCTACAAGAATATATGCACCTGAATTGATTGATAATCTGTACCAGCATGAGTGAATTGGGCTGTTGAGAGTTCAAATGTTCAGGGGAGGTTACTGTCAGCCTTGATAAGGGAAGCTACTCTTACAGTTCTGTTTGATAACGATTTCTGTTCCTGAGTTGAGTTCTAATTGCATGATGGTTAGAGAAATCTTTGCATGAATTCATTCAAAATTTCAGTGTGAGAAGAGGATATTGAAGTTAAAAAGTACCATATTTCTGCTTAACAGCAGGCAAGATGAGAAAAATAATTTGGAGAGGATCTTTGCAAAAAAAAGTCTAAAACTCGCAGCACTTGTCACTTAAAGCATGCAGCCTTTTAATTGTCATACTCACTCTAAATATATGGACCTGACTGCTTCCCCAAACTTTGTTAACTCAGGCCAGACTGTTCCTACAGGAGGTCCTAAAGGGGCAGTCTGATCAGGGTCTATAGTGTCAGCCATTCAGCTAAGATGATTGGCTGTAAAGGACAGTAGGTAGGGTACAGATGAATGGATACACCTAATGGGGAAGTTACTCTGCTGTTTTCTTTTTTGCCTCCCTTCTCAGTGGGATTTAACTCTTAAAGGAAAGAATTTGCTCCATTAGGAGCAACTTCTGTCCATTAATAGTAGACTAGCTTTTGTTGAGGCTTTCTTTTAAATGAAAATGGCAGAAAAGGAGGGAGTATATCTGTTCACCTTGAGTCATCCATATATTTAGGGTCAAAATATTTAGGGTAGATACAGTATACAATTAAGACATGTACTTAAAAATTGTTCACAAATATGCTCACCAAAAAAACAGAAAGCTGCATTTTAATGATTTAAAAATTAAATAGCGTATTTCTCGAGGAACCATGTCTTTGCATTGATGCAGGGTGCCAGGGTCATTCTGATGTTCAAATCACATTGAGATTGTTTCAACCTTGGTTCTTGCTTGAAATATTGAAGAATATGAAGAATTTTGTGGTGAATGGGTACACTTTCAGGGGGAGCAACTCTTGTTGTCATTTTCATTTTTGGGTCTCTGCTCAATTGAGGTCAGCTCGGAAAGAATTTGTTCCCTTGGGAATAAATCCTTTCACTGAAGAGTAGACCCTGTCTTAGAAGAGCTGTTTATTTTAGGGAATCAAACAGGAAGTCATGGAAGTTGATTTCCTTTTTAAAATTAGTGGAAAACATTAAGGTGTACCCATATGCCTTAACCCGTTGCATTTTGGGTATTTTTTGTTGACTGCTGAAATTGTCGTCTGCATCAAAAATCAAGAATAGTTTGACATTATTTGTCTTATCAAATCTTGTAGAAATGATGTCTAGGCAGCAAACAGTTTGGGGCCTGATCTGGATCCAAACTGGTTGCCTAGCTACCCCTAAAGGGGTATCCCGAATGGAATGGGTTAAAATAAGATGCAGTGTTTCATTTTTGTTAAGCATATCTGTGAAGTACAAGAAAACCATACAGAGTTAAATATTCGAGCAACTATCAACCAAATGTAAGAAAATGCCATATTGAGCATGGCTACCTAATGCTTTAAAGCATAATTTGCTGCTAGTAGTTACCATGTAAGCTGAAAGCGTTAACATGTTGTAATAGCTTTCATTGCATATAGCAGAAGTTAATAATTCATGGGTTATTAATGATAATTCTTGAGATGATTTTCATTATTTCTCCTTGGGTACTTGGTTGAGGCAGTTCTAATAAGTACCCACAGGATATTTTTTATGGAGATTTGGCAAAAATACTTTCAGAATTAGTATCAAATATTCTCCTCTGTTCCTCTGATACAGGTAAGAATTTCAAATGACAGGTGTCCAGAACTTACGTCCCTCTATGCAGGGATGAAATTTAAAGGTCTTTAAGTCACCACATATAGCTAATTCAATTAAACATGAAGACTGACTAAAGATGTGTACACATGCTCTTAACCTGTAGCAAAAATGCTAAAACAAGTTTGGTATATGTGTGAACAGTGAAAGGCAAGTTCAGTCTGTGTTTATGAAGTTAGAGCAGGCTGTTCACTGGCGGTGTACATCTCAGTGCACAGGGATAAACTATTCATGTATTGTCCGCCATTCACGAACAGTCCCTTACAACATGTTAAAGGGCAGATTCAAAGTAAGATAGAAAATTGGTAGATTAATCCTTAAAGTGCCAAAAAAGAAAATAGTTGAACTTGAAACTGCGCAGATCCAGATCAGGTGGCTCATGTTGATGAAACCTCATCTGGATCTACTTTGTTTGTCCTCTATTCTTTAAATTCTTAACAAAGAACAACTTGGAAATAAGACTTTTTGAAGACTTTTTGAAATTTTGCCTACAATTTTTTTTTTTGTGTGTTTTTGGCTCTTTAAGGGTTAATATGTAAAAATACGTAGATCTATGACATTCTTTAAAAAAACATTAACATTACATATCTTTTCACATGTTCCGTTTACATACAGATGTTGAGATTGGAACAAAAGAAAAAAAGTTGAAATCCTCTCTCTAATAGCTAACAAAAATCCCAAATGGGATTTTCAGCCTCTTGTGAAAGCATACTGATTTGAGAAAGACTAAATTTTATCTTAATGCCAACCAGGAGATGACTTTATGCCACAGTCTCCACTTTTCGGAAAACCCCTTGCTGAACAACACGTTTATCTACCGTATTATGAGGGAAACAAAACTCGTAAGTCTCGGTGTTGTGCATTGACATTTTATTTTTGAAGCTAGAAATAATAGAAATTGTTTTATTATGGGCCTCTACTTTTGTAATATTTTCAGTTGTAGTTAAAGTTTGTTTTACTTTTGAAGCTAGAAATGACCAGCATTTTATTTTGTTCAATTTATCATGACTTTTTCATTTAAAATGACTTGCCAATTATTTTGTTAAAACATGCATGGATGAGTTAGTTCTTTTAAAAGTTTTATGCAACATTATCAGAACCGTTGATAAGTAGACTCTCTAATGGTAACTCGGCAATAATTTCTGGGACTGTTTTATCAAATCAGATGAGCCGCTACATGACAAAACCAACAAAGTGGCATGTGCACCCAGCATCTGCCCAGCCTGATCTGAGTCTTCTATGTGCACTTAAAGGGTGGGTAAGGGTCTAAGATAGCTCCATGGAGCCAGCGAAGACTCTGATCAGACTGGGCAGATGCCCAGGCTGATCCGAGTCTTCGCCGAGCGCAGATGCCTTTTTGTTGGTTTTCTTGTGTCGTGGTTCAATTATTATGACCCCCACATTATGAGGGGTTGCAACAGAGAAGTAAGAAAAATGATCCCAGAAGTTCTGATATTGAGTTGACCTAGAGGCTATATTAGGTTATGTTTATGCCTAGTTACATTTGAGTTGTGACAGGCTAGTTATATTTGAGTCAGGACAGGCTCAGCCTGTGCATGCACGAAGTCTGATCAGAGCATATCAGAGCATATTATATTTTATCCATGAGAATATTAAAGACCCTTGGTAACATTATATGAATGCATGAAACATCCAGCTAACACAAGTCCATTTGCAACCACATACTGCATGCTTTAGTTAATAGGTTCTTAAGTTTGCTAGTCTTGTATAAAAAGTCATAATTTAGCCATAGCATATAGCAGCTGATTAGGAAGGTATTCGTCGCTTCCTCAGTTGTGAACTTCAAAACAATACACATTCAAAATTTATGATGTATACCTTTTAACTAAATCTGAGACACAATAAACCATAAGATGATAGTTATTTTGCCAAAAGTTTATGCATGCTTTTAAATAGAATTTTTTTTGCAGCATTTCTGTTTTCAAATCTCCTGGCAGCAGCATGTAGCCTGACAGCCTTATTTGGAAGTCTAGTAAAGTAAATATGATCTTCAGAGAGAGACTGAAATAGGAACTAGGACCGTAATTGTTATTGCAAACAGAATCTTTAAGCAATAAAATTATCTATCCTATATTAAGCTAACCCTACACCAAAATGTTTTGGGTGAAAATTTTTATTTTGCCAATTACCCCTTAAAAACAAGTTTTAGGATCGGATCAGAACTACTTTGCTTTAGCAGTTCTGATCCAATTCTGCAACATAGTTTTTCCTTTAAGAATCAGTTAAAAAAATAAATTTTCAACCTCAAATTTTTTGCTTTTCCGGAACTTCAGGAGTAAGAAAATCAATAGCTGTGGATCTAGAATTTCTTGAGAGGACAAAAATAGATTATTTGTAGGAATGGCTGTACATTGTTACGTAATTACTTGTTGGAAGATTTGTACTCCAAAATGACCAGAAACAATTATTGTGTGGTAGAATGTCATGCAAACTATGGATATTTAAATAACCTTCTTTTTCAGCTTTTATATTATTCATATATGTGGCAAATAAGTTGTTAAAATGGAGACACAGATGTAAGTTATGTCGCTGACGGTTTGAATTTTTGTTTTCACCCTGCCTTTTCTAATACCTGTAGTACGTCTTTGAACTGGACATAATATTATCTTCAAAATTGTTTTATATCTCGAGAATGCAGAAAGATTTTGTGTACATAGAATATGCCTATTCCGGAAAGTAACACAGCAGGCTTAAAACATTACAGAAAACCAAAGGAAAATGTTGTTTTCTTGAATTTTTTCTTTAACTTGTAGACCTAAGAGACGAGTAGTATTATACATCTGTTCCATATAGGCTAAGGGACATTCAGATTACAAAATCTTTTTGCTCGTTGTAGAAATAAAGTCACAGGACTTCCTTAACACAGAATGTGCCTAGATGTTTAATGGAAAAGAGATCACTTGTTCTATGGAACTGTTACATAATTGCTTCCCTTTACTGATATTGACTTTCCTCTATTCATGAAGGGAGATAATTTCTGTGACTATATTTTAACCCTTTTGCACTCAGAACGGCCAAAACTCCAAGGAGTTTTGGCCGTTCTGAGTGCAAAAGGGTTAATATCACGCAAATTCTTTCCTGTCACCAATAAATTAAGGGAAGTAATTATATGTTTGATTTGTTTTTGCTATTCAAGGAGAAGACAACTTGTCAGACAGAGGAGGAAGTGCCTCACCATTGGACACGTCTTATGATAAGGTGAGTACCAACAAGTACACTGGTTTCTAGTTTCTGTGGTATGTATACAGTGTGATAGATTTGTTTTGGGGGAACCAGCATCAGTTACTGAATCAGCTTTAACCCTATTGCACTCAAAACCGCCAAAACTCATTGGAGTTTTGGCTGTTTTGAGTGCAGTAGGGTTAAGAAAGAAATGTTGATTTTTTGCCATGGTACTCTTTATTACTCACCTTGGTGTAGAAACCTGTCAAGAATGGTGAAACAAAAAGCTCTTACCCAAATCGTTCACTCCAAGAAAATAAAAAAGTGATCAGTTACCTAGTGTTTTTCCATTTCTGTTTCAAGAAAAAATGTATGTGAATGGTAAGGATAAATAACTTAGACCTTTCATATTAAACCATTGTACTGCCTAGAAATGACCAGAGGATTAACTCATCTACTTGACTGTGTTAATCCAAAGGGTCTTAGCTTCAGGCCCGAACCCTATACACCCCATATGACAGCCCTTGTATGACCCTTACTAGAAGGTTAATAGACACTCATTTAATTTACCGCCCACCCCCCTCCCCACTCCCTTCCTGGTGCACAGTCACATAAGGAGCCCTGGCAGTTCGATGGGTTAAGTACAGGCCTGCTGATTTGGCGGTCCCAGGTTTGATTCCCGCTAGAAGCAGAAATGTTCTAAAGCATAAATGGGATTCCATTGCATACAGCCTTTCATTATCACCTACTATCCTGATCTGACTGAAATACTATAAAATCACATCATCTATCCATTACCACATTAGGTGTTCAAGTAACTAGCATCATAGAGTGAGTGACAGATAAACAGACAGAGTAAAAATGGTATGCTGGTTGTCTCATAAAGGATCAATGTTCTTTTGTTTCTGTCTTTTATGTTCTAAAGTCATTCTTGGTCAAGTTTAATATTGTCTAAATATTGTTGTTCTTGTTTATTTCAGAATACATAATGGCTTCCTGTCTGTAAAGCTGTTGCAGTAATGCTTAATGTTATTCCATAGGCACAAATAATAAGCTTGATACATGTTCTTGGTTTAAATGAGCATAGCAGAGCTCCAGATAAGAGGGGTATTGAGGACAATTCAAAGATAATTTTTCTTATTTCTCAACGAAAACATATGTTGTGACCCCTCATTAGAACCGTCTCGACGAGACGGTTCTAATGATGGGTCACAAAATATGTTTTTGTGGAGAAATTTGGCTAATTATCCCAAAATTATCTCTGTTACCCCTTCTTATCTGGAGCACTGGCATAGCCTGCATGAAATGTCCTAAGTTTGAGGTATACAGATACACCTCTTGCTCTTCAACCATTTGTACAAAGAGGAACAACTTTGGCGATTTCCTGTTTGCGTTCCTGAACAGCATGGTCCTTCATACACGGTGTTAACCCTTAAAGGAAAGAATTTGCTCCTTAGGGAGCAAATTCTTTCCTTTAAAGGTAGGTTCCTGTACTTTGGAATGCATCATAATTTTGATGATCTTTCATCCAAGTTGTTGGAAAGCACTTATAAAAGAGAACGAATAAGTTTCACTAAAAAGTGTAAATCCAAAAAATATTAGAAAAGTTGTTTTGCAAGGGATTTCCTAACTCTGCTTCGCACACCAGTTACTGCTATTTTTAGTTCGCGCCAAAAATAGATAACGCAGCTGACGTCATGCTGCATTGCATTTTGGGATAGTTTTAACTCATCCGTCATGCCAGGACCTCTAGGAGAGCTCACGGCAAGGGAAAATTGACCTTTGGAGAATGGCATCAGAAATTGCGCACTTATAGACATAATAAACATACTTATTTTTAGAACTGGAATTCCAACGAAAGAAAATTAACCAAAGGGGAAAACGACTATTTTCTTCAACATTTGACGAGTTTCTCAGTAGCAACAAACTCAGAAACATAAGAAAATTCAATGCTGCTCAGAAAAAGACGAAATTATTTTGTGGACTTAATTGTTATCGCTAGTCCAGGAACCTACCTTTAAGAGTTGACCCCTGTTGAGAAGATGGGAAAAAACGAAAATTGCAGAGTTTCTTC